>OZ024929.1:62621602-63871602 GCA_964017235.1 Sabellastarte sp. h YS-2021 | reverse complement strand
TGTCTATTTACATTGTTTTTTTCCTCTTATCAAATGGCTTAGCCATTTAAAATTGCAGCCTGACACTTTAAACGACTGCCTGTCATTCAAGATAGCGCTCAAAATGGTATGTAACAAGTGACACAAAAAAGTGTCTGGTGTTCAGCTATAATGTTAGTACTATAAAGTAGCTGTTAAAGAAATATATAATAACTCAACCATAGGCCTATAAACAACATACGATTATAATATATGCTACCTCAGGTTGACTCTCTGATTCCTCTTCAAGTCTCTCCATTGCTGGCACGTCCTTTGCACTGAAGGTCCAGCAACAACAAACACCAAAGACTAGAATGAGACCACTAGATACTCGAAATGCCACCCTCCATCCAAACCTCGTCACCAGCCACGCATTAATTGGATTGAAAAGTAAGCTACCTGCGGTGACACAGCAAAACGTAAGGCAGGCAATGTATACAAACAGTGAAAATACAGATAATAGAAACAACTACTTATCTAGAAACGTATTTGCTGGTTATGTGATGTGTAATTTGTCCTTTTTGTCCTTCTTTATGTCTTGTTTGTGATATCAAACATTTGTATTTTGTTAATTCTATGTTCTATTTAACACTTTATAGGTGGTAATGAGTAGAATTTTGTTGCCAAAAAATATCCTATATAACTGTACAGCAGACTATGTAAACATAAAAGCTTCTTGATTAATGTGTGTTTATTATCAATTTTAGTGTTTATTACTGGCATACTTTTAGAGATATTCCAAGCAATTTTACAGGAGACTGTTACACTTCTGCGATATATGTAAAACTTGCTCCAGATTGTGAAAATGCATGATTCAGGGTATAGTTTACGACAGATTTAAGATGGGTTTAGGCAGTGTACCCTATGTACAAGATATTTTCCTGCTAGCTTACCAAATGGCATTGCCATTGCCTCAAACATTCTTCCGATAGATTCCTGATCCATCTGATTGGTTTATAAGTATGTCTCTTGAGTTGAAACAGGTAAGTTTACAATAACTATAAGTTGAAAAAATTGCTGTATGACTATAACATAGGTTTAAGATCGCTGTAAGATTAAAACGGTGACAGAACGATTGGTTTATGCTGTCATAATTCTGACAAGGATGGAGAGAGGTTTGAGATAAGTTTAAACAGTTTGAAATACTCATAAACTGTTCCCGATGGACTCCTGAGTGCTTTAATTGTAAACATATCAGGAAGTTCTGTATATTCCATACGTGATGTGTGAATGATAGCTTTAAGATCATTCCAATTGAAAAGATTTACCTTCTGATCCCAGTATATTGGGGATCAGGAGAAAGGTTTACAATCTAGCGCAAAAAGGAACAGCCCCTTTATAAATTGTCAAAAACATAGGCAAATCAAATACTTCTGTATATTAATAAACTAATATTCTTACAAATAAAAAACATTATTCACTCACCAATGGGATAGCCACAAAGTAAAATACTGGTTGCCAACACATGGAAGCTGTGGTGTTTGTCAAAATATTCTCCAATCACAAGAGATGAAGCCATATAAAGTAAGCTGGAACCGACACCATAGAAGAGACTGTGAGTAAGGAACATCCATTCCAGCTCCTGCACAAAGGAAGAACAGAGGCAACTGACAGACAACACCACGGTGCCCAACAGTCCACACACCCGGTAGCCTCGATACTTGAGGGCGCGAATTAGAGCTACTGACACAGGCGCCATTGACAAAGAGATGCAGAATGACAGTGTACCTATCCAGTCTGAAAATACACAAACATTTAGCCTTGAAAGAGTGTCGCAACATAAATTAATTTGTTATGTTTTGATAAAACTATTACATCAGCCATTATAGCTTCATGGCATGTTGATATAAATTATGATGTAAATCTGTCATTTTAAAAAAAATTTATTTTCGGAATAATCAAAAATAACAATCAATATGGCTCAGGTAACTTCAGTTTTAATTGTGCAAATCATTAAATGCAGAAATAGATTCTATCAGCAATACTTATCTGTATATCACATTAAGGAAACTTAAGAGAAGAGAGAGAATTGACTACGTATTCTCGATAATTGATGGTATTTTATTATTATTATTATGTATTTATACTCAGCGCAATATCTCCATATACTACAGGACTCAAAGCGCTATTTAACCAATCCGACTGTACAGGTACAGCCCCAACTCACAAGTAACTGACATTCCCCTAACTGGAAGATAGAGGCTCAAGGATGACCATTTATCAACGTACTTAAGGTTCTTTAACCTGCCACTGGGGATAGGACCCAATGACAGAGGACCGCCATTTTAAGTGGTCATCCGAGCCACTATGTATCTGCCTGTACCTGGGATTGAACCCACGTCCTCTGAGTTCCTAGACAAGTGTGTTACCCGCTAGGCCACAGTGGCAGAAAATTAGACAACAGTAAATCGACAGTGGAGTTTATAATACATATTTTTCCAAATCGTTTAGTCAAGTCTATCAACACAGAAAACAATGATCATCTTTCGAAACAGAAGTAATATTTTAAATTATTAAATTAAAAATAAGAATAACTAGCTGGTTCACACAAAAAATGTACAGTCACTTGCATTATACAAAGTCATGTTATTTAAGGCATTATATATAAGCAAAACAATTTATAAAATATTCAGTAATTTCTAATGATGTGACATTTTGACATGCCATTGACACAATTGTTTATATATATTGTCGTCATTTTATTTGAGCTTCTGTTGACAATTACTCATAGTATTTGAAGATAGTGTTCTTAAATACTAGATAAAATAAAAGTTCCCTTGGGCCTTCCCAGTTCTGAAACATTAAATATTTCATAGCATTTGTATATTCCAAGACTTCAGCATAATGTTTACATATGAGCGTCCAAGTCTAATTCAGTTTAAATCTTAATATGATCCAAATTTGAAACAAGTATGTAGTAATCCTTGTAGATAAATAACCATAGCTATGTTACATGGTGTACTGCTCTTAGAAGTGCTTGTGTAAGTGTGTCAGAGGGCGTTTATACTGAGGTAGTTTCTATTGCAGGCTTTTAGAAAGGTTTTTTCCTGCTAGAAGTTTTTCGTTTAGTTAACCCTCAATATGATATATTAAGTGTTTTGACAAGATCAGCATTTTATCCTCCCCATCCCATAAAATGACCAGTATTTATCCTCACTTACAATTTTGACCGGCGCTTTGTCTGCTGGCGCTTTGTCCCCACACTGCATGATAAGTCCCTCTATTTATTTATTTATTTGGGGTTTTACGTCGCTTTCAACACTGTACAGGTCATATCACAGCAGGTAGTTGGGATTGCAGAGGAAACCAGTACATACAGTTGGTCAAGGTTCTGCACTGTAAACTGCCAACCAACAGCAAGCAACTACCAGCTTTCCCACTTGAGGTCAGGCGAGGAACCGAACCCCAATCTCAGAGGTGGGAGGTGAGAGTGTTACCACTCTGCCACCGTGGCCCCTGTCCCTCTACAAAATGTCCAAGTATGAAATAGCCATATCCGTGACTTCCCATGCCCCCCCCCCCTTTCAGAAAATCCTGTACCTCCCTCTGTTCACCATTCATCACTGGAGATCAGCCTGGCTGTCAGCATAGAAGAGTTATCATAAATTTAAGTTTCCTTCCCACTTATGTGGTTAATCAAGGTATACTATTTATCACTATTAAAATACCCCCTTCACACTCACCCTTCTCAGTGGATTGTTAACCCCAAAACTAGGAAAAGGTTGTTTGATATACAAATTAGATCTAAGCAGAGCTTTCACCATGTAAAGCTGGATCAATCTGGATATATTTTAGGCCTACATCATGATAAGTATTTCATTGATACATGTCCGCCCTTTGGTTATAGAATTGGAAGTGCTCTGTATCAGCTTCTTATTGACACAGTGTGTCAAGGCATGGGTAGGCGTCATTATGACATCATAAACTATATTTATGCTATGGTCCGTATTGACATCCAGAGTAAAATTCATCAATCATTCACAACCCTTCAAAAATTAATCTAAGGATTTAAGTTTTCAAATAAGCGTTAAAATTAGTAGAACCTCATTATACAATTAACTGTTTGGGTATACTGGTGGATACTAAAAATTCCACCTTGTCCATCCCTAAATGAAGAAATTTTCTCACCTTTAAGGCTTAGTAAGGTAAGTGAAGCTGCACAAAGAGAGGACTCCTAGTCCTCTTAGTTAGATTACTTTATATATCAAAATGTACCAAGTTGTCAAGATTTTTCCTCAACAGAATGTTTGCTTCCTTGGAAATATTGGGGACTGTAAAATTATCATCATTTTCTTCGATTTTGGACAAGATCTAAAATGGTTCTTACAATTTACTAACCAGTCCAATGGTGCCACTTTTTATCATGGACCTACAACAATCATAATTGAGTTGCAAGTTTAGATGAGATAGTGGTCGTTGGGACAATGAGATTTAATGAGATTTACAAGTTCCCAATTCCCAGGAACCTTGAAAACTCAAACATGAGCCACCTGGAAATGTTCAATATTTTAGTGACACTTCATCTGTGGCAAAAAGTGGGACAAACAGCATTTTATAATTTATTGTGACAATCAGGCTGTGGTATCAGTCTTGACTACATATAGTCCAAGAGCTAGGTGAGATTTATTTCAATAAAATAATAAACAAAGTAAAAACAAAGCACATATAAAATAAATAAATTTATTTGAGCTTTCGAAGCTTCACTCCTTCATCAGAAATAAATTACATTTGTTTAAATTTTAAAAATGATCTTTTTATGTGTAAATAAACAAAATCACATCACAATGACGTTTAAACGAACCAAATCACGTCATTATTACTTAAAACACATATTTAGTCATATTTACATATAAATCAGTCATATAATTTAGTCATATACATCACAAGATGACATCATAAAAAATTGTGTTTTAATATTACAGCACAAAAATCAAAATTTTTATTTTTTTGCAATTTGTTACTATGACATCACAAAATCGAAAATTTAAAAAAAAATTTAAAATTTTTAAAATTTGACTATAATGTCAAAAATTCAAAATTTCTTAGATTCGCACAATTTTAACTATGACAATGAAAATCAATATCCTCAACAAAATAATTCAAATTAAACAAATTGTAAGAGAGGTAACATTTATACTACAATTCCATTGTCGCTGTTCATGGGTACACACAGCCAAATTTCATAATTAAGTAACTTTCTATTCTTGTTCTTGACATCTCTCAAGTGTTCTCTTATCCTATCTCCTAACCTTCTTTCTGTTTCTCCGATATAAATCTCTCCACATCTAGTACATTCAATGTGATAAATGACATCTTTGCTGATACAAGAAAACTACCTGAAGGAGTAAATATATCTCTAGGGCCCTCAACTGTGTGTACCTCATTATATTTCAGATAGAAATTTTGATTTCGCATTCAAAAGATTATCTGAAGGCAGTAACATCTTCATAAATGCTGGATAAAACTGGCCTTTAAAATGAGGGAGCTGTGTGCTTTAATTTAATATGTTTGTTGTGATTGCACCTCAAACAGAAAATAATTTAATGTTTCTTTTTATGAGTACACCCATATCAATTTGACTCTATGAGACCAACATTTTTTATACTACAAGAATATATTAAACATAATACTCTTAGATAGCCTAACAATTAGAGATTTACAAATAACTACAAAATTTAGAAATAGGTAATTTAAATTTTCATTAGTTAATATCGTACCTAACAGACTACCCCCATTGGTCCGATGCGAGCCGGTCACACCAAACGTCAGAAAAGATGTCCTGAGTCTCCTTCAGCAGGACTGGCAAAACCCTCATTTCTTGTTAGAGGGCTAATGCTTCCTGTACTCACTAGGTGGCTGTCATATCATTTTTTAGTTATAGAAACTGTACCCTAAGGTAGTAATGTTAGAAAGCCGGGATGTTAGGGTGGAAATCCCCAATCTCATAGGTAAGATATTAACTAAAAAATTTAATTTACCTCTTTAATTTCCTATTTTATTGCAGATCACTGCCAGAATAACTACCCAGTGGAAGGAGGGTAGCTGGGGGACTGAAACAAACTCTAAGAAAAAGTTAATCCCATTATAGGGTCCGAAGGTCTTCCTGGTTATACCTGTTACTGGACCGGGTACCCCATCCTTCTTTTTCTCCCCTGTTCTGGCAGAGGGTGAGACAGAGTAACGTCCCTGAAGATTCCAAAAGGAAGCAGCCAGGAAGACTACAAAACGATCATCCTACACCCCATGTCCCAGGATAAGGGATTCAATCAAGCTTCAATTTGCATCCAGGTCAAAAGGAGGTTGGAAACAATGAAGACACCCAACTACCCAAAAATACTCCCAATTACAGATAAATGTCCAAGATTGGTCCAAGATGATATAGCTCAGAATCAGCCCAAGCCACATCCTTAAATAAAACTGAGTGAAGGTGTTATGCAACTTCCAGGCACAGGCTGAAAGAATCTGATCCAAGGAAACTCCTCCGTGAACAGCCTTTGAAGCAGCAAAGGCTCTAACATCATGGGCTTGGAACAAGTAATTCTTCGTCAGATAGCTGGTAACACAGCTGAAATACTTTCATCTGGGATGTGAAAGTAGGCATCACTGAAGTCTAGTAAAGTGATCCTCTCCTTTTTGAAGGGACAGCCTGATTGATTCTGGGGTTTCCAACTTGAAAGTTTTGATCTTTAAGAACTCATTTAAGGTACTGAGGTCCAAGATGGGTCATCACTTTTGGTTGGGTAAGGGAACAAGAAACAGTAGGTTGTATAACGCCCAAGAGGACTGAATTTTGGCCTATTCCACTGTTTGTTTTTGGAAAAGGGAATGCAATGCCTCCTTCAGGTAGCTGTTTCTGAAGGGATTGACATGTCCATTCCTTATTAGAGGTTCCCTAGTGACAGAAGGTTTGATCTTGAATTTTAGGCTGTGTCCCTCCTTCATTATCAAAGCATCCCTTGGACTTGAACCCTATGCTGCCAAGACCTGCCAAAATTTTTGCAGCTGGGCCCTGACAGGAATACCTTCTACAACACTGAGGACATTTGTCACAGGAGGGGTAGAAGGAGACAGATCTACAAAAGAAGCAAAAGGTGCAGGAACCACAACAGACATGAAATTTGCGTCTCTCAGAACATGAACATTTAAGGCAAGAAGCACATTTAGAGTCCAGCGAACAAAAGGAGCACTGTCCATCTTTGAAGCAATTGCTGTTGTTGGTCAGGTGTAAGAAGCAGACATGCAAGGCAGTCTTCTCTTCCCAACACACAGGGTGTGTTATGTGCCCACACTTTCCTTCTTCTGTCCAGATGAGGTTATGATATCCATACAATATAATGACACACAAATCCACACAATCAAGCACTTAAAATAGTTACAAAAATATAAAATTTGTTGATTTATTTAGCATTTTAAGTCACGAAATTGACCCTTTTGGCTCACTTTGAGGTAAAATGTCATGTCTTAGGTCTACCTGTATGATCATAAGAAATAAATTTTCAGATTTCAGAGAAAATTTTACATAAGAAACAACCCTCAGACCTTTTTGGTGCTTCCAACAAAAATAAACCTTACCTAGTTCTCGGACTAATATAGGAATAGGGACAAAATACTAGCAGCAGTAGATCGAAACATGAACCCCAGCATAAAGATATTACATCATCACTGTTGGAACTTTGTAGATGTTACTAAAATACACTTTAACTTGTTGTATTAGACAGGTATTTACTCAATAGCAGGCTAGCATCAGAACTTCTAATTCCCCCTTTTATTACTAACAAATCTTAATTTAAGGCCCTTATTTTAATATATAGACTTAAACTCAAGTTATCCTGTTGGAGTCACATGAAGTAAGTTAAATCCACAAAATTGGTGACCCTGAAGTCAATCATTCTTACTCAAACTTTTAAGTTGTAACTTAAACAAATTTAAGGTCATCTTAAGCCATTAAACACCAGAACCTTATGTTACCTTAAATTTCATTAAAATCATGTGCTACAATTGTAACTGAAAACTAGAATAGACATAAATGTGTAAATAAAATATATTTTGTCCCAATTGGGACTTGTATTCCTTATTACAAAATTAATATATTGATGCAATGTGCGACTAATTTTTGCCAATTTTTATGGTAATAATTTAGCAGGAGTCTGTGTAGGTCATCAGTTGAGATGCCATATTTGTGTTGGTTGTGATAATTTACTTGAAGTTTCATTTAAAAATATTTAGATGTGGCATTCATACATCAGACCCTGTAACGATGGTGGATCTTTTGAAAATATATATATCACGACCTATTGAAATTGGATTTGGTTTAAGATGTACCAGATGCACTCAAAAAAATTTTGGTCTATTTTGCCTTCATAACACTTTCATTAGCACAACCAGGGATGCAGTTTGCCTTGACGTTTTTAGTATTGAGGACTGTGTCTGTTGATAAGATTTTGTGAGAAATACAAATTGTCATCATTGGTTTTATTTCACTTCATTCATTGTTTATTTTGTGCTCTTTCGATTAGGTACTGTAGTATCAGTTTTTGAATTGAGGGTTATGAGATTGAGAGATAAATTTATGGAGAAATGCTTTGACAAGGCACCTGTCGCATAGACATGAGAGATATTGCCATTGTTTGCTATGGTTAAAACCAGGTCGATGGTGTTTCAGTGTGTATGTGTGAGAAAGTCCACTTTTTGGATCAATGCAAAAGAATCTGTCAGGCTTGGAATAATTCTGAATTTATTGGAAATTTGTTTTGATGTGATTATTGAAATTACTTATCATTTATCATTGTCACCATCATTAATAGAATTAGTCCGCTGTCTGAAATTCACAAAGGGAGTAGAAAATTAGGCCTAGTCTTTTGCCCCAAATTTGATTGAGGTACTATCAAAAAATGTTGTTATAAACTAGAACTTGTAAGCTACCACAATTCCAACATTACCTCTTAAAGGTTGACATGTCTACAACCATAACGCCATCAAAATAGCTGCTTAACGAGGAGAGTCAACTAAAAGTGATTTTCTGACTGAGGACTACTTTTCTACAAGTAATTGAAGCTGTTCAAACAAACTTGCAGGGCTGTATCGGGGAGGTATTTCTTACATTTAATTGATAAAAATATTTGTTTTCTGAATAAAATTTTAGGAGATAGTTCTAAAAACATTAGACGATGTCTGTAGGAATTATGTGTGTGTTGATAACGTTTTTTTAGTGGGGTGATCTCATTGACATGGCCCTTGAACCATTAGATCTAATATAGGTTTCCCACATGGCAAACACATGAGTGTTATCATCAGAAATAATGTTGAAAATAGATGGATAATTGTTTGAGCTAGATCTTGTAACTTGAATATGCGAGTTAAAAGAGAAAGAAATTTGTATCTTGATGATTCATTAACTTAAGAATTCAAGTTAGTAACGAAAATGTTATATTAAATGTATAAGGTAGTAACTTTGATATATATAAATTTAAAACGTGTAGATACTAGTTAGAAAAAGATAACACCCATGATTCTTTCTCACCAAAATTAAAACCAGAAAACCCATATTCGTCAGAAAATAAGACAGTTGGAAACATATCAATATTTTGACAATACAGTTTTTTTCCATCAGGCTCTTACAGCCGTGGCCTAACATTTACCCAAAGGGTTAATTTACTGTGCAGACTGATATTGGTGAATTTGACATTGTGTTTTACAGAAAGGGAAAACAGAGCTATCTTTGCGCTTTGTTTCACCCCAGAATTACTTCTGCAGCTTTATTTTGGTAAATATTGTCTTGTAACTGCAAAGCTTTTAATAATTTCCGCTTGTGTTGTCCATTCCAAACATCCAATCGACAGTCACGTCTTTAATTGCAGATTTTTACAGCCGCATGATTTCGTGTTTGTGTGATTCAGGATTTGACAATCAATACTCGTTGTGGGAATATTTCCTGGAACTTGATACGCACTTGTGAAATGCTCATTGTGTGTCTCTGGACTGTTCTGGGTGTGATAAGCTCAGACACAATGTAGTCATGCAACACATCAAGTAAAAACTTGACCTTGTCAGCTTCAAAAGTTGGTGTAGATTCTATTGTGCCCTAATTGAACAGCAAACCTGACCCTAGACACTAAATCAAATATCACGACCATTGGCAGCAGTTCACAACACCTTACAAATGAGCACAATGCGTGAGAAAGACTTGAAAGGCAACAAAAACTTGGAAACCTTTGGTGGGACTTCATGAACAGGGAACCATGTGTTTGATCTGGTCATAGTAGCGGTGATTATAGACAGATTTTAAGTGCATGGTCTACAACAATGGAGCACAAGAATATATTATTTTTATCTAATTAAGCATAATTTTGATTAACATTTGATTGAAATATGTTAGACCATAGGTTGATTTGGATGTGAAAACAAATTTTAGTAGACATTTTTCAATTTTCTCAGTTTTAGAGGTTTCGTCCACCTTGGTAGTTAGTTTTACCCAAATAGAGTTTTTACATTGTAACCATTCCTACCCAGGGTAGTACACTGACCTATTTGTGAATTACCAATAAAATCATTTAACAGACATGTGGGTGGAGCTTGAAGTAACCATCAAGGGTAGTTTGGGTGGTTAGTGGTGTACAAGGGGTGTTTAAGCTCATTAAAAAAGAAAATTTTAATATGAATCCATTATGTTGGAGGGATGAAGGACTTGGTACACATTTCCCAAACAACAGGGCCAAATATGACTTTTCATTACTATGCAAATGATTAAGTTATGGAGAATGCCCGAAAAAGAATCAAAGAATCCACACTTTTTGAGGGCATTCTCTAACTTAAAATATATATCATTTTGTAAATATGCAATGAGGTTAATCTGATTATTCCTTTCAATATTATTGTTTAATATAAATTACCACAGCACTTAAACCAATTAAGGATGTGGAGTGATCACCATTATGTTAATTTATTATGCCTATATTTTATAATATATTCTATGGAAATCCTAAAGGGTTATCAAATTAAAAAAAAATTGTATTACAAAATAATAAATTGTTCAGCATGGTTACTGTTATTCAGTTATGGTGCATCAAAAACATATTTTAATTATACTAAGTTTTGGCAGATTCTGTTAATTCTGTAAAAATCATATACTATAATGATTTTGGTAACTATTCCTTATTTGCAGTACAATGTCTGTAAAGGATTATCATAGTACATGTATTTCATATGCAGTGTTTGCCAGCATTTTCAAAAATGTGTGGATTCTTTAAAACCATTCAGGCATGAAAATTCACCATCCACTTGCATGTCTGTGTGGTGTCTTCATTCTATTTATATTTTGCTGACAAATTGTTAAATGGATTAAAATACTGATGAAAATGATATATTTTATTTCTCAGAATACATTAATAGAGAATTTGGCTAGGTCAGTTTATAAAGATACAGCTTTCAATGCTGTAGACATGCTGTTTAGGGGAAAAAACATTTGCAGATATTGCAGTGGAAAATGCTAGAATTCAACCAGCAATAAAACTTGACCAGATTTTTGGATATTTCTGACAATGAATTGGTACAAACCTGCGGAAAAAATAAGAGTACTGCATGTAAAGAAGGGAATCATTTAGATTATCAAACTAATTAGGAAGACATTTCTGATGTTGAAGATATAATTCAATTTTACTACTGCTTAATACTGCTTAAGGTTATTACTTTGCCATGAAATCCAAGTGTGGATTCTTTTTAAGAATCTACAGTTTTGGTGAAAAGAATCTACAGAAAAGTGTAGATTCTTAAAAATAATCTACACTTTTAACAATAGTATGACATCACAAGTATGTTTTAAGTCATGGAGAAAGCACAAGGAACAGTAGATTCGTAGATACGAATGTACGAGGGCCGAAGGCCCGAGTACATTTGTACTACGAATCTACTGTTCCAAGTGCTTTCTCTGACTTAAAATACTGTTTAATAATAGTATGATAGTAGTTTTTTGGTTTCAAGTTATTTTTACATTTTAATAGACATTTCTCATAGCATGAAAATATTTTTAGTTACTTTTCAAAATAATCACATTACCATTACTGGTTGTAAATATGTCAAATTATAAACATTTCAGCCTAACTAAGATCTTAAATACTTAAACTGTACAAATTAGAATGCCAATTAGATCTGGGCTTTGAGTATACATATTACACATGGTCTTGCAAAACGTAAAGGGTTTAAATATTGCTAAATTTAATATTTTCTCTTTAAAGTTTTGCACAATAAAAAACATGTAGGTAAATGTTAACATTTTTACATACTTCTTAAATCCCAACTTGTATTACATAAAAATACGAATATTACACACAAAATAGTCTATCTTGAATGCATTTTTAAAGAATGTAAAATACTGACACAGGAATTTAAAATGCAGTGATAATTGAAGGATAAACTGTAAATGGTCAAACTTTGTACCTTGGGTCCCTTTACAAAAACAGTAGAAAAAAACAGCGCATTCTGTTGTAGGAATCTACTGTTTTAACAATAGAGTGACGTCACTACTGTATTTTAACACCAAGGAACATGTATGTACAATATTATGCACCTTTTGATTTTGGGTAGAAAACTGGTAGTTGCTGGCCGTTGGTCGGTAGTTTACAGTACAGAACCCTGACGATCTGAAAGTACTAGTTTCCTCTGCCCTTCCAACTACCCGTCGTGATATGACCTGTACAGTGTTGACGTAAAACTCCAAATAAATAAAAATAAAGCATTGAGCCAGGGGCTCTGGTAAAGCCCATAGGCAAGGCTAGATGTTTTGGTACACTGAATTGATAATATGATAAACTAGGGTGTGGGGTCAGTGTTTTAAAATATCACTTGAACTATTGTTAAGCTTGAGGAAACAATATTTATAACATGTCTACCAGAATTCATTTCACAGAGCCTAAAATAAAGACTCCAGAATTTTAAGGATAATACATATTTCACTGGTGTGTAAAATTTATTAAGTTACAGAAATAACAATTTCTTAGCACTTCCTTTTTCCAAAATATTCTGCACTAATTTTTCATTATGTAAAGCATAGAAAAGCCCTACAGAGAAAATCCATGCGGAGAAAAGTCACACAATTTGTTGACTCCCCCATCGAGAAATCCCCTACACCATTTTTGAGACTGTGGATAAAAGTCCTTTTAATGTGGGTGTTCCACCACACAACTAAGGCTCCCGATTAAGGGTTTTGGGGGGTCGGTTTGAAATATTTGCTTAGTCCCAGGCTTCCTGTAAGGATCGGTTGTGGTCGGTTGAGGCTGTGTGAAAAATCAAACATGTTTGATATTTCACACGACTACAACCGATTCCTATTTCCCGCCGTCAACAAAATGTCCAGTCCCAGGCGTCCTCAGGCCTCCTCAGACCCAAATTTACAGAGTCGGTTGTTGTCCCAGGCGTCCTGCGACCCTTAGTCCCAGACCTCCGTAGCTTAGTCCCAGGCGGCCGGTTCTTAATCCCAGACTCAAATATGATGCGTATGAATTTCATGCGTCTGAAAGTGAGTCGGTTTCATTAGTCCCCGGAAGCCTCAGACCGTCTGCGGTGTCCTGCGACCCAAAAATCAAGGTCTGGGACTAAGAACCGACTAAGGGTAACCGACCCTAACCGATCCAAACCGGCCTCCCCAGGATGCCTGGGACCACGCATTTTCAGTCTGCGGCGTCCTGAGGACGCCCCAGGCGGCCTGGGACTAACAACCGATTAAGAACCGACTGTTTTCCGCGTGTTGGAAATTAAAACGAGGCAATGAGCAGGTCTGGGACTATATAAGCGACCGCGCACACTTTGTCATTGTTACTGACTGTTTGGCTACTGAGAGACGTGTGTCACTGATTTGTAGGGGTTTTCAATTTTTATTTTACATTTTATATACTTGAGCTTAAGGCAAATTTCACAGTTAGGAGACACATTTTACTATTTTTTTATTATTTTGTCGACTGGATCATGAGAAAAGAGAAAGGAGGGAAGAGAGGAAGGAAAAAGATGGATGAGAGGGAGAAGGAAAGTCAAGTAGAGGAGAGGAGTGAAGTTATTACAGAAGAAGGAAGTGAGAGGAGAGAGGAGGAGGAGATTCAGGAAGATCCAGCTATTGGGGAAGCTGTGGCAGAAGAAGAAGAGAGGTGTGAGGAAGATCCGGAGTGCCATTCTTCAGCCAAGAGAGCCAGGGTGTGTGCCACTTTTACAGACAGTGATGAAGTTTCCATTGTAGAATTCGTCAAGCTGCACCCTGAACTGTATGACAAGGAACATTCACGTTTCCACGACAGGAACAGAAGAGAGGCTCTCTGGGCAGAAATATCTGCAGAACTTAAGCTCCAGCCCTTTGATGTGAGAAGGTGGTTTGAGTCCCAGCGAACCCGTTATGGAAAGCTGTCTAAGCTCCAATCTGGCCAAGCCCCGAGGGAGATGACCGAGAGACAGTCCTGGGTGTACCAACAGATGGGTTTTCTTAAAACCCACATCAGAAGAAAGGGGGCCAATAGAAGTTCAGGTTTTGAGGCCAGTCCAAATACCAGCAAGCAGGACGAATCACGTGGGTCAACTACTGACACAGAACACCTCGAGTCCAGTGTCCTGAGGGAGAGGAGTCAGTCCATCATTACATCAACACCCGTTTCAACTACAGACTCCAAGATTCTCGAACACTTTGAGCAGATGAGGACACTTATCTCAGGTTTTCTGCATCAGAAGTCAGACAGGCAGCCCTTCTTTGACTACGTGGCATCAGAGGCCGAAAAGATGACTCAAGAAGAATTTGAAGAATTAAAGGGCAAGATATTCAGAGATATCAAAAATATTAAGAGTAACCGCAGACGTCAGCCATTGCCCAGAAGATCAGCCACTGTTACCACAGAGTCCCAGAGGGTCGGCCTACTGCCAACAACCACTCCACAGGCGTCAAGTTCCACTCAAGCAGCAGCTAGCAGCAGTTTTGTGTACTATACACCAAGCCCCATTGGCTTCAGCAACCCTACATCTGTCCTAACTGTACAGGACGAAGGGAGCAGACACAATCTGAGTGGAATCTTAAGCCAGCTACCAGATCTGACATCAACACAGATCGTCGAGCAGCCTCAGCAGCAGCAGCAGCAGCAACAACCGCAGCAGCAGCTCTTTACTATCACCACTTCAGCACCGCCTCAACAGCAGCAGCAGCCTCCTCAGTAGCCATCCAGTCAGGGCGGGTCTTTGACCTGCCAGGCCCTTTTCAGGGCCACCAAATCTTCCAAAAACAATTATTCAGCTACGTGTTCTTCCAATTCCCCTCCCAAAACAAAAAAGTTCAGTACAAATACTTATCACAAGAAAAAAAAAATTAAAGTCCAACACTTACACCACCCCAAACATGAAACAAATAACCCATGGTACTACACATAACCAAAAAGGCCACATAAAAAAAATATTAAAAGTAACTCCCAATATGGCCATTAATCAGCCCATTTTTAGATTAAAATCCATGGGATAGTTTAAAATCTGTAATTGAAAAGTCCAACACTTGCACCTTCCCTAAAGTTAAAAGGCATAATTACATACTTACCAACCCACAAACAGACAAACCCAATACCAAACATAACCCCCAAATAACAAACCCAGTACCAAACCTAATACCCAACTACCCCAAAAAAACCCAACCCCAGTAACCACCAACCAACAAACACCCAAACCCAAAAGTAAATAGAACCCATGCCAACGAACTGACAAACTATTTAGCAAACACAATCCCCCATTATTGAAAGCAAAACTAGTTCCATGGTTATATTTTCCAAATTTTTGTGATTAGAAATGAATATTTAAAATTGAATATTTCCATAAAAAAATTTCTGCTACAAATAAGTTTCCCAGCCATGAAAAAAGAAAAATGTTTAAATTATGATGTGGATTTGAAAATATATAAAATAATTATTCAATTTAGGATATTATGTGTCACTTTGTGTTTCGCTTTTGTTTAACAGTGGGTTTGTCTGTTTGTTGGGTGAGTAAGTTGTGTTTGTCTGTTTGTCTGTCTGAACAAGTTATGTTTGGCATGGGGTTTGTCTGTTTGTCCATCTGTACAAGTTATGTTTGGCATGGGGTTTGTCTGTTTGTCCGTCTCGACAAGTTATGTTTGGCATGGGGTTTGTCTGTTTGTCCGTCTCGACAAGTTATGTTTGGCATGGGGTTTGTCTGTTTGTACGTCTCGACAAGTTATGTTTGGCATGGGGTTTGTCTGTTTGTACGTCTCGACAGGTTATGTTTGCCATGGGGTTTGTCTGTTTGTCCGTCTCAACAAGTTATGTTTGGCATGGGGTTTGTCTGTTTGTCCGTCTCAACAAGTTATGCTTGGCATGGGATTTGTCTGTTTGTCCACATAGCTGATTAATTGTTTTTGGAATATTTGGTAGTCCTGAAAAGGACTGTTATAGTTAGTCCTGAAAAGGACTGTTTACTGCAACAGGACTTATATTCTGCCATCTTGCCAGGTCACTGCTCCCTCATTATTGAAGTAGTCCTTCAGGTAATCCCTCTGTCTTTTGGCCTCTCTAGCAGGGTTTCTGTCTTGGCCACCACCAGCAGCACCACCAATCAATCCACAATCACCAGGCACATCATCATCATCATCATCCCCCCCAGGCTGCTGACCAGCAGGTTGACCTTGATACTGGCTTCTGAGTATATTGTGCAGAACCACACAGGTCATGACCACTTCTCTAACTGTTTCTGGGGGTAGTTCAATGGTGGTCCTCATGACTCTAAATCTTGACACAAGGATGCCAAAAGCGTTCTCCACAACTCTCCTGCCCCTTGATATTCTGTAGTTGGCAATCCTTTCCTCCCTTGTTAACAGCCTTCTGCCATAGGGTTTCATGAGCCAGGTCTTCAGGGCAAAGGCATCATCTGCCAAAATGAAGTAGGGGACATCTCTACCACCCTGTGTTATAGGAGCTGGGTCAGGGAAGCCTATCCTGCCATCTTCAATCCTCCTCTTCAGCTGAGAGGCATTAAATATCTGGGCATCTGAGCAAGACCCTTCTGTACCCACATCCACCCATCTGAATTTGTACTGCCCATCTACCAAGGCCAACATGACAATGGAAAAGAACCCCTTGTAGTTGTGGTAGAGGGCTCCAGAGTTCTTGGGTTTCTTCAGGGCCACATGCTTTCCATCCAGGGCTCCCAGGGCATGTGGAACATTCCACCTGATCCTGAATTCCCTTTCCAGTTCTTTCCACTCATCTGGAGTAGTAGGACATTTGAGGTACTCTCTGGTGAACTCATCCTGGATGGCCCTG
This sequence comes from Sabellastarte sp. h YS-2021, assembly GCA_964017235.1. Lineage (NCBI taxonomy): Eukaryota > Metazoa > Annelida > Polychaeta > Sabellida > Sabellidae > Sabellastarte > Sabellastarte sp. h YS-2021. The sequence continues at coordinate 63,854,302 of OZ024929.1, read as the reverse complement.
CAGACCTCTGGTAGAAACTTGGAAATGGTGGATCTGCCAACCCTGAACTGACAGGATAATGATGTGTATGACTCTCCAGTGGCCAGATATCTGATGGTGAGGGCTAACTTCTCCCCAACACTGATAGGAGCTCTGTAGTTGGTGGCCTGCCTGGCTAGACGTGGTTCCAGTCTGGTCTTCATCATTTCAAAGAATTCTGGGGTCATCCTCATGTAGTTGGTGAATCCTGGAATGTCTGTGGCATACAGATCAGCCATAATGTTGTGGTAGGCCCCCCTCTCCTCTCTCTGCAGTAGCCATGGCCTGACCCACATGTTGTGCCTTCTTCTAGGTCTCTGTATGGGTGCTGGTGGTGCTGGTGGTGGTGGTGGTGGTTGCTGTGCTTGACGTAAAAAATGGAAATACATGATTATTTGTAACTGAATAAAAACCAAAAAAGCCCTAAGTTGTTGTTGAATCTGTCTTCCATTAAAAGGTGGCATCCTGGTGTGTTCCTAGAAAAGCAATGATGATTAGATCGCAAATTTTATATATATATACCCAGAAAATCCAGCAACTTTGCAAAACAATAATCGGGGATCGTGGTCTGGGGAGGCCTGAGGAGGCCTGAGGACGCCTGAGGACGCCGGTAGTTAATCGTGTGTTAGTCGGCTCTTAGTCCCAGGAGGCCTGAGGCGTCCTGGGACCCAGTCGGTTTGTGTCCGACAGGATCGTGGTTGAAACCGACCCGAAAACTGGCTTAGTCGGTTCTTAGTCCCAGACCAGTCGGGGACTGTCTGCGGCCGCCTGAGGCGTCCTGAGGTGTCCTGAGGCGTCCTGGGGACGATCTGTTCTTAATCCCAGACTTCAGTACCGACCCAGTATTCCTGCCCATTTTTGTCTTTTTTCAACCGACTGTGCACGATTAAGGGTCGCCGACAGGATCGGGGCTTAATCTTTTGGTGGAACAGGGGCATTAGATAGAACAATGCCAAACATAAACTGTTTCACAGTTATGTATCACTTTTATTATTTCAAAATTATTATTGTTTTGAGTATTTGCTATGTGACATACACATTTATTGTTCTGCAAACTAAAATACTTTAACATTCACAATGCAAATAACATATTAAAAAATATTGTATTACTAATCAAAGGAAAGTAAATAAATCCCAATCTTCAAGAACAAATTCTAAGTTCAACTGACTGTAAAAATTCTGGAACAAACTCAATTTCCACTTGAAGATTTCACTGCAACATTTTTTTTAATCAGTTATCATCTAGAGATTGAGTAATTGTAATCCAGAGGGGTTTTACCTTGCTAACAAATTAATTTATTTTATTGTTTATTTTATTGTTTTGTTAAAGGGGCATTAGGATTGAAAATTACAGCACTGGTTAGTTTGAATAGAATTGAAATACCCTTTAAGTAATGATCAACCCTTTCATTTGTAAACTGAACATGATGTATGGGGCTTTCTTCAAGATATAGAGAATAGTGTATGCTTTTCTACATGGATATAAAAGAACTGTAGCGCTTTTCTCCTGTAGGGCTTTTCTTTGTAGGGCTTTTTCCCAGTCTTCAATCAATAACTGAGGGGCTGGAATATTACACTTATGAAATGTGATCGCTTCACTTTCAAAACTCCAATAGTTAATTTACCCACTCATGTGGCTCACTAATGTGATCACAGTTTAGCAAGAACACACATGCACCAATTTGTCAAAAAAAGGCACCACACACTTTCTATAACCAGCCACTTGACATGTCATAATACTGGCCAGTCTTTAAAAGGTTCCAACAGACAATACATCATATTGTCCAGTTTTGGATGTGTACACAAATATTGCTCTACACATATATAAAGTTGCCACCCCTCAAAATTTATTTAAATTAGGCATTGCCATATTAGGCATGTAACTAACCAGCTTACTTCCCACTGGTGTACAATGTAAAAACTCTAATAGATAGTGATTTTTTACAGTGTACACCAGTGGGAAGTAAGCTGGGTAGTAACCCTCCTTATATGGCAGTGCCAGATTTACATTAAACCTGAGGGGTGAAAACTTTATTTTAAGTCTAAATCAATAATTGTCTACACATCCAAAAACTGGACAATATATTGTGTTGTCTGTTGAAATCTTTTAATGGCTAGCCAGTACTATGAGATTTCAGGTTTACTGGTTATGAAATTGTGTGGTGCCTGTTTTCTAGTGATTTTTTACAAATTAGTATGTGTAAACTTGCTAAACTGTGATCATATTTGTGGGCCAATGAATAACACTTAATTGTTTTGTTGGCACTTAAAGTATTTTCAGAGTTAACAATTTTATTGTAACAGTCAGGTATATCAACTATTGTAGTTTAAAAGTGAAGAAATCACATTTGATTAGAGCAATGTGCCAACCCCTCTGTTATTGATTAGAATTTGAGGAAAAAAGCCATTGAAAGAAAAATCTTATAGGAAAAAATCCCTACATTTTTATATCTATGTAGAAAAGCTATATACTATTTTTATTTATTTGGGTTTTAACATTGCTTTCAACACTGCATAGGTCATATTACGACAGGTAGTTTTATTGACAGAGGAAGCCAGTGCATACAGTTGGTCAATGGTCTGTATTGAAAGCTGCCAACCATCGGTAATAAACTACCATCTTTCCCACATAAGGTTCAGGGTTTGAATTTCAGACCTCAGAGGTGGGAGGCGAGTGTGTTACTACTGTGCCTCTGTGGCCCCTCACTACTTTTTGAGATTGTGGAGAAAGCTGTATACATCATATGTAATTTACTTATGAAAGGGTAAATCATTACTTAAAGAGATACTACAACTGCTCTTCAAACTATCCAAGGCTCGCATTTTCAATCCCAATGCCCCTGTATACTTTCCGGAACAATGAAATAGATTATTTGATAAAAAGGTAAAGCCTACTCTGGGTTGTAGTTGCTCAACCATTACATGATAACTGGTCAAATAGAATATGGCTACCCTGGGTTAAACATTGCAATGTGAAATCTTCAACTGGAAAAGAGAGGTGCCAATGAATGTGATCTTTCATGTGTTATTTGTATTTTGAATATAAAAATTTGTTGTTTTTGATATTTCTGCAAGAAATGTGTAAGCTTTATAATTATTACTAACAATAATAATACATTTGAAATATTAAAGATACATAACTTTGAAAAAGTACATGTTTGTACTTTGTGCCATATAAAAAGGGCTTTTATACATAGCCTCAAAAATAGTGTAGGGCGATTCGCCACAGATGTTAAAAAGTTGTTTGACTTTTCTCTGGATGGATTTTCTCTACAGGCCTTTTCTCTGTTATATGGATTATACCAGTTAAAAATGAGAAGCATATTTTGACTGAAACTGAACGGCATCAAGGGTGTAAATTTTATTTTGATGCAGCATATTTTGAAAAGGAAACACTGAGTAATTGTTATTTCTTTAACTTGATTAATTTTATACATCAGTGAAATTTGTTTTATCCTTAGCTAATAGGTTTCGGTTAGAATTAAGTGAATGTAACTATGGTTAATTTTTTTTCTTCTTTTGGAGTCAAATTGTGGCCTATGGCTTGCTGAGCACTAGAGTGCTGACACCTGTTTAAAATTAAACAAAAAGTTTCATTACATGTTTGTTTCAGTCACACATAGTTCAAGCATGCAATTTGCTATATGTACTTTACAGATATTTGCTGTTGGGAAAATATCTCAGATCCTAGAACAAGATTACCTAAAAACAAAAGGTATACAATACTGTACATGCATAATTCTATGAGTTAATCATTTGCCTAAAGAATATCCGTCTTTAGTTTGGCCCCACTGTTTTGGACAGTTTCCCATACCGAGAAATAAGGTCAAAGGTAAGAAAAGTTGAATTCGTAGTAAAGGTGAAAACTATGTTTGAGGCATTTTATTTACAAGTTAGCAGATATGTACAGGGGTAAAACTTTAAAATTTCAAGGCTTTGAAGATTTTAAAAGCACCACTTTTAAAACACCATACAATGTATAATAAACACCATAAAGCCTTTAAACATGCGGCAACTAGTGCCTTAAATATCACAGAAATAAAGACTAATATGTCTCACTATAACAGTAGTCATGAGAAGTTAATGTGGAAAATTCAAGAGGAAGCCGACTTGGCCTGGCTTCACCTAGTGTAAAGTAAGAAATGAGGGAAATGAGAGGGGGCTACCAGGGTATTGCCTGGCCCTGCCTTGATCCACAAACTTTGTGAACTATTAAAGTCAAAATTGTGAGGGGGTTACCCAGGGTCAGTCTGGGGCCGCCTAAATCCACACAGCTGAAGTGCCCCAGGGGGGGGAAGGTGGGGAATAAAATTCCTTCCTACCTCTTATGTGTTCAATTACTGATTTAAAAATGGCCCTCCAGATTCAAAGTGAGGCGAATGTATTGAACCCCAAGAGGCCTGATTGGAAGAGCCTTGACAAGTTACAGGTCAATAAGTGTTAATGCAATTTTAAGGTTGAGAGGAAATTGAGGCAGCAGGCCCCTCTCAGGCCGTGATGGGCAAAGGTGTACTTAGTCCTTAATCCCTCCAACATATTGGGTTCATATTAAATATTTCTTTGTTAATGAACTTAAATACCCCTTGTACACCACTAACCATCCGTTCTACCCTTGCTGGTTACTTCATTGTCCACTCACATGCCTGTTAAATGATTTCATTGATAATTCATAAATAGGTCAGCGTACTCCCCTGGGTAAGAATGGTGACAATGTAAAAGCTCTATGGATAGAATCTACATTGTTTGCATACACTGATATGAATTTGATATCCTACTGTTCACTTTGTGAAACACCCAGGGACAATTTGTGCAAACCCGATAGTGACATTGCAAAAAAAAATTCTGTTCAATGATGACAACTTAGAAACTTTTTGAAGATTTACAATTCATGTAAGTTGTGATAACGAGATAACTTTATTGCTTTGGAAGGGTAAAATTTCTTTAACGTAACAACAACTTACAAATTTTATTTTTAAAATTTTAAAAGCATGTAATTTGAGATAACGACTTTGGAAACTTTGCTATTGAAATGTCAAAGATTTCTGGCATGATAACGACTAACAAATTTTGTTTTTTAAAGGCTAAAAATAAAAAAGTTGTGATAACAAATTAAGTTGTTTTTTTGTTTTTGGTGGATTAAAAATACATTTTACCCTCCAAAAACAAACAAGCCATATCGTAATAATGATACAAATATTCTTAACCTTTCAAAACAAAAAAAAATTATCTCGTCATCTCACTTTCAAACATTTTAAACCTCCAAAAACAAAAAGCCAGGTTGTGATAACTACATAATAACTCATTATTGCGACTTTAAAAACTTTTAACTTAAAAAAACAAAACTGCTAAGTTGTGATAACAAGATAGTAACTCGTTATCACGATTCAGAATTGACTGATGTCAAATGATTGACAATGGACAATGAAATTTTAATGTGAGAAAAATGATAACAGAATTAATATCAATCTTTAACATTGACAAAGACATCACATTAGTTATATATGGATCACACCCTTCCATGCTGGCCTCATGAGCAATAAATCAGCACAAAATAATTAACTCATCAGGGCCCATATGTGGTTCAACACATTTCGTATAACAGAAGTATCCATTACGCTCTGTAAGTGTAAATAATTAGGATTTGTATTTGAGTAGGACATGTTCAACACAGAGCAGACATCCTTTTCAGCATGTGGCAGATGTTTTTTAATGTTTCAAAAATTTGTCACAAGCTCTCATATGCTAAACTAAAATGTACATGGCAGGTGAATTGAAGGAGGCAGTATCACTTACAGGACTGATTGTTTTTACACACACTACCCACATACATTATCCATTTACAGAACATTGAGGAGATCGAAAAGTAAAATTTAAATATACGTTGATACAAAGGCACAAAAAAGAGTGAATGGGCCATAAACAGCATTGTTTGGTTTGAGGATGTGAGACAAACTTTACAGTGTGTCCTAAGAGTTTGGCTCCCTGGTGTAGTGGACAGCATGCTTGTCTTCGATGTCTGAGGATGTGGGTTTGAATCTTTGACTGAGCTTTAAAGGATTATTTAGGATGTAGGGTCACGACTAGCTAATTGCTGAGTATTCTTAAATTGAAATGAAATGTGTAGTGTGTTGAAAATTTAAAAAACCCATCAAATTCAAAGAAACCATTGAGCCCACCCCACAGCAAATAAACTTGCCAGATTAGCACAAATTGTCCCAGGATAGGACTCACTGAAGGTCTTACTTCCAGGGTTTTGTCCTAACTTCACAGATTTCTCCTTAAACTTTAGCCTAAATTTAAGCTTAGACTTTTTTCGAATTTACCCAGGGGCTGAGTATAAACTGGCTGTGAAAAATTCTCCGCTGGGGTTTGGCGTAGGTTCTTTTATGAATTGCAACACATGTATGGCTCCCTATAGCTGTTTAAAATGGATATCTGGTTTTGGAATTTTGTAGACCAGACTACCTTAAATTAACCTCTGTCAGGATAAAAAGTTAAAAATTGTATTTCACTTAAAATACCAAAATAATTAATTGCATTGATCATTGCTAGAATCTGTGCATTTTGATATTTAATTTGATGCGGTGTATTTTGGTATAGAGTATTTAAGTGTATAATCATAAAGTTAGCCACAGTAGAACGTAGAAACAAAATCTGTAAAAACATTGTCATATGGTATGATGATTACTGATGTAAATTTAATGCTGACAAATGATGCTCAATTGACCTTTTATCAAAAATGCATGGAATGAAATTTGGGTGAATATATATGGATATTTTGAGATACTTTAAATAAATTAAATAATATAATAGAAATTGACAGTCAACTTTATGCTGTAGCAATGTCTTCTTGATGGAAAAACGATACCTCTGTTTCATTGTCAAAAGTTTGGCCCCTGACTTCCTTGATCACATTATTGAGATGGTAGTTTTGTATATCGTAAATGTATTGGTCTTAGATGACCATCAAAAATATTCAATATTCACCAAAAAACCTTTGCCAGTGATCTTTATTTCCACGGTTTTCATAACTGATCTCTTAGGTGTTAGGCCTGTTCAATTTAGTTCTACAACCTGCAGTTCCTACTTCTGATGATATGAGTAAAATGGCGCTGCCTGACCTTGAACTGAAAAAAGATTAGTTACACGGGTCTGCCGATTACTTTTCTAGAGTGATTGTAGATAGATAGATACATACAAGTATAAATACAGAGTCAATTATAACAGATGGAGTTGTACCCAGCCCTACATGGGCTTATATGACACCTGTACCAACTGTAGGTATGAAGACCTATACATCATCATAATCTTAAAATACTTTATCATACGCAAACTCATAACATTTATCTCTTTTTTCTTGTTGAAACTTGGGATATAGTCAGCAATTTAAACATTATTAATTATATAAAATACTCTTTTTTCCTTTCCCAGGAAAGACATATATATTTGGCAAGATTTTTTTGATACATCTTGTTAATAAATATAAATTTCTCGTCCATGGTCATTGTATTAAATTCATGTGACACTCTAATGCTGTTGAATAAATTTGCCCTATAGTCATTATAAACGGGACATACCAATAGAAAGTGGAATTCATTTTCTATTTCATGAGAGTTACACATTTGGCAGGTCCGTTCTTCAACCTGAAGGTGTCTAACATTGCCATTTTCTGTATCACTTTTAACATGAAATCTTCCTGTTTCAATCCTCAATGGTAGGATACCAGCCCTAAATTGAGACAGTAGGGAGCGCTGATATTTTGTCATACACATCTTCAAGTATTCTTCTGTATGATACTTCATCTTAAACTTTATATATGATCTTAGTTTTGGTTAAGTGTGGATAATCTGTCTCCATTCTTCCTCACATTCAAGCCTTAGTTTTTCATGTACTACCTCCAGATTACAAAGCTGTTTTTGATCATAAATATTCCATAAATCCAAGCTACTAAAAATCTTCTTAATGTCATTTGACCAATTTTTATACGATTTTTCATAATCCCATAAAAATACCTGTTTTGTTCCAAAAATTCTTATGAGGGATAATTGCCTCCTGTATTTATCTCTTAGCCAACCTGTATCCCCAAGTAACATTGCATTTGGACAGTACCGATGAACACCTAGTATAAACCGTGCTGCTTTATTTAGAACAATATCAGGTGTTTTTAGGCTAAATGAGCCCCATATGACTGAGCCATAATCATATGTAACTTGGTGTAGAGAGTGACCTTTTGCGAAATTTGGAAGTCAGGGGCAGGTGATAAGGCTAATATTTTGGTGGTACAAAAAACTTTTTGCTTGAGAAAAAGTATATTTTTATTTTTGATTTACCGATTCTACCACCAAGGTTAAAACTTGCTGGGTCTTTTACTTAGTCACAAAAGACTACCAATATTTTATTAGTCTGTCTTGAATTCTGTATGTGCTCTGCTACTTGTTAAATTTAAATTGTATTAGTTAATTTAGTTTAAAATTCTATTGGTTTACATGGCGAAATGAATTAGCATAATGTTAATCTGAAACCAAATTACCATAAATTGTCACTGGGTCTTTTATCAAAGTGACCAGTTGAACCACCACTTTATTATAGACAGTGGAGTAAACACTATGCAAATAAGGGAAAACTAATTACCTAGAGTGGGAGAAAAACATGAAACTCTGAGAAGTGAAAGAAATATTGGGAAGAAAGAGGCCGTCCTATTCAAGGCCACTATAAAATCAAAATGTCAGTTGTTATAATTATGAGAGACAGATTGATGCTTGATGGTGAGTTAAACAGCAATGCTTTGGAGAAACAATTAAACAACTACTGGGGTTGGCAACTTCTTCAGTTGATCAAGTTTGGCTTATCCCTTGATTGTAATGATACTGTGACTCTTAAATGATGAGATGTTGACATTACAGCAAAGGTCATATTTCTAGGTTGTGTTATACAAGTTATCCAGGTTATATCTCTAGGCTGTGTTATCAATGTTATCCAAGGTTGATATTTCAAGGGCATTTTGCCACATAAAGATTGATCAAGCTAATTACAGCATCCTGTGTCTAAAGTAGGGTAACTACTTATTTGATACACGTTTCCCATTTGTTTTTAGACAATCAGAATATAGGATTTTTCAGAGAATCAGTGCTTCCATTCCATCAGGTTTATCATGAAACAAAAAGGTCACCCAAGGAAAAATCTACATAGATGATTTGATTGGCTGAGGCCTTCTGAGTAATATCCATAGAGCCTGTGATGATCTATACAATGTTCTTCCAGAGTTAAGTTTTCAAATTAGCGAAAAACTAATTCTGAATTAAACTAAACTAAATTTAGACTGTTAAAGCAATCATGTCTGTACCACAAGACAAATTCAAGAAAATCAAGAATGTATGTCAAGAATGAGAATTGCTTAAAGAGGCAACTTCAGGCCCTGCTAGGATCCCATCGCAATGTCACAAAATATGTCAAAAATTCCAGATTCTTTCTCGAAAGTATGCTTAATACCTTAAGATCAGCTGCCCAGTAAACAATAGAAATTAGAATAGGAGATGCTTGTCGTGTAAGTGTGAGCTAGCCTGATATAGAGCTTGGTTTTTATGCTTTATATTTCGACTTCCAGTGTAGGAGTGGTCTCATCAGAGGCTTAAAAAATTTTGGTTAACATCCTAAAGTACAAAATTTGGCTCCGATAAACTGCTAATTTTTGGTTGTTGCTCCAAATTTGAAAATATGGTATTTTGGTTATTTTGACCAAATAAGACCCAAGGTGATGATATGGGTGTCAGGTAAGTACAAATAATTCAGGTAAGTGTGGTTGCTATGGTAACTCGTGCATTTGCTCAGACCCATTGCCCCTTAGCGACTTAAGGTGGTTAGGTGGTTACCATCACATACCAAAAAGTTTTGTGTAATGGTCAAGTTAGTTCTTATACCATTTAATCAGTGATGGTTAACTATGAGGTATAGAACCAAACAATGTTGACTTCAACATGGTATTTTATTAATATAATTATTAGCTAGTTCTGTATGTGTAATCAATAATAAAGACTGTTATGTCAAAAATAAATACAATATGCATACTGGTAATTGTATTAATAAAGAATTAAATTTTTTAACATTTAGCTAGTTTGTTTCATTTGTGACCAATCACAGAAGAGGAGACATCACCAAATAGAACATTCAAATCTTGTTTGAAGTTAGTGTCAATGTTGACAGCTGTAGTGGGTTGGGTGTGTCTTGATGGTGCTGGTGTGGCTTCTGTTTCCTCATCACTGCTGACCTCAATCATGTTTGGTTTGGTTGGGCTGTAAGCTTGGTTCAGCAGTGCAACCCAATCAGTCGTGTCTGATGGTGTTTTATGTGCATGTTTTGGCTTCATGTTTGATTGGTCCCTTTCATAGGGGAAGTATCTGTTGACCAATTTATTAAATTTAGTTTTGGTGTGAATTGGTTTACAAGTTTGTTTCTTAGGCAATTTTTTGATTGTCACATCACATTTATTCTTCATTTGGTTTTTTAGGGTTTCTGAAATTTTGTCAGAGTTCCATTGGACCCGTTTTTTGACTAGTGGTGAGTCAGGTTTGGGTTGTGGTTTGTGTGGTTGGACAATGTTGTTGGAGTTAGTATTTGTTCCTGGCATGTTTGTATCCAGTGTTGTGTGAGAGTTGTTTGTGTCACAGATGTGTGTGTTATCCAGTGATGTCTGGTTGATAGGTTGATGATGTGTGCTGGAAGTTAAAGTGTGTGTAGCTGTTGTGGTGGTAGTAACACAGTTTGTGTGTGACTGAGAGATAGTGGTTGTGGTGTTGGTACTAATAGTACTGTATGGAATTCTAGTGTGGGTATTCCATGGTTGAATTGTGGCATTATTGTTTGAGCAAACAAAAATGTTGTGGAATGGCGTGTAAGTGGCTATGTGTAGGCCACTGCTGAGGGTCTGTATATCCACAGGATCTAGAATGATCAATGGATCAATATAGTTGATTTGTCCATTTTCCTGATAAATGGGGTGTTGGTATGTTGATGTTTAATATTGTGTGGTATGATAGGTAATTTACCACGTGTTTGAGTACTTATGTTTTTTGTATTCAATGTCATCTCATTGTTGTGTGTCTGTGTGTATTGAGTTACCATGGTTACTGGTGTGTCTGAGGATGTGACTGATTGGGTTGTACTGGGTAGTGTGGACTCCAATTCCTCTAATAATGAATAAAAATCAGCTGGGATGTCTGTATCCCTCACAGTCGTGGTTCTTGGTGGGGGGTTCAATGAGACAGACTCCTTAGTTTGGGTGTGTTGTTGGTGATGTTTAGAGAGGTGCCTATCCAGATCATGTTTCCTTGTGTATGTGTTATTACACAAGGAGCAATTTAGACTTTGGTTTAGGTGTTTAGCTTGGATATGTCTATCCCTCTAATACTTCCTGCTGAAGCTTTTGTGGCAATAGTGACAGTTATAAAAGGGCAACCTAAAAAGAATATTCTAGGTTGTTGAGATTTTATAATTATTATATGAAATCAGATAATTATAATTATTATAAAATCATTATAAAATCCTGGGAGATCATTTTAACCATTCTAAGTTTAGTCAAAGAATGTGAGGATTCATATTTGCTATAGTGTCAAATTATTATTTTGTAAATAATTAATCACATAATCGAAAATTAATTAAATATTACTTTCTATTTTAATACATATAAAGTAAATTAATAAATATATTCTATGGTAATTATATATTTATACACACTAACTATAATTAAAGTTAGTTTATGTGGGTGTTCCACCACACGACTAAGCTTCCCGATTAAGGGTTCTTGGGAGTAGGTTTCAAATATTTTCTTAGTCCCAGACGTCCTGTAAGGGTCGGTAGTTGTCGGTTGTGGCCGTGAGAGAAATCAAACATGTTTGCTATTTTTCACGACCCAAACCGATTCTCATTTCCCGCCGACAACAAAATGTCCAGTCCCAGGCTTCCTCAGGCCTCCTCAGACCCAAATTTACACAGTCCTATGTTGTCCCAGATGTCCTGCGACCCTTAATCCCAGACCTCCGTAGCTTAGTCCCAGGAAGCCTGTTTGGCAGTCCCCGACGCATAACAGTTACCCTACTAGGCAAATTTTACAGTTAGGAGACACATTTTACTTTTTTTACTTTTTTTTATTGTTATTGACTGGAGTTATGAGGAAAGAGAAAGGAGGGAAGAGAGGAAAGAAGAAGATGGATGAGAGGCAAGAGGAGAGGGAGAAGGAAAGTCGAGAGGTGGAGGAAAGGATTGAGGAAAGGACGGAGGAGGGTACAGAGGAGGGTACACAAGAGACTGAGAAGCAATTGGAACTTACTGAGGAAGCTTGAGAAGAAGAAGAGAGGTGTGAGGAGGATTAAGATCAAGGCTTATCCCTTGATTGTAATGATACTGTGACTCTTAAATGATGAGATGTTGACATTACAGCAAAGGTCATATTTCTAGGTTGTGTTATACAAGTTATCCAGGTTATATCTCTAGGCTGTGTTATCAATGTTATCCAAGGTTGATATTTCAAGGGCATTTTGCCACATAAAGATTGATCAAGCTAATTACAGCATCCTGTGTCTAAAGTAGGGTAACTACTTATTTGATACACGTTTCCCATTTGTTTTTAGACAATCAGAATATAGGATTTTTCAGAGAATCAGTGCTTCCATTCCATCAGGTTTATCATGAAACAAAAAGGTCACCCAAGGAAAAATCTACATAGATGATTTGATTGGCTGAGGCCTTCTGAGTAATATCCATAGAGCCTGTGATGATCTATACAATGTTCTTCCAGAGTTAAGTTTTCAAATTAGCGAAAAACTAATTCTGAATTAAACTAAACTAAATTTAGACTGTTAAAGCAATCATGTCTGTACCACAAGACAAATTCAAGAAAATCAAGAATGTATGTCAAGAATGAGAATTGCTTAAAGAGGCAACTTCAGGCCCTGCTAGGATCCCATCGCAATGTCACAAAATATGTCAAAAATTCCAGATTCTTTCTCGAAAGTATGCTTAATACCTTAAGATCAGCTGCCCAGTAAACAATAGAAATTAGAATAGGAGATGCTTGTCGTGTAAGTGTGAGCTAGCCTGATATAGAGCTTGGTTTTTATGCTTTATATTTCGACTTCCAGTGTAGGAGTGGTCTCATCAGAGGCTTAAAAAATTTTGGTTAACATCCTAAAGTACAAAATTTGGCTCCGATAAACTGCTAATTTTTGGTTGTTGCTCCAAATTTGAAAATATGGTATTTTGGTTATTTTGACCAAATAAGACCCAAGGTGATGATATGGGTGTCAGGTAAGTACAAATAATTCAGGTAAGTGTGGTTGCTATGGTAACTCGTGCATTTGCTCAGACCCATTGCCCCTTAGCGACTTAAGGTGGTTAGGTGGTTACCATCACATACCAAAAAGTTTTGTGTAATGGTCAAGTTAGTTCTTATACCATTTAATCAGTGATGGTTAACTATGAGGTATAGAACCAAACAATGTTGACTTCAACATGGTATTTTATTAATATAATTATTAGCTAGTTCTGTATGTGTAATCAATAATAAAGACTGTTATGTCAAAAATAAATACAATATGCATACTGGTAATTGTATTAATAAAGAATTAAATTTTTTAACATTTAGCTAGTTTGTTTCATTTGTGACCAATCACAGAAGAGGAGACATCACCAAATAGAACATTCAAATCTTGTTTGAAGTTAGTGTCAATGTTGACAGCTGTAGTGGGTTGGGTGTGTCTTGATGGTGCTGGTGTGGCTTCTGTTTCCTCATCACTGCTGACCTCAATCATGTTTGGTTTGGTTGGGCTGTAAGCTTGGTTCAGCAGTGCAACCCAATCAGTCGTGTCTGATGGTGTTTTATGTGCATGTTTTGGCTTCATGTTTGATTGGTCCCTTTCATAGGGGAAGTATCTGTTGACCAATTTATTAAATTTAGTTTTGGTGTGAATTGGTTTACAAGTTTGTTTCTTAGGCAATTTTTTGATTGTCACATCACATTTATTCTTCATTTGGTTTTTTAGGGTTTCTGAAATTTTGTCAGAGTTCCATTGGACCCGTTTTTTGACTAGTGGTGAGTCAGGTTTGGGTTGTGGTTTGTGTGGTTGGACAATGTTGTTGGAGTTAGTATTTGTTCCTGGCATGTTTGTATCCAGTGTTGTGTGAGAGTTGTTTGTGTCACAGATGTGTGTGTTATCCAGTGATGTCTGGTTGATAGGTTGATGATGTGTGCTGGAAGTTAAAGTGTGTGTAGCTGTTGTGGTGGTAGTAACACAGTTTGTGTGTGACTGAGAGATAGTGGTTGTGGTGTTGGTACTAATAGTACTGTATGGAATTCTAGTGTGGGTATTCCATGGTTGAATTGTGGCATTATTGTTTGAGCAAACAAAAATGTTGTGGAATGGCGTGTAAGTGGCTATGTGTAGGCCACTGCTGAGGGTCTGTATATCCACAGGATCTAGAATGATCAATGGATCAATATAGTTGATTTGTCCATTTTCCTGATAAATGGGGTGTTGGTATGTTGATGTTTAATATTGTGTGGTATGATAGGTAATTTACCACGTGTTTGAGTACTTATGTTTTTTGTATTCAATGTCATCTCATTGTTGTGTGTCTGTGTGTATTGAGTTACCATGGTTACTGGTGTGTCTGAGGATGTGACTGATTGGGTTGTACTGGGTAGTGTGGACTCCAATTCCTCTAATAATGAATAAAAATCAGCTGGGATGTCTGTATCCCTCACAGTCGTGGTTCTTGGTGGGGGGTTCAATGAGACAGACTCCTTAGTTTGGGTGTGTTGTTGGTGATGTTTAGAGAGGTGCCTATCCAGATCATGTTTCCTTGTGTATGTGTTATTACACAAGGAGCAATTTAGACTTTGGTTTAGGTGTTTAGCTTGGATATGTCTATCCCTCTAATACTTCCTGCTGAAGCTTTTGTGGCAATAGTGACAGTTATAAAAGGGCAACCTAAAAAGAATATTCTAGGTTGTTGAGATTTTATAATTATTATATGAAATCAGATAATTATAATTATTATAAAATCATTATAAAATCCTGGGAGATCATTTTAACCATTCTAAGTTTAGTCAAAGAATGTGAGGATTCATATTTGCTATAGTGTCAAATTATTATTTTGTAAATAATTAATCACATAATCGAAAATTAATTAAATATTACTTTCTATTTTAATACATATAAAGTAAATTAATAAATATATTCTATGGTAATTATATATTTATACACACTAACTATAATTAAAGTTAGTTTATGTGGGTGTTCCACCACACGACTAAGCTTCCCGATTAAGGGTTCTTGGGAGTAGGTTTCAAATATTTTCTTAGTCCCAGACGTCCTGTAAGGGTCGGTAGTTGTCGGTTGTGGCCGTGAGAGAAATCAAACATGTTTGCTATTTTTCACGACCCAAACCGATTCTCATTTCCCGCCGACAACAAAATGTCCAGTCCCAGGCTTCCTCAGGCCTCCTCAGACCCAAATTTACACAGTCCTATGTTGTCCCAGATGTCCTGCGACCCTTAATCCCAGACCTCCGTAGCTTAGTCCCAGGAAGCCTGTTTGGCAGTCCCCGACGCATAACAGATCTTTGAAGTTTCATGCGTGTGAAAGGGAATCGGTTTCATTAGTCCCGGGAAGCCTCAGACCGTCTCAGGTGTCCTGGGACTAAGAAATCTGGGTCTGGGACTAAGCCTCGACTAAGAGAAGCCGACCCTAACCGATCCAAGCCGGCGTCCTCAGGCCACCTGGGACAACACAAATTTAGTCTGCGACGGTCTGAGGACGCCCCAGGAGGCCTGGGACTAAGAACCGATTAAGAGCCGACTGTTTTCCGCGCGTCGGAAATTAAAACGAGGCAATGAGGGGGTCTGGGACTATATAAGCGACCGCGCACACATTCTCGTTGTTACTAACTGTTTGGCTACTGAGAGACGTGTGTCACTGTTTTGTAGGGGTTTTTAGTTTTTTAAATATCATATAATACTTAAGCTTAAGGCAAATTTTACAGTTAGGAGACACATTTTACTTTTTTTACTTTTTTTTATTGTTATTGACTGGAGTTATGAGGAAAGAGAAAGGAGGGAAGAGAGGAAAGAAGAAGATGGATGAGAGGCAAGAGGAGAGGGAGAAGGAAAGTCGAGAGGTGGAGGAAAGGATTGAGGAAAGGACGGAGGAGGGTACAGAGGAGGGTACACAAGAGACTGAGAAGCAATTGGAACTTACTGAGGAAGCTTGAGAAGAAGAAGAGAGGTGTGAGGAGGATTAAGAGAGCCAGGGTCTGTTCAACTTTCACTGACAGCCAAGAAACTGCAATTGTGGAGTTTGTGAAAGAGCATCCAGAGCTCTATGACAAGGAGCATGCACGTTTCCACGACAGACAGAAGGAGGCTCTCTGGGCAGAAATTTCTGCAGAACTGAAGCTCCAGCCCTTTGATGTCAGAAGATGGTTCGAATCCCAGCGAACGCGTTATGGCAAGCTGTCAAAACTACAATCTGGCAAGCCCCAAGGGAGATGACCAAGACACAGTCCTGGGTCTACCAGCAGATGGGTTTCCTTAAGACCCATATCAGATGAAAGGGGGCCAGCAGAAGTTCAGGGTTCGAGGCCAGTCCAAATACCAGCAAGCAGGACGAATCTTGTGGATCTACTACTGATACAGAACACCTTGAGTCCAGTGTCCTCAGGGAGAGTAGGAGTCAACCTATGTTCACATCTACACCAGTTTCAACAGACTCCAAGATACTCGAGCACTTTGACAAGATGAGGACATTGATCTCAGGTTTCCTGCAGCAGAAGTCAGACAGGCAGCCCTTCTTTGACTACGTGGCATCAGAGGCTGAAAAGATGACCCAAGAGGAATTTGAGGACCTTAAGGGCAGAATTTTTAGAGATATTGAAACCATTAAGACCAACCGTAGACGTCAACCACTAGCCAGAAGATCAACCACTATTACCACGGAGTCCCAGAGGGTCGGAATACTGCCAACAACCACTCAACAGGCGTCTACTTCCACCCAAGCAGCAGCTAGCAGCAGTTACATCTACTACACACCAAGCCCCCTTGGCTTTGGCAACCCTCCATCAGTTCTAACTGTACAGGACGAGGGAAGTAGACACAACTTAAGTGGAATACTAAGCCAGCTACCAGATCTGACATCTATACAGATCATTGAGCAGCCTCAGCAGCAGCAGCAGCCGCAACTCTTCACTATCACCACTACAGCACCGCCTCAACAGCAGCAGCCTCCTCAGTAGCCATCCAGTCAGGGCGGGTCTTTGACCTGCCAGGCCCTTTTCAGGGCCACCCAAATAACAAAAACAATTATTTAGCTGCAAGTTATTCCAATTCCCCTCCCAAGACATAGCAGTTCAGTACAAATACTTATCACAAAAAAAAATCAAAAAAAAGTCCAACACCTACACCACCCCAAACATGAAACAAATAAGCCATGGTACCACACATAACCAAAAAATGCCCCATAGAAGAAAATATTAAAATAAACTCCCAATATGGCCAATAATCAGCCCATTTTAACTTAAAATCCATGGGATTGTTTAAAATCTTTAATAAAAAAGTCCAACACTTACATCATCCCTAGAGTTAAAAGGCATTATCACATACTTATCAACCCACAAACACACAAACCCAATACCAAACCTAACCCCCAACTAAACAACACACAAACCAAATACCAAACCTAACCACCAACCAACAAACACACAAACCAAATACCAAATATAACCACCAACCAAGAAACACACAAACCCAATAGCACACAGAACCCAAACCAAATAGCTGACAAACTATTTTCAAACATAACCCCCATCATTGTAAAGAAAACCCGCTTGGTGGTTATATTTCCTAAATATTTGTGAAGTGGAGCAAAAGATTTTAATTTTAAGATTTCCAGGAAAACATTTCTGTTTCAAATATTTTTCCCCAAAAAAAACCAAATATAAGTAAAATTAGGATGTAGCTTTCAAAATATATGCCATATTTATTCCATTTAGGAAGTTATGTTTGGCTTTGTGTGTTTCTTTTGAGAATTATGTTTAGCACTGGGTTTGTCTGTTTGTTAGTTGGATGACTGGCATTTATTTGTGTCTGTTTGTTGGGTGGATGAATTATGTTGGCCATGGGGTTTGTCTGTTTGTTGGTTGCGTGACTTCTGTCGGGCATTGGGTTTGTCTGTTTGTTGGGTGGGTGAATTATGTTGGCCATGGGGTTTGTCTGTTTGTTGGTTGCGTGACTTCTGTCGGGCATTGGGTTTGTCTGTTTGTTGGGTGGGTGAATTATGTTGGCCATGGGGTTTGTCTGTTTGTTGGTTGCGTGACTTCTGTCGGGCATTGGGTTTGTCTGTTTGTTGGGTGGGTGAATTATGTTGGCCATGGGGTTTGTCTGTTTGTTGGTTGCGTGACTTCTGTCGGGCATTGGGTTTGTCTGTTTGTTGGGTGGGTGAATTATGTTAGGCATGGATTTGTCTGTTTGTTGGTTGGGTGACTTATGTTTGGTAATGTTTGGGTTATTTTGAACAAGCACAGCTGATTAATTGCTTTTGGAATATTTGGTAGTCCTGAAAAGGACTGGTTATTAGTCCTGAAAAGGACTGGTTACTGCAGCAGGAGTTATATTCTGCCATCTTGCCAGGCCACTGCTCCCTCATTATTGAAGTAGTCCTTGAGGTAATCCCTCTGTCTTTTGGCTTCTCTAGCAGGGTTTCTGTCTGGACCACCACCAGCAGCACCACCAATCAGTCGACAATCACCAGGCACATTATCATCGTCATCATCTCCAGGCTCTTGACCACCATGTTGACCTTGATACTGGCTTCTCAGTATGTTGTGCAGAACCACACAGGTCATGACCACATCCCTGACTGTTTCTGGGGGTAATTCAATAGTAGTCAACATCACTCTGAATCTTGAGACCAGGATGCCAAAAGCATTCTCAACAACTCTCCTGGCCCTTGATATTCTGTAGTTGGCAATCCTTTCCTCTCTGGTTAACATCCTTCTACCATAGGGTTTCATCAGCCAGGTCTTCAGGGCAAAGGCATCATCTGCCAGAATGAAGTAGGGGACATCTCTACCACCCTTTGTTATAGGAGCTTGGTCAGGGAAGCCTATCCTGCCATCCTCAATCCTCCTCTTCAGCTGACAGGCATTAAATATCTGGGCATCTGAGCAAGATCCAGCTGTACCAGCATCCACCCATCTGAATTTGTACTGCCCATCTACCAAGGCCAACATTACTATGGAAAAGAACCCCTTGTAGTTGTGGTACAGGGCTCTTGGGCTTCTTGAGGGCCACATGCTTTCCATCAAGGGCTCCCAGGGCATGTGGAACATTCCACCTGATCCTGAATTCCCTTTCCAGTTCTCTCCACTCATCTGGAGTAGTAGGACATCTGAGGTACTCTCTGGTGAACTCATCCTGGATGGCCCTGCAGACCTCTGGTAGAAACTTGGAAATGGTGGATCTGCCAACCCTGAACTGACAGGATAATGATGTGTATGACTCTCCAGTGGCCAGATATCTGATGGTGAGGGCTAACTTCCCCCAACACTGATTGGAGCTCTGTAGTTGGTGGCCTGCCTGGCTAGATGTGGTTCCAGTCTGGTCTTTATCATTTCAAAGAATTCTGGGGTCATCCTCATGTAGTTGGTGAATCCTGGAATGTCTGTGGCATACAGTTCAGCCATAATGTTGTGGTAGGCCCCCCTCTTCTCTCTCTGCAGTAGCCATGCCCTGACCCACATGTTGTGCCTTCTTCTAGGTCTCTGTATGGCTGGTGGTGGTGGAGGTGCTGCTTGTGGTGGTTGTTGTGGTCTACGTAGAAATAGCAAATACATCATTATTTGTAACTGAATAAAAACTAAAAAAGCCCTAAGTTGTTGCTGAAGTTGTCTTCCATTAAAAGGTGGCATCCTGCTGTGTTCCTATAAAAGTAATGATAATTAGATTGCAAAATTTATATATATATACCCAGAAAATCCAGCTTTTTTGCAAAACAAGAATCGGCGATCGTGGTCTGGGGAAGACTGAGGACGCCGGGACTTAATTGGGGGTTAGTCGGGGCTTAGTCCCAGGAGGTCTGAGCCGTCCTGGGACCCAGTCGGTATGTGTACGACAGGATCGTGGTTGAAACCGACCAGAAAACTGGCTTAATCGGTTCTTAGTCCCAGACCAGTCAGGGACTGTCTGGGGCCGCCTGGGGCCTCCTCAGGCTTCCTGAGGCTGATCTGTACTTAATCCCAGGCTTTGATACCGATTCAGTATTCCCGCCCATTTCACCATTTTCTACACCGACTGTCCACGATTAAGGGTCGTCGACAGGATCGGGCCTTAGTCCTTTGGTGGAACAGGGGCATTATGTAACTAATTTTTTATTTAAAAAATAAATTTAAATGAACTAGCCTGTTTTGCTCATTATCCATACTGAGGTAAGATTACCGGTAAAATGTGTTGGTTGATGGTAAATTGATCACAGTTTTGTGCAATAAACTCCAGATTAGTATTAATACTATATTTGTATCAACTAATATTTTTTAAATTGTTTTTAAATTTTTAAAGCTACTGATGGTTGTTAGGTGACCAGTTAGTTACCAGATAATGTTAGTAAGGTAAATAGTGATTATGCTCATGACATCATGAGATTGTACAGGTGACGTCATTTTGGCTATAATGCGTCACAAACTGGTAGTAGTGGTTTAGTGACACTTGTATATAACTTGATTCCCAATATAAATACAAAGGGTAAAGGGGGGTGGTATATGGACACAATATACCAGTGAGAGGAAATCAAGTTATACATATTGGTTGATGCCAAGGGGGGCAATAGTTGGTACATCCCAGATATACCTGAGCTCCTGTCTCCTGTGTTTGCTCATGTGTTCTGGTCCTGTATAATTACCCAACCATTGTATTACACTGAATCTCATGTGTTTGTGAGAATGTCCCTCAGAAGTAAAGTATTTTGATACAGGGGTGCTAAGTGTCTTTTTATTATTTTTAACACTTGCAGCATGTTCATAGATCCTATTCCTGATAGGTCTACCTGTTTCACCAATGTATTGTTTCTCACATTTTGTACAATGTATTAAATATATTACATTGTATATTTCACATGTGCGTCTTGATATTGGCGGTAAGTTTTTACACAAGTGTTTTTTTGTGTGTGTGAACTAATAAAACTTTTTATCTTGTGTAATCTGGGGCAGTATGTGCATTTACCTAGTCTAGTGCATGCTGGTGATGTAGTGTTTTTAGGGTTTGATTGTGGTTTTGGACGGTATGTGAGCTTATTCGATGTTAATAAGTCACTAAGATTTGGTAGGCTCCTAAAACCAATCAATGGTTTGTCTGGGAATATTTTTGTAACTCCACTGTGTTGTCTATAATATTCAAGTTCTCCGTTATAATTTTATTCATATTCAGATTTCTTGGGTTAAATTTAGTAACCATGACTTGGGGACTTTTGATTGATTGTCTTATCTTTTTTGTTTTTAATATCCAATAGGTCATCTTGTGTGAATCTAGCTGCCCTTTTACAGTGTGATTGTATTGATCTAAGTGGATAACCTCTATCTTGGTAATATTTTATCAGTGCTTGGCCATGGTTTTGGTAATCACTGTCGAGGGTACAAATTCGTCATAGTCTGAGGAATTGTCCATATGGGCCATTTGTGGTGACACTATGTGGGTGGACTGAGGAGTAGTGTGGATATAGATGGGTGTCAGTTGGTTTAGTGTACAGTGTAGTGTACAGGTGGCGATCTGAGTTGATCTTTACTGTTGTGTCCAAGAAATTGACATCAGTTTTACTAAACTCGTGTGTAAATTTGATTGTTGGATGGATGTTTAAATATTCAACAAATTTTTGGAGTTCATGTTCTCCATGTATCCAGATCATAACGATGACATCTATAAACCTCTTCCATATTAGCGGCTTAAGTGGGTATTGTTCTAGAGCTTTTGTCTCGAATTTGTCCATGAACAGATTGGCATAGTTTGGTGCTAGTGCCATACCCATTGCTGTGACTCCCACCTGGAGATAGAAGTCACCATTAAATTCGAAGTACATGTTGTGTAGTACTAGTTTTAGTAACTCTAGGATATAAGTGCTGTGGGTGGGTGTGGGTGTTAGTGGGTTTCAAAGTATTTTTATTCTTGAAAGGGGCATGTAAGGTTTTAAATGGGTTTTCATATTCATCCAGGTTATCCGATAAGATCTGAACTAACTGTTCATTGTAAAAGTGGTGTTTGAGGACAAGTCTCTTATGAGATTTAAAACCTGTTTAACCCCTATCTTAAGGTTTTCTAAACGTTTCCAGCAAACATTTAAAGTGTAATGCTTAAAAACGTTTTATAAACATTCCATATAGACACGTTTTTACTGAAAACACTTATTAAACGTTTATAAAACAACTCAAGAAGCTAGGTTTGACTGGAAACATTTTAAAACATTTATAATATAGCTTAAGAAATGAAGGCTATGTTAGAAATGTTTTTCAGATATTAATCATGAAGAGTTTTATAGACAGTACACTTAAATTTTTTTAAAATATTGTTGATCAAATATTTTATAAACATTTTGTCAAAAACGTTTTTTAAACCCATATTTTCAGAATGCTTATTAGCTTACAGAGATTACCTTCACTTTCAAACATATCCAAACAAAGATAGCAGTGAGCAATAATAGATTTTAGAGGACTTAGCCAAAAATTGCCCTACATGCAATCCCAAAAATTAAGAATAGAATGGGGACAAAATTTGTAAACCACTATCTTACAATTTTAGACATAAAAAATAATATTTTCATTAGTGAGCAACCTTAAAAAGGTTTTGCATTTGACCTCTGACCCTATTTTGATTCAGATATGAATATGTTCATTTGTAACATTTTTCTAACATTTATCATTAAATGTTTTATAAACAGTATACATTAAACATTTTAAAAACATTCTATTATAAATGGTTTTCGTACCCATCATTTTTTAACCTTTGCTAAATGTTTCCTATCAGCGTTTGCAAAACCCAAAAATGTTTACTGGGTGAAAATGACAATGTTATATTCCTGGATCAAGAATTTTATTATGACTTGGCATGGCTTAGATTGTTTCTTTCAAGTTTCAATGGGGTTGTGTTATGCAACAAAAAGCCCTCAAAAAATCATGTAGAAATTGATGCCTCTCTAACTGGGTTAGGTGCGCTTGGGAAACATTGGGTATATACAGCTTACCTCTCCCTGGCTAGTTCAAAAAGGCTAGGTAGTGTCCACCTTGAAATGATCAATGTTTCAGTAGCCACAAAATTATGGGCAAGGCAATGGAGTGGTAAAAATTGTGGTTGAGTGTAATAATGAGGCTGTGGTCTCAGTCCTTCAAAATAGCAAAACAAGCGATCCCTTGCTGGCACCTTATATCAGAGACACCAAGATGTTGGCAGCACAATTTGATATAGATATGTGGCTGGTTCACATTGCAGGTGCCCAAAGCATGGTAGCTGACCTACTATCCAGCTGGAATCAGACAGATAATTATGTACACAAATTGGCCCTTTGCCAAATCAGGCCCCCAAAATAAAATTAGCTGGTCAAATCGGCACCCTATAAAATAATTTATGGTCAAATCGGCCCCTTATAAAATAACATATGGTCAAATCGACCCCCTAGATATAGATAGACAAGTGTACATATGATTTATGTATTTTTTCACAATTTCACTCTGCTCTCTGCAGGTCCATAAATAAGTTCTAGTTGCAGAAGTTTTCAATTGGGGGCCGATTTTTTAGGGGGCCGATTTGCCGAGGGCTGAATTGACAAAGGGCCGATTTTTCCAGCTCCCCACAAATCGCACCGATGTCTTCCTCATCCAACTTTGGTCCTCACTGACGACTTATTGCTGAAAAATTAAATTGGAACATCTGATATATTTCTTTTCTTGTAGGTCTTCCCAGTGTGGAAGTTGTTATGTCTCGACAAATCTCCTCCAGAGCCTGGCAAAATACCAGATCTTGTTATCAAAAATGTTTGGGGTATTTTAGCTTTCTGTATGAACATTCGACTACAGAAAACAATCTGTCCCCCTTATGCTGGCTTTGCTTGGTGTCATCAAGGTGCCAGTGGGCTCATTTCCAACAGGGGGACCTTAAATTCTAGGTATAACTTTTATATACTTTTATACTGGGTATATTATGGTCAAATCAATTCTATTGGTCAGTGGCTTGACCACGTTGTAAAAGAACTGGGGTTCTTCCATTTCAACTTCAGAAACCAGAGGGTCAACATCTAAAAATCTTCACTGCTGGATTGAATGGTTCCTTGAAGAAATCACATGATGGATTTGCATAGTTTTATTGTATCATTCAAATTTTAATGTTTTAGTGATTTAAACGAAGCATTTGACACACCACACAATTCACTATGGATAGAAATAGACAGTAGAACTTGCGTTCAGCCAAGCAGGGAAGTATACAAGTACCCGTTGAATTTAATTATGCAATAATAGGAATTTTTTAGAATCTTTGTTGAACCCGGTTGAAACTGAAAATCAAGATTCGGATCAGAATTCCAGTACTTTTGACATTAGTGAATTAGATCGTTTGGCGTTGTTAGACATGTCATGTTAGACATAGATTCGGATCTGGAAAAGGTTAATGTGTGTAGAGCAGGCAGTCAGCAGGCGAGTACATCCAGCAATGATGATTCCAGTGCTCAAATACTCACTAATCAAAAAATTTTGAGCCAGTTCATCAGCTCACTCAGAGACTTGATAAGCTGGAAGATGGTTCAAAATGTAAGAAAACGTCAAATCCGACAAAAATTAAAAGCAAAAGTCATACCAGCAGCCCCAAGGTTAAAAAGACAAAACAATCTCTCGCAAAAGGACCACAAAGAATGGTAATTCCAATTTTGTTTTAACTCAGGCAAAATGCGCAGATTCAAACTCAAGTGCAACAGAGATTGAAAGAACTTGAACAGATAGCTACCCCAGGTATTGATTCAAAAATTACGTCACAGAGGGGTGGGGTGGATGTCTTTGTTAAAAATCGGGTCTGGTGGCCCCATGAACATGTTTTATCTGGTTCCACCAAAGAAAGGGTCACTTATGACCAGCTAACAGTCACACAGTGGGTCTGTGGCTTTTGCCGCACCCCCGGGGAAGAAAATAATGAAACAATGAGGTCTTGTATGCTAGATTATATTATATCATTAATGGATGATGCAAATGATTTTTCCTGGGGTGTGGCAAAGGCCAGTCATGTGGTCCTACTGTGTAGGATGGAACAAGGTGAGATACAAGACCATAGTCAAACTGAAAAAATTTACATAGTCAGAAGGGCCAATGCCCAGAGACATATGCCAACCGGATCCGAAAACATCCGAATTTTGATAGAAAAAATGGTCAAAAGCATCAGAAATCCATGGTTTGCACTTATTTCAACCAAAACACTTGCAATTTCAACAAAACTCATGAAACCAAAGGTGTCCTTTACAGACATATTTGTGCTTCATGCCTTAGTGCTGGTAAATCATTTCCACATTCGGATGTTGATTGTAGGCAGAAACTAAAAAATACAAAAAGAAAACGAGTCATGATGGATATGGGGGGCATTAGGCGCCACATCCATCATACAAGAGTATTTGTAACAAATATCACCAGCATGCTAAAGAATATGGTGCACACCCTGACATGTGGCAAAATTGGTGGAGAAAACATAAGGCATTTGCCAACAAATGTGATGGCAAAACAAGTTTTGAAGCAAAGTAAGACACAACCACAAACATGTCTTGAAAATATCTTCACTTATCAGGCTTTCCATAAAACTGATACTACCAAAAAATGTAGTTATACACTGGTCAAGAAGAATCCTGAGGAATCTAATCATGTAAAAAATCGAAATACGGGCAGCAACCTATATTGTGGTACTCAAAACAAGACATCTCAGTGGCAAATACCACTTTAAATATGCTTTGCTAGAAACCTACTGTGTATCTCATGACATAATTCTGACCATGCTACCAGTAATAGGAGGACACAAGGTCATAACAAAGGCAAACAGCAAGGTCAAATTAGTACCAACAAGGTCTAACATCAATCCCATGAGGTCTCTGAGGTTCAACCTATACACCAAGATGCACAAACCTTGACAATTGCTATAGATATTAATTATGGAGGTCACAGAGGTCAAATTGACCACCCAACTATCATACCAACAGTAGATAGTGATGGACACGTTGGTCCTGCCATAGAATCTTTAGATTCAGACAAGATCCCTCAATGTGTCTTAGATAATAAGCACTTGTGTGAAGATTATAACAAATGCATACAACAGACTGGGTATGAGATAGGATTCATACCCCTCACTGCACTTAAAGTATATGAGGGTCCCCCAAAAGTCTGGGACTCATGCCCGGACATAATACAGGCACATAAGTTAATTAAAGAAACTGGTCTGCCTAATTACCTGTCTTGCAGAATACCCGTACAAGGACAACTGAAACCTGGTAGATGGGAATATTATTTGTAGAATTTTTGGGATAAACAGCTGGTGGACCTAATCACCTATGGTTTTCCCTTAGACTTTGACAGGAATGTTGTACTACAATCTGTTAAGGAAAACCATAAATCAGCCTTGGACTTTCCTCAAGAAATTGACAAATACATTGAAACAAAAATCAAATATGGTGCCCTGCTTGGTCCTTTTGATTCGTTGCCTATAGATGCACGTGTATCTCCTCTCATGACAAGATCTAAACACAATTATAGATCTTATAGATTTCAAATTACACTATCCTTCAATAGATAATATCACTACTGCACTTAATAATTTGGGACCTGGAGCTATGTTATATAAAGTGGACATTAGCCGGGCATTTAGGCACATCAGGATCGACGCTAGGGACATTGATATGCTAGGTATTTGTCATAATAACGCCCATCTGGATCAAGAACTCCCATTCGGATTTTGTCATGGGTGTAATGACGCTGTACATCGTATTATGCATCAATATGGTTTCCCAGGTCTGTGGAACTATATTGACGATCTGATATATACCGGATTACCCTCTAAAATTCACCAGTCATACCAGTTTTTAGTATCACTATTACAAGAATTAGGACTAGATATTTGTACAGAAAAGTTGGTAGCACCTGCTTCTTCTGTCGTATGCTTAGGCATCATGATAGATACAGTATCTAGAACTATATCTATTCCAGGTCAAAAGTGAGCAGAAATTAAACAGCTTTGTAACAAATGGAGCCACAAGTCTCACTGTACTAAGAACCAGTTACAATCACTATTGGGTTCCCTCCTTTACATAACAATGTGCATAAAACTTGCGAGGCCCTTCCTTCACAGGATGCTCACAGTAGTTAGAGACAACCATTCAAATTCAAAAATTATTTGGATCAAGAGCTTTCCAGGGACCTCAACTGGTTCAAGGTATTTTTACAACAATATAATGGGGTTACCTTTTAGGACAATCAAAGAATATATGTAGTTATATATCTAGATGCATGTTTAACTGGACTGGGTGGTGTTTCAACACTATGGTCTATACACTACCTAATCCTCTTAATTATTGTGGTTTTAATATTAACCATTAGAGATGATTAATATTGTGGTTGCTCTTAAGATATGGTGTCCTAATTGGGCTAATAAGAAAATACGTATTCGCTGTGACAATCTCCCAGTGGTAGAAGTATTAAACAGTGGTCAAGCTAGAGATTACATTCTAGCGACATGTGATAGAAACATATGGCTTTTGTCAGCGTTATACAACATTGGTATAAATGTAATACATATTGCTGGCTCACAAAACAGTGTAGCAGATTTGTTATCTAGGCGGAAAGACACTAGTCAAAGACTATTACAAAATATAGAAATATATATTAAATCCTCAATGGGTTGTCCCACACAAGGACTACTTGCTTTTCAATAATCAAATATGATATGTTTCAGATATGGTTCCTTCGACAGCTCAGCTCACCACCAGGGCCTGGGATAGACTACACTTATCTTATCATCCTGCCACAAACAGAAGCTATGACAGGATGTTTGTTGACTTAATGACTTTCCTAGTGTCGACTGGGTTGTGTCTGGATCAGGTAACAATGTCGCAATTGTTTGTTTTTAGGGAAATAAACCATTCTGCAGCAAATATAAAAAAAATTGAAAAAAGGGAAATAAACCATTCTGCAGCAAACATAAAAAAAAATTTAAAAAACTATCTGGCTGCCATCAGGGCCAAATTCATTCTTTATGGCCTTCTCACTCTCATTTTTAGAGATGAAAGAATACAGTTATACATTAGATCTCTTGAAATCAACAGACAAATTCAACCTAGACAACAGCTTGTTATAATAGACAAAAATTATAGAAATTGTGATAATATCCACTCAATTCCCACATTCTAAATATTTATTTCACTGTACACATTTGCTTTTTTCTCATTTCTTCGATTCTCGAACATCCTACCTCATTCTTCCACAAGTTTTGATGTTTCTAGACATCTATGTAGGGGAGATATATGCTAAGCCATGGTTTCATCCTGCCAACCTTTCATGTTGTGGCTTTGTGCCCCTTCTAACTGCTTAGTGGGTACTCTAACTCTTTCCTTCACTCATCCTGGGTTTAGTATTGTATAACATTGGGAATCAGTATTTCTACAGATTCTTGGATAGAGGTTACACGTTCTGACATTCAGGTGTCTTGTTTGTCTTTAATGATAATGTTCCAATCCAAAGCATCCAAGCTCATGGCACCTGAACGTCAGATGGTATGTGGAGATACCTTGTACAAGACCAACATAGATCTGCCCAGGTTATCCTTTGTTTCAAGATAGCAGCCTTTAGCCCCTAGTCCTTGTCTGGGTTTGGGGCTTCTTTATCTCACATGTACATACTAACATTTACACCCCTTCTAACCACTTAGTGGGCACCCTAACTCTTTCCTTCACTCATCCTTGCTCCTGGGTTTAGTATTGTATAACATTGGGAATTAGTATTTCTACAGGTTCTTGGTTAGAGGTTACACGTTCTGACATCCAGGTGTCTTGTTTGCCTTTAATCATAATGTTCCAATCCAATGCATCCAAGCTCATAGCACCTGAACGTCAGATGGTGTGTGGAGATATCTTGTACAGGACCAACACAGATCTGCCCAGGTTATCCTTTGTTTCAAGATAGCAGCCTTTACCCACTAGTCCTTGTCTGGGTTTGGGGCATCTTTATTTCACATGTACATAGTAACACTTACGTTCTAAAAATAGTGAAAAAACAATTGTTGTTCCAAATAACTTATTTACAATATAAGAAAATGTGTGAAAAATATAGAAATAACCGTTGACGAGTGAGGGGTTAAGGCAAAGACAAAGCCTGAGTGATTCTAATTGGCTAATCAAAGAAATTATGGCTGTTCTGTCAATGACTCTTGCAAAGTAAAATGGATGAAACAGCCTGTTTTTCATTAAAATGTCAATAATAATAACATTATTTCTACTATTTAAAAGTTTGTCATATTAGTATAGAATTATTATGTCCAACCAAGCAAGCTTTAAACATCAGTTGGAATACACTGTTGGACTAGAACCCGTCCAATTAGAGCTTTTACAGTTTCAACGTTCCTATCCATGGTAGCATACTGACCTATTTATGAATTACCTTTAAAGTCATTTGACAGGCATGTTGGTGGAGCTTGGAGTAACCAGCAAGGGTAGTATGGATGGTTAGTCAGGAGTGTTTAAGCTCATTAGCTAGGAAAATGTTAATATGAACTCATTATGTTGCAGGGATGAAGGACCTAGTACACCTTTCACAAAATGTGGGGCCAAAATATAGCATTGAATACCTTTTGATTTTGGCCAAATATAGCATTGAATACCTTTTGATTTTGGGTAATCTTGTTCTAGGCTGGCTCTTAGATATTTTCCCAACAAAGTTAAAGTCAAAGTTGATGTTTTGTGTCCCATTCAACAGCCAGGGTAATATTGGGAAAGGTCCTCAGCATTGCCACTTGCAGGAGTCGAACCCACACAAACATGACAGCCTGTGATCAAACTTGCTAAGCACTAGGCCACCAAGGACCTCTATTTTCTTTTGATATGTGTATAGTAATCTGAATGGTGGAAATAAGTGTGATTGGAAGAAGCACGTAATTAGACTTTTTGAAACTGTCTGACCTGAACAAAAACAAAAAGGGATCAGCACTCTAGTGCTTAACAGGCACTAGGCCACCATTTGATTCCAAAGAAGAAAAAGTTTAATCAAAGTAACATTTCACTAAATTCTAACCTAAACCTATGAGCTAAGGCTCAAGGTCAAACACCTAATTTTCATATCTCATTCAAAAGCCAGCATAATATTTGTAAAGACTTCCAATATTTCACACATTGAGCTAGGGATCCCAGTACAGCCAATGAAGAAGGCTAAATGTATTGGTACATTAAATTGATAATTTGATACACCAGTGTCTGGGTCAGTGTTTTAAAATACCATTTGTGCCATTATGAAGTTTGGGGAAACAAACATTCATTGTATTACAATTTCTAAGAAAGTAAACAAATCCAAATCCCCAGAAACAAATACAAAGTACATTTGCTTGTGAAAATTCTTGAATGAAACTATTTGGTGGCACCTCCATTTCAAGTTGAAGATTTCATTGCAATGTTTATTCCTGGGAAGCCATATTCTATTTGACCAGTTATCATATAAAGGTTGAGCAACTGCAACCCAGAGTAGGCTTTACCTTTTTATCAAATAATCTACTTTATTGTTCCTGAAGGTACACAGGGGCATTGTGATTGAAAATAAGAGCCTTGGGTAGTTTGAAGAGCAGTTGTAAATTTACCAACTCTGAAAATATTTTAAAGTGCCTACAAAATAATTGTTATTCATTGGCCAACAAATATTATCACAGTTTCGCAAGATCAACACACACACACACTAAATTGAAAAAAAAAATCACTAGAAAACAGGCACCACACACTTTTAACCAGTAACCTGAGATGTTATAGTATTGGTTAGCCATTAAAAGATTTCAACAGACAACACAACAAATTGTCCAGTTTTGGATGTGTACACAATTATTGATTTACACATATAATAAAGTTGCGACCCCTCAAGTTTTATGTGAATCTGGCACTGCCATATTAGAAGGGTTTATTACCCAGCTTACTTCCCACTGGTGTACACCATTAAATTGAAGGGGGACCAGTCTACTGTAACAAGAAAGAGACTGGTATCGCGTATGATAACCTTTCTTATTAGTGCTGCATTCTTTTTCAAGTCATAAGGCGGGGGTAAATACCCTTGAAAATATTCTTTGCATTTTCAACCGCATTTTCCCAGGATGTGAACTAGTTAGTACCAGTGCTGAATAACAAAAAGAATGCATCAGTACATCAGGAAATCTTGATCATTATTTTAATTATTTATATGCATTTTGTATTCATTCAAAATATTTTTACCATATATTATGGGACTTATGACATAAAATATTGCCAATTAAACTTTAAAATATTTTCGGTGGACAATAGTCTTCAGAAGCAAATACGTGTTTTGGGGGGGAAAAAGAAGATCAGCAAAACTTAAACTGATGCATATTTTTTGTTTATCACAAATGTTGTTTAATTATTTTGCGACATCATTACATAGTAAAAGTGGGATATTGTGTCAAAATGTGCACCAAATGTGATACCAAGAAATAATTTTAATTAATTCCTTCTTGATCATTGCTAGGTGTAACTACGGAAGCCTACAACCCAAAATGGTGGGCGATACCTGAACCTTATTGCAAAGTGGCCAGGAACCAGAGTAACTGTAAAACTCTAGTAACCTTGGTTACTTCAAAGGTAAGTTGAAATAGAATTAGAATGAGATTTTCATTTCTCTGAACTGGTTTTTTTTCTTACACAGTTTGAGATCATAGAGGACCCCTGGCATGTTCTCTGTATGCCAAAAAAGATTCACTGTGTTGATGTAATCGACTTACGAAATGCACCTGATAAAAATGTTTAGAACTACTAATGGAAACAACAAGTTTCATGACGTCTGTAACAGCTACAGAATGTTGGGTGTATCTCAATGTTACATGCTGTAATAATGCAGACAATGGGTCCAAAACCCACTGTCGATGCATATTGAGGAAAACACCCGTGGTTCAGAACACATTCACTTTTGGCTGTCTTAAGTATTATGAATTTTGTTAATTCATGATATAACATCTGAAGAAAAAAGCTTTGCACCCCTGATTCTTCTTACATTATCGTTGGAGCAACACATACTCTCACTGTTGTCAAAAGCTTTTATATTTTAAGTTAATTTAAACTCAATGTAATGCTTAATCCTGCTTTGATTTCTTGCAAGACAAATAAGCTTAGGCAATCAGAGGATATTTCAAGAACAACGTGGGCCAAGTTTCCGGCACGTCTTATGTATAGTTGATCCCACATCCTGGCAACTTGTCATGTGATGACAGACAAGAGGCCTTTCACAAACCCAACAGAACTTTCTATAAAATTGTCTTTATATTAAAAAGTGTAATTATTCGAGTAATAATTACATGCTGCCGGATTTATGTAATTTATGTCATAGAGAAATTCCAGCAACAGAGTTGTTTGAAATGACACATTTGACGATGGAAAAACCGCATTGGTTTTGTACTGTATAACTTGTTAAGGTTGTGTTCCATCTCATGCAGCACTCGTTAGTGAAAGATTGATTAGTGAGCGGAGATTGGATGACATAGCAAGCTAGTTTCTTTTCTACCACCCGAGTGTATTTCAACGAAATGAATATTTTTCTTTTAATATTCCACAATACATTTTTGACAATTGTGTATGTATAAGGGTTTTGTAAGAACCAATAATATAGCATGAGCACTCGTACAGAGCATACCCCTGCCAAGACCCAACACCTGAACTTTGCTTATGAGTGCAATGATACAAAAATCTTAGATCCGGAATTGGTTACAGATCATTTCCAAAATCAAATCATTTCTGTGTTTGACCAAGACCCACCGACTGTGAAAATTTAAATCTATGTAGTAGTTTGGTCGTAATCTTGCTAACGTACAGACAAACAGTCACATAAACTCCTTGTTGGAGGTAATAATGTATACATAACACAACATATATGAGTTGAATTGTGAACTCTGCTTACCTCTGTGTAGGAAAAGATAACTTTTTTATTTATGAATGAGTCAGTGACTTACATGTACTGTATTTATATTATCGTGACATATTTCACATAAATAGTACAGCATAACGACAAATGCCCATTATTTTATGTTCACCACCAGTGTCCTTACCATTTCAAAATATGGCTTCCACAAATAATAATTTTGATTCATCATTGCAAACATACTTCTACAGCGCTTTCTGCTAGTTTTTGGTGCATCAAGATTTACCCAGAAAGAAAGGAGCAATCACAAGCTAAATCTTTCACCTAAAGTTACTCTTTGCAATATTCTATCAATGTGACGATATTCATACAAAGTCTACTCACTGCAATGTTTGGAATGGTTCTTTTTCAATGATTTCACCTGAAATCGGGGGCACTTCCATAAATATTTTATAAATGTTAGATAGGAGATAGAAGAGCCTGCTGTCACATCAATTTTCACATGTTTAATTTCTTAAGTTCAAAACCTACCTCTACACCCAGGCATACCCATCTTAGTCTTGTTAAAATGTTAAGAAATTATGCATACAATTAATCGGAGATTTAGAAAGCAGAAGCCCCATGAAACACCAAGTTGCATGTGTCTTGATTTTGAACTGTTTAAACTATTTTGTAAATAATTCTAAATGGTATCAACATTGATAAAAGTACTAATTTCTTTTACAGGTGATTTATACTTATTCACATATATGAGTAAGTTACTTGTTCTTAATTTTGTTTATTAGTAGGTCACTCTCACTTGCTTATGTGAGTGACTTGTTCTTATTTATATGCATCAGTAGGGAATACTGATCCTTTGAACTTGTTCATATGTATCCATATGCGATTTACATTCAAGTCCAGGTTTAACAAAACCTTTTTAAGATTAAGGTCGCTTTAAATTTGAGGATTTCCTTTAATGAAACTCAGTTTCACAAAGCAGTCTTCCTTAAATGAGACATTGGAATTTAATGGGGGTGCTGGACGAATATGCCCTTTGTAAAATCGCCACAGTAAATCAGCCCCCAGTTGAAAACTTCTATAATTAGAAATTATTTTTATCCTTGAAGAAAGCATTTGATTGGGGTAATAAAGATATTTTCGTCTACTTTATGGAAATATCTATCCATGTATACAGTTTGTTTCAGTTTTATGAATTAAACTGACTTGTAAACCTTTAGGACTGGGTGTTAGAAAGTGTATTTCATATAGCATTAGTAAACATAGCAATTTGCAGCTTATATAGAGATCCATTAGAATCAATTTACAGTGATATGATAAGAGGTCCTATTTTACATAAACTGAATCCCTTAATTACAATAGTGTTCAATTATAATTTGGTCCATAATAATGTTGCCGAATTGTATAAACTCCCTTTGATTTTGTGGAAGCAATGGACCTACATCATATTTAGGGAAGTTTCCTTCAAGGAATGTTTAATAATTTGCTTCCTCCATAAGTTGTAAGAAAAATCTTTGTTAAGAAGAGAAAGGTGAGTCAGAGGGGACTTTGTGAAACTGAATTTTAAGGTGGTCTTCGGAAAAAAAAGAACTTTCCAAAAAGAGGTTTTGTGAAATCGGGCCCCGGTCTGATGAGTGGGTGACTTACTTTGTTCAGCCAGTGGTTTGTGGTAGGTGTACTGAAGTTTGACCACAAACATGCCGAAGCTGTAGGTGATACCACTGCGCACCACAGTAATGACGAGCACACAGCCACAGATGAGCCATCCTTTTGAGTCAGCACGCACCACATCCTGCACTCTGTGCAGCACAGTCAGCAGCTTGACCCACAGCCCTGCCAGCACCTCCACAATACGGCCTGTAACCCGATTCTCCATCATCCTCCTGTCAAAAACATTACAAGTTTTCAAATATGCAAGTATAAACATCACAATGCAAGACTAAATAACAGTTAGTAATCACGAGCTGTGAGTTGCAAAACAATCAGAAACACGAGTAATGCATCATTCATGAATGACTGGAGACATAGAAAAACAACAAAAATTGGTATCTAGAGGTACAAGATTTGGAGAGAGCTCGCGCTTAAATATGTCACCAACACAGTGTTACTTAAGCCACTAATACAAGTGCCCTAGGTAAAGGGGAAAGGGCATAAATTTGTGGTTTTGAAGCTCCATTGTTTTGTAACAGTGGTTCAATTTTCAAGGTACATATTGGCCTGATATACTCTCAAAATACAATGTTTTGGAAATCTGACCCTGAGAAGTATAACTCCAAAAAATTTTGAAAACTGAATGGGGAATTTTGGCCATAATCTTTGTAACCGATTCAATTAAAAATATTCCATCACAGAAGTTTCTCCTGACTTGAAGAATGTAAACTGAACCTGCCAACTCCATGTGCATAATCAGATAAACGTTGACTTAATAAGTCGACATTTTGAGATAATAAGTAAATAAGTTATGACAGTAAAAAAGAAGTTGCAACAATAAAAAGAACTTAACCAGAAAGTTACAAATAAAAAAGCATCATGATACTTTCAAAGCATTCGCCAGATTTAAAAACTGGTCATATCAGGCAAGTTATCTTGCTGAATTGCCAGATCGAAAGATCAGTGAATACAGGAAAACACAAATTCTAAATATTTTATTATACCAGTTAATACAACAGTTTAAAAGG
The DNA here is from genome assembly GCA_964017235.1 of Sabellastarte sp. h YS-2021. Lineage (NCBI taxonomy): Eukaryota > Metazoa > Annelida > Polychaeta > Sabellida > Sabellidae > Sabellastarte > Sabellastarte sp. h YS-2021. The sequence continues at coordinate 63,818,453 of OZ024929.1, read as the reverse complement.
GGAATAGTTTGCTGATGGCTCCTATACGTCAAGCAAAGATGCTTAACATTGCTGAAGGTGTCAGATACTAAGGGGAAGGATATGACTGTGTGCCCGTCCCAAGTCAAATTGGTATTCGAAATGTATCCAGCAGGAGGACTCCCAAGGTTGGGCTAGGTTAAAGGATCAAGACTACCAACGAACCCATTCAAAGGAAAAACTTGAAGTAAGATTAAAATACCAAGTACCCATGGTGTGTGATAATTTTACAATTGTTTACATGGCATAGCAAACATTCTTCATTTTTGGAATCATAGAACATTAACTCCAACAGGCAACGACGATACTTAAAACATCTATTTTAAGTAATTAAATCATCTTTCTATTTCACTTCCAACTCTTGATATAGAATAAAAACCAGAATAAATTAACTAATGTATTCTTATTGTAAGATGGAAAAAGACAAAATAAATAGAAATCATTGTTCAAAAGATAACTTGACAGGTAATTTAAATATGAATTAATAAATTGGTTTTAATTTACAGGGTTTTATAATAGATAATTGCACTTCCATTATGTAAACTTAATGACCCTTCGGCCCTTTCAGGGCCACAGGCCATTAAGTTTACATAATGGAGCGCCACTTGGCCATTATCTATATAATAATTATAGGAAAGCTCTGAATATAACCTGGATAACAAGACTTGTTCTTAACAGTAAGGGAAACTGGGCTAAACTTTTTGAAATGACTGCTATTATTGTTCTACATTGTGTTAGATGGGCTCTCATTGGTTTCACAATTTTAAAATCACGACTCAAAACCCATTCTTGAAACCTGAAACTTTTGATGAGTTTTTACATAGTCTACTGTGGTATAATGAACAATTATCAGAAGAGCACCGCTTCGTTCCATACTAGTTCTCACTAAAACATATATATACAAAATGTTTTGGGAAATGAATATATAATTACCTTCAAACCTTGTCCTTGATAAGTGAGTGGGGGCCGTCGATTATGTAGCTGGAAAATTGGGTGGAATTGAAACGAGGCTCACAGCTCTAGAAGGGGAGGTCTGGTTGCCTAGGACGGAGCATCAAGACACAGTGGCACGCCTATACTTTAGGTGAATCATGGAACGTCGAGCAATGTGAACAAGTTATAGGGAGGACAAAAAAAGATACTCAGAAGGGCTTTCTGGACTTTTTGAGACCAGCAAGCTTAGATCAGCAGGCAGAAAATGTGTTACAATGGCCCGATGCTACACAGACTACACTGAATCAGTCACCAGCCTGTGAATTCAAGAAGGAGGATGACAGTTGGTGTGGGGATGTACGAGTGCAGGCCATGGTGTTGGATAGATTATAACTGGAGGCAGACACACGATTGTAGAATACACAAGGTAAAAGGAAGAAGTCGGGACAATATAATACTACTGAAAATTCAAATGCTGATGAATTATCACAAACCCAGTTTGCCATGGGTTTTCTTAAGAACATTATAGGCACAAATGAAACAGCATATGTTGTGTGAGCTGTGGGAATTGCTGAAGTTGTCGGATTTGACGTCTTGGAACATAGCAAAATCAGCATATGTCCCGATGATGTCCCGACGATGCATGCAATTGAAGAGATGTGTTGCTTCAATGCAGAATGATACAAACACATGTGGGAGTGTTTACACCACATTTACAGAGACCGTGGGGCCCGAAAGCAATACCTCCCAGGCAGGATAAGAGACTTCTCGGAAAATTTTTCTGGGCAGGTAGCTGCAGGGAGATTGGGGACAATCATACTGACTGGCATCTTATACTCTCATGACATGGCAAATCACAGGAAGTAATGTGGTACAGTCAAGCGCATCGTTATCCTGATGTACAGCAAAATAAATGTTAGCTGTAAAAACTATGACACTCATTATGATAATAAGAAGTTTCACCTTGGGACAACGGCTGCCATGTCGAACTGATGAGACAGTATGTCCAAGATTAAGAAACTAAGGAAAGCAATGGTTTTGGTACTGTTTATGATAACATTGACAGTGTACAATCAGACAGTAAAATCAATTTTAAAAAATTTACAAAAAATAGTGATGGGTATTTTATGATAATAAAGTTGATAAATTTGATAAGTTTGAAAGAAATGTAAAACCAAATGCATGAAGTATGTAGCTGTTACAGTGTTTTAAACCCAGGGGCACCTCCATTTATTTCTACTAGTCAGAGATGTGAAATTTGGATGGAGTCAAATATTGAACGTGAGCATGCGGTAGAATGTGACATGCAGGCTCTTAGTTGCCAAGCAGTATATACAAGGGGATTAAATCCACGAGCAGTCCCGTTTATCCCTGATAGTTGCAGGGGATATGAATGGGTAGGGCTAAATGGTTGGAATGTGTATGCATCAGAATTCTGTATGTCGGGTTTGAGGGACATTGTCAGTCAAAGTGGACAATATCAAATCAATGTTGATGTGTTTGCAGACTATGCGATTGGTGGCAGCTGAGCTCCTGATGTGTATTATGACAAATTAGTTATGTGTAATTCTGTTGATGCTCGAATTGGAGCCGCTAGTGAGAGTAATTATTGTGTTCACTCAAATGATGTTTCAGTTGTTGTTAAGAGGTGGGCGTCTGTTCCATTTAATGTGTATCAAAATAATTTGTTGAGTTTGGCTGGCACACTTGGATGTGATCCGGTTAAGGGTAGTGGGTTTGTTAAATGTGGCACACAGGGATAAACCTAGGACTCAGTTTAATGGAGTACAGTCTCAATTACAAGTTAATGGTGTTGGTTTTAATAAAAAATATTATTTCAAGGTGTGTGTATAATCCCAATGCCAATAACTTTGGGCCTTGTATCAACAGATTACAGATTAAATGAACAATTGGTTGTCCATATAGCGGGCCCAGAGGAGTTGAGTAATGTAGAGTACATTAACTTGGCATTGAGAAAGATCCAATCGTGGAGATATAATTGCGATAGGCTTTGTGTGCCTTTAAAATCAAATTTTTAATCTTGAAGCATGACAAAAATATGCTCATATGTATGAGGATGATCGCCTCATGGAATTTTTGCCATTTGGTTTTCCCTTGGGTATCTTGAAATCTGATAAGTTGAATAGACATGATGTATGTAACCATCATTCAGCTTTAGATTACCCACTTCAGGTTACTAAATTTCTAGACACGGGTATAAAAGAGGGTGCCATTACAGGCCCTTTTTCAGAACTTCTATGTAATTGATGTCATATTTTACCTTTAATGTCGCACCCAAAGGGTCCAGTTACCAGGCAAATAATTCTTGATTATCTTTTGGTGATGAATGGTCAGTGAATGGGTGTACGCCGAAGGAGTTTGTGATGGTAAATCGTATGAACTTACCCTACCGAACTTAGATTGCTTAATCTGGGAAGTCATGAGTAAACGGAATCCGAAGCTCATTAAAATAGATATACAGAAGGCTTTTCAGAAACGTGAGGGTGGTCCCCAGTGATGCAATAAAATTGACAATGATACATAAGGGCAAATTTTACCTTGACAAATTGCTTGCATTTGGGGCTGGACACGCAGCCATATTTCAGCATGTGACTGACCAAATTAGATGAATTTTGGCTCATGAGAAGAACTGTATTGACGACATACTTGCATACAGATCAGGCACAGCAAGTATTTCATAGATTCAGAATTTGATTAAGGAATTGGCCCTGGGGTTGGAGGTAGATCTTATAACAAATACTTTACAATTACCAGCTGAGAAGATCTTAGAAATTAAGCAAGAATGTGACAAGTTTGGGGTAAAGTGGTGTTGCACAAGGTGATCATTACAATCATTGCTAGGATAGCTGTTATACTTTGCAAAAATCATTGTACCCACACAGGGCTTTCTTAATCGTATGTTGACTTACATAAGGGGCATTAATGCAAAACACATTATTCGTTTTTACGCAAATTGTTTCAGAAATTCTTGCCTTGGTAAAGGCAAGTATTAAACTTATTGAACCCCAGTGCTCAGTTCTCAGTGGTAGATTATAGTTGTTGCCATGAAGTATGTGTAGATGCATCACTTAGAAGGTTTGGGAGCAGTTTGGGGTAGGCATGCTTACAGTGAGAAAATACCAGACCCGATAAGAGCGACTTCAGGTATAGTACAATTTGAAATGTACAACATATGGTTGGCATTATGATGATGTCATGATGGGCAAATGACATGGTAAGAATACAGTTGTCCAATACAGCCACAAGATGCATGATGCATTTTTGGGGTGTCGCATGCAGAGTATTATGTATGAGTTAACTAAACATATTATTCACTAAGTGTGCATTCACATCCCGGGGAAAGATAATCACATTGCAGATGCACTCTCCTGGAAGGAACAATATGGGGCATTTAATTGGGTTAATACCATAGTCGACATTGAAAAAGTCGAGTCAGAATATTTCAGTCTGAATTTTGATTTGTGGGGATGGCTGATTGCTGAACACGGGCAGCATATGAAGGAGCATTAGCAGCTAGGCATCTCAGCATGACAGCTCTTCAGAACAGGACTACCAAAGAATATATGTCATTCTATGTGGTACATCACATTTCAACAGTGAATGCAGTGGGTCTTTTGATGGCCCACATGAAAACTCTTGTGTGTCGAGGTCTCAATTTCAGGACAATAATCAACTATTTAAGTGCACTTAAGCAAGCTTTTATGCGGCTGGGTTTGTCAGTTCAGGCATTTGACAACCAGTTGATGAAGGATTACCTTAAGGCTATAGCAAAATGAAACCTTCTTGGGTAATCAAGAAGGATGTGTACACAAAACAGCAGCTGGAACAGTTATTCCTGATTAATGAGAATATGCCGCAGGCTATTCCATTTGGGGCTGCATTAGCATTGGCCGTTTTCACAATGTCGAGTATATCAAATTTGGTTCTATTGTCAGAATGTTACTTTGGCTCTCAAAGACAATTGGTTGGGAATGACATAGCCATACATGACGATTATGCAGCGGTAAGGCTGAGATGGGCAAAGAATTTGCAATGTTCAGACCAGACTCATATATTAAGGGTACCAAGATTACAAGCATGTCCAGTTAGGGCGTTACAGAGGTTACTGAATCATTTGCCATCCTTGCCAAATGTTCCATTGATTATGTGGGATATAAATCACCTTATGGAGAGGGTATTACGGAAGAGTCTAATGCTATTGAACCTCAGATTGGGCCTTCAGGGAGGGGGTTTGACTTTCCATGCCCTTAGACGTACAGGGGTTACATTTGGCATTTGGGGAGGGTGTGTCGTTGGAAGCTATATGTGCTCACTTGGCTTGGTCCGTCAGACACGATCTGGCAGTATGTAAAGCATTCTAATCAGGCAGATATCGTACCCTCTTCTTTTGTCACGATGTGTTGGGGTTTGGGGGAGTGTGACACCAGCAGGCAGGTTACAGTTGTTGAAACCACTGTGTCATTGTGTATTATTGTATATCATGTCAATTTTATTGGAACTAATAAACACAGAAGATAGAATCTGATTGGAGTTGCCCGGTCAAGGTTGAAAAACTCCCGGGAACTCATTTATTGTAAAACCCAAGCAAACACACCTTCAGTGATATTTATGTTGGCTGGTAATGCATTGTTGACATTATTCTTTCACTGAACATTGTCAGCCTATGAATGGACCTACTCCGGGAGATTATAAATTGCAAAACCTAATCAAACACGCTTGCAGGTGCATTATCAAAGGCGCATAATCCCTCCCCTATTGAAACAATGCGATAAAGATCAAAGAAGTTTTTGGTTGATGGTATGTTTTATAAAGCACTAGAATTAATTATTTACAAGGATGTGTAAAATCGTGTATTATCGCTCATGTTAGACCGTCCATTTTATGTACTGCCAGTAGGGAGACAATTTCGTTCAGTTGATCCGGAGATTCGAATTATAGAGGATTGGATAATTGGGGTTCTACTGTAATAGCTTATCCTTCAGCAATTTTCAATTAAAGGGTTACCTCAAACAGATAATTAATACCGTTATTCAATTAGTACGTGGTGTTTTTAATGAGTATCAGGGAGTAGATATGGGATTTAAAGATGAAACGTAACATCTGGTAATCACATTTATTTGATCAGAACATCTACAGTATAGTGGGCCATTGCTGGAATACTTGTCTTTGGTGTGGCGCTTTTCCTGAGTATGTATCAGTAGGTCTCAGTGGCCTAGTGGTTAGCAAGTTTGGCATCTGTATGGGTTCGATTCCCACAAGTGGCAATGTTTAGGACTTATGAACCCAATATTACCATGCTTGTTGATTGAGACATTAAACCCCAACTTTGAACCTTTTATTATGTTTCAAACATTATTTTGTTACATGTTTCAAAAAAGGATTTTGAAGCATAATTATGCAATGACAAAGCTTAGAAAAATAATTTTTAACTGTGCACGCAAGATATGCACAGTAATGTAATATACCCACATAAATTTTGATCCGTTAGGGCTTCTTTGTGTGTTATGTTTGAAAAATTAGCTTTTTCCATATTTGGACATAATTGGGTGACATTATCAAACAATCAATTTTTTAAAAAATGGCCGATATGTTAAAATGCTATAGACTGCTGTGTCTAATAAAAGGCAATCCCGACAGAAAGTGTGAACTGGTCTCTCACTTACAAAATCACGCAAAACAAAAGACACACAAAAAACACTATTGAGGTCAACTGGGACAAGAATGGTCCACCAAGTGACTTTTATAATTCTAGATTCTCTCAAATGAATTCACACTTTCAGTGTGGATTTGCCCTCATTTATGATATCAACTATTGGAGTGATGCAAAATAACTAAAACTGTATTGTCAAAACATTGTGCTCACAGAAAGATTTTATCCACAACTTAACTGGTCTGTCTGGAAAAAAAGCCTATAATAGCTAGTGGGTTAAGCAATTTGTTGCGTCTTATGTTCTGCAGACTCCCTTGACTTCAATAGAAATTCATCTCTCGGTTCTGACAAAAGTAATCATGCATAAACTATAGATTATCCAAATGACACCATGGCCTATTTAGAAGAAGAGACAAAAATAGGTGCAATGTTTGGTCCTTTTAAGGATTCTTTAATACCTTGACATTATTCACCATTTATGTATCAGGAGAAAACCAATTCAATGAAAATAACGATTATAATTGACTTTTCTTTGCAAGCTGATAATTTCTTCAATGGACAGTGTGGACAATTTCTTATACCTTAAAACAGATTGCTCATCAACCTTCCACATCATAGACATAATTACAGATGAACCCTGTCGCACTGACAAAGATGCTCATATTTATGAAGTAGATATCTCACTTGCTTTTTGTCATGTTAAAATTTGACCAACATGATTATGATCTGTGAGATCTCCATTGGCAGCATTGATACCATGGGAGCAGACATGAAAGTCAATTTTTCCAGTCATTTTTGTCAAATATGACATCATCAGTTATGTTGATGACTTTATTGGTTTTGGTATGCTAGAACCGGCTTGGATTTCCTGTTCAACATACTCCAGAAATTAGATCTCACCATCAGTAGCAAGAAACTTGTTCCACCAGATATGCAGGCTACATGTCTTGGTGTATTTGTTAATTATTGACACTTCCACCATATCTGTACCACCAGATAAACTCAAACAGGTCAATGAAACATACATAAGTGTGTAAAGTCTGCAAGGCTGTTTTTAGCCATATGTTCCTATTACTCAAAGACAACTACACACCAAAATCATACATCTTAATGCTGACTTTAAGAGGGATCTTAAATATTTTACGAAGTTACTAAATGCCTACAAAGGAATCTCCATTTATAATCAGTTGAGTTAGATGCCTGTCTTTGGGTGTTGGCAGTTTGGTGTATCACCTCCCAATAGTCAGACAATATAGCAAAATTCATATTGCACACTGAAATGTGTTGAATATTTTTTAGCCATATGTGTTCTCAATGCTCACTGGAGCAAAAAAGAACATTTCAAGTGATGCTGTAGTGGAAATTCTAAATTCTGGAAGGATGAGTGCCCCATCTTTGAGTGTGTTTGCCAGGAATATCCAGTTGAAGCAGCAAGTATTTATCTTGATGTTAAATACACCCATGTGCTAGGAAGGAACAATCAGACTGTGGACTTGTTATCAGGGATTGTATCCCCAGATGAACAGTACAAAACTATAATGAAAAATTTTATCTTCAATTTATCACATTTTCAATCTTCCTGCAATGATAAGTTTTATCATTTTTTGAAAGTATTTAAATGATAGACTGTGAATTCCAAGTTAGTATTCCCAAAACAGTTATATAATTCTATGATGTTAATATATTAGTGAGATGAAATATTATAAAACAAATATCTGATTACAGATTAAGTTATGTTTTTATAATTTTGATTTTTTCTTCATAATTTTACCTGTGTCCTTCCAATCTGTTAAAAAGTAAGTGCAAGGTGGTTACATGGTTTTATTTGTGATGCGAAGAAACTATTAGATATGATAGTACCACTCATCAGTTCCTTTACTGACATGTAAACAAAGCAACGCAGCATAGGCGATAGCCTTGCTAAAGGTTCTTTGTTATTGGGGAAATTTTCAGTTCAGATAGTTAAGATTCAGTTTATACAATGTACTCTTACAATGCTGGGTTTTACATCATCAAAGACAAAGAGTATGGTGCTTTATGAATTCCAAACGTCTGTGTACATGTTTAAAAAATACGGTACAAATCTTAAGCAAGGCTACATGCGACATATCAGATAGCAATCAAATATAGTGAGTTTTGCAATGTTTCTTGGTATCTCTAGCTGTCTTAAGAAATTTAATGTATATAGAGGGATATAGATAATGAAATGCTCACAAATCACTTAATAGTTACCACGTTGACATGAAAATTGACTGGTGTAGTATTCATCTTAAATTAGTCAGAATTACCATTTCCAAGTTGCAAAGCAAAATATGTAAAAATACAGAAAAAAGTTATCTGGGTGGGGTCTTTATGAGCTTCAGACAGAGCTTAAACGCCAGTGTAAAACCTTCATTTTCACACATGTAAAAATAACTTATTAATATATTCCTAGATGAGATTTTAGTTTGATGAGCATGTCTGAGGGTGACAGAGCATAAAAAACAAACTTTCATAAATTGGGTCTGTGAGCATTTTACAAGACTTTAAGGTGAACTTAAAATTAAATCTACACACCTCAAAGTTACTGAAGACAAAGATCGCATGTTATATTGAGGACAGTTTGAGATTAGTGAGACTTACCAATTCCAAGTTATAAGACAAAATATGTGAAAAACGCAGACAAAAAAGGCCGAAAGGGGTTTAAGTCTACCAGCGCGAGCACAAAGCCATCAGAGACACGAGTAGTGCACTGAAGCGGTAACTCATCCCAGTACTAATGTAGTCCATCGCCGCTTAACTTCTGCAAAAGACCGACAGTCATTGTGGCCATGCCACAACTTCTGCAAAAGACAGATAGTGATTGTGGCCATGGCACAATTCATGAAAGTCTGGAGACAAAAAAAAATGAAAAAAAGTGATCTCTAGAAGCTCGAGCCTCACTTAGAGTTCACGCTTAAAATGTCCCATGGGTGACGTCTTTATGTGCCTCATATACAAAGACTTGATTTCTGCAACATGTAAAATATATATTTAAATATTTTTCAGATGAAATTTAATTTAGATTACCCCAGATAGTTTGAGAGCTACAGGCCTCAAAAAGGCAAAAATATCATAAAGTTACAGGGCAAAAGTATGTAAAAATGTACAAAAAGTCTCCAGGTGGGGTCTTTATGTGCTGCGAATACAGTTCTTCTGACCTTAACTTAAAGTCTTAAATTTTTGATAATATGTAAGCAAATATTAATGTGGTATCAGCAAAAAAAACTTTCATAAGGGGTCTAATAGTTTGTGACCTTCATGGTTACAGTGGCCAATGGTAATAATCTGAGCTAAGGTGGTTATAACTTGTTTATTATTGAGATCTTAAGGTCACTTTAAAATAAATGTCTTACTTCAGCAATCCTTAACATGTGCACTAAACAAAATGTTGATCTGTTTTTGAGTTATCATGTTTCAGGAAAATTTTTACAGCAGCAACAAAGGGTGCCGCAATGGAGTTGCATCCAGTATATCCCCCGACTTTCATCTGGGAATTAATCACATCTGGGTTCTATTACATGACCTTTGTCTTTATATGCATCCCCTAAAAAATTATTCAATTCGTACCTCAACATACACTGACAGAAATGTAAAGGATCAAGTCAACTAGTCAAAAGTAATTTATTTACAAATTAAAGGACTCCTTATAGTTAAAGTGAGGCGTTATGTCACATTTTATAGCTAATGTTGAGCCTATTGAAACAGGCCCGCATGAAATCCACATCTTGCCATGAATTGGATTAGAATCATAAACTCAGAGGTCAAATGATTACATTCAAAATAAGGATAACAATACATAGCACCAGTTATCTACTGTTATCTACTAAACTTATTTAAGTTTAATCATCACTTTCAACAATGTATAGGTCATGTCATGACAGGCAGTTTTATGGCCATAGTAAACTGGCACATACAGTTGGTTAAGGTTCTGTACTGTAAACTGCTGACCATCGATAAGCAACAACCAACTTTCACAAACAGGGTCCAGGGTTTCCCAACATAAGAAACGTTTTCAAATGGTTTAAACCTTTAAAAACGTTTTTAAAATTTATTTAGACCCTATCTTATGGTTTTCTAAACATTTCCCAGGAAACATTTACGATGTAAGAGTTTTATAAGCATTCTCTGTACAGACGTTTTTACTGAAAACTTTATTTAACATTTATAAAATAACTCAAGAAACTAGGTTTGACTGGGAACATTAAAATATTTATAAAATAGCTGAAGAAGGTTATGATTAAAATGTTTTATAAACTTTCATCATGAACTGTTTGATAAACAGTACACATAAAACGTTTAAGCAACATTTGTGCACAATGTTTTGTAAATGTTTGCTTTGAAAATGTTTTGCAAATGTTTAATAGCAACTGGTTTTCACATTCTTCATTTTAAAATGTTTTCAAAATATTTTGAAATGTTTTATATCAAATGTTTTAAAAACATTCTCTCAAAAACGTTTTTTAAACTCATATTTTCAGAATGCTCATTAAACATTTACCTTCAAACATGTCCAAACAAAGATGGCAGTGAGCAATAATAGGGGATTTTAGAGGACTTTGTCAAAAATTGTTCCATATGCAATCCCTAAAAGTAAGAAATGAATGGGGGCACAATTTTTAAACCACTATCTAACAATTTTAGACATAAAAATAATATTTTCATATGTGCGCAACCTTAAAAAGGTATTGAATTTGACCTCTGCCCTCATTATTATTCAGACATTATTTTGTTCATTAGTAATGTTTTTCTAACATTTATCATCAAACATTTAATAAATGGTTTACATAAAACATTTTGAAAACATTCTTATATAAATGGATTTCATAACCATCATTTTTAACCTTTGCCAAATGTCAATTGTCTTTGACAATTGTTTACGAAACCCAAAAATGTTTACTGGGTTTACTGGGTTGAAGGCGAGTGTGTTACCACTGCGGCAACATGGACCCTTTCATATACTAAACATAATATCATCCAACACGCATAACACTTATAAAGTAATAAAGTAGCTCCAGATGACTAAACGTTTATATCATATGAACTAGACATGGAAATCTTTGAACTGGATATAATACTTAAAACTATAAATCAGATTGAGGAAAGAAAAATATGACCTCTTCAATCTTTGATTAACCATTGAAGAGTGAATACTTAAGTTTTGCAGGGATGAAAGCCCCCCAACGACTCCCAAAAACAAACAAAACACCCCTATGAAAAGTGGATCACTATCTGGATCTTCTGGACCCATGAAATGTAATTTTCACAGAGGTATGTCAAAAGGACTTCTTCGTCCAGGCATTAAAAAGCCTTCCCTTTCTCCAGTTTTTAAAAATGCATTCAATTATTCACTTGTTTTCTAAATGTTGAAACTTGCCCATTCAGGCAAGGAATAAAGCCCCCATAGCTTAGCCTTTTTAAAGTTTATTTGGAATTTGACCATAGTGTTAAAAAGATTTCTTAGCAATCACCATTACTTTTTTAAAACTGCCTGGCCATTGCCCCACATTAAAATTTGAAACTAATCGTTTTTAAAGCATTTTTATGGGGCTGTTCCACTGTAGCCATCTTGACGGTAACTAAGGATTCTTTGAGGGTCAGGAGCAATGTTTATAGAGTCATTATGGTCGGTTGTGATTTCCCGGTTTGTCGTGGTGGGACAGAAAAATATCAAACATGTTTGAAATTTCAATGCCCTTCCCCAACTCTTGAACCCGACTGTGGCTCCGCCCACCTGGAAACCGGTTTGTCCCAGTCACTTCCTGTCTTGTCTTAGTCACTTCCCATCTTGTCCTATTCACTTCCTGTCTTGTCCTATCAAGAAACCAGCTTGTCCTTGTCATTGACACCTTATCCTGCCCATTTGCGGGCCGTTTCCAGTATGATGTGAGTTAAAAATATGAAAATAAAAATTATGTTAAGAATGAGAAACAGCAGTTTCAATAATCATAATTATGAAGTTAACAGGTTCATAAGAGCCACAGGTATGCTGTAAATATTAAGAAACCTGAAAAGGGGTTTTATTTGGTCATATAATAATCAATTTCTCGGACTATTTCAACAGAGCCATTTCTGTGAGAAAAGGGATCAAGTGTCAACCAATCAAAACATCGATAAAATTTAGTCAAGGACAGTCAACAAAATTTTTGAAGGTGGGTTTCCCAGAAGTCCGATTTTGGAATACAAAAGCCAGGAACAACCAAGATGTCTCATTGTCATGAGACATTCTCAGAAGCACATCTCCCTCTGCTTCTATAATGGATGCAATACTTTACAAATGGAAATTTTCTATTTAAAGAGGGCCATTTCTGTCATATAATCACAATCAGAAATATATTGATTTTTACCTTCGCCAAGGAGGTTATGTTTTCGCCTGGGTTTGTTTGTGGGTTGGTGAGTTTGTGAGTTTGTTTGTGGACAAGATAACTCAAAAACTTATAAACGGATTTTGATGAAATTTTCAGGATATGTCTGAAAAGGTAAAAGGAAGAAATGATTCAATTTTGGGAGTGATCCGGATCACTATCTGGATCTTCTGGATTCATGAAATGTAATTTTTAAAGACAGATAACTCAAAAAGTTACGGACGGATTTTGATGAAATTTTCAGGATATGTCTGAAAAGGTAAAAGGAAGAAATGATTCAATTTTGGGCGTGATCTGGATCACTATCTGGATCTTCTGGACCCATGAAATGTAATTTTAAAAGACAGATAACTCAAAAAGTTATGGACAGATTTTGATGAAATTTTCAGGATATGTACTCCCTTGGCGGAGGTCTGTACTCTCCGAGTGCTCTTGTTTATATATAATTTTAAAGCACAAACCTGAAAAGCATAATTAAAAAAATAAAAATGTAAATGTTGTAGTTTTGGCCATGTGATGGGATCCAAATATTTAGTGTTGACTTACTTTTTGATTTGTTGATTGGTTGACACATTTAACCCTTCTTTTTCCTAGAAAATGCATTAAAATTTAACTGGCAATACGAACTGCAAATTGGTTTTGGTAAACTTCTTCAGTCTTGTTGGGTTGGTCACTATGGCTTGTTGCAACAACCTACAACTCGCCAGTTGTACCTTTATGGCTTATCCTCATAGTTTCATGTCTGGTCATGGAGAAAAACATCCCGATCCCAAGTCAGGTTGGGATCTGGATCCAGACAAGCTGGGATGTACTATGTCCTGTGGATGAGGTAAACTGACCCATATTTTCTCCTTGTTTTTCTGGATTTTTTCCCTCGATCTCCAACTCAGCTAGCATACCCCAGAGTCAGTAAGGGTAGGTTACGGTCTGCTCCAGTGGAACAGCCCCATTAACAATGCCCAAAAGTTTGGATGTCTCTTAAAAGGTGTACTCTGTTTGGTTATGTTAGACCATTTAATTCTGAACAAAGTGTAATTCATGGTACCTCTAATTAACAGCTGACAGCCACCAGCACATTTAAAAGACCTATGGTCTCCTATTTTGTTTGTTTTACAAGAATAGGGTGTCTTTGGTCATAAACCAGGGGCTTTTAGTCCTACCATGGGTGGATTTTGGTCGGGGTCTTATATCCTCTCCGGGTAGACTGGGAGGACTTTTTTTTCGGGGGGGGGGGGGGGGGGGGGGGGGGGGGGCTTATGTCTTACACTGGAATAAAACTCGCAAATCAATTCAGATGTACTGTTCTAACTAATTGAGAGTTTAAATACTGACATATAAGATGATGGTCGTAAAAGTTTTGCACAGAAAAAACCCACAAATTTTGTGTGCTTTTAGTGATTTATGTATTTGCGTATGCACTGTGTCGTATTCTGGTTCATTTAAAAACACTGGAGCTTATTATTAATGGTCTCTTACAATAGTTGGGGCTGCTCTTAGGAGAACTTGTAACCTAATGTTGCCCCCAGTGCTGAACTAGTGGCTAGAATGCACGCAAAATTCTAGTTAGCACGTAGGCAAGATGAAAGCAGGGAATTACAGACCCATGTAAGAGAGTCGTTGATTAGCGAGGTGACAAGCAGCTATTCATCATCTCTATGCACAATGATAATCCCATCTCCTCATTTATTTGGTTTCAGTCTATTATGAATTGAGCTAGTGTGGAGACAAGGCACAGCTCTTAATGGAGTTCCCTCAATAGAAGCTACCCCTCAGACCAAGTCCAGAACTTTCTGTTCTTTTACTCTCACTGTGTCTTAGATAAGTCAAGTTTGTATAATAAGCTTAATTAGATTAGTTACATTTGTATAAAATTGTGAATAGATTCATTAAGTTACTAAAACATAAAATGAGTAGACAAGCATTTTTCTGCAGTATAATTTTAACTTTGCCTTTTCAAAAAAAAATCCTGATTTCAGCCAACTATAGGTTGTGCTGAATATACCTGCGTCCCGTGTATCTTGTTTATGTATTATTATGATATCTTGTTTTGTTTTACCAGTTAATGAAATTCAGGTTAGTTTAGGGACTTGCTTTAAAGCAATATAACCACAATTAATTTTATAGCATATAGCTAGGGTTACTTTTGAGCTTGACTTACCAATTGATGTTCTACATTATTAACAGAGACTTTATACTGCAGAAAAATGCTTGTCTACTCATTTTATGTTTTAGTAACTTAACAAATCTATTCACAATTTTATACAAATGTAACTAATCTAATTATGCTTATTATACAAACTTGACTTATCTAAGACACAGTGAGAGTAAAAGAACAGAAAGTTCTGGACTTGGTCTGAGGGGTAGCTTCTATTGAGGGAACTCCATTAAGAGCTGTGCCTTAACTTTCATAAACTTAATTTCTGCAAATAGTTCTGCAAACATGAGACAGTTTATTAGGAAAAAACACATTTTACAGATAAAGTTAAAATAAATTCAAAATCCTGAGAATATTATTACTGCTAGCATCTTTTTCTCGTGTCTCTCCTTCCTGTGTACTTTTTGTGTCTATTTTCCGCGCTCTTATTAGCTGACCCCTTATATTGTGTACAGTTCCTGGACTAGGTAAATATCACCTCTTTTAATCCTTTTTACAACTGGCACAACTGGCTAGGCAGATTGTAGCAACTTTAAGCAAATTATTAATGTGCTTTTTAATACAGGCAAAAAATCATATCAGTGAGTTGAGACATCCATTCCTTGATCGTTTTTAAGCATTTGAATTGTAAACAATAATTGTTATACTTTACGTTCAAGTTTTTCAACCACAAGTCACTTTCACTTGGATAAATTCCATGTATAATCTATGTTCAATATACCAATTTAATATAATTCTTATATGAAAGAATGTAAGATACTTAACTCAGATTGATGTCGGGCAAAATGCCATTGATTTTAGGTTGCCACCTTCAATTTTAAACAGTTTAAAGGAAGAATGGACGGAACTGAATTTTATAATGATATAAGATGAAATATTGATAAACAACATCCTCGTTCAATTTAAACGAATTATGAAGCTTATGGAAAATATAACTTCGAAATGAAAATATCTTGGAACTTGGAAAATGTTAAAGAAATAACATGAAACTAGAAGAATGAAAAACCATTTTAAATTAAGGTGATATTGTATACGTTAAAATAACTTGTCATATCGAAAAAAATCAATAAAGTGGAAAAGATTTTATCATTCAGAGCATTTTTCTATGGCTTATGTCTGTTTACTGAAAATTTCATTGAACACATATTTACTGATTTTACAAGAACAAAATCACATCATGTGTTACAGATGCTGTGTATGATGCTTTAAGAAATACTTATAGAGGTTGTCCCATCCAAACACTGTTCAATGACAAATTATCATGTATTTGAAATCATCGGTTGTACACATCTAACAGTTAAGGAGTATGTCTCCAGGGTGAACAAGACTTGAGAGCTTCAACAGCCACTCCACTCAGTGTGATATTTGTGGTTTTACAGGTGTTTTTTTTTTTGGTGCCAGGAATTCTTTGTTGCACAGCTAATCACCACGAGGAAGTGAGTTGCTTTCTGGTGATGACTGGCAGGGGGTGGGCTCAAAATGACAGTGTATGATAGTGATTTTAGTGGGTGTCATTTCATATTTGTGGGGACATGGCGTCAGTATGTGTGGTGGCATATTGTTGGAGGACTTGCTGCACATCCGCAAAATAGCACCCACACCACCCACCACTACAAAAGCCTCTCAGGAAAGCTGGCTCTTGGATGACTGATGGTACAAGCCAAGTTGTCCATTAATTTCAGTCAGTCGACAGTCTAATCCCATGTCATTATGTCCCTGTGTACAAGGAAAATCTGCCCGCAATGCCACTCAATAAGTCAGTGTTTTCTTTAGCTGACGGATGCCAATATTTCTTTGTCGTAATTAGAGAGACAAAGCTTTAAAAAGGAATGGGCTTCTTTTTGCCTTCCTGCTTTGGTGTTTTAATACAGAAGTCTTGTACACGCTCTATCACTTGCTTCTTCTCAATGTTTTATATAATGACTTTTAAACATTTTTTTTATTTTCCATTTTATTTCATTTCCACTTTAGATGGTATACCATCCAAAATATTGTAAAATATTGTAATTGATAATTAAATAAACTTCTTTGAAATTGACAATGATTTTATGAATGGTTATTTGATGTTATGCTACAAAATATTAGAAATACCTATACCATATTCAGGAAAATAGTCATTGCAGCGATCTGTAGGTTGTCAAAATCAAATGGTACCTCATAAAAATGCCTTCTGGAAAATCCCTCCTGAAAAATGTCTACCTGAAAGTATGCTTTCTGCATATTTTGTATCCTGGAAAAATGTCTCCTAAAAATTAAAAAACAAGCAATTTAAAAAATAAGGTTGTGATAGTTTTTAAAGGTTCAGACAACTGGCCTCCCATAAAACTTTCCATTCCAAATTTATTGGATGGCAAACTGACCTCCCTTAGTTTCATTTGAAGTTCTTAAGTTCTATTGTGTGACATGGAAATTCGCCTATATAACACTCTAGAATCGGACAATAATACCCCAACGTAATGGTAGCTTAAATCCACACAAAAACCCTCAAGGCCCCTAAATAATTAATATTTGTGTAATTTTAAGAAAACAACTACCATAATGTTTATTAGTGTCTATAGAATGCCTGCCTATAGCTATTTACAGGGGAAAGTAAATATAAGATAACATAAACATATGTCCATGTAAGTATCTGATAGGAAAGAAAGACTGATTCTGCTGGTTCCATGATATTACTAAGAAGACTTACAGGGAATGATAACTTGAAGGAATTTCTAGCTTGATCATCAAACTCAAAATAAATTCAGTTTTGTTGGGATTAATTTTGAGTTTGTTATTTCTCACCCACACCTAGATGGCGTCAAGCCAATTAGCCAATTCAGTGATATTTGAAAAAAAATGTACATCTATTTTAATCCTTTATTTCCTTGAATTGAGGTAGGACTCTACCCATTTAAGTACAAACGCATCAATAACATAACAGTGTTTAAGACAAAGAGAATAGAATAATCTGTTGTATGAAATGCTGCAGCTAAGTCCAGCAGGAATATACCAACAACAGTACCCTTGTCCATCTAGGTGGCAATGTAATTTTGTATTTTAGCAGTGCTGTTTTCATAGAGTTAAAAGCCCTGTATGCTGACTGATTAATGTTAGATATATCATCCCGAGCAATATGCTCATTTATTTGTTTGGTCACAGCTTTCTCAATAACCTTTGAGATGTAGCTGAGATTGGGTACTAGATGATAGTTCTTGAAGTAATTCTGTCAGGACTAGGTTTCTTAAGCAAGGGTGGGATATATGCAGTCTTGAAGTAGGATGGGAAACTGTCCTCCTGTAGGGAGTAGTTCACAAAGTTTGTAATAGGGGTAAAGAGTCTGTTAATACACTCATGGACCTATGAGGTAGGAATGGGATCTAAGTAACATGATGTATCTGACGTTGACTAGATGATTTTAGTAATTTTGTCCTCTGACATAATCCAGAAGGAAACAAACTTTTCGTGTAGGGTCCTGGGTCAGGATTAGTCGTTACTAATTCAGACCTCAAGTTGGCAATTTTGTCTGCTAAGTACACATGTATTTGCCAAAAAAATGTTGGCTAGACTGTTCATAGGTGTATAGTCTGATAGCCTGCATTTGTACTTCAAAGTACATTTATCAGCTACAGCACTGCAAACCTTTTATGGACTGATAGCACTGTTTTTGGTGATTGGTGGAGGATTTTCTCTATAAAGTTCCATAAGGCTTTGGGGGTTATCCTCATGTACACTGACCATGTTACTGTGATATCTAGTTTTTGAAAGCACTAAGAGAAGACTAAAATGGTTCACTGCAGCACTATACCTACTGCGATTTAAGACGAGCTGTCTCTTTGCCACACCATTTTAAGTTTGTGTTCGAATCTCTTTTTTTAAATGATCTTGTTGTCCATGAACTCTTTGTTGACATGTTGTGGAGTTTTACTTTCATTTACAGGTGCCTGATTTTCACACAGGTTACTCAGTGCATGAAAGTATTAGTAATAATAAGCTAGCGGTTTTGTATGCTGCCTTGAACAGCTCAGATGTGAATGTTAGATATGAACTCACATTTATTTATCAAGCTTTAAAAGGACACCCAGGTGGTCCGATATGTCATCGTTTACATAATGACAGGCTGAGGAAGAGAGGGATTGCTAGTAAATAGTACACTGAGAGTATGTCTATGTATCTTAAAATTAAGATACTTAGCCAGGAAGATCAACGGAAAAAATGTCCCAACTAGATGTATTGTTTATCAGGTGGTGCCATAAAACTGTTTGACTCATACCTGCTAAACAGGTACCAGTCCATAAAAGGTTTGCAGTGCTGTAGCTGATAAATGCACTTTGAAGTACAAATGCAGGCCCGAGTCCTTTTTTATTCTCCTTCTACACTGCTCTTTAGAATGGATGGATCCATTCATCTGTCCAAACAGACTAATGCTTTCAAAACTGAAACCCTCATTTATAAGTATCTTTATTTGAGCCGGACACAGTACTTCTATAAATATATAAATTGTTATAGTTCCTCAGTTAACATCGGACTCGCTGTTGGTACTAAGAAATACCTAGATATTTCCATGTTTAATCAACATATTCATGTCTAAACTCATTTTGATAGATTTTTTGCTAATGATAGGCCCAGAGTGTGGTACGGCCTTCTACTGGACGTAAGATCTGCTCCAACACAATCATTATTCAGGTACTGAATAAGCCACTTGTCATATGGGGATGTATTGAGAGAAAATATTCACAGAACCAACTACGGAAAGAAGCAACATATATCACTTTAGCAAAAAAAAACTGTTTCTTAAATCAGCAATATTCTATTAAATGATGTAAAAGTTAGCAAGTTCAGTTTATTGATAAGCAGACTCAAGTACCTTTGGTCTCAGCATCGTCATACACTAGTGCAGGTGAGTCGATGGATGGGTAAGCTGTCATATTGATAAAATTGCAGAAGATAACCAAGATTTGTCCACATAGAGGATTGGATTACCATCGACAGAGAGTTATTGCCAGGTTTAGTTTCAAAGTTCAATAGAAAAAATGTTTGGGGACACTCACAAGTGATGATGGATCGGTCATCATTTGCTGCTGAAGCGAAAAAAATAAGGTTAGTAATTTTTGTAGCATCTAACTCCTCTAACCCTACATTTGCATTGTGGTAATGATGGGAACAGCAACAATTGTCAATGCATCAGTCAATGCAAACGCTTACCATTAATTAAACTTACACTCATGACAGTACTTCAAAATGGGGAAAATTAAGTCACCAGTCATATAACCGACAAGGCAGACCAGAGTTACCAGAAAGCACCGTTTACATTCACACATATGTCACAAAATTATGCTACAAGAAAACAGACACGTTTTCAGTAACAGAAGCACAAGCAGTCCAGGTGACCAGTAACAAGCCAAATAACAGGCGACATGCCATGGTGGCCAAACCAGTAGTTGCAGCACACATAAGACAAAAGACATAATTATATATCTTCAGGTTTCAAGCCCTTAGAGCCACTGCTTATATCTACATATCTACGAGAAGGTCAATGACAGGTATCAAATCTATCAAGTTAAAACTTTATTGAATATCTGAGGTGATCAATAGCGCACTTTCAGGTCTTTTACAACAAATGGGGATTGGGTTGTTTCTTGGACCAACCTGTTGGACATAAGAAATTAAGAAAAATATACACCAAACAGCCTTGATTCAAGGTTCTCAGACAGAAGCAAGATTTGAAAAGCTGTGCCACTTTTTATTTCAATTCAACATGGATACATGCAGTCACCAAAGTAACAACAAGTGGAATAAGGCTGAAAGGGGTTACAGTCTACTAGCGCAAGCCTTACAGCCATCAGAGACACGAGTAGTGCACAAGTAGTCCAAAGACTAAGGTAGCCCATTGCTGCTTAACTTCAATGAACAGCACAGGTACTCACCACACCACAATTTATAAACGTCTGGAGACAAAAAAAATTGAAACAAATGATCTGTAGAAGAGCTAGCCTCTCTACAGCTCACGCTGTTGCTCCAATAACAGGAATTGTGTTGAAAGTCATGGCATGTAAAAATAATCTGTTTGAAGAAGTCCAGTTAAAACAAAAAATTGCAATACTTGTCAAACAAGCAACTATACCCACCAGACCCTTCTTTTATTCCACAATACCATTGAAAGCACTTTCAAAAGAAAATAGCTCAGTGGTTCACTTAAAAATCGATTTAAGAAGCTCATTTAATTTTTACAGGACAAAATAGATATTAAGCAAGTGGCTGAATGTCTTGGATGACACAAAGAACATGCTATGTTAACGCAGGGAATAAGAGTAGTATAAATGACTTGAAAAACAAGCCATTTCCAGAGACAGCGAAGGTGGACACACCCATGAAGATATTAAAGTAACCACCAACATAGTAAATGCTAAATTCTAACATGACAAGCTTGTATCCGCTATTCTGATTGGTCAATCGCCATTGTAAAACCGAGCACAAACCCCACTCTATGAGTGTGTTATTCCTTAATCAGAAGGCAGAAGCAGTAGTTCTGAGGAAGGTTAACATTGAGAAACTATATTATGTGCCTTGACCTCACGAAATCTCTGGATCAACAAAATAATATGTGTGTATGGGCTTCTCCCCATCCCAAATCTGAGATGCCTTAAAATATATTACAGCTTCAACCTGAATGTAGTATTAGATTATGATTCCTTCAATCTGGTCAAAATATGTGAGAGACTAAGAGCCCCTGGCCTCTACAACTGTGAGTGAACTTTCCTCTGAAATAAATTTCTCTCTTTAAAAAAAAACATGTTTCGACTATTGGGATTCTCAGCAATTAAATTTTGTTTTTACAGATTTAACTTCAAAATACAAACAAATGTGTGAACCACCAATTTTCTGCTGCTTAAAAAGTTTAAAATGTATGAAATGAAATCCTTAATAATTTTACCAGTTAATAACTTCTCTTTGATTGGTCACTCTCTTTTTTTCTCTGTGGGCAGGACTTTTGGGTGCCAAAATTTTACCAATAAGCCAAACTCCCTCCCCTCTCCTCCCTTCGACTCCCCTTCCCGGCACTTCTAAGGCCTGTGATGTCATACATGTTTATGATGTCCCAATGCAGGATTGACATGATGGATTGGGTTTTCAATTTTTTTATATAGTCAGAATAAGAAATAATTCATGAACTACTTGATAGGTTTAATTCATAATTGCTAGTTGACTATCTGAAGTTCTTAGTAAAACATTTATTTATGATAACCATTACAAGAACTATTATACCAGTTTTAAAGGTATTCCTTAAGGGACTGGAGATAAGATAAAAAACTTACTTTATGAATTTTAGTTATAAAATTGAAAAAAGGTGTTAAGTACTTGGCCTTAAAAAGCTATACACTGTAAAGTGGCCTTAAACTCTGAACAATGATGTTGTTATAAAGACTTTAAGGTTACCCATTTCAAATTGTGTATCTGTAACAGTTTCTCAAATAAAAAAGTAAAAACATGTTCGATTTCCTCCAAAATTCAAGATAGCAAAGTGTGATGCTTTAGAGTGGAAAAAGATTAAAAAAAAGATTTAGGGGGTGATAATGGAGGACAATGGAATGAGGGGACCTACCGTTAATTTTATTCCTGTTACCCATATTCTAATAATTTTCTAGAAAACTATGGTCTACCTATTCGATACTTATGCGTTCATTAGTTGAAAGTAGGGAAACAGTCCTTAACTATTTTTCTAGCATACCTTCTATAACCACAAACACACACATTTCTTACATTCAAAGTGGCAATCAGTAAATCAACAAATACTTGTGTTACTTATTATTGATCCATCTCTGGCAATGAACCATACTTCAAAATGAGGGGACCTACCGTTAATTTGTTTTCCTATTACCTATATTCTTAGAATTTACTAGAAGAGTATGATCTACCTATTCAATACTTATGACTTCATTAGTTAAAAGTTGGGAAAGTGTCATTTACTGTTTTTCTGGCCAAACTTTTATTACCACAAACATACAGATTTCTTATAGTTAATGTGGCAATGGGTAAATTAACAAACAGTTGGGCTAAATCATGGGGTGGGGGGACCAACTGTTAATTTAATAATCACATCATCTCTCAGTATACAGTATAAAGAAAAACAGCCATTTACAGTGTTTCAGACTCCCCTGCAGAATACGTTAATCTTGGGTTATTTATATCAATGTGATAGAATAATAAATCAACAAAGGATAAACAGAAAACAAAATTCCTTCTCTTTTCCTGTTACCCATTACCTATTTTGTGTGTGTGTCTGTGTGTGTGTGGTCCATGTATTGGGTTGAGTTTGTTTTTTTTGGGGGGGGGGTTGTTTTTGCGAGAAATAGTACTTTTGTGGCACTTCAAAGGTCTGTGACGTCATGTTTTCTAGTGATGTCACAATGCAAGATCGGCATTGTGATTACGGATTTATAATTTTGTATGGTCAAAACAGTAAATAATTTAAAAACTGTTATATAGGTTCAGATCATAATTGGTACTCAAACATCTGAAGGCCTTAAGAGAATATGTTTTTATGGTGACCTTAAAGTCCTAACAATAGTTCTATTATGCCAGCTTTAAGGTTACCACTTAAAGACCAGTAAGAAAAATTACTTTGTGAACTTCAACTACAATTGGAAAATGGGTGGCCTTAAATGCTAAATACTGGCATTATAATGACTTTAAGGTTACTAATTTAAAGGCTCACAAATAGATAGTACATAGTTTCTAAAGTTACACTAGTTTAAGGTTGCAAATAACTAACAGTAAATTGATTTTAGAGACTTTAAGGTGAGTAAGTATTACACCAACTTATGTTCCACATATGGCTCACATCTATTTGAAATTAAATGTTTTCATAAATAACTATGTGTACTGTAAGGTCCACTACATTGTGACATTATCAATATGTGTGACATCACAGGCGTTTGAACATGTTCTCAGGAACACGTGGCTGAGTCCCACCCCCCACCCCTCACGCCCCCCAAAAAAACCTTTGACATAAAAGAAAAAAGGGAAATAGGTAACTGGAAGCTGAAGTATGATTTATTTTCAAAGTTGGATCAATAATAAGTAACACTCTGCTCTACCTATTACCTATTTTCATTTTGGAAGTTGAAAAAGGATAACACGAGGTAAACTTATCTTTCCATTTCATTTTGACTTTGTTTAGTAGGGAGTATAATTAACAGTTGATCCCCTCAGCAAAGTTCAACTGTTAATTATGTTATCAGCCATTGCTTTTCTGTTTTTTCTATGCATAACACTGAAAAGGTAGTAAGTACATTTCTTATTTTGGAAAAGGGAAGCAATGTGGAATGATGCCTGTTTACCCACTTTTCTAAAAGTAAGGCATGCTGTTAACTAGGAATATAGTGTTTTTCCAGACAAAAAATATAATCTAGGTAATCAGAAGATAAATTAACGGTAGGTCCCCTCATTGAATTGGTAGTATGGACCTATTAGGAAGTATTATGAATGTGTTAAGAAAGAAATATTCATTTAAATTATTTGGTGGCTTTGTTTTAATTTTGAACCAGACATCATGTTAAATCATTTCTTGACAATTTATGATCCAATTCACTATTTTCCAGCTTACAAAATTGTTGGAAACTTATTGTTTCAAAGATAATGTTTAATTCAACATGGCTTTTTGTGCCTTTTGAAAAGGAAAAACATCTGGGATTTTCAAACTGCCATCACATAGCTCCGCAATTATTGTCTGTCTTTTACCCTGGAATGTTTATTATGTCATAGAAAGCTAAATAATGAGGGGACCTACCGTTAATTTATCTTCTTATTACCTATATTGTATTTTTTGTCTGGAAAAACACTATATTCCTAGTTAACAGCCTGCCTTGCTTTTAGAAAAGTGAGTAAACAGCCATCATTCAATATTGCTTCCCTTTTCCAAAATAAAAAATGTACTTACTACCTTTTTTAATGTTATGCATAGAAAAAGAGAAAACAGTAGCTGATAACATAATTAACAGTTGAACTTTTCTGAGGGGATCAACTGTTAATTATACTCCTTACTAAACAAAGTCAAAATGAAATGGAAAGATAAGTTTACTTTGTGTTATCCTTTTTCAACTTCCAAAATGAAAATAGGTAATAGGTAGAGCAGAGTGTTACTTATTATTGATCCAACCTTGAAAATAAATCATACTTCAGCTTCCTGTTACCTATTTCCCTTTTTTTCTTTCATGTCATAGGTTTTTTTTTTGTTTTTTTTTTTGGGGGGGGGACTCAAACGCCTGTGATGTCACACATATTGATGATGTCACAATGTAGTGGATCTTACAGTATACATAGTTATTTATGAAAACATTTAATTTCAAATAGATGTGAGCCATATGTGGAACATAAGTTGATGTAATACTTAGTCACCTTAAAGTCACTAAAATCAATTTGCTGTTAGTTCACCTTAAAGTCACTAAAATCAATTTGCTGTTAGTTATTTGTAACCTTAAACTAGTGTAACTTTAGAAACTACATGTATATGTACTATCTATTTGTGAGCCTTTAAATTAGTAACCTTAAAGTCATTATAATGCCAGTATTTAGTGTTTAAGGCCCCCTCTGCAGAATGTAACTTTCTAAGTAACACCCATTTTCCAATTGTAGCTGAAGTTCACAAAGTAATTTTTCTTACTGGCCTTTAAGTGGTAACCTTAAAGCTGGCATAATAGAATTATTGTTAGGACTTTAAGGTCACCATAAAAATATATTCTCCTAAGGCCTTCAGATATTTGACTACCAATTATGATCTGAACCTATATAGCAGTTTTTAAATTATTTACTGTTTTGACAATACAAAATTATAAATCCCAAAGCACAATGCCAATCTTGCATTGTGACATCACTAGCAAACATGACGTCACAGACCTTTGAAGTGCCACAACAAGTACTATTTCTCGCAAAAACACCCGCCCCCCTCAAACTCAACCCAATCCAAAAACTTTCTCAGGGACCTAGACCATGTACCACACACACACAAAATAGGTAATGGGTAACAGGAAAAGAGAAGGAATTTTGTTTTTTGTTTATCCTTTGTTGAGGTATTATTCTATCACACTGATATAAATAACTCAAGATTTACGTATTCTTCAGGGCAGTCTGAAACACAGTAAATGGCTGTTTTTCTTTATACTGTTTACTGAGAGATGGTGTGATTATTAAATTAACAGTTGGTCCCCCCACCCCATGATTTAGCGCAACTGTTTGTTAATTTACCAATTGTCACATTAACTATAAAAATCTGTATGTTTGTAGTAATAAAAGTTTGGCCAGAAAAACAGTAAATGACACTTTCCTAACTTTTAACTAATGAAGTCATAAGTATTGAATAGGTAGATCATACTCTTCTAGCAAATTCTAAGAATATAGATAATAGGAAAGTAAATTAACGGTAGGTCCCCTCATTCTAAATAACATATTTTTCAATCGTTGCAGTACATGAAATAGAGTAAATATTATTTTCAATAAATGTGTCACTTGAGAAAATATCAATGTCTTAATTATCATTATTCTTCCCTTCCAAGAAAATGAATGTTGTTTCCAAATTTGTTATAGGGATTCAATTTTATTAAAACATTCATCATATAATAGAGTTTCATTGATTCATCAGTGTTTTGAGAAAACAAATTCCTAAAGTTTTAAGTCTACCATAATTAGTTGATATTTTGCTTACCACATTTGTTAATTCAGTTTGATGTTTTCTGTAGGGTGCGATATGACTTTTTTCCAAATTTAGTTTTAAACCTGAACATTCCTGAAAGTTTTGAAAATGGGACATTGCACATTTTAATGATTTCTATTTTTCATAAATATGGTAGTATCATCTGCAAGCTGGCAGATCTTGTATTCTACATCACCTAATTCAATACCTTTAACATTTCTACCAGATCCCAATTTTATTGACAAAATTTTTGCAAGTATAAAAAGTAAGGGGAAAATGGGGTAGCCTTGTGTGATTCCAATGCACAGTCAAAAATTACGTGCGAGTAGACCATTGTTAATGGTACATGAAGAGATGTTATAATATAACAACAAGAGCCATTTTTATAAAGATCCCCCAAATTTATAGACGTTCAGTGTTTTAAACAAATGATCTCACTCTACCATGTCAAAAGCTTTCTCATAACCAAGTAGTACCATAAAGCCCGATACATTATTTTTAGAGGTAAAAACATCATATCTTCAATAATTTGAACATTCTTGTCAATATACCTACCTTTGAAATATCCTACATAGTTGACTAAATCTGAAATTATTTTTTGTAATCTTGTTTGCTAAAGCTTTGCCAAAATTTTATAATCTAAAGGTCGCCATTATTTGAGAAAGCAATGATCCTCACCAATGACAGGAGGCCTCTTCTTTGACTACTGACAAGTCTCTCAGTCTCTCTCTTTTAGGACTAATAGTCGATAAACAGAATGTATTTTTCCTCTTTTCCGCATAAAGTAGGAGAGCTTTTGGGTATTTGTGGCAGATTTATGAAGCAAAACATAATTACTACTCCTAGAAGCCCTGCGAAAAGTAAGGGTAGACAAGTTAGAGTGGAGGAGACCATGCAGAGATCTTCAATGGTTACAAACATTTTCTCCTTGTTTTACCTGTACCACCTGTTGCTCACACGAACCTATAGAGCATGCTCATACTTTGGAAATTCATGCATGTGTAGAGGGATAGGGGGAGTTGGTCATAATCATACCTTCACTGCCAAATTACTGGATAAATAACAATAGACTTCGGTCTTAAATAATATTCATTATGACATAATCAAAATCATAATAGTCTTTAAACTGTGGGGACTCAGTCTGTCTGGGGGGTCAGGAAAATTTATCATTGAATACAAATAACATGGCAGTAGTCATTTTATGCAATTCCATTTCCCAAGTTCAAGTTAAAACCCACCTTTCCAAATTCTACAGCTATTACATTTCTAAGGTATTTGATGATTAAATTTTAAATTTTGGTAAATAATTTACAAGTGCAATGTTTACTTTAACAATAATAAACATAAATGTTACTTATTTAAGGACACAAAATGCAATATTCAGGGGTAAATCTAAGTAGGTACCAAATAAATCACCCCAGAGTCTTGATGCAGTGCGATTTTGCAGTTATAAATTTTATGCTGATTTTCTATAAATTCTTGTTTTTAGGTTTATATAATTACTATAGACAAGTACACCTTCTCATTAATTTTACTAATTATCAATTCTTTTTCGTTTTTAACTTTTAAGTTGCACAGCAAAAATATGCATTTAAACTAAACAACATTTAACTGTACATCAGACAATAGATAAGCATGTATAGTTAAATATATGTAATAAGTCTTATAAATCACATCTTGTGATCTTCATTTTAGCCTTTATTTTCAGATGTAATGTAAAATAATATAAACACAAAGAGCATTTGAAACAAATACATTTACTTTGTGCTTTCGGAGCTTCACTCCTTCATCTGAATAAAAATTTAACTGTTTAAATTCGAAAAAAGATGGTGTTAAATAAAACTAGACAAAATACCTCACAATGACATTTAAAAAAAAGCAAAATAATATAATTTTTATGAAAATACATTTTTACTTGTATTTACATCATAGATTCAAATATGATGTCACAAAAATTAAAATTCATATTAAAATTAAAATTTTAATTTTTTGCATTTTTTACTATGAGGTCATGAATCAAAAAAATTTTAAGGTTTTAAAATTTCTAAACATTTTCACTAACGTTAAAAAATTCAACTTTTTAAATATGTGCAATTTTTACTATGACAACTAAAATCAAAATTCCGAACAAAATAGTTTTAGCAAATTAAACAAATTGTAAAATAGATAACAGTTATACCATGATTCACTTGTCCCTGTTCATATGAAATGGGTACACACAGCCAAATTTCATAATGCAATAACTTTCCTTTATTTTCCTGGCCAAATTACCTTTGATGTTTTAAAACAAAACTTGCACTCTAAAATAATCTAAACTGTGGCCGTAAGAATAGCTACCTCTTTATGCCTATTCTTGTTGTTGGCATCTCTCAAATGTTCTCTTATCCTATCTCTTAATCTTTTTTCTGTTTTTCCAATATAAATCTCTCCACATCTAGTACATTCCATGCAATAAATGACATCTTTGCTAATACAGGAAAAGATACCTGAAGGAGTATATTTACCCATAGGGCCCCTAACTGTGTGTAACTCATTGAAAACAAGGGGACATGTAAGACATTGTTTCATGCCACATGGAAAAGTCATCCCAGGCAAGTCTTTGGAACTGAATTTAGAGTGGCCAAGCAAGGTTCTTACATTCCTGTCCCTATGGTATAAAATCAGTGGTTTTCTTGAACAAATAGCCAACTTCATCATCAAGATTTAGTATGTGAAAATTCTTCTCTACAGTGTCTTTGATTGTTTTACTATGAGAGTTGTATGTAAAGGTAAAGATAACCTTTTTCATATTTTATTGTTCATAAACAAATGCAATAAAATAAAGAGAACATACAAAATATAGAGAACAACGCACACAGACTTAACACAGTAAATATGTGACACACTTTATATGATACAATGTACACCACAAATTGATACAGAACATAGACCAGATTTAGACATTAGACAAGAGACATAAATTTTTCATGATTAATAGCATTTCCTAAGTACAAAGATTAATATTCTAAGCCATTTTTAATAAAAGCTTCCAATTATACTATTAATAATTCAAACAGATTTGAAAAGTGTTCATTACATTTATTTATCTTCTATAGTTAGAACAACTTTAATTTAATGAGAAATTCCAAAGATAATTTCACAAATGGTGAAACTAAATTTAACTCCTAGTTTTTCAAGAATCCATAATTGGACATGGTTCCAGAATGATTTCACTTCTTCACATTCAAACAGATGATGTGTAATTGTGTCCATATAATTATAATATATACAGGCTGGTGAGATTTTAATTCCCCATTTGTATAGATTATAATTACAGTTTAAAATCCTATTAACTACTTTGTATTGGAAGCTTTATAGGTAGGTTTCTTTGGCAACTATACTGGACAAAATAAAAGTATATTTCCAATCGTGATGTTTGGAAAAGGGATAAAGTTCAGTATAGCTATAAATAGCTGTTGTTAGTTTGGTACATCTTTGAATTAATTCATTGTGTAACTTTTTGGATGTCATTTTATCAATAGGCATTAATACAATATTGCAATTTAGTCTTATGTTATCTGTTATCTGCTGACTTCATTGGCAATCCTTTAATTTTTTAATTTCCATGCTTTTGGTATTGCACTAATGAGTGAATTATAGGTCATTTGTGACATGTTAGAGCCAAGCGTTTCATTCAGTATTGTTCTTTCAAGAATTCCCCTGTATCATCAAGAATATCAATGATTTTGACATCATATGATAAATTATTTGGAAATCTATCTATGCTTATAGTTATTTTGGCCACAGTAATGTATTTATTGTATAAAATTTATTAATTTACAGTATCTTTACTAATAATTAGTTCTGGAGGGAATAGATTAGTATAACGTTTTACTGCACATTTTCTTGAAAATGTACAGTCAAGACTTTTGTTTAGCATAGTATCTTTAACTGACATCATTTTTAGAAATAAAGCTTTCCAATGACACTGGACAACACTGCTGAGGCCTTTTATCAATATAGCTTTTGCAACCATATGCATAAGGTATATATCAACCATTTTCAATCCTCCGGAACTTATTGGTCCAATGATTGTACTTCTTTTAATTTTGGGTGGTTTCCCATTCCACAAAAAGTTGAAAAATAGTTCTTTGATTTGGTCAAGCACATTTTTAGGTACATAAATTAAATTAAAGAGGAATAAAATTTGAGGTAATATTAAGGATTTCAATATTGTTATATTACCCTTTAGTGATAGACTTCTTGACCGCCAAATTAACAGTTGCTTTTTCATCTTTTCTACTCTTTTGTTAAATTTCTAGTGTATCATTTCAGTTTCATTTTGAGCAAACCAGATTCCTAATGTTTTAAAGGGTCCTGTTTTTAAATTGACACCAAGAACTGGTTTCTGATTCTTGTATATGTTTGAACCTATAGGGATGATTTCTGTCTTTTGCAAATTGAAGCTTAATCCAGAGCACTTTGAGAAATTTTCAAATTCCTTAATTGCCAGTTCAACTTAAGATATAACTCGTAATAGTAAAGTAGTATCATCAGCCAACATTTTAATTTTAAGTTCACTATATCTTCTGTAATACCCTTAATATGTACATTGCTTCAAATATGTATTGCAATTATTTCTGTTACTAATAAGAATGAGAGAGCTGATATAGGGCATCCTTGTCTAATTCCTCGTGTTAACTTAAAGCAATTGGAGTAAAATCCATTATTACCAACACATGAAGATATATCGGTGTATAAATGTTTAATCCAGGTAATAAAGTTTACACCAAAATTGAACTGTGTTAAACATTTAAACATGAAGTACCATTCAATTGAGTCAAAGGCCTTTTGAAAGTCAATTAAGGCAATATATCCTGGAATTTATGATGCCATGAGTAAGTCAAAATGTCTTTTATTGTTCTTTTGTTTTCACCAAAGTATCTATTCGGTATGTATCCAACTTGTTCTGGACTTATAATTTTAGGTAAAACCTTTTGTA
The DNA here is from genome assembly GCA_964017235.1 of Sabellastarte sp. h YS-2021. NCBI lineage: Eukaryota > Metazoa > Annelida > Polychaeta > Sabellida > Sabellidae > Sabellastarte > Sabellastarte sp. h YS-2021. The sequence continues at coordinate 63,786,647 of OZ024929.1, read as the reverse complement.
GTCTTAGAGATAGTGTTTTAGTAAGTATCTTGTAATCAGTTTGCAAAAGACTGACTGGAAGCCAATTTGATAGATAACAAAGATCTTTATTGGTTTTAGGGATGAGCTTAAACACTCTTAATTTTTGTTCATTACCTAATTTTCCATGTTTAAAAGAATATCTGAAACTGTCAAAAAGTAAGTCTTTAACGTCTATCCAAAAGAATATATAAAAGTTTGTGGGAACCCCATCAGATCCAGGTGATTTATTATTTGGTAATAATTTTAAAGCCTTTCTAATCTCTTGTAGGGTCAAAATGTCATCTTTTTATCGAGAAAAGTAGATGTTTCAAGACCCACTTTTTTATTATTTAATTTTGAGGAATATAATTCTTGGTAAAACTGAACTTCTTCCTTAATTATATCTTTTAGTGATGTTACTTCCTTGTTATCTTTTATATTTAATTTTTGATTGTATTTATTATTAAAGTTCCTTTTCTCCAGATTAAAAAAATATATTTGCTTTTTTTTCCCCTTCTTTCACCCATTTAGCCTTTGATCAAGTGATTATCCCAAGATGTCTTTTGTTTAATAAATTTTCCCACTTTTGCAATTTAGGTATTCTGTTAAATTTCCTTCTCCATTTGTTGTAATATTCTGCTCTAAATTATTCAATTTGTCAGTCAATTCTTTTTCAGCAACCGCTTCTTGTTTTGCTTTTTCACAAGCATATAACATTCTATGATGCCGAATGTCACATTTTACAAAATCCCATGATGTATTTTTGTTTTCCTTATGAATATTAGCCTTGATCTTTGGTTTCAAACTTTTTATAATTGTGACATAATCAGGATCAGTTGATAAACTATTATTAAATTTCCAAAATGCTTTTCCTCTTTTTTGTGTTTCAGTGATTTTTAAATCTAAGGATATTATACTATGGTCAGAGTTATTGCCTGCTTTTGTTAATATATTTTAGATAAGATATTCAAGTTGAATTGAAGTAAACCGGTAATATAACCTTGACTATACAAAGCCAGCCTTAGTAAATTCTCTTCATGTAACCTTTTGTTCATTACATCTGACTCTAAATATATCTACCAGGGAAAACTCTTCACATAAACTTTTCAATTTTTCACCATAAGTGGACTGTTTTCTACTGTTCCATTCTTTTTTATCTAGAGTAGCATTAAGATAGGTATTAAAATCACCCCCTATAATGAGAGACCTTTGTCACTATACTGTTCAACTATATTTTTTAGATTTGACATAAACAATAACTGCTTGTGCTGCTTATCTTTTGTTGGCGAGTAAATATTTATGATTACAAAATTATTTTTTTCTATATTGCATTCTATAAGAAGAATTCTACCTTCAGTGTCTTTACATACACATAATATCTTCAAGCCTAGTTTAAAGTTAGGAGGAATTAAAATTGCTACACCTCTACTGTAGTTACACCCATGCAAGAAGATAATTTGGCCGTTCCACTCTTTAGCCCAAATTGGTTCATCATTGACTACAGAGTGTGTCTCCTGTAGAAGCGTTATGCCAACATCATACCTCTTTAACCAGAGAAAAATGTTATTTCTTTTTTTTTTGCTATTATGTAAATCCCTGCAGTTGAAGGAGTTAAATTTGACAAGGTCTTGTTTATCCAACTTTTGTTTGATATTTATTCAGATTTGTGGAATAGTGGAAATACTTGAGTCACATCTGTTAAATTGCATATTTTGTTTTCATGCTTTCAATTGTCAAATAATAGTACAATTGAGAAATGCTAGTAATGACAGATATTATAGTAATATTACAGACATCACGAGAAACTGACATAAAGAAAGCAATAAGCAAAATGTGTACATTAAAAGCATGCATTATAAAATCCATCATCACTCACTGTGGCAGCTTAAAAATTTCAGATCTCTAAGGACAAGCAGATTTATGCAATACATTTATTGCTACAATAGAATTATTGATCAATTAACCCATTCACTGTTACTTTTATTACATTATAACATTGTCTTTTACCAAATTTTATAAATGACAGTTAAGAAATTAGCCATACTTACATCTGATATAGTGATGCAACTTAACCCTTTGCCTATTAACCTTATTACACTATATATCGATACTTACTTAAGAAATTAGTCATAGTTACAACTAATAATGTGACACAACTTAACCATTTCAATATTAACTTTAATTCACCAATATCCTTGCTTTTTCTAAATGGTATAAAGTTAGTAAATTATAAGTAATTAATATCTTTTTGACTAACATTTTAATATCAACACATAACAAAAAGACAGTATCATATTTTTGAAGCCACTATGGCTTTCATTGTTAACTTTATTACTTTAACATTATTGTCTTTTTACAAACTGTATAAAGTTAGCACATTACATGTAGCAGTAATTGTTAATAATTCCAACAATATTTCATTATCGACAATTACTTAAGAAATTAGCCATAGGTACATTGCCAAGTTTATCATTATAGTTACAACTGATACAGTGTTAATCCTCTCACTGTAAACTTTATTACACTAATTTTTTCTAAATGCTATAAAGTTAGTACATTAAATGTAATTGATATCTCTCTAACAAACCTTTTAATATCAACCCCTCACAGGCAGTCTCATATTTTCGAAGCCACTATAATTATGTGTTATTATTACTGCCAACTTTTCCATACTACACTTAATTTTAAGAAATTAACCACAGTTCCAAGAGATATATTGCTACAAATTAACTCTTTTACTGTTATCTTATCATACCAATATGTGTAACTGTTGTTTGTTGATTATCATTTTATTATCAATACCTATGAAGCAAAAAGTATAATATTCTCAAAACCACCATGATTACAATGTGGGTAATAGGCAACAACTTATGTTTGAAAGAACTGTACCATATTAATAAATATTGATACTAACCAGTATCATATATAATAGAGGTGTACATTTAATTGTTTTAACTACATTTTTTTTATCTTTAATGACCAAGCAGTGCACTCTACTGTCTTTTTAACTACTTTTCATAACATTAAGAGTGTCTTATGAACAAAAAGTATGTGTTATTGATAATATTTAACTGGTGCCCTGGTGTTATTGATCTCTAAGTGCCATCAACATATTTCCCGGTTTGTTTTTCCCTTTCCACTGTGCACACTCCAGATATTTTTGTCCCTAATATGTACTCCTACTCCCCAGTATCAATCTGTTGGATTTGCCTCAACTAAAATCGTCTTCTTGGTGTTTTTAAAAAAGTTTTTGCAATGGGTAGATTCAAATTTGACAACAATAGCTTATTTCATACCTTGGTCACATCTGGTTGCCCACTTGTCTTTTTGTTTATTGAGATTTTTGATGCTATAGCCTAACTTCTTCTGGTGACGTGGGTTATTTGACTTCATGATTTCTTTTGCTGTTTCATCATCTCCCATTATCAATGCTTTTTGTTGAAAGGTACCTCTGCTCCACATAATTATATGTCCATTTCCCCATGATAAATTTACATTGGTAATGGTTGGATAATGGGCTTGCTTCTAAATACAATGCTGCTATGCCTTGCTTTGATGGTGTTGCTATGACTTCTGGCTAAAACTTTCTTGGTAATTTGTAAAGATTTTCATCAGTGATGGACATACCATTGAAAATCAGATGGCCATAAACTAGTTTCACTCTTGTTCAGAATGGAAAAGAATGCCCATTGTCTGTGAAGTTGAAGATGGACCAAAATATTGGAGTGAGAATCTGTCGACGTCTTTCTATATCTTCTGGATAGTCTTCTGCTACTGGGGTCCTGGCCTGTCTTAATAGTTTCTCAGTACTGAGGGTATATTCTCTGTCTTTGTAATGGGAAAAGCGAACAAGGATAGGCCTTGTGGACACTGGTATGACCTTCGAGTTGGTGCACCTAACCATTGGGCTCTAGCAACGGCTCTTGGTTGACTTTCACCTAAACCAGCATTTTGAATTGCCCGAATAACTTTCTGCTCATAATCCGCAGATGTTTCACCTTTTGCTTCTGGTATATGCATAAATTTTAGGTTGTCTCTTCTAGAGTATGTCTCTAACCTCAATATTCTCTCTTCTAAGACCTTTGTATGCAGCTTTTCTAGAGAAAGTTCATGTTTACAAGTGTCTAGTTCTTTTTTTCTGGTTTTTGCATCTCCTTTTTCATGCCAATTAATTGATTTATAAGCTCATTCTAACATGACACAAATGTGTCCGCGATTCTGATTGGCTAAACGATGAAATACTTCAAGAGTAAAATACAGCATAACCCTGTAGCTCCCTAATATCACTCATTATGGCCCTCGTAACCATAAACGTTTTACCACAAATTTGCAATAATTATTCATCTTAAAAATAATTTGTCGCCTGAGGGGTTTATTGCCTCAAACCATGGTAAAATTCTGTGTATACTCTGGTTTTGGAGGGGATTATTCCCTTATGGTTACCCTTTTCTATTTCCTCCTGCAGTATGCTTCTAAAACTGCTTTGAATTTATTATCTCCCACCTGCAGCCGGAGGCTGTGGTCGGGAGATTATAAAACGCCTTCCATACGTGTGTGCGTGAGTCCGTGAGTCCGTTCGTCACGTTTTTACATAAACCTTAATATATCATTCATTTATATTAATATATCATTCATTTATAAAGATATCTTCGCCAAATTGGCAGGGAATGTTTATGGATAGGAAAACCTGTCTGTGCAAAACTTTGGCCTGATTTTGAAAAACAAATGGCCGCCATAGCTAATTATTTGAAAATCATAAAGGGGCCATGGATTCACGTGATATTTTAAATAGTTTTTGCCACTGTGACTCTCAGTTGGATAAGAACTTTTTATCCAATTTATCTGTAAAGCCCATTCAAATCTTTGATATTTATCATTTTCAGACCGCCTTCAGTGTTGTCCTTACATATGGTGGTTCTTTTAACCTTGTCTGACTTCCCATTCCATATGATGTAAAATAATCTTGTGTTTAGAGAACTAAGGAAATTTCTGATTTTGGCAATGCAGAAATTAGATGGATACTCTTGGAAAAATATTTCTTTTTATCATGGTTATTCTTCCACAGGGAGTTAAATATCGACTTTTCCATTTTTTTAATTCTTGTCTAACATCTTGTAAAATGAATTATAAGTCAACTCTAACCTTAGAGATTTAGAAAATTATTGTCATCTGTCTTAACTTAATACCATTATGCCATTATGGTACCATTATGGTAACATTATTTATTTGAGCTGGCCTAGGTCAAAGTTGGGGTTTTAGGTCCCGTCAACAGTCAGGGTCATATTGGGAGAGGTTCTCAACATTGTCAGTTGTGGGACTTGAACCCACAGAAGTGACTGCCTGTGATTAGATGCCAAACTTGTTGACCACTAGGCCACCGAGGACCTCCACAGATTCCACTTGTACATATGATACCTCTAGACATCTTTGTAAAGTTACACAATATTTGCAGAACAATCTTTCTGTTGGGAACTGGTGTTCACTGGTTTCCATGGGATAGTCTTGTAGCTCCCTTGACCTTTGACCTCTTAGGTGTACTTATACGACCTTTGGGGGCTTCACCACTGTGTTTGCACATTTGAGTATCATTTGTTTGACCGTGGGTCTAGATGGGGGCCTTGGCCTTTGCTTGACCTATGGCAGGGTCACTATGGCAAGAGACTTCACCTTGACCTGGGTCATTTTGTGTTTGTGATGTCATCCTAGTGTGTTCATGTCATATCTATGTATATAACAGCATTTTTAACAACATTTTAGTAATATCATCATGCTCTATGTAAATAGATATATAATTTATATTATTTCCACTATTTTTTCCAGAAGTATCTAACTCATATGAACATACCATATTCAAAGTCAGGTTGTTCAATTTTAGTATCAAATTTAAGGAGTTACCACTTTCACTATTTCTGTAATTCTTAATACGTATTCAAAACCACGTTGTAATTAAGCCAAATGACAAAACTGCCCCTTCAAGAGTGAAAAGTTTAGTCTTTGGACCTCCACAATTGGATTGCCAACTGCACAGTCAAGACTGTAGAGATGCCCAGTCTCGAGAGTGGAGCAGGCCAAATTGTTGCAATTTCTATCATTTTTGCTTGTGCCATTGTGTACTCGACCTTCTTACATTTACTAAGATAGTGTTTTAAACAATATTTTAGGGTCAGTTCGGAAACAAACTCACTGTACTGGAACTAGCCTCAGGTATTCAGATCCAAACAATATGTATATTCCATTTGAAAGAGAAATTATTATAATTTCATGTTAAAATGATAGTAGCCGAAGCGTGGCTGTTATGATGCCAGTGTACATGCATAGTAATGCATCACCGTTACCATTTTTCGCGACTTTGACAAAGGTATATTTTCTTTTACTGATAATAACTCAGTTACAGGGATATGTTACAAAAATCGGTTAGGGGACATAATTTAACTCCATATTAATGTATGTTTATAGGCCTTTTGTTTGCGGGGGTAATAACTCTTTTAGAGATCACTACAATAAATATGTATATCACTGGCTAAAAATTTAATTGAACCTTGAGATCTTATTGAACTATTGATTCTTTACTTAACTTTTTGTCAAGGAAGAATTCTTTTCATTTAGTCTAGTGGATGTTAATGTTACTTATCTAATGTTGAATGGGAAGTTCAAATGTATGATTGAATGACTGGTATTGATATGGGATTTTGATAATAATTCACTCATCACTATTTATAACAACCAGTCTATTTTTACACAGTAGGTCTAGTTTTGTGAAAATAAGTTTGGTTCACATATTGATCCGCTAGTGCAATTCAGACCAACAGATTGCTACAGGGTTGATGTTACTTAACTGTAAAATGCCAGAGTCACCATTAAAAACTCACGTCTCTTTGTACAACCTTCAGTTGTTGTTGGACACAGAATCTTATCAGTTTAAGCCTGGATTTGTGGGCAAGGTTGATGAGTTTTGTTGTGGGGTGGACTAGGTGAGTTGCTTGTCACAGCTGTCTGCCCATGACAAACCCAATCAACATACAGTTCTGTCCTACTCCCGATAGTTCCACCCCACTGCCTGCTCAAATTAGTTTCAACTCTACTCAAAGCATTTGACCTCTTTAATTAACAAACGACTAAACAATATCAACAAAAGAAAATTCAAATGAAGCCGGTACGTTTAAAATTTTTTATCAGTTTGCTGTAACCAACACTTTCAGTTCAAATATTTAAACGAGCAGCCTATTTACAATATGTAGGAAATTTTTCGTCCATTTATAAATAGTTGTTTTATGAATTGATGAAATAAGAAGTATCTGACGTACCTGATAAACGTTAATCCCGGTATAGACTAGTCCTACTAATGATACACTTACTGCTTGGAGATATCTTCTTTCAAACATGTACTCACACACTGCCACTAGTCATCTCTCTTCACCACGACCAACTACTAAACATAATTCATGTGCGCATTTCTCAAATCCCTTCCTCAAGCTGATGGCGTAATTAAGGCATAATGAGCAGCCAGATTCCTTTAAAGCGGCTGTTAGATCAATTGCTGGTGGACATCGTCTTCCGTGTGAGTTTCAATCCGTGCGACTGGTGTAAACAAGTATTTGTGTAGGTACAATAGGGACAAGAGTGAAAGGAGGCGGTTTCAAAGGTATGTACCAGTTGAATTGCGTTACATTGTTGATTGTAAGTAAGGGGCAATCTGTGAAATCAATGTCTAGGACATAGCAGCTGCTCATCAGATTTCACAATGATTACGTTTTGATTACTGCTGGTGAATCACTGAAATATTTTACACCCAGAAATATTGCTCGCTTTGTAACATGATATGTGAAGTAAATGTATGCTTAGTAATTTACGGAATGTGGTTTAATCATCATTTTGATGTAAACTTGTGTGAGAGTGTTGCGTTGTATTTTATCTATCGTTGGAGGTTTCACTATCGTGGATAGACCACCCTGAAAGGACACTGTGAGGTGAGCATTCCCATGTCCTGTAAAGTCTCATTGAAAAATTAATTAATTAACAACAACAACAATCATTTTTTTCTAGCTCTACAAATTTCAACAGTTTTTTACCATGCTGCTGTGCAACAGAACAAAACGTCATAACCAACTGGAAGCAAATGTCATACAGTGAAAACATTATCTGCATCACTCGATATGCTAGTACACTTGCATTCAACATTGCTCCCAATGTTACACATTTATCTTTATGCGGCCAATTTCTCCAAAACTTTAATAATTGAAATGTTTTTGACATAACGTAAAACAGTAATATTGTGAGCATAGACATTTGTCTAATGGTGAATAATTTCAATATGCATTGTTTGTTACTATTGCAATAAAATAACGCGTTAATATGACTTTTTGCAATCCATATCACTGTTTCTTTGTTACAGAAAGCAGTGGTTAATATAAATTTACAAATCAATGTTATCTACTTAAACTGAACGTTTATTTATTTGATTAATACGTCAATACTCCAAATAACAAACAAGGTGAAGATATGTTAAAATAAAACATTGTTACTTGATTCAGATGAAGATTTAATTATTTGTTTTAAATTACGATATTATTTCTGAAATGCTAACTAACATGAGGAAAAAGAATAACTCCCATTTCTACACGGAGTTTAAAGCACAAACACATGCTAAATAAGGCAATGACTTAATCGCTATAAAGATTAGTGTGATAAATTATAACCAAAAACTAAACTAAGAACATAGTCATTTTAATGCTGATTTTTTTCGAACCCTATCTGTCATCGAAAATATCCCAGTTTAAGTGATCCTTCATTTAACTAAGGATAGAGGATCTTGCCAATGAAATAAGCAGGATGATAACTTTTAACTAAATCTCAGCGACGTGTAGGTAGATTTGTAATATTTAAGTTCACAATAAAAGGTATTTTGTGTAGTTTAGATGTGAGAAAACATTAATTCTAATTGTCTCAACATTAAATTGATGTTATTGAGTCTCATTTAGATCAGTTGGTCTTCCCAGTATAAATATTACAATGTTTATGCTTGATCATCCATGACCTTACAGAAGTTAAATATTATTGACAAAATAAAGTTCTACATTGTATTAATTCCCACCATCATAACTATGGTGGTAAATTCTGATGTGGGTGTAACAAATAATACCATAGTGGTTGGTTATAAAATGATTTCAACTTAAGGGATGTACGATTGCAATTGTTATTCTAATTCTAATTGGACTTTTATTGAGCTTAATCTCCCCATCCAAGGACTCTAAGGCGCAACAAAACCAAAAAAGCAGTCGACCAAATTTTAGTATCCAGAGAAAGAAGAGGGGTTATAGTGTTAATTGAAGTTAAAACTCTCTGTTTGTGTAGTTAGCATTGTTAAGAAAATATACCACAAATATATTGGACTTACTTCTTACTCTTCAAGAATTCAATTTAATAGGGCATGTGTGTAGTGAACCATTGTCATTGCTCGTTGGACTGCAGTCGATTATCTTTAAGACATTATTAGTGATGAATTAACACAAGACGCTAAGTTGTTTTGTTGGGTTTTTTGGTTGGTTTTGGGGGGGAGGTGGGGGGGTGTAATACAATGATTGTTATAAATTTTTTATGTGTGATTTTTCAGAAGCTAAAATATTTTAAACAGCATGTGGGAGTATTGTACCGTGTTTTATGAAATGCTGATACATTCACTCGACACTGTTTTGTCACATGAGTGTTTGACATCTGTTGATTCTTGTTATTAACAGCATTCTAGGTGTCCAGTTGCTGAACATAATTATATTTTTAGAAATAAATATAATCTGGACACCGTTACTGTAAGTGACGGGTGTTTGTGAAATTTAAAAATTCCTCATGGTACAAAGTATGGTTTTAGAGAATTTCAAACATAGCATAGATGTTGGGATCTGTAAGAGTTCTAATCTCTATTGTCTTATTAATGGAATTGAATTTGTAGATAGATGTCACACACATCTCTAAAAGAAGTTGGAAGTTACATGTGTTGTAAGAATATTGCATAATTTGTAACAATATTGAGGTACATGTGATGAAACATCAAAACCTATTTCTGAAATGGTCATTCACCATAGTTGATGGTCTGTTTAATCACATAAAGTCTTTTGTTTAATTACAGTAACTCAAACATATCATTTAAATGTGCATGTTGATTGTGGTGTTTACATTATGATGAATTGTATAATAGAGATGTGTGTCTGGAAAGTGGCATTTTCAGTGCTTCATAGTGTATATTTTTGAGTATAAGCTCATTGTATATGATTTCCAATCTATTTCATTGGTATGTATTTATCTGTTTATGAATATATTGTAACACATTTGTCGCATAGTTTTAAAGAATTTGATTTTGTATGAGAGCAAGGTAAAAATATCTTATATTTTATGATTAATTTGACTGATTAAGTTTCACACATGTATGGTTTTGTTGTATAGCATTTTACGAATGATACGTTGAACATATCGACAGCTTTGTTCATTGCAATACAAGTACCTAAATGCAGTACTTCTGAAGAACAGGGCTGATTGGTTTTTAGACTATACAAAGTATTCCGCAATGTAGAGGGCTGTGTGGTAACCTGTGTACTTAATGTATTGTACACTTACTTCTCTTGTGCTGCTGAGTTCTCTATTATTACTGTGATCATTATTGACGGTTGTTATAATGTCATGTTGAATATTCCGTTTCCTTTAATAAAAGAGGGATTTAAAAAAGCGCCAAGCACAGAACGGAAGATTAAAGTATTCTTTGGTGCATTTTTATTTCGTTTTATCTAACACACGGCTCCTGGTGTAAAAAGCGTTTTTTTAACAATATTAATTTTTAGAACTGTTAATTTGTATAAAAAATATTTAAAACATCCCTTTACAATCCATGTGCTTCTTTTGAAAGAAATATTTCTGCAAAATCTGGATTTCTGCAAATAGTTAATTCCCCATCTTAACCCAAAATGAATAAGCAACAGATGATATATGTATATTGTTAATTTCTACTAAAAATATTTCGTCAGATAACTGACTTCAAGTGCTGTTTTACTTTAACAACAACTTATTAGCCACTACAGTGTTACATTAAAAATAACATTGCTTGAATCGCAAAGGTTTTAACCATGCCACAATAATGAAGTAACAACAAAACAGGCAATAACATAGAATTTGAAGATTTTGAATTTCAGCAAATCCCTAAAGTTTGGCCACTGAGTTTGTGACCCCCAATGATTTGCCTTGAAATGAGAACTTTTATGTAAAATGTATCGGACATGTGACCCCAGGAGACTTAGTCAAAGTAAGCAAAGTTGTTTCCCGCAAATAATATTAATAACATAATACAATTGAGGGAAACATGGTCATATTAAAAATTGAAGCTTTTGCTAAACTAAACACTATAAAATGAGTATGCAGTCAGACATTGTCATAAGAGAGTTATGTATTGTAGATTAAGATAAAATGTTAACCATGTCAGTTACATCAATGAAATCCACACTGGGAAAATCAAACTGAATAATAGAGGTCAATGTCCAAAATTGGTACTTACGGTAACAGGTCAATATTGCGATGATATGACCACACTATTAAAATTGTAAACCAACCGAAAAAAAAACACAGTTTATTTGCCAACAACTTATAAGCATGAATATTATATAACCTAAAACATTAACATGTAAGATTCCATTTTAGTAATATTTATCAACAAATATAACAATTATATCTACTGTTTAAATGACACATTAATATGTCCATGACGTGTAATTGTAGCAATTCAGTATTCAAATGGATTTTAACCAAGATGAGAAACGTAGGGAATGGTATAATCTAGTAAATTATTATATCCGTATCTAAATGTCTAAAATTAAGGAAAGATAGTGGCATCTGACAAACATTGTAAAGCCAGAAATTAAGGTCCAAAATAGACCGCTCTACTCCTGGAGAATCACCAGGTACATTACACTGCCCAGAGGACTTAGAAGAACTCTCTGAAGGTCACCCGAAACTACAATACTGATGTCACTTGAAGGAATACTACAAAAAAATTAAATAGGGGTAAATAACTGAAAAGGGGAAAAACCATTTCAGTGTCACCTTTCTCAGTCTAGAATGTAAATGGAAGAGTGAGTGTCTGAGTTACTCGAAAGTTGTCTGAACAAGAAAAAAGTGAACAAGACAGCATTTTGGTAAATACTAAAACTCTAAAAGTTCTAAAGTTAATGTTACTCACAGGAATGGACTGGCTGTCAACCTTAGTGCCAGTCGACATATAAAAAATCAGGATGGTAGGGTTTATAACAGTAAGCTGTGACACCATAAACAAAAGTGAGAGAATTGTGTAACATGCCAAGCTTGATTTTTGTTATTGCTTTTGATTGCAATGTGTTAATATTGGATTTTAATTTAAAGATGTAATAACACTGAATCGGTGTATTGAATTCAATCCGAAACTGAATCAGGGTTTCAATTCAGGAACACTTAAAATGAGACATCACTTCTGAACTTTAGATTTTGGCCACAGCATTGCTCAACTATGGCAAACAGTGATGTGGATTAAAATAAGATTTTTATTATCACCCGTTACCAGGGTTAGTACATAATTAAACCATTGAGCCACATAAAGAAAAAATGGAAACCACTGCCTCCTACTTAATGTGGCCATCATTGGTACAGCAAACAATAAGTTTGTCTAAAAAGTGGCACTAAATCGTACGTGACATGTATTGCAATGACGGGAGTCGATGGGATGTAATTTTGGATTTCACGGATAGCTTCCCTTTTGTCTCTTTTGAGCAATTGTGACTGTTTATCATGCGCCCAAATTGTTTGGAAATGATATGAAGTCACTAGCGAATACTAATCAGTATTTGCCTTCTTATGCTGGAGGGAAATTAAATGTGACGGAACGTGTAGTTTTGAGAGTTTGGCAAGGGGTGTATTATTGATTGTTTTCTTCACCGATAGCACAGGCTATTTTCCGACTCACTGCACTGGGGCCCATCCCACTCCCAGAGAGTTACTATTTGCTTTGCGCCTGGTCCAGTTTGCTAGGTCTTGTGTGGCAGTCACACTAATCAGCCTCAAAATCTGAGCATACACGAATTTTATACAAATGTCGCTAATAAATACAGTATCACCACTCACTGGTAATTTTATTATTATTTACACACAGTACATCAATCCCATAATTTTTCCTGCAGGAAATTTGAAAGTTGAAACTCGGCATCACAGGGGAACAGTTATTAATTTCCATTTATCTGAATTCATTTGACTCATTTGTAATGGTTGATTTTTTTTAAATTTTAATCTTAATATATGGCCTCCTTTTTATCTAAATGTCTTTAAAAGTGATGAGTAAATAAGAAGAAACAGATTTGACAGTGTTTCACAGATTTGTATGGTGATAGCCCATCTTCACATTTCTCAATACTGTTGAGAAATAGAAGATAATGACATTTATTGTCAAGTATGTTTATAATATAATTTCTGCAATTCATCCAAACAGTAGTCCGGCAGTTGTGTAGAAAATGTCAAAGTCATTATGACATGAGGAAACTACTTGGATCAAAAGTTTTATCAGAGTTAAATGTTTTAAAACCTGTTGTAATATTAAATTTAACAAAATACCGTCTTTTCAGTCGAGTAACACTCTACTGTGGACCGATTGTATAACAAATATAGTTTTATAATATTTGGGACATGAGTCGATCAACCTATCCACAAAAGTAATGGGAAAGCCAAAGACTGTCCAACTGAAATTGATCACCTAAAGCAAGGGAGGAACAAAGGCACGTTCGTTTTAGTGGAAAGAAAAAACATTTGCAGAAAGGAGCTATTGTATTTCCCAGAGAGAGGAGCCATAAATTGGTGGAGTTTCTGGTCCAGAGACAAGCTGGCAAGATGTATTGCGAGGAGGGCAGACTGTGTTCTGTGAGAGAGACTCACTCTCCCCGGCCCCTTTAACCCTAATTGAATGATGCTGATTAATGTTTGATGCAAATCTTGTTAGTGATCCCCCAGGGCCATATTTGTGGCTACCTTCTGTTTGTCCTACCACCCAGAACAGACTGTAAATGTCGGTGTACTGTAGCACCTTGCTTAATTAGATTGACAGCTTTGTTGGGATTACTGACAGAGCTCTGCCAAATTTCACTACTCTAAGCAAACCACTAATTACTCCCAATGTTGAAGCTTGAATCAAATCCCTTTGTATTACACTGTCCTTAATAAGTAGACCAGCTCTTGTAGAGGGATATGAATTAAATATCGGGATCTAAATATCAATTAGCACCTGGTAAACTAAGAAATATTTGGTATTATATTTTGTTTGTATGTGAAACCACTGTTATATTACATGAAAGTATGAATGAATAAATTTGTATTAATTGATATGAAAAAGGATATTTAAAAAAAACCAGTGAAACACAGAATTTTTACTTTTGGGTTAAAATTTAATATAAATTACAACAAAATAATTCAAAAATTTAAAATTCTTCAAAATATAGATATTTAAGTCAAATTGGAAAAATAAGTGCTTTGAAAACTCCCATCTTGTTTTAGTTTAACTGTTATTAATTACAATGGAAATCATATTATAGAAGAAATTTATATGATTTTTATTATTACCCCTGACCACAAGATACACTAGGGCCTATATTCACGAAAGGTCTTAGCCAGGGCTTAGGTTTAAAGTTGAGACTTTTGTCAAGTTTCTGCCCAAGACTTTTTTCTTAGGCTTAGTGGTATTCACAAAGAATTTAAGACCGGTCTTAGGCTTAGCCAAGGGCTCAACTTTAAGACTGGTTGGTAGTGGGCTTAAATTTTGTAAAGAGGACTTAAATATGGCTGCCGTAAACTTTTCTCCACTTCAAAATTTGAAATGGCTGTAAATAAAGTATAATTATACAGAACACCTCACTAAAGCAGTCTTTGGGAAGTTCATATGTGGTAACAAGGTTTTCCATTTCAAAACAGCACTTTTCCTCAGATAAAATGCATTAAATGAAGGATATATGTCACCAATAGTGTAGTTTGAATAGAAAAGAAAGGTCACATGACACAGAAAACCACTGTGGTTATTTGATAATCTTGGACTTAGCTAAGTCACCCTTTGTGAATACGGTTTTAAGACAAAACTTAGCTGAGACAAAGGTCTTAACTTTAAGACTGGATTTAAGCCTAAGACCTGGCTAAATCTAAGACCTTTCGTGAATACAGGCCCAGGATTTTATCTAAAGAAACTACGTGTAAATACTATGGAAGGCCTAAAATGTTGTCAGCAGACTCCGTTGGGAGCCTGTTGGATCAGTTGTTTTGGACCTCATAAAATATTTCACAACTATTATTTTGATTACTTTCATTGATCTATTAACCAGACAATGACAACTGGGGTCACACCTACTGGCTTCAGAATGTTAAAACCCCAGTCAATTTGAATTTGAACATGCAAGTACATGCACAAAGACGTCAGAATTTTCAAGGACATTTTTATTTTACTTATTTTAGTGTTTTATTTTATTTAGTTTTATAAAGTGTTATACCTTGAAAGGATATGTCAACAAATAAGAAGCCTATCACTGTCGTATCTCTACCATGATCTACCATTCGTAATGCTTTGGCATCATCCATGCATGACATGGAGGAAAGTGTGACATCACCCAGTGGTTGTGAGACAGTCACATCAGTGAACCACAGATAGCTGTCATGAACAGCCAAACTTCTGCCAATCAAACGTCAACTGCTGGCCTAAAGCATTTATGCTGTTATTTTAATGACATTTTTATGTTCACAGTCGTCAAACGCCCCCAAACCGATGAAAACTTCCTGCGACTCTCTGGAACGAGTATAAAAGAACTAGACGAAACTTCATATATTTGGTTATAGAAGACCAAATACCTTAAGTTTTGAAGGTATTTTCTGCTATGTTAGTGCATTTATATGAGGTTTTTATGTGACAGACAAAATTTACTTTGTAACAGCCTTTAATCTCACCTACGAGAGGGAAATGTAGAAGAGTGTGAATACTTGTTCCATGTGTTCCTGAATACCTCAAAATGAGGTTCTCAGTCCCTTTGAAAACCAGTCCAATAAGTAAAAAATTCTCACTATATGTTACAGATTGCTCAAGAAAAAGTCTATTGGCCTATAAAAGCTACTAATTTTTACCAGAAACTAATTACTGGTCATGAATAATATATAATTATTTCAGTAATGGTCTTTTATTTTTAAAACCTATATTGGTGTGCACTTCTCCCATGAAGACGAGATTTTGGGATAAAAATATATCATTTTAAAGTTTTTTAAAGATTCTGTACAAAATGTAATGATTATCGGACTTAACTCAGACTGATAGGCCTGGGTTTGATACCAAGAGATGTCAACAAGACATTACAACTTAGTGACAGAACACTCGGTCTGTTTTTCTTTTATGCAATTTTATAACATTTTAAAAATAATTACACTTTAAAAATTTACTTTAAGTGTTTATATATTTAATCTGCATCCCAAATGTCATCAAAGATCAGTGACTGTATTCACAAAAAGTCTTAGCCAAGTCTTACATTTACTTTTATGTGCACATATAGCCGACTTAAGCCTAAGATTTGGCTAAAATCTTTCATGAATTACATACCTAGTATTTCAAGGTATTGCCTTGCTAGGTATTATTGGCAATTTTTGCAATAAAAACGACCTCTTTCATATGATGTGGATTTTTCTTTCTTTTTCTTTTTTTTTGAAATTTACTTTACATTATTCTAATGTGTATATATATATATATATATATATATGTATTTATGTTCAATACATATTTTGAAGCCAAACCACAACAACACCAAACTCCCACAAATGAGGATTTGTCTCAATATGACCGTGGCCAATGAACAGAATTTAAAACCACAGCTATCACTTTGAAGCCAAAAATATTCAGAAAATAAATGATGAATGGTAAAAATAACTGTTGACTCAGAGTTTTTAGGCGAATCTGATTGGCCAAGAGAGATGGCAAAAACAGCAAAGTTAAATGAACGAAACAGTCACTTTTTGTAAAGTTAGCATTAATTATTAATTTTAATTATTATTATTTTAATTATTATTAATTAAGTGTTTTTTTCCTTCAGAAAGTCTAATATGTTCACAAAAATATGTACTTCGAACTCCAAAACAAGACTGTAAATCACACATAGTGCAGATATTCGTAGCATGTTGAGCACACATTGAACCGGATATTCATACAGACTTTTTGAAAATGTTATAATTCGAATTCAACAAAATATTTTAAAGTGTGACCATTTCTCAAGTATACCCTCATTAATTTATTGTATATTTCAGACCTTGCCCCACTAAAACATTACCTACACTTACAATTACGGAATTTTATTGATTTTTTTGCTATTTATGTCTATATACTCATTCGAGAGATCCCCCGGAAGTCTACATTTCTCTCGTAGTCGATTGACGACTGTGATGTTTTCATGACACCCATCATGACCAGTACCGCCACAACTGTAGCTTCTGTGTCAAATCTACAAGAGTTAGGGTGTCTAACCAGAGTTAGGGATGGGGTCAACCACTTCACTACTGCCCAAGAGAACCCTCTGTTGATGACAGCAGCAATATGGAACTTAAACGAATTGTTTTTTGACTCTAAAAGCTGTTATTTTGATAAGAATAATTGTTTACATTATTTTCATTATTTTGATTTTGACACATTTTATAATTCTGATCTTGCTGTTAGTTACAACCAAAGTTTTCAATTTCCCCAGCTTTCACTTGGTCCTAGTGTGGTCAGGTCAGATCACCACAGGTCCAGTTGCTGGACATGTTGGTGACAGTCAATTTTATGACGACTGTGTGTATTTTCATCACTCGGGTCTAGAATCTACTGAATGCGACCAACAGCGGTCTAATTTGAAGGACATTGTACCAGTTCTTGACCCCAGTCATATTCATTATATGAAAAGCTGGTTCAAGGTGGACTATAATAATTTATCATGTTATTGTCAATTTTCTAATACTGTGGATACGATAGTATACATTTACAATTGTACAAGTACTGATACTGAATGTTTTTTCACTTGACCCAATGATAAAACTAAAAGCATTATAACATGTCACATGAATGTTCGAATATTTGAATGAGTAGCTGTTTTGATTGACTGGACGAGTTTGCCAACGTTCATTACAATCATTTGCCTGGTAGCTTTGTGGATCAGGCACATCTTTTGCAGTGGCAGTTTCATGTCGGATCCAGTTGACTTTAATGACCCTGATAAAAAGATAGGGTTTTTGGCAAAATCCAAAAGAAGTCTCTAATTTATAGGCCCAGATAGGGAGCCTTTCACAGCTACATCTCTGGGCAAGTATCTCGACTTGGCGAAACTTAAGAATTCTGGCTTACCCAATTATGGGCAGGTTTGGCTCCCTATTGCTTCTGGCTTGAAATTGGATGCTTGGGAAGCCTCGCTCGAGAATAATCCGGATAAACTTCTAATTCAGTATTTGAAGTTTGGTTTTCCTCTGTTGATTAAAAACTCTGAGAAAATTGCAAACAGAAATGTCATTAATCACTTTTCTGCAAGAAAGTACACATCGTCTGTCAATCAGTACTTACAGAAATAAATTTCTTTAGGGGCACTGCTCGGGCCATCTGAAAATGTGGATTCTGATGGATTTCATTGTTCACCTCTTCATACTGGTCCAAAGGGGGAACACAGCAGGAGGGTGATCTTGGGTCTGTCTTATCCTCTGGCTTTGCCTGTAAACAGTCAAATTACCAAATTTGAGTTTGATAACTTACCTTTCGTCCTTAAATTTCCTACCATTGACGATATTATTGATCACATTCTCAAATATGATGAAGAAATTTGCCTTTTCAAGATGGCTATTGCCTGGGTGTTTCAGAATTTGAGAGTAGATCCTGGTGAAGTTTGGGATCAAGTAGGAAAATGAGTACTTTCTGGACATTTCAGCCGCCTTTGGCTGGGTACATGAGAGTACAAGCTTTCAGATAGTCAGCGACTCAATAACCTATTATTTGGCCCCTTATTATTTGACGATTTTGTCGCTATTTCACCTGTTCCTAAGGCAAGACAGGATTTTGACCTTTTGAATGACCTTTTGGGCAAACTGGGCCTCCCAATCAATCAAGACAAGAGAGTACTCCCCTGCAGTACTCTAACCTGTCTTGGAATCCCTATAGGTCTCCAGGCTAACACCTTGACCATTGACAAAGATAAGTTGGAGGAAATTCAGGAAGAATGTAGACTTGCTGCCTCCAAAAATATCTTTCAAGAAAAGCTTTTCAGTCACTTTTGGGTAAGTTGCTGTGTATTCACAAGTGCATCTATCGGCTCGTATGTTTATTGATAGGATGTTGAGACTCTTTTAAGAACATCATACCTTTAAAAGGATAAAGCTCACTGAAGATATCTTTAAGGACCTAGACTGGTTCATAAAATTTTTACCAAGTTTCAGTATACAACCTTGTATAAGAAGCCTAGTATAGCAGGTACCAATTCCTTACATATTGATGCCTCACTCACTGGACCTGTTATACGTACAAAATGTTCATGAAACACATGTCAATGTAATAAAGAAATAAAATAAACTATAATATGAAAACTGATAAAGTGACCTGTATTTTAAATCTATCACGAGTATAGAAACAAAATAATAACCGTGCTTGAATTATTATTACGCAGCCTTTATTTCCCAGGGTTATTTGTCAAATATAGCTCATTTTGGATAACAAATTGTTTACCTCTGTATAGTTTGATTCATGATTTCAAAAAAAAAATTTTTCTATTCACAGCAAAATAGCAATTTTGTCGTGGAAGATATTTGACTTGGGTGTGTAAAGGAGTAACAGTATTAAAATTACAACATTTAAATTGTTACACTTTAAAAAATTGGTGATTTGAAGTAAATAGACTTTTCAATATTAACACCCATGAATTTTTTGGTTTCACTTATTTTGTATCAATTCATTTTGAGTGGAGCCATCAACCAATTTTGTAAAATATTTAAGTAGTGTCTTAAACTTATTGTCCCATCAGGCAGTTGTACGTGGCTGGAGATTATAAAACTATCAACATCTTAAGGATATCAAATTCAAAAATAAAACTTAAACTTGAGGTTTCTTGGGTCTTTAGCGTGGTGTTAACTTTTGAGTGTATAAGTGAAACCTACTATACATATGGGTTTTTCTGTAATTTCAGATACCAATAAAACACCTTTACTAGCCTTGACTTATTTTTATTTTGCAATTTCCTCTTGCTGTCTATTTTGTACCCTATTTTTGACATACCTTTTAAAAAATGGTTGCTATAACAGTTTGTAACTTCTTAATATTTAACACTGAATCTTGAGATTTTCAGGTAAAATGCATATTCCATGGTTTAATCAGGGGATGTGAGAATTCCTATGTGAAAATTCTCTGAATCAAGTTTTACAAAAGCAAGAAATTAAAATGATATCGCTTCTGTATATTCCCAAAAACCTTTCAGAAAACAGTGTACAGGTGTACATGACAGAAAAAGCCTCTTTGAAAAAGTGTACAATGAAAAAAATTACTGTAAACTTTTTTCTTTAATCCCTTTTAAAAGATGAACAAAATATGAAGATTTACAAATATCAATATTTACTGACGGATATTTAAAAATGCGTGTTGAAGTTATTAAACATTATTGTGGGACTTGTAATTTGTTTGAAAATTGTTTTGAGAATTGTGAGAAATTAGTTGTAGATTTTTTGGAAATTTGTTGGAAATTTGTTGGACATTGCTGCAACACTAGCTCAAATAAAAGTTTTTGGAATAATTGGCAAATACTGATAGATGCCATCTTCATCAGTCCCCAGGGTACGTCTTATTCAAGCTTCAAGCTTCAACATCTCAGATCCTGTCCTCCTGCCCAGCCAATGCACCAAAGTAATCTTTGAGTAGACCTTGCTAGGTCTTCCTCTGGTTTTCATCAGGCACAAACACTGCCAATTCTTTTGCTATTGCTGCTATGTCATCTGCTTGGTTGAGTGCTATGTCTTGTTCCCCTTGGTGTGCAACACAATAATGTTAAAACAATGTTAAAACCTTTGCTCCATTGTGTCCAGTAAGACCCTGAATCTGTTTGCCAGGATTCCAAATGCATTCTCCACTACCCTCCTGCATCTGGAGATCCTTTAGTTTGCTATTATGTCTTCTCTTTTTATTGTCTTTTGCTGTAGGGTTTAATAAGCCAATGGCATCAAAACGAATGCATCATGACCAGAAAAAAGTAGTGCAAATCTCCCTCCCCAGGGGTTCAGGTGTTGGAAGAACTAAGGTGCCATCCTCAATCTTCTTCTTCAACTTGTAGTTAAATATTTGTGCATGTGATGGAGATCCACTTGACCCAACATCTACCGAGAGGAATCTGTAGTCTGCATTAACCAGGGGATAGCAGCACCAGGGAAAAGAATCCCTTTGTAGTTGTAATATTCACTCTCAAAAACTGCACCTGGCATCCTGACAAAATTCAGGTAACTTGGGAAATCAGTCTGTATTAAGTCGGTCAGGAGGTTCCTATAGCATCCTTTTTCTTGGTTCTTGTTGTTGAAGGATCCAGGGGATGATCCAAGGATTTGGTGCCTTTCTCCTTCTACTAGGTGATGATGGGGGCGTTGGTAAAGGTGCTGGCTGTATGGCAGGTGCTAGTCCTGGGTTCAGATGAGTCCTTTCCTTTCTTCAAATCAGAGTGAGAATGAAAATATTTAACACAATAAAAACAACAGGGCCCAAAGCTTCTGTAGAAAGTCTCTCTGGTATGTAGCTGGCATATTTGCAGTGATAAATGACGAGTTACAGCAGCCAGAAAGGGTTTTATAAAATATTTGTGTGATTCTGACTTTGACATCAGAAATTAATCAGTAAATTCGGGGTGGAGTTGGATACTGGTCCAGTTTTGTCGGTTTGTCACTATGGCTTGTCGTGACCTGATACAGCTTGTCGGTTGGGGTGTATTACATTCTGTCAGCGATATGTAACTGACCCAAAATTTTCGTACACTTTCTTCTGGATTTTGGTCCCTGATCTCCGACTTTTTAAACCTACCCTAGAGTCATAGACTCAGTTGTAGGATCTGCTCCACTGGAACACCCCATTACTTTTGCAGGCTTTTGTTCCACCAAAAATGTAAAAAGAAGTAATATCTATGCAATCTCAGCCGAGCTCAAAATACGCATGAAAATCAGTTTACAAATTTGATATTCAAATAGTGAAGTCTATGTAACTTTAATTTTAATCCAGAAACGTGAAAACGTCAGTGCAAGACAATATCTCAGCAGCATGTGAATATTGTAGAGTTAAAATTTAAAATGTTCATTTTACACGTTTTACTTAAATTCTAAGGTAATATGAAACTACGAAAGAAGTAAGGTCATGATTTTGATAAAAAACTGCGAATATAGTTCATTGTATACATGAACACATCTTGGAATAAAATTGTGGTTTGTTTCATGAAATATGTGATGTGAGGGTTATAAATCACTCTGAAAAAAACGCGAAGTCAAGCTCAGGAGCAGACATTGTTGTTTTTCTACAGCTGATGATTCATGACGTAAAAATTCATAACACACCTTTGTTATTGTTGCGGTGGCATTGGAAACACAGCACAGTACACACAGTGAATATGAGCGTGAAGTTTAACATAGCTGTTCACTATCAAGGACAAATTCTACTGTGTCAAGATCCACACTTTCTTTGATCAGCTGATCCACTGGCAGGGGATGGACAGGGCCAACATACCCATCTGCAAAAACAGGAGTTCAGAGGTGTTTGAAAGGACCTGGATTCAAGTAAAAGACACACCTGGTCACTGCTCAGCCTTACTACCAGACTGTCAATGATAGGGTTTCCCCAACTATACCCACATGGACCTTGAACTCTTTCAGAATATCGCCAAGTCTTTTGATGTAGGATGCAGAGGACCAGGAAAAAGTACCAAGGTTTCTGGCCACGGGAGACTCAACCAGCAGATTGGCTTTTGACTTTAGGGAGGGGTGGTCCAATATCACAAAAAAAATGATATATAGAGTGTATCAGATGACTGGAAAGAGAAATAAGGTGTCTTCTGATGGCATACATGTTTCTTCCACACCATAGTATTGCTGGCCTTTGTTTCTGAACTTAAAACTATTGACCCTTTTTGTGGCCACCCCATTATTTCAAAAGCATTATTTTTTGCTATACTTGTTCACGGAATTGTGAAAAAACACCACCATGTACAAACTACCTCCACTTAAAACAGTTCTCATATATACACACACCTCAAAACACCCAAAAGGTTATCATGGTTCCAAAGTATTTGCGCATTTAGGTTTCTAACCTTTCAAATTTAATCTTAAAATCTTGTGGGCTTTGGGTTTTAAGCCTTTTAACTTATGGGTGTTCCACTTCAACCAACTGTCTGACTCTAGGGATGGTTACAAAAGTTGGGGATCGGGGATGTAAATCCAGAAAAAAGTTCACGAAAATTTTGGGTCAGTTCCAACCCCCCCCCCCCCCCCCCCCCCCCGACAGGACGTAGTACTTCCTGGCTTGTCTAGATCAAGATCCGGTCCTGACTTGGGGTTGGGATGATTTGTTGATTTGCATCATGATTTGCAGAGAAAAAGGGACACATCTGAAAACAGGACAACCACCTGCCCTACAGCCAGCACCACAGCCGCAGGCCCAGCCAGCCCCCAAGGAGAAGATTCTTCAGAAAAAAGATGCTACAGCAACCTCCTGACGGACTTAATGCACAATGACATACCAGGATACCAGAATTTTGTGGGTTTTGGGGGTATAGAGTTTAGGGTTGTAACCCTTCAAATTTAATTTTAAAATATTGGGTGTTTTAGGCTCAAGGCTTTAACTTAACTTTAAAATTTTGGGAGTTTAGGGTTCAAGCCCTTTTTGGTGGAAGTAGTATGAATTCTTTGCATTGTGTGAGGTAAAGTACTTGTTGGGGCAAATAGGTGTGTTGTTATGAAGAGACTTTTTCCATTTTTAATACTAACTTCAACAGAAAGTTCTAGGATATAGGTGGTCCTTAGATGGGCCCAATATTGTTTAAGTCCACAGGACAACTGGGGAGAAAGCAGGTGCAACTTAGGAAAGTGGGGTTGAATTGGTGGAGGTGTGTCTGCTCGAGGTCTCAGGTGGTGTGGGCAACCTGGCAGATATATGGCTGTACCTGTTGCTGTTATTGTTATAGTTAGTTGGCTATCTTCTGGGTAGGTGAGAGGCTGTGGTGTTTTAAGGTTCCCATAGTCTGTCCCTCCAACCAGGCAGGCCAGTGTCCCCTTGTCATGCAGGGCAATTACTTGTTGTATACTGACTGCTTTTGTTTTGTTGGTGTCACTGATTGCTTTGGTTGCATTTCTGATTTAGCTGCTCCAGGTGGCTATTGAGATGATTCAAGGTGGTTTCTGATACTGCTGTTGTACTTATGCATGTGGTTGCTGGTATAATATTTGATACGGCTGATGCTTAGACAGTCTGGCATTCTTCTGGCTTCTTGATAGACAGCACTCTTTATAAAATAGCTGAGAATTGACAATAGGACTGTTGCGGTTCTGACCTGTTCACTGATAGTGCAATGTTATATGAGGTGGATAGGTAGGACTGCTGCTGCTTATGCTGCTCTGACATGAGTCTCTCTAAAAGTCAAAAGTCTTTGACCTGA
Organism: Sabellastarte sp. h YS-2021; assembly: GCA_964017235.1. NCBI lineage: Eukaryota > Metazoa > Annelida > Polychaeta > Sabellida > Sabellidae > Sabellastarte > Sabellastarte sp. h YS-2021. Next base: position 63,761,961 of record OZ024929.1, on the reverse strand, counting down.
TTATTTTAATGTTCAGCTCCCCAAAGTTTTTGGACTGTTTCTAGAAATATTGTACAGATATCACCTGTTGCTCAGATTTCTCAGCTGGGTGTGTGGTTGAAGAACTCATAAAGTGATTTATCATCTTTGAAGCGATTTCTCTCCAACAGACAATTGGTTGTTGAAATATCCCATGACTTAGCCTATTGTCCCAACATGATTGCTACATGTTTGGTCATTGTAATACACACCAAGATGACTAATACAAACATGGAAAAGAACAAAAACTTTGTACCAAAACCAAAGTTGGGCATTGGTCATCCTATGCTACAACAAACCAGATGAACATTTTTGGCCAATTAACTTCATTGTTACAATAACCGGGCATTATATTTTAGTTGTGTGTGAAGAAGAAGGAAACTTAAAAAAACAGTACATGAAAAAAAATTCCTTTAAAACTTCGTATATGTATACCAGTCCTCAAGGTGTGCCCTATTGTAAGGTGACCTTAAACTCCCAGTAGTAGCATACTTATATTGAGTTTAAGTTTTTTGTTTCCGGACAGTATCTCAAAAATGGCTTGATGGATTCAATTAAAATTTGGCGTGTGGTTGTAACTTTTTTTAAGGTGTGCTATATTTTAATATGACCTTAATCACTCACGTATAAACAACTTATGTGGTGTTTACATTTTTTACTAAAAACAACTTCAGAGATTTCATTCAATTAGTGCATGTATATGTAACTGGCCATAGGTAAGTGCCATACAATAAGGTGGCCTTAAACTCCTAGTAATAACACAATTATATTCGCTTTTAGGATTTTTTGAACAGTATTTTAAATATTGTGCAATTCTAGTCATGTATCAGTTTTGGATGTAACAAACCTTGAATAAAACCTTCAGAAAAAGATTACCTAAAACTCCCTCACAGATGCAAGCTAACTTTGAATTTAAGGTTGGAAAATTTTTTTGATATTTGGAAGATATTTTGTATGATAATTTAGACTTTTTCTCATTGATATTCATCATGTACATATATCTTACACCAGAAAAGGTCTCTACTGTAAGGTTATAGTAAATTGCTGATATTTTATAAACTTATGAGTTTAAGGTTCCATTAGTTTGTATCACTAACACCTATGATGGTGGACATACATGGTCAGTGTCATCGTAAAACTTCCTTTCCAGACATAATCACAAAAATGGCATGATGGATTAAATTCAAATTTGGCATGTGAATGTAGCTGTTCCTCAAGGTAAAAAAAGACCCTTTGGTAAGGTTACAATAAATTGCTGATATTTTAGAAACTTATGAGTTTAAGGTTGTAACAATTTGGTGTCACTCAGTTATGATGTGTCACCTATATGATCAGTATCGTCGTCACACTTTATTTCTGGAAAATATGTAAAAAATTTCTTGTAGTATGAAATTCAAATTTGGCATGTGGATGTTGCCGGTCATCGATATGTACCCTATTTTAAGATAATCTTAAAATTATACAAATAACATTTATATTGAATTTAACTGTTGCAATTTGTGGGCAAAAGCTTAAAAATGGCTTCACAGATTCAAATCAAATTTGGTATGTGGGTGTAACTGGTGTTCTAGGTGTGGCCTATTTTAAGGTGGCCTTAAACTCCTAATGATAACATAACTATATTGAATTTAATATTGAATGTCTTGAGAGTATCTCAAAGCTGCATGACAGATTTAATTTAAATTTGGTATGTTGATGTACCTTGTTCTGAAGGTGAGCCCTATTTTAAGGTGAACTTATGGTAAAGAATTTTACTGGGCTCAAGTTTCTCTATGTTTCCATAAAGTGTACCAAAATAGCATGATATATTTGATCTATATTTTGCAGGTACATGTAACTGATGTTACAGAAATGCCCTTCGACTACATTTAGTCACTATGCCATTCTCAGTAATGGTATAATTATAATTACTTTTCTTTTAAAATTTTGGATGATACTTTAAATTATGTGCATTAGATTTTAAGCGTATTTAAATTTTGGATATAACTAAACATTGAACATAACATAACAACATAACATGACATATTTATATAGCACAATTCTATTTAAGAATAAACAATCATTGCGCTTTTTCTCTACAATATGGTATTTTAAAATAGTGAGTTTTTAGTTTCTTTTTCAAGATGTCCAATGGAAGTTCAATGTTCCTGATATCATCTGACAGTTCATTCCAATACTTTGGTGCCACAACACTGAAGGCACGGTCACCCATACAGATGAGTTCTGATCTTTTTTCTTGTAGGATGTATGATTTTCTTGCCAATCTTGTGGTGTGTTGATGTTGCTCGTAGTTAAGCATTAGATGTCTAATATGATGGTGCCTGTCGATTCAAACTCTTATATACTAGTATATTTATTTTAAATTTGATCCTAAACCTAACAGTCAACCAGTGGAGCTGATGCAGGTGAACTGATAAAGAATCATGTTTCTTGACATTCAAAACTATCCTGGCAGCCCAATTTTGTACTTTCTGCAACTTTTGGATAAGATATTGTGGGAGTTCAACTAGGAGAGAGTTACAATAGTCCAATCTGGAAGATATGAGTGACTGTACTATTGTGTGTGCAGCAGACGTTGTCAGGTAAGGTCTTATTTGACTGATGGACCTTAGGTGACCATAACAGGATCTGCATATGGCATTTACTTGTTTCTTAAGTTATAGGTCTTGGTCAATGATTACCCCAAGGTTTCTGACACTTGTGCTTGCCTTTATGTCAATACCAACCACATTTAATGAGTCAATAATGACTTTGGAGCGCTGTCTTCCTGTGCCAGCAAGTATCACTTTTTGATTATCTGCTTCCAATAGAAAGTCGTCCATGATTTTGATTCGGACAAATGTTACGATATTTGGACAATAATAAAGTGGTAGTTTAGAGTTTTAATTTAAATTAAACATGTACACATATCTAGACCAAAACATGATCGTTATTGTGATGTTACCATAAAGACCTAATAGTTGAAGAAATGAGTTTAAGGTTACAACTTATTTCAACTATTATATCCATTATATTGGGCATGGATATTATTTTGCCCTTCACTATGAATCACCCTTCATTGCTGCTCATTTAGCTTGTGTGTGACTGCTTTCTTGGCAATATGTGGCAACAAGTATTGCCATTGCAACACTTTTCCTGTTTCTTTGTCTTGTAATTTTGTGGGCATTTGACCTTATTCTAAAGTATAAGAATATTTTTCTTGTAAGACGAACTTTGTGATTTGCTTTTAGGCAACATTTGCCAACAGCTCTTGCCATAACAACACTTTTCCTGCTGTTTTTCACATTTAATTCATTATAAACAAAAAGCATGCAAAGGTTTTAACCAATATTTTCAGGATAAATTTCTTGCAAGGGGAACTAGAAGAGTAATGATTAAGACTTTTGGCAACTTTTTGGTAACAACTGTTGCTATGGCTACACTTTTTCTGTAATGTTTTTGAACTTGTGATTTATGGATACTTTACATCCAAAACCTGTGCACATATATTAAACAAATTGTCAGGATATAAGGGGAGAGGGTGCACCTGGGTAAGGGGTGCAGTGAGAGGGCAATAACCTCATACAAACATGTTGATGCCTGCTGGGTGGAGTGTAGGGAATGCCCAAATATAATATAGTTCTTGGCGTCTGCGCCTGGTGGTTGCATTTGGGCTTGTTGGATCCCCCATCCAATGCAAGATACTGAATTCCATGTGTTTCACAGAATGATTTTTCTGTGTGAAATGCCCGGAGACTGGAGTAGCCTTGTCAGCCTAGAATTTCTGGACACTGCTGTAGTGTTCATATAGAGGATCAAGGCGGATAGGTAATTTGCTCCTTAGGGCGAAAGTGGGATGGACCTTCAGCCTCTGATGAGAAAAATCAATTTATTTTCGAAATATTGCCAAACACCTTGGACAATATAAGGCAGTTAATAGAGGGATTAACAGTCTGTCATTGACACACAAACATTTCTTATTTTAAATTGTCAGGATATGTTCATTGCAAAGGGAACTGAGGCTGATTCGCTTTTCAGCAATAACCGGTAACAAGTATTGCCATGGCAATACTTTTTTTGTTGCTTGGGCTTAAAAATCTTTTTTGAGTTTCTTTGCATTGCAAATCCCTGCCATGGCAACACTTTTTCTTGTTCTTGGACTTATAAATATTTTTATAGGTTCTTTGCATTCTATACCACTGCATGGACTGGAGCAGATTAGCTTTTCGGCACTATATGTCAACAAGTGTTGCCATGGCAACACTTTTCTCTGTTTCTTGGATATATAAATATTTTTATTGGTTTTTTGCTTTCAATACGTCTGTACAGATTGGAGCTGATTAGTTTTTGGCAACACTTGTTGCCATGGCAAACCCCTGCATGGATTGGTGCTGATAAGCTTTTCAATGATACATGGCAACAAGTATTGCCATAGCAACACTTTTTCTGTTTCTTGGACTTATAAATATTTTTATGGGTTCTTTGGATTCCATACCACTGCACTGACTGGAGCCGATTTGCTTCATGGCAACATTTGTTTCTGTTCCTTGGCCTTATAAATAAATATTTTTATGGGTTCTTTGCTTTCCATACCCTGCACAGATTGGAGATGATTAGTTTTTTGGCAACACCTGGTAACAAGTGTTGCCATGACAACACTTCTTTTCTGTTTCTTGGACTTATAAATATTTTTATGGGTTCTTTGGATTCCATACCACTGCACTGACTGGAGCCGATTTTCTTCATGGCAACATTTGTTTCTGTTCCTTGGCCTTATAAATAAATATTTTTGTTGGTTCTTTGTATTCCAAACCCCTGCATGGATTTGAGCTGGTTACCTTTTCAGCAATATCTGGCAACAAGTGTCTCCATGGCAACATTTTTTTCTGTTTCCAGGGTGTTGATATAAAAAGTCTTACCTTACACTCCACATGATTAGACAATGGTCTTCCTCGTTTGCTGTCCCACAAAATGGCAGACAATTATAAGTAATTCCTTTTCTCCTCCATGAAGAGAAGAGTCATACAGGACCCATCTTGCTCACTCATTAACTTGCGTAGGCATATGACTAGCAGTTTAACAGTAGATTACCAAAGTTATACTTTTTACTAGTGAAAACTTGGTAAGTGATAACTTTGTGTGTTTCCCTCTGTGCATTTGTCATAGCCTGTACACCAGATCTAGGTTATATTTTCAACAAGGTGGGGCTTCACCATGGCTCAGTCCTTCTAAAGGATGGTCTGGATCTGCCAGTCAGTCAGCATAATTTTAGTCCTTTCGAATTTCATCTGCTTCAGTCTTTAACCAAAGCTGGTGGCACAGTACAATTCTACTGAATTCTTGTTTTCTTTTTGTTTGGGTTGCAAAACTTTCAATGAAACCTTCAATTATAATCTTTCAATTGGTAATTTACATGAACATTGCGATCGGATGCCTATAGTTATATTAAACTCTTTATTCTGGTACTGAATCAGAGTGTGGTCATTTCAGACTGCTTACTTTCAATATTGACAGCAGTGTAGCCCAATAAAAGAGGCTAATACACTGAGACTTTTACCGTGTGTTTTGACCAGCAGGTTTATAAATTGTCTCTGTCAGTGCTTAATAGTAAACTGGAGCTAGCAATGAATAGTGTTTTGTTCATAAAAAGTAATACAATGTACTATTAACTGTTGAACCTTGGGCTAACTTTTTCTGTTCTGATAATAAGAAGTTTTTATAATTCATTCATACTGCAAGGGTCGTATGTATGAAATCAGGCAATGGTAAAAATGTTATATCCATGAATGACCAGGAAAAGATGTATGGAGATGTTGAGACAAGAGGTTTAAAAAGGTTTGCATTTTTTATCAAGAGAATGCTATGTACCACATCTGTATGCATCAACACAATGCTATAATGAAGTATATAATTGTGATGTATGAGAATTTACCACACTCCCTGTGTGGATATGTCTGTTGATGCCTAAAAAGATAAATAAAAAAAATAAAATTTTACTGATAGAAAAAAAATAATGACCACTGCAGTAAAAAAAATAGCATTAGAGATGCTAGTACCTCACAGTCTGGGAAAATGATGTTGGATACCATGATATAAAGAATAGGTAAAAAAGTATAAAGATAAGGAGTTTTTCAGAACAAACAATGTAAGTTATGTTAAGATACAAGATGAATAAGACTTAGGAAAGAGAAAATGTATGCAAAGATAGAGTATCAAAATAAGAAAGTTTAATATAAAGATCACGAAATTAATTTTAAACTAATATACCTACCAATACCCCTGCCAAGTATCAAGTTTCAATATCTTACACTTTCCGAGATATATCCCAGACAAGGTTTTAAAGGTCGAGGTCACTTTGACAAGGTTAAAGGAAAACTCAAGGTTACACTATGACATTGTGCCTGTGCCCAGCTAGTCCCCTGGCCTTCTCAACAATGCCCCCCATCAAGTATTAACTTCCTACACCTCAAGGTTTCCAAGATACAGTCAATATTGAGGTTTTACATCCCACTCGACCAATAAAGTACTTACAGGCAACATATATATTGAACTATGCAGTTGATTCCTCACTGTATAATAAATAATGTATAACAATGTTTCAAAGTAAATTAAAATTTATTTCTATTAAAAATTATTTTACAGAAATGAAACTTTCAGTCAATCTGTGGAATTATGTGAGGACTTGCTTTTCAGCATTGTCTGTGCACACAATTGTTTTGTATTGTGATGTTATTTTGAAGAACATTATAATACCACACCACTCTGCGTTCAGGTATTAAAGCTATTTCGACAGATTTTATTATGTTTATTGACTCTATTCTACATAGTGTTGTAATTTTCAAAACCAAACCCAAGCTTTTGACACAGAAATATTACGTGTGTGATATGAAGGCTGGTCCTTATTTCTACATCATAACTTATTATGCATTTTTCAAAATTAAAGTCAAATTCATTTGGTGTCATAAAGTAAAACCTGAATGATGTTTGGCTAGTTAGTAAAAGGAAGAAAAAACGTTAAAACAATTATATGTGGTAAGTAAAAACTCGTAATTTGTAACTTCTTAATTCACATATGTTCATTCATTACACATAATAATCGAAACTGTATTTCAGGCATTGCGGGTAAGTTATCAGGTCATTAAGTAACAGACTACCAATTTATTCAATGGAACAGATTTTTAATATTTGTATAAGACTAAGTATTTGATTTTATTGTGTACATTTCAACAAAGCCCAACCTCCATGGTTGCATTTCGTTGAGAGTAATTATGTCTGTGCTATATTGTTATTGCTTTCTGCTGTGCTGCATGCATGCTGCAATAATGTTAGCTTGTTACTATGGGTAATACTGACTTGGCCCTGACATATATATTCTTAGTGGCTTTTGCATGAAACGGGACACAAAGTAATTAAGAAATCTGTATACTCTAAAATCTATGTGAAAATAGTGAGCTTTAGGCGGCCTATCCAGTAATTAGATGGTTTCTTCCTGTCAAATAAGATTCCTATATAAGCAACCAGCTACATCTCATGTAGTTTTTAAAGGCCGCTTACGAAACATTAGTTAGTGCCCCCTTTTCCGCAAAATCCAATTTTGTTGTAATGAGAAAGGATAATTGAAAAACAGGCTATGGTGATCCCTCGGTAACAAGTCCTGGTCTCAATTAGGGCAGGCGTGTTTGCTCAAGATAGTCTGTCACGTCTCGTTGATTGAAGTTGCTTGTTATGGTGTCAGCTGAAATACTTGAGTACCAAGTCCTTTGTAAGATACTGTAAATTGATAGGCGCCGCTCGATGATGACTCAATCGCAACCTATTGTCATTGAGATCTTCTTATCTGAGTTTGTAGAAAATAACTATAACCAAATTACCGTGTGTTTCATCAGAGAAAGCTTCTTCCACGTCATGTCTAAAAATATCTGCACATACAAACAGTGTCGAGCTCTGTGTGACTCAAGTGATTTCAGTTATCATTTCATGTTTATAAATGTCTTTCATTTTCTAATAGACAAATGATATATTTAAGTACCACTTAAGTGAAGAAGATGAAGTGTAAAATTGAACATAGTAAGATAGTGAGCAAATTGACTGAACATATTTATGTATTTGTATGATTTTCTATAATGTATTGAATTTAAAACTCCAAGTGATTATTTACTCAAGAACTCACAAGTTTCTTCTACTCTTTTCTTTGGGATATAATAAGCCGGATAAAAATAATCAGCAGCAAATTTGTTGCATTTACAATGATGGTGGCTTGACAATGGTAAACATAAAAACCTACATTATTTCTCCAAAGCTATCTTGGATTTGACAATTGTTCAATGACAATAATGCCCCTTAGATACAATTGTTGGGTATCTTTGAAAAATTCCAGGAAATGCAGAAAATCCATTTTTTTCTAAGGATTACCTATGCTTTTCCAATTGGATATCAAAAGGAATTATTTTTCTTGCAGACATAATAAAGGCCAGTGGAACTATTATGGACTGTAAAGATAATAAATCAAAATACAATTTAACTATTAATTTCCTGGAATACTATAGGGTCTATAGTACTACTATAGGTGTACTATAGACGCTATAGACTAGGAATACTACACCCCCTTAATACTACTACTATAGGATGTCTTGAAAACTTTCTGAATGCTATGGACCCCCCAAAAAGTGAAATGCACCACTCCCCTTATATTTGGCATTCTCCAAAGGCTCAAAATTGATGTAAATATTTCTACTCTGTTCTCAGTAATTGCAAACAAAACCCGAGACCAAGAATAAAGTCGTCTGAGAAATTAGAATTATTTTACCTAGGAATTGATATTACACCAGATGTTTGGCAAGCTGCAACAGAATATGCTAGAAAACAATTGATGGTAATGAATTTCGATGGTTCTAGTACAGATTACTAAATAGATTTCTTGGTACTATGGAATATTTAGTAAAACTAAGGATATCAGATTCAGTGAAAGTCAAACAGATACTATTGTCCATTTGTTTTCTAGATGCAAAAGTTAAGTTTGAGAAAGATAATATTAGTCCAAAGTGGTTTGACTTCATTTTTTAAAATTAATAGAATTGTATCTTCTAAAGTTCCAAATATTTTAACATTTTTTTTAAAAGTTTGAAGTTTTGTTTACCTTCAAACTTTTCTTGAATCATTCATTCATTCCTTTTGTTTTTGGGGCCAAAGTGTTTTTTGTGGGGTAGTGTTATGCTTCTTGTTAGGGATTTTTTAACAGCAGCTGATTAATTGTTTTTGGAAGATTTTGGTGTCCTGAAAATTACCTGGAAATTGTTCACAGCAATGGAAAAGGACCGTTTGCAGGCATGTCAGTGGTTCTACTGCGGCTGCTCCTCTAATCTCTCCACCTCAGACGCCCATAGTTGCAGAAGGCTGTACGTGTTGTTGTCTCCTGCTTTTGCCCAAGGAACGATGGCAGCATGATTCTCATCTGTGTGAACTGGTCCATGACCTCCTGGTCGACTGAAGAGCACCCTGAAGCTGCGGTGAGGTTTGTGACTTGTTGAGGATGTAATGTGGTGTCAATTGTCTGTGTCAGTTGAATCTCTGGAGATGTTGTGTGCTGTAGCAGCATAAGCACTGGTTCCTCGAGCCTGGGACTTGAAGCCTGACGATTTGCTAAGTCCCTTGCATCTGATGTGTGACCTCAGGAATCTGGGGCCTGTCCAGACTTTGATTCCATCAGCTTGCCGAAACGTGTCCTTTGCAAGTCAAACCAGGTCTTGAACGCCTTGACAGACACCTTTTGACTATTGGGAAACTGCTCCCAGAAACACTCCTTCCTTGCTTTGTCCTCACTCTTTTGCCTTTCTTAGGACCCATTGTCAAATAATAAGCAGTGTTTCTTCAACCTTCAACATTCAACTCTTGAAACACTGCCACATGTGATCCTTCAGATGCCAGAGTACAAATGAGGCAGTGCAAAAGCCGACTTGCCTTATATAGACAGAGATTTTATCAGCTGACAAGTTGTGGGTCATACTATGAAGCCAGCTTGTCCCACACAGTCCCTGGCTTGTCTGTTGTATAACCGACTTGTCAGTTTTGTGTTTATGGCTTGTCTGTATGTGTTCCCAACATGTCCTGCTGAGATGTTACCAACTCAATTGCTGAAGACTGGGAGACTTCCCGTCTTGACGGAAAGTGTCCAATTCAGGTTGGTTATGTTTATGACAGCCCTGTTTGCTTTCAATTACAGTCGTTAAGTGAAGCCGGCCTGTCTGGAGGTTGAGTCCTGGTACTTAACCAAGACAGGATGGCAAGTTTTTCAAGATTAGTCGGTAACAGTGTAGGACAAGACAGGAAGTGTGACCAACAAGCCGTAGACATCCACAACAGGACTTTTTCCAGGTGGGTGGAGCCACAGTCTGAATACAGTCATGGAGGATTGGTGAAATATCAAACATGTTTGATATATTGCCGATCCACCTCAACAAGCTGGCAAACTTCAACCGATCCTAACTGACTCTGTAAATATTGCTTCCGACCTTACGAAAAATACCTAGTTAGCGACCAGTCGGCTCCAGTGAAACACCCCAGATTTTGATGTCTATTTTGTAAATAATGTACTTCCAGACACAATCAGAAGCCCATGTACCTTGGGACTTGATTTAATCAATAATTGCACCATTTTCATCAGCTCAAGACGCTCCAAGAACCTAGAACTATGAAAGTTTTAGTTCAGGTGCTAGATATTAATGAAAGCAGCACCTTTTAAAATGTTGAATTTGCCAACAGTAGCCATAAAACAACTATTGGTCATTTCAACATATCTGAAACAACAGTGCATTTTTTACCAGATACTAATGATCAATCCTATTCAACGGAGAAAGGAAAAGACCAGTAATTTTTCAACACTTTCAGCTTTTATTTTAAATAGTAAACATCAAGACATAAATTACTAAAATAAAGTTATTAACCAATTAGATTTATTAACCAATTAACCAAGAAGATTCTTTCAAAGAGGTGTAATATTAGGCTGTTATAACAATTTCGGAAAGAATGAAAGACAGAGCTATTTTGAACTTCTTTTTAACCATTGATCATACAATCATTATGGTATCAACCCAAACTGTCTACCTGGCATTCTACTGTTGGACTGACATTGGCTGTTGGATCTACATTAGGTAGATTTCACCGATGTTCGACTTAATGCGGACCAACAGTGGCTTCCTGTCGCTGTTTTAGCTGAATAGTTTTGACCTCTTTTGCTCAAACATTGTGCCAACAGTTGGTTTTTATTCAAGCTGTTAAAGAGCACAGGTAAAAGATTCAGCAAAACATATTAACAAAATTTGTTAACACAGCATTGAACAATTCAACAAAAATTTGTTCCTCAACAAAATGATATTATTACTGGGTTGGATTATAATCTTGAGTTCCCCATCCACCATTGTTAATGTTTATCTATGACCCAGTTACAAGACTGATCATGTGACATGTCAGTAATTCCCATAAATAGGCAGTGCCTACAACATCTAAGTCGTTGGCTGCTTCTATTCAGTGGTGACTTAACTCCCAGCAGCAGTCTGATTGTCTTATATTATGGTGTGGATAACATACTTCTCGATTGCTTACCAATGTTGGACAGATGTAGCATCCACCAGCCAAAAGCCTGTTGGGCAAATCGTGGGTACCAATGTCAAACCAACATGTGCTGATGTTAGAATGCTATTGTTGTGAGTGAGGCTACCAATCATCCTGATATTAGGTCTAAATTCCAACTATGAAGGTTATCTTACCAACCTTTATAGGGCTGTTCCACTATGCGATTTTCCTCCCCATGATTTACAAATACAGAAAATTTGTCATTCAATTCCATTGTTAACCTGCTCTGCAGTATTCGAGACATTTGTAAACCTGTCAGGCAGCTAGCGCATGCCTTCCCAAAGTTTGAAGTTTTCGTAAACTTGCCGAATTTTTATCTAATGTGGTATTCTTCAAATTCTATTGCAAACCTAATGCAAACCCATTGTATCTATCTTTGTATCTCCATGGTTTCTGCCTGCATTCAACAACTGTGCAGTCACTGCAACAATTCAATTTCTGTGTGTACTCTTGTGACACAACTCTCACAGAATGTCCCTATGCTATTATTTCTTAGCCTTTAGTCGTGCTACCCCACTCTCAGGCTCCATGAAATGCGGTTCATTATTATTATTATGTATTTATACTCAGCGCAATATCTCCATATACTACAGGACTCAAAGCGCTATTTAACCAATCCGACTGTACAGGTACAGCCCCAACTCACAAGTAACTCACATTCCCCTAACTGGAAGATAGAGGCTCAAGGATGACCATTTATCAACGTCCTTGAGGTTCTTTAACCTGCCACTGGGGATAGGACCCAATGACAGAGGACCGCCATTTTAAGTGGTCATCCGAGCCACTATGTATCTGCCTGTACCTGGGATTGAACCCACGTCCTCTGAGTTCCTAGACAAGTGTGTTACCCGCTAGGCCACAGTGGCAGATCATCCATATTACCTCTTGTGTTGCTGCTACTCCGCGCCCTGTGTGCTGTCTCACCATCCAATTGTGGTAAACTAGTCTCTATAGATCTTAGTTTTCCAGCTACTCCGTCCGCTACTTAGACCAATCTCTCTAAGATAGCATCAGTATTGTCTTTCTTTGTCACAGATTGCATTTCGTTAGCAGCAATGATCACTGGATTAGCCTGAGCCCGAAATTCCTTCCTGGGGACAGCTTCACTTGTGCTTGTATCTGAAACTTTCGTCGCCATACTTGATTTTGCTTTCTCTTGTGTCATAATGTGAACCACGAATGCTAAACTTACTATTCTCAGTCCCAACATCATCAAATTACACCAAGAGCATCTCCAAGGATATGTAAAAGTTTGAAGTCACATCCACGTCAGGTAAAGCTACAACATAAAAGCCCATGCATCTGAGTAACAACTATAAACGATGTTACCACTTCAATTTCTCAACATGAAATGAGGCAGCAAACCCCCACGTGGTATGATATACAACACCGTGCATGCGCAAGTCTGTTCATCTACTTCGCACAAATGATACCACAGAATGGTTAACGTTGTGCTTGTAAAAATCCATCTTTTTGGTCACAAACCTATTAGGAACTTTTTGGTCACCTATTATAAACTTTTTCTCACACATCACAAATCTTTGAAAATTTTAAATTAGCCAATCAGAGTCTCTCTCTCTGAATGCAATTAATAGTATACGTTGTGATTAGGAGCTGTCTCAAACAAAAAGACGAGGGTTTATGATGTTAAGGATTGGAAGAGGATTAAAAATATTAGTATCATAATGGGTAAATGATGACTTCCCAATGGGGATGGGATTTGAAAGATCACATTAAAGTGGAATGATAGCGTTTATAAACTCCCCAATTAGGGTCTCAGTATTCATTTTATGACTATATTCCAAAGAGGCAGGATACATGTGTCGCCATGGCTGAGGCAAAGGGAAAAGAAAGATAATATGGTATTCCACAAACATGAAGTGGTGGAATAGTGGGGCGGAAGTGGGTGCTTTACCTTTTACTGTTTCTCTGTATATAAATGTGAACAGTATGTACTTTGATTATTATCATTGAATCTGTCTCTTTTAAGCAAAAAGTTTCTAGATTAACAGTAGGTACCACTGAAAAAAAGTCAACCATTTTACATATTTGTCACTTTACACTGTAACTGTTTTTCAAAATTGAAAGATTAAAAGGTTAAACTGTAGTTTTCATAGTTTTCAATTACAAGTAAAAATTTGTGACAATTGTATTCTACTCATTATTAATTCATCAAATTACAAGCATGCAATGGTAATGGGTACTTTTCCCTTTTAAATTTTAGAAAATAGTATTAAATAAAGAAATTAACGGTAGGTACCCTCATTCATTACTATTATAATACAATTATATCATTACTCCAACACTTTTGTGGGGAATAATAGTCTACTACTAGTCTGTGTAGTCAAGCGGGGTGATATGTATTTGTACTACTTTTGGATAGTACTAAGTAGAAAATGCTAGTAGATAACTAAAAATTATATTGTGTAAAGATTCATACTGTTAATTAAAAAAATATAGGACTATAAATTCAATAGTGCAATACGATTTCATTCCTCATGTTGTTCTATTTGAAATAAAATACTGTATGATTGTTTAAAGTTGTACAAGTTGATAGCTTTCCATAGACCCAAGTATCCAACATTGAATTGAAATTATTTGGTTACTGTTACTGTTAATATCATGGGATTGATATTAAAATATTGATATACCATCTCTAATGTAGTGCAATGGACCATTACAGACCATTGTCTTTTTACTGGGTATTGCGATACCTTTTTTTTCAAATGTAAAGATAATGTTCTTACACATGAAATACAGTTATGAAAGGCAATAATGGATATATATATAAATTATATACGTAAAATGATTACATAAAAATACATAAAACTAAATGTTAATGTACACATCTGTTGTGTTATGAACCAAAAGAGTATATCTAATTTATAAAAATTCTTATCTAATGTATACTCTATTGCGCCTTCCAGCTATGCTATGGGTAATTAAGACAGCTGTGTACTGTTAAAATCTTTCACAGGCATTGATGATTTAGAGAACATACAGCTCTTTGCATCAATCAGATACAGTTTGTTAGGCATATTTCTCACTGACATATAAACTTTTTTATTCATCTTTATAATCCTGCATGCTGTCAGTTCTAAAATCTTAGAAAAATATCAAGACATGTTGCACACTTTTCTATGCTATAAGGCTCCTTCAGTATCAACACAGATATTAGTTTTAAATGAGATACAATAGAAACTGGCGAATCGCTGTCCTCCACGAATTGCTGTCCCCCCTGTACCACATGAAGTATCTGCCCACCAAATTTTAACTCGATTGATTTGTAAGTTTTTGAGTTTTAAGGGTAAGAAGGTGTACAGGCAGAAAGGTAGACGAAACTGATCACAATAACTGTCACCCATCGTCAAGTGTCAATAAGTCCTACTCCAAGATCTACCAGTGATCGCCACATAATAACAAGAGATGATGATGACTGGTTGCATGCTAAAATAAAAATCAGAATGCCCCAATAGGGGGTCTGTAAGTTAGATGTCTGTAAGACATTATAATTCTTAAACACTCATTTAACAAGAAAAACACTAACTTCTATCCGTGATTCCACTAATATCTGCACAAGAATGGTTTGTTTTGAATGGCAAACAGTAGCTTCGTCATCAGTGTAGTTTGACATCTAAATATTATCAAAATTTGCAATGTGACGTCACATTTCAGAGTGGCTTATGAAAAAAGAAAGCTTGAAGGTTGAGCGAATGATTCTGTTTATGTTTGACTTAAAACGAATTTGAGCAATAGCAAAACAGATCTGACCCGTACAATTTTAACAAAAGTACTTAGACCAGACCTAGACTTTTGTGTTAAGTTAGGCTAGATCTGTGGTCTTAGACTGAACAGATTTCACAAAGTAGCAGTCTAAACTTTGACTAAGTCTAGCTGGGAGTGCGCTTAACTTTTATAATCAAAGACTTAAATATGCCACAATAAATTAAGTAGTTTAAAACACTGAACACCTACAACCCTACAACATGGGGGATATTCCATCTGGTTCAGAAGTTCTCCTAATCTAACAGGATTTACTATATCCTGTCAGGGAGATGACAACGACCCATCTTTTTGGCACCCTTTTTTCTAGATTTGTATCCCTGATCCCCGACTTTTTCAACCAACCTTAGAGTAGTAGAGTCGGTTATAGGGTCGGCTCAAGTGGAACACCCTCATCAACCCTCATTTATATATGGAGTTATAACTTATGAAAAGTATGAATTTGAATCATTTATGTGTACAAAACATAAAATAAGATTTTATTTTGGAAATTATACAACAATTTGCATCTGTGGTTGAGCTGTTTAACATCATAAAAATGTTACTTTATCCCAGCTCCACCCCCACCCCTGAAATTGGGGTGGTATTTCATTAAAAAATCACAGTTTATCCCACCTCAGCTGATATTTTTCAGGCTATCTAGAATCCATGATGTCTACTCCAAAGAAAATATTTCTCTGGGCCGTTCCCAGAAGCATCTCTACTGCTTTCTTCAGAGCAATGATGAATCGAAGTGAAACAAAAGTGAGTATTGTCATATTTACCCTCCCAAGTGGCAGTGGTTCGAGTCAATCCCAGTGTCACCCTGGTTGTTGAATGGGACATAAAACTTTAACTTTGACTCCATATAGTTATTTTTTCTATAATAGTAGATATATTAATATGGAACATTTTAAAAGGTACAATGAGTATTCGGTTGTTTGGGAAGTAAAAAAGTTGTTTAGTGTTTGATATAAATACTGATCGGTTCAATTCACTTTCAATGATGGAAGTTACCTTTGAATCCAGGTAGAATCAGGGGCTGAAATGAGGAAATAAAAATTTTTCTATAATTTAAATGGAAAACTACACATTACCATTTTAAGCTTGTACCTTGATGATTTAATAATGAGTAAAACTAGAATTTCACAATTTTTAGTTTTAACTAAAAAAAACTAAAAAAACTACAGTTTACCCTTTGATTCTGTCAACATTGAAAATAGTAACAGTGTAAATTGATAAAAAGGCTAGATGGTTGACTTTTTCACTGGAACCAACTGTTAATTTTAGAATTCTCTATTAGTCCAGTCAAATTAGGCCAAAAGATGGCCTAACCTCAAACAAATTGCAACAGAAATGAAACTACTTTGATAGGTATCAGAGACCACTCCAGTATGATGTATTAAAAGTTCACAACATTTCAGTTGGTGGAGCATCCCTAAATTGATCAAAATTCAAGATGGCCACCATGGGAGCTAAAACGTGTAATTTAAGTGAATGTAAGAATATTTTGACAATCTTTCAGCTTAAAAATACTGCTAAAATTACCAGAAAAATTATACTATATTATTTATAGTTTACAAATATGTTAAGAACTACAAAATCAGTGAAAGTTACCTATCTAAAAGTGTAAAATTTTCTGATACAACTTAGAACTTTCATGATTAAATTGGTTGTGTTTGAAATAATTGTTTTAGTATTTAACAACCATTGGATGTCTATATTTGCCAACAGTTTTTACCCACATTGAATACTTTGTCAGAATAACTGCATAATCAAACCAAGTAAAGATGACAGGATGATATCTGGTAATTCCAACTTTCAAATTTCTTATTTTAAGTACATTTCATAATGTGTCATGTCATGTCATCCTGTATACTGGACCCAACTGATGCGAGAAGCTACCTCAACAAATGTTACAATTAGTTTTATTGGTAGTATCACTTGCTTGTCATTTAACCCAAAGATCTGCCCTCCCATACACACAATTTTAACACGAGTCTGATCTGCAATCCAAGAAGAAATCATTCCCCGCTTTGTCTTTAAAACTGTGAATGGCAATAGTTAGCTAAAGTAGAAGTAGTTCAGTAATATTAAATTAGGCAAAAATGATTCAAAAGTTGAACCATGTTCTATGTTGAAGCTATATCTAGATTTCAGTACCTAACTTATTACTATGAAATAGATAAAAGACAAATTATCATAGATACTATGACATTTAATACATGATGAAATTGTGACCATTATAAAATTAATAAACCTTGTATTTTTTTATATAAATGTATGAAGTTGACAGCATCACATCATAAAATTTCATGATGTTTTGAATTGTAAATGTTTAAAATAAAATGCATGAAATTTACCCAGGGAATGCCCGTCTTATGATCAATAATCATGTCGTGAATTTTATAAATTGTATAAACTTTGTATTTTATGAAATATAATGCAAATTGTTTACTTTGTTTACTCTCTAACCCTAATTCTGTAAAAATATATAAAAGGGTAAATCTGTAAAAATATACAAAAGGGGCAAATCAAAGTATTATATTGGGCAAATCATACCTTAGTTGCAGGCAGACCCATTGGGGACAGACCAGTTGAGGGCAGATCAATGTAAATCACTGGTGTTAAGGTAGTGCTATGATTACGATTGCCCCTTTGTTTTCCAATGGTTGTCCTACTGATATCACTTCAACACAATCATAGATCAAGTTTTTAAATCTCAATGGCAGGAAACTAGATTAAGTCTAACAAAGAATCTCAGTATTCCCCCTTACATTTTGAAATAAAATATTCAAAGTGGCTGGGCTACCTTTATTGACAGATTTACAACAATAAATCTTGGTAACTGCCTTACCAGTAATAAAAAGTTATGGTAATTTTAATTTGCTCTTTATTGTTTTGTACTTTGATACTGTTTAAAACAAATAATATGACCTGTTTTAAAGGAGAATACAGTATTTAAAAAACCCAGTGCTACACCGGACCACAAATGTTGTTAGATATAGTGTATTCATGTAATATATTGCCAGGTTATAGAAGTGATCACTCCTAAATAGAAATTAGGTTAGTGCTAGACTCTTTTAAAAAGGGAAAGGCATATGGCATTTTAATTGTAGCCTGCTGAAAAATCTTGAATACTTACAACATGTCCAAAAATGGATCAAAGAAGTTAAAGTACAGTATGCTGTACCAATCTACCACCCAGATAGCATATACAAAGTGGAGGACACTGATATTCACTTTACAATTCCGGATCCTACGTTCTTAGAGATGCTATTACTGAATATAAGAGGTAATACAATAAAATATTCCAGGAAACTTAAAAAACAATCAAATGGAAAGGAAGATAAGTTAATTAAAGAGATCGAATATCTTGAAGGTATGTCAAATAACGATATTGCAAACCTAATCACCTCTAAAAAAGATGAGTTAGCAAAATTAAGAGAGGTGAAGTCGAGGGGATTTATGATAAGGTCTAGAGTGCAAGATATCCAGATGAATGAAAAACCTGCTAAGTTCTTCTGTAACTTAGAAAAAGTTAAATACGTTGACAAAATGATTAAGAAAATTATACTTCCTAATGGAAAACTAGTTCAGTCACAAAAGGAAATATTGGCGCAAATCAGACAGTACTATGCCAATCTTTTCTCCTGTAAGGATAAAAATTGTACTGAGGAAGAGAATTTGGAGGATCTGTTTACTACCAAAAGAAAACTTACAAGGTTTGAATCTGAAGCTCTAAATGGACCAATTACTATAACAGAGCTAGGCAGCATAGTTAAAAACATGAAAAACAATAAAACACCAGGCATAGATGGTTTCCTGCTGACTTTTTCAAAGTTTTTTGGAAAGATCTTAAAACATATATAGTTAGAGCACTAAATGAAAGTTATAGAAGTGGAATATTATCACCTAGTCTAAGACAGACTGTAATCTGTTGTCTGCCCAAAGGTAATAAACCAAGGCATAATCTGAAAAACTGGCAGCCAATTTCACTAACAAGCGTATTATATAAAATGGCAACCAATGCGATTGCTTGTAGACTTAAGAAAATCCTCCCAGACCTGATATCACAATCTCAAACTGGTTTCATTAAAGGGAGATTTATTGGGGAGAGCACCTTTTATGTACAAGGTACTATGATATTACAACTTTAGTGAAGAATTTGTTAAATGGATAACTCTATTTAATAATAAAATAACGGCCTCAATACCACAAGTTGGCGTTTTATCAGAATTTTTCCCAATTGAAAGAGGATGTAAACAAGGGGACCCCATAGCTCCATACCTTTTCCTGTTGTGTGCCCAGGTGCTGTATGAAATGATTCAAAGTAACACAATGGTTAAAAATATAAAAATTGGTCAAGAAGAAATTAATATTTCACAATTTGCTGATGACACAACAATTTTTATGGATGGTTCAGAGAGCTTTTGCAACAAATACTAAATATCTTGGAAGTCTTTGGATCTCTATCGGGTCTGAAAATGAACATGTCTAAAACAAAAATGGTATGGATTGGGAAGAAGAAATACTCCATGGAAAAACTTTGCTGTGCTAGCTCCTTAAACTGGGGTACAAATCTATTTACCTTGCTAGGGATAGATTTTGATGTTAATTTACAAAATATACCAGCTCTCAACTACTCCAAGGCACTTATCAAAGTAGATGAAGTAATTTCTGCGTGGATAAAAAGAACATTGACACCTTTAGGTAAAATTACTGTTATTAAATCGCTAATATTGTCCCAACTAAATCATTTGTTCATGGCTATTCCACTTCCCAACAATAATTTTCATGTAGACTTGAATAAAAAAACTTTATAAGTTTTTGTGGGGTGGGAAACCAGAAAAATAAAGTGTACAACTATGTGCCAAAACAAAATAGATGGTGGTCTAAAAATGCCAGATCTAGAGAAATTTATTAAAGCCTTAAAATGTACTTGGATAAGGAGACTTATTGCCTCTCTGGCCAGCCCATGGGCTAAACTATTTGAAACATCATATGGACCTATTGATTTATTGTTCAAATTTGGTCCATATTGGGGGATAAAGAGTAATAAAAGAGTACCCAATGACTTCTGGAAAGAGATATTTGTATCCTGGAATATAATAGATCAATCAATTCAAATGAGATCTGAACAATGTATACTTTCAACCTGTCTGTGGCATAATAGTAAACTAGGAAATTCTAATATATTTTGGAAAACATGGTCTGACAATGGGATATTTGTGATCGGGGATATTGTTCATCAAAATCTTAAAATGATGAGCAGTAAAGAAATAGAGATAAAGTTTGGCTTTCACATAAGGAATTTTTTAGAATACTTTCAAGTCAGCTCAATGGTACAGAGATACATTAATGACTATAAATCGACCGTAATCGACTCGAGAGACCATTCCTCCCGCATCATATATTCCTTTTTTTCCATTGTCATCAAGGATGTAGAAACATCTACAATAAAGTAAAGACAAAAGAAGTAGACTGCAGATATAGGGCTAAATGGAATAATCATCTTGATATACATATAGACAATAAGACATGGAGAAGAGTCTTTTATCTTGTATTTAATGTTGAACAGGATAATAACTTGATCTATTTTCAGTATAAGTTGATACATAGAATACTTGGTACAAACAGTCAACTGTATAAAATGTCCATTGAGAAATCAGACAAATGTAGATTTTGTCAATCTGATTCTGAAACATTTATGCATCTCTTTGTGAAATGTCGCCATGTAGTAGAGTTATGGAAAGATCTAGAAAACTGGATTTATTCTAACTTGGGGAAATTAATATATTTTTCACCCATGGATATAATCCTAGGATACTTACACAGGGACAATCAGTATATTCCAATCAATACCTTAATTGCCACTACTAAATACTATACCTTCAAAAGTGCTACAAATAAAAGTGTTCCAAATATAATTGGGCTTAAAAATAATTTAAAGAGAAAATATGAGGAACAATTTTATATCCAATCAGAATGTGAATATAGAGAAAAACTGTATATCACAAGCGTAATTGAAATGTTAACATAACAAAAAATCACTAAAAACCCAATTTCATTTCTGTAATGAAAGAAATAGTAGATACAAATTATCATTGTCAAATCATCATTACGTCAAATAGAAATAAGTTTTACTAAACTGAACAATTCACACTACTTAATTACCAGATTAAATAAACTACAAAAACTAAACATGGACCACAATCTTGAAAACTTCTCAAATTCGCAGTTAGTTTTGGCTAGGTACATTGCTCATTATAAATCTTATGAAAGAAATTTTGAAATTCTATAATATTTAGCCGTCTTTTTTCTTTGGCACATTTGAAAATAAAGTACTTTTCTATTATAAGTATAAAATTTTTAGTAAAAGACAGCTTATTTTTTACAGGTATCCACACAGAATCCTTTCTTTGTCTAAACATAAATTAATTGGAGATATCTGTTGTAGCCATAATGTTAAGTTATTCCAGAATGATTTAACTAAATGACATTCACAAAATAGATGAATAATATCTTCAATACAGTTGTTACAAAAATTACAATATGGATCTTCTGTAATCTTCAGTTTTGTTAGGTAACCTCTTGTACCTAAAATTCTATTTAACAACCTGTATTGAAATCAAATAAATTTGTGATCCTTAATTGTTTTAAAACAAATGATATTATAACACTGCCAATTACTGATGCTTATTTCTGGTATCTCCAATTTGATACTCCATTTAGACATAAGTGCGTTGTTATCACAGTTCTGGTTTATTATTTTATAGAATTTATTTGATTTAGAATTACCACTAACAAACTTCAAATAATAAGGGAGAAAGGGCTTTATAATTTGGAAGTTTTCAATATTTGAATATATGATAAATTTCTCTAGATTTAATCTGACCCTATAATAATTCAGGAAATTAATCGATAAATCAAAGTGTGTTTGAATATCTGTCAAATCATTAAATTACCCGTCTTCTTGTATAATATCCACTGGAAATAGTACACCTTTGGCTGCCCAATTTGCAAAATACATATTTTCTTGACTAATGCTTTTATTGTACCACAAAGGTACTGATAATTTGTCGATGTCATTGATTGGTGCAACAGTTCTAAGAAAAATATCCCAAGAAAAGAATACATCTTTCCAAAATGGATTTTGCAAGGACAAAGCAATTATTTTTTACCATTGAGATCCTAGTAAGAATACACCTTTATAATCCATGATTTCTGATATAAAAACCTTCCAAGGGGGATTTACTTGTTTGAATAGTTTTTGCAACCAGGACAATTTCAACGAAACCATGAAATGGTGAATATCTACCATTCTTAAACCTCCATACTTGTAATCACTTTTTACAGTCTTATGACTAATCTTTTCAGGTTTACTATCCCAAAGTTTCTGGAGGAGAAGGTAAAGTAGTAAATAAGTGAATGAAGTTGCTCAACATAAGAGTTTTCAAAACAGTAATTTTGCCTAGAGTTGTTAGAGAATGCCTGGCTTAAAATTTTGTTTATTTTTTCTATAAGCGGATCGAAATTCAACTTTGACATATTATTAAGGTCGACTGAGAATGTTAGCCCAAACAAGCAAAACTCTGTTACACTGTTGCTATATTTCGTTTCAATTTTATCTTGTGAATGCCTTTTTTCCCCAGCCACACTAGTTTAGTCTTCTCAGTATTAAGTTTTAAACCCAAAATATTTCCAAATATTTCTAGTGTGTTCATGGCTGCCAACAGGGACTCTTTGCTACCATCTAAAATTAAAGTTGTGTCGTCGGCAAATTGACTTATCTTGAAGGAGTGTTTATTGACTGTTATACCTCTGACTTTTTTACTATTGACAATCATTAGAAATAGTACTTGTGCACAGAGTAGAAATAAGTAGGGTGATATAGGGTCACCTTGTCTGCACCCTCTTTCGATAATAAAATTGTCAGATAGAAAGCCCATTTGGAGGATATAAGCATAAATGTTAAAGTTAAAAGTTTTGATCCATGTTTTAAAGCTTGGGCCAAATTTTTAAAAAATCGAGGACTGAATAGAGAAAAGACCAAGAAACAGAGTCAAAGGCCTTCTCAATATCTATGAGCATAAGTAGCCCTTGAATATTGTTTGACTCAAGATAATGCATTATATCATAGATGAGCCTTGTGCTATCACCTATAAATGTCCCGCTGATAAAGCCTGATTATGACCTTGAAATTAGTGTATCTAGCACAGTCTTTAATCGGTTGCCAATAGCTAAAGAGGTTATTTTATATGGTACTGAAAGAAGAGAGATAGGCCTCCAATTTTTCAAGTATTCTCTTGGTTTGTCGCCCTTTGGTATGCAACTTATAATACAAGTTCTTAAGGATGGTGAAAATTCCCCCTTTTTTATATGCATAATTTCGTGAACACAGAATTATTGCTTTAAGGTCGGACCAAAACATTTATTGTTTTGCATTTGCTTTAAGGCCTGTCCTATTTCTTCCATCGTCAAGTTACCTTCTAAAGTGTCTGATTCCTGTTTGGTTAATTTTCTAGTGTTTAGGTTTTTTAAGAATTCATTATGTTGTATATCTTGGCTACCCTGTTTTTGTGAAAATAAATCGAGGTAAAATTTTCTAACAAGGGCTAATATTTTTTTCTGATCTGTAATACATTCACCATCTTTAAGCTTGATACATTTAATAGTCTTTTCAATAAAATTACGTTTTTCTAATGAGCACAAAAATCTAGGGGGCTTTTCACCTTCTTTAAGCTATTGAATATCTGGCTCGTGTGGCAACACCTTGCATTCTTTCTTGCCTTATCTCCTCAAGTTCATGCTTTTTATCTTCCAATAGGTCTGACATACCAATATTAAGTCCAGATTTTTCAATATATTCTATGTCAGACATAAGTTTTTTTCCTGTAGCTTCTCTATTTTTTTCCGTATTGAGGAGTATTTAATAGTCTCACCTCTCAGTCTGAAAAGAAGGGTTTCAAGAAATAAGTCATCTGCGATAGTTAATTGTAAATTGCCAAAGGAGGCAGAGTTTAAGTACCCATATGTATAAACAGGAACAGCATGTTTAACAATTTCATCTTTAATAACTGACTTAACTTTTTTAAATATTCTTGTTCAAGGAGCAATTTGCAATTAAATTTCCAAATCTCCTTTCCTTTGTTGAATTTATTGATTAGTAAATTAATTTAATTCAAAAAATTAATTTCAATTTCAAAAGACCCAATTTTTTTTGTTTCTATTGGTTTTGCAGTATATGTCTTGACCATTCTGTAAATCGTTTGAGATGGGTTTATGGGTTTACTGTTATATACTGTGAATAGAAAGAAAAAACAATAAATTATGTTTGTGGATTAAGGTAGCATTAACATGGGTGTCCCCTCAGGCTCTATTTATACCCAAACACAGAAGAAATATTCTCAATTTACTTCTATTTGGCCATTAATATAATAACTTGAAATTCATTGTAACACAGAGATTTTAGAGTTACCTTAAATTATTTGGCCTGTTAAGTTACACTCCACACACTAATTATAAATTAAATTCATGAAATAATTTGTGATATAGGCCCTGTAATTAGTAAGCTTAAAGTTATTGTAATGATATTAATGTCATGAGTTTAAGGTCACCATAAAGCAGATATGTACTCCCCATACTTTGCCACATCAACGTACCTGATATAAATGAACTCCATCAAGCAATTTCAGAATTATTTGTAACTTGCCAATATAATAGTTTTAAAGTCATTCAAATTTAAATTGTGATGCCACAATTAAGACCACTTACCAAAAAAATGACCTACACTTAATTGGCTGTGACAATGTTTGAAGGGCCAAAACATACCATAAATAGTCAAAAGTGAATTGGCCATTTTCTGTTTCAAATCCTGATAGATTTTTCCAATTGTACTGGGATTATTTATTTAGTTATTTTGTTATTTGGGTTTTTACATCGCTTTCAACATTGTACAGGTCATATCACGACATATAGTCTTGTGGGCAAGGGAAACCAGCACATACAGTTGGTCAAGGTTCTGTACTGTAAACTGCCGACCATCAGTAAGCAACTACCAGCTTTCCCACATAAGGACTCGGGTTTGAACCGCCAATTTCAGAGGTGGGAGGCAAGTGTGTTTACAATTTTTCACTGTGGCCCCTGTGTACCGGGTTGATAGGTAAAGAGTAAGTACTTCAGCATTTCAAACCCTTAAAACAGTAAAAAATAAGTGGGTGTTTTACTGTTTCCATGTATATAAATAAAGTAGTGAACAGTATGTACCCTGATTTAAAAAAGTTCTTAATACGGAACGGTTTTCATGTTAACTGGAGGTAACTTGTGAGTGGGTTTTAAACCTACTGTTTGGTGCTTTTCCATATTCATTACAGGCATATTGGTTACAGGTAATTGATTACAGGGTAATAAACCGTTTAACAATTTAATCTAAATAAAAAGAGGCACAGATAAAGAAACTAATGGTAGGTACCTTCATTCACTTGATACTTTGAAAACGTCACACAAATATCTAGTGTTAGGATCTGAATTTATCATATGAATAAACTATGCTTTGATTATGCATGTTTTAACAGGTCTTCCTTGAGCCATTTTCTACACCATATTATTTTGGGCCAGAAAGGATGAGTAGTCGGTATAAAGATCAAGAAATGGCCAGTGACAGTACGTTTAATTCTGTTAAACGTGACCTAGAACGTCCATTCAAAGGTTTGTAATTTTAAAATGTTAATATAGAATGCTAAACAAAAATACCCCAATTAAAGGTAATTGATATATTTCATTTTCAATTATGCAAATTGAAGATCTCCATAACGGGATATATAAATTTGTAAATGAATGTTCTGTGTAATGTTTCAGAATATGACACTGTGTTTGTGAAAGACATGTCATATTATCTAGTGAACAAATTTCAAGCGGACACAACAGAACACCTACCAGAGGGTTACCTGCATACTTTTCTGCTGAGAGATCCCCACAAGTCGGTATACTCATTGTACAAGATGTCACAGGATAAAGGACTAACAGGTTAGCACAGTAATGATTCCCCACACATTTTATCCAATAATAATTACTACATAGTAACAAGAGTGACACCTCAAAAATACAGTGAAACAAAACATTAAACACATAGTCAAAGGATTTTTGGGTGGTCTTAGAAGCTGTGGGGAACTTTGTAGCAGGAACAGATTAACCGATATATAATCATGTCAGATGCAGATCCTTCAGTCACCCTCTCCAACCTTGTGTAGAACTTTTGTAACAGTAGCAAGTCAGAAGTTTGACAGTAATTCACTGTCCTCCACTGTCGAGACGTGTTCCAATTGCAGTGGGCCACCTTGCATCCCCATGTCCGTGGGACACTGAATCGCATCTTATTTGACCTTGCCTCACTGCGATAAAAATAGTGATAGGCAGGTACTGACAGGGACTGACAGGTACTGACAGGCATGGTTACATGTACAGTGCTAGTTCTGACATGGACGGTGAGAAACGGGGAGTTATGGGGAAATTTTTAAAGGCGGGAATTTTAAACAGTTTAAACCTTCCATGTGACACAGAAGGATTTGGACGTTACCTGGTCAGATTATAATCGTGTATTATAACTACTGTAGTGGTTAACACTTGCCAGATTATAATAAAAAATGTAAAAAAGGTGAATATACAGAAGTTTAAAACAGCAAAAAGACATGTATAAGGCATTAATTCATATGTACAAGTGCTATGTATATATATATATATATATGTATCTATAAAAATACTTTATTCAATGTTTGGTTTTTATTGTTTCTATTAAAATCTGTTTTGAAGGTAATATTGCAAAATCTTGTTTATATACATGCTTTATTTTTAAAATAATGTAGAATTTTGACGTTTTCATTTTGCATAACTTATTTTTGTTATTTCACCTTTGTTTGCTTTATGACGACATTTGAGGCTTAGTTTGACCCAGTGGCTTTGGCTATTGTGTATAGATGCTAACAGTCACCCTTCATCAGTATACGTCTTTATGACGCTATTGTTACTTTATCACTTCATCATCAGAAATCATTGAGTGAGCTTAGATACCTTATGTTCAAGGACACGTAAGAACCCTGCATTCAAATCAAACCAATAGTATGTGTTCATATAAACAGTGAGTACAAAATATGACATCGGTGTCAGATGTTAAATGTCCCCCCTGTGGACCCAGTTAATAATAATATGCCCAAAGTATCCAGCATGTTGCAAGGGTTGACTAATTGGGGGCAGCCTGCTTGCTGTTGCAGTGGAAAAGAGGGTTATGGTTGTTGAGCCAATACTTTGTTGTGACATTGAAGAGGCAATACACAACTTTTGCTTCAATTTCACTCAGTCGGAAAGTTAAGATGGCTTAATCAATCAACTGGTTAGTGCCAAGCCCAAGTGTTCTAAACTAATGATGGTTTTTGAATGTGAGAGTTCCATTTTTTTTGGGGGGGGGTTGATTTTGTTTGGTATCTACAAAAAGTTGCTTCACAGGTCAAATCAATGTTTACTCTTAATCTGTTCTTTGAGTATATTATTAGTGTATCTCTTATATCAGCTTCACACTGTAATGATATCTCCTTGTTGGGCTCAGAGAGTGGCAAAAAATCATTACTATTTCACTATGGCTCCTCAAAAACACTAAAATCACTGATAGGAAAAGATCTAGACCTGATATTTTGACTATGACTTACGAACTTGGATTTTGCTCAAACATTTTCCTGGCCGTGGTTTCAATTAATAAACAGAACAGGTGATGAAAGACCTGTGTGTACACCGTCTCTATTTGCTGTGAATAAGACCACTGCAGCAATGTTAGGCTCTAATTTCTTTAATATTAAGGAACTAAGAAAGGGAAGCATTTTGGTTGATGTAAATAAAAAATAAAATAAGCAGACTTGTAGATAAAGTAATTTGATTTGCACACAAAGATGGACACATCAGGAACATCTGGCACAGCACCTGCTATGCATGCAGCCTGCACCTCCACCAAACCCAAATATTTTGCCATGAATTCATCAAACAAAAGATAAGAGATACTTCAACAACCTCTTGCTGACGTTCCAGGTTTACAGGATTTTGTACGGATGCCAACTGCAGCCTTTGACCTCATTCAGGAGTGCATACATCACCACCCCAGGAAGGAAGCCACCAATTTCAGGCAGCCTTTACGAGTGAGCTTAAAGCTGACAATAACACTCAGACACTTTGGCTGCTGGAGGAACATACACATCATTGGGTATCACTGAATGGTTGGACAAACCACCATACGTAAGTTCTTCCTTATCGTCTGCAGGGCCATCATTGCTGAATTCCAGGAAGGTTATTTGGCATACCTTACCACTCCTAAAGAACGGAGACAAATTGAACAGGAGTTCAGAAAAAGATGGAATGTCAACCCTGCTGTTGGCTCGATAGATGGAAAACATATCACCATGAAGAAATGTACCAGATCTGGGAGAAAATTTTACAATAACAAGGACTCTTTCGACTGGTTCTTTAAGCTCTGGTTGACACTAAACACAGATTCCTTTACATAGATGTTGGGTTCAATGGATCTTAATCAGATGCACAAATTTTCAACTGGTTAAAGTTGAAGAAAAGTATAGAGGATGGCACCTTAGTACTTCCCCCGAAGCCTTGGGGATGGCGGCATCCTTTGAAACTATACAGCAGAAGACAAATGAATGTGGAAGAAAGAATAGCAAACAACAGGATCTGCAGAAGCAGGAGGGTAGTGAAGAATGCTTTTGTAATATTAGTTAGCAGATTCAAGGTGCTACTTAGCACAATGGAGGAAGGACCAAAGGTTGTTAGAGACATAGTATTGACATCTATTGTGTTACCCAACATTCTCAGAACACATCAAGGAGGAGACCACCCAACCCAAATAACATCCTGAGGACACATCAAGCAGGTGGCTACCCAACCCAAACGATGACATTCCAGCTCTAAATGAACAGTTAATATGTAGAGCAGATGAAACCGCAGGAATACCTCAAGGGCAAAGAAACAAAGAGAGCTACTTAAGGATTACTCCAACCCCCTTGGGAGGAACCTACCCTTGGGACAGAAGTGGCTGGCATCTATCAGCGATTTGAGCGGTCTACACCATTCTTTCAAGAGCTTTATATTTAAGCTAGTGCTCAACAAAAATTCCAAAAATGTTAAGAAAACAAGTTTCCCACAAATTTATGCCAAGTTTTAAACTAATTTTAAAAAGGTCTCAAAATAACAGCCAAAATGAGAATATCCTAATGCAGCATAACCAAATCACCAAACAAAAATTTCAAATGCCCTTTCCCTTTTACAAATGAAGTCTGTTTTGTCCCAAGCTGACTCCAGGGCCACTGTGCTACTCATGTCACCCGGGCTTGTCCTGGTAGGAGAACTTGGCGAGAGTTTATTCTTCATGGCACATGATATTATGACAGAGGAATTACCATATTTTGGGGGGAACAATTTCATTTTAAACATCTTCATACAAATACAGACACTGAATGAATCTGTTATTATTTGACATGTATATTTTCCAAATAAGTATAAGAATAATAAATATATATAGACCAAATATAGATGGTGTATTTCCTTAGACCTCCTCAAGGTTCTGCTTTGGGCCCTTTGTTATTTTTAATATACACTACTCGTTCAGCTTGGTGATTGGTAAACAAAGCATATATTAAGTTGCATCTTTATGCAAACAACACACAACTTTATGTGTATTTGTCTCAAAATAATGCTCTGCTACCTTTGAATCTTAAAGTACTCTATTGATCACATTAACCTCTTACATTATCTCAAAGGTCAAACATTTTATACAAAAACAGAATGCTGAATCCAACCGCTCGGTGGAGGGATTACAGCTGAGACTGGAAGAAGTAGTCAATTTTTCTTGGATTTTGAAGTAGTAGATTATAATGAATGTTTAGAAATACCAGTCTGAGTCCCATTAACAGTGCCCAAATCCCAAAGACTGGGTCTGTAGAGAGCCAAAAACCTGAAATGAATGAATGACAGTGCTAAAAAACTGTCTGGATGTTTTGATTGGAGGAGATAAGTGCAGCCTATGCTGATAATAACATGCACTAGGCTTGGGAAGCTCATAATTTTTGCCACCCTAAAATGAGATTAATGACAACCTTAATAAATTCTTAACACATAATACAATATGTACTGAAAAAATAAAAAGATTTTACCCAACATCCTGATGAGGTAAACTTATACCTAGACCCTGGGATTTAGACTCTTGAAGACTTGGGTGTAGTGATGTGCCCCCTTCTTTTCTTTCTGATTATAACTGGTCTGAGGGGAAGGGTCTAGGATTTGTTGTGCAGCCACTACTGGACCCAGATACATATTGTTGTCGTCGTCTGACCAAGTAAGGTCTTTTAGGTAAAAATTAGTAAATGTGTTGTAAGCTTTCCAGTGACAGGCTTGCATGATTTGGTTCACCGATACCCCACCACAAAAGGCCTTAGAGGCTGCGAAGACCCTAATGTAATGCGCTTTAATTTGGGCTAAGTCCAAGGATTGTTGGTCTGCTTGTTTATAACAAAATAGGATGGTTTGTTTCAACCAAGAAGAGAGTGTAGTGGGTCTAATGTCTGAGGTGTGTCCTTTCTTGAAGGAAATGAAGAGTAGGGATCGAGACCCTCTCAGGTCTTTGGTTTGATCCAAGCAATACCTCAGGGCCCATACCAGACACAAGGTCCTGTCTTCTTTGAATTGTCTATCTAGAATTGGAGTCAAAGCAGGAATAGTCACCGGAGACACACTTTGAGAACCTTCTCTTGCTAGTTAGTTTTTGGCTATGAAATCAGAAGAAGGGAACAAGGCAACCTTTTCCTATTGGCCTAGATTAGATACTTTGTTTGCAACCCAGGCATGAAATTCACTGTGGCACTTGCCGGAGTCAAAGGTAGCAAGAAAGCAGTTTTGAGAGTGAGATGTTTGAGGTCTGTGTCTTTTATAAGCTCAAAGGGTGCTTTGATGAGCTCATTAAGAACAACAGAAAGGTTCCATTTTGGAAGATTCCTGTTAGATATTGGTAAAGGTACATGAGGGAGTTGAGAAATCCACCGAATTTTCTCTGCACCTTTTCTCAAATAGGGCCCACTTTGACTTGTAGATGGTCCTTGTTGATGACCTTTGAGGGGCAGCAATTCTCTCTGCCACCTCCACAGAGAAGCCTTGTTCTTGGAGCTGTCCACTCCTAAACACCAGGCGTGGAGGATGAGATGTTTGGATTGCTGTGAAACGCATAATTGTGGGACTGTTTGAGAAGAGTTGTTGACACTGGTAGCTGAAGTGGGATCTCTGTTGAGAGCTGCACTAGGTCCCAAAACCAGGGCATCTCTGGCCAGCCTGGGGCTATTACAATGATCAGGCAATTGCATTGCCTGATTTTTTGGATCACCCTGGGAAGGAGAGCCGTCGGAGGGTAAGCATAGGCAGTGAGACCCGACCAGTTTATGTTTAGAGCATCTATGTCCCAAACATTTGGGTCTGGGACTGGAGACATATACAGTGAAAATTTGTGGTTCACAGAAGTGGCAAATAGATCTACATGAGGGGTGAACCACTTTTGACAGTTCTGTTTTAACACCTGTGGATACAGTGACCATTTTGCTGACTGCACTTGGTTCGACCTGGACAGAATATCGGCCATCACATTTAGACACCCTGGAATGTGTCTGGCTTTCAAGGTTACCTGGTAATGATGGCACCAGGTCATGATCTTCTACAGGAGAGCGCACATCTCTGATGAGTCAGTTCGTCCTTGTTTGTTTATGTAGGCCACCACTATTGAGTTGTCCGTTGCAACCAACACTGTTTGGTTTTGACACTGGTCCTTGAAACTTTGAAGGGCCAGAGAAACCCCTTTCAACTCTAGAACATTTATGTGTAGCCTTTTTTCCCTGGCCATAGACTTTTTGTAGAGGTTTGCTCTAAGTGAGCGCCCCACCCTTCCTTTGAGGCATCTGTAAAGAGTTGGATACTGTGGTCTTTGGGATGAAGGTCTGCACCTTTCATCATCTTTGTGGGATTCTGCCACCACTCTAGGTGTGCTGAAATGGTTTCTGTCCAAGGAAGGAGGCTGTCCAGCGACTGAGGATATCTCCAGTGCTCCTTGAGGTGAAACTGAAAAGGCCTCATGTGAAGGCGTCACTCTGGGACCATTTTCTCCGTTGAGGCAAGCAACCCAATTAGCGACATCAAACATCTTGCAGTCAAAACATGTTTTGACTTGAGATGTAGGATCAAATCCTGAAGTTTGAGCCATCTCTGTTGAGTGGGTTTTACAAGGGCTGAATCTAGATAATATTCGTAGCCCAGGAACGAAAACACCTGAATTGGTTTTAGTTCAGATTTTTCCCGATTTATTATCCACCCCAGGGACTGAGTTAGGTCTACCATGGCCTGAGTGTTCACTTGGGCTTCTTCCTGAGACTGGGACCTGATCAGCCAGTTGTCCAGGTATTGGTGAAGTCGGAGTCCCCTCATGAGGGCCATTAGCTTCACTTCCTTTACAATCATTGTAAAGACCTGAAGGGCTGTGGCCAGGCCGAATGGAAGAGATGTGAACTGGAACACCTGTGACCTGTGGCAAAACCTTAGGTATTTCCTTGAGTTTGGGTAAATGGGGATGTGAAGGTAAACGTCTGATAGGTCTATCGACTATACCCATTCCCCTGGAATTAGGGAGGTCCTGATGGACTCTGGAGTTTCCATTTTGAACTTTTCTACACGTAGAAAAGTGTTGAGAGTGCTTAGGTCTATTACTGGCCTCCACCTTTGGTTAGGCTTGGGGACTAGGAACAGGCGACTGTAAAACCCGAGAGATTTTACATTGTCCACCCTTTCTATTGCATTCTTTGACAGATGAGACTGGATACAAGTGGCCAGAGCTTGGTCTTTTTAAAGGATCTTGTATCCTGACTGAATTAGAGGAACTCTGGCAAGAATTGGTGATAATGTTTAACACGTTGTTTGGACATTTGTTTGTTTGCCAGTCTCTTCTGAAAAAACGGAGGCAACCTCCTGAGGGAGGCTTTTAAGGAGTCATTAGGGGGAGGGGTTTCCACATCCTCGTCCCCTAGAGTGGTGTTAAAAATGACCCTTGGCACCTCTGAAATTTGGTTTCCTCCTGCCTGAGGAAAACGATTGGTTACTGCTTTGAGAGGAGTTGCCCCCATAGGGGTGTGTCCTCTTTTCTTATTGTGGGGACCACGAAATGGCTTATTTTGATAGGGTCCAAAACCCTGAGCATCTTTAGAGGTGCCTTTTTGAGGAGGAAGTCTTCTCTCTCCTTGACTAGTTAAGACTTGAACAACAAGGAAGGTCAAAAGGGCAAATTCTTGAGTTCTTGGTGTCTCGTATCCCCTAAATGTGGTTGTAGTAGGGTCATTTCGGCCTCGCACCTTAGCAGGCCAGTGTTACCCATGGTGTATAGCTCCCTCTGGAGTATATGGGCTACAGATTTGCTTGGGCAGACAAGTGCTCTTTGTTGGATAAGAATGGTCTTATTCCAAATCTCCAAATATTCACAGGCCTTCTGTAACCACACCTGGCTGCTTTTTCAGGATTGGCACCTTTCTGGATCTGAGTTTTAACCTTTTTGAAGGAAGACTTCAGACTGTGCTGACACTTTTCTAAAGTGGAGTTACAGGAAGAAGAAGTCTTAGCAAATGCAGCCATAAAGTTGATAGGGGAGAGGCTCTGCCTAGCTTGATGTTCCAGTTCCTTAAGAACTGGTAGGGGAACCTTGCCCATAGGGGCCTCAGAGGGTTTAGGAGAGATACAGATCTTTGAAAAGTCTGTATTCAACTCCTGGAATTTGTCCTCATAACAAGGCTGTCCCACCTTGTACCACTTTGCAGTGGAGGGAGGGGGTTTAATATATTTACCCTCAGGTAAATTAGAGGCCAGAAAATCAGGCTCAAACTTATCAAAGGCATCTTTGATGTGAGAGCTAAAGCAGAGCATAGAAGAAGGGCCTCTTGGCCTAAGCTCCTGTTGGCCCTTTTTATCGCCCAGGCTTAGAACAGAAGTGGAAGACCTGGGCATGGTTTCCCTGGGGTCAGGAAGATTAAGAATAACCAAAAGGTCTCCACTTCCTCAGCATATTGAGAGGGTAAGTCAGCCATGGCTACTTTCCTATAAAAAAGTGGGTCTGGATCGTTTTGAGGTTGGTCTTGATCAGAAGGGCCCCTAGAGGGCTTGGAAGACCTTTGTATGGGTACAGAGGACTGAACTTCCTCTAAAGATGATGACTGAGATATGTACCTGGACCTAACCTTGTGCTTTCTTTTATCTGCATGTTTTTGGGGTCTAACCGAGACCACCCAAGAAGGTTCCTCGGACTGACCTGAATGTTGATCTGAGAAATGTCTCAGGTCAGATTCATGCATAGAGTGATCATCTCCCAGACCGGGTGGAAGAGGTGGACCATACAAGTCCACCTCCATAGCCTCATCCGGGTAAGAGGATGGCTGAGTTCTCGGAGGAGGGGTTGGGTCCAGATTCTCAGTTTGTTTATTGGTACCAGGCTTAGAGGCTGAAGTGGAGGTCTGAGCCACCTCCACTTCTTTAGGCGTCTTTTTGAAAGACTGAAATTCGTCTCGGAGAGACTTCATGGCCTCAAGCAAGGAAGCCTGGAAAACCCCCATTTGCTGTTGCAATTTGTTGTTAAACTGAGAACCCAGGGATTTTTCGAGTTTGGACTCGATTTTCTGCTGTAAAGCAGTACCTGGGTTGATGGGACAGATTTAGCTGGAGTTTTTAAAGACAATGAGTCAAAACGTACGGGTTGAGGACGTGCAGGAGAAGCAAATAAATTGTCAGCAGCACCCTCAAGGTCTGCCTAAGATCCAGTAAAGGACTCCTCGTCCCCTAGCAAATCTAGTTCACTTCTTTTGAAGTGTATCTTTCTGTTTTCTAACATAACGTTTTCTATTTTTTATCTTTAACAGTTGTTCTTCCGAGAACCCAGAGTAAATCTCACATGGAGCTTCAAGTGTGACACAGGGGTCATCTCCTTTATTGGATTCCCTACAGGAAGGACAAAAATTGTGGTTAACCAATGGCAAACAGAAATGACAACACCTCAAAGATCTAGGTTTATCTTTGCTCGATCTTTGGTGGGAGGACATTTTTACAGCAATAAAAAGACACATAGATGAGCAAGCCTGTACCGAGAAACTCACAAAAACACAAATAATTAAAGAAATACTTATCCTGTCGAAATGTAACTTTCACAGAATATGCTATACAGATATTTAAACAAAATGACTAAATGGTAACATCCAACAATACGTATAAACTGAGATATAGTAGAAAATATGAATGCAAAAAGCAATCGCTTCCAAATCACGCGGCCAACGAGAAATTGAGGAAGAATTGAGAAGAGTTCCACGAGAGTACAACCTGAGGCTACGGCCAACACTAAACGTGTATTTTTCTTGGACGTTGGCCGGATGCCTGTGGCCTCCCGGGTTAGCATTCAGTTCCATATGGTAAGCTATTGTAGCCCAATAAAAGTAAGGAATTAAGTTTGCATTTATGTTACGGGAGATATTTGCAGTTACGCACAACAGCAGCAATATAGAGGAATGTGCAAAGTGTTAGGCCAAAGGTATTTAAATCTATGTTTGATGTGAATGCAAAACCTGTTTTATATCTGTTATCACAATATATATTATTCTGTAAATAACATGTATATTTTCATCAAAAGAGAAGCTTACACATAATTTCAATGTATAAAATAAAAGCCAAACTAAAATTTGTTTTCAAAAAGTCTATTAGCAGTAAATAAGATTGTATAACAATGATTTGCATAAGCTTAGCCTTATATAACCTTCTGTCGATGAAACATTACTCAAGGAAATGGGTGGTGATGAAATTTTGTTTGTTTATTGATCATTTGAGATTAGATGAAAAGAGAAAGTGTAAAAAATGATTGTACACATATTTATTTTGTCATATATTCATCAATTTTCAAAATATAAGGTTTATATGTACACTACAAATGTTAAGGGAGGCTGTGTATGTAACTCAGGCCTCACTTGTGTATAAAACTCTAATTTCTACCATAGCTCTGTCTAGACATGACGTTTCACACAACAATTTATGACGTCATACAGTCTCTTTTAACGTTAGCGGGAGTGAAAAACGTAGTGCGCAACCTCTATTTAATATTATATATTTAGTATATGTTATAAAAGTGTAAATAACAAGTCTTGTATGGTTAATACACAAAGCTAAGTGTTAAACAAGATGCCAAGAGGAAATGTTGCATCACAATTTGCAATCAGTAACATCTCGTGGTTGTCCTTGCACAAACTCGTGATCTCGAGTTGAAGCAAACACCTCAAGATGAGAGTCCCTTCTCGAGATGACAAGCTTAAGATATTGTTAAGAAATGGAGACATATATGAATAACATAATACATATGTTATTCATGGAAAATGGGTACAATAGGCAAACTAATAAATTGCTTAATTTATTACAGCAACCATTTAAAGAAATTCTAGGTGACAAATTGATACAAATGTAAAGCATGTTGATTATTTAGATTCATGAAACATTATGGTGAATTAAGATTCTTTTAATGAAATTTATTGTATGGATAAGATAACCAAGTGAAGTTTGAAAAAACTTCTGGGAGACATTTGGGTGTCTAGGTGCTCATTCCTTGGCCCAGGCCCCCAACTTAAAACTTAAATTTTATTTCAGCTAGTTCCAATTTACATAATTACTTGACCTCTTTTGTGAATGGTCCCTTGGGGGGACTATCCTTGCCACCACCAGTCACTATGACTTCAGAATGTAACCAGTGAACATCAAAATTGACCACCCTTCTGCCCACCCTTAAACTCATTTGTCGATGGCATGCTTTCTTTGACCTCCCTCTTTCTTGCTGGTATGCACCTGTGGGGGGTTAAGAACTCTACTTTTCATGCTGTATTACCGTCACATATGGGATAAATTGTGGTTTCGAATTTTCACCTGGTTGGGTCAGGCTGGCCCTGTGTGCTTATAGACAACTGGATCCATAATATCACCTTCTACGTTGTTTATTGTATTTTGATCACTGTTGTTCTATAATGTACTCTTATACATGTGCTGATAGTATAATTGTCATTACAAAGTTTTTGTAGATGTATTTAATATTGTAATAAAACATTAATCTCATTTCTTTTACTGTTTTGGGGACCTCGGGAATGTTGAAAAAGCATACATATTTCACATTTTAGTGAATAATCCCAAAGTGAATTAATTTTACTGTTTTTTGGGAGCCTCGGGAATGTTGAAAAAGCCTACATATTCTACGTTTCAGTGAATAATCCCAAAGTGAATTAATAGAATAAAAATTAACATGAATCAATTTTACTACCCTACTGTTGAGCAAAACTAAGCCATTGCAGTCACACTTGGTGCACTTGACAATATGTATAATTATCATAGTGAAAGAGCATTCTTTTTTCAAACTTGAACAAACACCAAATGACTGATGTCCAATCTCTATTGGAACATCCCATTTCCCATGAGCTGAACATGATAAGACGAGAAGTGTGGTGGGTCGTATTACAGAGTTACCATCATTATTGGCAAAAATTTATTAATTTGTAGACACTGTTCAACAATGATGTGACAAGAGAGAACTTAGTAGTCAGTAATGATAAAAATCAGTGAGATAGATGCACTGTTAAATCAAAGAGAACCCACTGTAATTAGTGGACTAGAAATTCCAGTTGCAACTCTCAGGGGCACTCTTTCATCTACATGATCATAAATAAAGGGTGCACTATCAAATGCCTGTAAGTCGATATTCTGAGACGAAACCCATTCTGCACCCAACTACCAAATCTGACATGCAGACTGATTGGCATCATAACTTTGCAAAATATGCACTAGCACAAAATGTATATTTATAGATGTCAAATCAGGAAAAGTAGAATTTCTACTTGAAATCACTTCCTCAGATTTCCGCAAATCTCACTACCTGTACTTGTGAAAAGCTTGTACATATTTAACTTATTTCTGTTGATTGACACCATTACCATTGCCTCACCTATATGATATGGTATGTCGATTTATTTATTTGGTATTTTATGTCGCTTTCAACACTGTACAGGTCATATGACGAATGGTAGTTGGGAGGGCAGAGAAAACCAGTACATACAGTTGGTCAATGTTCTGTACTGTAAAATTCCAACCAACGGCAAGCAACTACCAATTTTCCCACTTGAGGTAGAGCCGTGAATCGAACCCCAGCCTCAGAGTTGGAAGGCGAGAGTGTTACCACTCTACTGCGGTGGTATCAACGCATATTTAAATTTAAGTTCACAACCTTATCCTTATTGTTCTTTAAATTAACCCTGGGAGTTTTTCCTTTTGTTAAATGTGTTCAATATCTTTCATTAATGGCCAGTTGTGTCACTCAATGATTATGACCATTAATGGAAGCCCTTTTGACACATTTCTAAAGAATACATACCTAAACATAGAAATGAAAAATGAAAAGTTAAACAACATCTTTAAACTTATGAGTTAGGGAAGAGGTGTAATTTAAATATGTTAATAACATCATAAGTGTCCAAATTAGAAAATAATGGATTGTTTACGAGGTCCCAAAGGGCCATTAACCTATACATAAATGGACGTTGTATGTGGGTATAGTGCAATAAGAAAAACAAGCTTCCCAACAAAGCAATAATGAAACCCCACCCCATCTGCTTGTACATTTTTTTTGTGAGACCTAGTAAGAGGTTTTTCAAACATTTTGGAAAAGGATTTAAGTCTGCAAAAGGCTTTCTGTTTTGTGTCATGCATTCTTAACCAAATGAAAATTCCAAATTATTGCACCAAACAGATAATATCAAAGCATGAAACACTTTGAACCACAATTGAGCAATGACAAGTTAAATATTGAAGTGCTTTGGTACTCACTTGTGTGGTTTACCACAGGACATTGAAGCCAGGGCACCTTCTGTTTACATTCTGTTATTTAAAATCCCACTGTGTCTCCAACCAGAGTGTAGATCAGTCTGATTCTCTGTGGTCAAGAGACTGCACAAAAACCCTGGAATCAGTCAAATTGACATTGGGACACTAGGGGGAGGCTACCATCTGACCGTGGTCTTGGATATGCAGAGTGTTGCGTCCATACTTAAGCGTTTTACCTTGCCTGAGACTGTGGTTGTGGATCATTACATCTGGCAACATTGCGCAGGAGTACTCCGAGTACACACCAGTGCAACAATGAAGCAGTGCAACTGGGTGGACTGATACTTGGCTGGTGATTAAATTCCTGTCCAGTTAACCATATGCTGAAGTTCTCAATGAGTGGTGATCATCATTATGAAGGATTCAAGATCTGCATTTCGGGAACCACTTGCTTTTGATCACAGGCTTTAACAGTCCAGTTAGTGAAAGACAGCCAGCATCCCAGGCAGCAGATAATAGAAAATTTTCACAACTTTGCATCTGATCTTCTGATAACTGCTTTTTTGAAACAAAATAAGGTAGATAACTTACAATAACATGTTTTTGCACTTTGAAAGTTCCACATGACAACCATGGTTAAAGCATCTTTTCTTTGAATGCTTTGTTTTAACTGAAGAATGTTTTTGTTCGAGACTTTTGGTATCTTTGACAGTTTGACTTGCTCTTGAATTTGGTCGCTCATAACTACTGTTCTAGAAAGCCCTGGTTTGAAGTGGAGGATGACTTTTCAGTGCAGGACAATCAAGCATGTTGACCATTCAGTGTGTCACTGTGTTCACCCATTCTGTACTGAATACATGGCAATGAAGTGATGACCAGTTTATTCTCACTATTTCCACTGGGACTAAAAAGTACACTAATGGTTGAAACATTTGTAACTAATGGGCACAACACAATATTGGAAATATGCTGTGATCACTGAGTAGTTCTCTTCACAAGTGTTTCAGCAGAGTAGATACTCCTAACACTGATATTCTGTTCAACTACTGAGTGAATGGGGGACCTACCGTTAATTTACTTTCTTATTACCTATATTATATTTTTGTCTGGAAAAACACCACTAATTTAATCGGGGGGCATTCCGTTTTGGTATCCTATATATAAATAGAAAAAGGTTATAAGTGGAAAATGTGCATTTCCCTTTTCCTATTTGGTATTTTCCACCTTATCAATTGGGCATACATCATTTGTTAAAATTATTATATTAAATAGAGGTTGCGCACTACATTTTTCACTCCCGCTAACGTTAAAAGAGACTGTATGACGTCATAAATTGTTGTGTGAAACGTCATGTCTAGACAGAGCTATGGTAGAAATTAGAGTTTTATTACGCAAGTGAGGCCTGAGTTACGTACACAGCCTCCCTTAACATTTGTAGTGTACATATAAACCTTATATTTTGAAAATTTATGAATATATGACAAAACAAATATGTGTACAATCGTTTTTACACTTTCTCTTTTCATCTAATCTCAAATGATTAATAAACAAAATTTCATCACCACCCATTTTCTTGAGTAATCTTTCATCGACAGAAGGATATATAAGGCTAAGCTTATGCGAATCATTGTTATACAATCTTATTTACTGCTAATAGACTTTTTGAAAACAATTTTTAATTTGGCTTTTATTTTATACAATGAAATTATGTGTATATATATTGTGATAACAGATATAAAACAGGTTTTACATTGACATCAAACATAGATTTAAATACCTTTACACATTTACACATTCCTCTATATTGCTGCTGTTGTGCGCAACTGCAAATATCTCCCGTAACATAAACGCAAACTTAATTCCTTACTTTTATTGCGCTACAATAGCTTACCATGTGGAACTGAATGCTAACCCGAGAGGCCACAGGCATCCGGCCAATGTCCAAGAAAAGTAGACATTCAGTCTTGGCCGTAGTCACAGGTTGTACTCTCGTGGATCTCTTCTGAATTCTTCCTCAATTTCTCATTGGCCGCGTGATTTGGAAGTGATTGCTTTTTGCATTCATATTTTCTACTATATCTCAGTTTATACGTATTGTTGGATGTTACCATTTAGTCATTTTGTTTAAATATCTGTATAGCATATTCTGTGAAAGTTACATTTTGACAGGATAAGTATTTCTTTAATTATTTGTGTTTTTGTGAGTTTCTCGGTTCAGGCTTGCTCATCTATGTGTCTTTCTATTGCTGTAAAAATGTCCTCCCACCAAAGATCGAGCAAAGATAGACCTAGATCTTTGAAGTGTCGTCATTTCTGTTTGCCATTTGATAACCACAATTTTTGTCCTTCCTGTAGGGAATCCAATAAAGGAGATGACCCCTGTGTCACACTTGAAGCTCCATGAGAGATTTGCTCTGGGTTCTCAGAGGAACAAATGTTAAAGAGAAAAAAGAGAAAACATTATGTTAGAAAACAGAAAGAGACACTTCAAAAGACAATGAACTAGATTTGCTAGGGGATGATGACATGGAGTCCTTTACTGGATCTTAGGCAGACCTTGAGGGTGGTGCTGACAATTTATTTGCTTCTCCTCCACGTCCTCAACCCCTATGTTTTGAATCATTGTCTTTAAAAACTCCAGCTAAATCTGTCCCATCAACCCCAGGTACTGCTTTACAGCAGAAAATCGAGTCCAAACTCGAAAAATCCCTGGGTTCTCAGTTTAACAACAAATTGCAACAGCAAATGGGGATTTTCCAGGCATCCATGCTTGAGGCCATGAAGTCTCTCCAAGACGAATTTCACTCTTTCAAAAAGACACCTAAAGAAGTGGAGGTGGATCAGACCTCCACTTCAGCCTCTAAGCCTGGTACCAATAAACACACTGAGAATCTGGACCCAACCTCTCCTCTGAGAACTCAGCCATCCTCTTACCCGGATGAGGCTATGGAGGTGGACTTGTATGGTCCACCACTTCCACCCCATCTGGGAGATGATCACTCTATGCATAAATCTGACCCGAGACATTTCTCAGATCAACATTCAGGTCAGTCCGAGGAACTTTCTCGGGTGGTCTCGGGTGGACCCAAAAAACATGCAGATAAAAGAAAGCACAAGGTTAGGTCCAGGTACATATCTCAGTCATCATCTTCAGAGAAAGTTCAGTCCTCTGTACCC
This sequence comes from Sabellastarte sp. h YS-2021, assembly GCA_964017235.1. Classification (NCBI taxonomy): domain Eukaryota; kingdom Metazoa; phylum Annelida; class Polychaeta; order Sabellida; family Sabellidae; genus Sabellastarte; species Sabellastarte sp. h YS-2021. Next base: position 63,719,442 of record OZ024929.1, on the reverse strand, counting down.
ATACAAAGGTCTTCCAAGCCCTCTAGGGGCCCTTCAAGACCAACCTCAAAACGATCCAGACCCACTTTTTTATAGGAAAGTAGCCATGGCTGACTTACCCTCTCAATAAGTGGAGACCTTTTGGCTATTCTTAATCTTCCTGACCCCAGGGAAACCATGCCCAGGTCTTCCACTTCTGTTCTAAGCCTGGACGATAAAAAGGGTCAACAGGAGGTTAGGCCAAGAGGCCCTTCTTCTATGCTCCCCCTTAGCTCTCACATCAAAGATGCCTTTGATAAGTTTGAGCCTGATTTTCTGGCCTCTAATTTACCTGAGGGTAAATATATTAAACCCCCTCCCTCCACTGCAAAGTGGTACAAGGTGGGACAGCCTTGTTATGAGGACAAATTCCAGGAGTTGAATACAGACTTTTCAAAGATCTGTATCTCTCCTAAACCCTCTGGGGCCCCTATGGGCAAGGTTCCCCTACCAGTTCTTAAGGAACTGGAACATCAAGCTAGGCTGAACCTCTCCCCTATCAACTTTATGGCTGCATTTGCTAAGACTTCTTCTTCCTGTAACTCCACTTTAGAAAAGTGTCAACACAGTCTGAAGTCTTCCCTCAAAAAGGTTAAAACTCAGATCCAGAAAGGTGCCAATCCTGAAAAAGGAGCCAGGTGTGGTTACAGAAGGCCTGTGAATATTTGGAGATTTGGAATAAGACCATTCATATCCAACAAAGAGCACTTGCTTGCCTAAGCAAATCTGTAGCCCATATACTCCAGAGGGAGCTATACACCATGGGTAACACTGGCCTGCTAAGGTGCGAGGCTGAAATGACCCTACTTCAACCACATTTAGGGGATACGAGACACCAAGAACTCAGGAATTTGCCCTTTTGACCTTCCTCATTGTTCAAGTCTTAACTAGTCAAGGAGAGAGAAGACTTCCTCCTCAAAAGGTCACCTCTAAAGATGCTCAAGGTTTTGGACCCTATCAAAATAAGCCCTTTCATGGTCCCCAAAATAAGAAAAGAGGCTCCTACAGGAAACACCCCTATGGGGGAAACTCCTCTCAAAGCAGTAACCAATCATTTTCCTCAGGCAGGGGGAAACCAAATTTTAGAGGCTCCAAGGGTCATTTTCAACCCCACTCTAGGGGACGAGGATGTGGAAACCCCTTCCCCTAATGACTCCTTAAAGGCCTCCCTCAGTCCACCAGTAGGAGGTCGCCTCCGTTTTTTCAGAGACTGGCAAACGAACAAATGTTTAAACAACTTGCCAGAGTTCCTCTAATTCAGTCAGGATACAAGGTCCTTTAAAAAGACCAAGCTCTGGCCACTTGTATCCAGTCTCTTCTGTCAAATGACGCAATAGAAAGGGTGGAAAATGGAAAATCTCTCGGGTTTTACAGTCGCCTGCTTCTAGTCCCCAAGCCTAACCAAAGGTGGAGGCCAGTAATAGACCTAAGCACTCTCAACACTTTTCTACTTGTAGAAAAGTTCAAAATGGAAACTCCAAAGTCCATCAGGACCTCCCTGATTCCAGGGGAATGGGTATGGTCAATAGACCTATCAGACGTTTACCTTTACATCCCCATCCACCCAAACTCAAGGAAATATTCTGTCCAGGTCGAACCAAATGCAGTCAACAGAATGGTCACTGTATCCACAGGTGTTCAAACAGATTTGTCAAAAGTGGTTCACTCCTCATGTAGATCTATTTGCCACTTGTGTGAACCACAAACTTCCACTGTACGAGTCCCAGACCCAAATGCTTGGGACATAGATGCTCTAAACATAAACTGATTGGGTCTCACTGCCTATGCTTACCCTCCGATGGCTCTCCTTCACAGGGTGATCCAAAAAATCAGCCAATGCAATTGCCTGATCATTGTAATGGTCCCAGGCTGGCCAGGGATGCCCTGGTTTTGGGACCTAGTGCAGCTCTCAACAGAGATCCCACTTCAGCTACCAGTGTCAACAACTCTTCTCAAACAGTCCCACAATTATGTCTTTCACAGCAATCCATAACATCTCATCCTCCACACCTGGCGTCTAGGATTGCACAGCTCCAAGAAGAAGGAGGAGGAGGCAGAGAGAATTGCTGCCCCTCAAAGGTCATCAACAAGGACCACCTACAAGTCAAAGTGGGCCGTATTTTGAGAAAAGGTGCAGAGAAAATTCGGTGGATTTCTCAACTCCCTCATGTACCTTTACCAAGATCTAAACAGGAATCTTCCAAAATAGAACCTTTCTGTTGTTCTTAATGAGCTCACCAAAGCACCCTTTGAGCTTATGAAAGACACAGGCCTCAAACATCTCACTCTCAAAACTGCTTTCTTGCTACCTTTGACTCCGGCAAGCGCCAAAGTGAATTTCATGCCTGGGTTACAAACAAAGTATCTAATCTAGGCCAATGGGAAAAGGTTGCCTTGTTCCCTTCTTCTGATTTCATAGCCAAAAACTAACTAGCAAGAGAAGGTTCTCAAAGTGTGTCTCCGGTGACTATTCCTGCTTTGACTACCATTGTAGATAGACAATTCAAAGAAGACAGGACCTTGTGTCTGGTACGGGCCCTGAGGTATTACTTGGATCAAACCAAAGACCTGAGAGGGTCTCGATCCCTACTCTTCATTTCCTTTAAGAAAGGCCACACCTCAGACATTAGGCCCACTAAACTCTCTTCTTGGATGAAATAAACAATCCTATTTTGTTATAAACAATCAGACCAACAATCCTTGGACTTAGTCCAAGTTAAAGTGCATGACATTAGGGTCTTCGTGGGCTCTAAGGCCTTTTATGGTGGGGTATCGGTGGACCAAATCTTGCAAGCCTTTCACTGGAAAGCTTACAACACATTTACTAATTTTTACCTAAAAGACCTTACTTGGTCAGACGACGACAACAATATGTATCTGGGTCCAGTAGTGGCACCACAACAAATCCTAGACCCTTCCTCTCATACCAGTTATAATCGGAAAGAAAAGAAGGGGGCACATCACTACACCCAAGTCTTCAGGAGTCTAAATCCCAGGGTCTAGGTATAAGTTTACCTCATCAGGATGTTGGGTAAAATCTTTTTATATTTTCAGTACATATTGTATTATGTATTACGGACTTATTAAGGTTGTCATTAATCTCATTTTAGGGTGGCAAAAATTATGAGCTTCCCAAGCCTAGTGCTTGTTTTCATCATGGCTTAACCCCAAGGGCTTTACTCTTCAGAAGTGAGCATAGGCTGCACTTATCTCCTCCAATCAAAACATCCAGACAGTTTTTTAGCATTGTCATTCATTCACTTCAGGTTTTTGGCTCTCTACAGACCCAGTCTTTGGGACTTGGGCACTGTTAATGGGACTCAGACTGGTATTTCTAAACATTCATTCTAATCTACTACTTCAATATCCAAGAAAAATTAACTACTTCTTCCAGTCTTAGCTGTAATCCCTCCACCGAGCGGTTGGATTTAGCATTCAGTTTCACATGGTAAGCTATTGTAGCGCAATAAAATAAAAAATTTTAATTACTTAAATGTAGCTTTACAAGCTTACCATGTGAAACTGAAGAGAGTCCTACCCTGCCGGCCCGCTGTGTTACAACTGAGTGGTATGGTTCAAAATTGCAACGAGAAAAGGAGGAAGAATTGAAAGAGTTCCACGAAAGTACAAGCTGAGGCTACGGCCAACACTTAACGTCTAATTTTCTTGGACATTGGCCAGATGCCTGCGGCCCCCCGAGTGAACATTCAGTTCCACATGGTAAGCTTGTAGCTTATAAAGGCTACATTTAAGTAATTAAAATTTTCAAATTTTTACTTTACGGGACCATCAAACCTCTCTATTGTTTCCGTAATTAAATTACCCAAGTCTACCTGTAACTCTTTTTGCTGTTTATATTTCGTACTAAGGACATTTTCATTCGATTTATTATTGATTTTATAATATGCAATTACACCCTTTGGGATTTGCCCAAATATATTTATTTTGGAACAAAAAGTCAATTCGCCTTGTGAACTTCACTGAGTTTCTGTTTTTGTATAACATGTTTGACCTTTGAGATAATGTAAGAGGTTAATGTGATCAATACTTTAAGATTCAAAGGTAGCAGAGCATTATTTTGAGACAAATACACATAAAATTGTGTGTTGTTGGCATAAAGATGCAACTTAATATATGCTATGTTTACCAATCACCAAGCTGAACGAGTAGTGTATATTAAAAATAACAAAGGGCCCAAAGCAGAACCTTGAGGAGCTCTAAGGAAATACACCATCTATATTTGGTCTATATATATTTATTATTCTTATACTTATTTGGCAAATATACATGTCAAATAATAACAGATTTCATTCAGTGTCTGTATTTGTATGAAGATGTTTAAAATGAAATTGTTCCCCCAAAATACGGTAATTCCCCTGTCATAATATCATGTGCCATGAAGAATAAACTCTCGCCAAGTTCTCCTACCAAGCCCGGGTGACATGAGTAGCCCAATGACCCTGGAGTCAGCTTGGGGCAAAACAAACTTCATTTGTAAAAGGGAAAGGACATTTGAAATTTTTGTTTGGTGATTTGGTTATGCTGCATTAGGATATTCTCATTTTGGCTGTTATTTTGAGACCTTTTTAAAATTAGTTTAAAACTTGGCATAAATTTGTGGGAAACTTGTTTTTTTAACATTTTTGGAATTTTTGTTGAGCACTAACTTAAATATAAAGTTCTTGAAAAGAATGGTGTAGACCCCTCAAATCGCTGATAGATGCCAGCCACTTCTGTCAAGGTGGTTGAAGTAATCCTTAAGTAGCTCTCTTTGTTTCTTTGCCGTTGAGGTATTTCTGTGGTTTTCATCTGCTCTACATATTAACTGTTCATTTAGAGCTGGAATGTCATCCTCTGGGTTGGGTAGCCACCTGCTTGATGTGTCTTCAGGATGTTATTTGGGTTGGGTGGTCTCCTCCTTGATGTGTTCTCAGGATGTTGGGTAACACAACACATGTCAATACTATGTCTCTAACAACCTTTGGTCTTTCCTCCATTGTGCTAAGTAGCACCTTGAATCTGCTAACTAATATTACAAAAGCATTCTTCACTACCCTCCTGCTTCTGCAGATCCTGTCGTTTGCTATTCTTTCTTCCACATTCGTTTGTCTTCTGTTGTATAGTTTCAAAGGATGCCGCCATCCCCAGGGCTTCAGGGGGAAGTACTAAGGTGCCATCCTCTATATTTTTCTTCAACTTTCACCAGTTGAAAATTTGTGCATCTGATTAAGATCCATTGAACCCAACATCTGTGTAAAGGAATCTGTGTTCAGTGTCAACCAGAGCTTACAGAACCAGTCGAAAAGAGTCCTTGTAATTGTAAAATTTTCTCCCAGATCTGGTACATTTCTTCATGGTGATATGTTTTCCATCTACCAAGCCAACAGCAGGGTTGATATTCCATCTTTTTCTGAACTCCTGTTCAATTTGTCTCCGTTCTTTAGGAGTTGTAAGGAATGCCAAATAACCTTCCTGGAATTCAGCAATGATGGCCCTGCAGATGATAAGGAAGAACTTACGTATGGTGGTTTGTTTAAAAGTGGTTTGTATGGTTATCCAGTGTTATTGTCAGCTTTAAGCTCACTCGTAAAGGCTGCCTGAAATTGGTGGCTTCCTTCCTGGGATGGTGATGTATGCACTCCTGAATGAGGTCAAAACCTGCAGTTGGCATCCTTACAAAATCCTGGAAACCTGGAACATCAGCAAGAGGTTGTTGAAGTATCTCTTATCTTTTGTTTGATGAATTCATGGCAAAATATATGGGTTTGGTGGAGGTGCATGCATGGCAGGTGCTGGGCCAGATGTTCCTGATGTGTCCTTCTTTGTGTGCAAATCAAATTACTTTATCTACAAGTCCGCTTATTTTATTTTTTATTCACATCAACCAAAATGCTTCCATTTCTTAGTTCCTTAATATAAAAGGAATTAGAGCCTAGCATTGCTGCAGTAGTCTTATTCACAGCAAATAGAGATGGTGTGCACACAGGTCTTTCATCACCTGTTCTGTTTAGTAATAGAAACCATGGCCAGGAAAATGTCTGAGCAAAATCCAAGTTCGTAAGTCATAGTCATGGTATCAGGTCTAGATCTTTTCCTATCAGTGATTTTAGTGTTTTTGAGGAGCCATAGTGAAATAGTAATGATTTTGTGCCACTCTCTGAGCCCAACAAGGAGATATCATTACAGTGTGAAGCTGATATAAGAGATACACTAGTAATATACTCAAAGAACAGATTAAGAGTAAACCTTGATTTGACCTGTGAAGCAACTTTTTGTAGATACCAAACGAAAGCAACCCCCCCCCCCAAAAAAATGCAACTTTCACATTCAAAAACCATCATTAATTTAGAACACTTGGGCTTGGCACTAACCAGTTGATTGATTAAGCCATCTTAACTTTCCGACTGAGTGAAATTGAAGCAAAAATTGTGTTTTCCCTTTTCAATGTCACAACAAAGTATTGGCTCAACAACCATGACCCTCTTTTCCTCTGCAACAGATGGCAACCCACAGCAAACAGGCTGCCCCCAATTAGTCAACCCTTGCAACATGCTGGATACTTTGGGCATATTATTATTAACTGGGTCCACAGGGGGGACATTTAACATCTGACACATCTGTCATATTTTGTACTCACTGTTTATATGAACCCATACTATTGGTTTGATTTGAATGCAGGGTTCTTACATGTCCTTGAACATAAGGTATCTAAGGTCACTCAATGATTTCTGATGATGAAGTGATAAAGTAACAATGGCGTCATAAAGACGTATACTGATGAAGGGTGACTGTTGGCATCTATACACAATAGCCAAAGCCACTGGGTCAAACTGAGCATCAAATGCCGTCATAAAGCAAACAAAGGTGAAATAACAAAAATGCAATATGAAAACGTCAAAATTCTACATTATTTTAAAAATAAAGCATGTATATAAACAAGATTTTGAAATATTACCTCAAAAACAAATTTTAAAAGAAACAATAAAAACAAAACATTGAATAAAGTATTTTTATAGAAATAAACTAGTTTGCTTGGTCTTTATATACATAGCACTTGTTCATATGAATTAATGCCTTATACATGTCTTTTTGCTGTTTTAAACTTCTGTATATTCACCGTTTTGACATTTTTTATTATAATCTGGCAAGTGTTAACCATTACAGTAGTTATAATACACGGTTATAATCTGGCAAGGCAACGTCCAAATCCTTATGTGTCACATAAAAGGTTTAAACTGTTTAAAATTTCTGCCTCTGAAAATTTCCACATAACTCCCCGTTTTTCACCGTCCATGTCAGAACTAGCACTGTACATGTAACCATATCTGTCAGTACCTGTCAGTCCCTGTCAGTACCTGCCTATCACTATTTTTATCGCAGTGAGGCAAGGTCAAATAAGATGCCATTCAGTGTCCCACTGATGGGACATGGGGACGCAAGTTGGCCCACTGCAATTGGAACACGTCTCGGTGGTGGAGGACAGTGAATTACTGTCAAACTTCTGACTTGCTACTGTTACAAAAGTTCTACACAAGGTTGCTGAGGGTGACTGAATGCTCTGCATCTGACATGATTATATATTGGTTAATCTGTTCCTGCTCCAAAGTTCCCCACAGCTTCTAAGACCACCCAAAAAGCCTTTGACTACGTGTTTAATGTTTTGTTTCACTGCTGTATTTTTGAGGTCTCACTCTTGTTACTATGTACTTATGTTAAACATATTAAATTGTAATTGTTAGGGTTTTTCAAATTTTATTTTTACATTTGCTTAACTTACTCTTTAATCATTTAGGTTTCTAAGTTGTAAATGTTTAGGGTTTTTTGGCTTTTTTCAAACTTATGTTTAATTTTTGCTTAACTTGTTCTTGGACCAATTCCTATTTTTTCAAAAAAAATTATAAAGGCTCAGTTGCTATCTCTGTGGTATTTAGCAGCATTAGGTTAAATTATTTTTAACTTCCTTTATACTATTGTTATGATTTGTTTTTCTTTAAGTTATGAACTTTGTTTTTTGTTTCTCTGCTTTTTTGTTATGTTTATGTAATTTTTTGGGGGTTTTGTTAAAGAAATAAATGTTATAAATGTATGAATTCCTTTGTTATTTCTCCAGACTTATGACATCTTCTATTGCCATGGTGAAACATACGACTTGAAATGAATACAGACCCTAGCATGACCCCCAGTGTGACCTTGGGCTGAAAAGTTAATAATGATCTTTCAGTATTTATTACAAAATGTTGACCTTAAACAAGATTTGACCTTTGATTTATTTGACCCAAAATAACTTTATTGATATACTGTCCATTGTACAATGTAATCAGAAAAAATATACTTTTATTGGCATTTAACAATTAACTTTAGAGTGCTTAATACTTCGAATAACAAAAATCAATGTAGTAACAAACAACAAGAGTTAATGTTTAAAGTTCTTAAATGTCCTTGAACTAAGTCATATCATTCTGCCATGGCACTGCCCCAACAGCATTGTTGTAATAATGCATCAAGTACTCTTTCTGCCTCTTAGCTGCAATTGTGGCCAGGTTCCACACAGTCTGGCAGAACTTGACCTTCCCTCCAAGCACCTGGTAGTTGACCATGATTATTTTCCTCATCTGCTAGTCCCTGATGGTCTGCCCAATAACGTGTCCTGATTATGTTGTGCAGGGTCACACAAGCCAAAACCACCAACATGACATTGTGTGGCCCCTGGGCCATTGTGGTCAGTAGGCATCTAAATCGATTGGCCAGAATATGAAATGTGCTCTCCACCACCCATCTAGCTATGGACAGTCTGTTGTTGAAGATGCATTGTTGGTCATTCAGGTCTTTGCCAGAGAAAGGCATCATTGGCCAAGTCCTCTAGGCAAAGGCATCATCTGCCACTATAAAGTAAGGCATGTCCCTGTCATTATCTGGCAACGGATCTGCCACTGGAAAACTTATGGTTCCATCCATAACACTCTGCCTCAGCTGGCCCTCATTAAAGATCTGGGCATTAGAACAGCACCCATTACTCGCCACATCTGCCCACAGAAACCTGTAGTCAGTGTCCACCAGGGCCAACATAACCACTGGGTAGAAACCCTTGTAGTTGAAATATTTTCACCCTGACCACCTGGGACATCTTATGGCCACATGTTTCCCATCTAGGGCTCCCACAGCATGGTGAAAGATCCACCTCTGGCCAAATTGCTGTGCCTTCTCATGCCATTCTTGTGGTGTCCTTGGACATTTTAGCTCATCATACTTGTAAATCTGGTAGATAGCCTCACACACCTCTGGCACAAACAGTTATATGGTGTTGAAGGGGACCCTGAAGCCATACATCATTCTCTTGTATGAGTCCCCTGTGGCCAGGTATCTGAGGGTGATGGCTATCTTCAATCCAGCTGGAAGTGGCTGGCAAAATCTTATTTTTTTGCTTCTCAATCACTGGGTTCACTCTTTCCACAAGATATGTGAAGAGTTCTGGAGACAGTCTGACAAAATTTCTATTGCCATATGCATCAGAATTCATCTGCTGGTCCATCAGAACTTCATACTGGCCAAACTGTGGCCTCTCTAGGAGCAGGTTTCTTACCCAACACTGTCTGTGATGCCTACGTCCCTACCAAAGGGCCAAATCTATATTTACTGCAACATTTTACACTAGCATATCATTCTGCACCTGCATCATACCACCAAGCAATCTCAATCTGTCAGCTGGCTGAATGTTCCTAACAATGTTGCTCTCTTCAAGTAACCAGAAGAAATAATGGTGGTCGACTGTGAGGCACGGTTTTATATTTGGGGACCGTAGTGCACCAGTTACACGACTGCCAGTGACAGTGGCACGAGAGTACTACAAACATGCATCAACAACACACAACCTTTGGGAACCTTGCCTCACCTTATGTCACCATGCGAGTAGCATGTCTAACCGAATGCAGACCATACAAAACATTGGACGTCAGTGCTTGTCCATTGATGACTGTGAGAAACCTTGTTGAAAACCAGTGTCACCATGAACAGACCGTGGGAACCACCATGACATGACAGTAGCAGGATAGTGGCACCAAATACCGTCAGAAAAATGGGGGCAACCTGGGAGGCGGTTCTGCCGCCTGGAATAACAGGTCACCGCAGGGGATACGACTTGTAGTGTGAATGGGGCAGAAGATTATTATTCAAGTGCTTTCATACACAGCCTGAATTTTACATACTTAAAAAGATCATGATTCAGTAACTGTTTTTAAATATTTCAAAACATAAGGTCTAGATAATAATCCTAAATGGAATTCTGATTGCTCATGTGCAGTACCCATGTTTATATTCAGCAATGTTGAAAAACAAACTGCCTTTCAAACAAGAACAATCACTAATTTGCCAGAAAAAAAACATAAAATATTAGTTCTTGGTTGGTTTTAACATATTATTTATTATATAATGCAAGTCATTTTGGACTTGAATAGGGGATATAAGGAGCGGGATATCTTTTTTTGTATACAGCGACACCACTTGACCATGGATACTGAGTATCAATAACTTCAGGTTTTTCACTAATATCTGGGAAACTATGTAAGCTTTATATATCATTAGAAAAGTATTTTACGGCCCTTCTGCTCATTTTTGTTGCATAAAAATCCATGCCAAAATGGCTGAAATATCGCGGGTGAAACATTGAAGTTTTTGTATTTACTGGTGCCCCTGATTTTTGTCTCCACTTTCAACGGTTCAGCCAACTGCCAAAGCATGGTATGTCATTCAAATGGTCACTATATGGTTATGGTGCATGCAGATTCCCCTAGGATTGGAAACACACACAAATACATGATCAGGCAGTGTAATCAATGTGTGTAATCAACAAAATCACAATAAAGAAAATCCTCAAAACCCAAACAAACACTTACAAATGACAACCCATGCAAAGGTAGCAGCAAGACTTTCCTGCTTTTTGGTTTAACTAACAACTACTATACCATTCGGGGTTATAATTTGAAATAAAGGAACATCTGTTACAGTAAAAATATGACTAATAGGGCTTTTTCAATGCCTTAACTATACACAAAGGGGAACCTAGGAGCTTTGGTACAGTGACTACATGCACCCTGTTTTGGAGAGTTTTGATTGACTTCCATACTGGTGATATTGAATTTAATGTCACTCTCCCTGTTTTGGAGAGTTTTGATTGACTTCCATACTGGTGATATTGAATTTAATGTCACTCAGTGTTAAGTGCCTAGAAGAGTCAAAATTTGAAATGGAGAAGGGAGCCATAGTAGAGATTCTCAATAAAGGGGGGGGGGGAGAAGGAAGATGGATTTGAACACCCGAGCCAAAGGGGGGAAACTGCACTGCTGTAGCAAATTGGACACGACCACTAAAGATATAATATTACGAGTGACAATGTTTAAAGGCCTGTTGATTTTAGTGATTTGATAAATACCTTACCTGTTGGTGATCTAATCAATAAAAAGGAAGGCCATAGATTATAAACTGGGCCTTCAGAGCTGAGATATGTTTTGTAATCATACCGACAGACACGTTGTTCATTACTAGGAATTCTAAATATGCCAGAATACAATGCAACTGAAAAAAACGAAGCCCAGGAAAAACCTGAATAGAAGCTAATAACATCTCTGTCCTGGGTATCAAATGGCAACTATAATATTTATCATCTCCAAAAAGACTATGCATAAGTTCTGGAGATGACTCTCCAGAGGCAAATGGTAAATTGTTCAACCTGCCTCCCAATCCTGACAGACATGCGTCAAACTGGTTCAGAAAGCACTAAAACCAATGCAAGTCTCTGTTAAAGTCTTATATGAGGGTGGTGGCCTGAGTTGTCTACCTTTACCGGCTTTAGCCCCATCAATACAGGTGTCAACATATTGAGAACAAATTCAGCCTGCATAAGAGAGTTCTAATGTCCAATGTCACATATAATCAGCAGCAATATCAAGTATACAGCCATGAAGTTAAAAATAAAAACAATATTCTAAAACATAAAGTATAAGAATCCTAAAAAAACGAATATAAAACTAATTTAAAGTTGTTCATAATTATATAATTCAACAGTGAAAACAGTCAGTCCTTTCCCTCTGACTTCTAAGTTACAAGTGGGGGTTTTAACCTCCACTTTCAACGGTTCAGCCAAGTGTAGACAATCATGGAAGGTCATTCAAATGGTCACTATGGGAACAGGGAAACTCCCTCAATTGGTACATGCACCCAAAAGCATCACTTATGGTGCATGCAGACTTCTCCAGGATACTGACAGACGTGATGCCTTGACACCACTAGTGATATTGTCCCTTAAAATGGTGGGTAATAAAAGTAAAACATCCCTCCCTAGACATTCACAGAAAAAATTAAATCACTCATAAAGATTAACAATATAATCCTCGTGCTATGCACCGGTAAAATATTTTTATTTTCACTCTTGATGTATTTTTCTGTATATGTCATTCAGGAAGTTTTTCTATTATATCTTTTTAAAGCTTGTGATATACAGAATCTGTATTTTTGTATTTATTTTTATGCTATTGTCTTGGAGTAAGCCTAACTTTCAAAGTCATGAACAACATATCATTTTTAAATGCCTTATCAACATGACTTATATCTGTGATAACTGGAGCAATAAATGGAAGCCTAAATTTTTTAAGTATTAAAAAGCATGTTAATTGGGAATTAAGGAAATAAAATAATTACCTTGTATTTATTTTATCATCAAATTATAAACCAATTTAGAGGAGATTATAAATTGCAGAAGTATTGTTTATCACAACATAACTAACAAATGGTTAGTGTGTATATATGTGCAAAGGTCAGAAAACGACAAACATACACCTTCCTTTCTTTTGACGAAATATACCATTTATTTTATGATCTTCATTATTATGACAGTATTATATTCTATGTAAAGTCATTTGAATCACACTTTTACCAATACATCAGTGCTTAATAGAAAAGGAGGATGAAAAAAGCAAACAATAAAAATATTACATCTAATTTATGGAAAAAACACAGAAAACTGTAAATATAGAGATACAAATATTTCAAATATGGCACAGATGAAAAATTATTTCCTCTTAATTATAAAGACATACTTTTAGAATTGACATGAATTCACAGTTTACTAAAATAATAGTGTAAAATGACATTATCTAAAGTACTTAAAACAATTCTTAAAATAAATAGTACGGAGGTAGCTTGGAAAAATTGTATCTTTTATAGAAAATTAAGTATAATAGCCGTTATTGGAGCAATTTTACTTTACCAGTACGAGATCCGCCATATTTGTTTGGTATAGTTTCGCAGAAAATTCATTTGACATTTATTTTATTAAATAACCGTAAAAATTATCGACAAATTTAAAAAAAAATTCTATTTCAAATTTGAAACTATAGAAGTATTGCATTTTGGGGGGAAACCCCCCAACCCCCAAAATACTGTAATTTAAGAATTATTGATACATAAAAGAAACAGAATTGTGTTAAATTGGGGGGACACCCCCAAACCCCCCATATTGTACATGTTGAGAATTATTTAAATTTAAAAGTGACAGTATTTTTTTATTGGGGGGACATAACCCAACCCTAAAACTCTGTACAGCATATTCTAACTAATATATTACCTTAATCAAAGAGGTCACAGCTAGTGTCAAAATAGCTGTTTTCCTTGTCTTCCACTGAAGAGTTGGGGCTATGCACCTTCTTGATTAGATAAAAAATTGTATAAATTTGTCACTGGCACTATTCAGATATTTTTTCCGAATCACGTACTCCCAAAAATATCCATCATAAAGTTGTTTCTGGGATCCAGATTTTGGAAGGCTTGACTTAAGGGCATGCCATGTCGATTCAATAGTTTGTGTGTGAGCCCCAGTTTCACTGTCTACAAACTCTTTACTGTGATTAACAGTAAAATGTGAATACCCCTCAGCCTCAAGACAAGAATAAGACTTCCAACAATCACTATGGACAATGGATCCTTTCTTTATAAATTTCCTAATAATAGGAATTAATGTTTCTGCAGACCTATCTTCAACAATTTGAAAAAAAAACACTTTTTAGCAACTCTTTCAATTCCTCCAAAAACCCAACAACCATCTACTCTGCGTCCTCTGTTATACTTTCCTTTTCCAAATTTACTTTCATCAATTTCAACTATTACTCCATCACCACCAATCTGTTTATTATCACTAATGGCTATCTGGAGACAAACTTCCCTAGCAAAACTAGCAAAAAACAATCTGTTTCAAACTCAAATGAGATCCGGCAAACCAACTATTGGTTCTTATAGATTTTTTGCAGTTGCACTTCTGATTAGTACATCTGTAAACCACTTGATCTCTAGGATAAGATTTATCTTTTACTAAATGAAAATATCCAGAACAGCACTTATCACACAAAATATCCTGAAAGTCTGCCAAAATGTTTTTTTCTTGCAACCAATTTATTAAGTTATTGTGATTTTTACAAATTTCATAAATATCATCATACACAAGCCTTAAAAGAGACATGATTTATCCGACATTTTAAATCTACGGCAAAGGAACAGTTTTAGCCATCTCCATAGCAACAATGGCAGCCTGCAGATAAAACTTTGCGAGAGAATTAATTTTATGATTGGACAAAATTATAATAGGGAAATAGAATATATAGTGATAAAATAAGGGCAGAATAAGTCATACCTTCGGTATGACCCAGTTTTATGTGAAATATAACATAAAATTAAAAGGAAAAGCTGATACGGCAATAAACGGATTATCGCTCAATGAAATCTCATACCGGTAAAGTAAAAACTTCCCAGATTATTATTCCCATGTTTGATCATGTGAAAAACACTTTCTGGTTTAGATCCACGCAGGTTTGTTTATCTAGAAACATTTTCTACTAATGGAACACTAATTAGGCTTATGAAATGAGAGGTAACATGTAATACACAGGTGATCTGGTCATATGAAGCAGTATACTCTATTGTAATCTACAGACTCGAGGTGAGAGCTCTGGTATCCTGAAAATAGTGGTACAGGCCATTGACATGAAAGTTGACATTTTATATAATAAACAGACTCAAAGACTGTAGAGGAAGATTCACAAATGTGTTTTTGGGCAGCTCACACAGTCATACAGAAAGGATTCATCTTATGAACATGAAGACAGTTTTATACTAGCTACCTACTACAACAAATTTAGAATTGCTGGCAATGGGGAGGTGATTTGCAAAAGAACCAGTTGCGGATATACTGAAAGAAAACATTGGCTATTTTGAAGCAGTCCCAGATTCTCACCCAGGTGGCAAAGATATACTTGCACAGAAATTGTCTCAGTGATTCCAAAGTCACAGAAATGTATTGACTGTACTCAAATATCCCTGCTCCAAGCAAACAGATACCAATACTGTCACATCACCATGCACCACTCAATTTTAACTTGTCAGATGGAGGGAGCAACAATAATTCCATGACAGGGTATGACAGCACCCAAGCAAGTTCAGTGCTTGGTCTACCTGTATTTCAGATGAACTCAGTGGCAACCCCATTCCACAATCAGTATTTCTACATTAAATATTAATGGGTGAATGGAATCAAACTGTAACTTAAGAAATATAATGTAAAAGAAAGTAAACACAAAGAGCATTTCGGAGCTTAACTTCTTCATCAGAATAAAATACAACAGTTTAAATTTGAAAAAATTGTTGTTTTGTGAAACTATGCAAAAAATACCTCACAAAATATGTTTAAAAGCAAAATCATGTTGTTGTTACGAAAACACATATTTAGTCATAAACCAAAAAGATGATGTCACAAAAATTTATTGACTTACTATGACGTCAGAGGCAGATACAGAATTTACACCAGAAAGGGGTGTGTGGGTTGTCGCGTGCATGGATATTTCATACTTGGACATTTCGTAGCGGGACATATCATGTCTAGGAACAAAATGTCGGCGGGCAAAATACTGGTGCACAAAACGCCAGTCAAAATTGCAAGGAGGACAAAATGCAGGCCATTTTATGGGACAGGGATGGCAAAATGCAGATCTTATCAAAACACTTTATATGTCACACTGATGGTCAAGTAAACTAAAAATGCCTCTAGCAGAAAAAAGCCTCTATAAAAACCTGCAGTAGAAAATAACCTCAGTATAAAAGCCCTCTAACAAAATAGGTACATAACACATTTACACAAGCACTGCCAAAAGGTTTGGGTATTTTCTATTAGGATTATTTGTTGATACATTAGTTTTCTACTGTGACTTTTTCTGAAGTTTTTTTTCAAAGGGGCTTTTTCTACACTCAATACTCAGATCAAAGGACGGTTTACTGTCATGAATAAAATCACGTGAAACCTAAAATAAACTTCAAAGGGGCTTTCCATAACATACTTGACTCTAAATTTATATGCCACAATGCTTCTTCAACTTTTCCATTTTAAAATAACTGATTCTGTTATTGTTTTTCTTTAAAAAAACATAAATCAATTGATTAAATTTCATGAAACATTTTCAGATTTAACTTTTTTGCAATTTAATCTTATCATAGCTACTGTAGCAAATTCTAACTGAAACATAGAAGTACAGTAATAAATTATTAATTGGAGTGAGTGATTCCAGTTTTGTAAATTGAATATCTCATGTTTAAACATACACTGGTAAACAAAAAAGGTTTATAAACAAAGTTATTCACAAACGATTTAATCCTCAGCTTGTTTGAGGATGAGAGCTAACTTACTACACATACAAAAGAGTCTAATCCCCTTTGATATTGGACAGTGACAAAGGTATTATTATAACTGTCACTTTAAACTGGTATTTTACCCTAGCAAAGACATATATAGGGTTGGGGGAGTGGAGGGGGCGTGGACAGGGATAAAAAGCCCCATGGCAAAGGTTTCAAACTCTGATAGGAGGGCGTGTGCCCTCCACCCCACCCCCACCCCCAGATCTGCCTCTGGACGTAAAAGAGGTACATACAGTTAGGGGCCCTAGAGGTAAATTAACTCCTTCCGACAGCTTTTCTTGTATTAGCAAAGATGTCATCCATTGCATTTAATGTACTAAATGTGGAGAGATTTTACCAGAAAAACAGAAAAGAGATTTGGTGATAGGATCAGAGAACATTTGAGAGATGTCAAGAACAAGAATAGGCATAAAGAGGTAGCTATTCTCTTTAATTATTTTGGCCACAGTTTAGATCATTTCAGAGTGCAAGTTTTGTTGTAAAACATCAAAGGTAATTTGGCCAGGAAAATCAAGGAAAGTTATTGCATTACGAAATTTGGTTGTGTGTACCCATTTCGTATGAACAGGGGACAATTGAATTGTGGTATAACTGTTACCCATCTTACAATTTGTTTAATTTGAACTATTTTGTTTAGAATTTTGATTTTCATTATCATAGTAAAAATTGTACAAATTCAAGAAATTTTGAATTTTCTGATGTCATTGAAAAATTGATTTTGTAACGTCATAGTACAAAATTGCATAAAAATAAAAATTTGACTTTTTTTGAGTTGTCATTTTATTATTTTATGATGTAAAGAAAACAAAAATGTCTTTTCATAATAATGAAGTAATTTTATTATTTAAACATCATTGTGATCGGAGTTTGATTCCTGGCCTGATCTCAAGTCGGAAAACTGGTAATTGCTTGCCGTTGGTCGGCAGTTTACAGTACAGAACCTTGACCAACTGTATGTACTGGTTTCCTCTGCCCATAAAACCAACCATCGTGATATGACCTATACAATGTGTTGAAGGCAACATTAAAACCCAAATAAATAAACATCATTGTGAGGTATTTTTGTCTAGTTTCACATAAATTTTTTTAAACAGATGTATTTTCATGTTGATGAAGGAGTGATGCTCCGAAAGCTAAAATAAATAATTTTTTTAAATACTCTTTGTGTTTGCTTTGTTTTACATTTTATTTGGATATTGAGAAAGCAAAGGAGGGGCCACGGTGGCAGAGTGCCTCACACCTTTGAGAATGGAGGTCGATCCCTGGCCCGACCTCAAGTGGGAAAGCTGATAGTTGCTTTCCGTTGGTCGCCAGTTTACAGTACAGAACCTTCAAAAACTGTATGTACTGGGTTCCTCTGCCCATAAAACTACCCGTGGTGATATGACCTATACAACGTGTTGAAAGCTATGTGAAAACCCAAATAAATAAAAAATAAAAGAGCATCTGTCACTCCCACTAGTGACAATGTCTAAGACCTGTTTCAATGTGACCCAGGCTGTTGAATGGGACATAAAATCTCAACTCTGACCTTTGCATATGTTACTTACAGTACTGTACATATTATAATACACATTAATGTACAAATAAGTTATAATCTTGTGCACATTAGTTAGAGTCTTGTACATATCATTCATAGTCTTGCTTGTATAAGTCAGGGTCTTGTACATGTAAGTCACCTTCCTGTCAATAGTAGTCACAAGCTTATGAAAGCTTATCAGTCACATCTTAGTGCATTTTACTCAAATTCCAGAAACAGAATCTTTAAATTAAGGGCAATAGGTAATTAAAGACATTCATAATACTTTAGTAACCGTATAATATTTTATTTTATCTAGGGTGGGATCATTTTGATTCATCTGAAGCGGGCTTCAAGGAGTTATTTGTTATGTTTGATATGGTAACAAAAAAGATGGGACAAGAAGCAATTGTTGTCGATGCAGATGATTTATTACAACATCCAGGTATTTATTTTCATATATTATTTGTTAATGACAATGACCAATGTTAATTGCTTAATGACAAAGGAATGGCTTTAATCAAATCTCAAAATATAAAACAATTTTTTTTTTCTAATTGAAACACTTAATATTCAGGATAGAATGCAAACAGAACATTTTGTCATTTCCCATAAATCATAAATACTTGATCCATTAGCATAGATAATTGTACAATTATTTGTCCTGATGATTGACCCTAAGGTATTTTCTTTGAGTACATGATTTAAACATAGAAATATTAACAGGTTTCCTCTTAAGATCAATAAAATGGAAGATACTAGTATATCAAGGCCCGAACCACCCTAATTATGTGGTCTAGGGCAGTCAGTGGTGTGACATATTTTGTCAGTCATAACATTTGACAGCATCATTGTGCCGATCATGCATCTCCATCACATTTGTCAGATATGGCTAATAACCCACTTTGAAATAACTCTTCCCAACATACATTATGAGACATATCTATTTTTTATGATTTTTTATCTTTTTTTGCTGTGTGAATTAAAGGTAATGCCTAAAATAAATCTTTTAGCATTCACATACCCTTTTATCTTTCTTAAAGAGATTGAGCTTGATAGACACCAATTACTGATGCTTTGTTTTTATCAATTACTTTTTGGGGATAGCCCATCAGAAAAAAAATAAATTTTCAATTTCATTCACTTTGGACACAATGTCATAATCTTCTGAACATGCTCTTCTCAATCTTAAAATCTGTGAGCATAGTATAGAATTTTTGCAAGCACTTGGGTGCCAAGAACCATATCACAAATATGAATGACTCCCACTATCCTTGTGATGCACTGAAGTGGACAGTCTGTTGCTGCAAACTAAAATATTTATATCCCAAAATTCAACTTGTTTCTCAGGTATATCAAAAGTAAACTGAAAAGCACGATGGAAATTCAAGACATAATCAATAAACTGATAAAGCTTTACTCTTGACATGGAAGTTGCACCTACTACCCCATCAAAATATCTGTTATATCATAGAGAAATTGAAACTTTCAGGAATATAAAATTTCAAATTTCCAACAGCCAAATTTGAATATTCTGTTCTAAATGGAGTCCCAATCACAGTACCACTTGTTTGTGATTAAAAAGCATCATCAAAACTAATATATGTTTCAGATAATACAAGTTCTGCAAGTCTTAACTTTGTGTGTAGGTGGATTCTGAATTTCACATTCCTCTAAAAATACTTCATTGGATAAAGTTCATAGTCATTTGGTATATTGGTATAGAGTCCCCTTACATCCATGATGAAAAGAAATGCATTTTTTTCTTGAAAGCTGAAGTTCTTCATCAGCTTCAAGGCATGATTATTGTCTTTCACAAATGACTCTAAGTTTATGACTATTGGTTTTAACAAGTCACTCAGGTACTTGGATATCAAAGTTGTCAGGCAAGAACAAGAGGACAAAACAGGCCTACCAGGGTTTCCAACCTTATGAATTTTAGGTGACATGTAAAAGTTACAGCATTTTGGATTGTCTACCAATAAGTTCAATGCTGTTTTTGGCAGTTTACCTTTAGAGATCATTGATTTGAGTTTTTTTTTATTTTATTAATGATGTCACAAACAAGTTTTGTATAAATTGATAATCC
Source organism: Sabellastarte sp. h YS-2021 (assembly GCA_964017235.1). Classification (NCBI taxonomy): domain Eukaryota; kingdom Metazoa; phylum Annelida; class Polychaeta; order Sabellida; family Sabellidae; genus Sabellastarte; species Sabellastarte sp. h YS-2021. Next base: position 63,699,091 of record OZ024929.1, on the reverse strand, counting down.
AACTTAACAAAGTTTCTTCTGCTTTACTCTTTCAATAACCCAATATAATGTAAAATAATAAGAATAAAGAGCTTTCAGAGCATAACTTCTTCATTAGAATAAACACAACTGTTTAAATTTGCAAAAGATGAAAAATACCTTACAGTGATGTTTAAAAAACAAAATCATGTCATTATTATGAAAACACATTTAAAGTCACAAAAATTTATTTTTGCTATAATGTCTCCAAAATTAAAATTTAAAGTTTTTTTTGCAATTTTTACCATGATGTCACAAAATCAAAATTCTAAACAAAGTAGTTCAAATTAAACAAATTAGAAGAGAGATAACAGTTATACTATAAGTCAAATGATCCTGTTCATGCGAAGTGGGAATTTTGATTTTCATTGTCATAGTTTAATTGTAGTAATTGAAGAAATTTTGAATTTTTTTATTTCATCGTGAAAAATTTGAAAAAAAATAAAAAAAATTTGATAGTAAAAAATTGCAAAAAAAAGATTTAAAATTGAATTTTCTTACGTAAAAAAACGGTTTTTGTGACATCATATTTTGATTTATGACGCAAATACACTAAAAATTTGTTTTGTAATAATGACATGATTTTGCTTTTCAAATGTCATTTTGAGATATCTTATTTTTTCCTTGTATCCTGTATATTTAAACCTCCTTCAGATATATCTGAAATAAGGGTATTCTTTTGATATAATCTTTTGATTCCTAGACATTTGCATTAAACATTTTATTTGCTTTTTGGATCATCTCTGGAGGTACCGGTAAAAATGAGTTGGGTACAAAAGTTTTGGGATGGATAGTATCTTTATAATTGTTATTTTTTCCAAAATAGTGTTATGATCTTTTTGTCAATTATTAAATTAAATAATAAGGCTGAACTGGACATCCCTGCCTGATACCCCATCTTACATTAATATAATTGGAAAGGCTGCAATTATTCTTTAAACATAATGTAGGCTTACTAAGAAGAACTTCTATTCATTTATGAATTGCTCCCAAAAGTTAAATTTCCTTAGTATGGATATCACACGAAAGGCCATTTCACATTGTCAAAGGCTTTTTCAAAATCAAGTAAAGGAAGAATGCCTGAACTGTTGGTATTTTCAATGTTATCACAGATATGAAGACTAGCTCTAACATTTATTAGTATGAATCAATTTTATATACTCTGTTTGGTCTCTGGAAATAACTGTACCCATAACATTTTGTAATCTTAACACCAAGGCAAAAGCCAAAATTCTATAGTCAACATTAGTTAAGCTTATTGGTCTATTGTAGTCTATTGTTTTCTAAAATTTTTCTGGATTTCTTTTTTTAAATATTAATGATAAGATTGAAACATTTTGTGAATAAAATAAGTGCCCAAGATCAAAAGAGTCATTGCAAGAATGTAGAACAAGGTCTTATATATCAATCCAAAATGTTTTATAAATGCTACAGTTAATCTATCAGAACCTAGAGCTTTATTGTTTCACATTAACTTAATTGCATTTTTACATTCTAAGTTGGTTATTTTATCCCCACGCTGACTTTGATATTTACTTGATAAAACTAGCACTGTGGTTACATTGGCAAGCTTTTTATCTATGCAAGAGTTTTCAGGATTTTCACGGCTACTCTTCCGGCTGATGATTTGAAAAACTATTGTCTTGTATCTGGCCTTAGTCTCATTTCACAATTGGTTGAACGAGCAGTTGCTATGCAACTGCTAGAACATATAGATGTCCATAACTTAAATTCTGATCCTCAAAATCACTGTTAGACCTTAGAAAATAGCTCAAAACATACTTCTTCAAACATGCTTGTGATATGTAATTTTTATGTAGCAGTGCTTAGAGACAACATGTTATAAGCGATATTTAAAAAGCATTTGTTATGTTATGTTATAACTTAGATAATCTACATAACTTTGCATACAAAAGAGGTCACTCGACTGAGACAGCTCTTCTGTGCATAAAAAATGAAGTTCATCTAGCCTTCTCGAGTGTCAAACCTACTGTCTTGATATTGCTTGACCTCCCGGCAGCATTCAACACCATTGATCATTCCATTCTTCTTAGTTTTTTTAGAATTGGTTTGAAGTCGGTGATTCTGTTCTGAAATGGTTCACTTCCTACCACTCTAAGTGACATAAGTCAATAAAAATTGGTTCTACTCTTTCTGATCTTTTAAAACTCCTATTTGGTGTTCCCCTAGGTTCTCACTGCCCCCCTCAGTTTGGTTATTGGAAAATACAAAGGAATAAAGTTTACTTTTTATGCAGATGACACCCAAGTTTATGTCCATCTATCCCAGAAGAATTCATCTGCTCATGCATTTGAACAGTTGAACAGGCACCTAGATGATGTAAAACAGTGGATCTCAACTAGTAAACTTAAATCCAGATAAGACTGAGTTTATTTTATTTGGTTCATAAAGACAGAGAGATAAGTTGAAAGCATATTTGCCAAATACCATCCTGGGTAGTCCCCTCTGCCCTGCTGAATCAATCAAGAATTTTGGGTGTGGTTCGATTATGATATTCCTTGTCCAAACATGTTCAGAATGTCTGCAAAAGTTGTTATGAACTTTATGACTTTAGACATGCCAGGAGCTTTCTTACTCATGATGTTTCTTGTGGCCAATGCTGTTGTTAGTAGTCGGTTGGATTACTGTAACTCACTTTTCAGGAGTCTCTCTGATTTCAATCTTCATAAATTACAGTGCATTCAAAATAGTTCAGCTAGAATTGTATCAAATACCAGTAGATATGCTCCTGTATAACTCCTGTGCTTAAGAAATTACATTGGCTTCCTGTTGAACATCACTCAGTCTTTAAAACAGCTTGTTTACACAGGTACCCTTGTTTCTTCACACTGGTTTTTTTATCCATATTACAGCAGTTCTTACAGTACCAGGCACAGTCAGAGTGGTGGTAATTTCCTTGTTCATTCAAAGTTCCAAGCCTCTATCTATAAATCTGTCAAGCAGTTTGGTTATACAGTTTTGCTTTTGATGCCCCCACTGTTTGGAATGCTTTTCCTGATGAGATTTATGCGTCCCCCTACCCTCTTTCAGAAACCTACCTGTACACTAAGGCATACCCACCTTGATTTTACTCACCCCCTGGCATTCTCTGTGGTGCTTGGCCTTTTTTTCTGTCCCTGGATACTGAAATTGGTTGACTGTTTTGGTTTTGGTGCGACTTAGAGTCCCCTTTGAATAGGGGAGATTAGGCGCTATAAAAGTCAAATTAGAATTAAGAATAACTATTAGACAATTCAGAGTAGTAATTGTACAATGATTTAATATGTCTTTAACATGTGTATAATGATTGCCATTTACATAGTTAGATTGTAAATATTATTTTTAATTTAGCGGGTTTTTTTTGCTTGATCCATTTAAAAATGGAGCATCCAGTAAATTAACAATTTACTCAGTGACCGGATAAATGCAGCATATGACTTATTTCATAAAGAGGGACAAATGAAATTGGAGCCTCTCATACAAACAGACCACATCATTACAACACATGATCAATATATTGTAAACATGCTTCAAGTTCAAGCTGATATTGTCTTTCTTAATGTATTTTTAATGCAATATTGGATAGCCTGCTCTTAAATTCTGAATTTTATAATTTCCAAAAAATTCAGTTTTTACAATTCATTTGATTATTGAGATTTTGTGTTTGAAATTAGTTTTTGCTGATTCAGTCCTCGCAATTTTTATCTTTTGGTGTACTATTAATTTGATCTCAATACCATTTCTCATCTTTTATTATGTGTATCAAAAACTGTTGTCACAGCTTTATGGTCAGGAAACAGTGTATAGATTATTGAACTTGATTTTATAAATTCACAAATAATGTTACATATATTATAATATGGTCTTGATTTCTTGATTTGTCAATAGAGTAAACATAAGTATACTTATGCTCTTCTGGGTTATATAAACTGTAGACATTACTTATTTTCTTAATTCTTTAATTCTGAGAAAACTTCACTCAATTTCTCTGACCTTTTTGATTGTCACTCATTTTTATCACAGCAGTTGAAATCCCTTCCAATAAAAATATTGGAGTTAGCTTTTAGAGTACTGTGTTATCATTCTTCTAAATCCTGAAAAAAATGTTATTCACTGGTTTATATCATTTGGGGCCTATATGCTGATTAAAGTCAATATCAGTTGAGTGCTATGTGTTTCAATATTTACCATTACTTTTCTACCCTCGTTATTAGTTTGAATGTCTAGTACAGTGTGTACAGGAAAATCAATATCACTGCAACCCCTCAACCATGTTAAGGTTTTGAAATACAATAAAATGGTACCATATTTTCCAACATCTGTATCAAAAGATGACAGAATATTCTTTTTATTACCCACCATGAGTTGTATATGACCTATACAAGGGGATATACAGAGAGAATGAGGGGACCCACCGTTAATTTGTATTCCTATTACCTATATTCTTAAAAATTTCTTGAAGAGTATGGTCTACCTTTTCAATACTTATGACTTCTTCAGTTAAAAGTTGGGAAACTGCCATTTACTGTTTTTCTAGCCTAACTTTTACAACCCCAAACATACAGATTTTTTACAGTTAATGTGACAATTGATAAATTAATAAACAGTTGGGCTAAATCATGGGGTGGGGGGACAAACTGTTAATTTAATAATCATATCATCTCTCAGTATACAGTGTAAAGGAAAACAGCCATTTACAGTGTTACAGACTTAACTGAAGAACAAGTAAATCTTGTTTTATTTATATCCCTCTGATAGAATAATACCTTGATAAAGGATAAACAGAGAACAAAATCCCTTCCCATTTATTGTTAACCATTACCTATTTTGTGTGTGTGTGTGGTACATGCCCAGGTCCCTGAAAAAGTGTTTGTGTTGGGTTGAGGCAGGGGGGGCATCTTTTTGTGAGAAATTGTACTTGTCCTGGCACTTCAAGGGCCTGTGACGTCATGCATGCTAGTGATGTGAAACTTCAGAATTGGCATTGTGGTTAAGGTTTGTAATTTTTCTAGGGTCAAAATAATAAATAATTCAAAACTGCATCACAGGTTCAGATCATAGTTGGTAGAAAAAATTTAATGCTCTTAGAACAATTGTTTATGGTGACCTTAAACTTCTGACAATAATTACATTATGCTAACTTTAAGGTTATCTCTTAAAGGCTAGTAAGGAAAAAACTACTTTGTAAACTTCAGTTGATATTGTAACACGGTTACATTTATTAGTGAATTATCATTGTATAATTATCATTATTATAATTGCTTCAACTGTAAAGTGCAGATATGAAAATTAAAGGTGGATATTATAATTATTTATTAAATGAAGATTCCAAAATTGATTTAAGCTAGATTGGGGTAGATTACAATATGTTTTTCAATTAAAAGGTAGGGCAAGTTTTTACAGCCATGTTTTGACATTAAGCGAGGACACAGTCTTTTGAAAATAAAGTGTTGACCAGTGCAAGGCAATACAATTGGAAGTTTTAGAGGACACAGAAAACAAAGAAATTGCATGTTAAAGCAATATTAGAAGTTGTTTTGAAATTATATGCAAATTAAGGGGAATTGTGAAATATCCTGTGCTGATGTAAGCAGGTATTCCAGGTTCAACTAATCAAAATTAAGAGATTAGGGATTTTCTAGAAATTTGAATGTCATTTTGATGTCATAAGTAGTATATAAGCTCATGCTTGAGCCCAAATTGTCAGATTACCTACAGAGGTACCTGCTGTTTGAATCCTTCAGAACTAGGAACCCGAAGTTGGCAAAACACTTTAGAAATATTATTGGACTTTTGTAAAATATTGTTAAATACAACGTGAAGTACTTAAATATTTGAAGTCTTAGAAAACAAGCATATGCCAAAGATTTAAATATTAAATAAAATTTAACTGAAGAAGTTTTACAAAGAAGATCAACAAGAAAGCCAACAAAATAAATCACAACGAGAAATTGATGAGTTTGTTGTTTTTATTTCTGCCTTTCACCGTTATATAAATCTGCCACTGTTATAATATGTTAATACATATTATTTAAATTTTTAATCAGTTTCTAAGAAAATGGAGGGTGTACAAGGATGCTAATGCATCTTGTACCAATATTTTTTAAATTGAAATTTACTCACAGATATATACTACATAATTATTGTTATATTAAATCATCCGTAATGTATGCTACTTTATTGCAAAATAACTGTTTCTTCAGTCCAGGGTTTGAACCATAGACCTCAGAGGTGAGTGTGACACCACTGTATCACCATGCCACTGTTAAATCCCCATGTATAATATGAAGTACACTTCATTGTGACATCATCAACATATGTGACATCACAGGCCTTTGAACTTTACAAGTATTAATTCTTACCAACACTTGGCTGTCCCCCCTCCCCTTCAAAAATCACTAAAATCGTTGGTACAAAACAATCAAATGGGAAATAGATAATTGAAAGTTGAAGTGTGATTCATTGTCAGAGATGGATCAATAATAAGTAATACTCTGCTCTACCTATTTCCTATTTTCATGTTGGAAGTCGAAAACGGATAACATAGGCTAAATTTATCTTTTAATTTTAATTTTGACCTCATTTAGAAAGAAGTATAATTAACAGTTGGTCCCCTCAGTAAAGTTCAACTGTTAATTATATTATCAGCTACTGTTTGTCTGTTTTCTATGCATAGCATTAAAATAGGTAATAAGTACATTTCATATTTTTGGAAAAGGGAAGCCATGTGGGAAGATGCCTGTTTACCCATTAAGGCAGGCTGTTAAGTAGGAAGACAGTGTTTTCCAGATGAAAAATATAATATAGGTAATAAGAAAGTAAATTAACGGTAGGACACGTTAGGTGGTAGACTAAGACAGACAGGTGATGATTTACTGCAAGCAGGTGGTGACTTACTGATTCCAGTTGGTTTGTCAGTCATCCTGAGTAGGTGTACAGGTAAGACAGGTGGTAATCAGGCGAGACATGGTGTTAATTTCAGTCATTCTGGCAGGTAAGACACGTTAGGTGGTAGACTAAGACAGACAGGTGATGACTTACTGCATCCAGGTGGTGACTTACTGATTCCAGGTGGTTGGTCAGTCATCCTGAGTAGGTATAGAAGTAAGACAGGTGGTAATCATGCAAGACATGGTGTTAATTTCAGTCACTCTTGTAAGACACGACAGGTGGTAGGCTGAGACAGACAGGTGGTACCTTACTGCATCCAGGTGGTGACTTACTGATTCCAGGTGGTTGGTCAGTCATACTGAGTAGGTGTACAGGTAAGACAGGTGGTAATCAGGCAAGACATGGTGTTAATTTCAGTCACTCTTGTAAGTAAGACATGACAGGTGGTAGGCTAAGACAGACAGGTGGTAACTTACTGCATCCAGGTGGTGACTTACTGATTCCAGGTGGTTGGTCAGTCATCCTGAGTAGGTGTACAGGTAAGACAGGTGGTAATCAGGCAAGACATGGTGTTAATTTCAGTCATTCTGGCAGGTAAGACACGTTAGGTGGTAGACTAAGACAAGACAGGTGATGACTTACTGCATCCAGGTGGTGACTTACTAATTCCAGGTGGTTGGTCAGTCATCCTGAGTAGGTATAGAAGTAAGACAGGTGGTAATCATGCAAGACAAATACAATGTTAGAATGTGTATAAATACTGAAATTGTTATAAGTTAAATGTTTTATATTGGAAATATATCTTCAAGTTCAATATGTCTTTTGATCAACATCAACAGTTTTTATTGAATATGTGCAGCGTATGTGGCAAAAAAGCACTCACAGAATCACAGATTAAAAAAAGACACCCAAGAGAACTTGCAAAAATGTAGCAGATGAAGTATACATATTTTATGGATTAGATATCTCAAATGATAGTGAAATTCACCCAAAAATTATGTGTTATTCTTGTTACAATAAAATGAAAAAAGCAAAAGTTCTGTCTGATGAATTCTCAAACAAAGAGGAAAAGTTTCTGGGGGAAAAAGAGAAGGCAAGCACTGCGGATATAACTGCCCTCTATGCAGTGAATATTGTTCAGATAAAATATAAAGAGACTTGGCCGCCCAAAGAAAGTTTCAAATGCATCAGAAAATGTTTTCATCAAATTGTTTGACAATACAGTTGACACAAATGTAGATATTGAAATTCAAAATATGTCAGAAGCTCAGATAAAAAGTTTCAAATGTGAAATATGCAAAGATGTGTTCTCTCTCTGCACTGTAAGGACTACGTGTGATCATTATTTCTGTTCAGAGTGCATGGACAGTCATTTCAAACACAAAGAAAGCAATATTACCGAATGTCCAATTTGTCATACTTTAATTCAACAAAAAGAAATCAGAAGAGCTGATAAAAGATTTGAGGAACAGTTAGGAATTCTTGATGTTGTGTGCTTGAAATGTAAATGGACTGGACCACTATCAACTTTGGCTTTACACACCTGTGAATTACCTTCAACATCACAAAGCTTTGAGACAAGTGTTTTGGATTCTACAGACCACCACATGCTGCATAGTACTCCTGTGCATTCCAATCTAGCTGAAAGAATGGAAATGGAAACACAGACCTCTCCAATTGAACAAGAGCCCAAGACACCAACTTTTGCAAAAGATACCAGTATTCAGAGTACACTAAAGAGACCATTAGCCTCACCTTTATCAAAAGAGGAAGAAAAGGTCCATACACATTTAACTAAACGTAAATTAACGTTTGCAAAAGACAAATCAACCATTGCTTGTAAAACTGGAGGACAGCCGATTCTATTGCAAAAACTTACCAAGCCAAGAAAGTCCTCTGCCACTGCAACATCACCAACTGAAGAAAAAGCATGCCAAACAGATCTCAAAGGTCCGTTCTATAGTTGCTGGATCTGATTTTCAATCCCATCAAAATCAACAAACATCAGAACTCGAGATAATTACCAAGATATCTCGTTTACATATTTGTGCTGGGGCTGGGGTAAGGAAAATGCATTCCTGTCAAGAAAAGTAGCACTTGCAATGAAAACATCATTACATTTATCTTGGGCACAACACAGAATGCAAAAAAGATTTCTCAGCCATAGTCTTGGCATCAAATGTGTGAGTGAGCATTCATTGAGAGAAATAAAGAAGTTCCTACTATCTGATCACTTAACAACAAAGAACATAAAAGCCAAAGAAAGGGATGGTGCTGCATACAAAAGCTCAAAAGGTTTCACTGATATTGAAGTTCCTGTTGTCTATATCAAGGATTTGTCACAATGTGTCAAGGAGCTTCTACAAAATTACAAGAAAACAAATATGTTCAATCTTTTAATACATGTAATTTGTTTCCTAAAATAATCATTAGAAGTATTTTTTTCGCTAAAACAAAATACATAACCTTCTTCTTTACACACAAAATCCTGCATAAACAGAGTTGTGTGGGAAGCTCGTGGGTTTGGGGGAGGGGCAATATTTACTGCAGCATTACATGTGTGTGTTAAAAAAGTTCAACAAAACTAAATGTACAGACTGGAAACCACTGTGCACTACCTTTATAAATTAATGTAATTACAGCTTTACATTGTGAATTTGACAGTTTTTCCTCAAAAAAATTTTCTTTATATACATCAAGCAAAAAAAGACCTAACTTTGGCCAGAAAATTCTGTAAAATTTAACTGGAAGTCCATCTAGACCTGGTGATTTGTTCAATTTCATGCATTTATTTACCGCAAAGGTACACTCATCAAGTGTTAGCGGTTTATCAAAGAAGTCTTTTTCATTTTCAGTAAGTATGTTATCTAATCTGCATGTTGCTAAATATTTGTATTTGTTCTATTGGGTTTTGCAGTGGTGTATAGCTCTTTATAAAAGGCCCTGCACTCATTTAAGATTCTATCAACATCTTCTATTACCCTATCTTCTGATATAAGTTTACTAATTTTATTGTTCATCTGTCTGTGTTTTTCCAGTTTCAGAAAATAGGAAGTAGACTTCTCACCTTCTTCTACATACTGGGCTCGAGCACGTATTTGTGCACCTATTGCTTTCATAGATAATGTGTTCACAAGTTCTTTCTTAAGTTGTTCTCTTTTTTATTTAAGCAGATCACTGTTTTTCTGTTATAAAGCTCTATTTAGGACACTAATATCATTTTCTAACTTATCAATAATATCTTTTTGGAGTTGAGCAATGAAAAGAGAGTATTTCAATGAAAATTCTTTAACCTTTACTTTGTATAAATCCCAAATCACACGTTTATTTAAATTGAAGTATGAACAGTCCTGCAGTACTTTATCAAACAATGCTTCTATTTGACTACAATAAGATGTTTCTTTTAAAACAGAAGTATTCAATTTCCATAAGTTGGGACCACTTTTTTCTTGTTGGTTTGTTATCTTTAGTAATACACTTTTATAGTCAGAGACAGGTGCTGGAGTTATGTCACAACATTTAGTTAAAGGTACCAGATTCTTAGATACAAATATACAATCAATTCTACTTTTCATATTGGAATTACCATTACTTTCCCATGTGTATTCATTCAAATTTTGATTTTGATTTTTCCAAATGTCATTTAGACATAGCTGTTTAATACATTTTTCCAGGTGGTATTTGCTACTGTCAATGTTTCCTGATTTTCTATCTTTATTGGACATAGCTGTGTTGAAATCTCCCATCAATAAGGAGTAGTAATTATCTGATATGAAACTATACTATTTTTTAGGACTGTAAGAAATTTATTTCATTCTGTGACATTATTTGGTGCGTAAATGTTTATAATATTGTAGATATCCTCTTGTATTTTTATTTTAACCATCAATTTCCGCCCTTCTATGTCACACTGAGAATCTAAAACTTCACAATTTAAGTTATTGCTTATCATAAAACAAACACCTCTGGAATGCACTGAATCTGTATGAGAATGAATTACTATACCATCACAGCTTTTATTAAAAACATTTTTGAAATCAGGTGTACAGAATGTTTCCTATAAGCATATAATATCTAGCTTTTTCTTTTTTTAACCAATGAAAAAGAGCATTTCGCTTTTTGGCTTGCCTTAATCCTCGTACATTTAGAGTAATAATACTAAATTCATTGTTTTTGATTGTGCACGTATCCATTTTAGATCTTACAATTTTTTTACATTTTTCTTATCTAACTACAACACTTTGTAGTGAACTACTTAGTGTTTGGTAGCAATGTTGCCTGTTTCTCTTTAAATTGAATGTCATCTTTGACCGGAGATGATGATGCTTGCCGTTTTGAGGTGAGATATTTCTTTATACCAGTTTTGGCAGCATCAGATGGTACATTCTTGGGAGATTTTCTAGCTGGGCCACTAGAGCTTCTACAAGCAGAAGTTGTCCTGGTTAAGTCTCTGGCTGCTCTTATTTCCTGTTCAATAGCCTCCATTTCTTTTTTGTAACTGTCATAGGTTTCCTGGTTGAGTTCTTTCGCTGAGTGAGGGGGAGTTGAAAGACTCTGTACAAAGACACTGTAATTTGGTGAGGCAGGGGTCTTTGACCCATCCTTAGCTGGCAACACTATATCATGGAATAGTTGATGTGCACTTCTGAGCTCCATCATCAGCTTGCCTAACTCATTATGGCCCGGAAAATTTGCTGGTCTGGTACATTTTGTGAGTTCTGGTGACAACCCACTGCCATAGAAACAGTCAGAAGTAGCTTCAGCCAGAATTTTGTCACCAGTTTCAATCAATGCCTCTGTGAACATCATGCATGTGTCCATTTTGATCTTGACAAGATCCCTCATCACATCTAATTTGACTAGGTCCCAAGCGTTAGATTGTGGCAATTCTTTAGATACCATTTTTGCATCTCTACCTGTATCTGTATTGAGAATATCTTGTGCTGTCTCCTGATATCCTAGTGTCATAGCCTGTGTATACTGGTAGGCATGCTCAACAGATCTAAAGTTTCTACCATCATAGGCAATGTCGCATTCAAAGAAGTTCAAAAAAATCATGGGTGATCTGAAAGCGATGATATTGTCTGTATACTCTGGTTCATAGAAGGGACATTGGAGTGTCTTGTCTTTGTGTCCTTCACCTTGGCATACCTTGCATTGCCTTTCTTGTGAATGCTGACTTTTGTGATAGATTCTACATCTCAGCACTCCTAAATGCGCAAACTTTGGTAGTGGTGGTTGTAGGGGAGCTTCACATAGCAGAAACGATCTCCATTTTTTAAAGTTTGACCACCCCCATTAAGGTTTCATGCTCTACAGAAGTTTACATTTCCAACAATTTCACAATTGGGAAAAGAAGTCAAAAGGTTAAAGACATCTCCATTGTTTATTTCAAAGGGCAAGTCTTGTATGAGGACTTTTTCAGTGGCTATTATATCTTTTCTTTTCATCCCAAAGGGATTTTTGTCATACAAACATTACAGTCTGATGCTAATGCCAATAGCAAGATGACAACATTAATCAGTAAACTAAAATCTATGCAGCTGTATTTATTTATTGTATTTATTTATTTGTGTTTTAACATCACTTTCAACACATTGTATAGGTCATATCACGATCGATAGTTTTATGGGCAGAGGAAACCCGTACATACAGCTGGTCAAGGTTCTGTACTGTAAACTGCAGACCAATGGCAAACAACTACTAGCTTTCCCACTTGAGGTCGGGCTGGGATTTGAACTGTAATCTCATAGGTGGGAGGCAAGTGTGTTAACACTGTGCCACATTGGCCTCACCCAAAGATATGTGGAATGCTGCAAATGATTATTATATATAGTTTTACCTAATTCTGCTATCTCCATTAAAAGCTATACTTCGAATAATTAAAAGATCAATTGATAAATTTTACAACTTTAACTGTACTACACCTGCACAGTTTGAAAAATTACCTGATAAGTGTAACAGTTAGAATTCTAAACCTTGTTGAAAAAAAAATATTTATGGATAAGTAGTTAAACAAGTTATTTACGAAAATGTTTAATTTCAAATATATTTAAGTTACATGTGACACATAAGATGATGTAACATTTACTAACTTTAAAGTGACTATAATCAATTTATTATTTGTTATTCCTAACCTTAAACTGGGTTTCCCGTTAGAGTTTATATATTATCTATTAGCCTTTGAATTGGTAGCCTTAAAGTCATTATAGCACACATGACGTCACAGGCCTTTAAAATGCCACAACAAGGGCAAATTTTCACAAGCACACCCCACCCCCACCCCCCTCAACCTCAAGAAAAGTAAAAAACCATTTACTATGCACACACAGACTCATACACAAAAAATAGGTAATGGGTAGTAGGAAAAGGAATTCTGTTATCTGTTTTCTTTTATTGAGGTATTGTCCTATCACACGGAGATACATAAAACAAGATTATCTTGTTCTGCAGGGAAGTCTAAAATACTGTAAATGACTGTTTTTTCTTTACACTATATACTGAGAGATGATATAATTATTAAATTAACTCTTAGTCCCCCACCCGGTGATTTAGCCTAACTGTTTATTAATTTATGAATAGCGACTTTAAATATAAGAAATCTGTATGTTTGTGGTAGTAAAAGTAATGCAGTGTTTCCACTGGAACCGACAGGCCGGTAACTATGCATTTTTGGAGAGTTGGGACCAATGTTTACATGGTCAGTTAGGGTCGGTTGCAAGTTACTGACCTGTCGGGGAGAGTCGGTGAAATATCAAACATGTTTGATATTTCTACGACCATTGCCGACCCTTGTATCCGACCCTAATTTCAGGCCCCTAGCAACAGGCCTGTCGGTTAACTTAACGGCCTGTCGGTTACACTTCCCGGCTTGTTGGTTAATCAAACAGGCCTGTCTGTAGCAAGTATCTGGCTTGTCCCAAATATGGACTTCCAGACTGTATGTGATGACTCACTGACCGTGCGGGAAGTGTTACAGTACAGTCGGTAACTTTAGCCGGCCTGTCTGTAACTGTTCCCGACAGGCCTGTAAAGTTTACAGGCCAGTCGGTAATTTTTACAGACTGGGTCCTAGAGTCAGGAAAAATTGTAACCGACAGGCCGTAAACTGAAACAGACAAGCCGTAAACAACAACCGACAGGCCTGTAACACTAAAAGACAAGCCAGGAATTTGAAATCGACAGGCCGTAAGAAGGAAAAATATTGAGTCGGTAGACAATCTGTGTATATTTGGGCTTTGACTTGTCGAGAGACAACTTGGTGTGCAGCTTTGATTTTAGGTTTTTTATTTTTTTGAAATTACCTAGGCTGAACTGGTTGGGAGTGAAATCTGTTCTGTGAGGTTTCACTTTTATTTTAAGTTTTTGTTTTTTAAAACAAGCTGTACAATTGATTGATTGATTAGCATGCCAAGGGGCAGAAGGAGAAAGATTGAAGTACCAACTTGAGACACTCAACCACAGTTTGAGTTAGGAGATACAGCAGAGGATATAAAGAGAAGGAGGAGGGGGAGAGAGGAGAGGGATGAGAGAGAGAGGATTGAACAGGAGGAGAGGGATGAGAGAGAGGAGGGGAGAGAGCCAGGAAAGAGGAGAGAAGAGAATGCGAACTGATACGGATACTGATGTAGAATCAACTCAATCCAGACAGAAGAAGGGCCAGATGAAGTACATTTTCCTGAGTAATTCAGACAAAGAAGCTATCGTGGAGTTCGTTAAACAGCACGAGGAACTTTATGACAAGACCAACGACAATTTCAAAGACAAGCAGAAGAAAGAAAGACTTTGGGAGCAGCTAGCAGCTACCAGAAACTTGCCTGTCAAGACTGTGAAGAAGTGGTTCGACACTCAACGTACCAGATATGGCAAGCTCACTCAAACAAAGTCAGGACAAGGAGCTGAGAAGAGCACAGTACGTCAGACCTGGATGAAGGACAGTTTCAGTTTTCTACGAGGTCACATCAGAAGGAAGGGAGTTTCCAAGTCTTCTGCATTCAAGACACCCCAGAGGCCCTCTGCAGCCACAGCTTCAGCTTCAGTTCCAGATACATACAGGGACACAGAATCAGAGATGGAAATCAGCATTGCATCAGATGTTACTCATCAGCCTTCAAGCACCAGTCCCCATTGATGACAGCCTCCAGTCACGACTACCACCACGTCTGCAGATCCAGTCTTAGATCAGTTCCAGCAGATGAGGTCGATGATTTCCACATTTCTGGGTGCACGTCAGGACCCCACTCCAAGTCCTAGACAGTCGTTCTGCAACTATCTCTACTCTGAGATTGAACATCTTGAAGAAAGGGACTTTTTAACCTTCAGGAATGAGACAGTAAAGCTTCTCAGTGAAATATAGTACAAGGCAGAAGAATGCAAGAGACAGGTCACCACAAGTTAAGAGGTCACCACATATCAACTTCCAGAAGCATCACAGTCCACAGCAGGACAGGAATACATACTCACCATCCCGGAAACTCAACCAGTCTCCATTCCAGTTCTGCAGCCTCAACAGACTACCACAGGACAGCCTGTTACAGTGATTGCAAAAGTACAGCAACCATCAGGGCCTTCATCATTGTCAGCACCAGCCTACTTCTAATGTAGTTGTGGATGACCAACAGCCTGGGACTTCCAGACAGATGATTTTTAACCCACCTTCAGTTGCACCTTCACAACAGGAGGAGAGTCTGCACAACACTTATGGATTATCCAGTTATTCCCAGTGTGCTTACGTATCAACAGATGGACACACCACAGCCATTTTCACCCTCTCAACTTCAACCAGCACCGTCACCAGTGCCATCTTCCACTCATCAAGAACATTCAAGACCTCCCAGCTAGTCCAGCCAGCAGAGCCAGAGTCAGCCCAAATCAGCGGATTAGCCCGCACAAGTCGCACCAAACCCAGCCCTTTTAAGGGCCACCCGAATCTTCAAAAAACAATTAAGAAGCTACATGTCTATGCCCAAAAACCAAAAAAGCACACCGTCCAACACTTACACCTCCACACAGTACAAAAAAAATTGTGTGAATGAATATGTGAATGTTAAACAAGTATAAATAAACTTCCACCACAAAACAAAAACAAAAAACAAAAAAAAAATTCCCCTTAAAAAAATAATCCCCTAAGAAATCAAAGTAAAACCACCACCACCACCCAAACAAAAACAAAATTTAAAAAACAAAAGATGTGGACTTAAACCCACAACCCCAACCCCCCCCCCTCCCAAATAAAGATGTGGACTCAAACCCACAACCCCCAAAAACACAGTTGTAGACTCAAACCCACATCCCCCAAAAACCAAGATGTAGACTCAAACCCACATCACTCATAAACCAAGATGTGGACTCAAACCCACGTCCCTCAAAAACCAAGATCCAGACTCAAACCCATGTCCCTGTCTCCCAAAACCCCAACAAACGTGAGGCCTAACAAAATTTACAAAAATGTGAGTGGCAATGAATTGATAAACTGAAAAAAAAATTATTTAAAACTGTGACTGCAAAACTTGTATAATTTTGTTTTGCAAATTTCCTATCATTTTTTAATTCTTGTGAATTCTTTGCAGGAAATATTTCCAGGTATTTATTTGAAACTTTTTTCTTAATACCACTTTGTAAATTATTTTTTTCCGAGAATAAAGCCAGGTCATGTTGGGGTTGAATGGCAACTTTGTTTAGTGAGGACCTGGGTTTGAACCTGTAAGTGATATAATTTACTTTTTTCAACTGAGTGTGGGATGGATTGGTATTTGTGATGGGGAATATTTTTGGTGAAATTGAATTTGAATTATATTGTTAGAAACTTGGGGTTATTTTTGGGAGGCGACACTTTGCTAAATAAAGTTCTTGGATTATTTGGGTAGTCCTGAAAAGGACTGATATATGACAGCATGTCCCCTCAGTCTTTTTAAACTCTGTCCTCCTGCCCAGCCAGCGCCCCCACATGATTGAAGTAGTCTTTCAGTAGGTCTCGTTGATGTTTAGCCTCCCTCGATGGGTTCCTGAAGTTCTCTTGATGTCTCTGTTCCCCCTGGTCCCCCTTTGGTGGTTGTATGTCGTCAGCTGGAGTAGGTGGTCTGTCTGCTGCCCCCTGATGGCTTCTCAGCATGTTATGTAGTACCACACATGTTAACACAATGTCTCTCACAACTTTTGGCCTCTGCTCCATGGTGGTCAACAGCACCCTGAATCTCTTGACAAGTATACCAAATGAGTTCTCGACCACCCTCCTCCCTGGATATCCTGTAGTTGGCTATTCTCTCTTCTCTGGTCAGTTGGTGTCTACTGTAAGGCTTGCCCAGCCAAGGCATCAGGGAAAAGGCGTCGTCCTCCAGCAGGAAGTAGTGTAGATTTGGCCCCCCAGGTCCAAGTGGTTCAGGTGGTGGTAGTCCCAAGGTTCCATTTTCAATTCTTCTTTTCAGTTTGCTGCGGTTGAAAATCTGTGCATCAGATGATGACCCAGTGGCCCCCGCGTTGACCCAGAGGAACTTGTAAGCTGCATTGACTAAGGCCAAAAGTACCAGGGAGGTAGCCCGTGTAGTTGAAATATTCACTGACTTCTTGGGCTTCTTGATAGCAATGTGTTTTCCATCTAATGCACCAACTGCATGGGGGACATTCCATCTGTTTCTAAATCTCTGTTCAATTGTCTTCCAGTCTTCAGGATCAGTGGGCCACACCAGATACTCTTGTTGAAATTCTTTCAAAATGGCTTTGCAGACCTGGGGGATAAACTTGCAGATGGTCAATCTTCCAACCCTCCAGTGGTATTGCAGTGAGGTGTAGCTTTCCCATTTGGATAAGTGTCTCAAAGTAACTGCCAGTTTCAAGCCGACTTTCACTGGCTGCCTGAAGTTGGTGATTGACTTCCTGAGGTGGGGGATGATTCTTTCTTTCTTTAATCAAATACAAAAATGCTGGCTCCATCCTGGTGAAATTTGGGTAGCCTGGTATGTCACTAGTGATCAGTTCGTCCAAGAGTGTTCTGTAGCAACCTCTCTCCTCTCTCCGCAGTATCCAGGGCAGGACCCATGGATTCTGTGGCTTCCTTCTCCTTCTGGGTGGTGGGGGTGATGCTGATGCTGGCTGGGCAGATGCTGGGTTTGGCTGTCCTCTGTGTTTTGTAATCACAACATACAAAATAAATTTAACTCAATAAAAAACAGGACAGTGATCTATCAGTTGCTCTTGGTGTGTTCCTGTCATCTTTGAAGTGTGACATGAATGGCACATCACAGGGGAGGGGGTTTATATAGTGTATATGGATATTGATTCTGGATCCCGACTCTAGATACCGACCCACAAAAACAATCAGTCCTGTCGTGAAGGGTTGGGAACATGTTCCCGGCTTGTCTGTTTGTCTTTATGGCTTGTCTGTTTGTGATCCGGCTTGTCTGTTAGGGGTTCGGGCCTTGTCGTAGAAGTTCTACGACTGGCCATGCAAAAAAGGTTCCCGACCCTACGTCTTGTCGGGATGGTCATTATGACCTGTCTGTAACTTTACCTCCTGTCGGGGATTTCATAACCGACTCATCATTTTTGCGCCTTTTTTCTACGACCCTACAACTTTTGCAACCGACCCTAGGGTCGTAGGGTGGGTTACAGGATCGGTTCCAGTGGAAACACTGCATAAAGCTAGAAAAACAGTAAATGACAGTTCCCTCATTTAATCACTCATATTATATTATTATCTTTGTGGTATATTTTTTTCCTGCATATATCATTCGGAAAGTTTTCCTACTTGCTACAAAAGTTTTTTTTTGCAAGAAAACTTTTACTTTTATTTCTTAGGCAATATGATTTCCAGGAGCAAATATTCAATTAGACTCCAGAGGCCATGCTGGGTTCTCAAGAAACTAATTTACACTAATTTATACATTACTTCATCATGAAGACTTTCATCAGCTTTGAAATTCTTTCTCTGGTGTTCATGATGGTTTTCTTTTTTTTCACCTTGTTAATCGTGGGATTTTTTGCTGGTTTTTATTTTTCATCTGCAATTTCTGATGCTTGATTTTTTATTTTCATTGGTTGTTTTAGTTATGTTTTCTATCTGAGCCTAGGTTGGGCTTGTGTTTTTTCACCGGTTGTACTAATCTGTGATGTGTTTCAGATAGTGTTTTTGTGAAAATGCTTTTCATCAGTTCTGCCGAATTTGACTTCCAGAGATATAGATATAGTTTAAACATATGTAGCCATCAAAACGATTGTTTTCATCCATCTTCATGAGTATTAAATATTCAAAATCAGTATCTTCATATCTTCTTCACCATGGAACTGCTGTGAAATCAAAGATGTCCAAATCAACTAAGTTCCTGCTGCTTCAATGTTTTAATATCCAAATAAAATGTAAAACAAAACAACTTGTATTTTTGTTCTGATGAAGGAGTGAAGCACCAAAAGCTCAAAATAAATTCATTTATTTAAATGTTCTTTGTATTTATTTTCTTTTACGTTATAACTAAAGATGTGTTTTCCTTTTGTAGCTAATACTTTTTCTGTCAGAATCTGTTGACGGATGTTCATCAGTAATGTGTCAAGTTTATTCAACCAGGCCATGTTTTTCACAAAAAACATACCTCACAAACCATACCTTACTGTTCTCTTTAACTCCAGCAAGAGTTTTGGGTGATTGTGTGGAAGTTTTTGACTGGACAAAAACCTCTCGATCTTTGCACGAGTGCACAATAATGGCCATCTGAGTTTATAAAATATTGTGTCTTTGCATGATGGCCTCCATCCATGGTTCTCTTTTCACTGATAATCCCTGAGAGGATCTCTAAATATGAACGATGCAAATCTGCCAGAGATGGGAAATTTTGTATTTAGTAGGCTGAAATTCAGCACCATAGTCTGAAAATTCATCCTCAGAACGAAGCTATGATATTGTAGCACATGCAATTGTTCTATTATTTGCATCCACAGAATCTGAATTTCTGCTCTCCAAGATCTTTTTTTCCTCCAAATCAGTGATGTTTTGGACAACATAGTAAGCAGAGTCATCATGCAATCCAAGGTCGATTTTAAAACAAGATCAAGTTGGGAACTTTGTCGATGTAGGTTCATCCACAAGTGGGGCATTAAAGGAACTCTATCAGTAGAAAGCTGACTGGTGGTTAGGTGAATCAAAATCATATGGCAGTATTCACAAGGGAGGATTTTTGGCACAATATATTAAAGCCAATTACAGGATGATGTCAAAACAAGACAGTCAACAAAAAAATGTTAGTCAGTGGTTACAAGATTGCTACAAATTCCAAAGGAAATAATACAAAAGCAAAATGTGTAAAATCAATTCTATTGTCTGTGACAGAAATCATACTCCCACAAACGTGTCAATGGTCAAAGTCTTGATATTAATTTCACATTGATGATACAAACTCTGTTTTCATGGGTGAACAGATTTACTTCCTTGATTAAAACTGTAAGCAAAATGATGATAACCTAAGTGTTGCTGATCTCCCATGCACACAGTGTAAGTCAACAGTCAGTTGACAAAGAAATTACAAACATGCCATAAACTCTGCTCGAAATAACGCCACTTTCAGTGAATGAGATAAGAAAACAGTCATTAAATAGAGGTTCGCTTCTATTTAAAATTAAAATCGCAGGAGCATTCAGGCACACAAAAATCCTTTATCCCTAAAACTTGATTCCTATTTTATTAACTTGTGTCTCCCATCCGGTTTTCGCCACTAATCAAACATATTTCAAAGAATAAGTGATAGTGTGGTCACTTCATGGTCACAGAAGGCTATGATGTCACAAACGATGACGTCATTCGGCACACCACTCCTACAGCAAAGACTTTATCAGAAGTTCCAGGAATTAGGTTTTGATATCAGTGGCCATTAGTTAGTCCCGAGAGTACCAAAGACATCTGTCTAGGGGTTGATATTTCAACTGATGGATTCAAAGTAGCCTAAGCAGCTATGAAAGAAATAATAAATATCTCTAAGATATGGGATGACAAGATAAAGGGATCAAAAGGGAGATGCAGTCCCATCTGGAGAAGTTACTCTATGTACTGAAGTGCATTAAGGCATCCGGAGTATTTCTAAACTACATGCTTGACCCGTTAAGATCATTGCAACCAAAAGATCATTATTCTCACCTCGGAATTCAGGTAAGACCTGAGAGGCTTTGTAACCCCAGTTCAACGGCACAGCCTTCTTTGATCAACCAAGAATTGATCATGAGATTGAGCTGGAAGTGTTACTTTAAGGGCTGGGGCTAGGTGGAGCTGTCAGATTTATGCCATCATATATTAATAGGTTACAGTTAATACCATATATTTTATCTTGTAATGGTTGATATTTTAGTAGCAATCCGCACCAAGACCCAAGTCTGGACAGATAAAATCTCTTAGTACACTGTGACAATGCAGCTATGGTCTCAGTCTTGATCACATGGGCCGCTAATGTCATTATATTGGCAACTATGGCTCAAAATATATCTATGGAAGTAGCCAAACTCGATATGAATTGATGTATTTTTCACATGGCAGGTCATAGTACTTACTGATTACCAATCTCTGCAGTCCCTGTTCCCGTAATACAGAAACAGACTACATAGTATCCTTCTATCCCCTCAGTAGTTCCAGTCCCCAAATGGATGCATTTGTATGTGACTCCTTATTTAAGTAATTCCTGGCAGTTTATAACTTTTCTAGTGCTGACATTTACAACATATGCCCAAGTTTTTCCCTTGCTTTTCTAGAGTTTCTTACCTTCAACAATCAACTGTCATAATTAATTAAATATCACTCATTAACATCAAGTTGGCCATTTTGACCACAGACAGAGCTCCATTTTGAGATTTCTCTATTAAATATTTCCATACTGATCTTTATTGGTTCATACACAATTCAAAGTAGGCCTGAAAGTCTGGCGTTGACATTTTGAAAAATAAATCAAACCAGTGTGAATACATGTTCATGAAATGTCATCACTTGATGCATCACTTGCTTAGGGATCTGAAGATTTATTTGGGGATAAATGTACCTGGGATGTTGGTACGAGGTAAACATCACAATATTTTAATTCATATGTCTTGGCATGGAATTGGTAGCCAGTGAGTTTCCTTGCCCATAAGTGGTCCTGGTCTAATGCACTTTTCTTGTTTGGTGTGTTTATTGCCATCTTGTTTCACAAAAATAATATCACCCACTTTCACGTTGGCTTTGGTGGCAGGCTGGGCATTTGGAGCTTTGCTTCCAGCACTGTATATGTGGTTGGCTTGACGATTGACAATCTGAGCATCAGCAAAGGCTTTATTTGAGATGTTTAACTGATCACCGGTGTAACTGTCATGCTGAAATAAAATTTCCTTGGCTGCTAGCCCACAAACTCTAGTATTTAATGTATCTGTGACAAGTGTCAATTGTGGTGGAGTAATAGGACCACCTTTGGGATAAGCTGTTTTTAATTGTTTTTCTCTTGAACTCTTAAAATGCCCTTTTCAGCAATAGGGTTTTTGTTCTTACTTTTGATCCGGCCAATTTCAAGGCTTGTATTGAGGTTGTCGAGCACCCGGTCTTTTGACTAGACTGAGGATGCAGATGTACTGTCAAGGTGAATTATACAGCCTGAGGCATCTTTTAGCTCTGCTGTGGCTTCACTAATGGCTGCTGGCAGTGAAATGGTTTGTTCATTTGGGATGAGTCTGGTTGTTGTGAAAGAAGGGAAACAGTTAGATATGAGCAATATTCTCTGTCGGGCAGAAAGTATTTGTGACATAATGCAGAAAGTTTGGTTTTGTTGGGATGTTGGAGCTTGAAGTGCAGGGCATTGAGTAAACTAGCTCTAGTGCCGGTGTTCCACCACATGACTAAGCTTCCCGATTAAGGTTTTTTTGTAGTCGGTTTCAAAAATGGGGGGGGGGGGGGGGGGGGGCGCAATGGTGGTGAGTGTGTCTGAGTAAAAGGGATGTCATTCTTCACAACAAGTAGACCATCGGGGTGACAATGTAACAACTCTGAGATAACGCTTAAGATGTTTAATGGTGGTGTTTTTTCGGTTTGGCCTCATTCCTTGGGCCAAGTGAGCATAAGTCTGTCTGAGAATCCTACTGTGTAGCCTTCCATGCTGTCGGAGATAAAAATGGCATGTTAAATTTGCCATCCAGTATGTCAGAGATACAGAGTTTGTGGACAGTAATTGTAGCTGAGTTGTGGATAAAGCGACAGATTAGAAAATCTTGAGTGTCACATTCCATTGGATGTCATGAGTGGTAGTCTGCAGGAAGATTGGCAGCACCAGAGATATGTTGCAGGGAAACTTTGTAGCGACTCAGTGCTGACAAAAATGTAGACACACTTGCACTTGAAGAAAAAATACCCCTACATAATCGGTCATAGGCTTGAACACAGGGCCGAGAATCGGACAGAATTTGAACTGTGTTTGTGGATTCTAAGATATAGGGTGACCAAAGGTTGATGGATGCACTGATAGCAAGAGCTTCAATTTCACAAGGTAACCAGTTGACTGTTTAAGTCTAGCTGAAAAAAATCCACTAATATGCATTACCTCCTCTCGTAGGACATACACAATGGACCCAATGCCACCATTGGAGAAGGCGCCATCAGTGATTATTATTAGGATGTCACTAGGGGAAGGGATGACAATAGCGTTGATGTCATTGAGAGATTTCTGGGCAGTTGAGAAGTGAGATGAAAGTTCCTCTGTCCAATCGACAATGGTGAAGGAGTCCTGGCCAGCAGTGGTTGTTTCCAGGGGTGAGAGCAGCTGAGAATACTGTGGGATACAGGCTTTGAGGTGTTTGAAGGCACCGCACCATGATCGCAGTGCCTTAACTGTTCGTGGTAGAGGTGATTTCAGGAATGTGGAGAGGCTTGTATTCTGCCTGAGGACCAGACCTAACCTAATATGGTAGTGGTGACAGGGCAAATAACTATTTTAGTTGCTGAGAGACAGAGGTTGTTCTGTAGGAATCTTTAAATGTGGTCCCAATTGGTGGAGAGCTCATCAATTGTATTTCCACCAGTCTAAAGACCATCTGCATTTTTTCCTCCAAATGCTCAGTTGAACCGGGCATGCCCATTGCTGCTTTAGTGTAAACCTGTAGGGTCTTGAACGGAGTGATGACACCGAGATATTTTAGTGAGGACTTCTGCATTGGGAGTTGAAAGAACTGTTTTGTCATATCTGTCTTGATAATATATTTATGTTGGGAAAGGAAGTGGAACACATCATCAGTTGTGGCAGTACGGAAGGATGAAGGCTTGGTATAGGTACCATTAGTGTTGAAGGCTGTGACAAGTTGAAAATCATGGTCACCTTTCTTTACCAAAAAGCTGGGGGACTTTTCACACCTATCTTTACACCTACATCTTCTGGTCTGGCAAGGACACCTAGGTCCTCTAGCTCATCCATTTTTCCTGTAAGAGTCTAAGTTTTTCAGTGTTGTAGATAGGAAGTCTGGCTATCACAGGGGGGGGGGTCAACAGGACCAATGTTGATAAAGGCTCGTACACAACCAGAGTAGTCAATATGCTTATTGAACACTTCATTAAATTGCTTATGGAGACACCAGGACCGGAATCTGTCAACAACACAACTATATCCACAACTGGACATGTTTATTTTAATAATACACAAGTGCTGATGTTATGGCTCATGTACACGGAACTAAAACAAAACATATACCAAGATAAGGTATTGTCAAAACAATAATAAACAGCATTGTGCTTTTTGTATAATATGTTCACATGATGACATGTGAGATGGCCTGTTGTTGGTATTAACTAGGGGTAAATTGAATCTAATGAAAATATAATTTATTATTCATTTAATATAAGAAAAAAAGCAATGTAACCTTGTAATATCCAAATTCCTGAAAATCAGCTGGAACAAAATAGTCCTCTCCTTTAGAACACAAAGCCACATACGAACTAGATAGAAAACAAGACGTCTGGGGACAACTTTCCTTGAACTGAGTGATAAGCAGGAGTGAATCTCAAGTAATTGCTTTGTTGCATAGTGTGTGTAGGAGAAGTAGATTTAGAGTTTTACTTTTTGTAGGGGAATGGTTTCTTCTGCTTAAAAGACACAAGCAGTTTTAATATAATGATGACACAGCTCTTCTAGGAATCCGTCCAGGGCATTAGTGCAAGATCTCTATCAGCAATTAACTAGCATGAATGTATATTCTGCCTTTTGACTGTTATGTTTACAAGATGGCATATTAAAGTGAATTTTTATTAGCAGTAACTTGTGATGAGCTGAATTTGATAAAAACAAAACTGATGACACTATGAAACCACTAATGTAATTCTAAGATACTAATGTAACCTTGTAAGACTCTACAGATGTGTAATAAATATAAATGCGAATTCTCTCACTTTGAGGCATTATCAGTAACAGGCTCTGTTATACAATGTTAAATAAGTTAAGTGTGTTAAGCCTTGATTCCACATGTGGCCTTAATAATCCAAACACCATTACCTCACATTAGGGGTGGCACGACTAGCCGACTAATCCACAACGGTTAGAATAGTGTTATTTACTGGTTCATATTTTTAAGTATGAATAATCGCCCAATGTAGTAAAAAATGGCAGAAGGTTTGAATCCGTCAAATATGTCCATATTGTCACATAAAACAGGTTTAAATTGAAAAATTTTGTTGTAATTTTAATTTTTATTAGATAAATACTTACCATTTCCTGACCATAGCTATTTGTTGGTGCCATCCAACTCACTGGCCAACGTTGAGAAACGTTTTATACTACCTTAAGAAGCCAGTGAGTGAGTGTGGAAGTAGGAAGCCCCCAATGGTCATGTGACCACGCCAATAGACGCCATTCATTGTTTTTGTTGCAAAGCTCACCCCTAGTAACCTAGTACTGAATCCGCGGGGAGGCTGGGGGGGGACTATCCTGGTCAGGAAATGGTAAGTATTTATCTAATAAAAATTAAAATTACAACAAAATTTTTCAATTTTATTGCGAAAAATACACTTACCATTTCCTGACCATAGCTGAATTCAGCCTTCATGGATGGCGGGTAGTACTAGAATATAAAGACCCTAGTTACAAACCAAATGAACAGTAATAAAGCACACCACAAGCATACAAGCATTCATACCCAGACTCACCTCAATCACGAGGAAGCCGATTTGTTGAGTATTACTGTGGAAGCCATAATCCATCTATTGATACCGTTCATACCACCACCACTAACATCAAGAAAACTAACAGCAAACTGGAATATTTACAGCTATACACCCATCTAAGAACTCATCTGAAAAACAAGAAGCCAAATATAAGAAAACAATACAAATACTGGCTTCAAAATACAATAACATAGTCTAAATAGAATGACATTATAATAATAGAATACTAATAATGACATTACCTATTAACAATTTACAACATGTTGAGCCGCCACCACAGGCCCAATTTTCATTACATCACCATTATGCCAGCACAAATCTTTCAGATAAAAATTTGTGAAAGTTGAATGGCTTCTCCAAAAGCAAGAAGCCATTATCTCATCTAGAGCAACTCCTCCCTTAAAAGCCAAAGAGGCAGCCAAAGCTCTAACCTCATGTGCCTTGACCTGGGAAACATTTTGAACCTCCTGATCAGACTTTTGGTAGGCCAAAATGATAGACTGTTTGATCCAAGAAGATATAGTAGCCTTAGAGATATCTTTTGAGTAGCCCTCCTTAATAGCTACAAAAAGAAGTTTCTTGCCTTTCCTGAGATCTTTTGTTTTGTCAAGATAATATCTCAAAGCTCTCACTGGACAAAGAGACTTATCCTGAATCAAGGAAGGATCCAATGTAGGTTTCAAAGCAGGGATCACTACCGGTTGAATAGCCAAAGGACCCTCAGAAGCCAACTGATTTTTAGCTATGAAAGCAGTTGAAGGCGAAAAAGTCACCTGAGACCAGTCCCTTTTCCTACTGAAGGAGTCAAAAGTCCAAGCATGAATCTCACTACGCCTTTTACCAGATGCTAGAGCCAACAGAAAAACTGTCTTAAAAGTCAAAATCTTAAGATCAGCTTTACCCAAAGGTTCAAAAGGAGCCCGAGCGAGGGCAAGTAGGACCAAGGACAAGTCCCAGTTAGGAATAGACCTATTTGCTGAAGGTCTGTCCCTATGAAAACTAGCAATCAAACGATTCAAATCTAAACTTTGAGAAACCATTTGACCTGCAGAGCCTAACCCATCTGCTACTGAGGTTCTATAACCAGCAATAGTTCTAGGTTTCAAGTTCCTATCAGTGAAAAGATGATTCAGAAAATCAGCTATCTGAGGAATAGTTGGTTTTGTGACATCCACCTGATTCTCCTGGGCCCACTTTTGAAATATGGCCCACCTTG
Organism: Sabellastarte sp. h YS-2021; assembly: GCA_964017235.1. NCBI lineage: Eukaryota > Metazoa > Annelida > Polychaeta > Sabellida > Sabellidae > Sabellastarte > Sabellastarte sp. h YS-2021. The sequence goes on along the minus strand of OZ024929.1, from coordinate 63,671,831 downwards.
AATCATATACTCGCCTTGAGGATTGTCTCTGAGGTGCCTTAATTCTATCTGCCACATCAACAGAGAATCCTCCTTGACCTTCTTGTAAGAGTCCAGATACCAAGCATGGAGGTTCAGATACTCCAGATTCTTGTGGAATCTGAGACTGAAGGGTTGCTTCAGGAGATTGTGCATTTGAGGAAGCCTCAGTGGAATCTTGACTGACAATTCCACCAGATCTCAAAACCAAGGCATCCCCGGCCACCCTGGTGCTATCACAATGACCCTGCACCTGTAGGTGATCATTTTCTGAACTAACTGAGGAAGGATGGCTACTGGACAAAAAGCATAGGCGTCCAGAGCCTCCCAAGAGATGTTCAATGCATCTATCTGCCAGGCCTTGTCGTCTGGGACAGGAGATACGTAGGTTGGAAGCTTGGCATTCAAGCTGGTGGCAAACAGATCCACCATTGGCTTGTGCCAAACTTGGCAAATTTCTTGAAAGACCTGAGGATGCAAAGACCACTCTGTCTGAATGGCCTTGTCCCTCCTGGACAGGGAATCTGCTATCACATTGAGATTCCCTGGAATATGTCTGGCCCTGATCTGGATCTCCCTGGCATTGGACCAAGCCAGAATTCTCCACATCAAAGCACACATTTCGAAGGAGTGAATGCCTCCTTCTTTGTTGATATAGGAGACCACAGTTGAGTTGTCTGAAGAAACCAACACTATTTTTTGCCTTAATTCTCCTTGAAAATGTTTCAGAGCTAGAAAAACAGCTTTCAGTTCCAAAATATTGATATGCAAGTCTTTTTCTGATGGTTGCCAGAACCCACTTACAGTACAATTGTTCAATTGAGCCCCCCAACCCTTCTCTGATGCATCTGTGAACATCAGCATATTGTGTTCTTTCTGATGCAGATTCGAACCCTTGAGTAAGTTCTGAGGATCCATCCACCAAGCCAGATGGTCCTTTATCAACTGAGAAATTGGGACCACCTTGTCCAATGACTGGGGAAACTGCCAGTTGGTCTTCAGAAACCACTGAAACGGTCTCATATGGATCCGACCCAAAGGAACTGTTTTCTCCATGGAAGCCATGACCCCAATTAATGACATGAGCTTCCTTGGAGTAGTGTTGTGACCTTGCAAAATGGAAACTGCCAAAATTTTGAGCTTGTCCAATTTCTTTTGATTTGGGTAGACCAAACCTTCTTGAAGGTTGAACCGATAACCCAGAAACTCGAGATCCTGAGTTGGATTGAGTTCTGATTTTTTCAAATTGACAATCCAACCCAACTGTTCGACTAGACTGATCAATTTTTGAACATCCCGAGCACAAGAATCCGGATCTTTGGCCCTCACCAGCCAATCGTCCAAATACTGATGGATTCGAACCCCTTGTGAAAGAGCTATGAACTTGACCTCCTTCACCACTCGAGTGAACTCCAGTGGAGCAGTCGCGATCCCGAAGGGTAGGGCTCTGAACTGATATGCCTGACCCTGTACATGAAAGCGCAGATACTTTTGAAACTTTTGGTGTATGGGTACATGAAAATAAGCGTCGGTGAGATCTATGGAAGCCACCCACTCGCCTGCTTGAAGAGAAGCCCGAATGACTTCTGCAGTTTCCATTTTGAAAGTGGGAACATGTAAGAATGTATTTACCACACTGAGATCTATTACTGGTCGCCATTTGTTTTCTGGTTTTGGAACCAGAAACAAACGACTGTAGAATCCGAGAGAGTTCTTGTTTTGAACTGGAACCACTGCCCTTTTTTGAACCATTTGTTGAACCGCTTCCAGCAAGGCTTTTTGCTTTACTGGAGTTGAATAACTGCTTTTGATAGTCGGAAACCGGGTCAGAGGTGGTTTTTCTTTGAATGGAAGACAATAACCTTGTTTTAAAACAAGAACTACTCTCGGATGCACCTTGAAACTTTCCCACACTTTCCAATAAGCTTGTAAACGGGAACCAGGATATTTTGGGCTTACCTTCATGTAGTCACTTCCTCCTGCCCCTACCCCCTCGGGCAGAGCCTCTGTTGGAGTTGTAGGAGCCAGATTGTCTTTTGTTTTGATCATTTTGCTTGCCTTGAGGTCGAAAATTTTGAAACGCTGCATTCTGGTACCTGTTTTGTGGCTGTTCTTTCTTTGAATCCGCAAAAGAACGGGAACCATAGGATTCACCTCTGTGTTTCTTAAAAGCCGGCTCCCGGTTTATCTCCACTGAATGAAGTTTTGTTCGACTTCAGCTAAAACCTTTGAATTAAACAGTTCTTTTTTTGTAAGAGAAGCATTTCTCAATCTAGCCACATCTTTATCGGTCACATCCCTGTGACAGAGCTTCAAAAAATTATCCCTTCTGTTCAGTAATAAATTTGAAGCAAAAGTCATGGAGGTATCTAAAACATCATCCAAAGCTTTGCCTAAACATCCCATAGTTGTTGACTGCAATTGCAAACAATTTTGCAAAAAATTCATACTCTGTTGAATGTCTTCTTGATCAGAAGAATCCTTCGTTTTGTCCAATTCAGTAAACATCTCATTAGTAGCTTTTTCCATGGCTCCCTTAAACCAAAAGACATGGTTTAGAATTTGAATATTTTCCCTAGAAACAGTCTCCCAAGTCAAATATTGTTTCAAAGGCACTGAAAGTGAAGAAGGTGGCTGATATGGAGGAGTTACAATGTTCTTAAACGCATCCTGAATCCTGGGAGCAGCCAAAGAAAAGGACTGTGGAGAAACCTGGTAAAACTTCATTTGAGGTTTAGGAAAATTAAGAAAATGACCCCTGGATAAAGGAGGGTGATGAGGGTCAGCATCATCAACATCATTGCTGCCCAAAGCCGAGAACTCCTTATATTTCCAAAGTTCTACTAAAGGTTGAGCAGGAGGCAAAGCCATAGACTGTTGCACAGACTTCTTGACCTGATCTCTGCTTGAAAAAACTGATGGAGGTACAAAACATTCCACATTCTTGACCTCTAAATCAAGCCACTTTTTAATGGTTTCCAAAGTTTCAGTATAACCTGGAGAATCTTCTTCCCTAGAGCAAAAATCACCCTCAGGATCCGGATCCAGTTCATCAGAAGACTGAGAATAAGATCTCTTTCTACATGATGCCACACCACCGGTTTCATCCGACCCCTGACCGGATGTAGACTGCTGATCAAATTCAGACCTGGTGATGGTAGCAGATCTTTTCAGGAGGGAAGAACTCGCAGAAGAAACCGGTTGAGATTTAGATCTCACCACCGGTTGCTTAGCAACTTGTACACTGTCCCTACCGGAGCTAACATGACTGCCGGTAGTTTCAGAGTCTTTCTGTTCCAAAGTCTGAATTCTTTGTGATAAAACTGCAAACTCACTGAAAAATCTGTCTAATTTATCTTCCAAAGATCTATTTTTCTGAGAAACAGGAACTTGGGAAGACAGTAAAAGAAACTTCATCCTCGTCCAACAAAGAATCATCAATACTCCCTTCTTTACCGCCATTGTCCACTGAAACAGATGAATTCTGATCCTTCTTGCTCTTGTATCTGTTTCTATTCCTAATTTTCTTTTTCTGATCCTCAGAAAAGGTTGAACAAATCACACAATCCTGAGAATTAGCACAGGGATCGTCACCCTTCAAGTCATCCCTACACTTAGGACAATAATGGTGCTCATCCCATTCTGCCATAAAATGGCCACAAAAAGCACTTTTCCTCTGTCCTTTTTTAATTTTATCCTGGGAAGACATTGTTATAACATATGCCTTACCTCAGAACAGTCAAAATCCACAATAATTCCAGAAAACTTCCAGAAAAAACGAAAGATTCCAATACACATCCACACTCAAGGATGGCCAACAAAAACAATGAATGGCGCCTATTGGCGTGGTCACATGACCATTGGGGGGCTTCCTACTTCCACACTCACTCACTGGCTTCTTAAGGTAGTATAAAACGTTTCTCAACGTTGGCCAGTGAGTTGGATGGCACCAACAAATAGCTATGGTCAGGAAATGGTAAGTGTATTTTTCGCAATAAAATACAACACCCACGCTTTCTGTACTGTTTGTGCATTCACAACCTGAAAACCGGAAGGACCATATACCTCTTGTATTGCCCACTTCCTGTATGAGAAAAATGCATCAGAAGAAAACAGCAAATTTATTACATTTTACAGATTATGTACAAATATTTTCATTTTATTTCACATATTTATTGTTTGTCATTGCCTTTCACAATAAGAAACTTAAGATTTGTGGTGGTTTATTTGTGGTTGGTTATTCGGTGTCAACACGAATAATACTTGGCGATTAGCCGACATGAAATATTTGTTGTTGTGACATCCCTACCTCAAATACCACCAGAAATTATGCAACACTAGTGTTAAATATATAAGCACTGTACCAATCTATTGTTTAATCTAAGGACAAGGTTTGTGTGTATTACCATATAAGGTAACTGGGTTATTGTTTTTTTGTATCATGTAGTATTTTTGTTTACTGTACTCTGCTGTATGGATATTTTTATAGACTGGGGGAAATCCCTTTAGGCTTCTGTAACCTCAGGGATTCTGTTAATCGATTTAGAGAAACCCCTTAAACTGGTTTCTAGAACTTTCTCACTGATTCTGGTGAGATACTACCTGCAAGTTAGTTCTATAATCTTCTTACCATTTCCATAGCTGTATATAGGTGCTGTATATCTGACCACAGATGAACATAGTATTCACTGGCAATAAGGAAAGCTAATTGTGTTATCAAGTGGATATAAACTTCTTGTATTGTGGTGAACTCTTGTTGGAGTGATACTGGATACAGTGTCCGGATCTACCAGAGAGTAGATTTACACTACTTTGGATGTTGTTTGTATCTGGATATAGTGTGTAGTTCTACCAAAGAGTGGATTTGCTGTATTTGGGACATTATCCATATCTTGGAGTGGACAGCATAGTTGTGCAAACTCTCTGAATATCTGTATAAAGACATTTTGTGTTGTTAGACATTGAAAGGATCACAGGATAAGGACATTTTGTGTTGTTAGACATTGAACGGATCACAGGATACAGATATTTGTGTGTTAGTGGACACCGGATGGATCACAGGACAAATTGTAGATACAGTGGACAAACTTATCTGTTAGTTACATAGATGGGATTATGGTCATGTCAGATTGGTTTTCATTACTGTATCACTGTACGTACCATTGACAGCATACCAGTTGATTGTAATCATTAATATTAATTGTTAAATAAATTTGTTAAGTAAAACTTTTTGTCTTTTCCTGTTGCAAAGAAAAAAGCAACCTGTAATTGCTACCCAGTCGCCCTTGACCATAACACTAGCCAGATGACAGTATCATGCCCAACAACTGAGTCTAATGGGGTCCAGATATGGTATGCACTCCGGCTACTCCATAGTACTGCTGATGGGAGATATGATGCTGGATTAGGGGCATAATTACAATTCTGTAGTGTAGAAAGTCTGTATTGTAGTCACGTAGGGTCATTTTTCAGTATAACTAGATAGGCAGCATCACCCTAATTGTTGGGTTTGACTCTAGTAAAAAAACCACTATAATACAGTTCGTAATTCTTTACTGGTAAATTAATGAAGCATATCTTAGGTTAAGGCTACCTTAGGTCAATGTCATATAACTACTTCAAATTAAGGTGGCTTGAAACTATCCAACTATATTAACAACTGTTAAAGTATATCCATGTTATCCCCAATCCATGAAATTGCCCATTTTGTGAAATAGACAAGAAGATTGCCCACCCCGTGAAATAGGCAACTGACTTGCCCAATCGGTATTTTATACAATTCTGGCTTGATATGGTATACCACGGTAACCACCTTGAGTCACTAAGGGACAATGGGTTAGAGCTAATGCAATTGTTATCATAGTAGCAAATAACTTATATTCAAGTACTTAATATTACCCTTCAATATTTCCCAGGGGTCACTCAGTAGACCCACTAAATACATCTAAATACACCCCCGGAGTAACCCAGTTAATAAAGCTGCTTGCCGGAGCCAAAAAGAGTATTTTAGGAGGTCAAGCATAAAATCAAATCAGCCTCTTATGAGACTTATCCTACATAGGAAATCAAAATATAAGTCAACATTATATCAGGCTAATTACCTCACTAACACCACAACAACTCCCTCTCTAATTTATTTTTATTTTTGATTGTTTGTCTTTCATCTACAAAATTGAAGAGTTGCCTTGGTTCATGCCACTTAGTTCATTAATTAATTTTCTACTGAGCAGTTTTAACAACTAATTTTGAATTATTAATGGTAGAAAGTGACTTGTTTATAATTTGTTTGTGTAAAAGTACATAGATCATTTTGCAATAACGTAAACACTTCCTTACTCTGAAATCTTCCAGTTGTATAGTTAATGCCATTAACTTTTGGGTAAATATTTGTGATAGAAGTCCACATATATCATTCTTTTTCTGTCTTCTGTTATAGAAACAATGCTGAGACTGTATTGTGAAAAAGTGGGAATTCGATTTGAGCAGAGTATGATAGACTGGAGTGAGACAAAGCCGAATCAAGAGGTACAGTGTGAGCAAATCTTGCCTTGTGATACTTTTAAAACTAAGATTCTCATGTCCTCCCATTTGTTATGAATGTAATGTAATTTTTATGTCTTTATTAACCCACGTTTTTTACAAGTGTAAGCAACTCGGCTCGGCAAGATTACAAGTGAGTCACATCAAGTTTGAATTTTAGAGGTAGAAATACAAATTCATCTTCATTCCACACTTGTAATGTAACATGCAAATATGCTAAAGTAGCATGGTGCGTTGATATTCAAGTACATAACAATCATGAATAGTATTTATTTATTTCCACAATTTTTAAAAAGTCAGACTACAAGGCCAGTCTGGGCCTTTCCCCACGCAGTCTATAGGTGAGTAATCACCTAACTGATATAATAAGATCCAATGCAATACCTCTAGAGGTACGGACCTCAGTTCTAACCCTGATTTTAAGGCTACCAAGTGCAATTATTGCCTAAGTCTGAGTTTTTGACTGTAGCCCCCTGGAAAGGTGTAGAGATTGTGTAATATGCCACTGACGTTTCAAATGTTTAAACTGTCTTAAGAAAAACTATGTTTTTTAAACATGTTGTAACTTCTTTCTTGTTCACTATGGCTGAAACAAAAGAAATGTTTGAGTCTTGTATCATGCAAAAAGTGTATCACTGGTATTTCTTTTGTTTTTCAATTTTGCCCTACCTATCACAAATCCACTGAATGCCGTGCCAAGTCATTCTTCAGGGGCCCCTGCTACAATTATGGTTGGTTTGGGTTTGTCAGGCGTGAGTCCAAGGGCTTCAAAATGATATCCTCTGTCTAGACATCTTCATTCAGTGCAGTTATGCAAACCTGTCTAGGAACAACTCCTTGCAAGACTTTGCATACTATCTTAAACATGAAGGATATAAGCCAGTGATCTCTAGCCTTTTAAAAATGTATGTTTCTGATTTTACAACATCGAATGATCTATCTTGTTTGTTATCTCTGTGTAACGGGTCAATAACTTCATAATGGGGACTCCTGACTCACATTCACTCTATAAGAGGATGAATAGGTAGCATCTCTAGATTTCAGGGATGCTTACTGCTTATCCCTATTCATTCAAGGTCAAGAAAATATGTTAGGTTTCACAAAAGGCATTTCAGTGTAAAGCTACACATTTCGAATGCATAACACTATCATGTGTTTCAGGCATAAGGTATCAGACTCCATGAAATAACTGGAGGATTGGGTTATAATTATGGGGTCCTTCAAAGGATATTTACTTACCTCTAAACTCAACTCAAAAATTCCCTGATAACAAGACCCTTTTCTCAGTATTATTTCATTTATCTATCATAGTGGTGTGAATGGGAAACTGGCATACCACATTTGGTTTCGTTCTGGTAGAAATGACGAAAAAATATTTAAGTACCGGTTATTGAAAACGTCATTATATTGGGCTTTCTACTGGTTAATACTATGTCAAAAGAATAAAGAACATATAATTTTGGGGAAACATTTTACAGTTTCACTTTATATTCATGGTAAATAAAGTTTCTGAACTTCAAAATATCTTGCGAATGCATACTTCCTATTTAAAGTACTGCTCATGTACGCTCGCTAAAATATTCACCATATCAGTGTTCAGTTTCAAAGCCCTGGAAACCGGTTTTTATTTTCAGAACCGGTCCACCCACTAATCTATCAGCCATAGAGAAACACAAGGCAGTCCGGCTAATCATAGTTGTTTTCATGATTTCATTGTAATCATGTTGATTTCAACACTGCACAGGGATCAGGGTGATGCAGTGGTAACACACTCGTCTCCTATCTCTGAGGTCTGCGGTTCAAACCCGGGTTCTATATGGGAAAGTTGGTAGTTGCTTATCGATGGTCGGCAGTTTACAGTACAGAACCTTGACCGACTATATGTACTGGTTTTCCCTGCCTATATTGCTATCTGTGATGATATGACTATACAGTGTTGAAAGCAACGTTAAAACCTAATAAACAAATCAACACTGTACAGGTCATATCACGACAAGTAGTTTTGTGGGCAGAAAAAACCAGTACATACAGTTGCCCAAGGTTCTGTACTGTAAGCTGCCAACCATTGGTTAGAAAGTACTAACTTTCACACATAAAGTCTGGGGTATGAACCATTGACCTCAGAGGTGAGACGCAAGTGTGTTACCACTGCACCACCATGGCCCCATATTAACTTAAGTACAACTCCTGCACAACATTGGTTAGAATATATAGGAAAACTAGTAATTACACATCTAAGCAGCTTTATAAAATAATTCCATTTGCAATAACTTTATTTAAAAATTATAAGAGTGAATTGAAAATATGTTAAAATATGGTGTTTTCAGATTCAAGTATTGTGTATATGTGTGTTTATTAATCAATGACTATCTTTTAGGTTTTTAAAGAATGGATGCCATGGTTTGAGGGAGTTTTGACAAGCAGCACATTTAAACCATCTGTGACAAAACCTGTCAGTCCTGTGATGATGCCAGATTTACCAAGGCATGTGCAGAAAACAATAGATGATAATATGATATACTACCAACAAATGTACGATGTGCGAATTCGTCCTCAATTTCTACATCCTCATTGATATTTCTGAGCTTTTGTTTGAATCGAAAGATTACTATTGGCAGAGACTAGTAATTATAAATAACAATTAATAATGGGTATACAACACACCAAACCAATCTGAACCCATATGCTCAGATTCTAGCTCTCTTTTAACTAAAGAGATTGGTTCTGTTAATTTTACATGAAGTAACAATCAAGGTACATACCGTTCACTGATTTACCAATTTATAGAAACACAAAACGGTAAAGCACTATTTCTGTTTTCTGTTTACTGTTTTATTATTTTGAAACAGTTTAAGGGTTGGATATTTAATTTTTTTATTAGCAAGTCATTGAGAATTGTGTAAAGCACCTTTTAACAGTTTATATCCCGAAATAAAGCAATCATTGCATATAAGGCCTTTTTACTGTTCCATGGAATTCCTTTTTTACTCTTTTACTATTTTGCCCCATTTTTTTGTAGGGGGAACTATGACGGGGACCAGTCTTGTGCTGATGAGAAGTAACACTTGTGGTTATGCTTCAAAGGCCTATGACGCCACTCATGTTAGTGATGTCACAGCACAGTGTGCAATAAGGCATATAAGGGTCATAATAGGACAGGTTCTCAGCATTGCCACATGTGGGACTCGAACCCAGAGATCCGACAGCCTATGATTAGATTCCAAACTTGCTAACCACTAGGCCACTGAGGACCTATTGTGGTCATAGAAATGGCATGTTGCAACAAGCTAATGACCTTTGGTATATCAGTAAGTATCTTAGAGTATTGCTCTAACATATTAAGCAACTGTTTATGTTGCAGTGGTTTCAAAGCAGGCTTTATTACTACATCATTAAATGTTTCAGTTTGTATATGACCGATGGTCGAGGATGTTTTTGACACGAAAATCCTACACTGGTAGCATGGTGAATAGGACCTATCAAGTCAACTGCTACTCTTTCAAATGGACTATCAATAACAGGCATCTTTTCAAGTGGAACCTTACTAATTTTTCCTTTTGCAACTGTTTTCTGACAAACATCACAAAACCTTGTCACATCACCATGAACACCAGGCAAATAAAAATTGGATGTAACCCTATCTAAAGTCTTGGTTACATCTTGATGACCAGAAAACAATCCACAATGTCCCAACTTCAAAACTTGCAAGCAAAGCTTTCCAGGCAAAACTACTTGAGCAAATTCTAGCCCAAACCTTATGCCTCTGTTCCACCAAAGGACTAAGTCCCAATCCTGTCCGCAACCCTTAATCGTGGACAGTTGGTGAAAAAAAGGTAAAATGGGCGGGAATACTGAATCATTACTAAAGCCTGGGATTAAGTTCAGATCGGCCTCAGGAAGCCTGAAGAGGCCCCAGGAGGCCCCACACAGTCCCCAACTGTTCTGCGACTAAGAACCGATTAAGCCATTTTCTGGTCGGTTTGAACCACGATCTTGTCATAGACATACTGACTGGGTCCCACTACGCCTCAGGCCTCCTGGGACTAAGCCCCGACTAACCCCCGACTAAGTCCCGGCTTCCTCAGGCATCCTGAGGCCTCCTCAGTGTTCCCCAGACCACGATGGCCGATTCTTGTTTTGCAAAATAACTGGATTTTCTGGGTATATATATAAATTCTGGGATGTAATTATCATTACTTGTCTAGGAACACAGCAAGATGCCACCTTTGAATGGATGACAGCTTCAGCAACAATTTAGGGCTTTTTTAGTTTTTGTTCAGTTACATATACTGATGTATTTGCTATTTCTACGTCGACCACAGCAACCACCACAAGCAGCACATCCACCACCACCACCACCACCAGCCAGACAGAGACCTAGAAGAAGGCACAACATGTGGGTCAGGCCATGGTTACTACAGAGAGAGGAGAGGGGGCCTACCACAACATTATGGCTGGCCAGGATTCACCAATTTCATGAGGATGACCCCAGAATTCTTTGAAATGATAAAGACCATACTGGAACCACGTCTAGCCAGGCAGGCCACCAACTACAGAGCTCCAGTCAGTGTTGGGGAAAAGTTAGCCCTCACCATCAGATATCTGGCCACTGGAGAGTCATACACATCATTATCCTGTCAGTTCAGGGTTGGCAGATCCACCATTTCCAAGTTTCTACCAGAGGTCTGCAGGGCCATCCAGGATGAGTTCACCAGAGAGTATCTCAGATGTCCTACTACTCCAGATGAGTGGAAAGAACTGGAAACAGAATTCAGGATCAGGTGGAACGTTCCACATGCCCTGGGATCCCTTGATGGCAAGCATGTGGCCCTGAAGAAACCCAAGAACTCTGGAGCCCTGTACCACAACTATAAGGGATTCTTTTCAATAGTATTGTTGGCCTTGGTTGATGGACAGTACAGATGGGTGGATGTCGGTACAGCTGGATCTTGCTCAGATGCCCAGATATTTAATACCTGTCACCTGAAGAGGAAGATTGATGATAGCAGCATAGGCTTCCCTGACCCAGCACCTATAACCCAGGCTGGTCGAGATGTCCCCTACTTCATCCTGGCAGATGATGCATTTGCCCTGAAGACCTGGCTGATGAAACCCTATGGCAGAAGGATGTTAACCAGAGAGGAAAGGATTGCCAACTACAGAATATCAAGGGGCAGGAGAGTTGTTGAGAATGCTTTTGGCATCCTGGTTTCAAGATTTAGAGTCATGATGACCACTATTGAACTACCCCCAGAAACAGTCAGGGATGTGGTCATGACCTGTGTGGTTCTGCACGACATACTGAGAAGCCAGTATCAAGGTCAACAAGGTGGTCAACAGCCTGGTGGTGATGATGATGATGATGAGCCTGGTGATGGTCGCTTGATTGGTGGTCCTGCTTATGGTGGTCACGACAGAAACCCTGCCAGAGAAGCCAAAAGACTGAGGGATTACCTCAAGGACTACTTCAATAATGAGGGAGCAGTGGCTTGGCAAGATGGCAGAATATAACTGCCACTGCAGTAAGCAGTCCTTTTCAGGACTAATAACCAGTCCCTTTCAGGACTACCAAATATTCCAAAAACAATTAATCAGCTGTGCTTGTTCCAAATAACCCAACCATTTCCAAACATAAGTCACCCAACCAACAGAAAAACCCAATGCCCAACATAATTCCCAAAAATAACAGACAAACCCAATGCCCAACATAATTCCCACAAAAAACAGACAAACCCAATGCCAAACATAATTCCCACAAAAAAAACAGACAAACAGACAAACCCAATGCCAAACATAAGTTGGTAAATGGAATAAATATTGCATATATTTTGAAATCGACACCCTAATTTCACTTACATTTGGTTTTTATTCTGGAAAAATAACTGAAAGTGAAAGTTTTTTCTTTATTGCAAATCTCAAAATTAAATTTTTTTATTCCACTTCAAGGAACTTTACAAAATATAACCACCCAAATGGTTCTATTTACAGTATGGTTTATCTGTCTGTTGGTTGTGGGGAGTTATGTTTGCAAATTCGTTTGTCAGTTCGTTGGCTGGGGGATTATGTTTGCTATTGGGTTTGTCTGTTTGTTGGTTGGTGGCTATGTGATAACATAATATCTTTTAACTCTAGGGATGGTGTCAGTGTTGGACTTTTTTATTACAGATTTAAAGCAATCCCATGGATTTTAAACTACAAATGGGCAGATTATTGGCCATATTGGGAGTTTATTTATCTATTTTTTTCTATGTGGCCTTCTGTTGTTATGTGTATTACCATGGGTTATTTGTTTCATGTTTGGGGTGGTGTTGGGCTTTTTTTTATTTTGTGATAAGTATTTGTACTGAACTGTCATGTTTTGGGAGGGGAATTTGAACAACTTTCAGCTTAATAATTGTTTTTGGAAGATTTGGGCAGCCCTGAAAAGGGCCTATGGGGGGTACGAGACCCACGAGGACTGGTTGGCTACTGAGGAGGCTGCTGCTGTTGAGGCGGTGCTGCTCAATGATCTGTGTTGTTGTTAGATCTGGTATCTGGCTTAGTATTCCACTTAAGTTGTGTCTGCTGCCCTCGTCCTGTACTGTGAGCTCTGATGGAGGGTTTCCAAAGCCAATGGGGCTGGGTGTGTAGTAGACGTAACTGCTGGAACTGCTGCCTGCTGCTGCCTGGGTGGAACTAGACGCCTGTTGAGTGGTTGTTGGCAGTATCCCGACCCTCTGTGACTCTTTGGTAATAGTGGCTGATCTCTTGGGCAGTACTTGACGTCTATGAGTGTTCTTTACTTCTTCAATGCCTCTAAAAATGCTGCCCTTGAGGTCCTCAAACTCCTCTTGGGTCATCTTTTCAGGCTCTGATGCCACGTAGTCAAAGAAGGGCTGCCTGTCTGACTTCTGCTGCAGGAAACCTGAGATCAGTGTCCTCATCTGGTCAAAGTGCTCGAGTATCTTGGAATCTGTAGAAACTGGTGTAGATGTAAGAATTTGTTGACTTCTCCTCTCCCTCGGGACACTGGACGCAAGATGTTCTGTATGAGTAGTAGATCCATGCGATTCTTCATGCCTGCTGGTGTTGGGACTGGCCTCGAACCCAGAGCTTCTGTTGGCCCCCTTGCATCTGATGTGGGTCTTAAGGAAACCCATCTGTTGGTAGACCCAGGACTGTCTCTTGGTCATCTCCCTTGGGGCTTGGCCAGACTGTAGCTTGGAGAACTTGCCATAACGAGTTCTCTGTGACTCAAACCACCTTCTGACATCAAAGGGCTGGAGCTTCAGTTCTGCAGAGATTTCTGCCCAGAGAGCCTCCTTCCTATGTCTGTCGTGGAAACGTCCATGCTCCTTGTCGTACAGCTCTGGGTGCTCCTTCACAAACTCAACAATGGCATTTTTTGGGCTGTCAGTGAATGTAGCACAAACCCTGGGTCTCTTGCCTGCTGAGTGGCACTCTGATTCTTCCTCACACCTCTCATTTTCTTCGCAAGCTTCCTCAGTAACTTGTAAATCTTCCTCTCTATCCTCTATCCTCTCTTCTCTCTCTTCTGTACCCTCCTCTGTCCTCTCCTCTGTCCTTTCCTCTGTCCTCTCCTCCAACTCTCCACCTTCCTTCTCCCTCTCCTTTTGCCTCTCCTCCATCTTCTTCTTTCCTCTCTTTCCTCCTTTCTCTTTCCTCATAACTCCAGTGAATATCACAAAAAAAAAGTAAAAAAACTGAAATGTGTCTCCTAACTGTTAAATTTGCCCTAACTCAAGTAAAATGCCCCAGGCCTCCTGGGGCGTCCTCAGGCCGTCGCAGACTAAATTTGTGTGGTCCCAGGCAGCCTGATGAGGCCGGTTTGGATCGGCTTCTCTTAGTCGGGGCTTAGTCCCAGACCCAGATTTCTTAGTCCCAGGACACCTGAGACGGTCTGAGGCTTCCTGGGACTAATGAAACTGATTCCTTTTTACACACATGAAACTTCAAAGACCTTTTAGGTTCGGGGACTGACAAACAGGCTTCCTGGGACTAAGCTAGGGACGCCTGGGACTAAGGGTCGCAGGAGGCCTGAGACAACATAGGACTGTGTACATTTGGGTCTGAGGAGGCATTAGGAAGCCTGAGACTGGACATTTTGTTCACGGCGGGAAATAAGAATCGGTTTGGATCATGAGAAATATCAAACATGTTTGATATTTCTCACGGCCCCAACCGACAACTACCGATCCATACCGAACGCCTGGGACTAAGAAATTTTTGAAACCAACTACAAAAAACCCTTAATTGGAAAGCTTAGTCATGTGGTGGAACACCCACATAACTACTGTAAATTTGAAACATCTCATGAGCAAAACCATCCTTACCAATATATTCCTTTTTCACTGGTTAACTTCTTGCTGCACCTTACATTTGTGAAACATCAGGCCAAAGAAGTATCATTTTGTTGCAATGAAATCAGGTTCTTCTTGAGTTACACTCAAATATTCATTACACAAAACCTTTAATGGTTTAGTGCTACCTATTTCCTTTTCAGATTAACTACATGTAACAACCCCCTGTGCAACCAAAGTATCTTGATCAACTGTACTTTGACCTTCTGGAGAAATAGATGAGAACTTTAAATAACTAGCATTTATCCCTGGAATATTACCAATTATCAAGGGATACAAGGGCTTTTGAATAACAATAGCTGACACATGACCTGTGTAGTATTGTGTATCAAGATATATTTTTGCCATTGGAAAAGTATGTGCTCACCCATAAATGACCACACATCTCTGTTTTCTTCCCACTATACTACAACACCTGAACACCCTGTATTGTACAAAACCTACACTACAAACTCAGTAGCATTTGTCACATGACAGGCACATAAACTAGCAGAATCATCACATGCATTTATTTTCAAGTACTGTGAAAAAACTTTACACTCCTATTAGAACCTTTATCACAATCAAATTCACTAGCACCGGAAGCACTATCACAAGACTCAACATCAGAAACCAATGCTGGCATCTATTTCTTTTTAACATAGCAATGGGGCCACAGTGGCACACTCTTGCTTCCAACCTCTGTTCCCGGCCCAACCTCAAGTGGAAAAGCTGGTAGTTGCTTGTCGTTGGTCGGCAGTTTACATTACAGAACCTTGAACAACTGTATGTGCTGGTTTCCTTTGCCCTTTCAACTACCCATCGTGATATAACCTGTACAGTGTTGAAAGCGACATAAAACCCTAAATAAATAAAATTTTAACATAGCAATCCTTAGCAAAGTGGCCTGACCTGGCACATAAGAAGCAATTTTTTAAATAGACTCTGATCATGCCATATGTTCTTTTTTGAGCCATCATGAAACTTAGCCAAATGACAATTATCCTCCGCTTGTTTTTTCCTAAGATACATAGCCATGCTGCTATCACAAGACCTCAAGAACTGTTCATGGACGAAATCAACTATATCATTATAGGTTTTTCCCATGTTAGTTGCTGTCAAACAATTTTCCAACTGACTTTCTAACCTTATCGTGTATTGGGTGCATGACTCCCCAAGTTCACTACTCTGTCAATTGGTATCTGCGAAGTAATGCAGATTTTAAAGCATCATAGTCAGCACTTAACAAACGAAAGTTCACCTCTAAAGACTTGTCCTTTAACAATGCAGCTAAACAAATTACCCTATTGTTTTCATCGATTCATGGAACTTCTCAAAGCTAGTGAGATAAGCATCAATGTTGTCCTTATTTTCATAAAATGGTGGTAATCTTGCTGTTTTAAAAGTTGCCTGAACCGAACCCAATTCATAAAGAAGAGCGAGATTTCTGGACTCTTCAAGTTTTAACCTAGCTAAGTCAAGATCATGCTGTGAAAATATCGCTCTTTCTCTTCTTTGCTCTTCTCTTTCCTGTTATTGCTCTTCCATTCTTTCCCTTTCAAATGTTTGCTTATTTCTCCAAGCTCCTCTCTCATCTCTCAAAAATTCTTGAAGATCTTTGCCCTCCAAACCAATTTCTTTGCCCATTGCTGTGAGCCTGATTTGTGCTATTGAAAGTCTAAGTGTAACCAACAAAGCTAAAGAAATATCTAAACTAAAAAATGCAAGATATGATAGTGTAATATCAACTAGTAGAGATTCCAGGTATAGTTCTGTAAAAATTTATGTTTTGAACAATAAAACTAAAAATAATTAATAATCTAAAATAAATGCACAACTCAAAATATAGCTACTCACTAAAGTGTTTGTTTATTTATTTATTGGGGTTTTAACATCACTTTCAATACTTTGTATAGGTCATATGTATAGGACAGGTAGTTTTATGGGTAGAGGAAACCAGTACAGTTGGTGAAGGTTGTGTACTGTAAACTGCCAACTAACGGCAAGCAACCACCAGCTTTCCCATTTGAGGTCAGGCCGGGATTCAAACTCCAATCTCAGAGGTGGAGGCGAGAGTGTTACCACTCTGCCACTGTGGCCCCTGCTAAAGTGTTTGGGTAAAGTGTCAATAATAATGAATACACTTCGCAATAAAACTGAACGAATAATTGTGGCTTGACCCTCCCGAATGTACTTCTTCCTTAACCTATCTCAACCTATCAAGATTAATGTCATATTAACTAAGATGAAATAATCAACAATAATTAATACACTTCCCAATAAAACTGAACGAATAATTGTGGCTTGATCCTCGTGAATGTACTTCTTCCTTAAACTATCTCAAACTATCATGACTAATGTCATATTAACTAAGATGAAATGCTAAACTACCCTTCCAATATGTTCCAAAATCACAAAAAACAGACAAAATCTGGACAAATTTTATACCATCTTTAACCAAGCGAAAAGAAAATATGAAACCAAGCATAAAACTTGAAGCAGTTCATATGACAACTGGATAAACCTATACACAGAGATAAACAATGACCAAGAATCATTAAAGCCCACAAATGCTCCTCAAGCAGAAATTAATTTTTTTTATTTAATTATTTGTTTTTTACCTTTCAACAACTGCCTTTGATGAAATTTCAAAGAGGCAGATATAAAAAATAGTAATTCTCTTTAGTAACTGAGAATATTCCAAAAATGTATTTTAAAAAAAAGTTGCATACCAAAAAAAATATAAAACAAAGCACACTCAGTGTACTCAAGATATGCTGGAATATATGAAGAAATCAAGTATCGAAATATTTATTCACACAGTATTTGATCTTTTACTATAAATAGTCTCAATCCTGGCTAGACGTGGTTATGTCTGCTCTACTTTACATTCATGTACAGCCATGGCACAACCCCACATAGAACTGGAGTTTTGCATAAAATTTATTTCTGTTGAATAAAACTTGATAAAATGACTGAAAATGGTTTAATGTAGTTAAAACAATTGATATTAAGGCAAGGACACAGCAACTACAATATGTGTATAATATATGTGCTATTTTACACAGTTTTTATAATAAAAGAACATTTTCAGGTTTTTTGGAGAAATGGTCCAAAGAAACATTAAAAATGAGGAAATGTCAATTGTTTTTAGTCAATTATGTTTGCATGCTGACTAATAGCTGGGGTAAATGTAGCGAAATAGTTGTCAGAATAGTTGCGTGTACATATTTGAATGGTGTATATGTTTGAAGCAAATCTCCAGTTTTATGTGGGATCGTGCCACAGCTCTACACACAAGTAAAGTAGACAAGATTACCACGTCTAATCCTGGCAAGCTCGCCAGTGTCACAGCTTTAGGATTGAGATCAGGCAAATGATTTTTAAGTGCTTCAATATGTTATTTAATGACAAATAATATGATCTAATCCAAATTAGATAAAATGGAGACAATTAAAATATATCACTCAAGTTCATTCAAAGTCAACAATAACATTCACCAAACATTCCAACATGAACAAGCACTTCACACACAATAATCACTTCACATTCAGACACTCACAAATACAATACACAGTCTATATATATGTGTGTATTTTAACAAACAATACTTTAATAGGAGTGTTTATGTATGCAGTATATATATATATATATATATATATATATATATACAAAAATATACAGTAATGTATCGTATACAAAAATATACAGTAATGTATCAATATCCTTCTTCCATTATGGCATTTTTCCTGGTCCTTTTAAACAAGCTACTGTCACACCTCTCATTAAAAAGTCTACCCTTTCAAAAGAGGATTTGGAGAGCTATCGACCAATGTCTGGTCTCAGTTTTCTATCAAATTTGGTTGAGCATATAGTTGCTGCCCAAATTAGATCCCTTATGGATTCTCATGATCTTGGAAACACTTTTCAGTTCCGCCTATAAGGTGGGGCACTCATCAGACACTGCCTTGTTGTGTATCAAAAATGAGATTCATTTATCTTTGTCCAAGGGCATGCCTACAACACTGGTGCTGCTCGACTTTTCCACTGCCTTTGATACGATTGACCATGACACACTCCTTTCCTGTTTGTCAGTAAGGTTTGGCTTTGCTGGCTCTGTTTTAAAATGGTTTGGATCCTATCTCCATGATCCCTTTCAGTCAGTCAAGATTGGCTGTGCTGTTTCTCATTTGTTCAAATTGAAGTTCGGCGTTCCCCAAGGTTCTGTCTTAGGTCCTCTTCTCTTTTCCCTATATACAACACTCCTTAGTCAAGACATCAGAAAATATACTAGAGTTAAATACCACTTTTATGTGGATGACACACAACTATTCATTCTCCTATCCCCTGAAGATAGTCTCAAGTCTCTTGACCGCCTCAAGTCCTGTTTGAACAATATACATGTCTGGATGTCTGAAAATAAACTAAAGCTAAACCCTGATAAAACAGAATTTATAATTTTTGGTGTGCAAGGTAGATACAAATGGCTCAGTGACTCATTTCCTGTCAATATCCTGGGTAATTGTCTCTCCCCCACGGATGTTGCTGACAATCTTGGTGTTTTGTTTTACTAATCACGTAAATTCTGTCATCAAATCTTGTTTTATGAGCCGGAGGGACCTTCATCGTATCAGGAGGTTTCTTTCTGTTGATACATCAGTGGTGATTGCAAATGCTCTGGTCAGCAGTCGTTTGGATTATTGTGATTCTCTATTTCGTAGTTTGTCATCCCGTAATACTACCAGGCTCCAATATGTCCAAAAATCTCTTGCACAGTTTGTCGCTGGTGCTTTCTAAGTTCACTCACATCACATCCAGCTTGAAGTCACTTCATTGGCTACCTATCAGACAATGAATTATCTTTAAAACCCTAGTTCTTGTGTATAAGTATCTCACTACTGGCCAGCCTAAGTATTGTGCACTATATCCCTCCTTGTATAAAAATTCCGTAAACACAAGATGCTCAAATCCCCAAAATATGTTCTTTCAGGTTCCTCATGATTGTTCTTCTATCCATAAATAAAAGGCCCACTTCAACAACAGTTTCTCATATGATGCCCCAAAATTATGGAATGATCTTCCACATGTTATATGCAGTGCTCCAAATCTCTCATGTTTCAAAAGTCAACTAAAAATCTACTTATTTCAGGAATCGTTTCCACCTTAGTTTCTAACTACCGAACACTGGATTGCCTCCCTGGGTGCAACTTGGAATATGTCTAATGTCTTGGCAATTTATGCCTAACTAATTGGATGTTGTGCATTATGGGGCCGTTCCACTGGAGCCGACCGGTCGGTAACTAGGTATTTTTGGAGAGTCGGGACCAATGTTTACAAGGTCGGTAGTATCTTTGCGGCCTGTCGGGCCTGTTTGATATTTCTACGACCATTGCCAATCCTTGTAACAAACCCTAAATTCATGCACCTAGCAACAGGCCTGTCGGTTACACTTCCAGGCTTATCTGTAATGCAGGTGTTCCACTAGAGCCGGCCCTGTAACCGACCCTACGACCCTAGGATCGGTTGCAAAAGTCATGGAGTCATGAGAAAAAGCGCGTGGTTATGAAATCCCCGACAGGACAGTACACTTACTGACAGGCCGTAATGGCCATCCTGACAAGACGTAGGGTCGGGGACCTTTTTTGCATGGCCAGTCGTAGAAGTACTACGACAAGCCCTAAACCCCTAACAGACAAGCTGGATCACAAACAGACAAGCCGTAAAGACAAACAGACAAGCCGGAAATATGTTCCCGACCCTTCCCGACAGGACTGATTGTTTTTGTGGGTCGGTATCTATAGTCGGGATCCAGAATCATGATCCATATCACACTATATAAACCCCGCACCTCTGTGATGTGCCATTCATTTCACACTTCAAAGATGACAGGAACACATCAAGAGCAATTGATAGATCACTTGAGGGTCCTTTTGTTTTTATTGAGTTGAATTTATTTTATATGTTGTGATTTCCACACACAGAAGACAGCAGAACCCAGCACCTGCCCAGCCAGCATCACCATCACCCCCACCACCCAGAAGGAGAAGGAAGCCACAGAATCCATGGGTCCTGCCCTGGATATTGCAGAGAGAGGACAGAGGTTGCTACAGAACACTCTTGGACGAGCTAATCACTAGTGACATACCAGGCTACAGAAATTTCACCAGGATGGAGCCAGCATTTCTTTATTTGATTGAAGAAAGGATCACCCCCCCATCCCAGGAAGTCAATTGCCAACTTTAGGAAGCCACTGGAAGTTGGGCTGAAACTGGCAGTTACTTTGAGACACTTATCCACAGCTACACATCACTGCAATACCACTGGAGGGTTGGAAGATTGACCATCTGCAAATTTGTCCCCCAAGTCTGCAAAGCCATTTTAAAAGAATTTCAACAAGAGTATCTGGTTTGTCCCACTGATCCTGAAAAGTGGAAGGAAATTGAAGAAAGATTTAGAAACATATGGAATGTCCCCCATGCAGTCGGTGCATTAGATGGAAAACACATTGCTATCAAGAAGCCCAAGAGGTCTGGCAGTGAATATTTCAACTACAAGGGCTACTTCTCCCTGGTACTTTTGGCTTTAGTTGATGCAGAGTACAAGTTTCTGTGGGTCAATGCGGGGGTCAGTGGGTAATCATCTGATGCACCGATTTTCAACCGCAGCAAACTGAAAAGAAGAATTGAAAACGGAACCTTGGGACTACCACCACCTGAACCACTTGGACCTGGGGGGCCAGATCTACACTACTTTTTGCTGGGGGCTGGCGCCTTTGCCCTGATGCCTTGGCTGGTCAAGCCTTACAGTAGACGCCAACTGACCAGATAAGAGAGAATATCCAACTACAGGATATCCAGGGGAGGAGGGTGCTCGAGAACTCATTTCTTGTATACTTGTCAAGCGATTCAGGGTGCTGTTGACCACCATGGAGCAGAGGCCAAAAGTTGTGAGAGACATTGTGTTAACTACTTCAATCATGTGGGGGCACTGGCTGGGCAGGGGGACAGAGTTTAAGAAGACTGAGGGGAGAACATGCTGTCATATATCAGTTCTTTTCAGGACTACCCAAATAATCCAAGAACTTTTATTTAGCAAAGTGTTGCCTCAAAAATAACCCCGATTTCCTAACTCTTTTGTATAAGATCAATTTCACCAAAACCATTCCCCATCACAAACACAAATCCATCCCAAAATCAGTTCACAAAAAAAATCCATCGCTTACAGATTAAAACCCAGGTCCTCGATTTACAAAGTTTACATACCACCCTAACATGACCTGGTTTTATTCTTAGAAAAAATAATATGAAAAATTAATATGAAAGAAAAAGTTTTCAAATAAATACCTGAAAATATTTTCTGCCAAGAATTAAAAAAAAAAGTATTTTGTAAGAAATTTGTAAGACAAAATTATACAGATTTGCAGTCCAGTTTAATATTTTTTTATTCACTTTGTTAGTCCATTGCGACTCATATGTTTGAGTATTTTGTTAGGCCTCATGTTTATTTGTCTGTGAGTGTGCATGTGGCATTTTCTTTCAAGTTGGGTTTTGGGAGGGAGGGAGGGACGTCGGTTTGAGTCTGGATCTTGATTTTTGGGGGGAGTGTGTTTTTTAAAATAGAGTTTTGTTGGGGGGTGTGGGTGGTTTTACTTTAATGTCTTAGGGGGATTATTTTTTATTTAGAGGACTTTTTATTTTTTTCTCCGTTTTGTGGTGGAACTTTATTAATATTTGTGTAACATTCACTCATTCATTCACACAACTTTTTTTGTGTACTGTGGGGAGGTGTAAGTGTTGGGCAGTGTGCTTTTTATGTTTTTGGGCAGACATGTAGTTTGTTAATTGTTTTTGGAAGATTCGGGTGGCCCTTAAAAGGGCCTGGTTGGTGCGACTTGTGCAGGCTGATTTGGGCTGACTCTCCTGGCTGGACTGGCTGGGAGGTCTTGGCTGTTCATGATGAGTGGAAGATGGCACTGGTGATGGTGCTGGTTGAAGTTGAAGTTGAGAGGGTGAAAATGGCTGTGGTGTGTCCATCTGCTGGTACTGAAGTACACTGGTAATAGCTCCAAAGAGACTGGATAATACAGAAGTATTGTGCTGACTTTCCTCCTGTGGTGAAGGTGCAACTGAAGGTGGGTTGAAAATCATCTGTCTGGAAGTCCCAGGCTGTTGGTCATCCACAACTACGTAAGAAGTTGGCTGTGCTGACGCTGATGAAGGCCTTGATGGTTGCTGTACTTTGGCAATCACTGTAACAGGCTCTCCTGTGGCTGTCTGTGTAGGCTGCACAACTGGAATGGAGACTGGTTGAGTTTGAGTTTATGGTGAGTATGTATTCACGTCCTGCTGTGGCCTGTGATGCTTCTGGAAGTTGAAATGTGGTGACCTTTTACTTTTGGTGGACCTGTCTCTTGCTTTCTTCACCCTTGTACTGTATTTCACTGAGAAGCTTCACTGTCTCATTCCTGAAGGTTAAAAAGTCCCTTCTTTCAGGTTTTCAATCTCAGAGTGGAGATAGTTGCAGAACGACTGTCTAGGACTTGGAGTGGGGTCCTGACGTGGACCCAGAAATGTGGAAATCATCAACCTCATCTGCTGGAACTGATCTAAGATTTGATTTGCAGAAGTGGTGGTAGTTGCGACTGGAGGCAGTCGTCGCTTGGGACTGGTGCTCGAAGGCTGATGAGTAACATCTGATGCAATGCTGATTTCCATCTCAGACTCTGTGTCCCTGGATGTATCTGGAACTGAAGCTGAGGCTGCAGCTGCAGAAGGTCTCTGGGGTGACTTGAATGCAGAAGACTTGGAAACTCCCTTCCTTCTGATGTGACCTCGTAGAAAACTGAAACTGTCCTTCAGCCAGGTCTGTCGTTCTGTGCTCTTCTCAGCAGCTTATCCTGACCTCGTCTGAGTGAGCTTGCCATATCTGGTATGTTGAGTCTCGAACCACTTCTTCACAGTCTTCATGGGCACGTTTATGGTAGATGCTATCTGCTGCCAAAGTCTTTCATTCTTCTGCTTGTTTTTGAAACTGTCGTTGGTCTTGTCATAAAGTTCCTCATGCTGTTTAACAAACTCCACAATGGCTTCTTCGTCTGAATCACTCAGGAAAATGTACTTCATATGGCCCTTCTTCTGTCTGGATTGAGTTGATTCTACATCAGTATCCGTATCAGTTCACATTCTCTTCTCTCCTCTTTCCTGGCTCTCTCCCCTCCTCTCTCTCATCCCTCTCCTCCTGTTCAATCCTCTCTCTCTCACCCCTCTCCTCTCTCTCCCTCCTCCTTCTCTTTATATCCTCTGCTGTGTCTCCTAACTCAAACTGTGGTTGAGTGTCTCAAGTTGGTACTTCAATCTTTCTCCTTCTGCCCCTTGGCATGCTAATCAATCAATCAATTGTACAGCTTGTTTTAAAAAACAAAAACTTAAAATAAAAGTGAAACCTCACAGAACAGATTTCACTCCCAACCAGTCCAGCCTAGCTCAGTACTTAAGCTAATTTCCAAAAAATAAAAAACCTAAAATCAAAGCTGCACACCAAGTTGTTTCTCGACAAGTCAAAGCCCAAATATACACAGATTGTCTACCGACTCACCTTTTTATACCCACAGATTTTGAAACCAACAGGCTGTAAGACGCAAAAATATTGCCGGCCTGTTGGTTACAGTTCCCAGCTTGTCTGTTAGTGTTACAGGCCTGTCGGTTATTGTTTACGGCTTGTCTGTTGCAGTTTCAGGCCTGTCGGTTACAAATTTTCCTGACTCTAGGACCCAGTCAGTTAAAGTTACCGACCAGCCTTGAAACTTTACAGGCCTGTCAGGAACACTTACAGACAGGCCAGCTAAAGTTACCGACTGTACTGTAACACTTCCCGCACGGTCGGTGAGTCATCACTTACAGTGTGGAAGTCCATATTTGGGACAAGCCAGATACTTGTTACAGACAGGCCTGTTTGATTAACCGACAAGCCGGGAAGTGTAATCAACAGGCTGTTAAGTTAACCAACAGGCCTGTTGCTAGGGGGCTGAAATTAGGGTCAAATACAAGGGTCGGCAATGGTCATAGAAATATCAAACATGTTTGATATTTCACCGACTCTCCCCGACAGGCCAGTAACTTACAACTGACCCTAACCAACCATGTAAACATTGGTCCCGACTCTCCAAAGATGCATAGTTACCGGCCTGTCGGCTCCATTGGAACACCTGCATAACCCTTCCAGGCTTGTCCTTATCACTTGCAGGCCTGTCCTAACATGAAGCCAGCTTGTCTTTTGTAAATACTGCTCATTTGCAGTCCATTTCCAGCATAATGTACATTCTCACTGTCTCACTTACCTTGGTATGCAGATGTTGGTTTTGAATATTTTGAATAACTATTACCAATGTAGCTGTAACTGAATGGTGTTGACAAGATATGTTAAATCTTTTTATGTAGCGAGAAAAAAGTTACTTCTTCACAGCTCTAAGTACCTGAAGTGTTTCTTGACATGTGTTTGTATTTTTCAGCTTAAGCCAGCTTCTACCGCATCTGCATCTGCAACCGCTGTCCCTGCCAGCTCCGCCTCCTCTACCTCCGCATCTGCCACCACTGCTTCCGCCTCAACCTCAACTGCCTCTGCATCTTCTGCCACTGCCACCATGCCTTCACACCTTTCCACAGACTTCGATCCAGTGGACGAACCTGTCGAGTCAGGATCCCTGGGTGAACCGAGAGTTTGTAGCACCCCTCCTCCACTTCTCAGCCTCTCCACTACAACAGCCAGGAGGATCACTAGAAGAAGCGCCAGTACTGAGTCAGAGCTCCTGGACAGGATGTGTGAACAGAGTGACAACAGTGCCCAGATCTCTGACAGGCTGGATAGACTCTTGACATCCATGGAGGCTCAGACCAATGACAGGACTGCTTGGGCTGGCTGGATGTCCAGTGCCATGGGCAAGATACACAAGGACCTCTGGCCAACCTACCAGATGAGGAGTATGGACCTCCTAAACCAGACTCTCAAAGAATCCAAGCTGTTGGCACAGAGGGATGTCCAGAGGCAGGAGCTGGACAAGGAGAAGCAGCTGGATGACAGACAGAAGCAGCTGGACAACAGGAAGAAGCAATTGGACAGTATGCAGCAGCAGATAAAGCTGCAGCAGCAGCTACAGCAGAGCAGCAACTTATATTCCAACACCATGACACCTATGACTTTAATTAACCAGGATGATTCTCAAGGTTCTTAACTTTAACAACTTTCTTAACTTTATTGCTTAAAGGTATTTATGTGACATTTTATAAGTAATTTTCTGACATTTGAAAAGTAGTAAACAGGTGTATAATAGTAAAGTAATTAAAGTAATTATGTTAGGGCCTTTAACTAATTATGTAATACTTTTCATATAACTTTTTCATTGTGTGAATATCATTTTATAATAGTATTTAAATATTTATGTTATAGTCTTAGCATGTCACAGTGACAGTCTTGAAATGATTTTCTAAGGTTTTAAACATAACTTTCTTATTACAGGCGTAACAATATTTTTTTAGTGGTCTGCGTGTAGTAAACCAAGTTTCACTTTATAATTTAAACTCATGTTGTGAGTTGTTTCAAGTCTGGACTGTAGTATTTTATTAGTGGTCTGCGTGTAGTAAACCAATTTGACTTTGTCAATTTCAACTCATGATGTGAGTGGTGCCAACTGTGGCCTGTATATTAACCAAGTTTTACTTTGTCAGTTTCAACTCATGATATGAGTTTTGCCAACTGTGGCCTGTATTATTATGTTATGTGAGTGCACATGTCTGTGACATGTAATTTCTGTACTTTTGTAGCGGGTAATAATATAATTCCAGGTGTCTCTGGCACTACAATGTACTACCTGTTGTGGTATGTCCTTTTTGACATTGTTGATACAATAGAAGTTTTCATTATATTGCTTGTTTTTCTTTTGTTCAAAACACACTGAATTAACATAATGGTCTAAAACTTGGTGTCAAATCTTGGCAGGGATGTTCCAAAGTGCCTAGTGGTTCGCAAGGCATGATATAAATGACCCAATATGACCTAGTCGCTGTTGAACTTGCACAATTGTAGAATGAAATCCAGAAATGGGATATAAACAAATGTTATCACTTGGCCAATGTTAAAATTTGCATATAGCCATTCTTGGATTTCATTTGGCTCTTAATCCAAGGCAGGTGGTTTTTGTTGCGTAGAGTTTTGACCTTTGATCTGCTTAGATTAGTGACCTTTCAATGCCTTGACAATCTCTGTGACCTAGTTTGGCCTTTGGCAGTTCAGATGTAAACGGTTCAGTGTGAACTGTTCAGTGTTGAACCATTTACTTGCTTTGGTTTTTTGGTATGTGTTCAATTTGACCTCTTTGACCTTGATAACAAGACAATTCACAAATGAAATGTATTATGATAATAACTTTATTGTCATACACAAGAACTGTAACCAGTATATAATGCTGAATGCACAAAGTAACACAGATAATGCTATAGCACTGAATAATAAAATTACTGAAGATAATACAGTCAAATTGACATGTATGTACAAGTAACAAATGTCCTTGGCCTATGTGAAAGTCTCAAATCATGTCCATGCCGTGGCCCCTACTGGAGCATTATAATAATGCTTCAAATACAATCTCTGTCTCTTGGCAACCTGTGTATCCCTGTTGCCACCAGCCACTTCCTCAATGTCCTGCAAGCAAGCACCTTGCCTCCACTGTCCTGGGATAACTCTGTGGTTGTCATCCTCCTCATCTGCTATCCCCTGGTGGATACCTGGATACCTGAGTCTCATGATGTTGTGCAACGTGCAACAGGCTAATACAATAGAGGTAACAGTCTCTGGATTCTGACTCATGGTGGTGAGAAGACAACCAAATCTGTTGGCCATGATGCCAAAGGCATTCTTCACCACCCTTCTGGCACGAGACAGTCTGTAGTTAAAGATCCTCTCCTCGTCAGGCAGTCCTCTGGCACTAAACGGCTTCATCAACCAGGTCCTCAGGGAAAAAGCATCATCCCCAATGAGAAAATATGGCATATCATGGTCATCACCAGGCAGTGGCTCTGCATCATGTATATCCAAGGTGCCATCAACAATGCCCGAGTGCAAATCACAGTCATTGAATATCTGGGCATCAGAAGTAGAGCCATTGGTGCCAACATCCACCCACAGAAACTTGTACTTGGCATCCACAAGAGCCAGAAGTATGACTGAATGAAAGCCCTTGTAGTTGTAATAGAGGGAGCCACCATTCCTGGGACATCTGATTGCCACATGCTTGACATCTATGGCCTCCAGGGTGTGGTGGAAATTCCATCTGGAAGAAAATTCAGCTTCCACCTGCTTCCAGGCATCACTGGTACGAGGACACTGCAGGACTTCGTCATCATATTCTGCAAGGATGGCCTCACAAGTCTGTCTTACAATGACTGAGATGGTGTTGTGTGCTACCCTGAAGCCAAACATCAGACTCCTGTACTTCTCTCCTGTGGCCAATAAACGAAGTGTGATGGCGTGTCTGCATCCAGGGTTGATGGACTGCCTGTACCATGTGTCATATTTCTCAATTCTGGGCCCCACCCTCTGCAAGACCTCTCTGAACATGGCTGGGTCCATGCTGACAAAATTCCTGAATGACACCACATCCTCAGCCTCAAGCTCCCTCATCAATCTTTCATAGTGACCATAGTCTAGCCTCCTGGAGAGCCAGGGCTTCACCCAATACCTCCTGGGCCTTGGTCGACGCATTCTCTGTCTGTCAACCAGTATCTGGGCCACCATAATTTGATTCTGTTGATTTAAATAATGAGCCTCATACATTTGCTGCAATAGTCTGAGTCTCTGGAGATCCATAGTTTTGATGTACACTGTCCAACGTCTGATGAAAAAAATGAAATGAATCCAGATGATCCAAAGGGTTTATATAGGAATCGGCATTGTCCAGGAATTGGTCGCCAGTCTTCCTCCTCATCACAGGCTCATCACATATTCCCCGCCCCACTACCATGTTCTTGGCTGACACCAAGAATATCTCATAGGATTCGCAAGACTTCGCATTAATTTGTAGGTGCCTGTACAAAATTCGTTACATGTCCCTCGATGTTCTTCAGACAAGTAAGATATTCTCGGCCAGGTAATGGGAATATCGCATTATGATCTCCACCAGGATAAAGATGATGGTAGCCCATGGTAGCAGGATTGCAGTAATTCTTCTAATTTTCGAATTTTTATCACGTGACCACACTTTTCCGCCCTCTCTGTGGCGAAGTACCACGATTTCTAATTCTCAGGAATTCTTCATATGCGCCGGTTAATTCGTAGCCCCCTCACCACTGTGTGACCTGGCCTTAAATTACATATATACAGAGTCGTAGGGTCGGCCTACAGTGGAACGGCCTCATTAGAATCCGTAGATACTGAGATTAAGCACCTGGACAACTGATTGAGTATATTTATTGGATCAAGTCAGTTTCCAAGAGTAAATATCAGTCACAAATAATATTCCTAAGAAATAATGTGTTCATGATCCATAAATCTGTAAACAACATAGTTCATTAAGTGCATCAAAGTTCACATCACTAAACATTAGCAGTAAAATGTGTTTCCTATAGAAACCACACCAGTGAGACAGAGTACACCATCATCATAAAATCATTGAAATGCCACCAAGCAAAAAAAAACAGCTACAAAACAAGAAATTCAACATTCTACATGACATTCTAAATAACAGTAAATTCAACTGTGACTTAAACAGTGATTCTTAGAAGTGATAAGTATTTCATAATATGAGGCAGTAATATTTACATCACTAGACTTAACTCATAAAATCATAAAAAATGTAGCATGTAATTACATGCATAAAACTAAATTAAAAAGGCAACATCTTACAAAATCTAAATAAATTTATTTAGAATATGTGTAGTAATAATGTAATAAATTTACCCCACAAGGATGGTTATATAAATTCACCAAAGACCTCTTGCCAGCATAAAAACCAAATGTCAAATAACCCCAGGACCAATGTTTCAAGATCACACATAACACCTTGACAATCCATATTAAACAAAATCAATCGTGCAAGAATAGCCTTGGAATGCACCAAACAACCAAATATCAAGAACTAAAACCATAATGTAGAATGCAAACAATGAATTATAAGAAAACTTTACATACTAGAATAACACTTTGTGACATTAACTGAGGAGATTTATACATATGTATAAATTGTATATATTTATATATGGTTATAAACAAGGTCAAAAGGTGTTTTGGTCCCATA
Source organism: Sabellastarte sp. h YS-2021 (assembly GCA_964017235.1). Taxonomy (NCBI): domain Eukaryota; kingdom Metazoa; phylum Annelida; class Polychaeta; order Sabellida; family Sabellidae; genus Sabellastarte; species Sabellastarte sp. h YS-2021. Next base: position 63,641,651 of record OZ024929.1, on the reverse strand, counting down.
GCACAAGCGCAAAGCCATCAGAGACACGAGTAGTGCACTAGAATTTACGAAAGTCTGATGACACAAAGAAATTTCAACTCAGACACATCCCACAGCTGGTTTAGAACTCAGACGCTCACCCATCCAAGTACTAACGTAGCCCATTACAACTTAACTTCAGTGAACAGACATATACCCATCACGCTGCGCCACAATTCATGAAAGTCCAGTAACAAAAACAAAAAATAAAGTGATCTCTAGAAACGCGAGCTCTATCGAGGCTAGCGCTTAAAAACTCTCTGATCTGCTTCCTTCGGGCAGTTTATTTCTAGGGACTGAACAGGAAAATCTCTTCTCCTACCTCAGAGTAGGTCTGTAAAAAGGGAGGGCAACTTTGGTATACTGCCATTGACCGGGTCACCAGTAACCAAACTATAGGACCCACTGGATTCCTGGTTAGGGTTATTTTTACCTTAAATTTGAGTCCACTTGAAGTCCCTAGTAACTGACCCCCCCCTACCAAACGGTAGTTATTCAGTGATTGCCCATTGGGTAGGATATATTACGGCAATAAAATTGCAAACTTAATAAGTTAATTAAATTTATATAAGTTAATACCCTACACAATAGACAGGCGAAGCACTCCTATCTGACCCCGCCATCAGCTTACTAGGAGTCTAAATAGCAACAAAAAAGATGCTGTGAAGTCAGTTTGTCTATACAGGAGGGAAAAAAGATTCACCACCTAGCAAATGCACTCTAATAGACCGGTCCTGCAGGTGGAAACACAGGATGGCCTTTTCTGTCCTTTGGCCGGACCAGTTGCACTGAACCGGTATAGCAGTTGTCCATTGGGTAGGGTATTAACTTATAAAAGCTTAATTTACTTATTAAATTTGCAATATTAAGTGTAAATATTTGTACATCATCAAAGGAATCCTAACTATTTCCACCTTTGCTGAAAGTATCTCAGTCTTTCTGTTCAATTTTGTTTATATATTGAAACACAACATTGAACTATCATATCCACATGTATGAAATTTGATTCCAAGTATTGCAGAGCTTCAAAACATCAAATTTACTTCAATTTTGCATTAACACATTCTATGCACATTTTTTATCTATGTTTTCTATCTTTACTCTAAAAGTATACTATCAAACTTCATAATTTGCCTTTGATCCACTTTTTTACAAAAATAACACCGAATTCGTTAGGGGCCATCTCCAAAAACATCTCTGACTAGACATTTCTCAACATTGGAGGTTTCCCCGACCTAGGTAGTTAGTTTTGCCTCATTTGCATACACTGTTTATGATATAAGTGGAGATTCTCCTGGTCACTTTTGTAAAACACCCAGGGACAATTCATGTTAATATGGTGTCAGCTGACATTATGCTAATTCAATGTACCATGTAAGCCAATAGAATTTTGAAATAAATTATATAAAATACAAATCCAAATATAACACATGGTAAAATATAAATCCAAATATAATACATGGTAAACCTTGAACAGATTAATCAAGGCAGACGCTAATAAACATTAGGAATACCCCTGTTCCACTTTTGTGATTGATCTGAAGACACAACCAATGTTAAAATTGAGGGAGAACTGGTAAAACTGAAAATATCCCTTGTGGACTGTTGGGGTATTGTTTTCACCCATAGTGTCCTGATGGGCGGGTGGATGGCAGGAAAAGTTTGTCCAGGCTGTATCTCAGAAACCTTTTAGGTGTAGGAGTTGATACTTGGTAGGGACATTGGTTTAATACTTTATCTTTACATACATTTTCCGTTCTCTTAGATGTTATTTTCTCTACTTAAACAGGGGGCTCAGTGGTGTAGTGGTTAGAGTTCTTGCCTCCAACATCTGAGGCCGCCGGCTCGAATCTTGGGCCGGGCGCTTCATGTTGGAAAGTTGGTAGTTACTTGCCAATGCCCGGTGGTTTACAGTGCAATGTGCACTGGTTTCCTCCACCTGTAACCTAACCATCGCAATATGACCCTGACTGTTTAACGTGACGTAAAACAACAAATAAATCTAAATCTCTACTTAAACATTATTTGGAGCTTTATATAACTGACACTGCACTGAAAGCATCCCTATCTTTTTACTTTTTCACTACTTCTATATCTCATGGTGTTGAAACTATTTCCCCAGACTGTGGGGTAAGGGTATCTCTGATGCCATTTTCCTAATATAAAAGATTTGCTTCACCAGCCAAATATTGAACTTATAACCTGCTCTATGACTACCACAATTTATAAAGATAACTCTGATAAGACTGAGTTGCAGTCACTCTTGGGGAAGATTTGATGCATCATGTGAAATGTTTACAATGTAGGCTTTATCACAGAACAGATTGGTCCTAATGAATCATAGACAAATTGACACCCATCCATCATTATCGACACCATATAGTACAATATTTTAAAAAGCATCAGTGCTCCATGTATGTCAATTTTATGGTTTTTAAAGCCTAAGTATTGTTTTAACTTTCTCTGTCTAAATGAACAGTAAAATTTCTCTTTCATTTGCTTATTTACAAATAATACTGGCAACACTATCAAGATTAGATTTTATGGGTTTTGTACTCCTTGACATTGTGGGGAAAACACATGTGTCCAAGAGAGTGTTTTCACTAGCAACTTCATTCCAAAAATATCCATATAAAATAGTAAACAAAGTAAAAACAAAGAGCGTATAAAATAAATAAATTTATTTAAGCTTTCGGAGCCTCACTCCTTCATCAGAAATAGCTTACAATTGTTTAAATTTGAAAAAAGCTCTTTTTATATGTAAATAAACAAAATTACATCAAAATGACGTTTTAACAAACCAAATCACGTCATTATTACATAAAACACATATTTAGTCATATTTACGTCATAAATTTTAAGATGACGTCACTAAAAAGAATTTTTTTTACTATGACGTCACAAAAATCAAAATTTTTAATTTTTTGCAATTTTTCACTATGACGTCACAAAATCGAAAATTTTAAATTTTTTTTCAAATTTTTTTAAAATTCACTATAATGTCAAAAAAATCCAAAATTTCTTATATAAGAACAATTTCGGCTATGACAATAAAAATTAATATCCTCAACAAAAGAATTCGAATTAAACAAATTGTAAGAGAGATAACATTTATACTACAATTCCATTGTCCCTGTTCATACCCAGTGGGTACACACAGCCAAATTTCATAATGAAGTAACTTTCTTTGATTTTCCTGGCCAAATTACCATTGATGTTTTCAAACAGAACTTGCACTCTGAAATGATCTAAACTGTGACCCAAAGAGTTGAAGTGAATAGCTACCTCTTTATGTCTATTCTTGTTCTTGACATCTCTCAAGTGTTCTCTTATCCTATCTCCTAACCTCCTTTCTGTTTCCTCAATATAAATCTCTCCACATCTAATACATTCAATGCAATAAATGACATCTTTGGTGATACAAGAAAAACTGCCTGAAGGAGTAAATTTATCTCTAGGTCCCTCAACTGTGTGTACCTCATTGAAAACAAAGGGACATGTAAGACAACGTTTTCTACCACATGGCAAAGTTATGCCAGACACATCTTTGGAACTGAATTTAGAGTGGACCAGTATGTCTCTTATGTTCCTGTCCCTACGGTACCTTTTTTGTCAAAACTATCATCTTAATGTTACAAAAGTAATCATATTAATGATAATAACAATGCATAGACAATATAAAAATACCTTTATTTTGTCATATAAAACAAGAACGCACATAAATTTTTATGATGATAGGGGTTGCCTTTTGTTTTTTTTATCTTTTATGTACATAAGTTTGTAACAGGCAAACTCTATCAATATAATTTGGATTCAGACAGATCTTGCATACACCTTCTACATAAACAGAAGATGTCACTTTAATGTTGATTGCACATGGTCTGGTCAATTAGCATAATTTGTCCCTGGGTTTTACAGGGGCCACGGTGGCAGAGTGGTAACACTCTCGCCTCCCACCTCTGCGGCCGGGGTTCGATCCCCGTCATGGCCGTAAGTGGGAAAGCTGGTAGTTGCTTGCCGTTGGTCGGCAGTTTACAGTACACAACCCTAGCGAACTATATGTACTGGTTTCCTCTGCCCTTCCAACTACCCGTCGTGATATGACCTGTACAGTGTTGAAAGCGACGTAAAAGCCCAAATAAACACTCCCTGGGTTTTACAAAAGTGACCAGGAGAATCTCCCCTTTATATCATAAACAGTGTATGCAAATGAGGCAAAACTAACTACCTAGGTGGGGGAATCCTCCAAAGTTGAGAAATGTCTACTGAGAACTTGAATAGGTGCTTCTTCCATGGAACTATCTCCTGACCATCACTAGTCCGGATCCTAGTTCACAATCTTCCTACTAAATATTACTAAGACAAGAAAACTCATGTTTTGTATCATATTTTAAAAGCAATAGTTCGTATTTCGTAAGTGTTTATTTAACTTTCTCAAGAAAATAATACATAAATTGTAAAAAACAAGTAATTAAATTTATAGGTATGGAACTGTGATCACTACACTTATTATTTTTGTTTCTGTTGGTGTTGTCCTGTGTGTTATGGAAATGAATGCATTGTAATATTAAAAAGTTGGAAAATAATCAAAAATTATCTCAATTTCACAATTCATTAGGTCAATGGAAAGTTAATTTTAAAAAATACTGTTCCTCTTTTGTATAAACTGCTCCATGGCACTGAAATAACCCTTGTCTCCTTCAATAGGTAGGATGTTGTTGTTAACAAATTTGTAATAGTCATCAGTATATATCTTAAAAATCCATTTTTGAAAAGGGGAAAAGTCATTGCATTGTTCTGTAATAACCCGGGCTTGAGTGTTTTCCATTTCAACTGACAAACATTGATTTTCAGTCTTTCCATTGCGATAGACTTGTATAGGACCACCCTGAAAATTACAGAAGCTTAATTTAAAAACTTGTCTGTTATATGTATTTTGTGATTTTTGTGAAATAATTCAATACACATAGCACATAGTATTGCATAACATTAATCTAAAACCAGAGTACCACATTACAATATAGACATTGCAGCTACATTTTAGTAATGAATCAATCTAACACAAGTAATGGATATTGGAAATTAAGTTGTTGGGGAATTTGGACTTTGCCATAATTGAAACATAAAACACTCCTGTCTTATGTATTTAAGTGTAAATATTGTTCTGACAGATACCTAAATCTACACTAAACAATGAAATAGTATGAGAAATTCCAAGTTAATTAAGTTTTGCTGCTTCACTCTTTTAAATATCCATATAGAATAATAAACAAAGTAAAAACAAAGAGCATACAAAACATTTTTATTTAGTTGAGCTTTCAGAGCTTCACTCCTTCATCGGAAATAGCTTACAATTGTTTAAATTTGAAAAAAAAGCTCTTTTTATATGTAAATAAACAAAATTACATCAAAATGACGTTTTAACGAACCAAATCACGTCATTATTACTTAAAACACATATTTAGTCATGTTTACGTCATAAATCTTAAGATGACTTAATAAAAAATTATTTTTTACTATGACGTTACAAAAATCAAAATTTTTATATTTTTTGCAATTTTTCACTATGACGTCAAAAAATCCAAAATTTCTTAAATTCGCACAATTTTAACTATGACAATAAAAATCAATATCCTCACCTCATATTCTAAAGTAAACATAATCCTAAATTCGACAGTTTAGTGGAAACTAACTTTTTACACTAATAAAAGAGCAAATTAGAGACTTTGCTTTATATTCAAGCGTTAACTGAGAAACTATCGTGGTACAAGTATATCACATTATAAATTCTTTTAAATGGACCCCAAACTACAAATTAGTGGGTGGCAGACATCAGGCTTGTCAGACCCTCACCCAAGTTAGTGTGTGTCTACCTTAGCCTCAAACTTCTTTATATGGCTAGGTTAATCCTGGGCAGCATTGGCGGTAACTTGGTCATAATTCAAATTCTGTGTCTTAATGGCCAGATCGTAACTTTTTGAAAGAAGTGCGCCAGTTTGGAGGGGGGAATCCCTAGTTTGCGAGTGCATATTTGACAATTTTGGTTTCAGAGCAAGTGAGCGATAATGACCAAAACCATCAATTATATTTATTCAGGGAATGGAGGAGTCCTTATCCTGCAGCAGCTAAGGAAAGTGAAAGGAAGCTAGAATAGAAACTCACAAGTGGTAGCAGTGCTGTCAACAGGCACAATAGCATTTTAAAAGTTGAATATTAAATACAAAAAAGAGAATAAGTTTGTCTAGTAATAAGATAATGATAATCATCAGATAATGATGAGCAATTGCCCACTTTATAGCATAGAGTATCTAATCGATAGATTACAATGTAAAATTGATCATAAATTAGCCAATCTGGACAAATTGCATGATACTAAAATAGAAGGGAGGACTGGGAGCACTAGACATTGTCTTTTAAACTAAAGTAAAAATAAAATCAGTTTTGTCTGGATTAAATTGGATCTTCTTTCAAGACAACTGCTTTTTGACATTATTATAAAGGACCCACATCCTTATATACAAGATGAACATGTAGATATGTGTCATCTCCATAGAAATGAAATAATCAGGATTATTTCAAATAACTTTTCTGATTTGGGGTATTATAAGTGACAATAATAATTGCACAAGGATAGAATCTTGCGGAACACCATACAGGAGCTTTAATAGAGAAAAGAGAGAATATAGTAAATATTTATGCAGTGAGAATGATTGGTGATGTAAGCCTCGGACCAGTCCAGAACTACACTACCAACACCAAACCAAGAAAGAACTCAGTCTTGGAGAGTATCTTAGTCAATTGTGCACAACAACAGTAGATTCATCTCTAGAAATAGCAAGATGGACAAGCAAAATAGCAAAATAAAGAAGATTAGTAGATAGGATTAGAGAAAATTTTAGAGATGTCAAGAATAAGATAAGCAAAACTTTAATTATTATAGCCACAGCTTAGATCATTCCAGAGTGCAAGTTTTGTATGAGAATATCAGGGGTAATTTGGAAGGGAAAATCGAGGGAAGTTTTTACAGTGTGCACAAGTGGGAAGTAAGCCGGGTAGTTACATGCCTAATAGAGTTTTTACATTGTACACCACTGGGAAGTAAGCTGGGTAGTAAACCCTCCTAATATGGTAGTGCCAGATTTATAAAAAAACTTGAGGGGTGGCAACTTTATTATTTGTGTAAATCAATAAATGTGTATAGATTCACTAAAGGAGAAAATTCCTACACTTTTTTATGCCTATGCAGAAAAGCCATACACTATTTTTTTTTATTTACTTATTTATTTGGGTTTTAACATTGCTTTCAACACTCTATAGTCCATATCATGACGGGTAGTTTTATGGGCAGAGGAAACCAGTACATACAGTTGGTCAAGGTTCTGTACTATAACCTGCCAACTGTTGGTAAGAAACTACCATTTTTCCCACATAAGGGTCGGAGTTTGAACCGCCGAGCTCTGAGGTGGGAGGTGAGTGTCTCCACCACCGTGGCTCCTCACTATTTTTTGAAATTGTGGAAAAAGCTCCACACATCATGTGTAATTTGCTTATGAAAGGGTAAATCATTACTTAAAGAAACATTACAACTGCTCTTCAGACTACCAAATGCTGTTATTTTCAATCCTAATGCTCCCATGTACTTTCAGGAACAATAAGATTATTCTTTAAAAACATTAAAGCCTACTCTGGGTTGCCGTTGCTCAACCTTTACATACAAAATAAAAGAAGTGTTATTATAAAAGAGCAATAATATAAATTTACACGCTAACTGGTCAAATAGGATATGGCTTCCCAGGGTTAAAGTTTGCAGTGAAATCTTCAACTGGAAATGGAGGTTCCACCAAATGGTTTCATTCAAGAATTTTCACAAGCAATTGAACTTTGTTTTTGTTTCTGGGGATTGGGATTTGTTTACTTTCTTAGCATTTGTAATACAATGAATTTGTTCTTTCATGTGTTATTTGTATTTTGAATATAAAAGTTTGTTTTTTATTATTTTTGTTTCTAATGCAAGAGATGTGTAGGCTTTAAAATAAATACTAAAAACAATAATAAATTTGAAATATAAAACAGATAAATTTTGAAACAATACGTGTTTGTACGTTGTGCCATATAATAAAAAGGTTTTACACATAGCCTCAAAAATGCTGTAGGGCTTTTCTCTGTTGTTACTTTTCTCTGCAGGGCTTTTCACTGTTGTATGGAATAAACCAGTTAAAAGTGAGAAAGATATTCTGATTGAAATTGAAAGGCATCAATGTGTATATTTTACTTTGATGCGGGATATTTTTAAAAGGAAATACTGAGTAATTGCTATTTCTATGACTTGATTAATTTTATACATCAGTGAAACATGTATTACCCTTGAACTTCAGGAATCATTTATTTTAGGTTCTGTGAAAGGAATTGTGGTAGAAATGTTAAATAACGTTTTCCTAAACTTCACTATGGCAAAAATAATATTTTAAAACATTGCCAAGGCACTGGTGTATCAAATGATCAATTCAATGTACCAATACATTTAGCCTGTCCTTAGCCTTGCTGAAGGCTTAAGTTCCTTTGCAGTTCGGGAAAATTTTCAGTTCAGATAATGGAGTTTCAGTTTCTATAATGTACTCATACATGTACTGACTTTTAAAGACACAAACAGCTAAGATAGCTTGTCTTCTTGCTTTGAAACTCTGAATGCGTACCTTATGACTGCCAAAAATTTCTGCACCTATTCTGAACATATTATACAGATATGGGCCTTAAGCAAGGCTAGCCTTTCCTATGAGTTGCACTGGAACACCTAGCTTAATGTATGAAATACTGTAAGTCTGTACAAATATTATGCTGGCTTTTGAATGAAATATGAAAACTAGGTCTCTGATCTTGAGCCTTAGCTCATACGTTTAGATTAGAATTAAGTCAAATGTAACTATGGTTAATTTATTTCCTTCCTTTGGAATCAAATGTTGGTCTAGTGCCTGCTAAGCACTAGAGTGCTGATCCCTGTTTTTGGGTACAGGTCAGACAGTTTCAAAATGTTTGACATCTAATCACAGGCTGTCATGTCTGTGCGGGTTCAAATCCTGCAAGTGGCAATGCTGAGAACCTGTCCTTAATATGACCCTGGCTGTTGAATGGGATGCAAAACCGCAATACTGACTTTAACTTTGTTGGGAAAATATCTCAGAGCCAGAGTTGAACAGGATTACCCAAAACCAAAAGGTATACAATACTACACAATGTTACAATTTGAATTATGTTTGGGTAATTTTGATGCACTCTATGCACTTTATGAAATTTGTTCACATTAGTTAAACATTTACCAATTAAAGATCTTGTAAGGTTCTCTTGATGTGCATTGATGTATATAACCCAATACTATAGGTAACCTTTCAAGTACATTAATACAGCATGGGCTTATAAATGTTAGTGTGTTAATCTTGTGTTATATAAATCTAGTATTGTCAAATACGATTGGTAAAAATCAGGTTAAAACCCTGGTCACACTTGTTTCAATAATGTAGTTACTTTGAATGAATGTAAATACTAAAAATATGTTCTGGTATAATTTCTTTAACACAAACAGATGTTAAAATGGGAATGTATGATATACTCTGTAATATCATGTATTCATACAAAGTCTTACGTGTGTTTCAGGCAAACTTGTTGGATATTTAGGGCAGTGTGACCGATGTTTAAACCATGTTGGCTGTTTAATATTAAAGGTGTTCTGATCAAGGATTATTAAACTAAAAATATTCCAAGTTAATAAAGTTATGCTGCTTGGCTCTTTTTAAATATCCATATAAAATTAAACAATTGTAAGCTATTTCTGATGAAGGAGTGAGGCTCCGAAAGCTTAAATAAATTTATTTATTTTATACGCTCTTTGTTTTTACTTTGTTTACTATTTTATTAAACTAAATGTTATTGGTGAAGGTCAAAATTTCTATTGTGATTAAATTGTTGAAGGAAATTGGGCTACAGTTCAATGTTAGTTTGGGTTTTGGAGTCAGTGGCATAAGTTGTGTTGGAAGCATTGTTTTGAAGTGGAAGGTTTGATGTCTGTAAGTACATATGTGGTTTGTTTGTTTTAGCAGTATAATTTTTTAGTGTATTAATGCCAGAAGAGTTGTAAATTGCTTAGTTCAGTCATTTTATGCCTTTCTGGCTGACAGTTCCTTAGTATGTTTAAAATGCTATGTATTTGAGGAGTGATTAGGAATATTTCTATATCATTATCAGAAGATAATAGACATGTGTAAAGTACATTCTTTGAATTTTGAAAAGTAAGTTTAATCGAGTAAAACCATATAACTGAAGTAAATGCAATCTATTGCATATTTCCCTTAGCATTATTAGGAAGGAATTTTATTAATTTTTTTTAAGCACTGAGGGATTGCAGTACCACCCTTATTTTCTGGTATTTCAAAAGGCTTTGCGAGATGTTTTGCTGAAGTTTTGGCTCAGTGACTATGTGATGTACTCAGTGGCTATGTGATCTATGCAGTGGCTGCATGATACTACTTATTCTCAAATATAGATGGACGTTTTGAATTGACACCTCAGCTGTTAGCACAGTACCATGTTTAAGTGAATTTAGTGTGAGATATAATATTGTTTTGGTATTAGTAACTCGTGCATATTGACATATTGTAAAGTGTGTATAAATCATTTTTGATATAATCATTATTAAAGAGTAAAAGGTTTAATATCATTTCTTTTTTTTATTTTGTCTATAAACCACCATACGATCAAAGTCTTAACACACATACATGATCCCTTGAGTAAATCATTTGTCCATTGAAGAAGTCATATTTAGCCCACTATTTGGGAAAGGTGTACTAAGTCCCTCTAACATAATGGGTTCATATTAAAATTTCATATAAAATAATAACTTGGAATAACCATATTAAAATTTTCTTAGTTAATGAGCCTTGACACCTCTTGTAAACCTCTGATCACCAATACTACCCATGCTGGTTACTTCAAGCTCCACCATGCCTGTTAAATGATTTCATTGGTAATTCATAAATAGGCCAGTGTACTACCCTGGGTAGGAATGGTGCCACTGTTAAAAACTCAGTGTCTGATTTACATGAAATGTCAGCAGTGGAAACTCTATGCATGTGTAAATCAATATTTGTGTATTTGTTGTTTTGTCTGTTTTTACCTTTTCCTGGGTAACCAGTTTTATGCTATCTCAAGTTATTATTGATTGGAATCTGGGGAAAATCCCTCAAAAGAAAAGCCCTGCAGGAAAAAAGCTCTACAGTTTTTGAAATCAATGTAGAAAACCAATACATCATTTTTCTAGATTGTGGAGAAAGTCCATTCTTATTTTAAACCTACACTGAATTGCAGTCATTCAAGCATTAGATGGTAACTGATCAAACAGAACCTTGTAGTGAAACTAGAAAGGATTGCCACCAAATAGTCTTATTTGAGAATTTTAACAAGCATTTAACTTTGTGTTTGCACGGAGCCCAGGAAGGGACATAGAACTGTTTTCCTATCATTTTTAAGTCAATAAGTCATTCCATGAGATAGTAAGTCATTCCTACAACAAGATACTAAGCTGTTCAAACAAGTTAGCAAGTTGATACCACAAGAGACTTAGTTAAGATAGCAAGTTAACCGGATGAGTTACTAGTCATGCTTTAATGACAATGTATAGGCAATTTCTTTTTATATCATACCTAACTTATCTTTACTTAACAACATTATATTTTGTGGTAGCAATTTTGAACTGGTGGGAATGAGTTAATAAGTAGTGGGAACGACTTACTAAGTCGTAGTAATGAGTTAGTAAGTGTGGGGGAACAATTTAATAAGTGATGGGAACGATTTAATAAGTTCTGGAAATGAGCAAGTGGTTGGAACGAGTTAGCAAGTGGTTGGAACGAGTTAGCAAGTGGCGGGAACAACTTAGTTAGTGGTGGGAGCGACTCAGTAAGTGGTTGCAACAAGTTAGTTGGTGGTGGGAGCAAGTAAGTAAGTGCTGGAAATGAGTTAGTAATGGATGGGTATGAATGAAATCACTAGGACTTAATATGTTGTGGTAACCACTTAGTCTCTTGTTCCCACAAGTTAGTGTCTTATTCCCACAATGTAGCATGTTATTTCCACGACTTAGTATCTAATTACTACAACTTAGTATCTCATTACAGCGACTTGCTAAGTTGTGTGAATGACGTATTATCTTCTGATAATGACTTGCTAACTGGCATGAGATAAAAAATGATAATGAAACAGTTCTATGTCCCTTCCTGGGCTCCGTAGTGTACTAAAAACATTAATAATTTTGAACTAATAAGAATAATACATAATTTGGATACAGCATATTTGTGTACTGTGTACAATCTATGAAGGGCTTCTCTCCAGAGGTGTAAAACACTTCTCTGCAGGGCTTTTCTCTGTTGCATGGAATTTATAAGTATCAAGGTACTTTGTACAATCTTATGATTTATGATTTGCACAATCTTGTACTTTGTACAATCTGAAAAGGTCTTCTCTCAACGGATGTAAAATTGATGGAATGATGGTTGCATGGAATTGATAAGTATCAAGGATTTTACTTGATGAAAAATCCATTGGAAAAAGGAAACACCAATTAATTATTTCTGGCATTTAATCAATTTTGCAAACCAGTGAAATATGTATTATCCTGAAACTTCATGAGTCATTTATTTAGGCACTGTGACAGGAATTCTGTTTGAAATGTTAAAAATGATGTTTTCCCAAACTGCACAATTGCACAAGTGATATTTTAAAATAATGATAGCCACACACTGGTGTATCACATTGTGAATTAAATGTACGAATGCATCTAGCCTTGACCTTGGGCTGTACTGGAACCTCTTAGCTCAATGAATGAAATACTGTATTTATTTGTTTCTGTGTTGCTTTAAACAGTGTACAGGTCATATCACAAAGGGTAGTTTTGAGGGCAGAGGAAACCAGTATATACAGTTGGTAAAGGTTCTATACCATAAATTGCTGACCTTTTGTAAGCAACTACCAACTTTCCAACACAAGGCCTGGTAACTGTTTCACCACTGTGCCACCATGGCCCCTTAAAATACTGTAAGTCTGTACAAATATTGTTCTGGTCTTTGAATGAACACAAAAAATAAGTGTTTGACCTAGCTTTTTAGCTCTTGTGCTTTGGTTAAAATTAAGTAATATTAAAATATGGTTAAACTTTTGCTTCCATTGGAATTAATGGTTGGGCTCATGTCTGTTGAGCACTACAGTGCTGAGCACTACAGTGCTGATCTGTGTTTAAAATTATAATATGTTTTTGTACATGTCAGATAGTTTCAAAATGTCTCGTTTTTCTTTCAGTCACATTTCGTTTCAGCTTTCAATTTTCTCTTTGCATATCATAGATATATTTACTGTTGGGAAAACATATCAGAGCCTAGAACAAAAGACTCAAAATCAAAAGGCATACAATACTATACATACATGCTAATCATTGCCCAGTATATATTTTGCCCCACTGCCTGGGAAAGGTGTAATTAAGTGATAAGTAAAGTATGAAAAATGTGCCTTACTGGGAAAATAATGCACACTTTACGAGACCCCAAAGTAAATACTAGACTTTTATGGAATTGTTTTAAAAACTCTTGACAAACCAATTAACCTGAATTTCAATGTACTTCATTAGTGATTATTTATATATTTGTTTTTGTATATTGGCCCATTCAGGTATATCTACTATTCTGTATAATTTCTACCCTAAAATGGATAGCAGGAATAAAAGTGACGATAATAATTTTTTTATAACTCAGAACACTTTTTGGACAAATGAGCTGGATAATTCAACTGATTTACTAGAATTAAAACACACTTATGTCATCCTATTAATGCATCATTTATTTCAGTCTTTTTCAATTTAAAGTATTAATCTCAGGTTTTTGGCAATAACCATTTGACTGTTTCAGGTGTCTGTAAATTAGAACAAAAAATTGTCCATTACGTAAAAATAATGCACACTTTTAACAATAGAATGACATCACAAGTGTACTTTAAGTCTTACATCCCTCCAACAAAATGGATTAAAATTAAAGATTGTCAGATTGATGAGCTTAAACACCCCTTGCACACCACTGACCACCAATGATACTACTGTTGGTTACTTCAAGCTCCACCCACATGTCTGTTAAATGATTTCATTGGTAATTCGTATACAGGTCAGTGTACTACCCTGGGTAGGAATGGTGGCAATGCAAAAAGTCTATTATGAAATTTGGCTGTATGTAACCGCTGGGTATGGACAGAGACAATAGAATTGCAGTACAATTGTTATCGCTCTTAAAATTTCTTTAATTTAAACTACATTGTTTGGAATTTTTTATTGTCACTTATTCAATTGCTCAATTGTGTAGATTCAAAAAAATGTTAATTGTTGATTTGGCGGATCTTGAATTTATGACAAAAAGGTAGGTTTTGTAAAATGGCTTGATTTTGTTTTTGAAACATCAGTGTGAGGTATTTTTTCTAGTTTCACATAACAACATTATTTTTTTTCAGTTTAAAGAGTTTTATTTTTATTCTGGTGAAGGAGTGCGACTACAATAGCTCCAAATAAATTTATTTCTTTTAAATGCTCTTTGTGTTTACTTTGTTTTAAATTAGATTTGGAAATTAGAAGATGGAAGCAGCAGAAACTTTATTGAGGTAGTAGGCATTTCCAATTCAAGGAATAATAAAAGCTTTTTTGAATCCAGCTGATTCCTTGATTCCTTCTGACAGGGAACAGTTCAGTAATTGGGGGCAGAAGAATGTCTAAGAACTCTTCAACCAAAACGTTATGCAAGGATAAACAAAACAGGATTTCATGATTGTAGTTGGGATTTCATCCTCAGGTGCACTTTTTAAGAAATTTAATTTAGGAGCATGAAGCTAAAAATGCCATGAATTATTTAAAAAAACCCCAAATATGTAACTGAAAATGTCGTGCACAATGAGGCATTCAAAATGTAAAAGTTCTTTTAAACTAATAAATTTGCACGTTAATTTTAGGTTTTAATTTAGTTTTAATTTTTGTGAATAATGGGCCGAAAAGTAAAGAAAGTAAAGAAACAATTGTAAGCTATTTCTGATGAAGGAGTGAGGCTCCGAAAGCTTAAATAAATTTATTTATTTTATACGCTCTTTGTTTTTACTTTGTTTACTATTTTATATGAAAAGTAAAGATGATGTGTGATTTTGTTAGAATTATCAAATTCATATCTTCAATTAAAATACAGAAATTTTTCACAATATCTAATATTAATTTCGACGAATGAGATTGTAATCTTAAATAAAGGAAAGTTACTTCATTATGAAATTTGGCTGTGTGTACCCACTGGGTATGAACAGGGAGAATGGAATTGTAGTATAAATGTTATCTTTCTTACAATTTGTTTAATTTGAATTCTTTTGTTAAGGATATTGATTTTTATTGTCATTGTTAAAATTGTGCGAATTTAAGAAATTTTGGATTTTTTTGACATTATAGTGATTTTTAAAAAATTTTTTAAAAATTGGAAAATTTTCGATTTTGTGACGTCATAGTGAAAAACTGCCAAAAAATTAAAAATTTTGATTTTTGTGACAGTAAAAAAAAAAAAAAAAAATTTTTGTGACATCTTAAATTTTATAACGTAAATATGACTAAATATTGTGTTTTACGTAATAATGACGTGTTTTGCTTTGTTAAAACGTCATTTTGATGCAATTTTGTTTATTTACATATAAAAAGAACTTTCTTTCAAATTTAAACAATTGTAAGCTATTTCTGATGAAGGAGTGAAGCTCCGAAAGCTCAAATAAATTTATTTATTTGATATGCTCTTTGTTTTTACTTTGTTTATTATATTATATGGATACTTAAAAGAGCGAAGCAGCAAAACTTTAATAACTTGGAATATCTGATTCCTGCAGTCTATCGCAAAGGCTGCAGAGAATAATGTAGAATAATGAAGTAAGATACATTTTCTTTGCAGTGGATGCAACTTTTCATTACCGATAAGTGTGAAAAAAGGGTTTTTTTTGTCATCAATGGAGATTTGGGTTGAATGATCTGTTACATTAGTTTTTAAAACGCAAATTATTTCAATGGATGTGAAGTATTTCTACAGTTCAAAATCTTTTTAGAAAACAGAACAACACCCCAGCCCGCACCCCACCTACACCCCCTTCAAATGATCATTGCTTTAAGTTGGAACATTACTAGCAAATTTTTAATGATGAAAACTCACCTTGTAGTGCAGGAAACGGGGAATCTTTGAGGTGTTGTAAACTGTTACATAATTAGCAACCGTGACAGAGCCACGCATTTTGCTATTTCTAACTGATGGTGTAATTATGTGAACTGCTAGTCGAAGTTCTCCATCATTAGTTAAAAAGATCCCCTGAAAGCAAAATAAGATACCGATAAGTCGGTTTAAGGCTTGTCTGTTCTTAATCAAACACTTAACATTCTCAACATAGCAGGAGGCTGGGGTTACTGTGCCTGTGTGTCTTCTTTGGTTTATCAGATTTTAAATAAACGACACAAAATTTGTTTCACTTCAACTATCTATTATTTAACGCAAAATTTTATATCATGTATTACATTTTACTAGAATGTAAGGATTTCGGGAAAAGAAATGCCTTGTCAAGAAAATCCATGTCCAGAATATATTTCTTGAAAGGGGTCCACTAATAAATTATATGGAATTTACACCACTATCAATGAACTATTTAACATTATCATTCTTTGATGACCATAATTGAGGTCATATCTTACAAAGACTATATGAGCATACCTTAAACAACTTGAAGTTAAAATTTGAGGAATGTTACAATTTGAAAATTTTAGAATTTAAAATGTGAAGTCAGTAAATAAATCACAATCCAAAGCTTAGCATAATTTTCTTTGAATTTTCTTTCATTTCATTTTAATGTCAAAAGAAAAACAAGTTACAAATAAACATTAATACTTTAAGTAAAATTATCCATCTATTTGTTCGATCTGATGAAAGCATCAGGCTCCTAAATAAAAGAATTGGTTCTTTTAGTGGATAATACAAGTCAATAAAGTTTCTGTCGTTTCATTCTTTTAATATCCAAATATAATATGAAACAAATAAACACAAAAGTTATTTAAGTATGATTTTGCTATTATTTTGTGCTGAAACCTGATCGAAGCATCAAGTCAGCCCTCTTCACAGACATGTACATATTTATTCTAAGAAAAATAAAAGAATACCATTTGAGGAAACAGAACAAGAATCTGTCTCAACATGCAACATAAATGATTTTTTTTCAGTCTTAAATCTAAAATGTTTGTCCTAGCTAAGAATTGTCATAAATTGGCATTCACAAAGCAAGTCTTAGCTAAAACAAATGTCATAAAGTTAAGACCAAGTTAAGACTAAATTTTCATATATCCAATGTGGTTATATTGGGTCATGTGACCGTATTTGTACACTAAATGCAGTTATACAGATATTATACTGTTGCTGGAATTTGAGCTAGTAAAACTAACAAAAAAGCCAAACATAAATAACATGTCTGTGTGCATAATAACAAGGTAAATTTCATGCGACTTGACATCAATACTCACAAAGTATCATGTTTCCTGACAGGTGCAAAATAAATCAATTTTTCCATTTTCATTACCCATACATTTTTTAATCAAATAATAAAATTTTTAATAAAACATTTAATTTAAATTTAAACATCAAAAGGAAAACCAAATTACAGTGCTACACAAATACTACAGCACTGAAATATGATTTTCCAATTTTGTGCAACACATTTTTCTATAAGAAAAAAAAATAAACATATCCAGTTAAAAAGAAGGTATCCACATTGGTTATTTTAAATGTTATTTTGCGGTTTACAAAAAACATTGAACAAAATATATCCACATTGTTTTTACAACTTTATGGAGTCATACTTCTTTTACATTGAAAGACATATCCTAATTGTTTTCACAACTATTTTTAAATATATATATTATATGATATATTGTAGAACACATAAACATTGAAAAAATATTCCATATTGTTTGACAATTACTTTCATAGTATTAACATCACAAGCGTGTATTTTGCACTTATAAAAACATTGACATGATGTCCTTCAATGAGTTTGATTAATTTAATTGGTTTATCTGGAATGTAAACACAAGGTCAATAGACAAAGCTTATTTCTGGTTTATGGGGAAAAAGAAATATCTTCAAGTATTTAAATGTTTTATGTCAGTTACATGACAAATGCAGTTAATTTACCTTTTTATAAAGAACATATTTTTCGAATCGTATTATATATTTTGAGTTATAAAATAATATAAATAGTGGAACCAAAGGATAAAAAACTTTATAAAATGATTTTTAAAACTTTAACAGTGGCATATGTACATTAATCAATATCCATTCATTGTAGATATTTTTCAATGGATATGTGTTAAATATTTGTTATGTACAGGAAACTTGCAAATATGCATTTCTCTGAATATGTGGACATTGTGCTGATGCTTTGAAACAAAAAGAACCTTTACATACAACTCTCACAGTAAGGCAATCAAAGACATTGTGGAGAAGAATTTTCACATGCTAAATCTTGACGAGGAAGTGGGCTATTTGTTTCAAGAAAAACCTCTGATTTCATAGGGTAGGGGCAGGAACATAAGAGACATGCTGGTCCATTCTAAATTCTTTATACTTTACAGATATGTGGTAAGTATTTAAACTCAATTTTAGCCTAATGAAGTTTTGAAATGGGGAAGATCTGACATGGTGGCCATATTTAAGACTGATCTTAAATATTTAAGAACACCTTCACCCAATCCTAGAGTTATGACCAAAGATAAGACTAAGATGAGACTAAAACCTTTTGTGAATTGCTCTAAGACTAAGACAAATCTCCTAATAAGTTTTTGCCCTAAAGTAATGACAAAAGGCTTAGATTTTAGACCAAGATTAAGATAAGACCTTTCGTGAAAACGGCCCCAGGTCACAAGCAACAATTTAAAATTAGTCAACACTAAATGGAAAATTACCCAAAATAATGTGATGATTATAAACCTTTGACTAAAAACCTTTGACCATAAACCTTTGTTTAAAATAGAAAAGAAAAACAAAACCTCGACCCATTTTTTCAAGATGATGGTCAAAAGTGAATATACAGGTGTGCAAATGGAGACTATTAGGTACCCATGAAAAAGAGACCATTTTGCGTCTTTGAATTCAAATGTAAATCAATAAAAATTTTAATTACCAGACACCACGGATATATATATGTATAAAAGTATTATAACATCAATAACAAAATAAGTCATACCGATTCATGGGGAAAATGACGATTCAGGCAATCTCTCAACTCAATTTTAAATATGTTAAAATTTGTGACCAAACAAGCACCATTTTTGTAATTGGAGTTATTTGTCATTCCAAGATTTTTTACCTAAAATAGAAATCACAGAATAATAAAAAAAATTGTCATCAAATGTTAAATTTAAGCAGTATCTAAACTTTACATTATGTATACATTTAGAGTATTTAATTCCCAAAATATTTAGGACAAATATTGTCAAACATTTATGCACAATATTTTGAATAAATTCCTTAAATTTATCAATTAAGATAAAGAGAAAGGATTTGTACCACAAAGTAGCTGAACATTTTCAAACATTTAGAGACAGATTAAATTAAGACAGTTATTAAAAGTAACCTCGATAAACTTTTTAATGTGCTGCTTCGCTCTTTGTTTCTTAAAACACACAAAATAAAAGAAATGTTATTATAAAAGAGCAATAATATAAATTTATTTGATGATTCAGAGCCTCACTCCTTCCTCAGAACACAAACCAATTCAAATACATAAACAATATACAAAATAACTATGACTAAGCAATCCCTGCATCCTTTCTATGTCATAAACAAAAATTTGTGACGTAACAATTGATAATTACATCATTTAGTATGAACACGTCAAAACACGTCATCACACATTAAAACGTAAAAAGTACTTCATTTAGCGTTCCAAATGGAAGAAATTTTATAATAAATACAAAGGATGCAAGCACTACAGAGAGAATATGTAATATGTATATGAATAAAAATGTAAAGAAAAGGTAAGTAAATATAATAAAAAACTTTATGTTACAATTCCCCCATCTATATTCATTCCTTCTGGAAATACAGTGCCTAATTTTTGAATCAAGAAGCTTTCTTTTGCCTTTCTGGAAAAGTTGTCCCTAAAATTTTGATATAAAACTTGAACTTTCAGGTCATTCAAGCTATGCCCTAGCGTGTTAAAATGCACAGACACCTGTTTCTGGGGTTGCTTAGATTTTATGTCTCTCAAATGTTCTCGAATTGTGTCCCCTAATCTTCTTTCAGTTTCCCCTATGTAAAGACTACCACATTTTAAACATTCTATACAGTATATTATATCTTTCTTGATACAACTATAGTTGACCTTTGGAGAATATACACCCCTTGGCCCTCTGACTTGGTTGCACATCATCAAAAACATGAGGATAGGTAAAACATCTTGTCCGGCCACATTTAAGAGTTTTGCCGACTAGATTTTACACCTATTTTGATTGTACAAGCATATCTTTCACATTTCGGTCGCTACTGTATGAAACTAAAGGGGTTTCCTGGAAAAGGTAGCCTACGTCATCATCCAATTGTAAAATGTGAAAATTTCTTTCTATGATATCTTTTTATCATTTTGCTGTGTGAATTGCAGGTAATACCTAAGATAATTCTTTCAGTGTTTCACACCTTTTGGTCTTTCTTGAAGAGATTAAGCTCGATTGAAAAGCTTTTGCTTTATCAATTACTTTTTGGGGATAGTCAAAATAGTCAAGAAAGAAATTTTCCATTTCATTCACTTCTGAACACAACCGTCTCAACCTTAAAAACTGAGAGTATGGTATAGCATTTTTACAAGGCTTTGGTTGGCAAGAACCATATCTTAAATATGAATGACTGTCAGTAGCCTTTGTAATGTTCTGAGGTGGACAATCTTTTTCTGCAAATTGAAATTTTTATATCCAAAAATTCGATTTCTTTCTCAGATACAACAAAAGTAAACTGAAAAGCAGAATGGCAATCGCACACATAATCAATAAATTGATCAAGATCTACTCTCGACATTGAGGTTGCACCCGCTATAACATCAATATATCTCTGATAAAATTATGGCATAGGACCATTGAACCTATCAGCAATGTCTAATTCAAATTTCCCAACAGCCAAATTTGAATATTCAGGTCCAAATGGAGTCCCCAATCATTGTCCCACCTATGTGCAAATAAAGAGCATCATCAAAACTAAGTCTTAACAACGTGTGGGTGGGTGTATTCTGAATTTCATATTTTTCTGAGAAATATTTCATTGCGTTAAGACCATAGTCATATTAGTGTAAAGTACCTTTATATCCATGGTGAAAAGAAAAGCATTTTCTTCTTGAAATCGGAAGTTTTCCAACATCTTCAAGGGATGATTAGTGTCTTTCACAAAAGACGTCATAACTATTGGTTTCAAAAACTCACTCAGGTACTTGGATATCAAAGTTGTCGGGCAAAAACAAGAGGACACAACAGGTCTACCAGGGTTTCCAAGTTTATGAATCTTGGGCAACATATAAAAATTACTGCATTTAGGATTGTGTACCACTTAGTTCAATGCTGTTTTTGGCAATTCACCTTTAGAGAGGATAGATTTGAGTTCTTTTTCTATTGTTTTACTTATTTTGATAGTGGTGTCACTATCAAGTTTTATATAAAATTGTTCACTTGATAATTGTTTCTTGGCTTCATCACAATAGAGATCCTTTCTCCACACAACTACAGCTCCCCCTTTATCAGCAGGTTTGATAACGATGTCTTCTCTGTTTCTGAGTTGTTGAAGGGCCTTTTCTTCATCTGCTTTCAAATTTGATCTTTGTGGTGGTTTAAAATTAGATTGAGAAAAATCATCACAATATCTTGAAATAAATCTATCAACGGCATCAAACTGACCTTCTTTAGGTGTAAATGATCACCCAGATTGTCTTTTGAAATTCATGAATTCATCACCAAATATCAGTTTTTTTATGGTTCATTATTATTCAATTCTACAGTAATTTTTACAACACTGTGATAGTACTGTGAAATGCAGGTGTTTTGCAGAGGAATATATTATTAATATTTTGTTTCTGAATTTTTCTCGCAAACATTCATATGAAACAATAACATACAATTATTACCACCCTGCTTTATATGTCCTCGAATAATTGTTTCCAAAGTTTCCGATTTCGTTTAAATAGATCCTTCTTACCACTTAAGGTAGTAGAAATTTCTGAAAATAAACTTGTTGTAAGTATTTCATCTGATCTTCCTTTGGAGAGTTCAGAGTGTAGTCTTCTTGGTAAGGGTCTAGGATTTATACCTACCAATAAGGAAGCCTGAGAAGTTTCAAACTCTTCAAGATCTTTCCAAATTTTATAGAAAAATTAGACTCCATGCTTTCTTCAATAATTTGGACCAGACAATTGAGGACAGACTACAGACAGGATTTTCCCAGGAGAATGAGTTTACAAGGCTTGAGAAAAGAGTTTCTACTTTTACACCACGTGAGGAACAATTTGAAGCTGTTGATAAATTTATAGATAAGTGCAGAAAAGACATTGCAGTGGCTGAACTGTGTGGACCTACAAGATCAAACCTCAATGACAATGAGGAAAAGACCCTGAAAAGACTAAGACAGAGGAAAGATAATAGGAAAACTTCCCGAATGACATATACAGAAAAAATATATCACGAATGACGATAACAATATTATACGAGTGCGTAGCACGAGTATTATATTGTTAATCTTCATGAGTGATATATTTTTTCTGTATATGTCTGATGAGGGGGTGTTTTACTTTTATTATCCACCATTTTCTGTGATTTATGGGTCAAATAATATGAATATTTAATGACAGGACGTGAAAAAGGCTTTGAAAAGCATGAGCAACACTGAATATAAAAACTTCAATCTTTAACTTGCAAAATCTCAGTCATTTCTGCATGGATTTTTATGCAACATACATCAGCAGAAGCGCTACAATAACACCTTTCTAATGATATATTATATATATTTGTAAGTTGCATACTTTCCGAGATATTGTTGAAAAACCGGAAGTTATTCACACTCATTATCCATAGTACCGGGGCGCCGGTGTGTACAAAAAAAATACATCCCGGTTTGTATTTCCCCGTATTTAGGGCAAATACGTCGCGTGGTGGATAATAAATTGTGATTAAGCCAGCAGACAAAGGGGGTGCAGTTGTTGTGTGGAGAAAGGATTTGTACCAAAAAGAAGCAGAGCGACAGTTGTCAAATGAACGTTTTTATACACGTTTAGAGACAGACAGAACTGATGAAATTAACACGTTTATCAAGAGTGAAATAGATTCAATGATATGTGCAAGAGACCTTCCACGAAACCCAGGTAGGCCAGTTGTTTCATCTTGTTCCTGTCCTACTAATGTAATTGCAGAATATCTCAGTGACACACTTCAAGCCCATTGTGTGAGCTTTGCCAACTTTTGTGAAGGATATTAATCATGCATTGAACTTGGTGCGAAATTTTAGATTTCGAGATGAAAATAGACTTTTGATTACCATAGATATTAAGGGTCTCTATACTAACAATCCCAATGAGTATGGTCTGAATGCACTAAAATACTTTTTGGAGAAAAGAAATATTCAGAATCCCCCAACACATTCCCTTGTAAGACTAGGCGAACTAGTTTTTACACAGTATTGCTTCAAGTGTGGTGATAACTACTATTCACAAACTGGCGGTACAATGATAGGCACACCATTCGGGCCAGAATACTCTTGTTTGGCTGTGGGGAAGCAGGAAATTGAAATCTCTGAAACATATGATGGTCCTTTCCCCGAGTTTCACAAAAGATATATTGATGATATTTTGGGTGCAACTTCAATATCTAGAGCAAATCTTTATAGATTTATTAATTATGTCAGCAATTTCCATCCTTCCTTTCAATATAGTTTCACAGTTTCTAAAGTGTCAATTTCTTGACATTAAGTTGTGTGTCAAAGCAGATGGAATTAGCACATCGGTTTACAGAAACTGACAGTCATGCATACCTTAAATATGGTTCCTCCCATACTAAGTCATGTAAAAATGCTATTCCATTTTCACAATTTCTCCGTTTGAAGCGCCTATGTTCTGATAGGCAGGATTTGAAGGCAAAAGAGAAGGAAATGGAACATTTCTTTCTAGCGAGAGCTTATCCCCAGAATATTGTCTCTAAGGCCAAAGATAGAGTTTCTCATTATCAGTAAAGCTGGTGCTTTGAAACAAAAAGAACCTGCTAAAGAAATGAATATGGTTATACTTACCTTTACATACGACTCTCACAGTAAGGCAATCAAAGACATTGTGGAGAAGAATTTTCACATGCTAAATCTTGACAAGGAAGTGGGCTATTTGTTTCAAGAAAAACCTCTGATTTCATACCGTAGGGACAGGAACATAACAGACATGCTGGCCCACTCTAAATTCAGTTCAAAAGATGTGTCTTGCATAACTTTGCCATGTGGTAGAAAACGTTGTCTTACATGTCCCTTTGTTTTCAATGATTTACACACAGTGAAGGGCCCTAAAGCTAAAGTTACTCCTTCAAGTAGTTTTTCTTCTATCATCAAAGATTTAATTTATTGTATTGAATGTATTAGATGTGGAGAGATTTATATCGGGGAAACAGAAAGGAGGTTAGGAGATAGGATAAGAGAACACTTGCCAAGAACAAGAATAGACATAAAGAGGTAGCTATTCACTTCAACTCTTTGGGCCACAGTTTAGATCATTTCAAAGTGCAAGTTCTGTTTGAAAATATCAATGGTAATTTGGCCAGGAAAATCAAGGAAAGTTACTTCATTATGAAATTTGGCTGTGTGTACCCACTGGGTATGAACAGGGACAATAGAATTGTAGTATAAATGTTTTCTCTCTTACAATTTGTTTAATTTGAATTCTTTTGTTGAGGATGTTTATTTTTTATTGTCATAATTAAAATTGTGCAAATTTAAGAAATTTTGGATGTTTTGACATTATAGTGAATTTCAAAAAAAATTTAAAATTATAAGCATTTTTGATTTTATGACATAAAAAATAAATTTTTGTGACGTCATGACTAAATATCTGTTTTAAGTAATAATGACGTGATTTGGTTCGTTAAAACGTCATTTTGATGTAATTTTGTTTATTTACATATAAAAAGACCTTTCTTTTCAAATTTAAACAATTGTAAGCTATTTCTGATGAAGGAGTAAAGCTCCGAAAGCTCAAATGAATTAATTTTTTTGTATGCTCTTTGTTTTTACTTTGTTTATTTTTTTATATGGATATTTAAAAGAGCGAAGCAGCAAAACTTTATTAACTTGGAATATCAAGAGAAGTAAGATTACGAATTGTTATATATTTATAGTTAATGATAATTGTTTTTAAATATAATGATAATAGGTGCATGGTGAATCTACGCCAGTGGATGAAGTGTCTACAAAGACACATAATAAAAGAAATGTTATTATAAAAGAGCAATAATATAAATTTATTTGATGTTTCGGAGCCTCACTCCTTCCTCAGAACACAAACCAATTCAAATACATCAACAATATACAAAATAACTATCACTAAGCAATCCCTGCTCTTTTCTACGTCATAAACAAAATTTGTTACGTAACAATTAAAAATTACGCCATTTAATATGAACGTCATAAAGACGTCAGAAAGACGTCATCACACATTAAAACATAAAAATTACCTCATTTAGGGTTCCAAATGGAAGAAATCTTATATAAATACAGAGAAAAAAATGTAAAGAAGAGGTAAGTTAAATACAATAAGAAACCTTATGTTACAATTGCCACATTTATATTCATCCCTTCTGGAAATACAGTGCCTAATTTTTAAATCAAGAAGCTTTCTTTTGATTTTCTGGAAAAGTTGTCCCTAAAATTTTGATATAAAACTTGAACTTTCAGGTCATTCAAGCTATGCCCTAGTGAGTTTAGATTTTATGTCTCTAAAATGGTCTCGAATTGTGTCCCCTAATCTTCTTTCAGTTTTCCCTATGTAAAGACTACCACATTTTAAACATTCTAGCCCAGGTACATTTTAGAGGTTTTATAAAATTGTAGATATCAACCTTTTTTTGGGAAATTTGTTTCTGCTAGGTTAATCTTATCTGGTTTTTCATTCCATAGAAAACTAAAAGTTAAGCCAGACAACATTAAAACAGATGTGGGATATGGGAGTGATTAGAATAAATGACTAAATTTTGTCATTATATGTTTAAAATATTTTCTGCTTTCTGTAGATATATCATGTAAGCTCATAATATTGGAAATGGTTATATATCAATTAAATATTATCATGTTTTATGTGGATGATATATTAAAAAAGTATATTTCCTTTATTTTATTATATTATACACCACATATCATATATTTAGAGTGTTAAAAAGTCAATTTCTAGATATAGAAGACTGAAAAGTTAGTATCTCTAACAAATAATCAAAACAAAGAAAATTATCTAAATGTGTAAACAAAGTAAATACAAAGAGCCTTCAAAATAAATTAATTCATTTGGGGCTTTCAAAGCTTCATTTCTTTATCAGAATAATAATATAGGTGTTTAAATTGGAAATACATAACAATGACATTTAAAAAGCTAAATGACATTGTATTTCCGTAGAAAAAAGGAAGCTTTACATTATAAATTTGGATATTTAAAGAGAGAAGCAGTATAAACTTTGTTGAATTGGATTTTCAAAATGAAGCTCAGCATTAAAATGAGAAAGCTGTGAAAGGGCTCTAAACAGATCCAAAAAAAATCATAAAATTTGTAGTTTATATGTAAGTGCGGTCATTGCATTCTTTAGTTAATCAATTAGGTCACGTGAAATTAAATCTCAGTTATTTAGTACATTACTTTGCATTATTGACAATGAAAACAATTTGAAGACTGATTTTAATATAATATCTTTTATCCTTTTTGTCTATATGAAATGTTAATTTTTAGCCTCAGTTATATTATATTTAACATTGTTTTTGTTTTTAGAATCGACTGCTATATATTTCCTACTTATGCCAAGAAAAATTTTGAAAAATATTAAATCAATTCACCATGCAGGATAAAAGCAAGCATAAAATATTTCGTTATTTCCGAATCCACTCATCTGAAAATTGCCATTCCCAAAGTTAAAGCCCATTCATTTTTTGTCATGAAGAATGCATGCAAATATACAGAGATGAAACATGCAAAAGAAAATGAAAATAAAAAAAAACATAATTGTACCTTATTATGGGCAACGTTTCTGTTGCACTGATCCATAGTTACCAAGTATTGGTTTGGATATGCACACAGACAATATCCCTTTTCCTCAGCATTGTCAAGTCCAACATTTTGCACCTATACAAACATGTGTTAGAGTTTAAAAGTCAATTTTCCTATTTTTGTGACCTAGAAGTAGCCAAGATGTTCAACTGATCAATTTTGCACTACACCTCCAATATTTTAGTCTCCAAATCTGTTCACCCTTGGTTAGTATGGGGGAGTCAGAAATCTTTTTATGTTCCCTTGATGACTAGTAAATCTGTCAGTCTGTGGTTGTTTAAATAGGCACTAACTGGGATGATGTGAAAATCTGATAACATCTATTAGAAGGTACACTGTATTTACTTCTATTGTCTTATGTATGCAGTATACATACATGTTGTTCAGCATAATATATATTTTATGATAATAAATCAAATTTCAGATTGAAATTGTTCAGAAAATATGAAATAGAAAATAGGCAGCCCAAGCCCACAGCTACAACTAAATAGCAAACGACATTGAGATTTGGATAAATCTTAGGAATAATTTAAGTTGTAAGAAGTATACAGAACCCACAAGATGTCAGGTATAAGAACTTTTATGTGGTTGAAGAAGGGGGAGAACTTAATATTTTATTTATTCATGATTTGAATTCCTAGCCCAAGCACCAATATAATAAGAGATATGTAGCCATTCCATATGATAACCCCACTTGACCTTGACACAGGGATCAAAGGTCAAATTTGATATTTGAATAATTTTTACAGGCCATGAATTCTTACAAGTAGTTTTCCAATTTTGAAGCCCTAGAACTAATTATAATGGAGATATAAAAGCTTTTTAGTATGATGACCCCACTTGACCTTGAGGCAGGGCCCAGAGGTCAAGTTTGACACATGCAAAAGATTTGCAGGCCATGATTTCCTTTTAGTTGTTTTCTCATTCTGAACTCCTAGAGATGTGCCCGCCATTTTGTTTTTGAAACAAGGCCACAATAACTCTCAGGCAAGCTTTCCTATCTACATTTTGTACAAATATAATGAAGGTAGCTGAAATGTTTTAGTTTTGAGATAGATAGATAGTTTATTTATTATAGTGACCTGTACATATATACATTTTATAATCCATATCACAATAATTTAAATGTACCCGGCCTCCATGGACTTATAAGTAACTGTTTGACATAACGTGTGAAGATTTTCTTTTATATCTACAAACATTTCAATGGCACTCAAGTAACATTAGCACATAAGATACTGTTCTTTTTAATGACATTCATGTAGCATTAGTAAAGAAGATACGTTTCCATCTTTCAAAAGTATTTTGTAAAAACTTTGCCAATCCCTTCAGATGATTTTTATTGATGTATTGAAATTTATCATTATTCCTCATTTCATTGAAATTAATAACAGAGCCTGTAAATTATCTCTTTATAAAATAGATCATTAAAAGTTTATATTCATCTTCGATGCCTCACATGTTAAAAAATTGACAAATCCGTTCATGTAATCTTAAATGTCTATAGTGACCTATAACTGGAACAATTATGGTATTAAAATGACCAGTTTCAACTCTGGGAGAACTGTGCCAAGAGTGAGCGCTGATATTGACTAAGAAAAATGTTGAAATATTCTTCTGTAGTATAATTATCCTTAAATGTTTGGTATGTACGCAGCTGTGGTTTCAAAGCCAGGGTTTGTTTCCATTGTAGTTGACAGATGGATTCCAATTTGGTTAAGGATAGATTTAGATCACATGGATGCTGATTCTGATAAATGTCTGACATATCTAATAAAGATAAAATTGTTTTTACATCACCACACCAGCTATTTCCATCACTTTCATAATCCCAATTAAAATTTTCTTTAAAATTTATTTATTTTATACGCTCTTTGTTTTTACTTTGTTTAGTATTTTATATGAAAATTTTCTTTGTCACCCTATCATTAGGCATCCCAATTAATCTATTTCAAATCTAAATATAGGAAGATATCTTCAATACTTATCAGTCAGCCATCTAGTATCACCATGCAGTACAGCATTAAAATTATACCGGTGCATAAGCAAAAAATATCTAGCAACTTTATTAAGAATCATAGATATTCCAAGTTAATAAAGTTATGCTGCTTGGCTCTTTTTAAATATCCATATAAAATAGAAAACAAAGTAAAAACAATGAGCGTATAAAATAAATAAATTTATTTAAGCTTTCGGAGCCTCACTCCTTCATTAGAAATAGCTTACAATTGTTTAAATTTGAAAAAAGCTCTTTTTATATGTAAATAAACAAAATTACATCAAAATGACGTTTTAACAAACCAAGTCACGTCATTATTACATAAAACACATATTTAGTCATATTTACGTCATAAATTTTAAGATGACGTCACAAATTTTGTTTTTTTTTTTTTTTTACTATGACGTCACAAAAATCAAAATTTTTTATTTTTTGCAATTTTTCACTATGACGTCACAAAATCGAAAATTTTTAATTTATTCAAATTTTTTTAAAATTCACTATAATGTCAAAAAAATCCAAAATTTCTTATATAAGAACAATTTGAGCTATGACAATAAAAATTAATATCCTCAACAAAAGAATTCAAATTAAACAAATTGTAAGAGAGATAACATTTATACTACAATTCCATTGTCCCTGTTCATACCCAGTGGGTACACACAGCCAAATTTCATAATGAAGTAACTTTCTTTGATTTTCCTGGCCAAATTACCATTGATGTTTTCAAACAGAACTCTGAAATGATCTAAACTGTGACCCAAAGAGTTGAAGTGAATACCTACCTCTTTATGTCTATTCTTGTTCTTGACATCTTTCAAGTGTTCTCTTATCCTATCTCCTAACCTCCTTTCTGTTTCCCCAATATAAATCTCTCCACATCTAATACATTCAATGTAATAAATGACATCTTTGGTGATACAAGAAAAACTGCCTGAAGGAGTAAATTTACCTCTAGGCCCCTCAACTGTGTGTACGTCATTGAAAACAAAGGGACATGTAAGACAACGTTTTCTACCACATAAAAAATAGTAAACAAAGTAAAAACAAAGAGCGTATAAAATAAATAAATTTATTTAAGCTTTGGGAGCCTCACTCCTTCATCAGAAAAAGCTTACAATTGAAAACAATTGTAAGCTATTTCTGATGAAGGAGTGAGGCTCCGAAAGCTTAAATAAATTTATTTATTTTATACGCTCTTTGTTTTTACTTTGTTTACTATTTTATATGGATATTTAAAAAGAGCCAAGCAGCATAACCTTATTTTCTACCACATGACAAAGTTATGCCAGACACATCTTTGGAACTGAATTTAGAGTGGACCAGTATGTCTCTTATGTTCCTGTCCTATTCCTGTTCTATCTGTTTAGAGACAGATAGAACTGATGAAATTAACAAGTTTATCAAGAGTGAAATAGATTCAATGATATGTGCAAGAGACCTTCCTGATACGGCAGTTACTTTATTGGTTGATAAACCTAAATGTAGCAATTTTTATGTTTTGCCCAAAATCCATTAGCCAGGAAACCCAGGTAGGCCAGTTGTTTCATCTTGTTCCTGTCCTACTAATGTGATTTCAAAATATCTCAGTGATACACTCAAGCCCATTGTGAGAGCTTTGCCAACTTTCGTCAAGGACACTAATCATGCATTGAACTTGGTGCATGGATATTAAGGGTCTCTATACTAACATTCCGAATGAGTATGGCCTGAATGCACTAAAATACTTTTTGGAGAAAAGAAATATTCAGAATCCCCCAACACATACCCTTCTGAGACTAGCAGAACTAGTTTTGACAGAATTGCTTTAAGTTTGGTGATAACTACTATTCACAAACTGGCGGTACAATGATAGGCACACCATTCGGGCCAGAATACTCTTGTTTGGCTGTGGGGAAGCAGGAAATTGAAATCTCTGAAACATATGATGGTCCTTGCCCTGAGTTTCACAAAAGATATATTGATGATATTTTGGGTGCAACTTCGATGTCTAGAGAAAATCTTGATAGATTTATTACCTTTGTTAGCAATTTCCACCCATCCTTTCAATATACTTTCACAGTTTCTGAAGTCAGTGTGAATTTCCTTTACATTAATATTCCAAGTTAATAAAGTTATGCTGCTTGGCTCTTTTTAAATATCCATATAAAATAGTAATCTTAGTAAGCTATTTCTGATGAAGGAGTGAGGCTCCGAAAGGTTAAATAAATTTATTTATTTTATACGCTCTTTGTTTTTACTTTGTTTACTATTTTATATGGTCCTTTACATTAAGTTGTGTGTCAAAGCAGATGGAATTAGCACATCGGTTTACTACAAAGAAACTGACAGTCATGCTTAACTTAAATATGGTTCCTCCCATCCTAAGTCATGTAAAAATGCTATTCCATTTTCACAATTTCTCCGTTTGAAGCGCCTATGTTCTCTGATAGGCAGGATTTGAAGACAAAAGAGAAGGAAATGGAACATTTCTTTCTAGCAATAGGTTATCCCCAGAATATTGTCTCTAAGGCCAAAGATAGAGTTTCTCATATCAGTAGAGCTGATGCTTTGAAACAAAAAGAACCTGCTGAAGAAATGAATGGGGTTATACTTACCCTTACATACAACTCTCACAGTAAGGCAAGCAAAGACATTGTGGAGAACAATTTCCACATACTAAATCTAGACGAGGAAGTGGGTTATTTGTTTCAAGAAAAACCTCTGATTTCATACCGTAGGGACAGGAACATAAGAGACATACTTGTCCACTCTAAATTCAGTTCCAAAGATGTGTCTGGCATAACTTTGCCATGTGGTAGAAAACGTTGTCTTACATGTCCCTTTGTTTGAAATGAGGTACACACAGTTGAGGGGCCTAGAGGTAAATTTACTCCTTCAGGCAGTTTTTCTTGTATCACCAAAGATGTCATTTATTGCATTGAATGTATTAGATGTGGAGAGATTTATATTAGGGAAACAGAAAGGAGGTTAGGAGATAGGATAAGAGAACACTTGAGAGATGTCAAGAACAAGAATAGACATAAAGAGGTAGATATCACTTCAACTCTTTGGGTCACAGTTTAGATCATTTCAGAGTGCAAGTTCTGTTTGAAAACATCAATGGTAATTTGGCCAGGAAAATCAAAGAAAGTTACTTCATTATGAAATTTGGCTGTGTGTACCCACTGGGTATGAACAGGGACAATGGAATTGTAGTATAAAACGTCAATTTGGTTTGTTAAAACGTCAATTTGATGTAATTTTGTTTATTTACATATAAAAAGAGCTTTTTTCAAATTTAAACAATTGTAAGCTATTTCTGATGAAGGAGTGAGGCTCCGAAAGCTTAAATAAATTTATTTATTTTATACGCTCTTTGTTTTTACTTTGTTTACTATTTTATATGGATATTTATTGCATTGAATGTATTAGATGTGGAGAGATTTACATTGGGGAAACAGAAAGGAGGTTAGGAGATAGGATAAGAGAACACTTGAGAGATGTTAAGAATAATAATAGACATAAAGAGGTAGCTATTCACTTCAACTCTTTGGGTCACAGTTTAGATCATTTCAGAGTGCAAGTTCTGTTTGAAAACATCAATGGTAATTTGGCCAGGAAAATCAAAGAAAGTTACTTCATTATGAAATTTGGCTGTGTGTACCCACTGGGTATGAACAGGGACAATGGAATTGTAGTATAAATGTTATCTCTCTTACAATTTGTTTAATTCGAATTCTTTTGTTGAGGATATTAATTTTTATTGTCATAGCTCAAATTGTTCTTATATAAGAAATTTTGGATTTTTTTGACATTATAGTGAATTTTAAAAAAATTTGAAAAAATTAAAAATTTTCGATTTTGTGACGTCATAGTGAAAAATTGCAAAAAATTAAAAATTTTGATTTTTGTGACGTCATAGTAAAAAAAAAAAATTTTTTAGTGACGTCATCTTAAAATTTATGACGTAAATATGACTAAATATGTGTTTTATGTAATAATGACGTGATTTGGTTTGTTAAAACGTCATTTTGATGTAATTTTGTTTATTATAGGAATATAGCATGAAAAAGCCGTCTAAACGCAGAATTTTAGACGGGTTGGCATGGTATAAGCACGAAGGCGAAGCCTGAGTGCTTAGATAATGCCAACCCGTCTAAAATTCTGCGTTTAGACGGCTTTTTCATGCTATATTCCTATTCTAACATGACTGTTTAAAATAAAATACCTCAAATACTTGTAAAATTACAAAAATATATCCAAGTGAACGCCGCCATGTTGACTGTTCCATCGAATGGACAGGGATGATGATTTTGTTTCCTCCAAATGTTTTGAAATGTACTGTTATTTTTTCCTGTTTTAAAGTACAAGCAAATAATTCAAAAACGCATTTTACACACCATCACATAATTTATCAAATATAGTTATGAAAACAAACTTTAGACTATTGTTTTTTTTTTAATCCAATAATTATGCATGGGGGGCGTTGATAACAGCCGTAATGTTGATTCAGAATTTTAGACGGCTTAGAAATCGCTCTCGACCAATCAGAATGACGGACACATCCGTGTCATGTTAGAATTACATATAAAAAGAGCTTATTTTTCAAATTTAAACAATTGTAAGCTATTTCTGATGAAGGAGTGAGGCTCCGAAAGCTTAAATAAATTTATTTATTTTATACGCTCTTTGTTTTTACTTTGTTTACTATTTTATATGGATATTTAAAAAGAGCCAAGCAGCATAACTTTATTAACTTGGAATATCTGTAAGTCAGTGTTCACTACAAGTACCATGTCTTCAGCATGCTGCTTTTTAAAATAAATAATAAATAAATAATCAACTTAAACCTTGGAATTAACATTAACAACTACAGGCTCTCAATTTTGTAATAAACTTTAACCTTCGAATTAACATTAACATTTACAGGCTCTCAATTTTGTCACTATATTAACATTTTTTAAAATTTCATTTGGTATATGATCAATGCCTGCTGCTTTTTCAGCTTTTAGCTTGTTTAATATTTCATGAGTTTCATCCAACCTTATAGGTTCATTTATGAAATCATTTGGTTTATAACCTAGTTACTACATTTTATTTTCAATTAAGAGTTTGCGTGAAATTACCTGTTGAAAAAATTCGCTATTAAAGATATCACTTTCAGGTCTGTTTAATAATGATTGAAAATCATTTCCTCACCTCTCAAGCACCTTTTGTGTATCAGTACAAAAAACATCATTTATTTTGACTTTTATTGGAATATTTTTCACTCTTCTAGGCCTGAAATGTTTAATTTTGTTCCAGAATTATTTTGGGTCTTTTGTATTCAGTTCATCTATGTTTATAATTTGCTGTCTGTAAAAATTTCTTTCAATCTGCTTTAATTTTTATCAAAGATGTTTCGGATTAATTTGAATTTACTGTGAAAGCATCTTTTTAAACCTTCAGAACCTTTACATTTTTCCAAGTATTTTTGCTATTTTTCTCCACAAAATTGTTAACTCCTCATTCCAAAACGGTTTACTGTATTTATACCTTTTTCGAGTACCAGAAGTGCACTGGGGTAAACAAAGATATTAGTCAAGCTGTTTGAGAATAATATCAGCAAACAATTCATAATTTTGATCAACAGACAAATTATCTGAGCTTCAAGCTTTTCAATAACTTCTGTTAAGGCAGTTTCAATTAATTTTATTCACCCTTTTTTTACATGTTGACATAAAAGACTTCCCTGGGGGTGAGGGTGGCAAAACCCCCCCATCAGGGGTATAACAATTTCAATCATAACGCAATAACCATAAAATTTCGAATATTTGAAAATTTTCGATTTTGTGACGTCATAGTAAAAAAATTGCAAAAAAATTAAAAATTTTGATTTTTGTCACGTCATAGTAAAAAAAAAATTTTTTTTGTGACGTCATCTTAAAATTTATGACGTAAATATGACTAAATATGTGTTTTAAGTAATAATGACGTGTTTTGCTTTGTTAAAACGTCATTTTGATGTAATTTTGTTTATTTACATATAAAAAGAGCTTTCTTTCAAATTTAAACAATTGTAAGCTATTTCCGATGAAGGAGTGAAGCTCCGAAAGCTCAAATAAATCTATTTATTTGATATGCTCTTTGTTTTTACTTTGTTTATTATTTTTTTTAATATATTAATATGTGTCCACTTTGGAATTCTAGTTTCCTGGTAGTTATGTTTGTATTTGTCAAAAATATGTGTCCCCTAATGGAAATGTTCTAACATTGATATTCTTTTCAAAAATAATCTTTTTGATCTCCATTCCTTCAACACATCACTCCAGAAAGAATTATTTAATCTTAGCAGAAATTTTTGCAGGGAACAATCTAGAAACCACACAGAATGTTTATCATAATTAACAATATTCTGAAATCTATATCCCAAACTCTTGTTTCCTTTAATTACACCCGGGATCCAAGATATTTTAAGGCCATTTTTCAAAAAGCTTATATTTGTCAACCTTAAGTCCTCCATTAGAAATATCTAATTGTGACAGTATTATTCTAGGTTTACCTTCCTTCCAAATAAATGATTTAAAGAGTTTATTACGTCTATTACTAGTTTCTTTACTTGGTGATGGGAGAACTTTCATTGTATAAACTAATTTTGGAACAGCAAGTGTTTTAATGACTGTGATTTTTCCAGTAAGCGACAGCCTACATTTTCTATAACTTTGAAATTTTTTTTCAATTGCTGTGACCTTTCCATTGTAATTCAACTCGGTCATTGTCTCAAGGTCTCTATGAAAAGAGATTCCCAATAGCATAAATGTATCTGTCCATGACAGATTAATATTCCAAGTTAATAAAGACATCATGACAGATTAAGTTCAGGGGCAAAGAATTTTGACCCATTCATTGTCCTGAGCCCTTGTTAAGGGTTCAATAGAAAGTCTGAAGGTATAAGGACTCAGTGGATCACCCTGAAGACACTCTTTCTAGTTCGAAAAAAATAGAGAATATACACAATTACAAGCTCCTGAGTAGAGTTTATTAAACCAAGTGATAAAGCTTTTGCCAAAATTGTACTTTTGTAGTACTATTTTATATAGTGTCATTCTAAAGAATCAAATGCCTTTTCAAAGTCCAACAGAATGGTAAGACCCTTTCTGTGTTGTATGTTTAGTTCTGACATGATGTCATACACCAGGCGTATATTGTCTCCAATATATCGATTTTTCAAAAAAAAAACCTTTCTGTGTGTCTCCAATAACTTTTGAAAGTACATTTTTTAATCTGTGAGCAAGAATACCAGATAAAATCTTATAATCGATGTTCAAAAGTGAAATTGACCTTTTGTTGTTCATAAATTCTCTGGGTTTGTTGCCCTTTGGTAAACAGGTGATAATACTTTGGCCCTTAGCAAAAGACTCATTGAAACTGTTGGCAAAGCGTTTTCAAATATCTGACAAAAAAAATTTATAAAATTCTACAGGAAACCCATCTGTCCCAGGGCTTTTGTTATTTTTCATATTTTTATTACACTTTTTACCTCTTGTTCAGTATCAGGACCTTCACATTTTAATTTTTTATCATCAGTCAAAGGTATAACACAGGAAAAGTTTATTTACTTGGAATAGAAAGGTATAACATTACCATCACTTTCCAAAAATCTTTTCTTATTGGTTTCAGCATAAGGAAATTTTGAGCTATAGATATGTTTGTAAATTTTTTTCTGTTCTATTAGTATATCTATTGGAGAGGTGATTATTTCCCCATCGACATTAAGTTGATAAATTGTCTTACTAATGTAGTTGCGTTTTTCCAAGTTGCAAAAGAACTTTGTTGATTTCTCCCCCTTCTTCATAATACTGGCACTTTGATTTTAAAATGGCAGCTTATACTAATGGTTCACATACTTTTATTAATTGCAATTTTACCTGCTCTAATTCATTTTGTACCTGACCAGTTTTTGCTGTATCCATATAAACAAAGTAAAAACAAAGAGCATATCAAATAAATAGATTTATTTGAGCTTTCGGAGCTTCACTCCTTCATCAGAAATAGCTTACAATTGTTTAAATTTGAAAGAAAGCTCTTTTTAAATGTAAATAAACAAAATTACATCAAAATGACGTTTTAACAAAGAAAAAAACGTCATTATTACTTAAAACACATATTTATAAAAATTTCAGTTTGCAGAAAAAGACTTGTAAAGGCTTGTAAAAATGCTATACCGTACTCTCAGTTTTTAAGATTGAGAAGGTTCTGTTCAGAAAACAATGATTTTGTGTCAAAAGTGAATGAAATGGAATATTTATTTATAGTGAGGGACTATACCCAAAAAGTAATTGATGAAGCAAAAGCATCAACAATTGGCATCATTCAAGCTCAAGCTCTTCAAGAAAGACCAAAAGGTGTGAACACTGAAAGAATTATCTTAGGTATTATCTTCAATTCACACAGCAAAATGGTAAAAAATATCATAGAAAGAAATTTTTACATTTTACAATTGGATGACAAAGTAGGCTACCTTTTCATACCATAGAGACCGAAATGTGAAAGATATGCTTGTACACTCAAAAATAGGTCTAAAATCTAAAGTCGGGAAATCTCTTAAATGTGACCGGACAAGATGTTTACCTGTCCTAATGTGTTTGATAATGTGCACCAAGTCAGAGGGGCAACGGGTGTATATTCTCCAAAGGGCAACTATATTTATATCAGCAAAGATATAATATACTGTATAGAATGTTTAAAATGTGGTAGTCTGTACATAGGGGAAACTGAAAGAAGATTACGGGGACAGATTTCGAGAACATTTGAGAGACATAAAATGTAAGGAACCCCAGAATCAGGTGTCTTTTCATTTTAACTCACAAGGTCATAGCTTGAATGACCTGAAAGTTCAAGTTTTATATCAAAATTTTAGGGACAACTTCTCCAGAAAATCAAAAGAAAGCTTATTGATTCAAAAATTAGTCACTGTATTTCCAGAAGGGATGAATATAGATGGGGGAATTGTAACATAAAGTTTCTTATTATATTTACTTACCTTTTCGTTACATTTTTTTCATATGCATATTACATATTCACTCTGTAGTGCTTGCAACCTTTGTATTTATATAAGATTTCTTCCATTTCGAACGCTAAACGAGGTAATTTTTACGTGAGATGACCTCGCTTGCGTGTTATGTCTGCGCATGCGCGAACTCGGTATTTTATCCGCGAGATGATTGTAGAATTGTCTCCGCGGTCGCTAGTGTAAAGACGGTGCATTATCGCCCACCGCAAACGTTTTAAAAAATAAAATATGTACAGTGTTAGAAATCTAGTGCTTTTTACCAGTAAAAGAAAATAAGCTTATTGTCATACCTTTTAGTTCAAATATCCATCACTAGGGAG
This sequence comes from Sabellastarte sp. h YS-2021, assembly GCA_964017235.1. Taxonomy (NCBI): domain Eukaryota; kingdom Metazoa; phylum Annelida; class Polychaeta; order Sabellida; family Sabellidae; genus Sabellastarte; species Sabellastarte sp. h YS-2021. The sequence continues at coordinate 63,602,902 of OZ024929.1, read as the reverse complement.
TGACAGAGTGCCTTATATTTGTCACAGTGCAGAGATAGCTACAATGGTGATCGCTAGTATATCTCACAAATGTGGACTGACGTAATTACGGTGTTGCACCGTCATATTGTACTTTAGGCACTTGGAAACGGTGACGTGAGGAGGGATTGAATGTAAGGAGCTATTCAATTGGATTGGATTTATAGGGTTCTAGAAGGACCAAAAGCTGAACCAATCAATTGAATGAACCAGCTCAGTAGTAGAACAACCAAATATGGTAAGACATTTACTACATATAGCAGCAATAAGGGTTTAGTATTAAATGATTGTAGGCTAAATACTAGAGACATATGGTATTTTTATTAAACCAGATATTAGACAATTGGTTAGTTGTGCACTAATTGAAAGCTAATTTGCATTCTAGCTGATTAATTCGAGTAAATACTATTGCTATATATAAACGGTTTATTGGTGATATTTTTTTTTTTATTTTGTAAATTATCTGTTGAATTTGATATATTTTAAAATAAATATTCATTGTTGAATTTCCTGTGAAATTCTTAAAACACCACAAATTTATCCATTTAACAACAGGAGTTAATGTTAGTGACGGTTTGAGAATAACCTAATACAAATCTGAACACAACGCGAGGCTTTATATTGATTTGGTCAATCTGTAGGGTTAACAGGCTATTTGGAAGGCTTGACATATCTGATGGGTCGCCATATACGTTTTAATGTGTGATGACGTATTTTTGACGTCTTAATGACGTTCATACTACATGACGTCATTATCACTTGTTACTACACAAATTTTCATTTATGATGTAGAAAGGATGCAGGAATTGCTTAGTGATAGTTATTTTGTATATTGTTTATGTATTTGAATTGGTTTATGTTCTGAGGAAGGAGTGAGGCTCCGAAATGTCAAATATATTTATATTATTGCTCTTTTATAATAACATTTCTTTTAATTTGTGTGTTTAGAGTTTGATAGTCAGCTTAAAGATTACAACCAAACTGGGGCCTAGATCCAGTGTCATTAGATTTTAGTATAGCTAAGATTTACTATTCAACAATCGTTATCGTTATTATATATGTGTTATTTTTACACAAGAATTCTTTGTAACTGGTTTGTGTTACAGCAATTACATGATATATATTATATGCATTATTTTTACACTGGGATATAGGGTATACACAATAATCCTAGTTATTATTTTATCATAATGTATTACATGATAATTACTCAGGGATGTTGTTATATGCTTTTTATTTTTTACCAGAATATAGAGTATACACAAGTGTTGCTAGTAACTGTTTCGTAACCATGTATTATTCAAGGATGACGCTATAATCCGCACAAGCTATTATCCCTGCATACAATAATATGGTCCTGCAAATTTGCCTCTTTCTTGAACTTTGAACTTAAACTTTGAATTCTGAAGAGTATATGTTGGTCCATAAATATTGCCGCTAAGAGAAAGGTCAACACAGATTAGATTACCATTCCCATCTTTAGAAGCAGACTTAATCCTGCAATTAAATTTTTACTCAAAAGGATTAAAAGAATGAATTACTCTTCTTGCAACTTATGATGCAGTCTTCATCCCAAATTTTCTTTACTAAAGGTATATTAGTATCTAGCCAATGAATGTCCTGTAGACAAATTAAACCAGGGCTTAGGTTGAATAAATAATTAAGTACATTGTTGTTGCTTTGATGGTGTCTTCAAACCCTGACAGTTTATTAACAACACCTTAATATAATTTCACCTTAATATTCATTTCCAGAACCAATATGTACAAAGAAATAACAAAAATATTGGATGAATTGTTACATATGTACATATTAACAAAGCAAAAAATGGTTTCCGAGGAAATTTATGACATAACGTAAGACAAAACACAAACCATGCCTTAAATAGCTGCGGTGAAGCAAAACAGCCCATCAAAGATTATTGATGATGAAATCTACTGAGCCTATTTGTAAAGATTACTGGTAAAGAAATATCAAAATATAAGTATATTTGCAATTACAACAACATTACTTATTTTATGATTAGATAGGTTATTGATAAGACCCAAAAAGTAGCACAAAACTTTCTTATGACAAGCCCTTTGAAGTTATGGTAAAATTTACTTCAGGTTGTAAGCATAAAAATTCTAATAAAACTCATCCTTTTAAAAATATTTTTTTTTCAATTCACAAATGTTTTTAAGTAGATTGCTGATTTATATACCAAAGATTTTGATTAAGTTTAACTCTAGTGGTCAAATTTATAGATACTGTAAAATTATAGATTTACGATCCAAGTTCAATAGGATATCTTATGACCAAGTTCAGTTATGGTTATTCCAAGTTATTAAAGTTTTGCTACTTCGCTCTTTTAAGTATCCATATAAAATAATAAACAAAGTAAAAACAAAGAGCATATCAAATAAATAGATTTATTTGAGCTTTCGGAGCTTCACTCCTTCATCAGAAATAGCTTACAATTGTTTAAATTTGAAAGAAAGCTCTTTTTATATGTAAATAAACAAAATTACATCAAAATGACGTTTTAACAAAGCAAAGCACGTCATTATTACTTAAAACACATATTTAGTCATATTTACGTCATAAATTTTAAGATGACGTCACAAAAAATTTTTTTTTAGTATGACGTCACAAAAATCAAAATTTCTAATTTGTTTGCAATTTTTCACTATGACGTCACAAAATCGAAAATTTTCAAATTTTTAAAATTTTTTTTAAAAATCACTATAATGTCAAAAAAATCCAAAATTTCTTAAATTCGCACAATTTTAACAATAAAAATCAATATCCTCAACAAAAGAATTCAAATTAAACAAATTGTAAGAGAGATAACATTTATACTACAATTCCATTGTCCCTGTTCATACCCAGTGGGTACACACAGCCAAATTTCATAATGAAGTAACTTTCCTTGATTTTCCTGGCCAAATTACCATTGATATTTTCAAACAGAACTTGCACTCTGAAATGATCTAAGCTTTGGCCTAAAGAGTTGAAGGGAATAGCTACCTCTCTATGTCTATTCTTGTTCTTGACATCTCTCAAGTGTTCTCTTATCCTATCTCCTAACCTCCTTTCTGTTTCCCCGATATAAATCTCTCCACATCTAATACATTCAATGCAATAAATGACATCTTTGGTGATACAAGAAAAACTACCTGAAGAAGTAAATTTACCTCTAGGGCCCTGAACTGTGTGTACCTCATTATTTTTTTATTCTTTGGAATTAATTGCTAGACTTTATAAATAAATGCATTATTTGTCCTGGATACAGGCCAAATCACTCAACTGTTGAATTAAACACTATTTTGAGCAATTTTACCATAAGGAAGGGAGTATGGAAATTCGATTGTATTTAAAAATGTAAGTAACAATAGGCATTGAAAAAGATGTGTTCTGTACCTGTTTATACTATAGAAAATCTAGATGTAAAGCTAACCATTAATGATAGGCAATTTCGTGAAGTTTTACTCCTAAAATTAATAGCTGAAACTATATACTAGATGTCCATATAAAATTAAAGAAAGTAAAAACAAAGAGCGTATAAAATAAATAAATTAATTTATTTTATTTTATACGCTCTTTGTTTTTACTTTCTTTACTATTTTATATGGATATTTAAAAAGAGCCAAGCAGCATAACTTTATTAACTTGGAATATCTATATACTAGATGGTATGACTTTCTGTTGGCAGCACTGAACACTTTGCAGATATACAGTTCTATGTCCAGATTAGGGATAAAATAAATCCTAAATAATGTGGATTGGAGAAAAGTAATACTCTAAAGATAAATTAGAAGTAGGAGTAGATTTGGCTTAGGGCTTGAGGAATTTAACTTACTCGGGATTTAGTTTTCAGTAGATTTGAAGTAAATGATATAAATAAATTAAAATCTAGTGTACTAAAAATAATAAAAACATTAACTAGATGGAAACAGCGATATTGAAATTGAAAAAGTAACAGTCTTTCAACACTTATTATTAACAAAATTTAATCACCTGTTCATCTCCATCCCCAATCCAAGAAAACCCTCTTTAAAAGGCCTTAATTTTACTTTGTATAAATTTATTTGGGACAGTAAACCTGATCAGTTTTGTAGAGTTCACAAATATCAAGGGAGTATTTACAGGGTGGGTTAAAAATTTTGGATCTTGACTATTTTATTAAGGCTCTTAAGATAACATGGCTGCGTAAATTACAAAAATATTCTTCATTAGTTATACAACAAAGAGAGTTCTCTCATCCACTGATATTGTAAATCAGAATGATGAAATCTATTCATGTGGATATATAAATAAATGTTTCAATGTTAGCTCCAACTTTTTAGACCACTATAGACTTCAAATATACTTGAAAAAGTACCTGCATTTCTGTAAATTAGATAATGAACTATTAAAAAGCTATTTTTAGTCAACTATTAGGTCTTTTAGGTCTTACCATATATGCCCATATACAAAATTTTAAAGGTATCGATAAAATATGTTTAGAGGTTATCAAAAAATACTCAAATGACACCTTTACAAGGTTGCAATTGATCTTCTAGTGAAAGGCTTAGCCCACAAAATGTCTTTGATGTTTTATCCATATATAGCCACATACTAAATTTGAATGGTCAAAACAAAATACAAAGTTATAAAAGAAATACCCAAATTTGACCTTCAAAAGGCCACCATTAGTCTTCTAAGTGGAAGGCTGATGCCACAAAACAATAGACTTTGAGGTCTTACCCACATATACTCACATACCAAGTTTGAAAAGTGTAGTTAAAATAATTATTAAGTTATCAAGGAAATACCTGAATTTGACCTTTGAAAGATTGCAGATGGTTATGTAGTGAAAGACTGAGGCCACAGAACAATAGACTTTGAATTCTTACCCATGTATACCCACACAGCAAATTTGAAAGGTCTTGATAAAATATTTGTAAGATATCAAAGAAATGCCACAAAATTGACTTTTAGAAAACTGAGATTGCTCTAATGGCCGAATACCAAATTTGAAAAGTCTAGATAAAATACTTTTAAAGTTGCAAAAAACTACTTAGATACTTAGAAAGAAAACCAGTTTTCTAGTACACTTCTGAGGCCATAAATATTGTGCTTTGAGATCTTATCCATCAATATCCATATACCAAATTTGAAAGGTCTAGTTAAAATACATTTAAAATTACCAATGAAATACACCAAATTTAACCTTTCGGATGCCACCATTGGTCTTATGACAGGAGGACAAGGCCACAAAGCAATAGGTTCTCAGTGATTACCCATATATAACTACATACCAAATATGAAAGGTCCAGCTAAAATTCATTTTAAGTTATACCATATGAGGGAAAATCTCTGTCACAGTGGCATACACAAGCTGAAATCAAAGTATCCAATGCAACGTTTTTATGACCCCAATCATTGCTGGCAAATATTGTAATCTGAAAAGATAAATTATTTCACACCAGCATGGATGCCTAGTCTAAACATTTGGAGATAGTTTTCATAAAGAAAAAGGTAATTTAAATTGATATTGTTTATTTTATGCTTTGTGAAAGGCTAGTGTTCAGACTTCTTTTGTTAAACATGTATTTTACCTTCATTAATCAAAAGAATCAATATAGGTCGGGTTTATTGTAATGTCTCTGATATTACTGTCTGTTTTCCATTTGTTTTTAGAAGCCAGTGGTTAAAGACATTAGTTTGAATTCTAATACAAGTTGTTTGAAATATTATTAAAATAAGGATTTTGGGTGAGCTGGTTTCGTTTATTGTTGTTTATAGGAGTGTTGGAGGTAAAATTGACAAAAGTTTTACCAGCGATACTTATGTATACCGTATATTTTAGGGTAGAAATAGGTACAAAACATGTAATGCATAATAAAAAATTTGGAGTAGTGCATTGTGACAAAACAGCTTCAAGGTATACTTGTGTATATACAGTAACTTTATATTCTAGTAAAACAATAATAACATGTAACCTTAGACCGGACTCTTGATACATCTAATTAAAAAAATATCAACAATCCACATGCAAGACATGCAAAGATACACATGGTATCGCAAGAATCCAGTACAGCAAGATCGATCAATCCAAGCTTGTCTCACACCTAATCCAGACTAATAGTTAATTTGCAGTACAAATATATAATGACCTTTATATTGAAAATAATGAGATGAAATACCGTTAATTTGTGTTCCTGTTACCTATATTCTTAAAATTTTCTATAAGAGTATGGTCTACCTTTTCTATACTTATGACGTCATTAGTTATAGTTAGAAAATTGTCATTTACTGTTTACTGGCCTAACTTTTAAAATAATAAAGATACTCATTCCTTACATTTAAAATGGCAATTAGTAAATCAACAAATAGTTGTACTAAATCATTGGGTTTGGGGAGACCAACTGTTAATTTAATCATCAGAACATTTACTCATATATGGTTTTAAGGAAAACAGTCTTTCCGACTTTCCAGAAGAACAGGTAAATCTTGCTTTATTTATCTCCATGTGTCAACCTAATACTTAAAGAAAGGATAAACAGAAATTAGAATCAATTCCTTCTCCCTTCTTCAGACATGTGTCTGGCATAACTTTGCCATGTGGTAGGAAACGTTGTCTTACACGTCCCTTTGTTTGAAATGAGGTACACACAGTTGAGGGCCCTAGAGATAAATTTACTCCTTCAGGTAGTTTTTTCTTGTATCACAAAAGGGTAGTTTTTCTTGTATCACCAAAGATGTCATTTATTGCATTGAATGTATTAGATGTGGAGAGATTTATATCGGGGAAACAGAAAGGAGGTTAGGTGATAGGATAAGAGAACACTTGAGAGATGTCAAGAACAAGAATAGACATAGAGAGGTAGCTATTCACTTCAACTCTTTGGGCCACAGTTTAGATCATTTCAGAGTGCAAGTTCTTGTTTGAAAATATCAATGGTAATTTGGCCAGGAAAATCAAAGAAAGTTACTTCATTATGAAATTTGGCTGTGTGTACCCACAGAGTATGAACAGGGACAATGGAATTGTAGTATAAATGTTATCTCTCTTACAATTTGTTTAATTTGAATTCTTTTGTTGAGGATATTGATTTTTATTGTCATTGATAAAGTTGTGCGAATTTAAGAAATTTTGGATTTTTTTGACATTGTAGTGATTTTTTAAAAAATTTTCAAAAAATTTGAAAATTTTCGATTTTGTGACGTCATAGTGAAAAATTGCAAAAAAATTAAAAATATTGATTTTTTGATATAGTAAAAAAAAAATTTTTTTTGTGACATCATCTTAAAATTTATGACGTAAATATGAATGTGTTAAAAGAAACAGTTTGAAGAAATATCTTGCCGACCGTTGTAGCAGACCCTAATTTCATCCACCTAGCAACAGGCCTGTTGGTTAACTTAACGGCCTGTTGGTTAGAGTTCCTGTTTTGTTGGTTAAAGAAACACGCCTGTTTGTGTAACGTATCTGGCTTGTCCCAAATATGGAGTTCCAGACTCTATGTGAAGACAAACACACTGTACGGGCAATGTAACAGTACAGTCGGTAACTTAAGCTGGCCTGTCTGTAAGTGTTCTCGACAGGCCTATAAATTTTCAAGTCCAGTAGCTAACTTTTCAAGACTAGGTCCTAGAGTCGGGAATTTTTATAACCGACAGGCCCTAGAGTGAAACAGACAAGCTGTAAACAAAAGCCAACAGGCCTGTAACACGGCCTGTTGATTTCCAAATCTGTGGCTATAAAAACGCCAGTCGGCACACGCACTTCATTCATTTGGTATTTGACTGTCGATAGACAACTGGTGTACAACCTTTGAGTTTTAAGTTTTCATTTTTTTGGGTGAATTAGCTTAAGTTTCAGCTAGGCTTTACTGGCTTTTAAGTTTAAGTTTTTCTTTTTTAAAGAAGCTGTACATATAATTGATCAGCATGCCAAGGGGCAGAAGGAGAAAAATTGAAGTACCTAGAGATAATCAACCACAGTTTGAGTTAGGAGATACTCCTAAGGATTATAGAGAGAAGAAGGGAGAGAGAGGAGAGAGAGTAGAGGGAGAGGAGAGAACAGGAGGAGAGGGACAGAGACAGGATAGAAAGAGAGAAAATAGCAGAGAGTGAGGAAAGGACAGAAAAGCGACCACGAACAGACATATAGATACTGATGTTAGAATCCACTCAATCCAGACAGAAGAAGGGGCATTTGGAGTCCCTTTTTCTGAGCGATTCAGACAAAGAAGTCATTGTGGAGTTTGCTAAACAGCAGGAGGAACTTTATGACAAGACACACAACAAGTTCAAAGACAAGTAGAATTTATCTGCCAACACTGTCAAGAAGTGTTTCGAGATTCAACGTACCAGATATGGCAAGCTCCCTTAGACGAAGTCCGGGCAAGCTGCAGCAAAGAACATTGAAAGACAGATCTTGTACAGGAAATTTTCAGTTTTCTACAAGGTCACATTAGAAGGAATGGAGTGTCAAAGTCTTCCATGTTCCAGTCACCACTGAGACCTTCTGCAGCCACAGCCACAGCTTCAGTTCCAGATACTTCACGAGAGACTGAATCAGAGATAGAAATCAGCATACTTCAGATGTTACTCATCAGCCGTCAACCACAAGGCCTTTGACAATGACTAAGTGGCTGTTGCCACCACCAATGCTGAATGTCCAGTTTTAGATCAGTTCCAGCGGGTGAAGTCAATGATTTCCAGTTTTCTGGGTGCATGGACCCCACTCCAAGTCCAAGACAGTTGTTCTGCAACTCTTTTCACTCCGCGATTGAACACTTGGGGGAGCGAGACTTTTTGACCTTCAGGAATGAAACAGTGAAACTTATTACTGGAATACAATACAAGGCCGACAAATGCAAGAGACAGGCCACAACAACTCAACAGGTCTCCATATTTTAACTTCCAGAAGCAACACAGGCCACAGGAGGGCATGAATACATACTCACCATACCAGATACTCAACCGGCCTCCGTTCCAGTTGTGCAGCCTATTCAGATAGCCACAACACAGCCTGCTACAGTGATTGCCAAAGTACAGCAACAACAGAGCCCAACATCAGCATTAGCACAGCCAGCATCTTATCTAGTTGTGGATGACCAGTAGCCTGGGACTTCCAGACAACTGATTTTCACTTTCAGCCAGCAAAGACAGTTAAGCAACCTTCGGTTACATCAGGACAACAGGAAGAAAGTTAACACAACACTTCTGGATTGTCAAGTCTCTTTGGAAGCATTCCAAGTGTACTGTAGTAACCAGAAGATCGACACACCACAACCATTTTCACCCTCTCAGCATCAACCAGCACCGTCAGCAGTGCCATCTACCACTCAGCAAGAACAGTCAAATAAATATTCCAAGTTATTAAAGTTTTACTGCTTCGCTCTTTTAAGTATCCATATAAAATAATAAACAAAGTAAAAACAAAGAGCATTTCAAATAAATAGATTTATTTGAGCTTTCGGAGCTTCACTCCTTCATCAGAAATAGCTTACAATTGTTTAAAATTGAAAGAAAGCTCTTTTTATATGTAAATAAACAAAATTACATCAAAATGAAGTTTTAACAAAGCAAAACACGTCATTATTACTTAAAACACATATTTAGTCATATTTACATCATAAATTTTAAGATGTCACAAAAAAAAATTTTTTTTTTACTATCACGTCAAAAAAATCAAATTTTTTTTATTTTTTTGCAATTTTTCACTATGACGTCACAAAATCGAAAATTTTCAAATTTTTTAAAATTTTATTAAAAATCACTATAATGTCCAAAAAATCCAAAATTTCTTAAATTCGCACAATTTTAACAATGACAATAAAAAGCAATATCTTCAACAAAAGAATTCAAATTAAACAAATTGTAAGAGTAAATCTATTTATTTGAAATGCTCTTTGTTTTTACTTTGTTTATTATTTTATAAGAACAGTCAAAGACCTCCCAAGCAAGTCCAACCAGCAGAGTCAGTCCCAATAAGCAGATCAGCCTGCATTAAGTCACACAATCGGCCCTTAAAAGGGCCACACAAATCTTCCAAAAAAAATTATTCAGCTGCTTGTTGTTCGCCCAAAACAAAAAAGCACACCGTCCAACACTTACACTTCTTCAACTACACGAAAAAAATTGTGTGAATGAGTGAGTGAATCTTGAACAAAAAGTAATATAATTCCAACACACATATAATTCCAACACACAAATCCCAACCCAACCCCCCCCCCCCCCCCCCAAAAAAAAAAAAAGTCACACACACATCCCCCCAAAAACCAAAGACAGGAAATGACACCCAAAAAATGTGAATTGGTATGAATGTGTGGATGGACTGACAGACAAACAGACATTGTTACAAAACAATACCTCACTTGCCAGAGACATTCAAAGACATGACTGATAATTAGGTGACTGACAAACTGACTTAAATGTTATCATAGGCCCGTCACCTGCCCAGCCAATGCCTGAAGATGATTGAAGTAGTCTTTCGGTAGATAACGTTTTCATTCTGTCCCTGCTCCCCCCCCCCCCCCCCCCCCCCGTCAATCTGTGGTGGTTGCATGTCATCTGCTGGAGTGGGTGGTCTGTTTGCTCCCCCATGATGGCTCCTCAGCATGTTATGTAGTACCACATATGTTAACACAATGTCTCTCACAACTTTTGGCTTCTCCTCTATCGTGGTCAGCAACACTCCGAACCTTCCTCCAAGAGGAAGTTGTGTGGATCTGGCCCTTCAGGTCCAAGAGGTTCTGGTGGTGATAGTCCCAAGGTTCCGTTCTCAATTCTTCTTTTCAGTTTGCTTTGGTTGAATATCTGAGCATCTGACTTCTTTGGCTTCTTTACAGGAACATGTTTTCCATCTAGTGCACCCGACTGCATAGGGGACATTCCATCTGTTTCTAAATCGCTTCTCTATATTCTTCCAGTTTTCAGGATCTCTGGGACAAATCAAATATTCCTGTTGAAATTCTTTTAACAGGACCTGGGGGACAAATTTGCAGATGGTCGTTCTTCCAAACCTCCAGTGGTAATTGCAGTGAAGTGTAGCTTTCTCCTGTGGATAAGTGTCAATGTAACTGCCAGTTTCAAACCGACTTCCAGATGCTTCCTGGAATTGGTGGTTGACTTCCTCAGGCGAGGGGTAATTCTTTCTTCAATTAAATAAAAAAAGGCTGGTTCCATCCTGGTGAAGTTTCTGCAGCCTGGTATGTCAGTTCTGATTAGCTCGTCCAAGAGTGCTCTGTAGCATTTTCTCTGCTCTCTCTGCAGTATCTGTTGCCTTCCTCCTACTACATGGTGGGGGCTGTGGTGGTGCTGGTTGGGCAGGTGCTGGGTTCTGTTGTCTCTTGAAATGATGACGAAAAGTAACATATTCAACTCAATGAAACACCAAAGGACCCTCAACTTGTCAAACAGTTCCTCTTGATGTGTTGCTGTAATCTTTGCAGTGTGAAATGAGTATCACATCCCTAGTTTTGGGCTTTAGAGGTTATATAGTGTGATAGTGATCCCGATTCTGGATCCTGACTATAGATACCAACTCACAAAATCAATCAGGGCTTTCGCCATGGGTCGGGAACATGCTCTCAGCTAGTCTGTCTTTAGGGCTTGACTGTTTGTGATAAGGTTTGTCTGTTACGGCTTTGTCTGTTTGTCTGTTAGGGCTTGTCGTACTACTTTTATGACAGGACGTGAAATAAACGTCCCGAACTGATGTCTTGTCGGTGTAGTCAGAACGTATGTCTGTATTTATTTATGTGGGGTTTTACGTCGCTTTCAACACTGTACAGGTCATATCACGACCGGTAGTTGGAAGGGCAGAGGAAACCAGTGCATACAGTTGGTCAGGGTTTTGTACTGTAAACTTATAAAATAATAAACAAAGTAAAAACAAAGAGCATATCAAATAAATAGATTTATTTGAGCTTTCGGAGCTTCACTCCTTCATCAGAAATAGCTTACAATTGTTTAAATTTGAAAGAAAGCTCTTTTCATATGTAAATAAACAAAATTACATCAAAATGACGTTTTAACAAAGCAAAACACGTCATTATTACTTAAAACATATTCAGTCATATTTACGTCATAAATCCTGTCTGTAGTCTGTCATCAATTGTCTGGTCCAAATTATATTAAAGAAAGCATGGAGTCTAATTTTTCTATAAAATTTGGAAAGATCTTGAAGACTTTGAAACTTTTCAGGTTTCCTATTGGTAGGTACAAATCCTAGACCTTTGCCAAGAAGACTACACTCTGAACTGTCCAAAGGAAGATCATATGGAATAGTTACAAGTTTATTTTCAGAAATTTCTTTGACCGGAAGAAGTAAACTTTTCAACTTCTTTGATTTAATCTCTTCAAATATCACATGAAGTTCTTTATTGCACTGATGGATGTATTGACAAACTTCACCAAACTCAATAGAAGTACACCAAACCTTAAGTTTCTCTGTACTATCATCAATATCATTTGAATGTCTCTGTAAGTTGAAGTTGCTTTCTCTAAGGCTATCCCTCATCAGATTGAAGGAACAATTCTTCACAATTTTACGACACTACAAAGACTGTCCATGGAATTTCAACAAAAACCCATTTGGAACCACTGTTTTATCCAAACAAGATACAAGAAATCTTCTGTGAGATGCAAATCTGGTTTTGTTGAAGGTAGCTAAAACCCTTTCTCCTTGCCTCACGCTGAACTGCATCACTATAACTTGTGAGGAAAACGCACAATTTTCTGTGGAATTGAGATATAAAGTTCCTCATAATGGCAGCTTTTTTGTCGCATAGATATTCCAAGTTATGAAAGTTCTGCTGCTTCGCTCTTTTAAGTATCCATATAAAATAATAAACAAAGTAAAAACAAAGAGCATATAAAATAAATAGATTTATTTGAGCTTTCGGAGCTTCACTCCATCAGAAATAGCATACAATTGTTTAAATTTGAAAGAAAGCTCTTTTTATATGTAAATAAACAAAATTACATCAAAATGACGTTTTAACAAAGCAAATCACGTCATTATTACTTAAAACACATATTTAGTCATATTTACGTCATAAATTTTTAAGATGACGTTACAAAAAAAAATTTTTTTTACTGACGTCACAAAAATCAAAATTTTTAATTTTTTGCAATTTTTCATTATGACGTCACAAAATCGAAAATTTTCAAATTTCTTAAAATTCACTATAATGTCAAAAAAAAATCCAAAATTTCTGAAATTCGCACAATTTTAACAATGACAATAAAATCAATATCCTCAACAAAAGAATTCAAATTAAACAAATTGTAAGAGAGATAACGTTTATACTACAATTCCATTGTCCCTGTTCATACCCAGTGGGTACACACAGCCAAATTTCATAATGAAGTAACTTTCCTTGATTTTCCTGGCCAAATTACCATTGATATTTTCAAACAGAACTTGCACTCTTGAATTGAAATGATCTAAACTGTGGCCCAAAGAGTTGAAGTGAATAGCTACCTCTCTATGTCTATTCTTGTTCTTGACATCTCTCAAGTGTTCTCTTATCCTATCTCCTAACCTCCTTTCTGTTTCCCGATATAAATCTCTCCACATCTATACATTCAATGCAATAAATGACATCTTTGGTGATACAAGAAAAACTACCTAAAGGAGTAAATTTACCTCTAGGGCCCTCAACTGTGTGTACCTCATTGAAAACAAAGGAACATCACTAAAGCTGCTGCCATATCTGGAAGGTCTCTTACATATATCATTGAATCTATTTCACTCTTGATAAACGTGTTAATTTCATCAGTTCTATCTGTCTCTAAACGTGTATAAAAACGTTCATTTGACAACTGTCGCTCTGCTTCTTTTTGGTACAAATCCTTTCTCCACACAACAACTGCACCCCCTTTGTCTGCTGGCTTAATCACAATATCTTTCCTCTGTCTTAGTCTTTTCAGGGCCTTTTCCTCATTGTCGTTGAGGTTTGATCGTGTAGGTCCAGACAGTTCATCCACTGCAATGTCCTTTCTGCACTTATCTATAAATTTATCAACAGCCTCAAATTGTCCCTCACGTGGTGTTAAAGTAGAATTTCTTTTCTCAAGCCTTGTAAACTCATCCTCTTGGGAAAATCCTGTCTCTAGTCTGTCATCAATTGTCTGGTCCAAATTATTTTTTCTATAAAGACTTTGAAACTTCTCAGAGTTTCACAAAAGGTATATTGATGATATTTTGGGTGCAACTTCAATGTCTAGAGAAAATCTGGATAGATTTATAAATTTTGTCAGCAATCTCCACCCATCCTTTCAATATACTTTCACAGTTTCTGAAGTAAGTGCGAATTTCCTTGACATCAAGTTGTGTGTCAAAACAGATGCAATTAGCACATCGGTTTACTACAAAGAAACTGACAGTCATGCTTACCTTAAATATGGTTCCTCCCATCCAAAGTCATGCAAAAATGCTATTCCATTTTCACAATTTCTCCGTTTAAAGCGCCTATGTTCTGATAGGCAGGATTTGAAGGCAAAAAGAGAAGGAAATGGAACATTTCTTTCTAGCGAGAGATTATCCCCAGAATATTGTTTCTAAGGCCATAGATAGAGTTTCTCATATCAGTAGAGCTGATGCTTTGAAACAAAAAGAACCTGCTGAAGAAATGAATAGCCTTACCCTTACATACAACTCTCACAGTAAGGTAATAAAAGACATTGTGGAGAAGCATTTTCACATGCTAAATCTTGACGAGGAAGTGGGCTATTTGTTTCAACAAAATCCTCTGATTTCATACCGTAGGGACAGGAACATAAGAGACATACTGGTCCACTCTAGATTCAGTTCAAAAGATGTGTCTGGCATAACTTTGCCATGTGGTAGAAATCGTTGTCTTACATGTCCCTTTGTTTTCAATGAGGTACACACAGTTGAGGGCCCTAGAGGTAGATTTACTCCTTCAGGTAGTTTTTATTGTATCACCAAAGATGTCATTTATTGTATTGAATGTATTAGATGTGGAGAGATTTATATTGGGGAAACAGAAAGGAAGTTAGGAGATAGGATAAGAGAACACTTGAGAGATGTCAAGAACAAGAATAGACATAGAGAGGTAGCTATTCACTTCAACTCTTTGGGCCACAGTTTAGATCATTTCAGAGTGTAAGTTCTTGTTTGAAAATATCAATGGTAATTTGGCCAGGAAAATCAAGGAAAGTTACTTCATTATGAAATTTGGCTGTGTGTACCCACTGGGTATGAACAGGGACAATGGAATTGTAGTATAAATGTTATCTCTCTTACAATTTCTTTAATTTGAATTCTTTTGTTGAGGATATTGATTTTTATTGTCATTGTTAAATTTGTGCGAATTTAAGAAATTTTGGATTTTTTTGACATTATAGTGATTTTTTAAAAAAAATTTAAAAATTGGAAAATTTTCGATTTTGTGATGTCATAGTGAAAAATTGCAAAAAAAATTTAAAATTTTGATTTTTGTGACGTCATAGTAAAAAAAAAAAAAAAAAATTTATGACGTCATCTTAAAATTTATGACGTAAATATGACTAAATATGTGTTTTGCTTTGTTAAAACGTCATTTTGATGTAATTTTGTTTAGTTACATATAAAAAGAGCTTTCTTTCAAATTTAAACAATTGTAAGCTATTTCTGATGAAGGAGTGAAGCTCCGAAAGCTCAAATAAATCTATTTATTTGATATGCTCTTTGTTTTTACTTTGTTTATTATTATATGGATACTTAAAAGAGCGAAGCAGCAAAACTTTCATAACTTGGAATATAAATTCTTTAATGCCTATTAACAAAGGTGAAAGTGGCATGTTTGGATCACAAAAACTGGCTAGTAATGAAGTTGTTAGTATTGATGCAAAACATTCCACTCAGAATGTCAATGCCCACAATGCAAGCTACTTAATATTCATGAAAAAGGCTGCAACTTCCCCTTTCGCCAAAACAACTCAAATGTGTTTAAAAATATACACCACAAAGATGACAAAAACTTAATTAGCGTGATCTCGGACAATAACAGATTTGCCCCTCTTGTTCACATGGCGGACAATGATCTGGATAATCAGGTGAGTGACATCAACAATACCATCAAAGTAAAAACATGAAACAAAAGCGCAGACCAAGAGCATGTCCTATTGACAAGGTAGGTGAAAGGGGCTCTCTCATTGACAACCAATATGGTTTCACCTAGCATCAACATGGGTCAGTCTGTTAATAATGCCAAGACTCATAACAAATATGACTTAGCTCTTACATGTTGTAAGAAACATTAAGACAAGTTTGAAAAAGCTCTATCCCGTGCCACCTTTCAACATTGGGACATACAGAAACCTGGGAATTTCTGATTAATTCCTTTAACTGACCAGATTATCCTCAGATTAATAATATTACAAAACTGGACTTAGATCTGTTGTCAGTACACACAGAATTAAAGCCACTGGAAAGCATCATTTTTAGGGCTCAGATTACTGTCTCCTGTCATCTTAACATTGCAGCATGCAGCATGCAGAAATAAATAGAACAGCCAAATGATTCACCTCATAAGATATGGCTTCCCGTGGGATGACCAATGAAACTTGCCTCTTCATTTGTAAATCACAATTCTGTAAATGCTTTTCTAAAAGATTTTGACACTTAGCTTCAGGAAGAATTAGACTTTAAAACAATACGTGGTTCATTCTCCACTCTCCTTAGACCCAGTTTACATACCTCTCCCTGTAATGACGTGAGAGAAACCTGGTAGTCAAAATCACAGATCTATATTGGGTTAAAGCTACCCTCAAGGGTAGTCTGTTACTGCTAGTGTGGCCTCAAATACTTACTTAGTGTCAGAAGTCTTCCTTACTTTATCCTCTATTGATATAATTGCAACTAAAGATTTGTACAAGATAACCATTTTCAGCGCATTTAGGCACATAATAATTGATCCTGCTGACTATAATCTTTTAGGCCTTGTTTTGGCAAGTTTTACATGAAGAATACATCAAATTATATTGTATCATTACATACCTCTCCCCATGCTAAAGAGTTTATTCCAGGGGCCTTCATTTCTGGGTAAAATGTCTTCATGTAGTATGTAAAGTTGTAAATTGCCTTTTCCTTGAATTGCAAGTTTCTTGAAATATCACCATAGTCTTTATTCTGAAAGCCCAGATATTATATTTATTTATTTATTTGGGTTTAAGCCACTCTCAACAAATTGTATAGGTTACGTCACGACGGGTAGTTTTATGGGCCGAGGAAACCAGTACAAGGTTCTGTACTGTAAACTGCCGACCAACAGCAAGAAACTACCAGCTTTCGCACTTGAGCTCCGGCCGGGATTTGAACTCCGATCTCAGAGGTGGGAGGCGAGAGTGTTACCACTCTGCCACCATGCCCCTCGAGATGTTATAAGTAAAACCATTAATGGAACCACATATATTCATGATGGAAAATTTTTCACTTTTATTTTGTACAGAGGTAGGATAGTAAAAGTTCTGGTCCTGGTCTAGGATTTTTACATTAACAGTAATATTATATGATTCATAATTACAACATGCTGTAGAACACCATTTATTGCCACATAATCAAAGCATCACTTTTATCAACAATTTGTTATCACTCACCTTTAAACTGTATTTGTAAGTTCCCTATATTTTAAAAAACATGCAAATATCAGTCTTTTACCTTCCACGATGGGTTGTAGTAATAAATTATATCTTTATATTCTGGAGTGAACCATGTTTCCACAACTCTGAGATAATTTATCACTGTGTCTTGCAGCTTCCCACTCCTGTAGCTCCGTTGTCCTTTTTCCTCTAAATGTGCAGCATGCGAACATGGAAGATGGACATGTTTACCCCCAAAGAGAAAAACCTAAAGGTAAAAAAGTATTCTTCCCAATTAGGATTACTCAATTTTATTAGAAAGTTACTTTTGGAGAAAAAGTCACATTTTTCTATTTGAGTATTGCAAAGTAATAAATTACTGGGATAAAAACAATATGTGTATAAAAGCCAAATGTGTATAACTTTTCTTTTTCCTTTTTACAAGGCTTGTCACCACAAATAAATTTAAACAAATGCTGTTTTAGCGTTTAAAAATATAAAATGTTTTAAAAAAGACAGAAAAAGAGCATTAATTTGTAAGTTCATTTGTTGTTTGGGAGCATGTATATATTTGTTTATTTAGTGGTTTATGTCAGGTGCTTTTGTTTTTGTACAAGTTATATTACTAAAACCAGTTAGAAGGGCAGAGGAAACTTGTACTGTTGTCCCAGACTTTGTACTGTAAAACTGACACCCAACGGTAAGCAACTACCATCTTTCCAGTGAAGGTTTAAGCCCAGATTGAAACTCTTACTTCAGAGGTGGGAGGCAAGTGCGCTACTGCACCACCATGACTCCTTTGGAAGCATATATACACAGCATACAAATATCCAATAGATCCAATATGATAATTCACAATTTACACTAAGTTAATGCTTTTATACTTTTTTTTCGGAAATTCTGACCAAGATTTATCTTTCAACGGTACTTTAATATCCCCCTAATCTCAAAGTTACATTAGTTATATTTGTTTTTGTTTTATGGGGCTGTTCCACTGGAGCTGACCCTCCCTGACCTTAACTGACCATAGGATCGGAAGGCAGGTTGTTAGTTGGGGGACAGCTATAACAGGATATGCTACATCCAGGCTTGTCTTCAACTCTTTTAGCCACAGTTTAGATCATCTCATAGCGCAAGTTCTGTTTGAAAACATCAATGATAATTTTGCCAGGAAAATCAAGGAAAGTTACTTCATTATGAAATTTGGCTGTGTGTACCCACTGGGTATGAACAGGGACAATGGAATTGTAGTATAAATGTTATCTCTCTTACAATTTGTTTAATTTGAATTCTTTTGTTGAGGATATTGATTTTTATTGTCATAGTTAAAATTGTTCGAATTTAAGAAAATTTTGATTTTTTGACATTATAGTAAATTTTAAACAAATTTTTAAAATTGTAAAAATTTTCGATTTTGTGACGTCATAGTGAAAAATAATTTTTGGTGACGTCATCTTAAAATTTTTGAGTAAATATGCAATGACTTTATATTTTAGACAGGACACTTAAGTCGGATACTTAACTGGAACTTGAACTCAAATTAGTAAAAAAATAAGATAACCATCTTGGTATTATTTTTTATTTTAAAAATGGTAAATGTGTCACTGTTTTGGAATTTTATTCAGAAAGCACACATACACTTCAAACCACAATATTCCATTTTTTTTCTAATTTAGCACATTTTTAACTTGAGATAATTCAACTGAACACAAGCACAGACTGAACCACAAAAAATGTACAAAATCACACAAAATAAAGCTTCAAAGGACTTGCTTATATAAGCACCTCACAAAGAGAGATACATATGAAAATTATCCTAAGTGTGTAGAGAATTATCTACCTGAATAAAAGTGTTCTTCATCCTTGTGTATATAGTTATAGAATGACAAGAATAAGAAGCACAGTCTTGAATTTGAATACCAGTAATATCAAGTAAAATTACTCTTAGTACTAAGAATTTTACAGCCCCTATCCTGTGCATTAGTTCAATTAGCTCAGGCATTTTTGGTGAAGGTATTTTTGACTTAGTCATTGGACTTTGGCTGCATCCATTTTTAAATGTTTTTACACTAAAAAGCTTTATTTTTACCAAGATTCCATTATTGTAGTACTTTTCTCCATGATGGAAATACACAGCAGTATTAAAGTGTCAACAATGATAGAAATACACAGCAGTATAACGGGATAACCTAAAAGGACAGCTTCACACAGCTTTACTAAATCGACACTGCACATAGTGAAGAAATTTCTCTTTCAACACAGTGAACTGGTCAATCAACTCTGTCATAAATGCACAATGTCATGGGTCATCTTGGACGAGACCGGCCCCTGGAGTTACTCCATTAGCGATACTTCTGGGTTGCGATCAGTCTGTGATTTTATCGCCAGGTGTAGCAGATGTGTCAACAGAAAAGATGGGAATCATCAGAGAGCACGACTGGTTAACAAAGAGACTTTGTAAACCTATGGAATTGGTCTGCATGGACTTCTTGACACTGGAGCAGTCTAAGGGTGGCATCGAGAAAAAAAATGGTTGTAATCGACTGTTTTATGAAATATGCTCAGGTACACCCGACTCACAACCAATCTGCTAAGACACCACTAAGATCCTCTTTGACAATTTCTTGTCCACTACGAATTCCCGAGAAGGTTACATAGTGACCAGGACCAAGCAAACTGATCGCTGAATTGTGTCATATTGCAAAGATCCAGAGAAGGTATTGGTAGGTATGTCATGGTAGAGCAAAGCAATTCTGATATTCCAGTATATGAGGTTAAACCTGAAACTGGTAGTATCCTGTTTGCGACTAGAAAGTCACAACACCAAAGCCAATACCGCGTCGGCAGGTTTCTAAAAGTGCAATCAACCAAGCAAATGGCACAATTCATTTTTTGAATGGTGACAGAGAAGCTGAGCAGTCTGATGTTGAATCAGATGATCATTCTGATGAGGGAATAGTTGTACCCAAACCCAGGACTGTGGTTCCGGTACCAACTCCCAGGAGAACTTGGGGTTTATCAGTCACCCCTCAAGTAGAGGAGTCCAGTCTGGTTCAATTGAATGGGTCAGTAGATGTTGTTCACCTTGATAATGCTGATTTACTGTCCTCTGGTATTGGACAGCTATTGAGTGAAGAGCTGATGGCCCATGGTTCAAGAATTGAACCTGGTTGTGATTACTCTGATGTGTCAGTGTCAGATATTTCAAGCTCTTCAGACTTTAATACTGGTAGTGACATTGTCAGTATTGCTTCTAACACTCCTGTTCCAGGACCACCTAAATTTTCCAAAAAAATTAAAAGCTGCTGGTTAAAAAATCTTAAAACAAGAAGTATTACACCGCCACACACAAATACTTTGGCCCCAAACTAAAGAAAAACAAAATGAATGAATGAATGTGTCAGTGAAAAAAATGTAGTCAAAAAAAGCTTTAAAACTGGACTTAAAAGATTTTTGAACTTGGAAAATAAGTAAAATTTTGGATTAAGAACTTAGAAAAAAAGTAAAATTTTGATTAAGACCTTACAAAAATCTTTAGCCAAAAATGGAGAAAAAGACAATAAAACTTTAGCCTGCCCTAAAATTAAAACTTGGGAAAAAAAAATTTTAAAACTTTGACTTTTAGAAGCTTTAACATTTTGGGGAAGTATTTTGATCTTTGGATCCGACCTTTTGACTTTTAACCCTTGAGAAACTTTTGAGATGCCCAAAGAGTTTTATGATTTGGAACTAGGAAATATCTTTCAAATTTGCAAGAAAAAAAAAATTAAAAAACTAAATCTTCCTTAAAGGTTTTAAATTTTGACTTTCATGGGGGACATTTTTCCATAACTTCAGTTGACGTTTTTCAACAGGGCACTTGGTTAAATAAAAGTTCTTGGAATAAGTGTGTAATCCTGGAAAGGACTGATAGATGCCAGCTTCTTTTCGTAGGGTCGCAAGATCAGTTGCTGGGGTTGGTGCCCTTGTCTGCTCTCTCCTGCTGTGCCCTCAGCATGTTGTTGCAACACCACAAATGAAAAAAACAATGTGTCTGACAACCTTTGGTATTGCTCCATGGTGTACAGTAGTACCCTGAATCTGCTGACTAATATCCCAAACAAGTTCTCCACCACCATCCTGCCTCTGGAGATCCTGTAATTGCTTATTCTTGCTTCCCTTGTGAATTTTCTTCTGCTGTAGGGTTTCACCATCCATATCACATCAAGAAAAATGCATTTTCACCCTGGAAGAAATAGTGCAAATGTAGCTCTCCCCGCCCCAGTGGTTAAGGTGCGGGAAGCCCCAAGCTGCCATCCTCGATTTTATCCCTCAAATCGACTGTTTAAAATCTGTGCATCTGATGATTGACTTAACCTACAACCAATCTGCAGGAATCTGTATTCTCCATCGACCAGGGCTAGCAGCACCAAGGAAAAGAAGCCCTTGCAATAGTCACTGCCAGATTTCTTTGACTTCATCATGCTGATATGTTTCCCCATCTAGTGCCCCAAGAGCATGGTGGACATTCCATCTGGTTCTGAACTTTTCCTCCACCTTTTTTCCAGTATTCAGGGTCAGTAGGGCAGTGCAAAAATTCGTCCTGGAATTCAGCAAGGATGGCTCTGCAGACCTGCTGGTCCCTGGGTTCAGATATGTCCTTTTCTGTCTGCAAATCATGATGAAAATCAAAATAATAAACTCAATAAAAACAAGTACCCTAAGCTTCTGTACAAAGTCCATGTGATGTGTAGCAAATTATGATATATGATAGCCAGAGGAAGTTTATATACTTTGGGTTCTATCCAGGTTTTTTATCCCGACTCCAGGGATTAATCAATCTAGGGTCGTTTGTAGGGTCTGCTCCAGTGAAACGCTCCTATTATCCAGATAGTAAGTTGGCAATGCTAAAAGGATTACTTTATTGTAATATACAATATTGTATATCACTTATTTACAGTTAATTGTTAAAATATGTAACATTTCATAAAATTTCTGTTACGTTTAAGTGCAGGTATGACTGAACATTTTACATTGGTCTTAAACTGGCCAAACTTTACAGATCTTAAAAGGTAAAACTGCAGTGAAATCAGTGTATAATGATAACTAACCTGATCAAGGAAGTATCTACCGTTAATTGCTTTACCGTATAATAATCTTTTTTGTGTAACAGGGTAAAATAGTGTTTACCTTTTAACTGTTTTAAACTCGAACCGTATTAAATAAGTACATTTGGCGCCTTACATAACAGTCTTGTTCCTAACAGAACCAGTATGTAAATATATTTATATAAAATAGTAAACAAAGTAAAAACAAAGAGCGTATAAAATAAATAAATTTATTTAAGCTTTCGGAGCCTCACTCCTTCATCAGAAATAGCTTACAATTGTTTTATAAAATAAAATAAAATACTCTTACAAATAAAACAATTGTAAGCTATTTCTGATGAAGGAGTGAGGCTCCGAAAGCTTAAATAAATTTATTTATTTTATACGCTCTTTGTTTTTACTTTGTTTACTATTTTATATGGATATTTAAAAAGAGCTAAGCAGCATAACTTTATTAACTTGAAATATCTATGTAAATATATTGCATAATTTACAGTTCACTGGTATAAAATCTGTGAAAACGGTAATATATAAAAGAGCTTTTACTATACTTACTGAGAGATGAAAAAAATCGTAAAGCACCTATTTCTGTTTTACTGTTTTATTGTTTCGCTGTAGTTTTGTTTGGTAGAAAGTGAATGTCATATGTGTAAAGTGCCTGTTACCAGTTTACTAAGAGCAAAAAGCACCAATGAAGACCAGTCTGTTTTATGTTATATGTTATACTGTTAACTTTTTAATGGGAAGGGGGAGCCATGTGCTTGTGTGCATTGGTTGCAATGACACTGCAAAGGATTGTGATGTCTCAGATGCTTCTGATGTCACAATACAGTGTATTCTGTATATTCCGTGGACATTTTTTATCAATGAAGCTTTCATCTGTTTTCAACTTGATTATTTTCAGCAAATACAGGTGACCTACAGGCTATATATGGTGTAGCTGTAATAGATTGTATTACGTTGTTTATTTTATATTCTTTATTTTATAAAGACTATTTTTGTTTTTGATTGTTTTGCTTATGTCCATGCTTAAGGCTATATTTAATCAAGTATAGCTGTTCTTTAATCAAAAAGGTGCAGCCTTTAATCTTTCCCTTTTAATTAAGTACATAGCCTATTTAATAAAAAAATATAGTACACATGTTTTACAAACTAATATGATATTTCTTATTTTATGTTTTATTGTAATTCATATAATCAATGCCGAACAACCATCTGTGAATGTGCTCAAAATAACAAGTTCTAAGTAAAAGTGTTAACTCCTACTCCAAACTGGTCAAGACAAAATCCTAGAATTTCATAATTGCTTAGTTCATTTTCAAAAACTATACCACCACCCTTGCATGTGAATGACTAAAACATTTGTTATAAAATTACTAGAGATCTGAATGTTAATGTCATATTTATTATTTTAATTATTTGTATTATTATCATTATTATTATTGGATTATTTTTAACAATAAGATGCAGATGGTAAACTAAAAGTAAGATTACATTCCTTTGTTATAGTTCAGACTAATGTTATTCTCAACGAGATATATGTGCTTTACTGTATTTGCTTTCTCTGTATAAAAATAGGTACCGTAGTGGATAACACATGCCATAGAATCTATTGTTTTATCTTTGTCAGGAATTATATTAAAAAAATTGGAGCAAACTTTACCAGGTACACAACAAATTATAGATACTAGTATATTTAAAAACTGTGCTACTTGCTTTGTGAAACAGTCATTAAGGCCCTATATCAGTCCTCCCAGAGCATTAAGAGCAATCACCTTATGCATGCCTACACTGTAACAGATAACAATGGAATGCATATCTGTGGCAACTCTGATGATGGAGTGATGGACAATGGTCCCCATCTGTTAGCAGATCAAATGGCAAAGGGATCCAGGGTCCAATATCCTCCTGGTTGTCTCAAGGCGTCATGTTGGCCCTAACATTGGGCAAAGAAGGTTCTCCATCATCTCTTCTATAGCCTCTGAGGCTCTCCAGTCCCTTATGAGGAGTGACTAAACTGAGAAAACTTATTGATACAGAGAAAAAAGCTCTGTTCAAACACATCCTGTGTTGTCAATTAGGCTCTGAATTCCCTAAAAGCCACTACCTCCCTCCCTAAATATCTTAATCTGTGGAGCTTCTTCCTGGAATCAAATAATGTATTGCTTATTTTATTTGTCATATCTTTATAAAAGTAAATAACTTATCACTTCCATATCTTAATTTGTGAAATTAAAACAGGCATGTAATTTCAGTAAATGGGACATGTGTATGGAAAATTGCTGTGTACAATGAGTGCATAACACTATGTTATCAATAATTTAAAACCACTGCAAGTATCAATGTAAAATCAATGTGTATGAATAAAAGTTGTGTATAGTGAGTGGATAAAAAGACTGTGTTATGTATAATATCACAACACTGCTAGTATCAATGTAAAATAAGTCTTAGCATGAAATCCTGTATAAGTATTATTGGGTCAATTATATATATTTTGAAATTGCAACTGCAAGTTATTTTTTCTTGAATATGGTAATAAGTATAACCTTCTTGTCCTACAGTTACACATTTTGACCATATATCCATTTGGAAATTGGTGTTCCAATTATAAGGAACTTCTTTCTGAAATGAAATGATGTTTAACTTATTTTTACCATATCAGTCCCATATCTTAATCTGTCAAATTAAATCAAATCAGGCATGCAATTTTAGTAAATAGGACATGCGTTTGCATGTCTATAATGAATGTATAAGACTATTTAATCTTTTTTTCTCAAACCACTCTAAGTATAAATGTAAAATCAAGCATCAGAATGAAATCCTGTATAAGTACTATTGGGGCAATGATATATATTTTGAAATAGTAAGTGGAAGTTATTTTCTCATGAATGAGGTAATAAGTAGAACCTTCTTGTCTTACAGTTACACATTTTGATCACATATACATTTGTAGATTTATGTTCCAATCTTATTGTTATAATTATTATAAATTATGTGGAGCTTCTTTCTGGAATGGAATGATGTATTGCTAATTTTATCTCGGATATTGTAATAAAAACTGATAAGATATCAACCCCATATCTTAATCTGTTAAATTAAATTAGGTACGCAATTTCAGTAAATGGGATATGTGTATGAAAAATAGTTCTTTAATGAACAACTATGTTATTTATAACATCAAACCACTCCAATGTGAGATCAAGGGTCAGCAGGAAACCCCTTATAAGTATTATTGTGGCAATATACATATTTGTGAAAAAGCAACTGCAAGCTATTTTCTTTCGAATGTGGTATAAGTAGAACCTTCTTGTCTTGCAGGTACATATTTTGACCATATATACACTTGTAAATAAGTATTTACACATGTGATTGAGATAAATAGATGCCTCAAAAGAGTGATATGTATAACAATTTTTTTTCTTTTTTGTCTCACGGTATGATGACAGTACACGTTTTCACAAAACTTCAAAGATACCTGACACATAAACTTTAATTACATTTTAATACTATCTTTAACCATGTAGGACTACTTAGATCTGCTTAAATATTAATCAACCAAGCATCAACACATTAGATTAAGTACCAAGTACCACACGTTGCTGTTAGAATGGAGTAATTTTTGATAAATTTGTTCAAATATATTTCGGTTCTTGCTAACATGAGTTGTTTGTTATATATTTTAGTCAAATAATTTTTATACTTAAAAAGTTTTAACTGCCTATTGAATCTTTCACATTTTAAGATGTAGAACTTACAAGTGATTATAATAGTATTTATTGACAAGTTAGACACAGTAGCTCCCCAATATCCAAACATTATAGTTGCTGGGTAATACATAATACCATAATTTGCCTTTTCGGATATCCAAGATTTTACATTCATCCAAAGATCAATGCTTTTTTGACATGAAACAAAAAAGTAAACAAGACTTTCTTCATATTCATTACATAGCCGGCAGTCAGAGATTCCAATTTTATACAGATATGCATTAGTAGCAGTTAGACAATGATTTAATCTATACTAAAACCAAATGAGACCATTGTCTTGTATAAAAAAAAGCAATTTCTGAAAATATTTTTCCAACATGCGAAATAGAATGATATATCCAAATCTTCTTTCCATTGTTCTAAATAATTATCTCGACTATTACCCCCTTTCATCAATACATTATTGAAGTCTCTAGTTCCTTTTTTGACTTTGACAGTAATTAAACTTGAATTGGAAAAACTGGTCACTGATAGGCCTGAGGTTTCGGCATATAGGTTTGTATATATTTCTTTAAGCATAAACATAGTCAATGATATGATTAGAAGTCCAAATGTGTAATGGTAGTACAGAGTAATTTTATCCTGAGACATTATGTGACAATTGCTAGTCACAAGATCTAGTGGGCAAAGCACACCATTTTTTATATCCCAGATATGTCCAGATATGACAAGGCAAACTATTGATTGCACAACAGTGGTACACACATTTTACTTTGACATGAAGCTAAATTGGTCAAGATCAATATTGTCTTACTCCATGAAAGTAGAACATCCTTCCAAAACTTATTATTGGTGTTTTGTGCAGTCTTTAAGGACCACTCTGATCCCCAGAAGGCTATTTTGTCAAATGGGCCAATGATGTGTATAGCTGTGACCAGGGAGCCTCGGGCTTTATATACAAATTTTGAGGGCTTTAATAAAACAGTTATATTTATCATCCTCAAACCTCCATCCAAGTATATACACAACTGATTTTGATTGATTTCATCTGGCGTTCCTTCCCAAATAAATTCATAATATATACTAATTTATCTCTTGGATAGTGATGTAGTCAGGATTTGGTAAAGAAACAAAAAAAGATTATATTTTGGAAGTATAGGGGTTTTAAAAACTGTTATTTTACCAAAAGGGGTTAAATATTGTTTTTCCCAATTTTCATCTTTTTATATTGTTTTTCATTTAAGCATAATTGGTGTACACCATACTGCCCAAATCAACTGAGAAAGTTAATCCCAGCAGGTTGAATTCACTGTTGCCCTCAGTTAATTTTTTTTCATCTACAAGTTTATCTATTCAGAACCTTTTTTACCAATCCAAAGAAGCTTGGTTTTGTCGGTATTAATTTTAGGCCCCGAATAAGATCCATATATTTCTTTTTACAATTGTAAGCTATTTCTGGTGAAGGAGTGAAGCTCCGAAAGCTCAAATAAATCTATTTATTTGATATGCTCTTTGTTTTTACTTTGTTTACTATTTTATATGGATACTTAAAAGAGCGAAGCAGCAAAACTTTAATAACTTGGAAAATCCATATATTTCTAATGTGTTAAGAGCTGGCAACAGAGACACAGATGTACCATCTAGAAATAGGGTGGTGTCATCAGCAAATTGAGTAATTATGTAGTTGGCTCTTCAAATATTTATTCCATCAATTTATTTGTTGTTTTCCACCAAAAGAAAAGTATTTATGCAGTAATGATAAATAAATAATCTGCAATGGGATCACCTTGTCTGCATTCCTTTTCAATGTTAATGAATTCAGATAAAAAGCCACTTTGCAAAACAGCAGCTTTTTTATTTTGATTAAACATCCATACCCATCTTAAAATACTTTCCCCAAACCCCCAAAATTTCAGAGTGGAATATAGGAATCTCCATAAGACAGAATCAAATGCTTTTTCAAAGTCCATGAGGCATTAAAAGGCCAGGAATATTCTGTTTCTCAGTGTAATACATAATATCATAGATATTCCAAGTTAATAAAGTTATGCTGCTTGGCTCTTTTTAAATATCCATATAAAATAGTAAACAAAGTAAAAACAAAGAGCGTATGAAATAAATAAATTTATTTTAAAAACAAAGAGCGTATAAAATAAAATTTATTTATTTTATACGCTCTTTGTTTTCACTTTGTTTACTATTTTATATGGACATAATATCATAGATCAGCCTGGTTCTATAATCAGGGTACCTACCGTTAATTTCTTTACCTAATACCATTTTCTAAAATTTAAAAGGGAAAACTACCCATTACCATTGTATGCTTGAAATTTGATGAATTAATAATGAGTAGAATACAATTTTCACCAATTTTTACTTGCAGCTGAAAACTTTGAAAACTACAGTTTACCCTTCAAACTTTCGACTTTCAAAAAACAGTTAAAGTGTAATAGATAGAAAGGCAAAACAGTTGATTTTATTCAGTGGTACCAACTGTTAATCTAGTGTCTTTAAAATGACAGAAAAATTCAACACTGGTTCACTTGACAATCAAGGTACATACCTTTCACTGAGTTACCTATTTATATGCACACAAACACAAAACGGTAAAGCACTTATTTCCGTTTTACTGTTTTACTGTTTTGAAACAGTTAAAGGGTTAGATACTTAATTTCATTTTCTAGCAAGTCAATGAGAAATGTGTAAAGCACATTTTAACAGTTTTTATGCTGTAATAAAGCACCAGTGAATATAAGGCCTTTTACTGTTTAATGTTATACTTTTTTATTATTTTACTACATTTTCCCATGTTATCTTTTTTTTTGGGGGGGGGGGGGCAGCCACACACTGGTGAGACACTTTCTCACCACTGTCCCAATGTTAAGGCAATATGAAGAATCAAGGAACCCATACTTTACACACTAAAGTGGCCTTAAATTAATTTACTTTGACCATGCTTAAGTTACTTTAGTTCGAAAAAATTAGTTTAAGTTAAGACACTTTAAGGCAAGCAACTTTAACAACATAAGGGTTGAAAATTCCAGTTTAAGACAAAGAACTAGTTTAAGATTACTAAACTTGTAAATTGTTATTTAAAGTAGTAGTAGGTATGTTTAGCAAGTTTAGCATCTAATCACAGCCTGTCACCTCTGTGTGGCTTCGACCCCCGCAAGGCCACCCTAAAGTATACAGCTTTCAAAGTCCAAATAAAATATAAGTACCAATTATAGCTGAAATTCGCCAAGTATTTTTACAATTTTTTGCCGTGCAAGTGGTAACCTTAAAGTTACTAAAATGAAGGAGTGAAGCTCCGAAAGCTCAAATAAATCTATTTGTTTGATATGCTCTTTGTTTTTACTTTGTTTATTATTTTATATGGATACTTAAAAGAGCGAAGCAGTAAAACTTTAATAACTTGGAATATCCAATGATTCAGTTAACCATTTTGATATAATTTGTATTTTTTAAGATTGAACAGTTTAATTTCCATATATCCTTTCCTCTTTTGAAAGAAGACAGATTAACTTTCACCCCTACAGCTGAGTGATTGGAATATGATAACCAGGTATTATGTTACAGCTGTTTATAATATTCAAGATGCTGTTTGACACACTGTAATGTAATCTAATCGTGCTTGTTGTACTTGATTTTTCCTGCACCAAGTATACCTCCTAGATTTCTGGTGGAAGTAATATGTCCGTTAAATTGTGGTCGATTTTGGATTATTTATTGCTTTATAGTTATTAACATCTAATGTGGGATCAAGAGCCAAGTTAAATCTCCACAGATAATCACATGATCCTCCTAAGAGTTGTCAATTAAGTCTGACATGTCGTCAAAAATAGGAGTATCTTTATTAGTGCAATATACATGTAAAAGTTGCAATCACTAATGGAGATATTTGCTCCAATAAGGTTTCCGTTGTCATCAGCAAAGGTTGAGACAATTTTGTGTAAAAGTTTCCTGTAAAAAAATTGCAACACCTCTAGAGTTTGATTTTTTACAATTTAGGAGACAGTCTCCTTTTTAATTTTGTTTGATTGATGGAAAGTCAGAATCAAGCCAGTGGGTATCCTGTAAACAAACAAATCCCTGTACTTAGTTTTTCCAGATAGATCAAGACATCAATGTTTTTTCTGCATACCCTGTAAGTCCTGGCAATTCACTGATAACACTTTAATACTGACCACTTTCATTATTTTGACCTTCTGTTATCTCTGTTGACAGCAGATCTAAAATATATTACCTTCGTCTTTTTTCAATGCAGGGAAATTGAAGCTTGGGAATACACCACGAACTACATATACATACATGATATAACTTTTGAGAGCACACAATGTAGGTACAAACAAAATACAAAGAAAAAAAGAAATAACATGACTATATACATATGGGACAAAAAAAGAAGGAAAAGGGAATAAAAACAGTAAAGGCATTACAGGTAAAGTTTGGAAGGATGGTTATGCTAAAAATGAGTAGCACAACTAAGGACAACTATTTTGGTGTTTTTTATAAAAAAGCCTTAGAATCAATTTGTTACATTCCTTTAATCAGTGGTACTACAAGTACATCATACTTTAGTCATATTTCTAATAACAACTTATATCCAGCAAGCTGACAGTCCTTATATTATTATTATTATTACAGTGTATTTATATGGGAGTATGGGAGCATCTGGTAATACAGGATCAGGGCAAGAGTTTAAAATTTGTAAAAGTTTTGCAGTGGAAAAGAGCTTCTTCTTGTCCTCCTGTGATTCAAAGATGTGTGAGGAAAAGAATTCTGTTTTTTGCAGTTTTCAGAAGGAAGTTAACATATTTAGTCTGATTCTTGAATCACTAATAATCAACCAGTGACTGTGATTTCCTCCATGCCCTTTCATATCGTCTGCGCAATACTTTGGCCTGTAGCCACTAGGGGTCAGATCACTAATCACATCTAGATCTCCATTTCCACTGAGCCAAGTTCAGTTATGGCAAATAAATCAATGTTCAAATCAATTAAAAAATCACTCAAGAGAAGGGCTTTGTTTTTCACAGAGTGTGCATTTAGAAGACAACATTTTACATTCTTTTCACCGAAACAATTCACTTGAGCACGATATTGATTAAATTAGAGAAATCAACACCAGATTTGGCTTTGTGCTTTTCACTGATATAATGCTGTGTACATCTTTTATCAGCCATCCATATATTGCTCTGGATTAAATGGATTTACAATGTAATCAACCATTGTAGTATTAAGTAAATTTTAATCACATATTACTCTTGTGTCCACGGAAACATCACACTAACACTATATCCAATAAGTTCTTGCTCAATAGATTATGAATTGTGCTTATTTTTGCAGCAATGCTAATAAAAAGTAATGTCACATTGAGATAAGTTTTTCATCACATATTAAAAACCACATTGACACTACATCTACTAAGTTTTTACTCAATAGATTATAAATTGTGGTTATTTCTTACAGCAATGTCACTTAAGATTGGTGTCACATTTGAGAGTAGTATTTTCATCCATAGTATAGCTACACAAATAAAGTAGCATCAGAGATGCCTGTACCCCACACAGCCTGGGGAAATAGTTTTCAACATCATGAGATATAGAAGTAGTAAAACAGTACAAAGATTGGGATGCTTTCAGAGAAGTGTCAATTATATAAAGCTCCAAATAATGTTTAAGTAGAGAAAATAACATCTAAGAGAAAGAAAATGTATGTATTAAAACAAAACATTTCAATGGCAAGATGACAGCATTAATCAGTAAGCTAAAATTATGAAGATGTAAAATTTATTGATTGGAGAATAGTTGGCAATGGAAATAGCACAATTATGTAAAAGTGCATATAATAATCAGTTGCCGCAGTCCATATATCTTCGTCCCAAGAGAAATCTATACCGAACAAATTCTTTCTCTTTTTTGCTTTAATGCTTTTTGCTACATCGTCATATGTATATTGTCTTCCTTTAAATACAAAGTCTGTGGTTAAAGTTTTATATTCAAATGCAAGGTATTTGGATTGCATCTTGAGTAAATGTATAGCGATGTTTATATTGAAATAATAAACAAAATAAAAACAAGGAGCATTTAAAATAAATGTTTTGGAGCTTTTGGAGCCTCACTAATTCATCATAAAAAATTACAACTGTTTAAGTTTTAAAAAGATGTTTTATGTATAAATAAACAAAAATCATCTCACAACGCCATTAAATTGTCAAAGATAAAAAAAGTTCTAAACCTATGGCAGCCGCATTCCTTAACTGTCAAAGGAAGAAAGACTATCATTAAATCGTTTTGTGCCACATGTGTTATTGCTAGCTTCTGTAGTACCACTAGACCATTCAACATTTAAGGATTTAGATAAACTTTTATTTTACTTTATCTGGAACAATGGCTTACATTTAATCCCTACAGAAAGTATTATCCAACCAATAGACAATGGAGGTCTCAGGATGGTCAAAACTGATGACCATTGTCAATGCAGCAAAAATAGTATGGATACCAAATAGACAATGTTAGCAGAGGTCTTAATGGGTATCAAAGTTAAATAACTTGAGCAATAGCTTTCCTTGGAAAGTCTCCATATCTTTCCTAAATCATTATTCTATAGAGATTTAACAAACGTTTGATTTAGGTTTATAGGATATAAGCCAAAGAATTTATGCAACAACCAATATTCTTTAATCATTTTTACAATAAGTAAAAATATATATCCACAGGTCAGGTTCCAATCAATGGATTGACAATGGGATACATGGTGTAAGTGATATCCTGAACCAGATGGAACTTTTTAAGGTAAAGATAGTCTAGAAATTAAATTTAATATGGTGATAAATAATTAACAATACAATCAAATTGTAAGTTCAGTTGAATTCAGGTTGAAAAGCATTCCTAACAAGGCTTCATTAAGTAAACCTCTGAAAGTTTATTAAGTACACTTCTGACATGTTCATACATCCTTTGTCTAAGGAGTCTTTTTTGTCTCTCCTATGTACTGGAGGCCACATTCAGAACAGTTAATGATGTAAATCAAATTACTGAGTTCACAAGTAATTTTACATTTTGGTGGGAGATTCTTGCAAGAAAACTGCTTCTTAGTATTGAGGCTAGTAATGCTGTCTACTTTATTGATCTGATGAGAGTAGGTACATTTGCCCAGTCTTGTACATACTGGTATTTGGCTTCTAGGTGCCAAAGGTTTTTCTATGGGGGTATCTGATTTTGGCAGATGTCAATTTATCCCTGAGATTTGGGAGTCTTCTGAAGCCCATGACTAGTTTTTCAGGGAAGATCTGATTTAATTCTTCCGTGTTTTTGCTGTCCCTCCCGTCTGGAGAAAATGTTCTTCATTCGAGTAATGAATCTTCTCCACGTGTCTCTCTCCATTGGAGACTATTTTCTCCAGACGGGAGGGACACCCATGGGCACATCACTGGCACCCAACTATGCTAACCTGTTTATGGACAGATTTGAAACCAAAGCATTAGCTGGTTATCATCTGAAACCATTAACATGGTTAAGGTTTACTGATGATATTTTCATGATATGAACACATGAAGAAGATTCATTACTTTTATTATTATTGGAATTCACTTCATCCCTCTATGAAATTCACCCATGAATTTAGTCACTCATTAATCAACTTTTTGGAGACAACAGTCAAATTTAATCAAGAGAGGGAATTAATTACTACCCTCTACAACAAACCTACTGACACTCACTTATATCTACACTATACAAGTGCCCACCAGGATAGTAATCCTCACCAAAGGACCCTATAGCCAGTACTTAAGACTAAGGCGTATTTGCTCTTTAGATGAAGACTTCAAAGCTAATGCCTATCAACTCACTTGGTACTACCTCAAATGAGGGTACCCCATCAACTCACTGAAGAAACACTTCCAGAGAGCCAGTGTATTCACTCAAGATCAATTATTTGAGGTCAAATCCAAATCTGAATCCTCCAGGCCAGTTATGGTTACCAATTTAAGTCCTAGGAACCCAAATGTGTCTAAATTGATTAGGGACAATTGGAACATTATGAACATGTATGAACATTTCAGAAGTGTACTTAATAAAAAGCTACACAATTCCACTCCTGTGTCTGGACATTTTTCTAGCCCAAAACACTCATGTAAAAACATGGAGTTCTCTGTGCTACACAGGATGAGGGATGACAGTTACCCAGATGACACTAAAGGCTGTAGAGGCCATGAATTATTTTACATCTGGGCATTCCCCACCCTACACCCTGCAGACATTAATATATTTGTGTGGGGTATTGTCATCTTATTGCACAACTAACCCAGGTGCCTCCTATCTTTTATTTTCTATATTTGACCACTCACACAATGGGCAATAAACCCTATGTGGTTCAATATGACATAATTTACGTCAATATGACGTAATATCAACCCTATGACGTCATGGTGTTTTAGACTATGATGTCATTCAGTCTCTAGATGACTCATTTAGGTTGCCTAGAGACTTACCCTGCTTTATACCTGAGGCATATTCAAATAGTGATCCATATAGTGACACTAGTGTTTGTTGTGAGCTCTATGTTTACTCATATTTAAATTTGTGGTTTTTGTGTTCTACCTGTCACAGTTCTTTCACTGAAAGGGCAAACCTTAAGAGACACATTAGGAGTAACCATATGAATGTCAGATATAAATGCAACCTTTGCAATGAACAATACAAAAGAAAGGATTACTTAGCCAGGCATATGAAGTTAGCACATCCCAAGCCTACTTCTACCTATATGCCCCCTGTCACCACTGCTGTCAACCAAGATATGGACTTCAACCCAAATACAGATTTTGATTTGGATATATTTGAGAATTCTATGTCGGATCCTGCACCTTGTGATAGGCCTACCACTAGTGAAAGTCCTTTCTTCACTAATATTTGTAAAGCCAAGAGCACTTGTTCTCAAATAGAGAGGAGGAAGCTACCCAAGAAGCTCAACCTTGTTCATCAGCACACCAGCACTTCACCCATCTTTCAAAGGGACCAATCAGTCCTTGAGAAACCTACCAGACTCCTCTAATGACCCCCACTCATTCAAGCAAGGTACTCTTTGAAGGAGACTCCCCCATTGATTGTTATTACACATCAGAATTTAGACAAGCATATCTCAGCTTGAATGATGGTGAAGAGCTGCCTTCCAGAATGCCTAGAGAGTCACCGGAAGATCCTATCCCTCCTCCACATGAAGGATATTGGGGAAAACTGTAAACTGTATACACTCATAAGTACAGACTGTTTACTAGTTTGAACATTACAGTGCTGGCAACCACTTATTTTACTGTTTTATTCAAATAGCTATTTCCGGTTTTTAATGACTCAATGACTTAAAATGACCCATTTTCCGGTTTAATCTACTCTTGGTAAATTAACTATAATTAAAAAACTATTAATTTTAAGTTAATTTTTGATAGTGGATCATAAGGGCAGCGCTTTTTGCTATCCATTTATAGCTCTTCTTTGAATTTTCATATGCAAAGAAAAAACATATCTTTGATTTCCTGGCCTATTTTCGCCGGTTTTTATAACATATGAAATTCTAACTCTACTTGTACTGACATTTCACTATGTATTAAGCCTTATTAAAAGCTTTTTATAAGGTAATTAGTATTTATTCTCCTTATATTTGTCTTATTTTACCACATTGTTGGAATCTCATTAAGATTTCACATTTCCCTTTTATAGTACTTTAAATGTGTGTACTTAATTCTCTATTGACTAGGCGAATTATGGCTGTTCCTCCATTACGAGAACAGGCATTTCGGCCTATTACATCTAGGGTAATTTATTTTTTCCTCAGTTAAGGGGTATATCACACTACTTGAATTATAAGGAGCCATACTCACCTCACTTACCTGATTACATCAGTCCACATTTCTCTAGCTTCCATGATTTATCAGCGTGGAACAGGACTTTATTCATACTGCTGCTCCCATAATTAATACTATGAGTGACTTATTTATTGATTGATCCAGGCAGTGGAGTAGACTATTGATTTCGCTCCATACCAATCACACTGCTGTCAGTATTACATGACTACATGGAACTAACTGAATTATTTATTTGAAAAAGCCTAACAGATTTTCTTTAATTATTCAATTGCAGCCCTATTTCAGCTGCATATGTATGAAATTCAGTACTCATTAAGCAGCGATCACTCAGGTCTATTAACTGTGTTTGTTGATACCCAGAGTCATTCAACATACAATAATAAAAACAAATTAAGTTTATTGATTGATTTTTATTTTAATAACATAAAATAACAAGTTTTTGATATGTATTTTGTATTCATTGAAATATATATTTTATTTACCCTTAGGTGAATTCCTTCACTCACATAACATGAATGAATGTATTCTCACATAGATATTGGTTATTCCTATTGTTTACCTCTCACACATAACTTGAAGAGTACAAATATTGGCATTCATTAAAACATTGGTAGCCATGTATCTGCAGTTAAAAAAGGGAATTTTACTAACTCAATTCAACATTTTTGGGAAGCCTGGTATTTCTGGTCCCCAACTGGATTCTCTGCTCCGTAGGAGCACAGAAGCAGCTCCTCTGATCCAGAGGAGCCCATGGGAGTCACTTTTTCCACTTCAAGGGGGAATTTCTATTGAATTATTGCCTCTGATGAGAATATGAAATATTAGTATTCGAAATAATCAATCATAGAGAGAGATTATAAGGCAGGAGTCTTTTCACTCACACATTACACTTTAAAAAAATTTAGAGCACTACCTTTTTATTGTGATGAATCAATTTTCTTTTGGAATCAAGTAGAAAAGTGGCTGGAAAATTCAATTTGTTTCAAAGTCAAGTTTACAGTCTTAGAAATTTTATTAGGATTTCACTTCTATTTTCTATTTCATGATGATTTTTTTCCAAACAAAAAATTGTAGTTTGTATATTTGGTATAAGGTGAAAAAAGATGTTTTCATTAACTTGATTTTGTTTACATACTAACGAGACATTGTAGTGTAAAAAAAAGTTTTTTTTTTTAATTTTGTCAATTTTATTGTTACATGTCAAAAACAATAAAATATATAAAAAGAAAAAGTTGAATATGCACTATCCATCTACCAATTAGCCTATAATTAAGGATACCTCAATACCCACGAATACCTACAATTCATAATCAATGATGATACCTTCCTCAAACTTTGTTTTTGAGAATTTGGGGTGAATCTGTAAAATTTTATTCTGTACTTAAAAAGAATAATAACAACAGAAAAGTCTCTAAAAAGATATTGAATATTTGAAATCCCATTCAACATATAATGATCAGGTGTTGAATGACAAAAACAAGAACTCCAAAATATAAGGGAACAAAAATTAAAAGGAAAATTTGTGAGGTAACAATTAAAATGGATCAGTGATGGTTAAAACATAAACAAGTACTTTAGTGGCATAGAAAAAAAAACTATGCTGAAAAAACTATTCGAAAACTAGAACCCAGTGATGAGACAGTAGTTACAGACCAAAGATTGAAATTAAAACTTCTATACCAACCTTTTTAAAGAGAGACTATGCTTTACAAAATACCCACAAATAGAAAGGACATAGAACCATTATTTCAGAATAATAAGAACAATATTGTTAACAGTGTCAACTTAGGCCAAGATCTGAAGATCTATGAAATCAGTCAAGCATTGCCAAAGACACTCAAAATAATGGTAGACCTAAGAATTCCATATGCTCATGTGACAGACTAAAAGATTACTATCCAAATGTGGAAGTCAAGTGGTTGCTTCAGTGTCGAATTCAAGCACAAGTCAAGACCAAATCCTAGGCACCATAGCCAGGAACATGAAAGTTACCTTGACCTCACACTCATATATTAGGATCAGACAATAAAATCGATGATTCGTTATCAAGGTGGCATATCACTAAAGAAAAAATTGATAAAACTAATCAAAATCCCAATGTGTTAACAGCTCTCACTAACTTAGCTTACACAGGTATGCACCAAACACATAGCATCCAAAACTATAGGCGGATCATGTAGGATTCCAACCTGAAATTTCACCTATTTATGGCTTATTATTCTCTTTATTAGGACTAAACTTATGTAATTAACACCACTAGTAGCCTAATATCTTCTTAAATTCCTTACAGATACTAGTTTTCAATAATATACAAGAAGGCATATGGTAAATTAAAATTCAGTGTGATATTTTCATCAGAAATAGCTTACAATTGTTTAAATTTGAAAAAAAGCTCTTTTTATATGCAAATAAACAAAATTACATCAAAATGACATTTTAATTAACCAAATCATGTCATTATTACTTAAAACACATATTTACGTCATAAATTATTTTTTACTATGACGTCACAAAAATCAAAATTTTTATTTTTTTGCAATTTTTCACTACGATGTCACAAAATCGAAAATTTTTTAATTTTATTAAGATTTAGAGGATCGCCTTCATTTCTTCCACGCCAGACCCCGGCATTTTGTTTGAACCTAGTTAGGATATATGCAGGGAGAGTGGCAAAAACTCTTATGGTTAGGTTATGCTACCCTCAGTCAGGCAACTACAGTAAAAACGGCCACTAACAGCGACCAGGAGATTAATGAGAATGGCTCTAGAAACGTTGGGATATCTTCTACAGTTAGTTTCGCTATCTCATATAGATGCAGTTACAGCATAATGGCCATCACCAGTGACCAGGAGGTTGATTAGAATGGATCCAGGAATAGCAGCACCCCACCACAGAAACAACAGTTGCCATCACCAGTGTTTGAGTTCTGTACACAACAAAGAAGACTTTCTACCATGCATTCAAGTAACATTTTTGCTTCCTCCGATGAGGTTAATATTGTAGATTCTGTGCTTGTTGGTGACAAAGAATACAACTGATCACTTCAACGATGATACCATCACCTTGACCGGATCTTCACATAGCAGTGCATGGTAGAAATAAACCTCTCTACTTTGCAACCAAGTACTAGTTCGTCTAACACAGAAGAGTTACAGCACATGTTCACAGACTAATTTTCAGTGATGAACAAAGATAGCCATTGCTCCATTTTTACCAGTCAACATCTCAAATTCACGGGCAGCAATCTTCAAGTAGAAGGCACAAGAAAGTCTTTTTACACCGTCTTGGTATTGTGTTGTAGAACTATCAGACCAAAGTACAGATACGTGTTATCGTCTCACGCTTATGCAGAACATTACATGGGGTTTTCATACAAACAACCAATCGAAAATCCTTATACTCATTACCCACAATTCACAACAAGATTTTCAGACGCTTTTCAGGAAGCTACAATTTCATGCTGGATATTTTGTTAAAGCAAGTTCTTCAGTGAAAGGCTGCATAGTTCCAGATTTTACAGCAAATTGTGAGGCAAATCGGGAATGATGGTTGACGGTATTTGCTTATTCTTAGAATGGATCATACCATCTAAGGGACCACAGTTGTCTCTGTAATGCAGTAACGGAAGAAGACAATCTTGGCTCTCGAGAATATCCTAGATTCGGTTCTCTTCACAGCATTTGCATGTACCGACTATGGCATTGCAGTCGAGTTGTTATTTCTCTGTAATGGAAGAAGATATCTGTTATCCACAACAATATCCTGAATGCAAGTTTTGCATTGGCCACTGTTAGCACTTGGATGGATGACCATTTCATCCTTCCCAATCTTCACAGCATCTTCATTTGCTTTGTTGTCAGCACATCTGAATGCTCAGGTTTCATCATGGAAGTTAAGTAGTATTGGCCATAGTTAGTATATGGATGGGTGACCATTTCTCTACTTCCTCATTAACAGATAGAAAAGGTCTAACATTTATGTCTTCATATCTATTTGAAGTAAAATGAATAGAAAGAAAAAAAACAAATATGACACATTGTCAGGATCACAGGAAATGACTATCAAAGCTATAGTAGCAGATCGTTTACTATCATTTTCAAGGTATGGTTACAAATGTTTACCATCCCAGAAGTATATCCCGAACAAGGGAAGAAGCATTTCTACTGAGTTATGTCTATCAAAATGTTACAAGAAAGGCAATAACCCAGTAAGAAGGTGTGTAAGTTTGGGAATTTACAGCAGTCTGTTTCTTTTTTGTTTCAAAATAAGGACAAGATAGTGGCTGGTGACAGCTTTACTTATTTTTTAGAAGCTTATCATCATTCAAATTTTCAAGGTGACAGAATTGATAAGAAATGTCATTTGCAAAGAGGGCTGGTAGTTAAAACCGATTTAACAGTCATCTATTTCGATATTACAACACACACAAAAATTACAGAATCTTCTGCTTTTTCATGTGGCCAGTCATGTGGCTATTCTCAAGTTCTCACAGGTAGTAGAAGTAAAAGCTCATGCTACAGAACAGGGGAATTAGCTTTCATCAGTTTCTTGATGACTGTTTTGTCTGGGCTAAATTAAGCTTTGTATTGCCTAAATTTAGCTTTGTGTTGTCAAAGCAGTTGGTTTACAGGATTTATCTTGACAAAGGATGAAGTGTCCCAAATGAAAAACAAGTGGGATATCCCTGTTAAAGAAATCGAGGGTTTACAAACAGGTTTGCTAATCACTTCCGGAATTCCAATGTTACTACATAGGACTCCTGGCATTCTTATAAAGGTATTGTTAATGGGTAGACTGGACAAAACGCATTGGAATTATCTTTAATCTCTAGATATTGGTATTTCTAGTTCAGTAATTTTGAACTTGCTATCCTTATTCAATTCTTATGAATACTTGATTATGCTGCCCTCACAATGTATCTGTAACTCATTGGGAGTACCCCAAATCATTAGACAGTGAAATTCCTTAAGAGGTCATGATAAGGCTTTTTGAGCTGGATAATGCGTTAGTAAATTGTTCTTTACTTTTAAAGAACATAATCTATTGTTATTTAGATGCATCCACGTAATGGTAAAGACCATTTGGAGGTATCTCAGTCTGGTGTTGAGACAGCTACAGGCATTACAATTAATGTAAATGTTCCAGACTGAAAGTCTGTTCTTCAAAGGTAACTACAATGCAACAGAGTGACTGATTTTAGATATGTCACTGTTGTGTTTTTATTCTCAATGATGGTTAATGACCTGTGGCAATTCTATACTATTTTTGCTAAGGTTGTATAAATAGGATAAAAACTTTTCAAGCACCAAATAATGCTGGCAGAATGGCCAATTTCTTTTGATGAAACCTATGGGTTATGGAAAGTTCGTCATCAAGTTAGCTCTCCCCCCAGTTTTAGTTCCAAATGCAATGGAAATAGTTGTGTTGAATATCTCCTGAGGAATATTGACATTTATGGTTTTGTTTTAGCTACTATTCTCAAGGTGATTTTGCGTCTCTTCATCTATTACCTTTCCTCACAAGAATGTTTTTGGTATTGGTACTTTGGCTTTGGACTAAAGGTAAGTTTCCCAGCAAATTATAACTTAAAAGGTTATCTTTTGTTTAGTTAACTAATATGGTTTTTGTATCATTTAGTCTATTACTTTATCCTTACAATTATGCTGTATATAACTACTTTTTTCTTTTGTTTTCTACCTAATTTTTGTGTGTCAAAAATTTAAACCCACCACCTGTATGGTTCAAATCAAGCAATAGTGAGGATAAGGTACGAATATTTTACTCAAAAAAGTGTCACAATTTTATTGCAATTTAACTTTGTAACATAGATAATGCAAGTCAATAAAGTTTTGCTGCTTCGCTCTTTTAAATATCCATATAAAATAATAAACAAAGTAAAAACAAAGAGCATTTAAAATAAATACATTTATTTTGAGTTATATTTCCAAATTCAGAGGTTTTTCTTGAAACAAATAGCCCATTTCCTCATCAAGATTTAGCATGTGAAAAAAAAAATTTTTGTGATGTCATATTAAGATTTATGACATAAATATGACTAAATATGTGTTTTAAGTAATAATGACGTGATTTGGTTCGTTAAAACGTCATTTTGATGTAATTTAGTTTATTTACATATAAAAAGAGCTTTTTCAAATTTAAACAATTGTAAGCTATTTCTGATGAAGGAGTGAGCTCTGAAAGCTCAAATAAATTTATTTTTTGTATGCTCTTTGTTTTCACTTTGTTTATTATTTTATATGGATATTTAAAAGAGCGAAGCAGCAAAACTTTATTAACTTGGAAGGTTTTCTCAAGACAAGGAAGTAGCACCTAAAATATCATCAATTTGTCTATTGTAAAACTCAGGTAAAGAACCATCATATGGGTCAGATACTTCAATTTCTTTTTTTCCCACAGCCAAACAAGTGTTCCATTTTCTTAATTTTCCATTTGTAGTGCCTTTGTTCTGAGAAGCAGATTTGAGGTCAAAGGAGCATGGAGGACATGGAACTTTTTTTCTTGTGAGAGTTTATGCCAAGAATGTTATTTCAAGACCAAAGACAGGGTTTTCCATATCAGTACACCTGATTCTTTGAAACAAAAGAAACAAACGAAAGGGACGTATTCATTTCTCATTGGTACAACTCTCATAGTACGGCGATCACAGACATTGTTAAGAAGAGCCACTGTTTTCATACTGTAGGGACTGCGAAATAAGAAACATGCTGGTCGACTCTAAATTTAGTTTTAAAATGTGTGGGATGACCTTGCCATGTGGCAGA
This sequence comes from Sabellastarte sp. h YS-2021, assembly GCA_964017235.1. Taxonomy (NCBI): domain Eukaryota; kingdom Metazoa; phylum Annelida; class Polychaeta; order Sabellida; family Sabellidae; genus Sabellastarte; species Sabellastarte sp. h YS-2021. Next base: position 63,559,877 of record OZ024929.1, on the reverse strand, counting down.
AATTGATGTCTTACACATCCCTCTGTTTTCAATGAGATAAACACAGGGGCCCATTTTTGCAGTTTAGATCATTTCACAGTACAAGTTTTGTACAAAAATGTCAAGGGTTATTTTTCCGGTCTTAACCACTGAGTATGAACAGGGACAAAAGATTTAAATAATATAATAAACAAAGTTAAAACAAAGAGCATATAAAATAAATAAATTTATTTTCAGCATTCAGAGCTTCACTCCTTCGTCAGAAATATATTACAATTGTTTAAATTTGAAAAAAAAGATATTTTTATGTGTAAATAAACAAAATTACATCACAATTACATTTAAACAAACCAAATTACATCAATATTACTTAAAACACATATTTAGTCATATTTACATCATAAATCACTAGCATAAAAAAATCGAAAGTTTTTAAATTTTTTAAATTTTTTTAAAATTTCACTATACTATCAAAACATTCAAAATTTCTTAAATTCGCACAATTGAAAATCAATATCCTCAACAAAATAATTCTAATTAAAGAAATTGTGGCCATGGTGGCAGAGTGGTGACACTCTCGCCTCCCACCTCTGAGACCAGGGTCCGGTTCCCGGCATGGCCTCAAGTGGGAAAGCTGGTAGTTGCTTGCCGTTGGTCGGCAGTTTACAGTACAGAACCTTGACCAACTGTATATACTGGTTTCTTCTGCCCTTCCAACTACCCGTCGTGATATGACCTATGCAGTGTTTAAAGCAACGTAAAACCCCAAATAAATAAATCATACCCAGTGGGTACACACAGCCAAATTTCATAATGAAGTAACTTTCCTTGATTTTCCTGGCAAAATTCCCATTGATGTTTTCATACAAAACTTGCACTCTGAAATGATCTAAACTGTGGCCAAAAGAGTTGAAGTGAATAGCTACCTCTTTATGTCTATTGTTATTCTTGACATCTCAAGTGTACTCTTATCCTATCTCCTAACCTCCTTTCTGTTTCCCCGATATAAATCTCTATGCAACTAGTACATTCAATGCAATACATGACATCTTTGCTGATGGAACAAAAAACTACCTCTAGGGCCCTCAATTGTGTGTACCATATTTATGGTAAGCGTCTTCCAGTTTCATTGTAGTAAACAGATGTGCTAATTTCATCTGCTTTGATGCACAATTTAATGTCAAGGAAATTTACACTTCAGAAACTGTGAAAGTATATTGAAAGGATGGGTGGGAATTACTGACAAAAAAGACAAGATTTTCTCTGGACATTGAAGTTGCAGCCACAATACCATCAATATATCTTTTGTGAAACTCAGGTAAAGGACCATCATATGTTTCAGAGATTTCAATTTCCCACTTCCCCACAGCCAAACAAGAGTATTCTGGCCCAAATGGTGTCCCTATCATTGTACCACCAGTTTGTGATAATAGTTATAATAGTTATCACCTAAATTGAAGCAATTCTGTGTCAAAACTAGTTCCGCTGGTCTCAGAAGGGTATATGTGGGGGATTCTAAATATTTCTTTTCTCTAAAAAGTATTTTAGTTCATTCAGACCATATTCATTGGGAATGTTAGCATGGAGACATTTAATGTCCATGGTAAACAAAAGTCTATTTTCACCTTGAAATCGAAAATTTCTCACCAAGTTCAATGCATGATTAGTGTCCTTTACAAAAGTTGGCAAAGCTCTCACAATGGGCTTGGGTGCTTCACTGAGATATTTATAGATATTTATTTATAGACATGCTAAATCTTGACAAGGAAGTGGATTATTTGTTTCAAGAGAAACATCTGATTTTGTACCGTAGGGACAGGAACATAAGAGACATAAATCATTCCTGAACAGTCTACTACACTTTTGTTGCAAGTAAAAACCGATAATATTTTGATCCCTCTCACTGATTCATGAGTCAGCCAATACTTTAATCTAATTCTACAGGATACTGAGTGCAAACATGAAATACCTGTAGGAAACATTGGTGATGTGTGTAAATAATTTATGACTAATACACATATATTGCAAATAACATAAAATACTTGCTAGAGACACAAATCTAGTAACAGTGTAACTTCTGGAGTAAAGTGGCTTTATGTACCGTACATGTGGGTCTAGACACTTCAGAATATGATACGCAAATATTTAGTAGGTATAGTGTATAAAACAGTAATAAACATTTTTAGCATTAGGTGGCGTACTGATATGCAAGGATTTAGTGCTTGAAAAAAAAAAGACTTTTTTCCAAATGAATGTAAAGTAATAAACTACATTTTTACTATAAAATATGAAGCAAAACTTACTCGAAGTGGGAGATCTATATTCTCCCCTCCCCAGAATGACATTCCTTCATCAAGACCACCAATTTCAAAAAAGAAATTTCGATTGATAGCCCAGATAGTACCAACGCTGCAAGGACTCCTGTAAAAGTAAAAAAAAATTCTTCATAGTACCTGACTAATATACCCAGTGCAAGGTTACAAGTATCTGGTTAAGAAATGTCGTTATTTAACATTGAGGATTAAACAGTAAAGTAATATGTATATAATTATATTTCCCGTGAAGTTAATCGACAAAATATCAAAATGGTTAATTATGACAAATGACAAATCTTTGCTGTAAAAAAGATAATCCAAGTTAATAAATTTTGGCTGCTTCGCTCTTTTAAAAAAACAAACCAAATCATGTCATTTGGTTTGTTTAAACATCATTGTGATGTAATTTTGTTTATTTAAACATAGAAAGATTTTTTTAATTTAAACAATTGTAATTTATTTCTGATGAAGTGAAGCTTCGAAAGCTCAAAATAAATTTATTTATTTTATATGCTCTTTGCTTTTACTTTGTTTATTACTTTGCTGTAAAATGTTTACAGTAAATTTTTACACCACATTAAAGAGTACTATGTAATGCCCCTTTTCCACCAAAGGACTAAGCCCCGATCCTGTCGGCGACCCTTAATCGTGGACAGTCGGTGAAGAAAATGGTAAAATGGGCGGGAATACTGAATCGGTACTAAAGCCTGGGATTAAGTTCAGAAGGAAGGAAGCCCCAGGCGGCCCCAGACAGTCCCCGACTGTTCTGGGACTAAGAACCAATTAAGCCGTTTTTCTGGTTGGTTTGAAGCACGATCGTGTCGTAGACATACCGACTGGGTCCCAGGATGCCTCAGGCCTCCTGGGACTAAGCCCCGACTAACCCCCGATTAAGTCCCAGCTTCCTCAGGCCTCCTGAGGCCTCCCCAGTCTTCCCCAGGCAACGATGGCCGATTCTTGTTTTGCAAAATAACTGGATTTTCTGGGTAAATTCTGGGAAGTAATTATCATTACTTGTCTATGAACACAGCAGGATGCCAGCTTTCAATGGAAGACATCTTCAGCAACAAATTAGGGGTTTTTATTTTTTATTCAGTTACATACGCTGATGTATTTGCTATTTCTACGTCGACCACAGCAACCACCACAAGCATCACCACCACCACCACCAACCACCAGCCACACAGAGACCTAGAAGAAGGCACAACATGTGGGTCAGGCCATGGCTACTACAGAGAGAGGAGAGGGGCCTACCACAACATAATGGCTGAACTGTATGCCACAGACATTCCAGGATTCACCAATTTCATGAGGATGACCCCTGAATTCTTTGAAATGATAAAAACCAGACTGGAACCACGTCTAGCCAGGCAGGCCACCAACTACAGAGCTCCAATCAGTGTTAGGGAAAAGTTAGCCCTCACCATCAGATATCTGGCCACTGGAGAGTCATACACATCATTATCCTGTCAGTACAGGGTTGGCAGATCCACCATTTCCAAGTTTCTACCAGAGGTGTGCAGGGCCATCCAGGATGAGTTCACCAGAGAGTATCTCAGATGTCCTACTACTCCAGATGAGTGGAAAGAACTGGAAACAGAATTCAGGATCAGGTGGAATGTTCCACATGCTCTGGGAGCCCTTGATGGCAAGCATGTGGCCCTGAAGAAACCCAAGAACTCTGGAGCCCTGTACCACAACTATAAGGGATTCTTTTTAATTGTAATGTTGGCCTTGGTTGATGGACAGTACAAGTTCAGATGGGTGGATGTGGGTACAGCTGGATCTTGCTCAGATGCCCAGATATTTAATACCTGTCACCTGAAGAGGAAGATTGATGATGGTAGCATAGGCTTGCATGACCCAGCACCTATGACCCAGGGTGGTCGAGATGTCCCCTACTTCATCCTGGCAGATGATGCGTTTGCCCTGAAGACCTGGCTGATGAAACCCTATGGCAGAAGGATGTTAACCAGAGAGGAAAGGATTGCCAACTACAGAATATCAAGGGGCAGGAGAGTTGTTGAGAACGCTTTTGGCATCCTAGTCTCAAGATTTAGAGTCATGATGACCACTATTGAACTACCCCCAGAAACAGTCAGGGATGTGGTCATGACCTGTGTGGTTCTGCACAACATACTGAGAAGCCAGTATCAAGGTCAACATGGTGCTCAACAGCCTGGTGGTGATGATGATGATGATGTGCCTGGTGATGGTCGGTTGATTGGTGGTGCTGCTGATGGTGGTCACGACAGAAACCCTGCCAGAGAAGCCAAAAGACTGAGGGATTACCTCAAGGACTACTTCAATAATGAGGGAGCAGTGGCCTGGCAAGATGGCAGAATATAACTACTACTGCAGTAAGCAGTCCTTTTCAGGACTAATAACCAGTCCTTTTCAGGACTACCAAATATTCCAAAAACAATTAATCAGCTGTGCTTGTTCCAAATAACCCAATCATCACCAAACATAATTCACCCAATCAACAAACAGACAAACCCAATGCCCAACATAATTCACCCAACAAACAGACAAACCCAATGCCCAACATAATTCACCCAACAAACAGACAAACCCAATGCAAAACATAATTCACCCAACCAACCAACAGACAAACCCAATGCTAAACATAATTCACCAAACGAACAAACAGACAAACCCAATGCAAAACAGAATTCCCACAACAAAAACAGACAGACAAACCCCATGCCAAACATAACTTGGTAAATGGAATAAATATTGCATATATTTGGAAATCTACACCCTAGTTTCACATTTGGTTTTTATTCTGGAGAAATAACTAAAACTGAAAGTTTTTCCTTTATTGCAAATCTCAAAATTAATTTTTTTATTCTACTTCAGGGAAATTTACAAAAAAATAACCACCCATGTGGTTCTGTTTACAGTATGGTTTATCTGTCTGTTTGTTGTGGGGAGTTATGTTTGCAAATTCGTTTGTCAGTTTGTTGGTTGGAGGTTATGTTTGCTATTGGGTTTGTCTGTTTGTTGGTTTGTGGCCATGTCATAACATAATTGTTTTACCTCTAGGGATGGTGTCAGTGTTGGACTGTTTCATTACAGAATTAAAGCTATCCCCTGGATTTTAAACTACAAATGGGCAGATTATTGGCCATATTGGGAGTTCATTTATCTATTTTTTTTCTATGTGGCCTTCTTTTGTTATGTGTATTACCATGGGTTATTTGTTTCATGTTTGGGGTGGTGTGGGTGTTGGGCCTTTTCTTCTTTTTTTTTGTTTTGTGATAAGTATTTGTACTGAACTGTTATGTTTTGGGAGGGGAATTTGAACAACTTGCAGCTAAATGATTGTTTTTGGAAGATTTGGGCGGCCCCGAAAAGGGCCTATGGGGGGGGTAGGAGACCCATCCGGACTGGCTGGCTACTGAGGAGGCTGTTGCTGTTGAGGCGGTGCTGTTGTGGTGATGGTGTAGAGCTGCTGCTGCTGCTGCTGTTGCTGCTGCTGCTGCTGCTGAGGCTGCTCAGTGATCTGTGTTGTTAGATCTGGTAGCTGGCTTAGTATTCCACTTAAGTTGTGTCTGCTGCCCTCGTCCTGTAATGTCAGCACTGATGGAGGGTTTCCAAAGCCAATGGGGCTGGGTGTATAGTAGACATAACTGCTGGAACTGCTGCCTGCTGCAGCCTGGGTGGAACTAGATGCCTGTTGAGTGGTTGTTGGCAATATCCCGGACCCTCTGTGACTCTCTGGTAATAGTGGCTGATCTCTTGGGTAGAACTTGACGTCTATGAGTGTTCTTTACTTCTTCAATAACTCTAAAAATTCTACCCTTGAGGTCCTCAAACTCCTCTTGAGTCATCTTTTTAGCCTCTGATGCCACGTAGTCAAAGAAGGGCTGCCTGTCTGACTTCTGCTGCAGGAAACCTGAGATCAATGTCCTCATCTGGTCGAAGTGCTCGAGTATCTTTGAATCTGTGGAAACTGGTATAGATGTAATAATTGGTTGACTTGCACTCTCCCTCAGGACACTGGACTCAAGATGTTCTGTATCAGTAGTAGATCCACACGATTCTTCATGCCTGCTGGTGTTGGGACTGGCCTCGAACCCAGAACTTCTGTTGGCCCCCTTGCATCTGATGTGGGTCTTAAGGAAACCCATCTGCTGGTAGACCCAGGACTGTCTCTTGGTCATCTCCCTTGGGGCTTGGCCAGACTGTAGCTTGGAGAGCTTTCCATAGAGAGTTCTCTGTGACTCAAACCACCTTCTGACATCAAAGGGCTGGAGCTTCAGTTCTGCAGAAATTTCTGCCCAGAGAGCCTCCTTCCTATGTCTGTCGTGGAAACGTCCATGCTCCTTGTCGTACAGCTCTGGGTGCTCCTTCACAAACTCAACAATGGCAATTTCTTGGCTGTCAGTGAATGTAGCACAAACCCTGGCTCTCTTGGCTGCTGAGTGGCACTCTGAATCTTCCTCACACCTCTCATCTTCTTCGCAAGCTTCCTCAGTAACTTGTAAGCCTTCCTCTCTCTCCTCTATCCTCTCTTCTCTCTGTTCTGTACCCTCCTCTGTCCTTTCCTCTGTCCTTTCCTCTGTCATCTCATCCAACTCTCCACCTTCCTTCTCTCTCTCCTCTTGCCTCTCATTCATCTTCTTCTTTCCTCTCTTTCCTCCTTTCTCTTTCCTCATAACTCCAGTGAATATCACAAAAAAACTGAAATGTGTCTCCTAACTGTTAAATTGGCCCTAAGCTCAAGTAAAATGTGAAATGTAAAAAAACTGAAAACCTCTAAGCAGTAGGTGACACACGTCTCTCAGTAGCCAATGAGTCTAAACACAGAAAGCATGTGTGCGGTCGCTTATATAGTCCCAGACCCCCTCATTGCCTCTTTTTGGTTTCAGACGCGCGGAAAATAGTCGGTGCTTAATCGGTACTTAGTCCCAGGGACACTGAGACGGTCTGAGGCTTTTAACTGTGTCTGAGAGTATCAACCTCTTTATGCTAGAAAATAATAAACAAAGTAAAAACAGAGCATATAAAATAAATAAATTTATTTTGAGATTTCAGACCTTTACTCTTTCATCAGAAATAAATTACAATTGTTGCAATTTGAAAAAAAATATCTTTTTATGTGTAAACAGAATTACATCTCAATGATGTTTAAACAAATGAAATCATATCATTATTACTTAAAACACAAATTTAGTCATATTTACATCATAAATCACAAGATAACGTCACAAAAAATGATATTTTATGATGACATCAGAAAAGTCAAAATTTTAATTTTTTGCAATTTTTCACTATGACATCACAAAATCACAATTTTTTAATTTAAATGAATTCCCTACTCTTACAGTCATCTTTCAATGTAAGTCAATCAAATACATTGTGGAGAAGAATTTTCACATGCTAAATCTTGACAAGGAAGTGAATATTTGTTTCAAGAAAAACCTCTGATTTTGTACCGTTGGGACAGGAACATAAGAGACATGCTGGTCCACTCTAAATTCAGTTCTAAAGATGTTTCTGGCATGACTTTACCATGTGGTAGAAAATGTTGTCTTACATGTCCCTTCGTTTTCAATGAGGTACACACAGTTGAGGGTCCTAGAGGTAAATTTACTCCTTCAGGTAGTTTTTCTTGCATCAGCAAAGAAGTCATTTATTGCATTGAATGTACTAGATGTGGAGAGATTTATATCGGGGAAACAGAAAGAAGGTTAGCAGATAGGATAAGAGTACACTTGAGAGATTTCAAAAACAAGAATAGGCATAAAGAGGTGGCTATTCACTTCAACTCTTTTGGCCAAAGTTTAGATCATTTCAGAGTGTAAGTTTTATATGAAAACATCAATGGTAATTTGGCCAGAAAAATCAAGGAAATTTACTTCATTATAAAATTTGGCTGTGTTCATAGAGCATTTAAAAATAAATAAAATTATTTTGAGCTTTTTGAGCTTCACTCCTTCATCAGAATAAAAATACCAAATCTAGATGTTTGAAATCTAGATGTTTCAATATCAAGATGAAATTTAAAATAACTTCTCAACTTTGATTTTATCTGAATATCCTTAGACCATTTATAGTGCATTTCATCATAAAGCTTATCATTTGATGACTGAAGGTTCAATTGTTTACCTTGTAAATATTCTGTTCACATTTCAAAATTTTTACTTTTCTATGTACATGTCCAGACCAATTTTCAAGTTGCCGATTTTTCCCAGGTTTCTAAAATTGAGAAAATTAGGAGAGCAAATTGCACAGAAACATAACTTTTCTCAAAAATCTATTACAAACCGTCTAAATCATGGAAAAAGCTAGAATGGTTCTTACTTGTATGTTTTATGTTTTACAAGTAATTTGAAACAAGTTTGTACGTTTTACAAGTAATTTGAAACAAAAGGAGTGCTAAATTTTTTGACTTTTTGTGACGTCATAGTAAAATATTGCAAAAAAATGTATGGCTTCAAGGCTTGCTTAGTGTCTTTCACAAAAGACGGCTTTATGACATAAATATGGCTAAATATGTGTTTTAAGTAATAATGACATGATTTGGTTTGTTTAAACGCTATTGTGAGGTAAGTTTATTTAGTTACACATAAAAACAATTCTAATTTAAGCTTGACAGGTTGATTTTATAGTGTATATTTAATTACAAAGGTGTGAGGCACTGCTTTATCTTTCTTGCAAGTGTGTCCAGTTGTAAAAACTACGTTGGCAGGATAATTTCTTTGCATCACTGCTGAGTAACAGGTCATTACAATTAAAATCTCATTCATCAATGATAAGTTGTTTACGTCCCTGGGATATTGCACAACTAGGGTTTCTGATGCAATATCTGGAGTTCTTTGAAAGTACCAGCTCAGTGGAGCTTGGGGGAGACTGGTCTTGGGCACTGTTAGAAATGGTCAAGAGAATTTGTTACTCTTGAACCAAATATATGCCTGTTTTTAAATGTCGAAATCTTTAAAATCTTTTGGAATTTATTTGAAGATAGAAATTAGAAGTTTTTTATAAAGTAAAAGTAAAATAAGACCCACATGGCAGGAACAAATACAACTAACAAGGAGTTAATAAATTTAATAAATAAACGGAACAGAAATTTCATTGAACATTTTGTTTTAAAACTTGTAAATCTATTGGGGCAGTGATATGCTGGGTTGAAACCCAACCAATAGTGAACCCTGTTAAAAAATTTTGGTGCAATGTCCGGGAAGAAATTATAAAGAAGAATCATAAAGAAAACATCATAAAAAAATCATAAATGAAAACTTAAACAACACACTGATAGGACAATTTTAAAGAAAATAAAAGGAAGAAAATTATAATAATTGTGAACTTTCAATGTTTGGATTATATTAAAGAAGAAAAACCACCTTCAGGAAATACATGCAAGAACAAAATACATGGAAGACAAGTACCTTCTGTGACATCCTGCCAAAGGAGAGTAACCATCATGAAGCCTGGTAGGCCATATATATATGTTTATATTTTATATTCATATCCTTATTTGTTTCAATACTGGTTATTGTGTACTGGTGTATGCTTTAAAAAGTTAATCTGTTGTTGAAAATATTCATAAATTATTGAAGCATAGTTTATATGGTTGTATAGCTCCTGTGCTGGGAGTTAATTTATTCACAGTTGCGCACATTTTACTATCAGTAAAGCAGTTTTAGAATTTAAATTATTTGTGAAACCTGAAGAAGTCAAAATGGACCCTGCACAAGGTCAAGATGTCCCTGGCCAAGTCTTTAGGGATAGTTTTAGGTCCCTTCAGTTGGAAATGAGAGGCAGTGCTCTGGGTATGGAAATTAGTGGAATTTATTTTCTGGCGATAAAAGTTTTAGGGACTGGCTTAGTTATATTGATAGAGTTGGTCAGGTATGAAAGGTATAAAACCCTGCCATTCTAAAGTCTAATGGGGTATGCAGATACCTTTCTGTCCCGTTATGTTAGGGATCATACAAAACATACATGGGCACAGATCAAGGCAGCACCAGTAGCTCAGTTTGAGGAGGATGGTGATTCTCATTTGGCAACACAAAAACTATGTCGTCTTCAGCAAAAGGCCGGCAAATCTGTGCAAAATTTCATAGAAAGAATCCTTACATTGGCATCAGAAGAATACCGAGATTTAGATCAGCCGTTAGTTCAAACTGTTTTCATTGATGTGTTGATTGATGGTGTCAAGGATGATGTCATGGCCAAAAGATTGTAGAAGCTTGCCCAGGCACCTTGAATGCAGCCTTAACGGTTGTTGTGTATGAGGAATCATCCACACGTCATTTCGAAATGCATCATCGTGTTGAAAAGCCAATGAAGGTAGACTCACTTGGGGACAGCCAAAATGAGCAAGCAAGTAGACTAGATAAGTTAGAACAGGGCCTAGCTAGAGTAGTTTGAAAACTTGACAAGATGTCCGTGAGTTCACCACCCTTGAGGCCTTCCCAAAAGAACTGGCAAACAGGACAAACTAGAGTGGATGGGAAGTCTGTATGTTTTGGGTGTAGCAAGGTGGACCACATAAAAGGGACTGTAGGTCCAGCCAACAGGTGAAGTTCTCTGACAACAGAGTGACTCTAAGGAAAACTAGAAACTCCTGATCTCACCAGAGCTCAGAGATTGGGAGAATCAAAAGTGAGCTCTGTAAATGTCAATAGAAACATAAGAGCTAAATTATTTACTATTAAATTTGGCAACTCAAAATTTTTGCATTAGTTGTTAGTGGGTCTGATGTTTCAGTCATTTCAAAATCTAGTTTCAAGAGAATTAAAGTACCCCACATTCATTCATACAGTAGTACCTTTGATCTTATTTTAAAAGGAGTTACAGGACATTGTTTGCAGATTCTTGGGAAAGCAAAACCACAATTCCAGATTGGTGAAGAAAACATTTTACATGAATTCTATGATGTCAACAATTCCACCAAGCAGATGATTTTTGGTAATGACTTTTTCATCTCTTCAGGTGCCTAAATTGACCTGAGAAATAAAACTCTGGAACTTGGTGACAAAATTGTAGTTCGTAGGGACCAATTAGGGGTACCTGTTGATTGTGTTCTAGTGTATATAGATTGTAGAGTGGTCCTACCACCAAGAAGTGTTACTACAATGGTCTAATCTAATCTAATGTAATCTACTGCTTTGCAGGTGCAATATCTTCCCCACAAAGGGGAACTCAGTGCGCTGAGTTAACAAAAATCATGATCATAAGAAAAGTCAAGGGGCGTTCAAGGTCAGAAATCTGAAATTGTGGGTGTGACCAAGAGGGAAGGAAACTAAGTTGGGAAACTGGAATTAAAGAAGTGGGTTTTGAGGTGTTTCCTGAAAGATGCGACAGAGGGGCTATTTCTTATTTGGAATGGGAAAGAGTTCCAAAGATCCGGGGCATAGTGACTGAAAGAATTGGAGAAAAGTTTGACTGCTTTATAAAGCTTACGGTCGAAAGTGAGGGTGTGAAGGAACTTGAGTTTAGGGGTACTTTGCCTTGTATTCCTGGAAAAGGTGTAGGGATAAATTAATTCTCTTAAGTAAACTGGTTGACCCTGGTTGAGAATTTTGTATGTAATGAGACCAATATTAAATTGTATCCTATATTTGACAGGGAGCCAGTGGAGTTTTTTTAGCTGAGGGGTAATGTGAGAGTATTTAGAGGAACGGGTGACAACTCTACAGAGTGAGTTTTGGACTAACTGCAATCTTCTTAACTCAAAATCTGTAAGTGACAAGAATAGAAAATTGCAGTAGTCCAATCTGCTGCTCATCAAGCATTTACTAAAAGAACTGATGTATTAAGGTCTAGAAGGGGACCAATTCTATAGAGGTCTCTCACATGAACTCTGGTGGACTTTATGACCTGTGACACATGGTCTGAGAATGAGAAATTGGAGTCGAACACCACTCCAAGGTTCCTAACACTTTGTGCTGGTGAGACCTGATTACCGAGAATATTGATCGGAAAGTGAGGAAGCAGTTGTTTATGGTTATTTTTGGAGCCTATCAGAATAAACTCAATAAACTCAATGGTGAAGCAAAGAGAGAACTACAATCACTTCTAGGTTCCCTTCTGTATGTGGCCAAGTGCATCAAATATGCTCGATATTTTTTGAACAGGATGCTTGCTTTACTGAGGGCAAATTTTGATACCAAGCATATATACATCACAAAAGATTTTAAACAAGATCTAAACTGGTTTAATACCTTCTTATCTGTTTACAATGGCAGGTCCTTTTTTTCACCATATTCCTAGTAAAATTGTGCATTTAGATGCCTGCCCTTATGGACTGGGTGCCATTTTTGACTCACAAGTGTATGCTTTACAGCTTCCACACCAGTATCATCATGTAAATATAGCTTATCTGGAAATCTTGAATATTATTGTGGCACTAAAAGTGTGGCACAAACAGTGGACTGGGTTGAAGGTCCAAATTAAATGTGACAATCAAGCTGTGGTCAGTGTATTGAATTCAGGCAGGTCACGTGATGTATTCTTATGGACTAGTACCTGTGATATTAATTTACAAGTAGTACATGTTCCAGGCAAGATGAATGAGGTGGCTGACCTGCTGTCCAGGTGGTTTGTAACCAATAACTGTTTTCAGAAATTGCAGCAATTGGTGGATCCAGTATAGTGGGTACCTGTGTCAACCACTTTATTGTACACTGATAAAACTATTTAATAGTTCCAGAATATGTAATCTGTCTCTGTATTGTTGTTACAGCGTCATTACCATTGGAAAGGCAACTTGCTGCCAGAGCAACATCCAGGCTGTCACATGCTTTCTGCCACTCCACTAACAGGGCCTACCACACGTTATTCAGAACCTTTTTGGCCTTTGTGGTATTCATGAAATGGAATTTCACTCAGGTGACTGTGTTCAACCTTTTATGCTTTCTAGAATGTCTTAATTACAATGGGGTTAAACACTCTCAAATGGCTAACTACCTCTCTGCAATAAAAACACAGTTCCTCCTATGTGGCCTGGATGTTGCTTCTTTCAGTGATGCAAGACTTAAGTTTTATCAAAAAGCAGTTCAGAGGCAAGCTCCTCTTAGTATTAAACTCAATAAATTGATTGATATATCGCTCCTGAATGACATTGTTGAACAATGTAACTATATGTACATGGGTCAGGTTTTTAAAGCTCTGTATCTACTTAGTTTTTACTCCTTTCTGCGCCTGTCGAATTTAGTTCCTCATGCAATTGCTAAATTTTCCCCTTTGAAGCATCTAGCTCGTTGATAATTGTCGTAAAATGGACCAAAACTATGCAAAACAATAATCAAATTAAATTGATCACAATCCCTGCCATAGTGGGCTCGAACCTGTGTCCAGTCACGGCTATATCCAACCTCCTAGCTATCACCCCAAAAGGCTCAAATTTACCTCTCTTTCAGTTCAAAATTGCTCAAACTTGGGTCCCTCTGACTGATAGCAGGGTCAGAAACCATTTTGCTCAGATTCTGAAAAAATTGGGTTTGGCCCACTCTGGACTTACCTTACACACCTTCCGGCGTTCAGGTGCCACCTTTGCCTTTAACAACAATGTAGCATTGCAAAATATTCAGAGACATGGTACCTGGACGTCGGACTGTGTGTGGAGGTATATTACTGACTCCACTGATGCTAGTGAGCAAGTGGCCGACATGTTTCGCTCCAAGCTTTCTAATTAGCCATCTACTACAAACTATTTTGGGGGTTTGGCTGGTTTATTTACAAGTAAATTTTAAATAATTAACTGTATCAAAAATTCAATATGTGTTCATTTAAATTTACAAGGCATAGGGTCACCTTTAATTGTGCACTCTTATAAGTTTATCTTCTAAACACCCATTGCTTTCATTATGTTAAGGTTACCTTAAACTGTGCCATTTAAGGTCACCCTATGCCTTCTGTACTTAAATGTTTCAAGCCTGGCTTGTACATAATATTAGTGTAGTACTTTATGTAAAATAAATATATTATCCCAATGCATCTTTGAATTTGACCTTTCGGTCATTGTTAGGTCACATGGCCCCTTTAGGAACTGTGATGCAAACATGGAAATAAAGCAAATGTTATTATAAAAGAGCAAATTTATAAATTTATTGACATATCGGAGCCCCACTCCTCCCTCAGAACACAAACGAATTCAAATGCATAAACAACATACAAAATGACCATCACTAAGCAATCCCTGCATCCTTTCTATGTCATAAATGGAAATTTGTGACGTCACAATTGATAATTACGTCATGTAGCATAAATGTTATAAGGACGTCAAAAACACGCCATCAAACATAAAAACATAAAAATTACATCATTTAGCGTTCCAAATGGAAGAATCTTACATAATATACAAAGGATGCAAGCATTACAGAGTAAAAAATACACAATATGTATATGAAGAAAAGTAAAGAAAATGTAAGTAAATATAATAATAAAACCTCATGTTACAATTCCCCCATCTATATTCATAACTTATGGAAATATAGCGACTAATCTTCTAATCAAGAAGCTTTCTTTTGCTTTTTGGAAAAGTTGTCGCTAAAATTTTGATATAAAACTTGAACTTTTAGGTCATTCGAACTGTGCCCTTGTGAGTTAAAGTGTACAGATACCTGATTCTGGGATGCTTAGATTTAATGTCTCTAAAAAGTTCCCGAATTCTGTCCCCTAATCTTCTTTCAATTTCCCCTATATAAAGACTACCACATTTTAAACATTCTATACAGTATATTAAATATTTGCTAATACAACTATAGTTGCCTTTGGAGAATATACACCTGATGGCCCTATGTTTTGGTGCAAATCATCAAAAACATGAGGACAGGTAAAACATCTTTTCTGGCTACATTTAAACAGTTTTGCCTACTTGAGATTTTATACCTATTTTTGAGTGTACAAGCATATCTTTCACATTTCGGTCTCTATGGTATGAAACTAAAGGGTTTTCCTGGAAAAGGTAGCCTACTTCATCATCCAATTGTAAAATGTAAAAAAAAATTCTTTCTATGATATTTTTTACCATTTTGCTGTGTAAATTGAAGGTAATGCCTAAAATAATTCTTTCAGTGTTCACACCTTTTTGTCTTTCTTGAAGAGCTTGAGCTCGATTGATACCAATTACTGATGCTTTTGCTTTATCAATTACATTTATTGGGTATAGTCCCTCACAAGAAATAAATATTCCATTTCATTCACTTTTGACACAAAATCATTGTCTTTTGAACACAACCTGCTCAATCTTAAAAACTGAGAGTACGGTATAGCATTTTTACAAGCCTTTGGGTGGCAAGAACCATGTCTTAAATACTGTCAGTACCCTTATGTACTGAGGTGGACAATCTATTTCCGCAAACTGAAATTTTTATATCCAAAAATTCAATTTCTTTCTCAGATACATCAAAAGTACACTGAAAAGCAAGATGGAAATTGCACACATATACAATAAATTGATCAAGCTCTACTCTCGACAGGTTGCACCCACTATATCATCCATATATCTCTTATAAAATTCTGGAATAGGACCATTGAATCTTTGAGCAATGTCCAATTCAAAATTTTCCAACAGCCAAATTTGAATATTCAGGTCCAAATGGAGTCCCAATCATTGTACCACCTGTTTGTGAATAAAAATCATTATCAAAACTAAAACAATTTTGTGCCAACACAAGCTCTGCAAGTCTTAACAAAGAGTAGGTGGGTGGAATCTGAATTTCATGTTTTTCTATGAAATATTTCATTGTGTTAAGACCATAGTCATTTTTTATATTTGTGTTAAGTCCCTTTGTATCCATGGTGAAAGGAAGTGCATTTTCTTTTTGAAATTGGAAGTTTTCCATCAGTTTCAAGGCATGATTAGTATCTTTCACAAAAGACAGTAAGTTCATAACTATTGGTTTCAAAAACTCACTCAGGTACTTTGATATCAAAGTAGTCAGACAAGAACAAGAGGACACAACAGGTCTACCAGGGTTTCCAAGCTTATGAATTTTGGGCAACATGTAAAAATTACTGCATTTAGGATTGTCTACCACTTAGTTCAATGCTGTTTTTGGCAATTCATTTTTAGAAATGATTGAGTTCTTTTTCTAATGTTTTACTTATTTTGTTGGTGATGTCACAAACAGGATTTGTATAAAATTGTTCACGTGATAATTCTTTCTTGGCTTCATCACAATATAGATCCTTTATCCACACAACTACAGCACCCCCTTTATTAGTAGGTTTGATAACAATGTCTTCTCTGTTTCTGAGTTTTTGAAGGGCTTTTTCTTCATCTGCTTTCAAATTTGATCTTTGTTGTGGTTTAAAATTAGATTGAGAAAAATCATCATGGCATTTTGAAATGAATCTATCAACTGCTTCAAAGTGACCTTCTTTAGGTGTAAATTTACCTCTAGGGCCCTCAACTGTGTGTACCTCATGGAAAACAAAGGGACATGTAAGACAACAGTTTCGACCACAAGGCAAAGGCATGCCAGACACATCTTTTGAACTAAATTTAGAGTGGACCAGCATGTCTTTTATGTTCCTGTCCATACGGGACAAAATCAGAGGTTTTTCTTAAAACAAATAGCCCACTTCCTCGTCAAGATTTAGCATGTGAAGATTCTTCTCCACAATATCTTTGATTGCCTTACTGTGAGAGTTGTATGTAAGGGTAAGGATAACCCTATTCATTTCTTTAGCAGGTTCTTCTTGTTTCAAAGCATCAGATCTACTGATATAAGAAACTCTATCTTTGGCCTTAGAGATAATGTTCTGTGGATAGTCTCTCGCTAGAAAGAAATGTTCCATTTCCTTCTCTTTTGACTTCCAATCCTGCCTATCAGAATGGTGCTTCAAACGGAGAAATTGTGAAAATGGAATAGCATTTTTCCATGATTTTGGATGGGAGGAACCATATTTTAGGTAAGCATGACTGCCAGTTTCTGCTTTGACGCACAATTTAATGTCAAGGAAATTCACACTTACTTCAGAAACTGTGAAAGTATATTGAAAGGATGGGTGGTAATTGCTGACAAAATTAATAAATCTATCAAGATTTTCTCTAGACATTGAAGTTGCACCCAAAATACCATCAATATATCTTTTGTGAAACTCAGGGAAAGGACCATCATATGTTTCAGAGATTTTAATTTCCTGCTTCCCCACAGCCAAACAAGAGTATTCAAACAAAAGTATTTTAGTGCATTCAGACCATACCCACTGGGGCTGTGGTTAGGTCTCAACAAAATTCTCAAGATGAAATTTATAAGCAGATTCTCTCACAATTGGAGGTTTTAGGCAAGCATCTGTCCAATATTGAAAACAAAGCTAGTAAAAAGGTCTCAAACACTGGCAAGGTTAAAAAGTCTGGTGAGAAAATTTCACAGAAAGGACACATCACACAGGCATGTTCTGTCCCCCTGGGAGGGACCCCTGCTCATTCCGCCGTCGCACAGTCATCAGTTCCGCCTCCTGTGCTCAGAGAGGAATCTCATATACAGCAAGAGGTCCAGGCTAGACTTAGGCACCTGGCCGAAAATGCAAAGACAGGTAGCGAGAAAAATTAAATCACAGAGGGGTGGGTCTTTTGATGTTTTTGTGGCGAATAGAATAAAATGGCCTCATGAGTATGTTCTGGCTGGTGGTACAAAAGACATGGTCACATACAACCAGCTCTCTCCTATACAATGTCTGGGTTTTGTTGAATGATCAAGGAAAAGTCAGACATTCAAATATGAAAAAATATGCTTATGTTATGTTATCAATCTTGTTGATGATCCGAATGATTTTTCTTGGTCGTCCACCAAGGCCTCACATGCTGTGTAGGATGGAGCAGAATGAGGTTGCAGGTTGGTCTGATGTCAAAAAAATAGGCTGAATTCGCAGAGCTCATGCATAGCCTCATGTCATAGGTTCCTCTGGTCAAAGCATATGATCCCAAGATAAAGGGAAATCTGGACCTAGCAAAACAGTTCTTTGTGTTTATTTCAACAAAAAATGCTTGTAACCAGAAAGGTACCCACGAGATTAAGTGTGTTCTATACAAACATATCTGCTCAGCATGTTGGAATACTGAAAATAAGAGTTTTCCCCATGCTCAGGTCGACTGTAGGAAGGCTCACACACAAAAAAAAACCAAATAGGCCGGTGCAGTTTTTGTCAAAAACCTGTCCTGTTCCCTAGGACTTTTATTAATTCACAGTATTCAAAAAAGGAGGTTAATGCTTGTGATACTTGGTTTGTACAGAAGATTCGCCATGTTTCTAATAAAGCCATTGGTTTTCAAAGCAAGCGTGATCATAGGACATAAGCTGAGGGTTTGTCAACTAAAGGTGACATCCCCTTAAGTTACACTCAATGTTCACCCAAATGTGGTCGTTCAATATCTTGCCTTGCCAATACATATTGTTCTGGCCTTTCATCTCAGTGTGGTTTGAATCATTGAGTGCACAAAAATAAATACAGTATTGATTCCTCAGATACTGATAGCGGAACAAACAATTCAACTGTAAACTTGGGTTTGTATGCAGATTTGGAAACTGTTAATACTCGGAAAAATAAGTTATTTAGGCTCTTCTAGGAATACTGATTCAATTCCTTTGTCAAATAGATTTTATTTATTGCAATCTGACCCGAATGAATCTATTGACATTCCAGACGATGATTCCTCATTGATTCACAAAAAAATACAGGCAATTCTACTAAATTCTGTAAGTACTAATTAACAGACGTTCTTTAACAGACGAGTCTTTTGCTGCAACAAATCCACAGGATAGATACTTGTCCCATGCATCTTTGAATCTAGACCGTCACGAACTTGGTGCAAAAAAGCACCAAAACCAATCAGTTCCTTACTTCAACTGTCACAAAGTTCTTCTTTGTCACAAGCAGATTGGTACTCGTTTTGGCTGTGTACCCCTGAGCCCTCTACAAGTATATAGTGGCAGCAACAAGCACTGGAAATGTATTCCGGATATTCTCAATGCTCAGGGATACTGGTGTCCCAAATTTTTGGGGACTTAGAATTCCAGTTAAAACCCAATTGAAAGTGGATAACTGGAGGACTCACCTGTCTGATTATTTTGATCAACAGTTGCCTGACGTTTCAGAGTTTGGGTTTTTCCTTGATTTTAACAGGAACCTTACTTTGGTGTTACAGAGGACAACCATAATTCCGCCAAACAGTTCCAAGATCATGTGGATAGATATATACAGGAGGAATTTTCTTGCATTATGGTCAATCTTGACCTTGGTTAAATTGATTAATAATTCTGTGTAATCGATATTTAATTCAGTATGACCTTTTTCAAGATCACTTGTTATAATTTTATACTTCGTAGGTCTAGGGTTTGAATCCTCCCTCTCACCTCTTCAAATAGCATTATATATATATATATATATATATATATATATATATATATATATATATATATTGTAGTAATTGGGGTATTCAACCAAATTAAATATAATGTAAATTTTATTCAATTTAAATTTCATAATATTTTAATAATACCTATTTTAACTTATAACAGTACTTCAATTGGGTAAAATATTTTGGCATACTCATTTTTACCAATTTATTCACTATATAATTCTTATTGGTCAATGATGGGTTGGTCTTTCTCTTTTGCCCCTCTCTTGCTAGAAAGTAGTAGTACTGATAGATGGTATTTATAAAGATCAGCTCTTTGACAATTTAAATAAAAACACTTCAGATTTTCAAGGTATGTATGAATTATTCATGTATCACAGATTTTATTCGGAATTTATTCATGGTACTTACCATTAACAGGAGTTGATAAATCTTAATAATCCTGTCAAAACTTGGCTCTTACCTGTCAAATTTGTACTGAGAGCGCACAGTTGCACAGTAAATATTAAAATAATGGAAACATAAATCTTACCTGTAAATTTGGGTAAATCCTTCTATTCATCCATATATTCAATTTATAATATTGGTTTTATATTATCCTCACTCATTATTCATAATATCCACAATGTTTAAGATTAAACTGTCAAAATTCATGTACGTGCGCCATTTGTTTACATTCTATGTGTAATGAGCCAGGGTTTGACAAAATATAGTGCCGGTAATGTCAACACATTTCATCCATATTACAGTTAAATTCTTTAACAATTAATGTGTCAAGACTATTTGACAATAATATCCAGACTATTTCAGCATTTATTGCAAATATTTTGTCAGTTATTGTTATTGTCTCCCTACACCAAGAGGTCTCTGGAAACCTATATAAGGGCGAACGTAACGCTGTAGAGTCAGTTTCTTTTGAGAGACTCAAGGGTACACATCGATCTGCGCAACATTGTGCGCAAAGAGTACTGTCAAGTAGCGCATTATTGATCTTGCTGTGCGCATGTACAAATCTCACATGTGCGCCAATCATTGACTGAAAAAGGTCAGTTACCACAAACAATGTGTGCACATTGAATGCTGATATATCCCATTTAGACACAAGTTGACAGTGAATACAGCTTCCATACATATTTAAATTCATTATCCCACACTTTATAGTTGATAACAATTAATACTTTAGCACAAAAAATCTGATAATTGCACAGAAATCCTCCAACTAACTGCCACCATGTGTGTTGAGGGAAATACCTATGACGTCATACTTTTCTAACACTGCCTGTTAATCAATAATCCTGTCTGGCTCTGAGCCAATAAAAATCCTTCACACAAACATTCCATCTGACCTATGACCTCTTACTTACTAACACTGTCTACTAATCAATAATCATGTCTGGCTCTGTGCCAATGAAAACCCTTCCTACAACCCATTGATCAGCAGTGACAGTTCTATATTTGGAAAAACAGTAGTGAAGTTGTACTCATTCACTGGCATTTCCATATTTGGAAATAGAGTAGTGAAGTAGTATATATGAAGAGATAGAGTTAATCCATTGACTCCAGTGTAACATATTTACACTGGACTGAGCTGTATTTATTGTCAACTTAAAAATTTAATCTTTCTTTTGAAATGAACACATTATAAAATCACTGAAAACCCATGTACATGCTGTGAATACACATTCATACACATTGATAATTGATTTAAATATTGTGATTATACCATTTATGTAGACAGATAAGGGGTGTACATTTATTGGCTATTTCTCAGTGACATTTTTCATTGCACTGAGCATTTTATTGGTTACACACTGACTTTTTTTTTTGACTGTTAATACCTGTGTGTGACACTATACTTAATACACTTTGTTTAAACATATTGGTACTTACACACTGATACAATTGCTTATAATTTGGTGTGTGTTACATGTGCTTTTGAAATTGAATGTCACACATTGATATTTGAATACTGTGTATTACTGATGTACTTGGGACATTTGATGTGCATATTTTTGACTGTTGGCATATCAAATGCTTATGAATTGCACACAGTCTGACTGGATGTTATATGATTTTGAATACTAGTGTGTGACTTTTTGCTCTTATGATATTTGGTGTGTATATTTTGACTATTAGTATGTGGAATACTAATGAATTGCACACATTCTTATTAAATGTGAATATTAGTCTTGAAACTCTTTGAGTATCGACTGTGCTGACTGTATTTACGGTATTGACAGTGTTAACTGTATTGACATGTTTGACTGTATTGACATTAGTGACTGAATTAACTGTATTTACTGTGTTGAGTGTATTGACACTATTTACTGTATTGACTGTATTTACAGTATTGAAGTTTAGCTTTAAGGTGCATGTTGCATTTGATTTTATTAGTGCACCGTAGTTGATTTTAGGAATTACTTGTATTGTTATTTATTGAATATGCTAGTTTGACATGAGCCAAATAAAGTTGTTATTTGTTTTGCAATTCTTTTTAAGTTATTTTGTTGGAATGCATGAGTGAGACTGACTTATGATCGAATTGAGGTACATGCATAGGGTTTCTCTGCAACTTATTTGATTGACTGATATCTTACCTGTGGTGAGCAGGTACTTAAACGAGCAACCTTACCTGTGGTGAGCAGGTACATTAACTAATTATCTTACCTGTGGTGAGCTGGTTAAGATTACAATAAGCAGAGAATCTTGACTGTACTGTGTAGATTGGGTGATTGACTTGAACTTACCTGATGATTTGATTCTTGGACAAGATTGAAGAGTTTAAGGCAAAACGTTGTGGTTAACACAACTAACACACTACCATACAAACCAGTTAACATTAACACACAACTAACGTTCTAGTTGTTAACACCAACCGGGAACGTTACAATATATATATATATATATATATATAATTTCATTTTATGCAATTATTTTATAAATGTTGCTTGTCTGTAACCTCTAATGTATTTTAACAAGAATTGTAGTAGTCACATTTACTCTGTTCATCTATAAGGAGAATGTGTTTTCAACAAAATCAGATTTGCATCTTACAGGAGATTCCTTGTTTCTTGTTTGGATAAAAAAGTGGTTCCAAATAGGTTTTTGTTGAAATTCAATGGACAATGTTTGAAGAGTCGGAAAATTGTGAAGAATTGTTTCTTGAATCTGATGAGGGATAGCCTTAGATGAAACGACTTCAAGTTACAGTGACATTCAAAGGATATTGATGATAGTACGGAGAAATTTAAGGTTTGGTGTACTTCTATTGAGTTTAGTGAAATTTCTCAATACATCCATCAGTGCAATAAGAACTTCATGTGATATTTGAAGGGATTAAATCAAAGAAATTAAAAAATTTACTTCCTCTGGACGAAGAAATTTCTGAAACTAAACTGGTAGTAACTATCCCATCTGATCTATCTTTGGACAGTTTAGAGCGTAGTCTTCTTGGCAAAGGTCTGGGATTTGGACCTACCAAAGGAAGCCTAGAAGTTTCAAAGTCTTCAAGATCTTTCCAAATTTTATAGAAAAATTAGACTCAATGCTTTCTTTAAAAATTAATGACAGATTACAGACAGGATTTTCCCAGGAGGATGAGTTTACAAGGCTTCAGAAAAGAGATTCTACCTTTACACCATGTGAGGGACAATTTGAGGCTTATAAATTTATAGATAAATGCAGAAAAGACATTGCCGTGGCTAAACTGTCTGCACCAACAAGATCAAACCTCAACGACGATGAAGAAAAGGCCTTGAAAAGACTGAGACAGAGGAAAGATGTTGTGATTAAGCCAGGAGACAATAGTGGTGCAGTTGTTGTGTGGAGAAAGGATTTGGACCAAAAAGAAGCAGAACAACAGTTGTCAAATGAACGTTTTTACACATGTTCAGAAAGAACAGAACAGAAACAGAAAGAACTGATAAAATTAACAGCTTTATTAAAAGTGAAATAAACTCATTGATATGTGCAAGAGACCTTCCAGATACGACTGCTGCTTTGCTGGTTGAGAAACCCAAATGTAGCAATTATTATATCTTGCCAAAAATCCATAAGCCAGGAAACCCAGGTAGGCCAGTTGTTTCATCTTGTTCCTGTCCTACTAATGTTATTTCAAAATATCTCAGTGAAAAATTCAAGCCCACTGTAAGAACTATTCAGAATCCCCCACACATACTCTTCTGAGACTAGCGGAACTAGTTTTGACACAGAATTGCTACAGGTTTGGTGATAACTATTATTCACAAACTGGTGGTACAATGATAGGCACAACATTCGAGCCAGAATACTCTTGTTTGGCTGTGGGGAAGCGGGAAATTAAAAATATATGATTGTTCTTTCCCTGAGTTTCACAAAAGATATATTCATGATATTTTGGGTGCAACTTCAATGTCTAGAGAAAATATTGATAGATTTGTTTATTTTGTCACCAATTTCCACCCATCCTTTTAATATACTTTCACAGTTTCTGAAGTAAGTGTGAATTTCCTTGATATTAAATTATGCATCAAATCAGATGAAATTAGCACATCTGCTTACTACACAGAAACTGACAGTTAGCTTACCTTAAATACGGTTCCTCCCACCCAAAGGAGAGCAAAAATACTATTCCATTTTCACAATTTCTGCGTTTGAAGCACCTATGTTTTGATAGTCAGGATTTGAAGTCAAAAGAGAAGGAAATTGAACATTTCTTTCTAGTGAGAGATTATCCCCAGAACATTATCTCTAAGGCTAATGACAGAGTTTCTCATATCAGTAGAGCTGATGCTTTGAAAAAAGAACCTTCTAAAGAAATGAATAGGGTTATCCTTACCCTTACATGCAACTTTCACAGTAAGGCAATCAGAGACATTGTGGAGAAGAATTTTCACATGCTAAGAACCCAGTTACACATGGCCGGATGTACCGCCGGATCACGGCAGGTTACCAAATATGGAAAATTGTGAGTGGTTTACAGATGATATTTTTCATCCATGAACACGTCCGTGCCGTCCGTAATATCCTTGTGGCATCCGCCACATATGTGAAGTGTCCGTGCAGAGCCACGGAAAATCAAACTGCTTGAATTTTCCGTGAAAGGTTTGTGGATCTAAGGTGTAATTAATATCCGTATCAGATCCGTATGTAATCCGTAAGTCATCCGTAACATCCTTACAGCACCCGTACATTTCCTTGTGGCATCCACATAAGGATGCCTCCGGAAGTTTATGGACATTGCCGGAAACCAGAGGGATCAATAGGGATGGTCCTTGGAGAAGGTCACGGATATGAAATTTGTCCGCGGATATACACGGATATTCTGTATAAGGTGAATAAGGACAATAGGGACGGGGTTTACAGATGATAAGGACGCCTCAAGGACAATAAGGATGGGGTTTACGGATACATTTTCAGTTTCACACAACACTCAGGCACTTACGGAATGACGCTTTGTCATGCACGAAAGCTTATATAAGAGACACTTGCCTTGGCTTTGGCCAATATACACTTTCTGCAATTCGATGTGAAATGGAAAATTTAATAGTAAATTAAATTTTTATAAGTTAAAACCTTTTATTGCGTTAATACAACTTACCTAGTGGACAGATGCAGAATGACTACCCATTGGTTGGAGGGTAGCGAAATAAGGGGAACCCATATTGTCAACAGTAAGAAGGGTGCGTCCGGTAATGGTTAAATATACCAACCTTCAAGGACCAAAACACCCTTGCCCCCCCCCCCCCCCCCGAAAGTTTTGAAGTAAATTCGACCCGAATGTGCAGGGAAACGAAAGAGGGCATGAAATAATATCAATAATGAATGAGGAAGAAGAGAACAGGAGTAAAGGAACACCATCCTTGAGAAGCAACACCATCCTTGAGAAGCTCCCGGATCCACTTTGGATCATGGCAATCCAGTAGCAAAGGATAGTGGAAGTTTTTTTTTTTTTTTTTTTATATACAGTATGTGCAATGAAGGAAATGACCTAAGGTATATGTATACTATATACAATATGCAATTGGACAAGCTGCTATTACTTATCATCGTGGATCTTTTGAGCAGCTACCACAGGACCCAGATGGTACAGCTCTGAATCTGCCCAAGCTAGATCTTTCAGATAGAACTGTGTAAAAGTGTTGTGAGCTTTTCAATGACAAGCCGATAGGATCTGATCCAAAGAAACCCCGCCTTGAAAGGCTTTGGAGGCTGCAAAGGCCCTGACATCATGAGTCCGAACTTGATGTATAGTTTGGGCTTCCTCATCCGAAAGTTGATAGCACAACAACTAGGGCAGGGTCGGTAGCAGATTTTTCATTTCGGTATGCCACCAGTGTAAAACCGTACCGATTCCGGGATACTGAAAGAAGCAATTGCGTTCTAGTATATCCCCAATCAAATAGTCCCAACAACCGGAAGTAAGTTTCGCGAAAAGAAAACATTAAGGAAATCACAATAAAATGGCTAAATTATATAAAAGTATTGGATAAAAGTTTGTAATTTCTTCAGATTTGAGGTTTGCTTCTTATACTTTACGTTTTCCCACAATATTATGTACTGACATTCGAAATACCGGCTGTAAAGTGTCACCACGGTGTTGAAGTGAATTGGTCTCGATACCGAGATACCGGTGTTACCGACCCTGTCCTAACAACAACACAGTTTGTTTGATCCAGGAAGAGACAGTAGCCGGAACAATGTCCTTCTGAAAACTCTTCCGGAAAGACACAAACACTAGATCTTTGCCCGCTCGCAAATCCTTGGTCCTGTCCAAATAATAATGCAAGGCTTTCACCGGGCAAAGTGACTTATCTTCCTTGAGAGACTTGTCTAACGACGGGGCCAAAGCAGGAATGACCACCGGTGCCACAGCAGCAGGACCGTCCCGGGCTAGCTGATTCTTGGATAGGAAACTGGGGGATGGATATAGGGAGACCTGACTCCAGTTTTCCTGATACCTGATGTTTCTGTACAACCATGCATGGATTTCGCTCCGCCTTTTGCCAGAACCCAATGCCAAAAGGAACACCGTCTTAAAGGTCAAATGCTTAAGAGAAGCCTTTCACATGGGCTCAAAGGGAGCTTTTGTCAACTGATGGAGAACTAAGGATAGGTTCCACGCAGGAACTCCCCGTCTCCCCTTTGGCTTGTCTCTGTGAAAGCTGTCCAACAAGCGAGTTAAGTTTTCATCTTTGCCAAATTGAATCTTGTCATTGCCTATCATATCAGCAATGGCTGTTCTGTAACCTTCTATAGTGCTGGGTTGTAAATGTCTCTCCTTAAAAAGATACAACAAAAAATCTGCCACTTGCTTCAGAGAGGGCGACCTGAAGTCCACCTCGTTTGACTGACACCACTTAACAAAAATGGCCCACTTTGATTTATAAACCGCTCTGGTTGAGCTTCTCTGAGGAGCTTCAATTCTTGCTGCCACTTCATCAGAAAATCCTTGTTTCTGGATGGACGAGGCTCTAGGAGCCAAGCATGCAGATTTAGATGACTCAGGTTCCTGTGGAGGAGACCATTGAATGGCTGGGTTAACAGGTCCTTCTCCAAGGGAAGACTGAAAGGAATCTGACTCGACAGACTGACCAGATCCCAGAACCAAGGCATGTTGGGCCACCCTGTGGCGACCAGGATCATCCTGTGACAGCCCTGATCCACAAGCTTTGACACAACATGATTGAGAAGGGAGACTGGAGGGAAGGCATACTGCTATTTTGAAGGTGCCTGGTTTCACCTCCTTGACTACCTTGGTAAATTCCAGAGGAGCTGTGGCTAGACCGAAAGGAAGGGCCGTAAACTGATAAGCTTTCTTCCCTAGAAAAAACCTGAGGTACTTTCGGGATCTCTGACCGATGGGAATGTGAAAGTAAGCGTCGCTGAAATCCAGCGAAGTTACCCATTCCCCTCTTTGGAGAGACAACCTTATTGTTTCCGGTGTTTCCATTTTGAAGGTGCCTGGTTTCAAGAATAAGTTTAGCTGGCTGAGGTCCAAGATAGGTCTCCACCTGTTGTTGGGTTTTGGGACCAGAAAAAGACGGTTGTAAAAGGCCAGGGAGGACCTTATCACCACTTTTTCTACCACCAACTTGTTTATGAGTTCTATCAATGCTTGGAATAAGGCCTTGCTTTTCCCCGGGTGAGCATAACCATTCTTGATCACAGGGGACCGGGTCAGAGGTGGTCTGATTTTGAAGGGTAGCGTGTATCCCTCTCTCAAAATTGAGACCACCCTTGGATTCGCACCCAGTGTGAGCCATACTTGCCAAAACTTCTGTAACCTGCCCCCTACAGCCAAACTTGGGACAACACTGGGGACATTTGGAACATGTGGGGCAAAAAGACATTGACTTGCACAAGAAACACCTTTGACATCTTTTATTTCTATCTTTTGAATACAGGGACTTATACCTTTCTTTTGTGGTTGCCCGTGGGAACAAACAGAATGAGCATGATCGACAGCAAGACAAGATACACTTTGAGGATTTAACCTTGATGTCATCTGAACTTTGTGTAAATCTAACACTGAACTGTCTACTACTTTCGGTTTTACAGTTCTTGTTACTGTTCTCTCGTCCAACTTTGCAACTACTGTCTTTGAGAGTGTTGGAAAAACTAGGTAATTGTCATTTATATTGCTTGTAGCCTCTTGACTTAGAGAAACGGGGATTGGAGCCACGTCCTCTGCCACGACCCCGTCCTCTATTCCGGCTAAACTTTCTCCAAAATGACGTTCCTGATCTCCGGTACCGGTATTTCTATTCTCTCTGCTTTCGTAGGGACGGTACCTGTGAGAAGATCTCCAACCGGTCTGTTGGGCAGCACCCGGACCGGGTCTGGGAACAGAACCGGAGGAGTGATGACTGGCAATATCTTGTTCGGCTGTGCGTATAACTGCATCAGGGAACAGTCCATGTCCGAACAACGGAGCATTTCTCAACTGGTTATAAGTATCCGGTTTAATCCCGTTCTTGACATGATCCAGGGATGAATCCCTTCGCAACAAAATTAAGTTGGACATCTGGACAAAAAGACTGTCCACCAAGTGTTGAAGTGCAGTGCCCATTGCCACGGACACATTCTGGCAAAAAGCAGTAAGATCTTTCAACTCTGAAACGGCAGCTGACACTTCTTTGGGCGCTTTTCCCTTGTTGATCCTGGAGCTAAGCAGGTTAATATGGGCTGTCATGCGCTCTTGTAACTGACTGGTGCAACGGTTAAACCCTGCAGCATGATTCACAATGTATGAATTTTCTCTGGCGCACGTTTCCCACCAACACAAATACTCCTGGGAAATGGGACGCGAAGGTGGCCCTGTGGAAGGATAAGCAGCAGCTTTCACAATGCGTGGGAACTGAGAGTTCACCTTGGCCTCCGAATTGTGCCAACTAAACAAAGACTTTCCAGGTCTATGCGGACCCTTCGGTCTGATCATATGCATCTGGTACCACCTATTTTGCAATTTCGGGACTTTCACAAATTGGTCCTTCTTCAATCCTGCTGAGTCTTGGGCCCTTGAAGGGTAACCCTCAGCCACAACCGTATTCAACTTTTCGAGTTTCTGACAAAGCCAGTCGTCTGGTGGCATGGCTACAGAGATACGGGCAGGCCTTTTTGGTAGCTTTCCTTTCCAGGGATTGTTACTTGGCTCACTGAGATCACTCTCAAATGTGGGAATGTGATTCCTTCCCATAAACGACCGGATGGACCTAACTGTTTCTCTATAGTTCATATCTTCCGTTTGTTCAGGTCTTTCCAGAGCATCAGAGGATATTTCACCTTCATCAGAACCCTAATCATCAGAATAACTGGCTTCAGAAAGAGCAGGGTCAATGTCCAATGTATCCGGCTCCGGTGGGGTACGATAAGCACCGGTCACAGTGGAATCCCCAAATAGAGATGAAGAAGCTTGAGCTACTGGGAGAGCCTGACTGGATGAACCGGGTTGAACAGTTCCTTGACCGGTTGCACCCGGAAGAAAATATTCTTTTTGCTCCGGGTTGGAGGCAACAGTGGAAACTGGTGTAGGCTTAGTCTTAGACTTCTGCACAACCTCCGGACCGGGGGTGGCTTGAGCTTGAACCAGTGGCTTAACCTGAACCGGTGCAGATTTCACATGAGAAGCACTAACATCCGGGGAGGGAGACACCTGTCTCCTCTTTGAATGTTTATCCTCCTCTTTACTTTCCCTACGGGATTTACGTGACTTTCTCTTTTCTTTTACATCCTTTTCAATAACACTACTGTCTTGTGGTTTATCTGCCTCACCTTCTGCCGGGAACTCCACCGGACCGGTGAGCCGGGAAGAAGGGGGAATAAAGGGTGTGTCTGACACCACAGCATGGGAAGGCACATGCTGGACAGTAGATTTTGGCGTAGAAAACACATTTCCCCTGGAGAGTAACGCCTCAAACCGGGCGAATTGTTCAGCCCATTGATCCGATATTTGCTGAAGTTGATCAGAGGTAACAAATGAAGCAGTAGAACTGGAAGTCTCTGACTGCGCATGCACAGAAGGTTGAGATGCCGGAGGAGAGGAATGTAAAATGGGCTCTTTATCCTCGACAGAAGCAATGACTATAACTTGATCCGGGGATACCAAAACACCCGATTTCTTGTCCTTACGTATCTTATATGTGGGTGTGGCAAGCATTTCCTTCTGGGTTTCTGTGAACCCGTCACAAATAACACAAGATCTTTTCTCAACACAGTCATCATCTCCAATGCCCTTGTCACGGCACCTAGCACATCGTTTGTGCAAATCAAAAGAGGCCATAATATGACCGCACAAGCCTCGCCTCTGTCCTTTTTTATCTCCAGGAGATGCTATGATGTATGAGCACAAACAGTGACTACAAAATTGGAGAAATTTCACTTGTAAAGAACATAAAAAAATTAAAATAGTTTATCTTAAACTTCAAGCATTTCAAAACCTCACGCACCAAACAAAAAGAGGAAGAGTGTATGCGCACGCATGCGCAGTATACCGGCAAGTGGCTTATACAGCCACCTGGCGAGTAAACAGGACGTTTTTTCTAACGTTTGGCGTGACCGGCAGAGCACCGGACAAATGCATCTGTCCACTAGGTAAGTTGTATTAACGCAATAAAAACATCAATTTTGGAACTTTTTTAATAGTTTACATTGTAATTGTTTGAGGATAGATTTTGCTGGCATATAACTTCCAAAAATATTTCAGACTTTATTTTTATCAAAATAGGGAGTTTGGTTAATATTTCTGTAAAATGCCACCAAAGAAAAGAATCAAGAGGAGAGGTAGTCAGGAGATGGAGAGGATGTCCACACAGGTCCAGGCAAGGAGTCCAGATATGGATAAGTTGACTTGTGTTCCAGAGACTCAGCAGAGCCAGCAGGCAGCTGGGGTGGAGGAGGTTGTGGTGGGATTTGAGGATCCTCTGCAGATGTCAGATACAGAACAGGGTGACATTTCGCCTGAGACACAGCAGGATTTTGATTCAAGTGATAAGGACATTGCTGATACAGAGGACACACAGGCCGCTGGGGGGACACAGAAGGGCAAGTGCAAAGGCAAGGGCAAGGGCACGTCAACCACAAGGGAGGGGCAATTTGTATTCGAAGTTAAGGCTGACAAAAGGGGAAAGAAAACAGCTGTTGTGTTCAGTGATGAGAATGAGCAGAAATTAGTGGACTTTTTGTGTGACAATCAAATTCTCTACAACAAGCGTTTAAAAGACTACAAGGATAGGTCCAAGAGGGAGGCTGTGTGGGATAAGTTATGTGAGGAGAACAACTTGGAAAAAGATGCCTGCCAAAAGTGGTTCCAGAGCCTGTGCACACTCTTCGGAAAGGCCACTCACATGAAGTCAGTCCTTGGGGGACTACAGCTGACAGAGCGGCGGAAATGGACCAGAGACAATTTTCACTTCTTGATGGACCACATCCTGCACCATCTTAAAGGAAAAAGTGAATTCAGGGCTCCAAAGGGGTCAGCTTCCCAAGCCAGTGCAGCAGTGGGCTCAGCATCCAGAAGGGAGACTGTGCATATGGAACCCTTCCAGGATACTTACCAGCAGTAATGACCCAACAGACATGTCGTACCTCGATACACATACGCCTACTAGATCGCGTGGTGTCAGCATGACTTCAAGCTTAGCAGATTCTGACTTCCAATCATCTCTTGTGGAATCCCGGAGGGGGATAACCAAGTTGAAAGACATGGTGGCCAAGAAATTGACTGATGACAAGGCTGATAACCCACGACTGGGCTTCTGTGACTTTCTAAAGGTGGAGGTGGTACAACTAACCAGCGACTCCTATGACGAGTTTCAGCAAGAGAGGTTTAACTTGTTGATGAGACTTAAACAGAGTGACAAGCAGCAAAGGTACCACCATGGAATGGGCACGATTACCACTGCATACAGCCAGGCCTCAAACCAGTACCCATTGCCTCACACCTAGATGCAGGCCCCACAGCAGCAGATGCCAGACATTTACACAAGTTCCACAAGGACAGCCACAGCAGCAGCATTTACAACATTCACAGCAGCACTTCCAACAGACATTTACACAGCCACATGCACCGGGGCAAGAGCAGTTCCTAAGCATGCTGTCACAGCAGCCCATACAACCACAGCAGCAGCCCATACAACAGCAGCAGCATCAACAAACTGTCCCAGGTTCAGAGCAGCAGCACACACAACAAGGCAGCCAAACAAGCAGCACAACAGAAAGCATCACAGAGTGCAAATTCCTCCCAGCAGCGGGTCATGTCGCCACCAGTCACAGGCACTAGGAGGGAAAGCAGCCCAATACCACTTACCATCACATCAGCTGGATTCGGTTTCTCCCCACCACCAAATCCACCCTCAGTTGACAGCCCGTACTTCAACAACATACCGAACACATCAGAAGATGCCAGCTTTGGGGCCATCCACACGCCTCAGTTCCAGCCAGTTGACGAAACATCCACCACCCCAATAGACCACCCAGCCACAGGGGAGCAGTAGCCAGCCAAAGCCAGCTGATAACTCGGTGAAAGCTAATACTATTAAAAGGCTCTTTTAAGGGTTGCCAAATCTTCCCAAAAGAATTATTTGAGCTATGCTGTTGCTATATATAAAATTAAAGGAACCCACCAACAAAAGAAATAAAAATTCCACAGACAACATACCAAAACCCCCTTATAAAAATGGAAAAAGCCAATAACAATAGACAATGATCAAGTGAATATTAATAGAACCCGAATTGTACTATCCCACAAGACAGTTAATGAAACTTGTCTTCAGCCAGAACCCCCTCCAGGTTAAATAACAGGAGAAAAACGTAAACCCCCAAAAAAGGAAAAATATTTAAGAAAAAACATTTGACTGACTTAGTTCTTTGCAGTAACAGACCTCAAAGACACCCCACCCCCAAAAAACCCAGAATCAGGAGGTAAAGGGGTACTTAAACCTATGCTCCCTTAAATGTCCCACCAATATACACATTTCTCCTGTCACTTGCTTCTTTCAGGTGGGGGGAAGTTACATTTGCCCTCAGTGCTGGCTTGTATGCTTAATTACTTGATTCCCTATTGTTCCAAGGCAATGTATGTCCTTCCTTTGAACTCTTCCATTTTGTCACCATACAGTAGGGGTGACATATATTTGTGTACATAAGCAGAGGAACATAAGCATTGTTGGCCATTTCAACAATAGGTATTTGCTTTTCAACTGCTGTCCATTGCATCACCATTATAAAGTTTCAAATGACTGCGGATCAAGGTTTGTATGTTAAGCTATTGAACAATGTCAACATTTATCTATTTATAATAGATGAATTTATCAGTGGCCATATTAAAAACACAATAACAAGTATAAGAAAATGAAGAATTTTATTGCAAAAAGTGTAAAATGCACACATGATAACATAAGAAAAAGGACAATAATGTTTGAGACAAATACACAATTAATACTTGAGCTTATCAGCAAGTGTCCATGTAAAACTGTACTCTAGACATATAGTCCATAAGGTAACACATACATTTTAGTGTTTCATTGCAGTA
Organism: Sabellastarte sp. h YS-2021; assembly: GCA_964017235.1. Lineage (NCBI taxonomy): Eukaryota > Metazoa > Annelida > Polychaeta > Sabellida > Sabellidae > Sabellastarte > Sabellastarte sp. h YS-2021. Next base: position 63,526,249 of record OZ024929.1, on the reverse strand, counting down.
TTTAGTATTTGCATTGAGAAAGTCACTATATCACAGTATTTAAATGCACACAATTATTTTTGTTTATTTTAAATTCTGTCCATTTGCCAAGGGACCTGCCCATCAGTCATGAAATAGTCCCTCAAAATATTCCTCTGTGTCTTGGTTGCCTCCAGTGGGTTTCGGCCCTCATGTGGAATGCCATTGCCCTCCAGTACTATTAGGGGGTAGCCATCTGCCCCAAAGTCGTCCTGTTGACCTGTGGGGTATCACATCCTCAGCAGGTTGTGGTGTACTAGGCAGGCCATGATCACGCTGGCCACCACGGGAGGCTCCTGCTGCATTGGCCTCCAGGATACTAACTATCCGGAAGCGAGATGTTAGTATCTCAAAGACGTTCTCTACCACCCGGCTGTGCCTGTAGTTAAACACTCTCTGGTTCAATCCATACCACGTCTTGAGTAGGGCTTCATAAGTCAAAGCTTGAGAGGAAAAGCATCATCCCTGAGGATAAAATATTGCACCTTTGGCCCATCATCAACAAGGGATTCACTCTCTGGGAAGCCGATGGTGCCGTCCTCTATTTTGTGCCTCAAAACAGAGTACTTTAAAATCTGAGCATCAGAGCTTGACATGGCTGCCCCAAGTCCACCCACAGGAACTTGTAATCTGCATCCACCAAGGCCAGGAGTAGTTGTGGTAGAGGCTGCCATCCCGTCGTGGACATCTGATGGAATATGCTTTCCATCCAGGGCACCAAGGGCATGTTCCACCTCTGACGGAAACCGGACTTGACCTCCAACCAGTCTTCTGGGCTTGTGGGTCATGTCATCTCCTGATCTCAATAGGCCCTGATGATAGCGTCGCAGACCTCAGGCACAAACTTATTAATGGTCGACCTCGCCACCCTGAAAGCAAACTGCAGGGTTGGGTAGCTATCTCTACTGGCCAAGTGTCTCAGGGTGACCGCCAACTTCCTCTCCCTCTGGATCTCAGGGCCGAGTGTCTGCTCCAGCTCTTGAAAGAGCTCTGGTGGCATCTGGATGAAGTTTCGGTATGCCATAAGGTCATCTAACTCAAGCATCGGCATAAGTCTGGTATACTGACATCTTCTTCATGCTCTGCCTGACTTAGCCATGGCCCTACCCAATCTTCTTTGTCTTTGCTGTCCTTGTCGTAGACCCCATCTCCTTCTCAGCCTGTCTATCATAGCTGTAATGATGACTAACTGCCTTACCATTTGTAATATTAAGAGCTGAATTTGCATAAGATCTCTGTTACGTCTGTTACGTCTGTCCATTCTGACTTCTTAATTCTATCTGGCTAGTGGGCTTACCCTTACCCTTTTTATAGTAATTGGGATCCAGGTATCCAGTGGTCACTCCCTCCCACCAGGACACCTTAATGTTATCATAAAAATCCCTAATCAATAAGCGGACATCCGCGAGAGAAATAAAGATTCGTAAACCCCATCTGTGAATCTCCGCAAGGTCTCCCCACAGAGTCTGTATACCCATCTGAGGTGTCCTTGCAACATCCTGATGCATTCCTATATTGTCCTGGTGCATCCTGGGGTGCTTCCGCCACACTGCAGGTGGCCACGGATGTGTGTATCCGGAGATCATCCGTAAGCAACGGAAGGCATCCCTTACATCCTTGTGGGATTCCTATCATCCAGAGAGAGATCCGTGTCACATCCGTAAATCACTCACTTTTTCAACATTTCCCCCCCTAATCCCGCGATCCGCATGGGATCCTTTCGCAGTTACCATATATGGAACCATGGCCTATATCCATATTTGGTCCATGAAAGTGAAATTGGCCCCATATTATAAGTCTTGACGAGGAAGTGGGCTATTTGTTTCAAGAAGAAACATATTAAAATACAAATGGGTATTTGAATTTGTTTGTGTTCTAAATTTATAAATTTGCTCTTTTATAATAACATTTCTTTTATTTTTTGGCATGACTTTGCCATGTGGTAGAAAACCTTTTCTTACATGCCTCTTTGTTTTCAATGAGGTGCACACAGTTGAGGGCCCTAGAGTTAAATTTACTATGTCATTTATTGCATTGAATGTACCAGACGTGGAGAGATTTATATCAGGGAAACAGAAAGGAGGTTAGGAGATAGGATAAGAGAACACTTGAGAGATATCGAGAACAAGAATAGATATAAAAATGTAGCTGTTCACTTCAACTCTTTTGGCCACAGTTTAGATCATTTCAGTATGCAAGTTTTGTATAAAAACATTAATGGTAATTTTGCCCGGAAAATCAAGGAAAGTTACTTCATTATGAAATTTGTGTATGAACAGGGACAATGGGATTGTAGTATAAATGTTATCTCTCTTAAAATTTGTTTAATTTGAATTATTTTGTTGAAAATATTGATTTTTATTGTCATAGTTAAAATTATGCAAATTTAAGAAATTTTGAATTTTTTGACATTATAGTGAAATTTTAAAAAATTAAAACTTTGGATTTTTGTGATGTCATAGTAAAATATAATTTTTGTGATGTCATCTTGTGATTTATGACGTATATATGTGTTTTAAGTAATAATGACGTGATTTGGTTTGTTAAAACGTCATTTTAATGTAATTTTGTTTATTTACACATAAAAAGATTTTTTTTTTCAAATTTAAAGAGTTGTAATTTATTTCTGATGCAGGATTGCAGCTCCGAAAGCTAAATTAAATTTATTTATTTTATATGCTCTTTGTTTTTACTTTGTTTATTATTTTTTGAAACAACATCACAGGTATCACCTCTTCTTTTATATTGTAGTCGTTCCCAACTCATCCCTTCAGGAGTGAACAAATCCCCTTATTTCTCAAGTCACTCAAAATTAATGATAAGTTTTCACCTGCTATCAAAACCTCTATTTGATGCCAATGTGTAGCAAAGAATATACACGGCTTGTCAAAAAAATCAGCTTAAAAGTATCTTTCGAGCACTATATCTTTTTGCGGGTAGTTTTTACTTTACCGGTACAAGATTTGGACGATGATATAAATTCTATATTTTAACAATTTAATCTTTTTATTTTGTTTCAAATACACATCCATATTACGTATATTACAGTATGGGGGTTGGGGGCTTGCCCCCAATTATAACTCTCTTAATTTAATTTTAAATTTCCTTGAAAATTTTTTGTAATTATCCAATATGGTGGATCTCGTACCGGTAAAGTAAAATTGCTCCGAAAATCTCTGAAACATATGATGGTCCTTTTCCTGAGTTTCACAAAAGGTATATTGATGATATTTTGGGTGCAACTTCAATGTCTAGAGAAAATCTGGATAGATTGATAAATTTTGTCAGCAATTTCCACCCATCCTTTCAATATACTTTCACAGTTTCTGAAGTAAGTGCGAATTTCCTTGACATTAAGTTGTGTGTCAAAGCAGATGCAATTAGCACATCAGTTTACTACAAAGAAACTGACAGTCATGCTTAACTTAAATATGGTTCCTCCCATCCAAAGTCATCCAAAAATGCTATTCCATTTTCACAATTTCTTCGTTTGAAGCGCCTATGTTCTGTTACATATATTGGACACTATATTAGTACATTGTATATTACATATATTAGGCACTATATTAGTGCATTGTTTAATTTAAGCTTTATGTTTATACATTCTTTTTGTGTGCTGACATTTAAAGTAAGGGAGTTATTGATTTCTGTGTTTTAGTGTTTATTGATCTGTTCACAGACTGGGGGAAATCCCCCCCTCAGTGGTTATGTTAGATTTGGGGAAACCCAATTACCAGTAGTTTCTAGAACTTCCTCATTTGGCCTAGATGGCTTCAAACTTCTTTCAAGAATCTGTGAATGTATATAAGGAATGTACATCTGACCACAAGTGAACTTTGTATTCGCTGGCTATAAGGAGAGCTATTGTGTTTTGGAATATAATATAACTTGTGTTGCTGTGAACTTTTACTGGAGTGAACTAGATACATTGTCTGGACAGATTTATTGTACTTTGGATATTTTGGATATTGTACATTCATATAGCCGAGAGTGAATTTACTGCATTTTGGACATTGTCCACATCTTGGAGCAGACAGTACAGTTGTGTTAACTCTCTAAATATCCCCAGACAGACATTCTGTGTGACTGGATATATAAAGAATAGCAGGACAAGAACCTTTTGTGTTGTTTAGTGTGAGACAGGTCACAAGATATAGATATCTGTGTGTGAGTGAACATTGGACAGATCACGGGACAGACCACAGGACATTGGACAGATCACAGAATATACCACAGGACGGATTACAGAACAGATTGCGGGATAGGGCGGATAAACTTATTCTTAATCTCAGTGGTCAGGTCAGCTAGATCTTGTTATTGTATTAGTGTGCTTAGTTAAGGGCATACCAGTTGACTGTAATCATTATTGTTGACTATTAAATAAATTTGTTAAGTTCAACTTTTTGCTTTTTCTGTTACAACTTAAAGACAACCGGTAATTGCTACCGTGCTTGCCCGTGACCGTAACAGGAAAATTGGGGGCTCGTCCGGGATTCAACCATTTGATTACAACTATTTGATCAACCGTTCAATTAACATTTTGAAAATCCATTTGATTTAGTAATTGGTTACAGTCAACAGTGCTCAAAATAGCCAGTGCTAAAGAGTTTGTGCAGTCACCATCTATGGAAGTTCTAGAAACTTTTAAAAAAGATATGTTAATGCAGATAGCACAAGAGTTACAGCTAGAGGTGAAAAGATCAACACGTAAACATGAACTTAAAAGGCTTATTGTTGAACAGTTAGTTGATGAAGATGTTTTACCTGATAGTTGTTTAGAAGTGTATAAGCCTCTACCAATGGAACCTTCTGGGCAATATGAGATCAGGCGATTAGAAATTGAAAGAGAGTTAAGACTTAAAGAGCTTGAAGCTCAACAGCGAAAAGAAGAGCTTGAAGCTCAACAGCGAAATGAAGAGCTTGAAGCTCAAAAGGAAGAGCGTGCACTTAAACATGAAAGAGAAATGAGAGCTTTAGAACTCAATGCTCGCAGAATTGCCCATGAAGAATCCATTGCTACCAAATTTGATTTGGGTAAAAATGTGCGACTGGTACCACCTTTCAATGAATCAGAAGTTGATAAGTACTTTCAACACTTTGAAAGAGTAGCTCAAAATTTGAAATGGCCTATAGACCAGTGGCCTTTATTGCTGCAAAGTGTTTTGAGGGGAAAGGCCCAGGAGGCATACACAGCTTTGCCAATTTCTGAATGTGTGGACTATAACTCTGTCAAAAATGCTATTTTGAAAGCATATGAGTTGGTACCAGAAGCATATCGTCAAAAATTCAGAAATTATCGTAAACAAGAAAGTCAAACTCATGTTGAATTTGCTCATGAGAAAGAAGTGTATTTTGACAGATGGTGTAATTCTAGGGAAGTAGGTACAGACTTTGAAAAACTTAGGCAAGTTATTTTGATTGAAGAGTTCAAAAGGTGTGTTCGTGATGACATTAAAACCTATCTAGATGAACAGAAAGTTGAAAATTTGGCAAAAGCAGCAGCTTATGCTGATGATTATGCGCTAACTCACAAGTCCACTTTCAACAAGAATAAGTCCTTTGGTCCTGCTAAAAAGTCGTATCCAGAAATAGGAAAGAAATCTGAAAATGTAGCTCCAGAAAAGAGTTCAGATAAGGGTCAAACCTCAAATCAGACTATGAGTAAGGATAGGAAGCCCAGATCCTTTGCTCCTGTGTGCCATTATTGTAAGAAACCTGGGCATGTTATGTCTGACTGTTGGCTCTTAAAGAAGAGAAGAGAAAAGGAGGCAACGCCCAATGCCTTTGTGTCTAGCAAGTGTTACTGGCGTTCAAATCCCAATAGAGCAGAGTCTAGTATTGGTTTAGACAAGTCTGAGATTATTAGGGAAGAGTTCAAAGCTTTTGTGTCTGAGGGTTTTGTATCCTTGGAAAGTAGTTCTAGTCAGGTCCCCATTAAGATATTAAGAGACACTGGAGCTACTCAGTCCTTACTTTTAGAAGGTGTATTGCCATTGAGTGTAAGCACATCTACTGGTGAGAGTGTCATTGCTCAAGGTATTGAAGGAGGCTGTGTGAACGTTCCCTTGCATAAGGTCAACTTAGTATCAGACTTAGTTACTGGTTCTGTTGTTGTGGGTACCAGGGCCACTTTACCCATTAAAGGGGTATCTTTGTTATTGGGAAATGATCTGGCAGGTGGAAAGGTAGTTGCTGATCCTAAGGTTACTTCTAAGCCGATCACTTTGGTTAGCACTGAGAAATTAGAAGAGGTTATTCCTGGTATTTTTCCCTCCTGTGCTGTGACTCGAGCTATGGCCAAAAAGGCCCAAGAAGAACCAAAAGATTGTAAACAATCTACAGATGTCTTAGTTGATTTGTCAGATACATTCTTGAACAACTATGACCATGATGTGCAGAATTTTAGTGATACTAATCCCAAGGATAGGGTAGATTCTGAAAAACAAGACCCAATTGACTGCAAAGATGTATCGCTTTCAAAATCAAAATTGATTTCAGAGCAGGAAAATGACCCTGAATTAGCTGCTTTATTCAAGTTGGTCTTGCCACCAGTAGAGCTAGATAAGGTCCCTGTAGGCTATTATGTCAGAAATGGTGTACTTATGCGAAAGTGGAGGCCACCAAATGTCCCTGCATCTGAAGAATGGTCAGTAGTTCACCAGATTATTGTGCCAAAAGTGTACCAAAGTGAGATATTGAAATTGGCTCACGAATCTCAAATGGGTGGCCATTTAGGCATCAACAAAACTTACAACAAGATAACCAAACATTTCTATTGGCCTCAAATTCGGCACTGTGTGGCAGAATTTTGCAAGACTTGTCACATTTGTCAAATGGTAGGAAAGCCAAACCAAAAAATTCCTGTAGCTCCTCTCAAACCCATTCCAGCATTTGAGGAACCATTTAGCAAAGTGATAATTGACTGTGTAGGTCCCTTACCAAAAACTAAGTCCAGAAACCAATATCTTTTGACCATTATGTGCGCCTCAACCAGATTTCCCGAAGCCATACCATTGACCAACATAACAGCTCCCAAAATCTCAAAAGCTCTGGTTAATTTCTTTACTCTAGTTGGCTTACCAAAAGAGATCCAGTCAGATCAAGGGTCAAATTTTATGTCAGGACTATTTCAACAGGTTGTATTTCAGTTAGGTGCCAAACAGATCAAATCTAGTGCTTATCACCCAGAGTCCCAAGGTGCACTTGAAAGGTTCCATTCCACTTTGAAGAATATGATTAGGACATTTTGTTTAGATAATGAAAAAGACTGGGATGAAGGCATTAGTTTATTGTTGTTCGCAGTTAGAGAGTCTGTTCAAGAGTCTTTAGGCTTTAGTCCCTTCGAGTTGGTCTTTGGCCATTCAGTCCGTGGTCCTCTCAAGCTGTTGAAGGAAAATTGGTTATCTGAGAACACTGAGAGCCTAAATCTGTTAGACTATGTCTCGAAGTTCAGAGATAAGTTGAAGAAGGCTTGTGAGCTGGCGCAACAAAACTTGAAAACTTCTCAGTGAAAAATGAAGATGCTTTATGATAGGAAGTCACAAAACCGTATTTTCAAACCAGGTGACAAGGTTTTAGTGTTACTACCTGTCCAGGGAAATACGTTACAGGCCAGATATCACGGGCCATACAAAGTGTTAAAGAGAGTAGGTGACCTGGACTATATCATTGAAACCCCGGACAGAAGAAAGTCAACCCAGCTATGTCATGTAAATATGGTAAAACCATACTTTGAAAGGGGTGTGAAAAAACCTGTTATGGTTACTGACTGTAATATAGAAAGTAACAGTAATCAGGAGCATGAAATATGGGACGGCACTCCTGATCTTGATGTTGAATGTAAAATTAGGTTGAGTAATTCTGAGATCCTTGATGATTTGGAAACCAAACTGAGTCATGTACCACCAGATAAGAGGGTTCCACTTATTGAATTGCTCTTAAAGTATAAGTCAGTGTTCCCAAATGCCCCTAATAGGACAAATATACTCATGCATGATGTCGATGTCGGCGATGCCCATCCGATCAAACAGCATCCGTATCGGGTAAATCCTATCAAACTCGAAAAATTAAGGCAGGAAGTGCAATACATGCTAGAAAAAGATATAATTGAACCAAGTCAAAGTAGTTGGGCATCTCCTTGTGTTTTGGTCCCGAAACCAGACGGTTCAATCAGATATTGCACTGACTACAGAAAGGTCAATGTTTTGAGTAAAACGGATTCCTTCCCTATCCCAAGGATGGAAGACTGTATTGATCGGATTGGCAATGCCAAATACATCACAAAGTGTGATTTACTGAAAGGATATTGGTGTGTACCTCTCACTGAGCGGGCCAAAGAAATATCAGCCTTCGTGACCCCTGATGGTCTATATCAGTACAAGGTGATGCCATTTGGCATGAAGAACTCCCAGGCCACATTTCAAAGACTAATGAATATATGTTTAAAAGACTTAGAAGGTGTTGAAGTGTATGTGGATGATATTGTCATCTTTAGTGATACTTGGGAAGAACATTTAAAAAGGCTTGAACAAGTCTTGTTTCGGCTCAAAGAGGCAAACCTCACTGTAAATTTGTCAAAGAGTGACTTTGTAAAAGCAAAGGTTGTGTACTTAGGGCATGTAGTAGGTCATGGAGTTGTGACACCAATCAAAGCCAAAGTCAAAAGCATCATTGACTACCCCATTCCTGAAAATAAGAAAAGCTTAATGAGGTTCCTTGGAATGGCAGGATATTATAGAAAATTTTGCAAAAACTTTTCAGAGGTCACTGCTCCACTGACTGAACTATTGAAAAAGAATGTGAAATATCACTGGTCAGAGACTTGTCAAAAATCATTTGACAAAGTAAAGAACCTTCTCTGTTTAGAGCCCGTACTAACTGCTCCAGACTTCAGTAAACCTTTCCAGCTGGCTGTAGACGCCAGTGATGTGGGTGCAGGTGCAGTTTTACTGCAATGTGATAATGAAGATATTGAACATCCCATCTGCTATTTTTCAAAAAAATTTAATGTTCATCAAAAGAACTACTCTACAATAGAAAAAGAATGTTTAGCACTCATTTTGGCCATCCAGCATTTTGACATATACATATCTTCATCGTCAAAACCCACCATTGTATACACAGATCACAATCCACTAGTCTTCTTGCACAAAATGAAAAACAAAAATAGAAGATTATTGAACTGGAGTTTAATGTTGCAAGAACACAATCTTCAAATAGAACATGTTAAAGGAAAGGATAATATCTGTGTGGACGCCCTGTCCAAAAGCTGTATTTAAAGTGTAATTTATACACCTGTAATTAGTAAGTTTATAAAGGTTATACATGGTACTAATTTTACTTTTGTATTTAGACAAAAATGTTTTGTAAAATGTTATTACCTGTGTTTGTATACATCATGAAAATCTCTTGTCAAATTTTGTAATCCCTTGGTTTCCAAATTTTTTCTTTAAGGGGGGAGGTGTTACATATATTGGACACTATATTAGTACATTGTATATTACATATATTAGGCACTATATTAGCTTTATGTTTATACATTCTTTTTGTGTGCTGACATTTAAAGTAAGGGAGTTATTGATTTCTGTGTTTTAGTGTTTATTGATCTGTTCACAGACTGGGGGAAATCCCCCCCTCAGTGGTTATGTTAGATTTGGGGAAACCCAATTACCAGTAGTTTCTAGAACTTCCTCATTTGGCCTAGATGGCTTCAAGCTTCTTTTGAGTTGGTTCTGTACAATTCCAGAGGAATCTGTGAATGTATATAAGGAATGTACATCTGACCACAAGTGAACTTTATATTCGCTGGCTATAAGGAGAGCTATTGTGTTTTGGAATATAATATAACTTGTGTTGCTGTGAACTTTTACTGGAGTGAACTAGATACATTGTCTGGACAGATTTATTGTACTTTGGATATTTTGGATATTGTACATTCATATAGCCGAGAGTGAATTTACTGCATTTTGGACATTCTCCACATCTTGGAGCAGACAGTACAGTTGTGTTAACTCTCTAAATATCTCCAGACAGACATTCTGTGTGACTGGATATATAAAGAATAGCAGGACAAGAACCTTTTGTGTTGTTGAGTGTGAGACAGGTCACAAGATATAGATATCTGTGTGTGAGTGAACATTGGACAGATCACGGGACAGACCACAGGACATTGGACAGATCACAGAATATACCACAGGACGGATTACAGAACAGATTGCGGGATACGGCGGATAAACTTATTCTTAATCTCAGTGGTCAGGTCAGCTAGATCTTGTTATTGTATTAGTGTGCTTAGTTAAGGGCATACCAGTTGACTGTAAACATTATTGTTGACTATTAAATAAATTTGTTAAGTTCAACTTTTTGCTTTTTCTGTTACAACTTAAAGACAACCGGTAATTGCTACCGTGCTTGCCCGTGACCGTAACAGTTCTGATAGGCAGGATTTGAAGGCAAAAGAGAAGGAAATGGAACATTTCTTTCTACCGAGAGATTATCCCCAGAATATTGTTTCTAAGGCCATAGATAGAGTTTCTCATATCAGTAGATCTGATGCTTTGAAACAAAAATAACCTGCTGAAGAAATGAATAGGGTTATACTTACCCTTACATACAACTCTCACAGTAAGGTAATAAAAGACATTGTGGAGAAGAATTTTCACATGCTAAATCTTGATGAGGAAGTGGGCTATTTGTTTCAACAAAAACCTCTGATTTCATACCGTAGGGACAGGAACATAAGAGACATGCTGGTCCACTCTAGATTCAGTTCAAAAGATGTGTCTGGCATAACTTTGCCATGTGGTAGAAAACGTTGTCTTACATGTCCCTTTGTTTGAAATGAGGTACACACAGTTGAGGGCCCTAGAGGTAAATTTACTCCTTCAGGTAGTTTTTCTTGTATCACCAAAGATGTCATTTATTGTATTGAATGTATTAGATGTGGAGAGATTTATATCGGGGAAACAGAAAGGAGGTTAGGAGATAGGATAAGAGAACACTTGAGAGATGTCAAGAACAAGAATAGACATAAAGAGGTAGCTATTCACTTCAACTCTTTGGGCCACAGTTTAGATCATTTCAAAGTGCAAGTTCTGTTTGAAAATATCAATGGTAATTTGGCCAGGAAAATCAAGGAAAGTTACTTCATTATGAAATTTGGCTGTGTGTACCCACTGGGTATGAACAGGGACAATGGAATTGTAGTATAAATGTTATCTCTCTTACAATTTGTTTAATTTGAATTCTTTTGTTGAGGATATTGATTTTTATTGTCATTGTTAAAATTGTGTGAATTTAAGAAATTTTGGATTTTTTTTTACATTATAGTAATTTTTAATAAAATTTTAAAAAATTTGAAAATTTTCGATTTTGTGACGTCATAGTGAAAAATTGCAAAAAATAAAAAATTTTGATTTTTGTGATGTCATAGTAAAAAAATTTTTTTGTGATGTCATCTTAAAATTTATGACGTAAATATGACTAAATATGTGTTTTAAGTAATAATGACGTGATTTGCTTTGTTAAAATGTCATTTTGATGTAATTTTGTTTATTTACATATAAAAAGAGCTTTCTTTCAAATTTAAACAATTGTAAGCTATTTCTGATGAAGGAGTGAAGCTCCGAAAGCTCAAATAAATTTATTCATTTTATATGCTCTTTGTTTTTACTTTGTTTATTATTTTATATGGATACTTAAAAGAGCGAAGCAGCAAAACTTTAATAACTTGGAATATCTTCATAATTCCTCCACGAACATAAAATTTGATAAACTTTTAAATATGCTGCTTCGCTCTTTGTTTCTTCAAACACAGAAATCAAAGCAAACAAACAAATACCCATGTTTTTGGCAGTTCCTACAAGTGATAGTAAATATGAACTTGTATTGGAATAATTTCAAACTATGTAATAATGTAAAATAACAAAGTAAAAACAAGGAGCATACAAAAATAATAAATTTATTTATTTTATTTTATTTATTTATTTATTTATTTATTTTGTATGCTTTTTATTTTTACTTTGTTTATTATTTTATATGGAAATTTTAAAGAGCGAAGGAGCAAAACTTTATTAACTTGGAATATCTATGTGACAATGCGGCCGTAAATATTATTTCAACTGCAGTTTATATATTTTATCTCATAGTTCTGATATTTCCATTTTCACTGATAACTGAAGTATTTTCATGATAGTTAGAATGCTTTTTTGATTGAATATTGCTATTATTATTTACTTACTGCAGAATTATTGTTTTAATTATTCACTATCTGCAGTATTATTGTTATTATTGTGCATCGACTGTAGTATTTTTGCTGTTATCATTTTCCAAGTCTTGTATGGTCGTTCATATATGCAGTTATAACATTGTTCATCATGTTTTATCTAATATTTTGATTATCACAGGTATACCATTTTGCCAAATTTCTGTTACACAGAAGATAAACAAATACATGTTTAAATACACATTTAAAGATTGCAATATTACTTGTTTTTTCCAACTTTTAAATTATAAAATATCATGTACTATTTATATCAGGGAAACAGAAAGGAGGTTAGGAGATAGGATAAGAGGACACTTGAGAGATGTCAAGAACAAGAATAGACATAAAGAGGTGGCTATTCACTTCAACTCTTTTGGCCACAGTTAATTCATTATGAAATTTGGCTGTGTGTACACAGTGGGTATGAACAGAGACAATGGAATTGTAGTATAAATGTTATCTCTCTTACAATTTGTTTAATTTGAATTCTTTTGTTGAGGATATTGATTTTTATTGTCATAGTTAAAATTGTGCGAATTTAAGAAATTTTGGATTTTTTGACATTATAGTGAATTAAAAAAAATTGAAAAATTGAAAAATTTTCGATTTTTGTGACGTCATAGTGAAAAATTGCAAAAAAATTAAAAATTTTAATTTTTGTGACGTCATAGTAAAACATATTTTTTGTGATGTCATCTTAAGATTTATGACGTAAATATGACTAAATATGTGTTTTAAGTAATAATTACGTAATTTTGTTCTGTTAAAACGTCATTTTGATGTAATTTTGTTCATTTAGACTTAAAAAGATATTTTTTTTCAAATTTAAACAATTGTCAGCTATTTCTGATGAAGGAGTGAAGCTCCAAAAGCTCAAATAAATTTATTTTTTGTATGCTTTTTGTTTTTACTTTATTATTTTGTACTGACATTCTCTTGAAGAATTAAGCAGCATTTTATTGCAGGAAACTGTGAAGTCTTACAGAGTTCATGGGGTTATATTTCAAACATAACCGTATTGTGGCTGAAATTTCTGTTGGGTTTTGGTAGAACTACCCTATGGATGCAATAGTGTTTGTTATTTGCCTGAAAGGCCACAAGAATTTCTGAGTTGTTTATTTTTGAACACTGGGCAGATAGGCTCTTCTTATGAATTATGAGTGAGATAAATCCCTTTGGCAGGACTGGCTGTTCAACCAAAGGCACAAAATATTGCGCAAAAAAACAAATGACTTGAAGGTCTTTGTGTTCTGCTTCACTCTTTTTAATATTCAAATAAATTAAAACACAGTTATTATAAAGAGCAATTAATTCAAATGAATTAATTTTGAGTCTTCGGAGCTTCACTTAATCAGTTTATAATATGAAAGAATACCTCAGATAAAATAAAAAAAAATAAATTGGGGGATTGCTGTCATGCATAACTAATTTTTCAACAAATATAATACTTACAGCACAGATTTTGTTGGATCAATGTCATTTTTAAAATCATATGGAACTTCCATGAATGTGAAAAACATGTTCCACCAAAACCAGACAGTTTTGTACCTACTGCTGCCATGTTCATAGACCCAGGTACCTAAAATAAATATTTTCATAATGATTATTAGTTGTAGCACAGCATTTCTGTGTAATAAGATGAAAAATCTAAGGTTTTTTGGTTTTTTTAACATTATATTACGATATTTTGTAAAATATCTTAGAGGACAGAAATATGTACAACCAGAAAATCAAATAAACAAGCACATTGCCAAAAGCAAAATCTTATTGATGTATTTTATGTATTTTGCTTTATGTATTGTGTGTACCTTATCCATGATTATTTATATTTTTCACAAAAATATAAAATATGCTGCTTCAGTCTGTTTTTATTCAGGTGCAAAAATAGAACTAATTGATACCTTAAAAGATTAAATTTAAAGAGTTTCAACTCTTTTTATCAGACCTTCAACAAAAAATGAAATACATCAACAGGGTTAAAAAATGTGAAGACTAAGAAATCGATGCATTATTTTCTTTGCAAACAAAAATTAGTCAATTGATTAATACCATTACCTTGGACCAACACAAGAAAAACATTAAAAATATCATCAAAAAGTAAAAGTTATATTATGAAGATAACAATATTGAGGGTACCACAAGCATATCTTTCACATTTTGGTCTCTACGGTATGAAACTAAAGGTCTTTCCTGAAAAAGTAGCCTAATTAATCATGCATCTCACAAGAAAGAAATTTTCCATTTCATTCACTTTTGACACAAAATCATTTTTCTACATTTCAGAAGACAGTGGTTTCGTGTCAAAAGTGAATAAAATGGAAACTTTATTTCTTGTGAGGGACTATTCCCAAAAAGTAATTGATAAAGCAAAAGCATCAGTAATTGGTGGATAAAATCATCAGGCATTACCTTCAATTCATACAGCAAAATGATAAAAAAAATCATAGAAAGAAATTTTTACATTTTACAATTGGATGATGAAGTAGGCTACCTTTTCCAGGAAAAACCTTTGTTTCATACCATAGAGACCGAAATGTAAAATATATGTTGTACACTCAAAAATAGGTGTAAAATCTCAAGTCGGCAAAACTGTTAAATGTGGCCGGACAAGATGTTTTACCTGATCTCATGTTTTTGATAATTTGCACCAAGTCAGAGGGCCAAGGGGTGTATATTCTCCAAAGGCCGACTAAAGTTGTATCCACAAAGATATAATGTAAAGTATAGAATGTTTAAAATGTGGTAGTCTTTATATAGGGGAAACTGAAAGAAGACTAGGGAACAAAATTCGGGAACATTTGAGAGACATAAAATCTTAGGAACCCCAGAAACAGACAATTTAACTCGCAAGGTCATAGTTTGAATGACCTCAAAGTTCAACTTTTATATCAAAATTCAGAAATTTTCCAGAAAGGCAAAAGAAAGCTTCTTCTTCTCAAAAATTAAGCACTGTATTTCCAGAAGGAATGAATATAAATGTGGGAATTGTAACATAAGGTTTCTTATTATATTTATTTATTATTTACTTACATTTTCTTTACATTTTTTTCATGTTTATATTGTGTATTTTTCACTCTGAAATGCTTGCACAATTTCTATTTTGTGTAAGATTCTAACAAGATGAGGTGCGCAGAAACGAGCTCTAGTCTATGCTCACACATTTATCTGACAACAATCACACTCCTGCATACATAGTTTGTCATTCTTTAAGTTAGTTTACTATTTATTAGTAAAATAATTATCTTATATGATGTATATTGTTTTAATGTTGTCATTTAATTTTTACATTTGTGTTAAACTTCTAAAAAAATAAGATATACTCAAATCTGCGGTCGCAAGGTACAATGGAATGAACAAGGTCACTACAATAGTAAGATACCTACGTGAAACAATTTATTCCTTGTAAAATATTTCAACTATGAAAAAAAGGCTCTTAAATAAGCTTAGATGTCGTGTTCGACATCATAAAATTATTACCATAAGTGCCATGGTTAAATCATGTGTAAAACCATCATCACTCATGGATTATTTCTACATTCTTCCATTTTAAGTTTTAAAGCTGCCAAAATGAGAAACTTGGTATCACAATTCCAGAGTCATCTTTGTGCGTTCTTATCAAACACAGATTTAATTATATTTACGGCATAAATCTTAAGATGACGTCACAAAAATCCAAATTTTTTAATTAAAAAAGTTTTTTTTTACTATGATGTCAAAAAATTCAAAATTTCTTAAAATCGCACAATTTTTATCACGACAATAAAAAATCAATATACTCCAGAAAATAATTCAAATTAAACAAATTGAAAGGGAGATAACATTTATACTACAATTCCAGTTTCCCTGTACATACCCACTGGGTACACACAGCAAAATTTCATTAGGAAATAACTTTCATTAAAATAACTTTTTCTTGTATCAGCAAAGGTAATTTATTGCATTGAAGATACTAGATGTGCAAGGTTTATATCGTGAAAACAGAAAGGAGGTTAAGGGATATGATTAGAGAATCATTGAGAGATGTCAAGAACAAGAGCATACAGAGGTAGCTGTTTACTTTTGGCCAGATTACATCATTTCAGAGTGCAAGTTTTGTATGAAAACATCGATTGTCAATTTGGCAAGTAATATCAAGGAAAGTTACTTCATTATAATATTTGGCTTTGTGTACCCACTGAGTATGAACAGGGACAATGAAATTGCAGTATAAATGTTATCTCTCTTACAATTTGTTTAATTTGAATTATTTTGTTGAGGATATTGATTTTTATTGTGATAGTTAAAACTGTGCCAATTTAAGAAATTTTGAAAATTTTCACATTATAGTGAAATTTATTTTTTTTAAATATTTGGAAATTTTCTATTTTGTGATGTCATAGTGAAAAATTGCAAAAAGTTATAAATTTTGATTCTGCGTCATCTCATTTATATGTGTTTTAAGTAATAATGATGTGATTTGGTTATGTTTTATGCGTCATTGTGATGTAATTTTGTTTATTTACATATTAAATAATTTTTTTTTCAAATTTAAAGATTTGCAAGTTTTTTCTGAAGATAAACTTTTTGATGTGCTGCTTTGCTCTTTGTTTCTTTAAACACAAAAAATAAAAGAAATGTTATTATAAAAGAGCAAATTTATGAATTTATTTGACGTTTCGGAGCCTCACTCCTTCCTCAGAACACAAACCAATTCAAATACATAAACAATATATAAAAATAACTATCACTAAGCAATCCCTGTATCCTTTCAACGGTATAGAATTTTCTGATGATGGAGAGATGCGCCAAAAGTTCAAAATTAATTTATTTTTATGCTCTTTGTTTTTACTTTGTTCATTATTTAATATGGATATTTAAAAGAGCAAAGTAGCAAAACTTTATTGACTTGGATTAGCTTGTTTAAGTTTTGATGATGTTATTTTTCACAAATAGGTGGTATACAATCATTGAGACTCTATTTGGACCTAAATAATCAAATTTGGCTGTTGGAAAATTTGAATTAGACATTATTGAAAGGTCCTATGCCAGAATTTTATAAAAGATATAATGATGATATTGTATGTGCAACCTCCATGTCGAGAGTAGAGCTTGTTCATTTTATTGATTATGTGTGCAATTTCCATCCTGCTTTTCAGTATACTTTTGATGTATTTGAGAAAGTAATTGAATCTTGAATATAATAGTTTTAGTTTGCAGAAATAGATTGTCCACCACAGTACATAACAAGGCTACCGAGAGTCATTCATATTTAAGATATGGTTCTTGTCACTCAAAATCGTATAAAAATGCTATACCATACTCTCAGTTTTTAAGATGGAGAAGGTTGTGTTCAGGAAACCATGATATCCTGTCATTAGTGAATGAAATGGAGAATTTCTTTATTGTGAGGGACTATCCCCAAGAAATGTAATTGATAAAGCAATAAAGCTTCAGTAATTGGTATCAATCGAGCTCAAGCTCTTCAAGAAAGACAAAAGGGTGTGAATACTGTAAGAATTATTCTAGGTATTGCATTCAATCCACACAGCAAAATGATAAAAAAATATCATAAAAAGAAATTTTCACATTGTACAATTTTGATGATGAAGTAGTGTACCTCTACTTTCAATACCGTAGAGACCGAAATGTGAAATTGTTCACTGAAAAATATCTGGAAAATCTCAAGTCATCAAGACTGTCTAATGTGACCTCAAAAGATGTTTTACCTGATGATTTTGATGTGAACCAAGTCAGAGGGCCAACAGGTGTATATTCTCCAAAGGGCAACTAAACTGAAAGAAGATAAGGGTACGGACTTCGGGAAAATTTGAGAGACATAAAAACTTAGCAACCCTAGAAACAGGTATCTGTGCATATTTACTTCTAAGGGCATAGTTTGAATGATCTGAAAGTTTAAGCTTTGTATCAGAATTTTGGAGACAACTTTTCCAGGAAGGCAAAAGAAAGCTTCTTGATTCAAAAATTAAGCACTGTATTTCCAGAAGGTATGAATATAGATACAGAATTGTAACATAATATACTTCTACAAATTTAAAGGAGATAGGAAAAGAAAATTCATGAAACCAAAGTTAATATACCCCCACAACTTGCTTGGTGCACTGAAACACATTTATTAAGCTCTTTCTGGAAGACAGTACACAATACAGTAAAAAATTAAACAAAGTAAAAACAAAGAGCATACCCCCAAAAAATGCATTTGAAGTTTCGGAGTTATAACATAGGAAAAAATTGCAAAAAATTAAAAATTTTGATTTTTGTGACGTCATAGTAAAAAAACTTGTGACATCATCTTAAGATTTATGATGTAAATATGACTAAATATGTGTTTTAAGTAATAATGGCGTGATTTGGTTTGTTAAAACGTCATTTTGATGTAATTTTGTTTATTTACATATAAAAAGAGCTTTTTTCAAATTTAAACAATTGTAAGCTATTTCTGATGAAGGAGTGAAGCTCTGAAAGCTCAAATAAATTTATTTTTTGTATGCTCTTTGTTTTTACTTGGTTTATTATTTTGTATGGATATTTAAAAGAGCGAATCAGCAAAACTTTATTAACTTGGAACACAATGCAGTAGATAACTAGGTTTTTATCTCCACTGCAGAGAATGTGTGTACACTTCTGTGTTAAATCCCTCCCCAGTTGAACTATGTCACTGAAGATACTGTATAAAATAATAAACAAAGGAAAAACAAAGAGCATTTAAAATAAATAAATTTATTTTGATCCTTCGGAGCCTCACTCCATCAGAAACAAAAAACTGTTTAAATTTGAAAAACAAAAGATCTTTTTAATTGTAAATAAACAAAATTACATCACAATGACGTTTAAATGAACCAAATCACGTCATTATTACTTAAAACACATATATAGTCATATTTACATCATAAATCACAAGATGACTTCACAAAAAAATTATTTTCACTATGACGTGACAAAAAAAATTCAATTTTTTTTAATATTTTGCAATTTTTCACTATGACGTCACAAAAATGAAATGACTGAAACAAAGGGAAGATATTGTGATTAGCCAGCAGACAAGGGTGGTGCGGTTGTGTGGAGAAAGGATTTGTACCAAAAAGAAGCAGAACGACAGTTGTCAAATGAACATTTTAACACTCGTTTAGAGACAGATAGAACTGACGAAATGAACATGTTTATTAAAAGTGAAATAGACTCAAATGTTAAGTGCAAAAGACCTTCCAGATATGGCAATTGCTTTCCTGGTGGAGAAACCCAAATGTAGCCATTTTTGTATCTTGCCAAAAATCCATAAGGCAGGAAATCCAGGTAGGCCAGTTGTTTCATCTTGTTCCTGTCCTACTAGTGTTATTTCAAAATATCTCAGTGAAACACTCAACCCCATTGTGAGATCTTTGCTGACTTTTGTAAAGGAGAATAATCATGCACTGAACTTCGTGAGAAATTTTTTATTTCAAGGTGGAAACAAGCCTTTGCTTAATATGGACATTAAAGGTCTCTATACTAACATTCCTATTATTCACAAACTGGTAGTACAATGATAGACACACCAGGTCAGAATACACCTATTTGGCTGTGGAGAAAGAAGAAATTGAAGTCTCTGAAACTTATGATGGTCCTTTTCCCCGAGTTTCACAAAAGATATATTGATGATATCTTGGGTGCTACTTCAATGTCTAGAGAAAACCTTGATAGATAAATTATTTTTTTCTGTAATTTACACCCTTTCTTTCAAAATACTTTCACAGTTTCTGAAGTGTGAATTTCCTTGACATTAAATTGTGGATCAAAGCAGATGAAATTACCACATAGTAATGTGTGACTAAATATGTGTTTAAAGTAATTATGACGTGATTTGGTTTGTTAAAACGCTATTTTGATGTAATTTTGTTCATTTTACATATAAAAAGAGCTTTTTAAAAAATGTAAATTGTAATCTATTTCTGATGAAAGAGCGAAGCTCCGTAAGCTCAAATAAATTTATTTTTCGTATGCTCTTTGTTTTTACTTGGTTTAATATTTCATACAAATACATTGGTATTGGAATTGGTTTGTGTTCTGAGGAAGGAGGTAGGCTCCGAAAGGTCAATATACTAATAAATTTGCTCTTTATTAACAACATTGCTTTTATTTCTGTGTTTGAAGAAAGAAAGAGCGAAGCTGCACATTTTAATAGTTTATCAGCAAAACTTTCTTTTCTTGGATTATCTATTTCAAATTACACTTCTTAACTTTTCATATTTTTTGAAACTGTAAGACCATTATATAGGGAATATTTCAATCTGATACTTACCGTCTGTTTGTGGTTTCATCCAGTCCAAATATGGAGTTACCATCACCCGACTATCCTTTTGGATTTCATTCAGAATGGGAAACAACCTAATAAAATAATTCTTCAAAATTAAATATAACTGAAAACATGGCAACATTTATTATCTGTGGTAATTTTTATTTGTAGAGCTTGGATTTGTATAGTTTTCAAATTATAATATATTTTAACAGATTTCATACAAACAAAACCTAAGCACTAAATTTTATTATCCACTACTCGACTTATTTGTCCTAAATACGAGGAAATACAGACCAGGATGTATTGTTTTGTATACACCGGCGCCCTGTGGATAAGTTCCGGCTTTTCACTAATATCTCGGAAACTATATTACTTACAAGTATGTATTATATATCATTAGAAAGGTCATTTTCCAGAGCTTGTGCCCATGTGTGTTGCATAAAAAATCCATGCAGAAAATACAAGCTTGCACAGATTTGGTATTTGAATTGGTTTGTGTTCTGAGGAAGGAGTTAGGCTCTGAAACATCAATATACTAATAAATTTGCTCATTTATAATAACATTGCTTTCATTTCTGTGTTTGAAGAAACAAAGAGCGAAGCAGGACATTTAAAAGTTTATCATAGATATTCCAAGTTACTAAAGTTTTCCTGCTTCGCACTTTTATAATAATAAACAAAATAAAAATAAAGCATACAAAAACTAAATTAATATGAAATAATAAACAAAGTAAAAACAAAGAGCATATAAAATAAATAAATTTATTTGAGCTTTCGGAGCTTCACTCCTTCATCAGAGATAGCTTACAATTGTTTAAATTTGAAAGAAAGCTCTTTTTATATGTAAATAAACAAAATTACATCAAAATGATGTTTTAACAAAGCAAATCACGTCATTATTACTTAAAACACATATTTAGTCATATTTACATCATAAATCTTAAGATAACATCAGAAAAAAATTCTTTTTTTACTATGACGTCATAAAAATCAAAATTTTAATTTTTTTTCAATTTTTTACAATGTCACAAAATCAAAAATCTTAAATTTTTTTTAAATTCCACTATAATGTCAAAAAAATTCAAAATTTATTAAATTTGCACAATTTTAACTGACAATAAAAATTAATATCCTCAACAAAAGAATTCAAATTAAACATATTCTATTCTTGTTCTTCACATCTCTCAACTGTTATCTTATCCTATCTCCTGACCTGCTTTCTGTTTCCGCACTATAAATCTCTCCACATCTAATACATTCAATGCAATAAATGACATCTTTGCTGACACAAGAAAAAATACCTGAAGGAGTAAATTTACCTCTAGGGCCCTCAAGTGTGTGTACCTGATTGAAAACAAAGGGAAATGGAAGACGTTTTCTACCACACGGCAAAGTTATGCTAAAGAAATGAATAGGGTTATACTTACCCTTACATACAACTATCACAGTAAGGCAATTAAAGACATTGTAGAGAAGAATTTTCACATGCTAAATCTTGACGAGGAAGTGGGCTATTTGTTTCAAGATGAACCTTTTGAATTTTGTACCGTAGGCACAGGAACATAAGTGACATGCTCGTCCACTCTAAATTCAGTTCAAAAGATGTGTCTTTCATGACTTTGCCATGTGGCAGAAAACGTCTTAAAACATCAATCTTGTTTTCAGTGAAGTATACACAGTTAAGCTCCGTAGAGGTAAATTTACTTCTTTAGGTATTTTTTCTTGTAGCTGCAAATATGTCATTTATTGCATTAAATGGCGAGATTGATATCGGTAAAACAGAAAGGAGGTTAGGAGATAGCATAAGAGAACACTTGAGAGATGTCAAGAACAAGAATAGGCATAAAACAAGTACCTATTCACTTTAATTCTTTTGGTCACAGTTTAGATCATTTCAGAATGCAAGTTTTGTATCATCACTTTCGTTTAACATCGATGGTAATTTATCGAGGAAAATGAAGGAAATTAAAATAATAAACAAAGTAAAAACAAAGAGCATATAAAATAAATAAATTTATTTGAGCTTTGGGAGCTTCACTCCTTCATCCGAAATAGCTTAGAATTGTTTAAATTTGAAAGAAAACCATATATTCTTTGTGAAATTTGGCTGTATATATATATATATCCGCTGGGTATGAACATGGACAATGGAATTGTAGTATAAATGTTATCTCTCTTACAATTTTTAAAAATTGAATTACTTGTTGATGTTGAACGAGGCTGACCAATCCAGAAGAATCACTGCCGATAAGGAAAGGTTGTTCATCTATTTCAACTCGCTTATATTCTGATAAAGGATTGAGACCCTCAAATGCCAATAGATTTTTAGTTTGCTCTTTTTTACTAAAAATCTTGTTATTTTTGTTTTGAAATTAATGAAGAACAGAGGGCCATATTAAATTAGTTTGTGAATTTAAACAAAAATGTGGGGGAAATGGTGGCAGAGTGGTAACACTCTGGCCTCCCATCTCTGAGATCATGGTTCAGTTTCAAGTGGCAAAACTGGTAATTGCTTACTGTTAGTCGGCAGTTTACAGTACAGAACCTTGACCAACTGTATGTACTGGTTTCCTCTGCCCTCCTAACTACCCGTCATGATATGACCTGTACAGTATTGAAAGCGACGTAAAACCACAAATAAATAATAAATAAATGAGTAAATAAATAAATAAATAACAAAAAATTTTCATTCTGACACATTCACACTGTATATCAAAGATTTATTAAAGAACTGTGTATGAGTGGCATTATCCAGGAATTTGGATTCTCAATTTGCTCCCTATGGTTGCCGTTTGGCAATTAAGATCGTAAAGAGACTTTAAAATAATGATTAATGTTCTTGTCACTGATAGTTAGTATACAGAAATCTTCACCTTTGACAAACTTTATTATCAATCACTAAACAAAAGTTCAACATACCATCCCTCCTGCACTTCCATATGTGCATCCATACTGCAAACAACATCAGCAATAGCCAGACTTATTCCAAGTTGTCTGGCACGAATTAATCCAAGGGAAATATTACTTCTGATAACTTTTACTAATCCAAGAAATACTCTTGAAACATAATTTTCCAATATTTCCACATGTTCGACTGAAAAAAATGCAAGAGTCAATAAAAGGATGTATGCAATTGCTAATTTAGCGCACATCTATCTTGTGCAAAAACTCTACGATTGCAATGTAAATAATAGTTAAACTTGTATGTTGAAAATATTACAGTATACTACAGTATAGGCATTTCTTGAGCAACCAATGAATGAAACCAATAACAAATTTCACTCTACTATGTTTAGTCATTGTTTCCACAAACCCAATCAACTGCCGATCATGTGGTGACCTCTGCAAAAGCAAAGGGCAATTTTTCTTAAGTGGAGCACATACCATCAAGTTATATGTGACGACCAGGTAATGGTTTTTCACTTTATATGTAAACATTTTGAAAACTTTCCAGAGAAATCCAAGATTTTTGACAAAAATTGTCTAAGTAATTCCAAGTTAATAAAATCTCTTTAAAAAAGAGCAATAATATAACGAGATTTTATTAACTTGTAATTACTTGGACATTTTTGTCTAAGACATTTATCTTTTTATAAAATTTACCGTAAGGTGAGACTTCAGGCTTTTTTCAATAACCTGGATCAAGCTATTGACGAAAGAAACCATGCCACTGAATTACCTGATGATGAATTCATGAATTTCAAAAGACAATCTGGGTCATCATTTACACCTTAAGAAGGTCAGTTTTGACGCAGTTGATAGATTTATTTCAAAATGTCGTGATGATTTTTCTCAATCTAATTTTAAACCACCACAGCGTGTCAGTGACGCATGACGCTACATGATGCGTTTGTGTCAGTTTTGCGTCATAAACTATATTGACGGTTTTGTGGGCGTGCCGGACGTAGCACAAAGGTCGTTTGCGTGTCTTTATGCTCTCTTAGAACGCTTAGGTCTTACCATTAGCAAAAAGAAACTCATACCCCCCACCACGGAAGCAGTGTGCTTAGGCATTCTGGTTAATACCATAACGGGTACAATCTCTATACCAGAAGAGAAGTTGACGCAAATTGTACAGACGGTCAAAGAATGGAAAACCAAGGTCAACTGGACCAAACGTGAACTCCAATCCTTGTTGAGACAGTTACTATACATTCATAAGTGCGTTCGTCCTGCCCATGTGTTTCTCAACCACATGTTGGATCTCTTGCGTCGCAACTATGAAAAACACGTCATCACCCTTACACAGGCATTTAGATGCGACCTCAGATGATTTGATAAGTTTTTATTGCATTTCAATGGGATGTCCATGTATGGGCACAAACGCAGTGATTACTCTGTTGAATTGGATGCCTGTTTGGATGGCTTGGGCGGTGTTTGGAATAACTATGTGTATCACATTCCCATAACCCATGGCAACATGCAGTGGACGATAGTCCACCTAGAAATGATCAATATTCTGGTCGCTTTGCGTGCGTTTGCAGCCCACTGGGCTGGTAAAAGCCTGTTGATTAAATGTGACAATCAAGCTGTCGTGAACGTCCTAACGCATAATAAGACAAGAGACGCATTACTTGGTGCGTGCGCACGCAATGTCTGGCAGGTAGCAGCACTGCACGATATTGACCTCACTTATGTCCATATTATGGGAAAAGATAATGAAACAGCTGACCTGCTGTCCAGGTGGGCAGGAAGTGATTCAGGCGTCCAAAAATTGAATCATCTTGTGTGTGCACCCCTCTGGTTACAATTACATGAAAGTATTATGCATGTAGATTATGAAATATAAATTCTTTGATAAAAAAATGATACTTTGCACTTTGTTTTACAGGCGACAAGAATCTTATGGATCTTGCCTCAAGTGCCAGGGAGCGTCTTAAAACGGCTTTCAGGCCAAAGACTATGTCATGTTACAGAATGCTGTTTAGGTCATATGTTCCGTTCTGTGTGATCTTGCATTTGTCTTTAAATGACATATCAGTAGAGCATGTTTTGTCATTTCTGGAGTATTTGACCAGAAATGGGGTAACGGTGAATATGATAGGCAACTACATTTCTGCAGCCAAAGCTCACTTTATCATGAATGGCTTGGACCATTCAGTCTGGTCTCATAAAAATGTTAAATATTTTCTTAAATCCCTCAAGCTTACCAGACCTATCGTCCTTCCCAAGAGAAATATCATTAGTGTTGAAACCCTCACCAAACTCATTCAATTGTGCGATGTAATTTATATGGGTAGAATTTTCAAAGCAGTTTTTCTTTTAGCCTTTTTTGGCTTTCTTAGACTTTCAAATATTGCTCCACATTCCTTACACTCATTTGACTCTTCAAGACATCTAACGGCTGGGGATATTGTTTTCACCAAAGACCTCATGAAAGTCATCCTTAAGTGGTCCAAGACTAACCAATTTAGAGACAAGGTTGATATCATTTCCTTACCAAGGATTCGGGGTTCTATGCCCTTACAAAGCCTGCAGGGCTGCCATGAAATTGTATTCGCCAGGCCTTAGTGAACCACTTTTTCAATTTCCTGTTGGTACCAAATGGAGAGTACTTACAGATTCTAGAATTAGAAAATGCTTGTCAAAATTAAATACAAAACTGGATTTCCCAGCAGGACATTTCACTATTCATAGCTTTAGAAGATCCGGGGCCACATTGGCCTACAATGCACACATACCATTGCAGCTTATAAAACAACCAGGCACATGGGTGTCAGACTGTGTTTGGTTGTATATTCAGAGAGATAAAAAAAGGGGTGAAGATATGGCTAAGTCCATGGCTGCTATATTTTCCTGAGGATAAATGTCCTACATCTACGGTGTTTGGGTTTGAGGGCTTGTATGTACATGTATGTAGCATATAACGACTTTAAAGTTTATGCTGGGTCAAGGTCACTTCACTCCTTTCTTTGCCTGTTTCAAGGTGTGCTTAACACTTTCTTACATCATTCGACCTGTTTATCAGAAATTTAATAAACGGGGGGACCTACTGGGTTTGACCTTTAGATGACCTTGCACTCAAGCTTGTAAAAACACACTAGATTTCATACATGATAAACTCATGATAACAACTGTTAGTCATCCTTGTTGTGTAATCTTTAATCATTTTAACATCAAGGGTCAAGGTCATTCGACCTTTGTGGTAATTATTAGTGTAAAGTTAGTTATCACCGCTATTACTAATTTTGTAAAGTCAAAAGTCATGTATTATTGGATTCATATTGCTAGCCTGTGTATTGGGACTTTTTCAATGATAGTAGTTTTATTTAATCATGTTAAAGTATTATTAATCATGTTAATGTATTTTATATATAATAAATTATGCTCCGCAGCTCTTGGTTTGACTTCCTGGGGTCGGGGGACTGGAATTTGAAAACCATTTTGTCTTTTTGTGCCCTTTATATTCTGAAGAAAAAGGATTTTTAAACGGACATCTAGCTTCATAATATAAAAATTGGTATGACCTTGATATACAGGACAAACTATAGATATTAAAGAAAAGGGAAAATGTAATTATTTTGTTTTGTAAAATATTTATATAAAATCTATCAAAAAAGAAAAATCTTTTTTGAATCTAAGTAAACTACCTGTATGTTCTATTACTAGCGTCTTTAGTTGAAATATGTTATGTTGTTAACTTTAGTCTTTTTGTGCACTGTAATTTTGTTTTTCTGACACTTTGATTTAATATTCCAAGTTATTAAAGTTTTGCTGCTTCGCTCTTTTAAGTATCCATATAAAATAATAAATAAAGTAAAAACAAAGAGCATATAAAATAAATAAATTTATTTATTTTATATGCTCTTTGTTTTTACTTTGTTTATTATTTTACTTTGATTTAATGTGTGGCATTTAAATTTAATTCATTTTTGGCTTACAGTGCCTCATAAGCCCTTCAAATATGGGCCTGGCTGCTAGTTATTTCTGTATGTTTTTAATATAATTTCATGCTACAGTATGTGGCACTTAAATGAAAAAAAATAAAATCTCTCTCTCTGTGTTACTTTGCAGACCCACCATGAGAAGCCGGAATATCACAATTGATCCTAAAAAGCATGTCCCTGGCATTTGCAGTACCAATAATGAAAAAAATGCGCTCTTACCCTTGCTACTGTTGTCGTTTATCATAATAATTTCCTGAATCAATTCAGCTGGAGAATGTTTCACAATAGAGTGCAAAGTATGCAGCAAATAAATTAATTTCTCACTTTCATGAAATGTGATGACCACTGATACATTTGGATATGATGACATGTTTTCATATTTCTTCTCAGAGCATCTAAAATATTTAACAAGAACAGAAGTTATTGTTTCAGATAAATAATCAACAGCCCTTGATTATTAGGTACAGAGTTATTCATTATAATTTATGAAAGATTGCAACATGATAAAGTTACAAATTGAAAAAAAACACCTTTCCCTGTAACATTAAAAACATTTGAAAATAGTTTAAATGTTTAAAAAAACATTTTAAAACTTTATCTTTTGGGTTAGTAAATGTTTCTAAGTAAACATTGACACTGTAATTTTTTAGGCGGGATGCATGTAACCAACCCGCCTATTAGATTGATGTGTCTGACGTCCGTCTGTCTGTCTATGTTTCCGTACACATTTTCGTTTCCAGACTCTAACTCGAAAACGGTTTGTCCAATCGAAATCAAACTTGAAATCGAGATAGATCACCATCACAGCTAGGTTCCTTTTGAAATTGGTGTAATTCCATCCTTTAGTTTGTCCGTTTATAGTATAAATACAATTATGTAACCTAGATTACAAGTTTTACATTTCTCAGCACATTCACCTTAACTAACATTTCTTGAGTTGTTTCTAAATTTAATTACACCAGTCCCTAACCTTCTTGCTGCCTGCGCAACCCACCTTTTGGGGCATCTTTGACCCTCTTGTTAAAAATAATTTTTAAACATTCTCTATACAAACGTTTTAGCTGAAAACATTTATTAAATGTTTATAAAATAACTCAAGAAACTGAGTTGGACTGGAAACGTTTTTTGTACATTTATAAAATAGCTGAAGAAATGAACATTATGCTGACAATGTTTATTAAACAATAATCATGAAATGTTTGATAAACAGCATACATAAAACATTTAAAAAACACCATTTGTTGAAAAGGTTTTGTCAATGCTTGCTCTGAAAATGTTCTACAAACATTTACTAGAACTGTTTTCATAAAAAATGTTTTGAAAACATTCTCTCTTTTAATTTTTGTTTCTTTTTCACTTGTACAATTTAACAATCTATAGACAAGAAGTGCACGCGTACAATGATTAATTTTAATTGAACGTCAAGCACAAACTTTCTCTCATAACAGTTTGACAAATTAATAATAAAAACACTAATTTTTACATTTCAATATCAATAAAAACACTAATTTTTACATTTCAATATCACTAAATTTAAGACAATAGGGGGCCAAATTTTTACACATGGTTATAAAATACATTAATATACATGTTTATTATTAATTGTTATATTAACTGCCGGGTATAATGTTAACAATCACTAATTTTATATAAATTTTTTTAATAATATATTTTCTAAAACCACTACTTTTTACATTTATGTATCAGACAGAATATTAATTCTTTAAGTATCATCATATAGTTTTTTCTAGGTATGTCAAATTTTGTGTGGAGAAATTGATTTTAGCTAATTGATTCTGTTCTACAAATTTGCATTTAATTTATTTTTACAGGGCAAAAAGATTTAATTGTAATTTCTTCTTCGAGGAACTAAAAAAATAGTAACGAGTGATTATCAACAAAATTTGCCAGGCCAAAAGTGGTCATTTGATTCTATATAGCCCAATATCATTGCAGTTTTATTAAAATCAATGTGAATGTTAAGTAAATCCACTCTTTTAAAGTATGTCATAGTTGATGAACATGAGGACATTTACAAAATATATGAGATATACTCTCAGATTCTGTTTTACAAAAATAACATCTGTCAAAATCAATTAATTTTATTTTTATACTCTCTTGTTCCAAAAATACTAAAACTGATTCCATATTGACAACAATAAACTTTTTGATGTACTGCTTCGCTCTTTGTTTCTATATTGAAATCAACTATATTTGTTTTACAGGATAGATTGAAAAAATTCTATCACAAACATTTTAAACCGATATTTTCAGAATGCTTAAGAAGCGTTCACCGTCAAACACTTGCAAAAATAGCAGCAAGAAACAATAGGAAATTTTAGAGGATGTTGTCAAAAGTTGCCCCACATGCAGGTAAGAATTGAATAGGGGTACAATTTTTAAGCTTCTATATTACAATTTTAGACATAAAAATAATGTTTTCATTTGTGAGCAGGGTAAAAACATACTGAATTTGACCTCTGAGGTTAATATTGCTAGGTAAAGGTAAAGTAATATTTGTAAGAAATTTTGTTCATTTGAAATGTTTTTTCCAACATTTGCCATTAAACATTTAATAAACGGTACACATAAAACATTTTCATCATAATTTTTAACCTTTGAAAAATGTTTCCTTTCAAACATTTGCAAAACTCAAAAATGTTTACTGGGTTGAAAGATTTGAAGATATATGAAGGATTGGATAACTAAGCAATTCTGTTATATTTTTATAATTTTTAACTTATTAATGCGGGCTTTCACTTTTGTAGCAGTGATGATACATGTAAATAAGTAGCAAGAAAATGTATATTTTTCAGTGTCTAATCCACTGGATCCATAGTGTCAAAAAGGAAGTTGAAAACTGTGTACGACACGGCCTGTATAGGGGCCTGTCCAGTCAGTTTATGGTCGACCTTAATAGAATTTACTATTGCTGTTCTGGTTCGTAGTTCTCCACCAATAGCAGGTCACTTCACGCTTCATGAAGCGTATGAAACGATAGGGTCCATCATATTGGATTCTGCAATCGAAGGACATACAAGGTTACAGATAGAAGTTAAAAAGAGTGAATGAAAAATCAAATTATTTTATGGTTTTAGTTGTTTTAGTTGGTTTTAAATCAAAAGAATGCCTGCTTCTAGTAAGAAGTCACCATTAACTACGACTAAGAAAAAGAAGGCAACTCCTGTACCAGGCAAGAATAAGAAGAATGGGGCTGTGAAGAAGGGCAAGAGTAAGGACTTGGTGAATAGCAAAGACGGTTCGTACCTTAATGACGATAGTCAATCCATGTTAGCTTCTGTAGCAAGTCCGCCCCATACTGTAGCAGCGTCGTCAACTTCTGTAGATCACACAGTACTGAGTGTGTTGGCCCGGCTGGAGCAGTCAAACTCGGAAGTTATGAAGCGGTTGGAAAGACTGGAGCGGAACAATACTATCACCTCAACCCCAGCATCATCACCTCAGTCGGGACCTAGGGACAATGTGACCTTCAAATTACCACAGACCAAGGTCACATCGCCTGGCGATCAGAAGTTGGGAGATCTCACTCCTCATGCGAGCCTACTTAATGCTTATAAGTGGCCAGCCAGGGAAGGAATGCCAGCACCAACTTCACTGCATCCTCAGTCACGGGACAGTAGATATCCTGGGAATTATAAACCACCAGCAGAGCAGGAGCAGAGGCGAGGCTACGACAAGGACGCGATTGTCCCCAGTTTGGAGCGGTTGAGGGCAATGCCTCACGTGGCGTCCACGGTTTCTGACCTTCTAGCCCAGTTTGAAACACAATCACACCATGATGTTCTGCAAGGTAAGGGCTTTCTACATAGAAAAAAATCTGGTAGATATAATATAACAGATATGCCAGTGGGTAGACCTGAGGTGAGGTGGCCCAATGAGGGCTTTGTGTCCTCTTCAAACAGCAAGAAACCGGCATTTGATGAGATGAACCTGCAACAGTGGGCGGTAGGTCAGCTCAATAATGCTTTGCAAATCGACGATAACACCTTGCTGCGACATGTGCTCAAGCAGATGATGTTGGCACTGAACGATTCCGTGGCCTTGCCGTGGCCAGCCGTGAGGGCCGCCTGGGCTGTCTCAATGACAGAGGTTGAGGAAGGTAGGCTTCAATGGCATGATACCACACAATGGGCCCTGAATCGTGTCAGTTCCTCTCAAATTGCAGTCATGAATGGTCAGAATGTGTCTTCCTTCGGACAGAAGAGTCGTATTTGCAAATTTTACAATGAGGGATCGTGCAGCAATGAAGGTAACCACGGTATCTACAGACATATCTGTTCCTTGTGTTCCAAACAAGGTCGTACTTCATCACATCCAGAATTTAAATGTAGTTTTCGTGTGAACGTCAGATCACAAGAGGTCAAGGCAGTGTCAGCAAGGTAGGAGCCAGCAGGATCACCTGGACAACCTGCAAGGACAAAACAGAGCTATGTGTATAAAGTAACAGACAATAAAGTTAAATTAAATGAAGATAACAATAATGAACAATCAAGGACAAAACAGAGCTATGTGTATAAAGTTACAGACAATAAAGTTAAATTAAATGAAGATAACAATAATGAACAATTAAGTGGTGTTTATATGAACAGAATGCATTTAGTTAATAAGCAAGAGTGTAAAAATGATACTAATGCTTATGATAATGGTTGTGAAAATATGTATTACGGTAATATGAACAATGCTAAATATTTACAGCATGATATATTGTCTGGGGCTGTCCAGGGGGGTGGCAGCAGTGATGGTCGGGCACCAGAGTTCAAAAAATTTCGGGTTTTTGATGCCTGGGGTGAGTTGAAATTGTCGTTTGCTGCCATCTCCATGGACGGGCCATGGGAAGAACTAACAAAAGTGTGGGGGAGTCAGATGGTAAACTTCGATAGTATACCATACACTGTGCTTCGCATTGTGAGTAACCATGGCGAACGCCACCGGCAGCTATTGCATATAGATGGAGAAGAGGGATCTGACCTCCAGGGTTTCTTCTGGTGGTTTCAGGAGAAGGGAGATATAAGATTACAAATTTTGCACAGGGATATTGAACAGTACATGGAAGTCGTAGGAAGGGGTTACTTTTTAATACGAACTGATTCAAAATTCCAGTTTATCACAAAGGATTTGAAGCAGGAGGCAAAGCAAGCCTATTGGGAATATATGAGAGAAAAAATAGCTTGGGAGCGCCATGGTTGCTCGTATGTGAAATATATGCAGTATGTAATTGATGGTCTTATACATCAGATGGAAAATATTAATGTACAAAGTGATGATGAAAGTATAAAGGTCGAATCACAACCATTGACTGATGGTATTGTTGAGGACAAGATGGGGATTTGTATTAGGGAGCGCGTTCGGGTTAATCCGCGTAACAACCACGATCTGTCGGATTATAATATACGAACCAAGAAGGTGGGTCATCTGGCATTGGACAGTACAGATTTTCGATTCATTGGTCCGGATCGTTTGCCTGTAGCCATAGATTCGATAGATAAGTGCTTAAGAATAGGAACAATCATAAGGAATACAAACTTACCTAACTATCGCATGGCAAGAATTCCTTTGATATCAGGCCTGAATATCCCAGCTTGGGAGCGACAATTGCAGGGTTATCCAGATGACAGATTAATTCAATACATAAAATTTGGCTTCCCTCTGTCCCTGATATCTCCAGACAGGTTGCATAACCAAGAGGTATCCAATCATTTTTCGGCTCGACAGTATCCACAAGATATACAGAAGTACTTGAACAAAGAAATTAGTTTGGGGGCCATGCTGGGTCCTGTTGATAGCGTGGATTCTAAAGACTTCCACTGTTCACCTTTAATGTCACGACCTAAGGATGGGGATAGTAGAAGGGTCATCATGGACCTCTCATTCCCCCAGGGTAATGCATTAAATGATCAGGTAACTAAAGAAAAATTTGATGGTACTCCTTTAGTACTGAAACTACCTTCTATTGATGACTTTGTTCAAGACATTGTTAGTATCAAGGAAGACCCAGTTATGTTTAAAATAGATGTGGCCCGAGCCTTCAGGAATCTACCTGTAGACCCAGTCGATGCCCTTAAGTTGGGGATTAAGTGGGAGGGCAGTTTTTATCTGGATAAGTCGGTCGCGTTCGGCTGGATCTTCGGGACAGCTTCGTTCCAATTATTATCAGACTCCATAGCTTACTTCATGAGAGATTATTGTAATCTTCACTGCTACATAGACGATTATGTAGCGGTTTTACCAAAAATTAAAGCAGACGTAGCTTTTGATAAATTATGTTCACTGTTGCAAGAGCTGGGCCTCCCCTTGAATATTGCGAAGCTCACCCCCCCCACCAAACGCCTCACATATTTGGGCATTGACATTGATCTTGATAGTAACACAATGGCCATAAACGAAGAAAAATTACAGGATATTTATGCAGAGTGTGTTAAGGTCAGGGGTCAAAAATACCTGTCTAAAAATAAGTTTCAGGCGTTGATGGGGAAACTTTTATACATACAGAAGATAGTGAAACCGGCTCGAGTGTTTATTAATAGGATTTTGGCCACATTTAGGGAAGGTAGTCATAAACAAAAAATTTATTTAAACAAGGCCTTTCACGCAGATATAGACTGGTTTATTAAGTTTCTCCCTTCATTCAATGGGATCACCTTCATTGAAAAGAACGCGGTCGATGACACCCAGTCACTATTCCTGGATGCGTCCCTTACTGGGTTGGGTGCAGTCTGGAGAGATCGTGTATATGCGACTCCAGTGAGGGAGATACCAGGCTTTGTTCTAACAATCGTACATCTGGAGATGTTCAATGTCTTGTTGGCCTTGAGGGTTTGGGGTCAACACTGGCGTCATTCAAGCGTCAAAATTTTTTGTGACAATCACAGCGTTGTCCAGGTGGTCAAAAATGGCAAGACTAGGGACCCTTTTCTGGCACTGTGCATAAGGAATATTTGGCTTTACACAGCAATATATGATGTTCATTTAATCATTGAACACATTGCTGGTAAAGAAAATAGGATTGCTGATACTTTATCTCGCATACATTCTAATAAATTGGTGGATGAAAATATATTGAAGCATTTAGTCAAAAATTATCATTGGGAACCGATTTTCCACTCTTATTTTGACTTGACCTTGCATATATAATTGTAGATCGAAATCTGGGAGCTCCTTCCAATGCCTTGGCAGAAGCAGCAATTCACAGAATCAGGATAGCATACAGACCATCCACCAGGGCTTCTCATAGAGTCCACTTCTCCACTTACCTGGCATTTGTGTTATTTATGGATTTACCCTTGGAATTCACAATTCACTCCATCATTACTTTTCTTGAATATCTGTTCATCAATCAGATTTCTCATAAGGTCATGTTAAATTACATGTCATCTTTAAGATTCATGGCAAAAAATTATCACTGGGACATAGCCCCTTTAGAGAGCCCCCTGGTGGGGGCGTATCTTAGGAGTATAAAAATTAACTTCACCTATTCCCCAACAGTCAGAGGTGTGTTTGATATTAATATGATGCATTTTATTTCGGCGGCTTGCGACATTCTCTCAGACCCCCCCCCTCTTCAGAGCTGCCTTTTTAATAGCTTTCTTTGCATTTCTGCGCATGTCAAACATTGCCCCCCATTCCAAGGCGGCTTTTGATCCATACCGCCACATTCTCCGTCAGGACGTATTGTTCCTTCATCCAGGGGCCCATATTCTGTTGAAATGGACAAAAACCTTGCAAGATCGATCAGCCCATCACTTTGTTCAGATTCCAAACCTTAAAAATCCCCGACTATGTCCTGTCAGGGCTATCAAGGAATTGATTGAGTCCAGACCCCTCCATCCTCAAGCTCCCTTATTCGTTCACAAAAATTCTCCTTATACCGTGGTTATAGACACCACCATCAGAGCGGCATTGAAAACCGTCCTTACCCATTTACACATTCCTATTAGAGGGCATGGGTTTCATTCCTTCAGAAGATCTGGAGCTACCATGGCATTTGATAATAATGTTCAGCTCCAACACATTATGGCCCACGGGTTGTGGCGGAGCTCGGCGGTATGGCAGTATTTGCAAAACGCATCTGTGGCTCCCTCCATTATCCCTCTCACCTTTGCCAAGGTCATTTCATCTTAGCTCGGATTGGCGCTTGGTGGTTTTT
This sequence comes from Sabellastarte sp. h YS-2021, assembly GCA_964017235.1. Taxonomy (NCBI): domain Eukaryota; kingdom Metazoa; phylum Annelida; class Polychaeta; order Sabellida; family Sabellidae; genus Sabellastarte; species Sabellastarte sp. h YS-2021. The sequence continues at coordinate 63,490,646 of OZ024929.1, read as the reverse complement.
CAGATTTCATCCATAAAATCTGCAAACTTTATATTTTAAACATATACTAACATGTAAAATAAAATATGCCCAAACACTCAGCAGCTTACATTATTCTGACCTTGTGGCTTTAATCTACGACCTCTAGAAACTGTGTACGACACGGCCTGTATAGGGGCCTGTCCAGTCAGTTTATGGTCGACCTTAATAGAATTTACTATTGCTGTTCTGGTTCGTAGTTCTCCACCAATAGCAGGTCACTTCACGCTTCATGAAGCGTATGAAACGATAGGGTCCATCATATTGGATTCTGCAATCGAAGGACATACAAGGTTACAGATAGAAGTTAAAAAGAGCCCTCCAGTCCCACCCCCACGTCCAGCAGGCTAAACGATTGTATTATGATGGGGTGCATGGGTTTGGGTACTAGTTGCCAAATAAATAAAATTAATTCTTTTATGTTCACTAGTTGTAACAGTTTTTATTATTTTATGTGATATCAGGTTCTTTTACACGAGTTGTATTCATTTTATCAGAGAGCATATTGTGATTGGTGGTTTTTCAGATTTCATCCATAAAATCTGCAAACTTTATATTTTAAACATATACTAACATGTAAAATAAAATATGCCCAAACACTCAGCAGCTTACATTATTCTGACCTTGTGGCTTTAATCTACGACCTCTAGAAACTGTTCATAATGTCCTTTATATATTTTTTAGTTTACAAGAAAGGAAAACAGGATCTGCAGAGAACTTAATCAATAAAAACCCAGGAATCACATTAGAAGCTTGAGATGAAATTGAAAATTTCACATTTGGGAGTGTGGTGTTCTATAGGTTTTCAATCAGAAAAACGGACTGGCCATTCATGACCCAGTTAGGAGGAAATAACACTTTAAAGCCCTGTGATGTCACACATGTTGAAGATGTCACTTATTTGCAATGGCATTCACGTGTTCAACTTCATTATGTCAAAGAAGTACACTTGCATTTTTGTGAATATTCAGCCTAACTTTATCTAGCTGTAACTTATCAATTCATAGTTTATAACATATGGCTTATTTTATACAAATTATTCCAGGAAAATCTGAATATTTTGGTTTGGTTGAAGGATTATAAATTATTTATTGTTTTTGTGGTACTGTATTTTATTAGATGAAGTTCTAGTTTAAGCAGATAGATGCATACGATGTGCCAACTTCAGAGATTAGAGACTCTAGAGGACACTATATGCCAAACGCCAACGGCTGATTTAATTGAAGAGTATAGATTAATTAAAAGGGAAATAGAAAATATTTATCATCAAAAGGCTAATAGGATGCATAATAAAATCTTAATTCCACAAAAGATTACTTCATTATGAAATTTGGCTGTGTTTACCGACTGGGTATGAGCAGGGACAATGGAATTGTAGTATAAATATTACATACAATAATAACCAAAGTAAAAACAAAGAGCATACCAAAAAAATAAATTTATTTGCAGTTTCGAGGCTTCAATTGTTTAAATTTCAAAAGAATCTCCTTTCATTTGTAAATAAACAAAATTACATCAAAACGATGTTTTTAACAAACCAAAGCACGTCATTATTACTTTAAAACGCATATTTAGTCATATTTACGTCATAAATCTTAAGATGACGTCACAAAAAAATATTTTTTACTATTGCGTCACAAAAATCAAAATTTTAAATTTTTGCAATTTTTCACCATGACGTCACAAAATCGAAAATTAAAAAAAAATTTCAATTATTCAAAAATTCACTTTAATGTCAAAAATCTCAAAATTGTTTAATTCGCAAATTTTTAACTATGATAATAAAAATCAATATCCTCAACAAAAGAATTCAAATTAATCAAATTGTAAGAGAGATAACATTTATACTACAATTCCATTGTCCCTATTTATACCCAGTGGGTACACAGCCAAATTTCACAATGAAGTAAGTTTCCTTGATTTTCCTGGCCAAAATTACCATTGATGTTTTCAAACAGAACTTGCACTCTGAAATGATCTAAACTGTGGCCAAAAGAGTTGAAGTGAATAGCCTACCTCTTTATGTCAATTTTTGTTCTTAGATATTCCAAGTTCATAAAGTTTTGCTACTTCGCTCTTTTAAATATCCATATAAAATAATAAACAAAGTAGAAACAAAGCGCATACAAAAAAATTAATTTATTTGAGCTTTCGGAGCTTAATAATAAATTTCTGATGAAGGAGTGAAGCTCCAAAACCTCAGATAAATTTTTTTTGTATGCTCTTTGTTTTTACTTTGTTTTTTATTTTATATGGCTAGTAAAATAAGACCACTACCTGGTAATAATATATGCCTGATCATCAAGCAAAGTTTCTTGGGGCGGAAGGGTAGTGAAGCTGTGTACTCCTTGCCATATAACATGGAAGTTACCCGGAATATAGCAATTTGTTCACCGCAGTGTAATAAGCCACAATTTTGATGGTCAAAGTATCTGTCCAATGTATTCACTGAGGGCAGGGGTTACACTAGCATACAAAAAATAAATTTATTTGAGCTTTCAGAGCTTCACTCCTTCATCAAAAACAGCTTACAATTGTTTAAATTTGAAAAAAAAGCTCTTTTTATATGTAAATAAACAAAATTACATCAAAATGATGTTTTAACGAACCAAAGCACGTCATTATTACTTAAAACACATATTTGGTCATATTTATGTCATAAATCTTAAGATGACATCACAAAAAATTATTTTTAATTTTTTTTGTCATTGTTTCACGATGACTATTGGTGGAGCGATTCGCCAAGTTCGATTTCCGAACTCAAGTCCATGTTTTAGCATCTACATAGATCCCATTGGAAATGTTGGCGACGAAAAAAACCACGAAAATATGGAAGACGTTTTGAGTGGACGATAATAAAAATAGTACAATGTGAGATCGTTCTTATAATTTTTATGGACTTTTATTGTTTTATGAAGTCCTTAAGGGTGATAATCGGGAAATTATGCGATCGCGGTACTTCATTTTTATGTTCAATGTATGTTTAAGTAGCCATAACTTCCTTATTTCTTGTCCAATTTTTATAATTTTTCACCATTATGTTCAGTTTAATTAGCTGAATTCTGTCATACTGATATTTTATGTTACTTTAACACATTTGTCACTATTTAGAAGTTTACATGTTTATTATCATCTATGACACTTCTTGACAATAAAGTGACAGAATTTGCTTCCATTTTATTCCAGAAAATAGCTATTTTACGATCGTAAATGAATTAAAGATAACATAGAACCACAGTTCAACATATATATCATTAATATATCAGGAAATATTGATAGATTTCAAAGAATATTACCGACAGTTATTTCTACTAGAAACCGAGATCAATGTTCAAAAGAAACAAAGTAGCAATAAATCCATGATCAATAGATTTGGTTTGAAAAATGTACTATGATGTAATTGCAGTCAGGATTTTCCCTCTCATGAGAAGGGCAATAAACTTTATTTTTTATAATTTAAATTATTATATTTAACGACATGTACTTGAAAACTTTTCCAAAAAAATTATGATACAGGAATATAGTAAACTTTTATTTTGGTACAATTTCTTGATAATTTGACCCACTCCATAAATCGATCCACTTCATGCTAACCCATGTATTTGTAAATCCGTCAGTTCATATTTTTTATGGAAGGAATTTTGTAAAAGTCCCTGTATGACCCAAAAATCGATTCGACTCGATTAATCATCACCGGACTTTTCCGATTAATCGATTTTGATTTTTAAGTCCGATTCCCACCACTAGTCATAGTCTATGATGTCACAAAATCGAAAACTTTAAAATTTTTAAAAAATTTTTAAAATTCACTATGATGTCAAAAAATCGAAAATTTTTCAAACTCGAACAATTTTAATTTAATTATATTAATTACAAAAGAGAAAATGAAGAACAGAAATACGGAAAATCTTTAAATTCACTCACCACTGAACCTGTGTTTTTGTATCAACTGTTAAACTATACACCCTATTTTTTATGAAGTCATTTGTTGTTAAACATGCAAGGCAAGAATAATAATTACATTTTAGGCCGTGAATCATTAAATAATCAACATTTTATGGCAATAACAAAACTTTCTTTATCCAATAAACTGGGATTAAGTGCTTCAATTTCAGTTTAAAATCATTAAAATGGTTAAAAAATTTATATCTACAAAGTCAAGCATTACACATTAATCCACAGATCGAATGGTGAACAGGTATTTCAATTATTGGTTTTTAATCGTAAAACTTCATTTTTATCTCTGAATCATATACATGTTGCCTATGGCATAATGTATATAAGAGTAGAAACAAACGAGAGTTTAACTTTATCAATATATTTGTTACCTAGTTCTTATCTATTCTATTATCTATTCTATTTTGACATTTTCACATTTTTTTTTTCAAAAAGAGTTTATTTCTATCTAGTGCACACAACAGCTGTTGAAAATAAACAGAAGTAATAATTTCACAACACAGATTAAACCAGAATTCCTATCACACATGGAAAAGTCCCATCAAAACAGTTGTTTTTAGCTCTGTTTACAGTAAGATTTATACTATGTTATAACAGAGACAAGATTAAGGTCTTATAGTACTATCTCCCTACACATCTTTGTGTTTACGCCTCTGTTTCACTTATGCCAAGTGACATCCCATCCACCACAATTTCACAATTGGGAGCAAAATCTTCTGCAATCTTATCGGCCAGATGATTTATCTTTTCACACTTTTTCCCTTTTTTCATGGTTGCGTCTGTTCTGGAGAGGTTTAAAACATGTTTTAAAAATTCTTTGTCAGTGAATTTCCAGGAGACGGCTAATATTCCACCAATTTTCCCCAATCATAATGGCATTGTGAATTTATATTTTTACTTGTGATCTGCTCAATGTTTTCATGAAGAGACTATTGTTTACCCTAATATATACTTTTATGGCAAAGATTAATCTTTTGATGTGGAAAAATAACTCATAACAGATTCCAAGTCTAACAATGAATCTTTTCAGCCATCCCGACATCTTAGCACCAATTTCTGTGGTTTGTAGAAGATATGTCCAGGCAGGCTTCCTGATTAAAAAGTTAAGTCATATAAGACATAAGAGATAACTCTTAAAGCCTTAATGATAACTCGATTGAAAAGATAAGTCACGAGAGATAAAATATAACTGGTAATCCCCAAACGATATAAAATAATAAACAAAGTAAAAACAAAGAGCATATAAAATAAATAAATTTATTTGAGCTTTCAGAGCTTCACTCCTTCAACAGAAATAGCTTACAATTGTTTAAATTTGAAAGAAAGCTCTTTTTATATGTAAATAAACAAAATTACATTAAAATGATGTTTTAACAAAGCAAATCACGTCATTATTACTTAAAACACATATTTAGTCATATCCCCAAACGATAACTCTTTTTGTCTGCCAACAGAAAAGATAAATTGACAGTGACTCAGAGGAGAATAGTTGTAAAAGTGAGGAAGAGTATAAAGTCGCAAGTCACATCAATTCACTCATTGTTGTTTCTACCTTCAGAGGTGCATCAACTTTATTTTCAACAGCTAAGATTTATCACAGTGACATTTAACAGTGAAGGAAATTTGTATTTATTGAGTTGTTCAATTTGAAAATGCCATAAAGGAAGAAAGTTATAAGGAAATTTGAAACAGGAGATATGAAGCTGGGCTAGGCGCATGGTAAGTCATCTCAAGGGGCTATCTCGAAAGTCATCCCATAGACCCAGAGAGATCCCAACACCTGACCAGGAGGTTAGGAAGCAGGAGGATAAGATACAGCAGTTCGAGGAGTCTGAAGGGACAACAGAGTCTGAGACTCCAGAGAACCATGATTGTTGGACGCTTGGGTACTTGCAGGTGACTACATATGAGATAAAACAGAAGGAAAAGATGAAAACTGATTTCTTTTCAGTTAAAATTACAAAGGCTATAACTGATTTTATGAGGGACTGCTAATGCCTTATACAAGAGGGACCCACTTTACAAAGACAAACATGGGAAGGACATTCTGTGATCTGACTTCTGTTACATTAGAAAGCTGGACCCTGAAAAAGGCCAGAAATAGGTGCAATCGCACATAAGCATGTCCGGGAAAACATACCCAGTCCAGATCTGTGTAAAATAATAAAAGTAAATACAAAAAATATATTTATTTGAGCCTTTCGGAGCTTCACTTTTTCATCAGAAATAGCTTACAATTGTTTAAATTTGAAAAAAGCTCTCTTTATGTGTAAAGAAACAAAATTACATCAAAATGACGTTTTAATTAACCAAATCACGTTCTTATTACTTAAAACACATATTTTAGTCATATTTACATCATAAATCTTAAGATGACCTCACAAAAAAATTATTTTTTTTATTATGACGTGACAAAAATCAAAATTTTTAATTTTTTGCAATTTTTCACTATGACGTCACAAAATCGAAAATTTTTAAATTTTAAAATTTTTTTTTTGAAGTTCGCTATAATGTCAAAAAATCCAAAATTTCTTAAATTCGCACAATTTTAACTATGAGAATAAAAATCAATATCCTCAACAAAAGAATTGAAATTAAACAAATTATATATAAATTAATAAAGTAAAAACAAAGAGCATACCAAAAAAAAATAAATTATGCTCTTTGTTTTTACTTTGTTTATTATTTTATATGGATATTTAAAAGAGCGAAGCAGCAAAACTTTATTAACTTTGAATAAACAAATTGTAAGAGAGATAACATTAATACTACAATTCCATTGTCTCTGTTCATACCCAATGGGTACACACAGCCAAATTTCATAATGAAGTAACTATCCTTGATTTTCCGGGCCAAATTACCATTGATGTTTTCAAAACAGAACTTGCACTCTGAAATGATCTAAACTGTGGCCAAAAGAGTTGAAGTGAATAGCCACCTCTTTATGTCTATTCTTGTTCTTGACATCTCTCAAGTGTTCTCTTATCCTATCTCCTAACCTCCTTTCTGTTTCCCCGATATAAATCTCTCCACATTTAGTACATGCAATGCAATAAATGACATCTTTGCTAATACAAGAAAATCTACCTGAAGGAGTAAATTTACCTCTAGGGCCCTCAACTGTGTGTACCTCATTGAAAACAAAGGGACATGTAAGACAACGTTTTCTACCACATGGCAAAGTCATGCCAGACACATCTTTTGAACTGAATTTAGAGTGGACCAGCATGTCTCTTATGTTCCTGTTCCTACGGTATGAAATCAGAGGTTTTTCTTGAAACAAATAGCCCACTTCCTTGTCAAGATTTAGCATGTGAAAATTCTTCTCCACAATGTCTTTGATTGCCTTACTGTGAGAATTGTATGTAAGGGTAATTATAACCAATGGTCATACAAGTCAATCATATTGCCCCCATATAATGATGAAGTGTGGGCACTGGTTCAAGTCAATTATATTGCCACCATATAATGATAAAGTGTGGGCACTGCATAACAAAGTACATCCAGAAAAAAAAATTATAGTGAATTTGAAAAAAAATATATAAAATTTAAAAATTTTCGATTTTGTGATCTCATGGTGAAAAATTGCAAAAATTTAAAAAGTTTGATTTTTGTGATGTAGTAAAAAAAATAATTATTTTTGACGTCATCTGAAGATTTATGACGTAAATTTGACTAAATATGTGTTTTAAGTAATAATGACGTGATTTGGTTTGTTAAAACATCATTTTGATATAATTTTGTTTATTGTAGAAATAAACTACGTATGCGCGGACTTTATTGGCGATTCAATCACAAAAATAACTTCAAATAAAGGACGAGGGCCGGAGGCACGAGTCCTTTATTTAGAGGGTATTTTTGTGATTGAATCGCCAATAAAGTCCAAGCAAAAGTAGTTTATTTCTATTATAAAACGATTTTTGTAGTTTTATCCAATGTTCACTGATTTTGTTTGTTTTCAATTTTATTTTCGAGATTATGTTGCGCAACCATGTTTGCAGGTTGGAACAGCGTACATTTGTTCCTCTATAAAAGTACTCTCACGAAATGCGCAGAGACGCATTTTCGTCGACTGCGCAGGTGTCCGTTTTATAATTACACTTAAAAAGATTTTTTTTTAATTTAAACAATTGTAAGCTATTTCTGATGAAGGAGTAAAGCTCCGAAAGCTCAAATAATTTTTATTTTTTAATTATTTTATAATATATATATAACATCACTTTACACATTCAATTGAATTAACCTCCTTTAACCCAGCTAAATAATTCACTTGAATTAGATGTTTTTCTACTTGTCTTTTGTTATATAGTGCTATGAAATCAACAAAAACAGATAACGATTTCAGTAAGCATGCAATTGATATCAAGTAATAGACAAATGACAGGTTGAGATTTTAAACATTTTGACACTACTTTTGGGCTTAAGATAAAATGTTAGCCATATTCAGCTAAATTATCGAATATTGACCCTAGGGAACATCCTTAATATGCTGACCAGTCCCATTCTCGGCTATCCAAATTAATTTATTTATTTGATATGCTTTTTGTTTTTACTTTGTTTATTATTTTATATGGATACTTAAAAGAGCGAAGCAGCAAAACTTTATTAACTTGGAATAAAAAATATAGACAGATCTAGCCCTGATACAAGGGAATCTACTTGTGGCCTAGTACATATATGCAAGATATGCAAGAAATCCCTGCAATGGTCAGAAAATTGTGATAAAGTGTTTAGATTTTTACACTTTTGGTGAGGTATCTTACTTGTACTGGCGCTAGCCAACAGATAAACAAACAGATCTGCATGATTTGAACAATTTTTTATCCTCGATAGATAAGGCGTCTTTTACAAAACAGCATGCCTCTGGGCCTTGTAGTTGTGGAGGAGTTGTTCATGCTGACGCATATCCAAATGCTCTAGAATGAGGAGTTACCAGTTTTAAATACTCCAGAGAATTTCAATAACATTTTGAAGATCAGCAAAATCCACCAAGATGATAAGTACAGTTTTTGTAATAGGGTATCTGAAAATATAGAGCATATTTTTGAAGATTATACCAATAAATATGTCAAAGGTTTTGAGGACGTCCTAGTAATAAACAGGTTGAGCAAGTTGTACCTGAATAGTGTGTTTAAAACATGGGCAACTGATTGAACATCCATACATTTGATAAGTCAAGAATATTCGCACAAACAGCAGACACACCATATGGTAATGTGACTGGGTACAATGTTGCGCCATTTTCATTACCATAATATTCATATTGAATAAGTCTGGTGGGTCAGACTGGGTGCTGAGTGTAATATACATATTTCAGAAGGACACATGTCAACAAAAGCACTTGAAGGACTTGATATCTCCATGCTATATTGTTGTTTTTCAGTCATTTGTTCTTTCATATAGACGTAAATTAGTAAGATGAAGACATCTGTATCATCACAGATTACTTTGATGTGTGAGTCATCTGTATGTGATGCAATTGGTGCCATGTGATTAATTATGATGGCATTATCTTTACTTTTTGGATCCTATCTCTCAGCGGACTTTTGACATACTTATACCAGCGTAAGATCTTTTCCATTTACTTCAATTTTTGTTCTATTTGTTGAAAATCTGTTAGATTGCATTGGCCAGATCAAATACATCAGTTACACTATGTTGAAAATGAAAATAAGTATCAGTTTTGTGAAGGAAGATTTTTTTTGTAGACTCATGTTATGTCAGAAAATTGAAAAAAATGTTATTTTTATATAAAGGAGCAATAATATAAATTTATTTGACGTTTCGGAGAGTCACTCCTTCCTCAGAACACAAACCAATTCAAATACATACAGTCACTTTCACAAAATTGATCATAATGTGTGAAAATTCAGGCCATCTTGAACAAATACATCCGATAAAAACCAGACCTGATTTGTCACAGTTTCAATCATTTCAGAAATTACTATACCTTTAATGAAGTTGAAGTTTGAAGTTGCACTTTGGGGTTACCATGAATGAATTTTAGTAAGAGCTTTCTCTGGTGCAGGGCAATGCTATAATTTTAGCTATCATTTTTAAGTCATCCGCATCTATGTCCATTGTTGTCCATAATCTGTGATACCCAATACCTTTTGTTATAAAACTGTGTACTTATTAAACAACAGGGGCTGAGATTGTACTTTTCATGGACAAGTACACTGTTTTATAACAAAATATTTAGGCTATCACTGACATGAACATTAAGAGATACAGACATCATGGAATAATACATGTATGTGGTATTGTAAAATGGATCTGGATTAAAATAACCAATTCTGAAAATAAAATGGAATACATCACAAAATGATGAAAAAACACTGTCAAAAACATTCTTTTATCAAAATTTGGTGGGTAAATGTAAAAACTGATATTTATGTTCTATTTAAACCTTGTATCACATCAAACATAGATTCTTTTGACCCCAGAACCCTTAGACTTAGACACCAAGATTGTGTCTCTAAACATAATAGAACCAAAAATATGTGTAAAAATAGAATTTTCTACAATTTATGGCAGCCATTTGGCACCCAGCTGATTTTCCATAAGGACAGCTCAGGGATGTCAAATCAACAAAAAAAATTCCATAATAGCAACAAAACATGCTTTCTCACATATCCACTGGACTACAACTCTGAACAATCTGCCTATCAAGAGGATCTTCCAGAGTAAAAACATACCTCCGTCAAAGATAATGTCTTTAATAACTTTAATAACTTGAAAGATAATGTCTTTTGAGGTGTTATTTCTTTGTCAGTTTTTTCGGTTTGTCTGTTTCTATCTGTCTGTTTACTTGCAAAATAACTCAAAAAGTTATGGGTAGATGAAATTTCCAATTCTCGGTCACAGCCACAGAAATTAAAAACTATAACTTTTTTTTCGGTAAAGGCTCTCTCTTAGTTGGTTTTATGGGTATTCTAATATTTGATGTGAGATTTGTGGCATTTCGACTTCCTATTTTATTTGGTTCTTTTCCTTGGGACCCCAATTCTCTCATCATTTACGCACATAGTTACATTGGCAATACTAAGAAATGGTCATTTACAGTTTAATAAATTTTGGTTTGATAAATCAATTAAAATTTCAGTTATTATAAAGCATTACAGAACATCTGTCTGCATTTAAGGCAGACTTTAAGTCACAGTAACTATGAGCTGGATTCCAGTTCATCTATCCATGTGCATAGAAATAACTGTTGCTACAGAGACAACAAGTAAACCAGAAACAATGATGAAATGGCCTTCATCAACAAGATATTAAGATTTTTCCTGAAGGAAACCATCAGGGAATCAAATCCAGATAGGTGAAATGCAAGTGAAATACAAATGAACTGAACATTAACCAAATCTCATATGTGGCCTTGTGGGGTAGCCAAGTTGGCATCTTATCACAGACAGTCACCTCTGTCCAGAGCTGGAAATGCTCCAAATATGACCCTGGCTGTTGAACGGGATGTAAAACCTAACTTTAACTTTGACTTAATGTGCAGCGGTGTCTAAAAGGAAGAGTCTCTTAGATAGCTTCGGTTGGTTAAAGAAATACAAACGTTCCTGATTTTTTTACTCTTTGATTCCTTTTTGAAACTCAAATGGAATATGCTGAAAACAACTCATGGCGTCTTGAATGATCTTAGACTTAAACTTAGATAATCAACTAATACTCACCTTTTTAATATGTACTGTTCATAGTTTGCATCAGCCACCATCCAGTTGTGCAATTTTGCAATATTTACATGCATAGGAAGATCCCGATATTGTTTTGAATGTGTACTTCTTTCAACAGCTTCCAAAGCACTGGATTTCAGTGGAACTACTTGAAGCCCCTTTTCTGACTCTGTCATGTTTGGACTTGTATTTCTATCTAATGTAATAACAAAAATAAAACTCATCTGATATGATGAATAGATAAAAACTGTATTTAATATTGACTTTAATGGATACAGTTCTCTGATCAGACATCAGTCACTGGGTGTAGTGGGACAGAAATGAATCTGAATTTCATGCTTCCATTATTTATCTAAATCAAGGAAGAAATCAAAGCACCATTGTATAACAAAATATAGCAGGAAAAATTTGACAGCTGTAATTATACAACTGCTCAACTTTACTTCAATAGAAAAAAAATCAGAAAGATCAAATTATCCTTAACATAAGGGAATTTATAACAAATAAGACATATTTATATTATTGCAAAGAAAGGATGTCAGAGCATTTAGAGTTATTTTATATCTCATAGTTATACTCAGTTTAAGTTGTTTTTTTTCATTTCAAAACAGTATCTCAAAAAGGGGTTGACAGATTTGCCATGTAATTGTAACTACATTTTTATGGTGTGTCCTATTTCAAGGTGACCTTAAACTCCCATGTATACAATAATTATGATGAGCTTTTACTTCTAGTATAGTGAAAAAAATACATGTATATGTAACTGGCAATAGGTAAGGGCCATACAGTAAGGTGATCTTACTTAAGTTTGTCAAATTTTAAACAGTATTTCAAATACTCTGTAATTCTAGGCATGTTTAAGTTCCAGATGTAACAAACCTTGACCCAGACCCTTCATGAAAAGGTTATGTTAAAACTCCTTCGCAGCTATAAACTATCATTGAGTTTAAGTTTGTGACAATTTTGGGGGGTTTTGGAAGATATTTTATGTGGTAGTTAAGATTTTTTGTTCATTGACATTCATCATGTACATATATCTAGCCCCCAAAACGTCTATTTTGTAATGTTAGAGTAAATAACTGATATTTTATAAACTTATGAGTTAAGGTTGCATCAGTATTGTGTAACTAGCAGCTGTGATGGTTCACATATATGACCAGCATCATCGTCACACTTTGTTTCTGGGAAATATTTCAAAAATTTGTTGTAGGATGAAATTTAAATTTGGCATGTGGATGTTGTGGGTGATGGATATGTACCCTACTTTAAGATGACCTGAAAACTCCCACTATTAACACATTTTTTTGTGATTTGTGGGCAATAACTTAAAAATGCAATCACAGATTCAAATCACATTTGGTATATGGATGTAACTGGTCTTCAAGGTGTGAACTATTTTAAGATGACCTTTAAACTCCTAGTGATAAGATAATTATATTCAATTTAGTCTTTGTTGAATATCTCAAAACTCCTTGATAGATTTGATTTAAATTTAGTATCTTGAAGTATCTAATCCTAAAGATGGGCCCTATTTCAATATCCATATAAAATAATATACAAAGTAAAAACAAAGAGCGTACAAAAAAATTAATTTGAGCTTTCGGAGCGTCACTCCTTCATCAGAAATAGCTTACAATTGTTTAAATTAGAAAAGAAGCTCTTTTTATGTGTGTAAATAAACAAAATTATATCAAAATGATGTTTTAACAAACAAAAGCACGTCATTATTACTTCAAACACATATTTATTTATATTTACGTTATAAATCTCAAGCTGACGCCACAAAAAACTAGACAAAAGTTTTTGTACACAAAAACAAAGCGTCCCTACAGCTTTTAAGCTTTATATAAAATGCTAAAGGACTAATGTGAAGAGGTAAATGTTATTGGTGAAGAGAAATGTTCGTGAAAAGGACCATGTTAGGATCACAAGAGTGACCTTAAAATGAAAAAAACACTCAGTGCCTATGAACGGGTTCTGTATCAGCTGACTGTGTGTTTTCAGCTGCAAAGAAGAAGAAGCACTTTAAAGTTTGACTCTGCTTGTTTGACCTTGAAGGAGAGGCCCAAGGTCAAATCTGACCACATCAAAAGATTTCAAGCCCATCGGGCATCACTCCGAGCGTCACTCCTTCATCAGAAATAGCTTACAATTGTTTAAATTAGAAAAGAAGCTCTTTTTATGTGTGTAAATAAACAAAATTATATCAAAATGACGTTTTAACAAACAAAAGCATGTCATTATTACTTCAAACACATATTTATTTATATTTACGTTATAAATCTCAAGCTGACGCCACAAAAAACTAGACAAAAGTTTTTGTACACAAAAACAAAGCGTCCCTACAGCTTTTAAGCTTTATATAAAATGCTAAAGGACTAATGTGAAGAGGTAAATGTTATTGGTGAAGAGAAATGTTCGTGAAAAGGACCATGTTAGGATCACAAGAGTGACCTTAAAACGAAAAAAACACTCAGTGCCTATGAACGGGTTCTGTATCAGCTGACTGTGTGTTTTCAGCTTCAAAGAAGAAGAAGTACTTTAAAGTTTGACTCTGCTTGTTTGACCTTGAAGGAGAGGCCCAAGGTCAAATCTGACCACATCAAAAGATTTCAAGCCCATCATTTTCTATATGTAGGTATACCATCCCAAACCTCTAGGACCAATAATAAATGAGTTATAAGCACTTTAAAGTTCCTATCCTCGTTGGACCTTGAAGGAGAGGCCTAAGATCAAATCTGACCACACCAGAAGATTCCCAGCACATGATTTCCTACATGTTGGTTTACCATCCTAAACCTGTAGGACCAATAATAAGTGAGTTATAAGCACTTTTAAGTTTGGCTATGCTCATTTGACCTTGAAGGAGAGGGCCAAGGTCAAATTCGACCACAGCAAAAGATTACCAGCCCTTAATTTCTACATGTTGGTTTACCATCCCAAACCTCTAGGACCAATCATAAGCGAGTTAAAAGCACTTTAAAGTTTGGTTATGCTCATTTGACCTTGAAGGAGAGGCCCAAAGGTCAAATCTGACCACACCAGAAGATTCCCAGCACATGATTTCCTACAGGTTGGTTTACCATCCCAAAGCAAGCCACTTATAAGCACTTTTATGTTTGGCTATACTCGTTTGACCTTGAAGAGGAAGCCCAAGGTCAAATGCGACCACACCAAGAGATTCCCTGTCCATGGTTTCCTATATGTTGGTTTACCATCCCAAAGCTCTAGGACCAATAATAAGCGAGTTATAAGCACATTTATGTTTGGCTATCTTCATTTGACCTTAAACGAGGGGCCCAAGGTCAAATCTGACCACACCAGATGATTCCCAGCACATGATTTCCTATATGCTGGTATACCATTCTAAACCTCTAGGACCAATAATAAGCGAGTTATAAGCACTTAAAACTTTGCCTATCCTCTTTTGATCTTTAATGAGGGGCCCCAGGTCAAATCTGACCACACCAGAAGATTTCCAGCACATGATTTCCTATATGTTGGTACACCATCCCAAACCTCTAGGACCAATAATAAGCGAGTTCAAGGCTTAATCGTAGTAAATTTTTTATGAACTTATAATCAATCGCCCGTCAATCGCTCAATTATGGCCCGATTGATCCCAATATCGACTGGCGCCTAGATTCCTCTGTCAGGAATGTGCCTGATTGGCTCCTTAAGATACAGAGATTCAACAAGCAACACATACAATGCATTCAAATGTTTAAAGTTACGGGATATAATAAAATTCAAAACATGTACTCATATTTTCAAAGCTGATAGGAATTTGATACCACCTAAACTAATGGAACGATATAGATATGTCAAGCATGTTCATAACTATAATACAAGGAACTGTGGAAACATTTATCAAAATATCCCCAAAACTTTCCAGAAAAGTAGATGTCCTAGTATTATAGGGGTTAAACTGTACAATCAAATTCTATCACATGTAAGATTGTTGCCATCTATAATAAGCTTCAAAAAGAGATTAAAAGAAGAATTCCTCACTAAATATAAAAAACCATTGCCTATCCAACAAATTATGGTATGACAAATGGAAGTTACGGATCTGTGTACTAAATCTGTGTGTATCTTAATCTATATTTTTACCATTAAGTACTTTGTCAAGTATGTTAAAATTTAATTAACAGACAAACAGTTCAAATTAGCATATTCATTGCTAAATAGCTTCTTTGTGTCATAAATCGAAATCTATTTTATCTGCTGTATTTCTTTCTTGACTTTCTGTTGTCAGTTATGTCCAAGTTAAATAATATTTACTAATAAGTTCATTTGAACTTCAGGCATTTCTGTTTAGTATTTATTGTATGTTCTTAACTTTATGTTGTCAGTTCTCTCCAAATTTAGGGATGTCTAGTTATAAGTTCATTTGAACTTCTGACATTTACTTTCAGCATTTATTTTAAATTGTTGTATTATTACATTGTAATGTAATGCTGAATAAAGATCTATCTATCTATGTATTCCTCCATAATAGTAAAACACCCCAGACCATGTTTATACATAGTTCTGCACAATGTGTGTGGTTTTATTGCTGTTTACCTTTATAAAAGGATCTTAGAGTTCAAGAGGAGATCATTCCCATAAACTGATACATTTGTTGTGTTTTTAACATCTGTATTTTACAACTATCTTAGTCTTTCCCAAAGTCTCTATTTATAACTATATACCTCGAAACAGGACCCAAGTCCAGCTTATGGTTTCCCTTAGGTTGGTTTCATATTGCAAACCTTAGGACCAATAATACGTGAGTTATAACCACTTTAAAATTTGTCATTACAGGTTAGGATGTTTGGTCAAGGTTACTGTAAATATAAACCACCAGCAATTAACCTTACTTATTTCACAAACAGTTCTACAGCTTTAAAAATGAAACAATTATAATATTGTAGGTCATTGTTTTCCTTAACAAAAATATGTGTCCGGTGTATAAAAAAATAAATTATCTGAAAGCTATGTTATATGTAGATAATGTCAGTAGCACACGATATTATTTCTACAATGTTCTGTGACATACTACAGGAAATAAAATGAGTATGATGCAATGTATATTATTATAGGGACTTGTTAAATATGATGCCCATCTTGGGCACATCGATCACCAATATTCCATCAGACAATGCCACAAAGTGATGTGATATTAAAAAGGTGATAAAAATGGTGATTTCAACAGAAACAATCTGTGCACCTGAACAAGGCTACATGATTGTTTTCATCCTTGAAGTATACAACAGTGTCTTTTCTCCAAATTCTCATTGAGTGAGTTAGCCTTGCTTAAGGCTCAAATTTGTACCATATGTTTTCATACTTGTACACAGATATTTGGTATTCATAAAACACTCATGCATGTTTTGAGATATAAACTGAGCAGACATATCATGTGTAAAATCCAGTACATGTTAATTGTAAGAGTACATTATGCAAAATGACCATGTTTTCTGTATCTTTTCTCTTAATTACGAGGGTACTTGAGCCTTAAGTAAGGCTCTGAGTGAGTGTAAAGAAAAGGTTGAATCTACTATTAAGGTGGCATGGATCTGTATACTTTTTGAATATATGCAGTACATCAGACATTTACAACTGTAACAACTTACTATCCTAATATATATCATTAGAACATAATTCAGTGGTAATTCACTTCAAAATATGGTAAACTGAGTGAAGTTTCTGTTTGTTGGATTAATGAAGGGGAAAGATTATAAATTCCTTTTTACAAATATAAAAGAAAGAGAACAAAGTAATATATAGAGTTGTTGTACTCTACAGGAAAAAATATATGTAACTTTAGTCAAAAGCAAGAGGTTGCAAAGTAAATACACTTGTCACAGATATGAAGGCCAACTGCAAAACATTTCAAAATCACAAATGAAAAAAAAATTGCAAACCATGAACTCCTATAGGTTGGTTTAATATCCAAAACTTGTAGGACCAATAATAAGCGACTCATAAGCAAGTTATAAGCACTTTTAAGTTTGCCTATCCTCATTTGACCTTGAAGGAGGGTCCCAAGGTCAAATCCGATCCCAAGAAAAGATTCCAAGTTCATGATTTCCTACATCTTGGTTTACCATCCCAAACCTCTAGGACCAATAATAAATGAGTTATAAGCACTTCCAAGTTTGCCTATCCTCATTTCACCTTGAAGGAGAGGCCCAAGGTCAAATACGACCACACTAAAATATTACCAGCCCATGATTTCCTGCATGTTGCTTTACCGTCCCATACCTCTAGGACCAATAATAAGCGAGTTATCAGCACTTTTAACTTTGACTACCCTCGCTTGACCTTGAAGGGGACCCCAAGGTCAAATCCGACCACAGCATAAGATTTCCTGCCCATGATTTCCTATATGTTGGTATACCATCCCAAAGCTCTAGGACCAATAATAAGCGAGTTATAAGCATTTTTATGTTTGGCTATCCTTATTTGACCTTGAAGGAGGAGCCCAAGGTCAAATCAGACCACACCAGAAGATTCCTGGCACATGATTTCCTACATGTCAGTTTACCATCCCAAAGCTCTGGGACCAATAATAAGCGAGTTATAAGCATTTTTATGTTTGGCTATCCTCTTTTGACCTTGAAGGAGAGGCCCAAGGTTAAATCCAACCACACCAAAAGATTCCCAGGCCATGATTTCCTACATGTTAGTATACCATCCCAAACCGCTAGGACTAATAATAAGCAAGTTATAAGCACTTTTCAGTTTGGCTATCCTCTTTTGACCTTGAAGGAGAGGCCCAAGGTTAAATCCAACCACACCAAAAGATTCCCAGGCCATGATTTCCTACATGTTAGTATACCATCCCAAACCGCTAGGACTAATAATAAGCAAGTTATAAGCACTTTTCAGTTTGGCTATCCTCTTTTGACCTTGAAGGAGAGGCCCAAGGTTAAATCCAACCACACCAAAAGATTCCCAGGCCATGATTTCCTACATGTTAGTATACCATCCCAAACCGCTAGGACTAATAATAAGCAAGTTATAAGCACTTTTCAGTTTGGCTATCCTCGTTTGACCTTGAAGGAGAGGCCCAAGGTCGAATCTAACCACACCAAAAGATTCCCAGCCCATGATTTCCTATATGTTGGTTTACCATCCAAAACCTCTAGGACCAATAATAAGCGAGTTATAAACATTTTTGTTTGGCTATCCTCGTTTGACCTTGAAGGAGAGGCCCAAGGTCAAATCTGACCACACCAGAAGATTCCCAGGCCATGATTTCCTATATGTTGGTATACCATCCCAAACCTCTAGGATCAATAATAAGCGAGTTATAAGCACTTTTCAGTTTGGCTATCCTCGTTTGACCTTGAAGGGGGGGCCCAAGGTCAAATGCGACCACACCAGAAGATTCCCAGCACATGATTTCCTATATGTTGGTATACCATCACAAACCTCTAGGACCAATAATAAGCGAGTTATAAGCACTTTTAAGTTTGGCTATGCTCTTTTGACCTTGAACGAGGGGCCCAAGGTCAAATCGGACCACAGCAGAAGATTCCCAGCACATGATTTCCTATATGTCGGTATACCATCCCAAACCTCTATGACCAATAATAAGCGAGTTATAAGCACTTTTCAGTTTGGCTATCCTCGTTTGACCTTGAAGGGGGGGCCCAAGGTCAAATGCGACCACAGCAGAAGATTCCCAGGACATGATTTCCTATATGTTGGTATACCATCCCAAACCTCTAGGACCAATAACAAGCGAGTTATAAGCACTTTTCAGTTTGGCTATCCTCGTTTGACCTTGAAGGAGACGTCCAAGGTCAAATCTGACCACACCAAAAGATTCCCAGCCCATGGTTTCCTATATGTTGGTATACCATCCCAAACCTCTAGGACCAATAATAAGCGAGTTATAAGCACTTTAAACTTTGCCTATCCTCGCTTGACCTTGAAGGAGGGGCCCAAGGTCAAATCTGACCACACCAGAAGATTCCCAGCACATGATTTCCTATATGTTGGTATACCATCCCAAACCTCTACGACCAATAATAAGTGAGTTCAAGGCTTAATCTTAGCAAAATTTTTATGAACTTATAATCAATCGCCCGTCAATCGGTCAATTATGGCCCGACTGATCCCAATATCGACTGGTGCCTAGATTCTTCCCTCAAGAATGTGCATACCAAATTTGGTTGACCCACACCCAGTACTTTCTGAGGAAATCTAGTGAAAAGGAAGTAAATTTTTTTTTGAATTTTTGATAATGTGACCTTGATAAAGGTCAAAGGTCAAATTTATGCCTGTCAAAAAATTTCCCCACGCCTATAGAAGAACACTGCCACATATCATTTGGATAGGCCTAATAACAAGGGAGATATTCAAGGGAGACGATAATGCGGCGGCGGCGGCAGCTGACTGAAAACCGGGGGTGAAACCAATAAGCGTCCCCTTTTCAAGGGACGCTTAATTATTTTTTTACTATGACGTCATAAAAATCAAGATTTTTCATTTTTTGCAATTTTTTACCATGATGTCACAAAATCGAAAATTCTTTTTAAATTTTTTTAAAATTCACTATTATGGCAAAAAATCCTAAATTTTTTTAATTCGCATAATTTTAACTATGACAATAAAACTCAAGGAAGGGGGACTGTCAACTGTGTGTACCTCATTGAAAACAAAGGGACATGTAAGACAACATTTTCTACCACATGGCAAAGTTATGCCAGACACATCTTTTGAACTGAATTTAGAGTGGACCAGCATGTCTCTTATGTTCCTGTCCCTACGGTATGAAAGCACGGTATGAAACAAATAGCCTACTTCCTTGTCAAGTTTTAGCATGTGCAAATTCTTCTCCACAATGTCTTTACTGTGCCTTACTGTGAGAGTTGTATGTAAGGGTAAGTATAACTCTATACATTTCTTTAGCAGGTTCTTTTTCTTTGAAAGCATCAGCTCTACTGATATTAGAAACTCTATTTTTGGCCTTAGAGACAATATTCTGGGGATATAAAATAATAAACAAAGTAAAAACAAAGAGCATACAAAAAATAAATTTATTTGAGCTTTCAGAGCTTCACTCCTTCATCAGAAATAAAAATTTAAACAATTGTAAGCTATTTCTGATGAAGGAGTGAAGCTCCGAAAGCTCAAATAAATTCATTTTTTGTATGCTCTTTGTTTTCACTTTGTTTATTATTTTATATGGATATTTAAAAGAGCGAAGCAGCAAAATTTTATTAACTTGGAATATTCTGGGGATAATCTCTCGCTAGAAACAAATGTTCCACTTCCTTCTCTTTTGCCTTCAAATCCTGCCTATCAGAACTGCCTATTGCGAAACTCAGGGAAGGGACCATCATATGTGTCAGAGATTTCAATTTCCTGCTTCCCCACAGCCAAACAAGAGTATTCTGAGTTATTAAAGTTATGCTGCTTCGCTCTTTTAAGTATCCATATAAAATAATAAACAAAGTTAAAACAAAGAGCATATAAAATAAATAATTTTATTTGAGCTTTCAGAGCTTCACTCCATCAGAAATAGCTTACAATTGTTTAAATTTGAAAGAAAGCTCTTTTTATATGTAAATATATATTTTCTTTCAAATTTAAACAATTGTAAGCTATTTCTGATGAAGGACTGAAGCTCCGAAAGCTCAAATAAATTTATTTATTTCATATGCTCTTTGTTTTTACTTTGTACATATAAAATAATAAACAAAGTAAAAACAAAGAGCATATAAAATAAATAAATTTATTTGAGCTTTCGGAGCTTCACTCCTTCATCAGAAATAGTTTACAATTGTTTAAATTTGAAAGAAAGCTCTTTTTATATGTAAATAAACAAAATTACATCAAAATGACGTTTTAACAAAGCAAATCATGTCATTATTACTTAAAACACATATTTAGTCATATTTATGTCATAAATTTTAAGATGACGTCACAAAAAAAATTTTTTTTACTATGACGTCACAAAAATCAAAATTTTTTATTTTTTGCAATTTTTCACTGACGTCACAAAATCAAAAATCTTCAAATTTTTTTAAATTTTATTAAAAATCACTATAATGTCCACAAAAAAACATCAATCAAAAAAAAAAAAAAATCCAAAATTTCTTAAATTCGCACAATTTTAACAATGACAATAAAAATCAATATCCTCAACAAAAGAATTCAAATTAAACAAATTGTAAGAGAGATAACATTTATACTACAATTCCATTGTCCCTGTTCATACCCAGTGGGTACACACAGCCAAATTTCATAATGAAGTAACTTTCCTTGATTTTCCTGGCCAAATTACCATTGATATTTTCAAACAGAACTTGCACTTTGAAATGATCTAAACTGTGGCCCAAAGAGTTGAAGGGAATAGCTACCTCTCTATGTCTATTCTTGTTCTTGACATCTCTCAAGTGTTCTCTTATCCTATCTCCTAACCTCCCTTCTGTTTCCCTGATATAAATCTCTCCACATCTAATACATTCAATACAATAAATGACATCTTTGGTGATACAAGAAAAACTACCTGAAGGAGTAAATTTACCTCTAGGGCCCTCAACTGTGTGTACCTCATTTCAAACAAAGGGACATGTAAGACAACGTTTTCTACCACATGGCAAAGTTATGCCAGACACATCTTTTGAACTGAATCTAGAGTGGACCAGCATGTCTCTTATGTTCCTGTCCCTATGGTATGAAATCAGAGGTTTTTGTTGAAACAAATAGCCCACTTCCTCGTCAAGATTTAGCATGTGAAAATTCTTCTCCACAATGTCTTTTATTACCTTACTGTGAGAGTTGTATGTAAGGGTAAGTATAACCCTATTCATTTCTTCAGCAGGTTCTTTTTGTTTCAAAGCATCAGCTCTACTGATATGAGAAACTCTATCTATGGCCTTAGAAACAATATTCTGGGGATAATCTCTCGCCAGAAAAAAATGTTCCATTTCCTTCTCTTTTGCCTTCAAATCCTGCCTATCAGAACATAGACATTTATACGACAACCACAATGCTTCAAGAATAGATAATTCAGGTAAACCGATCAGTACTCTTAAATCATGAAGATACAGAACAGGCATATGAAATGTTAGAAAATATGTAAATTGGCCTGCAAAATCAACCCACAAATGATAAGTTTCGTGATGAGCAGTGGATGCAATGTTCCTGTTACGTGTCATTGCAAAATCAACCCACAAATGATAACTTTCGTGATGAACAGTGGATGCAAGGTTCCTGTTACGTGTCATTGCAGTTAAAGATAATATATTGCAATATTATATATTACTGATGCAGGATGAAGGTGGAGGTGTGGCCGAGGTGTGGCCGAGGTCAGTTCTGTAGAAGTTCTGTCAACCTTAAATTATTTTACTTCATACCAATTTGATGTGGTTCCTTCTGATTGGTCACCCATTGGTCATCATTTGTGAACCCTCCTTCACTGTGCCATTTTGAAGTTGGAAGCACACGAGGCAACATAGAAAAGTTGCCCACCCTTTCTTTTAACCCTTCTCTTGTAATTTTGTAGCTTATATCATTGTTGTTATTGTATGTGTTATCATATTTTGACTACATTACTGCCTTTAGTTATATTTTCAGATCACTATAAATAATAATGGTGGGTCTCGTGCAAATAGTACTATAATGTGATTTTGTAGGGCATTATAGGTTTTTACAGGCACGCCATGAATCATTACAGCCCGAAGCATATTATTATTAGATCTGCATTTGTCATTATTGTTCATCTAAATTCTCATAAATGATATTATTTCTAACATTTTCTTGCAAAACTGTAGTACTTCAAAGGAAACCATATATTTTGGAATCTTTTTATCTGTAACTGTAAACATGCTCAAAAAAAATGTTAACTTAAACTTTAATACTTCAACTCTTCAATAGATAGCGTATTTTTAATGTGAAAAAACTTAAAAAAAATTGCTTAAAAAGCTGAATGCAAAAAAAAAATCAAGCTGTCCTGGTGGGATTCGAACCCCAACCTCACGATTAAAAAGTTGAGCTCTATACACTGATGGCCACAGAGTTTCACAAAATGTAAACCTGTAAATTGTTATTAATTCCTTCATCAGTAATGCACTCATTCACTTTTCTAATGATTTTTCATTTCTTAACTTTAAGTAACTATATAATCACTGGAAAGATAGGTTTACAGTGCTTGTTCTTGTTTCGTTTGATCAAAACCATGCAGAAATAAGAGAGATATCGCAAGTGGAACATTTGAAGTGAGAGTAGAATATTTGTAAACAGACATTTGATGTTAAAGCACATGTATTGCATGCCTATTTAATGATAATGCACTATACCATTGTTAAAATACTTTTAAGCTGTTTATTCTCCTTTTTATTTGATCAAAATCCATCAAATAATAAGGGAGATATGGCACTTTGAAAATTTCAAGTGGGAGCAAACCATTTGTAAGTTTGAAACAAAATTTTAAACATGCATTAATATTATTCCCATAATAGTGGGCAGATAATGAAAGAACCTGTGCAAATATGGTGTTTTATGGACCTTTAAAAAACATTAATGAGCTAGGGAATGCCTGCCTATCTAATAAATAATATTCATTCATTCATGGAAGCTGTTATCCAGTTTGATTTCACTGGTGCTTCTTCATTATGGACTTAATATATGTGTTTTGATTCACACTTGGTTGTGTCTGGCTTGTGTGGGTTAGAATAATGAATCTAGCCCAATTGCTTCCTGCCAGAATTTCCAGAATATCCAGAGTTTATATGTTTTATGGATGTGTTGCCTTCTGGGAGGAAGAATCAGCAGATCCTGATTATTGATGTGCCACTAATGTTATGAACTATTGTTTTTTACTAAATGCATGTATATCTAATATTGTACTTGTATATAACATATCTTAACAAATGCTATACTTGACACATAACATATTAGTTGATAGGTGTGATCCCACGAGTTTTGTTGTGATCATGAGTTGGATCACTGTTAAGCAGAGGCTGCATTGAGCAGTCACTAAAGTCTTTATTTTACATTAGTGAGGGATCACAACGATCACCCTTCCAACACTTAGATGAGCAGTATGTTCTTTTACTGTCTTTATGCAACTTACCTTTTATCTTAAAGGTCATAGGAAGCATTTTCAGATCATTCATTAATAATTACATATACATATAAAAGTTCAATTTCTGTAAAAATAAGATGTGTCTGGACATGGTTACATGGTATATTCAGTCACTTTCTGTCTGTTTTTTCAAGATTTTTACAACTGTCACCATTATTTTTCACTCACAACTCCTGTAAAAAGTACTGCCCTTGACGCCACAGGTTCATGAGAATGTAAACAAACTATCATTTTCGTAAGCCTTTTAATGCACACATATATATTTAAAAGATTGCATTTTCTGTTTTTATGAAGTTTTTTTGTTTATAAGACACCAGTTTGCCACAGTAAATTTCTGAAATAGCCTTGAGAGCATCTTTGATATTTGTGTCAGATAAAAAAATATTTAGAGAGGTATTAAGCAAGTTGGATAAAAATCACAAATCATGCAGTCAACCAGGTTCAACTCTGAGATGAATTTTGATTGTTATTTTTTTTCAGTTTTGAAAACTAATTATTGCTAGGTTAGATTAAATAAATACAACATAAATGTCTTTAGAACTGGGCCTCAAGCAAGGATAATCATATATGTTCCCCAAATTAGTTCAGAACTTTCCCACCAAAACTGTAAACAATGCTTTCATAGTATATATAATGCGTCTAGCCATCTACAGTGTGTACTGTTGAGTACAGATTGCATACACTGATTCCCCCAAACACATTTCCTTTTTCTTGGTCTCAACAAAGGCTGTAATTGAGAAGAAACTGTTAACAACTAATTTCCAAAACTTAAAATTATCCAAACTTAAGGTCAAAAAGTACTGAATTACTATCTTAAGGAAATCCAATGTATACTGAATTATTTCATGAACTGATAATATAAAAGTTAGAACTTTAAGGATTCTTTCAGAATAAATTCAATAAATTTGACTACAACAGCATGCTTTTATAAATGATTTATGCAAATGAAAACAAATTTCATATTTTGATTTCACTTTACATCATACCTTATCTTGATAGAAGTACCGATGATTAAAGGCAAAAAACAGTATCCAGTACATTTTAATGACAACTTTTGAATTTGTTTCTTAGAACAGATTCTTAGTTTTATGTAAATATCTAACTTGTGAAAGGCTACTTTCCCATCACAGTTTAAAAACCTTGACAAAAATGGGAGGAGGCAATATCTCATACAGATGTTTACGCTTTCTGGATTCCAAGACAAGTCTACTTATAGTATTTCTCCTGTGTTTGTTAGAATTGTTAGTGGTTAAAATGAGGTAAAACTTGAGAAAAAAAAACAGCATTTGGAAAAAAATAAAGGCTAGTGATTTTTTTTTCTTGCAAAGAAACATGTTGTCTTCCTTTAGTTTGTAAATAAATACATTATATCTTCAACTAAACAGGACTTGGTTGTGAACCTGTGACGTCATCAATCATCTACTACTGTTGGCTTTTTACTCCACTTCGTGATATTTATTTTTTCTAATGATTTCTATGGCTCTTGTACCATATATTTCTTAAAATAAACCACAGTTTCATTCTTATAGGTTGTTTGTCTACTGAATTAAGTTAACTTCACATTTTTTGGTGAAAAATGCTTCCTATGACCTTTAACACTGCAATGCAATTTAGTGCACTTGCAGTTATCTTATCTTATTTTATTACTGACATGTATGTTTGGTAATGTCAGTCTCAGGGTGCTTTCTGTCTTCAACCCTGTACATCTTGCTTATACATGATTGACAAACAATTTTAACACAAACAGTAATTCTTAAATGTTTGAATTCAGATCCCATTTGGATCAGGACTTTAGAATACACTGACTTTATTTACTGGCCATCTTGCTTTACCCGCCACGTTTGTTAGCTTGGACTTTGACCTCTGTTTGACATTGGAGGTCATTGCTTTTGACCTTGTATAACCTTCACGTGATTGCTGCTTGATTGGCTGGCAGCTTGGATAGTTGATAGACAGAGAGCCAAAGGACTTTAGAAATATGATTAATTGATTACTGCCCAAGCTGCTTGCCTCTCTGTGACCTTGTCATGTTCTGATCTTGACCTTCATAAAGTCGAAGGTCAGGCTTTTACCTTGGAGCTGACCTCAGTTAAATGTCAAATGCATATTTTAGGGGAGCTGGTCGAATCGCCCCTTTGCAAAATCGGCTCTGGGCAAATTGGCCCCCTAAAAAATGGGCCCTGGGCAAATTGGCCCCCTAGAAATTTGGCCAAATCAGCCCCCAGTTGAAAACTTTTGTAATTATAAATTATTTAAAGACCTGCAAAAAAGCATTTGACTGGGTTCATAAAGAACTATTAAAACAGAAGAATAAAGGAACTTTTTCAATAGACACTGCATGCCTTAATTGAAATGGTGTTGAATTATAATCTGGTCCATGTTAATGTTGACTAAAGAGAGGATAATTATGTATAATTATGTATAATGGTGAGAACTTTGGCTAAGTGTGATTAACACACACTTTGGCTAAGTAATTAACATCAAAGATAATTGGATGCTGTAATCAATCTCTTTGAACCTATATCCTTTACATACTTGTTTATGTAAGAATTATTAAAAGTGCAATTATACTGAATGCATTGTCTCTGCAGATGGGATCATAACTTTCAATATATGCTACTGTTTGATTAGTATCTTTAATAATAATTCCTCTGTTTGGATGTTAAACTTTTTTGTAACGTTTGTGATCTTTACAGAGCACTTAGCTTTAATGTATGCCATTGCTTAATTGCTGTGTTAATAATCCCTCTTCTTAAACATTAAACTGTTATGTAACTCTTGCGATAATTTGAGGACAATTGGTTTTAATTCATTAATATTTGTGCAATATTTAGTTAATTTTGTTTGATAAACATCTGTGTAAGATTTTTAAAACTGTTATTCCTGAATATGTGCACAGACATGTAATATTTATAGGTATTTAACACCTAGGGGCCGATTTGACCAGGTTAATATTTCCAGGGGCCGATTTGACCAGGGTGTTATTTCCAAGGGGGCCGATTTGACTAGGATACTTTTTTCTGGGGGCCGATTTGACGGGGGCCACAAACAAACTGGCAAAAATACAAGCACTCAACATCAAAAGTTTATGTTTGAAAAAAAATAATCAAGGCAGTACAAAAGTAAACCAGGCTAGTACCAGCAAGAAAGAACAACGGGTTAAGCAAAATAAAAAATTACCAACTAATGTGATTTTATGTGACAGATTACATGACGATTGGAAATGTATTAATACAACTGTTGTGAATGTTCCTCAAAATATAGATTGTCAAAACAAATACTGAGGATTTAACTTTGGTAAAATATTTTTTCATAAAATATTACTTTTGAGAATACATGTATTACTGTTGTAGTTGTTTTTAGATGAATTCATCATATGTTATATAAATTGACATCTTAAAAGGTTCCTGCCCATAAGGTGCAGAAGTTTATATAGTCTTTTTATGTTTAATTTGCTTCCATTCCATGTTATACATATTTTATTCAAGTAGCGCATATTATCGCCCATCTAACTGGGTAATTATCAGTGTTGGTTTCACTTGAATATTTGTCTAAATCAAATAGTGAGTATTTTTGTCGAACTGATTTATATCAGATTTGTGAACCCTACTCCAAGTTCTATTGTTGGTTGTCTACTGTGGGTTGTCACTGAGCTTAAGGAGAGGCTGTAGCCTGGGGTGTTAGGGTGCCTATAAGTTGCCCATGGGATGAAGAATGTAGATTGTGTGAGGTGTACGGATATCTTTACTTTTGTTGAGGCCCCTACTGTTGAGTTTAGTTTTAGGGCTTCTTACTTCTCAACAACCTCACTAGTCATGTTTGTCCTTCGGGTTCTCACAGGTAACATTGTCTACATGTAACAAAAGGCAACATTCAACAAAAGACACATGCAACAAAAAGGCAAAATGTAACCAAAGGTAACAGGGCCATGTATACATGGAACACTCAACATATAACATGTCAACAATGTAACATCTCTTCATCAATGAGATGCTCAGAAACACTAAAACATGTGAACAAATGGTATACAAAAAGGCAACCAACCGTTTTTGGTACACTATTGGTACCTCAGGAGGGCTAAGACCTCTTTGGACACCAGCCTCTGATGAGACATTAATCACTTGGTCGAAAGGTATGCATACAAAACATGGATTATCTCGGGCATTACTTTTTACAAATTCAAGGCACATCACCAATTGCTAACAGTCTTTATTTCCCTTTCTGCCTAGTAACGTCTCCACAAGTCTTTGCAATTACTGTAAAGGAAGTGAAGCTGATGGCCCTCACAAGGGGAGTCAGACTTCACCAAAACCTGGACAACTTGCTTATCAGAGCCAGTCCCAGGAGGAGTCACAAGCAAACACTCAGATCGTGGTAGACCTAACACAATCCTTAGGGTTGATAATCAATCAAGAGAAGTCCGAACACAAACCCACTCAGATGTTTTCATTTGTGGGCTATAAGTACCACCTAGATTCAGCCCTTGTAAAACTCTCTCAAGTGATGGCTCAACCTTCAGGATTTGACTGCATGTTTTGACTGCAAGATGTTTAATGTCGCTTGGGTTGCTTGCCTCAATGGAGAATATGATCCTGGAGGGACGCCTTTAAATGAGGCCCTTTTAGTTTCATCTCAAGGAGCACTAAAGATTTCCTCAGTCGTTGGGCACCCTAATTCCTTGAGACCATTACGGCTCACCGAGAGTGGTTGCAAAACCCTGTAAATGTGATGAAGAGTGCAGACCTTCATCCCAAAGACCACAATATCCAAATCTTTACAGACGCCTCAAAAAAAGGTTGGGGTGTTCACTTAGAGAAAGTCTCTACAAAAGGTCTGTGGTCAGACAGGGAAAAAAGGCTACACATAAATGTCCTAGAGTTGTAGGTGGTATCTCTGGCCCGGACAAGATTCAAGGACCAGTGTCAAGATCAAACAGTGTTGGTTGCTACAGACAACTCAACAGTAGTAGCCTGCATAAACAAACAAAGAGGACCCAATCAGTGGAGATGTGTGCTCTCCTGTGGAAAATCATGACCTGGTGCCATCATTACCAGTTAACCTTTTAAGAGCAAGGGACTGCCTAAATGTGATGGTCAACGTACTGACCCGGTTGAACCAAGTCCAATCAACAGAATGGTCACTGCATCCTCAGGTGTACAAATAGATCTGTCAAAAGTCACTCCTCATGTTGATCTATTTGTCACTAGTCTGAATCACAAAGTTCCATTGTAAGTATATCCAGTCCCAGACAAACATGCTTGGGACATAGATGCTCTGAACATAAACTGGTCGGGGTCTCACTGCTTATGCTTACTGCCCCACAGCTCTTCTCATCCAAAAAATCATTCAAAGCAATTGCCTCATCATTTTAATAGCCCCAGGCTGGCCAGGGATCCCACTCCAGTTGTCAGTATCGACAACACTTCTCAAACAGTCCCACAATCAAGTATTTCACAACAATCCACAACATCTAAACCTCCAGGCTTGGTGTTTAGTAGTGGACAGCTTCAAGAAGAAGGCTTCTATGTGGAAGGGGCAGAGACAATTGCTGCCCCTCAAAGGTCATCAACAAGGACCATCTACAAGTCAAAGTGGGCCCTATTTGAAAAATGGTGCAGAGAAAATTTAGTGAATTTCTGCACTCTTTCTGTGAAACAAGTCTCAGACTTTTTTATGTGCCTGTACCAAGATCTACACAAGGCACCCTTCAACCATTGATAACCATTGGTTATAGAACGGCCATTGTTGACACCTTGGGCCCAGCTGGCCTCAATATGTCTCAAAGCTCTGACCTTAACAGGCTACTCTACATCTTTCACAGGGATCATCCCCAAACTTCCAGGAATCTTCCAAAGTGGAACCTTTCTGTTTTACTTAATAAGCTCACAAAAGCTCATAATGAGCTTATGAAAGAGACAGACTTCAAACAATCTTATCCTCAAAACTGCTATCTTGCTAGCTTTAGCCTTTGGCAAGCACTGCAGCGAAATAGCTGTTGTCGGATTTTAACTTATTGTGTGTGACAAAAAGGCAAACCTGTGAGTTAGAAAATAAGCTAGTAAATAATATAGCCTTCCTTGAGGACAATCAACGTCAACATGATTCATACACATTAGAGGGCAAAAAGAAAGAATTTGATAAAATTAGGTAAACTGCTGTTCGGGGAACTGTCATTAGGTCAAGGGCACAACGGTTAAACGGGGGAGAAAGGCCGTCTAAATATTTTGGCTCTCTTTCAAGTACAACTATACTAAAAAAAACATTAGGTGTGTTCAACTGGATTCTGGCAAAAATAGCATACCAAAAAGATAGTTTGAAAGAAGTACAACATATTCAACACAAAGCAATACATCTCTAGATTCTGCCGACTTGGAATCTATAATTGTGAAAGCTAAAGTTGGACAGTTAAAACATTTGAATCAGCCTCATTAGATAGGGAACTTAAACTTAAAGAACTTAGCCAGGTCTTACGTAAAATGAAAATAATAAATGTCCAACAGTTGATGGCTTCTCTGCTGAGTTTTCAAAGTTTTGGGGGGTAAACTGAAATATTTTGTACTGAGGGCTCTCAATTTTGAATATACATCTAGTAAGAAATCAATCTCAATGAGAACTTGCATAATAAGTTGCCTACCAAAAGGTGACAAACCAATGGAATTTCTTAATAATTGATGTCCAGTTTCTTTATTATCATTAATGTAAAATGGCCTTAGCTGCAACAGCAAACAGACTGAAATCTGTTCTACCCTTATTAGTTTCCAAAGCCCAAACGGGATTTCTAGAGGGACGTTTTATTGGGGACAGTACACGTCTCATTTATGGCATTATGCAGTATCTTGATCACAACAACCTATCAGGACAATTTATGCTAATCGACTTCCAGAAAGCTTTTGATTTTGACTTGTGGGTCTTTCTGTATAAACTGCTGAAAATACTGAAATTTGACAAGAGCTTCTGTAAGTGGATAAACATTTTCAATAATGATATTAAAACTTTGGTACTTCAATCAGGATTTCTATCAGACACCTTTAATATAGAATGGGGATACAAACAAGGGGATCCCATACCATCTTACTTGTTTTTGCTTTGTGCCCAAGTTTTAGTTTGCCTGGTAGACAATAACATATATATTTGTCTTATGCAGCTGTTCCACTGGAGCTGACCCTGTAACCGACCCTACGTCCCTAGGGTCGGTTGGAAAAGTCATAGGGTCATGGGAAAAAGTGCGCGAAAATGCTGAGTCAGTTATGACATCCCCAATAGGAAGGTATAGTTACAGACATGACATAATGACCTTCCCGACAAGATGTAGAGTCGGGGACGTTTATTGCATGGCCAGTCGTACAAGTATTATGACAAGCCCTAAACCCCTAACAAACAAGCCGTAGCAGGTCCCGACAAGCCATACTGATAAACAGACAGGACTGGAGAAACATGCAGAACCCCACGACCAGGCTGACAGTTGGTATTTTCATTACAGTTTTTGATGAATTTCTGGGAAAAAAAAGGATCAAGTGTCGACTAATAAACAATTCTTAAAATAGGCCATTAGTAAATATTTGGATCCCATCACGTGACCAAAATGTCCAAATTTATTTTTTTGTTATTTTAATTATAGTTTCCACGTTTTTGCTTTAATATTATATAAGAAATAAATCAATGTATGTCTGCTGCAGATTATGAATGAAAAAGCCACTTAAAATATGAAATTTTCATTTAAAATGTTATATCCTGTGGAAAGAAGCAGAGAGAGATGTGCTTCTAACAATCTCTCACGTGACAATGAAAACCTCCTGCTTGTTGCTGCCTTTTATACTCCAATTTTGAGCTTCTGAGAAAGAACCTATTCTCGTGAAGGTAATGAACTAGCTGTAGTTCTGGTCACGTGATGGGATCCAAATATTTACTAGTGATAAGTGGTTTAAGATTTGTTGATTGGTCGACACTTGATCCTCTTTTTTCCCCAAAAATTGCTAATGGGTTTTTAAAGTGAAAAGAAATATCTTGTGGTTGAATCCAAATAGTTTGTTAACTTTTATTTAAATTGCTCTGGTGAAATAAGCTGAGAATTTGATTATTATGTCACCAAATACAACATTTGTTCAGGTTTCTCAATTATTTACAGCATACATGTGGACCTTTTCTCTTTAACTTTGAAATTATGATCACTTGCACTGTTTTTTGTTTTTTTTTGATCATATTTTTACCTCACATCATGCTGGAAATGGACTGCAAATGAGCAGTACCTAAGTTGCAAAAGACAAGCCTTCTTCATATTACGACAGGCCTGCAAGTGATAACGACAAGCCTGGAAGGGTTACAGACAAGCCTTGAAGTGTAACCGACAGGCCTGTTGCTAGGTGGATGAATTTAGGGTCGGATACAAGGGTCGGTAACGGTCGTAGAAATATCAAACATGTTTGATATTTCACCGACTCTCCCCGACAGGCCGGGAAATTAGAACCGACCCTAACTGATCATGTAAACATTGGTCCTGACTCTCCAAAAATGTATAGTTACCAGCCTGTCGGCTCCAGTGGAACACCTGCATTATTAATATAAATTTCAAAATGATACAGTTTGCTGATGATACTACTTTGTTCTTAGATGGAAGCAAGGATTCTCTACTTGCAGCATTAAACATGTTAGAAATATTTGGATCATTATCCGGGCTAAAAGTTTTTTTTTTTTTTTATTAATTTTGTTTTTGGTGTGTTACAACGCAACAAAGACAAAAGAACATTCACATCTATTACATTAATCAATACTCCTCAACAAAAGGCTAATTTTGAAACAAAGGCATATATAAAATAGCTGTTGAAGGGAAACAACATGTGTGGATATTATAGATTCCAAGACAGGTGAGTATAATTTTAAACTATAGTTAACTAGAAGTATGATACTATTTACTATATGCATAATCTTTGTTCATTACAATTGTACTATCTCAATAAGACAATCAAACTTTTCCTCAAAAGCAATGTAATTTTCTTGGTGTTTATGTAAGACTAAATCAATATTTAAGCTATCTTTCAAATGATACATATATCTATAGAGACTTATTTCCTTTTCATTTTTCTTACATTCCTTTATGAAATATTTTCCATGAAGGATGATGTAATTTATAGTATGGAAAAGGTTTTTATCGATATTTATAACACCCAATAATATCTCTAGTACAGTAAAATTAAAGTTAACTAGAAGTTTCTCTTTGAGCCATGCTTCAACTTGCACCCAGAAAGATTTGGAAGATTCACAGTAATAAAAATAATGTTTCAGATTGTCAGTATATTGACATATTGGGCACTGCGGGGACTCTTTTATTTTCCAGACAAAAAGTTTATAGTTGCAATTAAATATTCTATGGATTATTTTAAACTAAAAACTTATCAAGTATGAATCTTTTACTATTTTTAAAGGCAATGAGTAAATTTGTGATCAGTTGGCTTTCTCAAGAAAGGGATAGTACTCTACCCATTTATTTTGGCTACTAGGGTTTAAGCTAATTCTACTGATATAATAATTGTAGACATGTCGACTCTTTATTTTACTTAGATCTCTCATAGGAGCATGGCTCTATCTTGGGCAGACCATTCAATCTAGCTTGTACAACACTGGTAATCTTATTATATTTCATGGCATCAGTACTAATATTATACTTAACAAGAAAAGAGGGTGTTGTGTGCTAGTTGTAGGTGAAGGTGTGCCTGATATATTGCCCAAGGTGTCTGGCATATATTTCGACTTCCTATCTTGGAATTAGTCTCATCAGAGGCTTAGTTTTATTTTAAAGACTTGAACTCCTGAAGTACTCTTTTTGGCCCCGGCAAGCAGCCCAATTTTTAGGGCTGCCCCGGATTTGAACTTATATCATTTTATGGTTGAATGTCCCAGGCTAATTAAAACTGGTGTGCTAAAAGGAAAGAGTAGCGTGTTTGGGTAATGTTCCAGTTTTTTCAGGTGGTTGCCATGGTAACTGTCGCATCAGCTCTGCCCCATTGCCCCAAACTGCCTTAAGGAGGTTAGGTAGTTACTATTGGCATACCCAAATAGGTTTTTGGGTCAAGTCATGGTGAGTCATTTAATTAGCAAGTGTGTCTACCTTCTTTTTTGACTTAGGTTTGGGTATTTTCTTGACAGTGATGTCGCATGTTTTTTGCATGTTCTTAGTGAGAATGTCTGATATTTTGCTAGTATCCCATTGGACCCTCTTTTTGATTTTAGACATATCCAGTGTGTTTGGAGGTATGACAGCCCTGTTTGTGATGAATGTTTTGGGTGTGCATGTTGTAGAGGTTGACATAGTGGTGAATGTAGAAGCCACAGTAGTGGTATGTGTGGTTGTAGTGTTAGTGCATGTTTTGGCGATAATTGGTGCTATAGCTCTGGTGATGGGTGTAATGTCAGTGCAGTTGTTAGTACACATGAAAATACTTTGTAATGGATCATAAGTGGCGATATTTAGGTCACTACTCAGAGTTTTGACATCAATAGGGTCAAGTATCACCAGGGGTTCAGTATTGGTTGCCTTATCTGTATTTTTAAGCATTTCAGTGTTTGTATGCTTGTGTTTATGTGCTTTGTTGTATATCAGTGCTTTTGTGTTGTGAGTTTGAGTGCATATGTTTTTTGTGGTAGTATATGACTCGGTTGTGTGTGTAATCTGGTTTGAGTTAGACACTGATTGGGAGCTGGTTGGGAGAGTTTCCTCCAACTCTTCTAAAAGTTTAAAGAAATCAGCTGGAATATCCTCATCTCTGACTGTGGGAGTGTGTAGAGGCGCACTGATGGGGGGAGACTGTGTTTGTCTCCCTTGGTTATGATGCTTTTCCATGTGTCTAGCCACATCATGTGGTCTGGAATAAGTGTTGGAGCATAGTGCACAGTTATGGGAGGAGTGCATATGTTTTGCCTGAATGTGCCTGTCACGATGGTAGTGCCTGGTGAAGGGTTTGTGACAAATGTAGCAACTGTAGAAAGGCATCCTACAAAAAATGTGTGAATTATACTTCAAGCCATAAAAATATCTTTATTCATAATATTATATATAATGGCACTAATATGTGAGTTTTAATATTATTATGCCGATAGAGGGGTGGAGAATGTGTTATTTCTTATATAAATATCTATTGTATTATTAAAAATACGAATTATTTTGATTTTTGACAAAATAATTATAATAATTTAATATATAAATATAATAGTTTAGATATTTTTATATAAAAAATAATGGTATATATATATAAAAAATGGCTAAGTGAAGCGTTAATAATACTAAGGCAAGGGTGTAAATTATTTTAGGTGTAAATAATTTAATAACTTGAATTAAGTTAAAAAACCAATAATAAAATTATTAGTATCTAATTATTATTATGCAGCATTAATTCAGTACATAATCAAATTGTTATTAATATTTTAACAACAGTTTAACAAATGAATTCTGCTCACTCATGGTGAGAACCAACTACAGAAATTTGTTAAATATTTAAATGGTATACACCAAACCATTAAATTCACACATGAAGCTAGTATGCATGAAGTAAACTTCCTATGATTTATTTTTTGCAATTGTACATTTATACATATGTATCCCTTAACTATAATAACAATCATTTTAGAATAAAGTTATACTGTTTATAAATAAATATACATAACAGTTATTTGCAATTACAGAGATACTAATACAATACATTAATATCCCTCTTGTTGTTGCTTTATTAATCTTTGGTGAACATATAGGTCAAAAACAGCTAATTAAATGACTCACCATGACTTGACCAAAAAACCTATTTGGGTATGCCAATAGTAACTACCTAACCTCCTTAAGGCAGTTTGGGGCAATGGGGCAGAGCTGATGCGACAGTTACCATGGCAACCACCTGAAAAAACTGGAACATTACCCAAACACACTACTCTTTCCTTTTAGCACACCAGTTTTAATTAGCCTGGGACATTCAACCATAAAATGATATAAGTTCAAATCCGGGGCAGCCCTAAAAATTGGGCTGCTTGCCGGGGCCAAAAAGAGTACTTCAGGAGTTCAAGTCTTTAAAATAAAACTAAGCCTCTGATGAGACCAATTCCATGATAGGAAGTCAAAATATATGCCAGACACCTTGGGCAATATAACAGGCACACCTTCACCTACAACTAGCACACAACACCCTCTTTTCTTGTTAACATGGCCACACCCCTGTTGATTAGTGCTAGTCAAGATACACTTGTGACTGCCTTTGGCACCATAGGTGTAAAATCTGCCACCCACATTACATCTGGTAGGGACACTCCACTCCCTGTAGCCAATCTCAGTGATGAAACT
Organism: Sabellastarte sp. h YS-2021; assembly: GCA_964017235.1. NCBI lineage: Eukaryota > Metazoa > Annelida > Polychaeta > Sabellida > Sabellidae > Sabellastarte > Sabellastarte sp. h YS-2021. The sequence continues at coordinate 63,453,580 of OZ024929.1, read as the reverse complement.
CTGCAGCTACTTAATAAAGCTGCAGCAGCCCTCAAACCAACAGATTCTATTACTGCTAAGCCCTATAAAAGGCGAAGACTCGAACCCAATGAGGACTTGAAAAGAACTAATTACCCTCAAGTAAGCAAAAGAATTTACTTGAAAACCAAGACACTTCATAGAAAGAAACTGAGTTTAGCTACAAACGTCCATCAAATTAAATCCATGCTATGGGGCAATAAATTCCCATACAAGCTGATTTCAATAGCAGGGTACCCATTAATAGAGACCAGTCATTTTGCAACCAGTGGATCAGCATCACCAATAAGTGTAAACTAGAACTCACCAATCTCATTTTTCAAGATTTGAGCGCTAAATACCAAGCTACAAAACTAGAAATTGAGTCCAACCTGGCACAGCTTCAAGAGGTACTGACCAACTCTCAATTTGCAGAAATAAAGGAGTTTCTGCAATCAAAGTATAGACAAGCCATGAACTTTACTTTTAACAGAACAACAACCAAACTGGAGAAGCCGAGACCCAGACAGCCCCCAAAAAGAGGGCAAGCAGCACCTAGGAGACAACCTAACAACAAAAGACCAACTAAGGCTAATCAGAACAAAAGTGACATCAAAACACTACTAGTGAATATACTTAAAACTTTGTAGTTATTAGCCCCATAATTTGGTATTTCATTTAATCGTATTTATACCTAAATAAACCTTTAATCACCCAGATTTGGGTTTTCCTGCATGCCAGGGCTACTTTTCCTACATTTCTTAATTATCAACTTAATCATGTCAGACTCAACTACTGATGTCATTAGTGCTCTCAAAAGGGAGACCACACAATGCCGCCCTGGAATACTCCCACCAGGGAAATCCATGAAGTCACTTATTGGACATACTGTAGTTAACATTTCTGATTCCCACTTAACCAAACACCAAATTGAGGCCCCAGAAAAGGGACTAACCTTTTCCCCCACACCAGGGCCACCAAATAAATCACTAATTTGGATTGACTTTAAGGACTTTCATAGAAGACTTGTCCTTAAACACCATTTTTATAATGACAACCAACTCTTAGACCAAAAAGACCTAGAACTAGTACAGTTTCTGTCAGACAACTTAGATGATAATGAGAATCCTCTTAAGAAACTACACGCACCTTTCAGAAACAAAAGCAATTGGAAACCAACCAACACTCACATTTCCTTAAATGTCTTCAAACAAGCATTTAAAACCAGCCTCTTACACAGTAAGATAAAACACAAATCTAGTGATAATCTCACCAAATTACAGAGAAATATTTCAAAGGAATTGTGTGATAATCCTGAAATAGTGATTAAGGAGGCAGATAAAGGTTCTGCAGTGGTGGTCATGAACACCAAAGACTACCTAAGAGAAGGATATCGCCAATTGGGTGACAACGCATTTTACACTCAAATTACCAAAGATCCAACCAATGAGGTTAGTGAGAAAATCACTAACACCCTCGTGGCTATGAGAAATAAAGATCTCATAACTGAAGAAAATTTGGACTTCTTATCTCCAACAAACTGCACAATAGGTCATTTCTACCTATTACCAAAAATTCACAAAAAGAATATCCCTGGAAGACCAATTTGCAGTTCTGTGACTCACCCAACAGTAAACATCAGTAAATTTGTAGATGCTCATATTAAGGAGTATGTACCAAAAACCAAATCTTACATAAGGGATACACAAGATTTCATTAGTAAGATCAAACAATTAGGAAAAATACCAGAAGGAGCCTTCTTAGTTACTTTAGATGTTAGTTCCCTATACACTAATATACCAAATCAAGAGGGTATTTGTGCTGTAGCAGACCAGCATAGAAAAGACCCCACAAAAATGGGGATTAGCAACTACATCCTTGATTTATTGAAACTAGTGCTACATAATATGTACTTTGAATTCAATGGGGACTACTACCTACAAACAGGTGGCACTGCCATGGGTACCTCGCTAGCACCAAATTATGCTAACCTGTTTATGGACAAATTCGAAACCACAGCCTTAGCCAATTACCCCTTAAAACCTCTAATCTGGAAAAGGTTTATAAATGACATTTTTATGGTCTGGACTCATGGTGAGAACCAACTACACAAATTTGTTGAATATTTAAATGGTATACACCAAACCATTAAATTCATACATGAAGCTAGTAGACACCACAGTAAGAATCCTACCAAACAGACATTTATACACCACACTATACACCAAACCAACAGACACCCATCTATACCTACAATTCAACTCTGTACACCCACATAGTGTTACAGCAAAAGGTCCATATTGGCCAATTCCTCAGACTCAGACGCATATGTACACTTGATCAAGACTACCAAACTCATGGTTTAAAATTGATCAAATAGTATATGTCTAGAGGATACCGACACAAACCAATGGAACAACATTACAAAAGAGCGGCCAGATTCTCACAAAATGATCTATTGGGTCTAAAACAAAAGAAAATTAAGGACCCACAGGTCATGGTCACAACATTTAATCCCAGAAATCCAGATATCTCCAAAATGATTCGAGAAAATTGGAACTTAATTGATAATACAGAAGAATTACAGAAATTATTCCCAGAAAAACCACTCATAGGTTTTAGGAGATTACCAAATCTGAGAGATTTGTTAACTAGCAAAATTTGCTACCCTCCCAAAATATCAGTGGGAAATATTAATTCCCTACCACCAGTATGCACAAGACTAGCAAAATGTACAAACTGTCCTAAACTCCACAAGATAGATCATTTCTATAGCACACACACAGGCCAAAAACACTGGTGTAAAAACACTGCAATGTGATATATTTAATACATTGTACAAAATGTAATAAACAATATATTGGAGAAAAAGGTAGACCCATCAGAAATAGGATTTATGAACACATAGCCAGTGCCAAAAATCTGAAAAAATCATTATCTACCCCTGTATCCAAACACTTTTCCACTCACTCACACTCATACCAACATATGAGATTCAGTGTAATTGAGTGGTTGGGAAACCACACAGGACCAGATTATATGAGAAGTCGCAGGAGACAAGAATTCAAGTATATCTGGGATGTCCCAACCATCTCACCTATTGGCATCAATCAATATGTATGATTTATTACCTCTCATTGGTATATAGTGGCCATATACCCCCTTCTCTGTCTATAATATTATACTTATCTTGAAATTTACATCTTTGATAAAGTATCTTTGACAAAATGTTTAACCAGGTTAATCCCTTTGTTGTCTAGCTATTTATATTCATTTGATATCCATTTTCCTCCAATTTGAAACAAATCATTCTGAAATAGGTGTTCTTGTAGTAATTCACACAGACTTGCAGGCTCAAAACTTACAAGGTCGTACCAATTACAAAGCAGGTCTTGATAATATTCGGTGGCTGGTATTTTTCAATCGCACAATATAATCGCTTTTTAAAGAGATAGTGAGGCTCTGTATTTAATAGAAACCAGGACAGCTGTTTCCATTTTGCATTAATGGAATTTGTAAGTGTCTTGACCCACATAATTTGAGGTGTCTGAACAATTTCGTAATACAAGGCATTTTTAGGCTGCCCATGGCTTATAGGTTGCATTAATGTGTTTTTGGCAATTAACGCCTTTTGATGGTTCCATACAAAATCAGTAACAAGTCTCTCTATATATGCAATTAGCTTTTCTCTAGGTGGGAAACATGAGCTCAGAGTTAGCATATGGGGAACAATTAATGATTTTACAATTGTTATTTTACCCTTTAGTGTTAGGTCCCTCCCCTTGCATGTAGTTACTATACTTTTAACTATTTCCAAACTATCTTTAATGATAAGTTGCTTAGCTTCTTCATAATCTGTGGAAAAATAAGTGCCCAGGGTTTTAAAAGGTGGTTTAGACCAACTTATTCCAAGTTTTTTTGTATGAGTGACCCATCATTGAAGATGATAATTGCTTCAGTCTTTGCCTTATTGAGTTTTAAGCCTGCATACCTGTAGAATTCCTCAAACACTGAAAAAGCATGACGTATTGAATCAATATCTTCAACGAATAAAGTCATATCATCAGCTAATTGACATAATTTTATACATGTGTCATTTATTTTAATTCCATGTATCCATGTATACATTTTAATTCCATGTATTCCATGTATACAATCTAGATTACGCATTATTATAGCAACTACCTCAGTAGCCTTGCCTAATACCTCTTAATAAATAAAAGTACTCTGATTGGTATCTATTATTTGTAACACAGCTTTCAATGTTTCTATAGGGTGGCAATCCACTTCTTGAAATTTGTACCAAATCCGTAGTAATCTAAGCAAACACTTTAAAAGTCCCAACATATGGTATCAAAGGCCTTTTCAAAGTCTATCAATAATATAACTGATGTTTTTTTGTTATATGACAGTAGTCTATGATATCACTAATAAGCCTTATGTTTTCACCATAATATCGATTCTGCATGTATCCAATTTGGTCAGGATTAATGACTTCTGGGAGCGTTTTTTTTAGTCTTTTGGCTAGAACCTTGTTTAAAATTTTGTAGTCAGTGTTCAAAATTGATAGTGGTCACCAAGATTCTATCTTTGTTAAATCTTTTCCTTTTTGGGGGATTAGACAAATGACACCTTGTCTTTGACTACTACTTAACTGTCCAAGCTGAAAATTGTTCTCAAAACTTTTGCTCAATAAGTCTATGATTTCATTGAAGAAAAGCTTGTAGAATTCAACAGGAAGTCCGTCTGTGCCAGGAGTTTTATTATTGGGCAGGTCACTAATGGCTTCTTTTATTTCATCAGGAGTAATTTTGGCTTCGCAAATGGATTTTGACATAATTGGAAATGCTATTTTTTGAAGGAAGTTATTATATTTATCAAGTGTGTGATTACTATCTTGTGAATATAGCTTTTCATAAAATTTGCGTTGTATATTCAAAATCTTTTCCTGATTTGTAATGCGATCACCTTTATACATTAGAGAGCATATATTCCTTTTCATTTGATTTGATTTCTCAAGGTTTAAAAAATATTTTGATGGTTTTTCATATTCATCAACCATTTTACATCTGGATCGAATAATGCTCCCTCATGCCCTTTCATTAAAATAATGTTCAATGTCCGCTTTAACAGTATCAGTTTCTTTCAAGACATGAGGGGTTGGGGTACAATCACAGATTTCTTGTGACTCATTAAGTTTAAGATTTAACTTTTCGATATGTGTGTTGTCTTTGCGTTTTTTGGCGATGGCATAACTTATGCTTTCACTTCGAATTCTATATTTAATATAGTCCCAAATTAATGAATTATCAGTTAGATTTTCACTATCCTGTTTTGCATGATGAATGGTCTGTTTTATAAGATCAAGATAATCCTCGTTTTCCAATAAACTTACATTTAATTTTTACATTTTTAGCCTGGACCTCGAGTTGGTGTATCGTCAACATTAACTGTTAGGGAAAGTATACTATGATCGGATCTAAAACCGTGTATAATGTTGGTACTAACTACAACAAATTCGAGAAAGCTAGGTACTAGCAAAAAATCAATCCTGGACTGGCTAAATCCGTACCTTGTTTTTTCATGTCTTGTATACCTTTCTGTATCAGGATGTTGTATTATATTTCTATTATATTCAGAATGTGGTCATCATAGTTCGCTGAGTAACCCTTAGGTGAAATTTTTAAATTCTCAATATTTATGTTAAAATCGCCGCCAACTATGATATTACATCCTAAGAATTTTTCTAGCTTAGAAAGTACAAAGGAACCGAAATCAGCTTGTTCTGTTTGTTTATCACTGGTTGGCACATAGATGTTTACTAGAATGTGTCTAGACCCAAAGATAGAGCAGTCTATTAACAAAAATCTTCCATAGTCATCTCTATTAATAGTATTCACCTCAAATTCTATTTTTTTTTGTAACAAGGATTGCCACTCCTCTACTGTTAGATTTCCAATGCTGGAAAAACTAGGACCATCCCATTCATGCCTCCATATTTCTTCTATTTTTTCAGTAGAGTGGGTTTCCTGGATAAAAAAGATACCAGATCTTTTTGTTTGCAGCCAGCTAAAAGTGGCAACTCGCTTATCTTTGTTGGCTAGACCCCTAGCATTGAAACTATATATGGACGTATACACTACGCGTCATTACATGTTATGACAACAGCTCACCCATAACAAGATCCGTATATTAACATGCCTTTGTTGTATCCACACACACATTCACAAGCAATATAAGAAAGCACCCTGAATCGCTTGACAAGTATACCAAATGAGTTCTTGACCACCCTTCTCCAAGTGGATATCCTGTAGTTGGCTATTCTCTCTTCTCTGGTCAGTTGGCGTCTACTGTAAGGCTTGACCAGCAAAGGCATCAGGGCAAAGGCCTCGTCCCCCAGCAGGAAGTAGTGTAGATCTGGCCCCCCAGGTCCCAGTGGTTCAGGTGGTGGTAGTCCCAAGGTTCCGTTCTCAATTCTTCTTTTCAGTTTGCTGCGGTTGAAAATCTGTGCATCAGATGATGACCCACTGGCCCCCACGTTGACCCACAGGAACTTGTAATCTGCATCGACTAAAGCCAAAAGTACCAGGGAGAAGTAGCCCTTATAGTTGAAATATTCACTGCCTGACTTCTTGGGCTTCTTGATAGCAATGTGCTTTCCATCTAATGCACCGACTGCATGGGGGACATTCCATCTGTTTCTAAATCTTTCTTCAATTTTCTTCCAGTCTTCAGGATCAGTGGGGCACACCAGATACTCTTGTTCAAATTCTTTCAAAATGGCTGTGCAAGACCTGGGGGACAAATTTGCAGATGGTCATTCTTCCAACCCTCCATTGGTATTGTGGTGAAGTGTAGCTTTCCCCTGTGGATAAGTGTCTCAAAGTAACTGCCAGTTTCAACTCGACTTCCAGTGGCTTCCTGAAGTTGGTGATTGACTTCCTGAGGAGGGGGATGATTCTTTCTTCAATTAAATAAAAAATACTGGCTCCATCCTGGTGAATTTTTTGTAGCCTGGTATGTCAGTAGTGATTAGCTCGTCCAAGAGTGTTCTGTAGCAACCTCTCTCCTCTCTCTGCAGTATCCAGGGCAGGACCCATGGATTCTGTAGCTTCCTTCTCCTTCTGGGTGGTGGGGGTTATGGTGATGCTGGCTGGACAGGTGCTGGGTTATGTTGTCTTCTGTGTGTTGAAATCATAACATATAAAAATAAATTCAACTCAATAAAAAACAAAAGGACCCTCAAGTGATCTATCAGTTGCTCTTGATGTGTTCCTGTCATCTTTGAAGTGAAAATGAATGGCACATCACAGGGAAGGGGGGTTTATATAGTGTGATATGGATCCCGATTCTGGATCCCGACTATAGATACCGACCCACAAAAACAATCAGTCCTGTTGGGAAGGGTCGGAAACATGCTCCCGGCTTGTCTGTTTGTCTTTACGGCTTGTCTGTTTGTTATCCGGCTTGTCTCTTAGGGGTTTAGGGCCTGTCGTAGTACTTCTACGACTGGCCATGCAAAAAACGTCCCCGACCCTACGTCTTGTCGGGAAGGTCAGTACGGCCTGTCTGTAAGTGTACCGTCCTGTCAGGGATTTCATAACCGACTCAGCATTTTTGTGCGCTTTTTATCACGACTCTACGACTTTTGCAACCGACCCTAGAGTTGTAGGGTCGGTTACAGGATCGGCTCCAGTGGAACACCTGCATAAGGAAGGTCTCAAGATGATAAACATAGAAAATTACATTATGTCTCAAAAACTAGTTTGGATAAAATGCTTGTCTACTTCTGAAGCTCTTCTGTCTACTCTTGTCATCTACATCAATTGTAGAGAGACTGTATAACTTTGATCCTCTGTGGTCAAAATATTTATCAGAACGAACTCCCAATACTTTTTGGAAAGAAGTATTTAATGCATGATAAACTCCACTACCTGCTTAAAAATATGCTGTTTTAATTTCTGCTGAACTTCTTTTTTATCCACATTGGTGTAGAGTTGGAATAATAATACTCCACTAGGCATTCTTAAACCTGATGGCAGTGTTTTAAGTATGTTTGAATTAAGACAAATATTTGTTCTCAAAAATAAATAGAGAAACTAGATTTAAACAGCAGGGGATTCTTGCTGTGGAAGAATCTCTAAAGGAAACTTTTCAAGATGTTCACACCTGTACTAAAATCTGTGTACAATTCTATCTCACACAGAGTTAGGCTACAGAGGGATAAGTTACTACTTAATGGCAATCCGTACTCGGTGGATGAGCTAAAAAATCTACCTGCCCTTTAAGACCAGAAAACCTTATGATAGTAACAAAAGAAAATATGACGGTCTTCTTCTTGCAACACTCAAAGCTGTCAAACCACTACACATGATGGAGTGGCTTACTGTTCTGTAGAACTATGACTGATGCATAAAAGTGCCTGGTTAGTTGTGCTATAATATGTAGAGTCTTAAAACCAATTTCTTGTTTCGTCTATAGTGTGGAATTTATGACTTACATAATGTGTAAAATGTAAAATAAGTTATTTACAGAGGGTTGAATTGCTTAATTGAAGAATTGTTTCTCTCTCACCAGTTTATATATGTATTTATCTTAAATAAATATAGCATATTTTGTAAGCATATAGAAGTAACATCCATCAAAATAAAAAATTTTGGCCATTTTCATGGGTCTGAAAGAATATTTTCAGCTGATATTTGGTGTGTATGCAATATACATTGTTTTGAAGACTTCTGTACCTAATTTCTATAAACTGAATTAGGTTTGAAGACAGTAATACTACATTTGTATAATTTCCTTACAAATTTGGTGAGCTGGACTGTAATATGTAGAATTTCAAATACCATTTTTGTTTTTCTTTTGTGTGTGTGTGGTTCGATTTACAAAACAACTTGCAAAATTAGTTGTTTACAGCTGGATGAAGTGCTAAACTTATTTTTAAAAATCCTTTAATTCTTTTTGACAAATTTGATTATTAATGAAAATTAAAACAGCATATTTTTAAGCACACACAAATAATGTCCAATAAACTAGAAACTTGTGGCCCTTTCCTTGGGTTTGAATAAGTTTTCTTCTGCTAATACTTGTTGGGTATAGTAGATATTGCATAAATTTAATTTGAGTATGTGGTAACACTACGTGAATACACTATGTATATTTGTTGACCAGCTTTAATAATACAGCTGAAATTATTACATAAAAGGTATTGTATGCAATATACTTTATACACATCACATCCTTTTTTAAAGATTTCAGTACCTAAATGGTATATACAAAATTAGATTTGGAAACATCAGTACTAAATACCTTATAAATTTGGTTAGATGTAGAGTAGATGTAAAACGTTATTGCAGTGTCTAATGTGTGGTCTCTCGGAGTAACAAAATGACCTGTAAATTGGTTTCAGCTGGATAAATTGTTTAGCCTGTTTGAAAAATTGTTTTCTTTTCACCAATTTTAGATATTAATTAAAATAAAAACAGCATTTTAAAACACATACAAGTAACATTCATTAAAATAAAAACTATGACATTTTCTTTGGGTCCAAAAGGTATTCATTTGCTAATATTTGTTGGGTATTGTAGTTTTTTTAAAAATAAATCTTATTTGAATAAGTGTCAACATTATGTGAACACATAAACACATAAAAATGTATATATCAGTACCTAATTTCTATAAAGTGTATTAGATGTGAAAACATCTGTACTAAATTGTTACATATTTAATTAATTTTCATTCATGTTAATATTTCTAGAACATACTTTGTCATTATTATTATTATTTCAATACTATTGTCAATGCTATTTGAACCAAATTTGTTCTGTTATTAAATTATCAGTAAATATTTTAAATGTACCATTTATATTAATCTTTTTGAAGAGTCTTACCATATAGTTTTCTTTTATACTGTTATGACTATTGGATAAATGGCAATTCCTTGAAACTTAGAGAGATTAAAAAACAATGTTTAACACCACCATGAAACAGTTCCAACGCTTGAAAACTTGTGCTGGAAGACATCCCGTCTTATTTTTTCTCTCCTTAAGACATCATGCTTTTTTGTCAGCTACATCTTGTGTATATAGTGTATATATGTTTTGTTTTCAAACTGCCAGTAAAGAAACATTCCTATTATTAATGCCTCTAATGTATGTTTCATTTTCTGCAGAAGTTAACATTAAAATGTAACTAGAAGCACAAACGTGCACATTTTAAACTTGATTATCTTTAAATTAAGTAATTGATAATACAAGAGAAAGTTTAAACATTTATAGCTTCAATACAAGATGCTTGGGTGGTAAAAAAGGCAAGCGGTCTTTACTTGGTTAAATGAGAAGGAACCTGGTATTTTCCTTATACAAAAGTCTCACTCATCTCTTGAAAAAGAGGACGAGTGGCAATCTATGTGGGATGGAACTATTGAATTCTCTCATAGTAATTCCAACAGTCGGGAGTAGCAGTTTTAATTCCAAGGAATATTAATATTAAGATCACAAACATTGAAAGAGATGACGATGGAAGAATCTTACTCCTTAATTGTGTGGTTTCTGAACTGAATATTGTAATTCTGAATATTTAAGCACCCACCATCGATAAAAGAAAAGAAAAGTTAGCTTTTGCAAAATCTGTCTGCAAAACTTCAAAAACTAACTGGTGATAATGTTATCATAGGGGCTGATTTCAATGTTAGTATAGATACATTTCCTGCAGATATAGTGTGTAGCAAAAATCAAGGTTATAGTAAAACTGTCATTACTGATGGAAACACACAATCTTGTTGACTTCTGGAGGATTCAATATCCAGACACTGTTAACTACACAAATATATTACATTTTCATTCCAAGCAGTATGGGGTACATCACAATTGTATAAAATCAGACCATAGTCTCCTTTATTTTCAGTTTTCCCTTCTTGACCAACCAAAACTAGGTAAAGTAATGTGGAAATAAAATGTTAAATTATTAACAGATAAAGAGTATACTGAATTTATAAAAAAGACGATAAAAGACTCTATTTCTGATGCAAAAACTTAACACGAGAATCCTTAATTTGGGATTTTATTAAATGTAAAATACAATCAGAAAGCATAACCTATTCAATAAAAAAGAAAGATACAAAGAAAAGAATTTGAAAACTTAACAAAGCAGCTAAATGAATTAGAAGAAAAGTATCAATTCATCCCACAGCAGAAATTTTGGGTGAATACAACCTTATAAAAACACAAGAGAACGAGTATTATGATGAGGTTGCAAAGGGTGCTATGATTCTACATCCAGATGCCAACAAATACATAAATCCGAAAAGCCAACCAAATACTTTTTCAGTCTTGAATAAATAAAGTATAACATAAAACACATTAGATCTTTAAAGCACAATGATAACCATATTTTTGATCTTCAAGAAATTTTAGATTTATTAAGAGGTTATTTTTCCAAAATCTATACTGAACCAAGTAACGGAAACACAATATCCCAACTGCATATTACTTCTTATTTGACTAAGGTCACTGTTACTGTTATTTAAAATGATAAACATATTGTTGAAACAGCAAAAATCATGTGGTTTAAAGGTATTGTAATGACATCAATGCAAACTGGAATCTTCTAGCTTCAGAATTGATGGGACTGAATAAAAGTAATTTGCTGAAAAGCAAATTTTTCATAACCTAAGAGAAAATATAAGGACCAGTTTTTATGACAATTTAATGTCCATTTGGTTCCATTTTCTGTTGGATATGGATAGCTTTATTCTAGAACCAATTTTGACATTCCACATTTTTAGTAGGCAATGCACCAATACCAATTTGGGGCGTACACAATTCTGGATTAAGACTCATCACTGTTAGGTTTATTTGTGACAGCCAAAGCAGTATAATCCCCCAAGAGTAAAAGTAAATGGATTGAATATTATCTGTTTTTAGAAACTCTGGATTGGAAACTGTTTATCTATTACCATTTAGAATTATGAATGATGCCTGATAACTTTCACTATAAGATACCTCATAGAGTAATATCTTGTAACTACAATCTCTTTAATTGGAATATAAAAAATTCCCCATTCCAGTGATATCTGTCAAAAACAGATAATCTTGAACATTATTTATACATTCGTTGAGATTCCAAAACTTTGGGCTCATGCTAATAAGTGGCTGAGCCAATTGTATTTCAGTAAATTTAACTTCACTGTTCTAGAAATTCTATTCGGAGTTATGAACTCCTAGCCAAAATACTGGTTTGCAGTTAACTTTGTGTTGTTGACGGGGAAAAAGTTTAACTGTAAAAAGAATAACAAAGAATTGTTTTTAAACAATTTCTAGCACAATTTGACATGGAATTTGAAGTTAGAAGAGGGAATCTTAATCAAACAAGGGAAATTGTTGACTTTCAATGAAAGACACAAAGTTTTGTTTGATTTTCTGAAATAGCTTAACAATTTTATAAATGTCTACATGTGAATGTGTACCTACCTGTTTTATCCTGAGTATGTTCGCTTTCTACCCTTTTCTGTTTTTTTTTCGAGATTGAAGTTAAGTCAGTGAAAGTGACTGAACATCTAGAAAGTCTATCAAACAATGATGATAATCTAGTCACTTCTAGGAAAGATGATTTGCAAAAACAGACATATAAAGTCAAGGGGATTTTTGATGAGATCTAGAATGCAAGATATCCAAATAAATGAAAAATCTGCAAAGGTTCTTCTGTAGATTAGAAAAAATCAAATATGTGGACAAAACAGTTAATAAGATTACACTTCCAAATAGAAACTCAACCTATCACAAAAAATCCCAGCACAAGTAAGACAATATTATGATGTTATTTTCCTGTAAGGATAAACAATATGCTGATGAAAAGCATTTTGTGGATTTGTTAATTACCAAAAGAAAACTTACAAGGCCTAAATGGACCAATTATTTTTACAGAATAAGGTAGCATAGTCAAAAACCTTAAAAATAATAAAACACCAGATATAGAAGCTTTTTTCCTGCTCAAGTTAAATAAGTGGAAATAAAATGGCAACAATTGTGATTGTTTGCAGACTTAAGACAGTCCTCCCAGAATTGATATAACAATCTCAAACTGGTTTCATTTAAAGGAAATTCATTGGCGAGAGTACCAGGTTTGTCGATAATTTTATGAATTATACTGAAAATTAAAAAAAAATCAAAGGCTTGTTGATGTTCTTTGATTTTGAAAACGCCTTTGATTTGGTATCATGGGAATTTAAGTACAAGGTACTATGCTATTATAATATTAATCAAGAATTTGATAATTCTTTTTAATAATAAAATAAAAGCCACAGGGCTACAAGTCAGCATTTTATTAGAGCTCTTCTCAATTGAAAGATGCTGTAAACAAGGGGACTCCATAACTCTGTATCTCTTTTTTCCAGGCTCAGTATTTTTATTTGTCCTTTTTTAACATAGCGCAAGTTCAACCAGAGGAGAGGGGGGCCTACCACAACATTATGGCTGATCTGTATGCCACAGACATTCCAGGATTCACCAACTACATGAGGATGACCCCAGAATTCTTTGAAATGATGAAGACCAGACTGGAACCACGTCTAGCCAGGCAGGCCACCAACTACAGAGCTCCTATCAGTGTTGGGGAGAAGTTAGCCCTCACCATCAGATATCTGGCCACTGGAGAGTCATACACATCATTATCCTGTCAGTTCAGGGTTGGAAGATCCACCATTTCCAAGTTTCTACCAGAGGTCTGCAGGGCCATCCAGGATGAGTTCACCAGAGAGTACCTCAAATGTCCTACTACTCCAGATGAATGGAAAGAACTGGAAAGAGAATTCAGGATCAGGTGGAATGTTCCACATGCCCTGGGAGCCCTTGAAGGAAAGCATGTGGCCCTGAAGAAACCCAAGAACTCTGGAGCCCTGTACCATAACTACAAGGGGTTCTTTTCCATAGTAATGTTGGCCTTGGTAGATGGGCAGTACAAATTCAGATGGGTGGATGCAGGTACACAAGGATCTTGCTCAGATGCCCAGATATTTAATGCCTCTCAGCTGAAGAGGAGGATTGAAGATGGCAGGATAGGCTTCCCTGACCCAGCTCCTATAACCCAGGGTGGTAGAGATGTCCCCTACTTCATTCTGGCAGATGATGCCTTTGCCCTGAAGACCTGGCTGATGAAACCCTATGGAAGAAGGCTGTTAACAAGAGAGGAAAGGATTGCCAACTATAGAATATCAAGGGGCAGGAGAGTTGTGGAGAACGCTTTTGGCATCCTGGTCTCAAGATTTAGAGTCATGAGGACCACCATTGAACTACCCCCAGAAACAGTTAGAGAAGTGGTCATGACCTGTGTGGTTCTGCACAACATACTCAGAAGCCAGTATCAAGGTCAACCTGCTGGTCAGCAGCCTGGGGAGGATGATGATGATGATGTGCCTGGTGATTGTGGATTGATTGGTGGTGCTGCTGGTGGTGGCCAAGACAGAAACCCTGCTAGAGAAGCCAAAAGACAGAGGGATTACCTGAAGGACTACTTCAATAATGAGGGAGTAGTGGCCTGGCAAGATGGCAGAATATAAGTCCTGTACCAGTAAACAGTCCTTTTCAGGACTAACTATAACAGTCCTTTTCAGGACTAACAAACAGTCCTTTTCAGGACTACCAAATATTCCAAAAACAATTAATCAGCTATGCTTGCTACAGACGGACAAACCCCATGCCAAACATAACTTGTACAGGCAGACAAACAGACAAACCCCATGCCAAACATAACTTGTTCAGATAGACAAACAGACAAACCCCATGCCAAACATAACTTGTTCAGACGGACAAACAGACAAACACAAGTTACTCACCCAACAATCATACAAACCCAGTGTTAAATAAAAGCAAAACACACATAATATCCTAAATTGAATTTTTTTTTATATATTTGGAAATCCACCTCCTAATTTCAACAATTTTTTTTGTTCATGGGTTGGAAATTCATTTGTAGCAGAAATGTTTTTATGGAAATCTTCAATTTTAAATCTTCACTTGTAATCACAAAAATGCAGAAAATATAACCATAAAACTAGTTTTGTTTTCAATAATGGGGGATTGTGTTTGCAAAATAGTTTGTCAGTTCGTTGGCATGGGTTCTATTTACTTTTGGGTTTGTGTGTTTCTTGGTTGGTGGTTACTGGTGTTGGGTTTATTTTTTGTAGTTGGGTGTTAGGTTTGGTACTGGGTTTGTTATTTGGGGGTTATGTTTGGTATTGGGTTTGTCTGTTTGTGGGTTGGTAAGTATGTAATAATGCCTTTTAACCCTAGGGAAGGTGTAAGTGTTGGACTTTTCAATTACAGATTTTAAACTATCCCATGGATTTTAATCTAAAAATGGGCTGATTAATGGCCATATTGGGAGTTATTTTTTATTTTTTTTTATGTGGCCTTTTTTGTTATGTGTGGTACCATGGGTTATTTGTTTCATGTTTGGGGTGGTGTAGGTGTTGGACTTGAATTTTTTTTTTCTTGTGATAAGTATTTGTACTGAACTTTTTTGTTTTGGGAGGGGAATTGGAATAACATGTAGCTGAATAATTGTTTTTGGAAGATTTGGTGGCCCTGAAAAGGGCCTGGCAGGTCAAAGACCCGCCCTGACTGGATGGCTACTGAGGAGGCTGCTGCTGCTGTTGAGGCAGTGCTGAAGTGGTGATAGTAAAGAGCTGCTGCTGCGGTTGTTGCTGCTGCTGCTGAGGCTGCTCGACGATCTGTGTTGATGTCAGATCTGGTAGCTGGCTTAAGATTCCACTCAGATTGTGTCTGCTCGCTTCGTCCTGTACAGTTAGGACAGATGTCGGGTTGCTGAAGCCAATGGGGCTTGGTGTATAGTACACAAAACTGCTGCTAGCTGCTGCTTGAGTGGAAGTAGACGCCTGTGGAGTGGTTGTTGGCAGTAGGCCGACCCTCTGGGACTCCGTGGTAACAGTGGCTGATCTTCTGGGCAATGGCTGACGTCTATGGTTGCCCTTAATAGTTTCAATGTCTCTAAATATCTTGCCCTTTAATTCTTCAAATTCTTCTTGAGTCATCTTTTTGGCCTCTGATGCCACGTGTCAAAGAAGGGCTGCCTGTCTGACTTCTGATGCAGAAAACCCGAGATAAGTGTCCTCATCTGCTCAAAGTGTTCGAGAATCTTGGAGTCTGTAGTTGAAACGGGTGTTGATGTAATGATGGACTGACTCCTCTCCCTCAGGACACTGGACTCGAGGTGTTCTGTGTCAGTAGTTGACCCACGTGATTCGTCCTGCCTGCTGGTATTTGGACTGGCCTCAAAACCAGAACTTCTGTTGGCCCCCTTTCTTCTGATGTGGGTTTTAAGAAAACCCATCTGTTGGTAGACCCAGGACTGTCTCTTGGTCATCTCCCTCGGGGCTTGGCCAGATTGGAGCTTAGACAGCTTTCCATAACGGGTTCGCTGGGACTCGAACCAACGTCTCACATCAAATGGCTGGAGCTTGAGTTCTGCAGATATTTCTGCCCAGAGAGCCTCTCTTCTGTTCCTGTCGTGGAAACGTGAATGTTCCTTGTCATACAGTTCTGGGAGCAGCTTTACAAATTCCACAATGGAAACTTCCTCACTGTCTGTAAAAGTGGCACACACCCTGGCTCTCTTGGCTGAAGAATGGCACTCCGGATCTTCTTCACACCTCTCTTCTTCTTCTATAATAACTTCACTCCTCTCCTTCCTTCTCCCTCTCATCCATCTTTTTCCTTCCTCTCTTCCCTCCTTTCTCTTTTCTCATGATCCAGTCGATAAAATAATAAAAAATAGTAAAATGTGTCTCCTATCTGTGAAATTTGCCTTAAGCTCAAGTATAATATATATAAAATAAAAATTGAAAACCCCTACAAATCAGTGACACACGTCTCTCAGTAGCCAAACAGTCAGTAACAATGACAAAGTGTGCACGGTCGCTTATATAGTCCCAGACCTGCTCATTGCCTCGTTTTAATTTCCGACGCGCGGAAAACAGTCGGTTCTTAATTGGTTGTTAGTCCCAGGCCGCCTGGGGTGTCCTCAGACCGTCGCAGACTAAATTTGTGCTGTCCCAGGCGTCCTGGGGAGGCCGGTTTGGATCGGTTAGGGTCGGTTACCCTTAGTCGGGGCTTAGTCCCAGACCTTGATTTTTGGGTCCCAGGACACCGCAGACGGTCTGAGGCTTCCGGGGACTAATGGAACCGATTCACTTTCAGACGCATGAAATTCATACGCATCATATTTGAGTCTGGGATTAACAATCGGCCTCCTGGGACTAAGCTATGGAGGTCTGGGACTAAGGGTCGCAGGCGGCCTGGGACAACGCACGACTGTGTAAATTTGGGTCTGAGGAGGCCTGAGGACGCCTGGGACTGGACATTTTGTTGACGGCGGGAAATATGAATCGGTTGTAGTCGTGTGAAATATCAAACATATTTGATTTTTCACACGGCCCCAACCGACAACAACCGACCCTTACAGAAGGTCTGGGACTAAGCAAATATTTCAAACTGACCCCCCAAAACCCTTAATCGGGAGCCTTAGTCGTGTGGTGGAACACCCACATTATAGTGCTTATTTCAGAATCGGGCCGTTCATTAGCATTATTGCAATACCTAAAATAAAGCCAAGTATTAAATGCATAACATGCAACATAACGTGCAATAACATGCAGTTACATTCCATTAGCTTTCTTGAAGAGATTTGTCTTTAGCTTTTACTTAACAGAGTTGACTGATGTGCAGGATTGGAGGTTAACTGGTAAGTTGTTCCAAAGTTCAGGAACATCATTAGCAAATGCCTTGTCACCATAATTTTTCAGTCTTATTGCTGGAACTGTCGGCAAAGAATGCCAGAAGACCTAAGTACATATTGTGGAGTGTGTGGTATAGGGAGATAAGTAAGGTAGCCTGGACCTATTCCATTCAGACAATTAAAGGTAGTTAAAAGTATTTTTGAACTGTATCCTTTGTTCCACAGGAAGCCAATAGAGTTTTTTTCAATAGTGGGGTAACGGAATCAAATTTTTTCCCATGAAAAATGAGTTTTGCTGAACAGTTAAGGACTTAATGGAGCTTGTTTTTCTTGATGTTTGGACATTTGTAGAGCAAGCAGTTGTAGAGGTCAAGACGACAGGTAAAAAAGGCATGTACAAGGGTGACACATGTACCTGTGGTGGGGTATCTTCTAATTCTGAAAAGATTTCTTAGATCACACCAAGGCTTCAATGAAATGTGATGGACATGATGTTTCATTATCAGTTCAGAATCAATGTAGACACCAATGTTTTTCACACTGTTTTTGACTGCAATTTTTAGTTGCCATCATCTATTGTGTTGATGTTTGGTTTCCATAACTGTGCTTTGGTACCAATTTTGAGTACTGCATCCCGAACTGCATCTGGGTTATTAGGATTATAGTAAACATACAACTATGAATCATCTGCAGAATAGAGTGGTGTAAGAAATTTTGATCTGATGACCTGATGCATATTTTCATTTTAATTTGATAGCTCCTTGTGCCCAATAACATGTTTAACTGTAACCATTTTATGTTATTATCATC
Organism: Sabellastarte sp. h YS-2021; assembly: GCA_964017235.1. Classification (NCBI taxonomy): domain Eukaryota; kingdom Metazoa; phylum Annelida; class Polychaeta; order Sabellida; family Sabellidae; genus Sabellastarte; species Sabellastarte sp. h YS-2021. Next base: position 63,435,022 of record OZ024929.1, on the reverse strand, counting down.
TATTGGGTAGAAACAGATTATATAAACATTTTTCAGTCCTCTATAGTATTTTTCAGTACTTTGTCCGATTTTAACTTTATTTGCCCATAATTATCCAAGTACTATTTTCATTAACTTGCAAGCAGTAGAACTCTTTGTCCATTTTTATGTTTGTAAAGATTCTAGTTGTTTTGGGATAATTAACCGGGGACAGTCTGTGTCTTTGAAATTTGTGATTCTTTTCCCTACTTTTAGTTTTACTCTACGGTAGTCTAGAAAATTTATGTTTAGGTTATCTTTTGTCTCTAGCACATTTTTAATGGAAGGATTCCTTAGTTATGCATGACCTCTGCAGCGTAAAATACTCCAGCTTTATACCAGTAAGAGAAGAAGAGACATACTGTGCCAAGTTTAGATTTTACCAGGAGAATCTGTCATGAAATTTCTTAAATATTTAACTTGAACTTTCTCATTTATCCTAATCGATATTAACAAATACCAAGGAGAGTCTGTCATGAAATCTCTTAAATATTTAACTTAAACATTTTCATTTATCCTACTTGATATCAATAAAATGTCTTTCTAGTATGAATTTGTTGTTCTGTTTATTTTTGTTTTATACCATGAAGGGCCTAGTAGAAATAATTTATCTCAGGTTATAGTCGAACCTATTTTTTTGCGTCCATTGTGATCCATCATTTTGCCATGGTATTTTAACTCGTAATTTTTAATGTATAAATAAACTTCTCTGTGTTTGCCATATTTAGGCTGTCTCTTTGGAAGTTTTTAGTCATGTAGTTTCTTATTTATCTAATCTGATTTATCATCCCATGTAAAGCTGAAGAATAGGATATTGATAGTGTTACATTTAAGGTAGAAATGTTTTGATGAATAATAATATAATGGTTCCCAAACTTACTTATATTAGTGTCAGAGATACAAAATGGTAAATGAAATACAATAATGATACAATAATGAATTTACTGAGGTTGACACAAAATACAAACACTCTGGTAGGTACGTGTACTCTATGTCACTTAGGTAATCGCACTGCTGAACATATAAATTAATCAGTCCACAGGTGAACATGAAAACTCTGACAAACAACTATCAACTATTGGGTGGTGCTCACATTACTCCACAAAAAATAGTCCAAAATTAGAGTGATAAATGTAGAACAAAACTAATGCTTTGTGATACAAAACCTTCAAGTTTTAATATCAAAGTTGGTCAAAGTTGGGGTTTTACGTCCCGTTCAACAGCCAGGGTCATATTGGGACAGGTCCTCAGAATTGCCACTTGTGGGAGTCGAACCCACAGAGGTGACAGCCTATGATTAGATGCCAAACTTGCTAACCACTAGGCCACTGAGGACCTCTCAAGTTTTAATATCAGTTATTCAGTTATGAGATTTAAACTTATAAATGTTTGTTTGTTTATTTGGGGTTTTACATCACTTTCAACACTGTACAGGTCATATCACGATGAGTAGTTGGAAGGGCAGAGGAAACCAGTACATACAGTTCGTTAGGGTTCTGTACTGTAAACTGCCGACCAACGGCAAGCAACTACCAGCTTTCCCACTTGAGGCCGTGCCGGGAATCGAACCCGGGCCTCAGAGGTGGGAGGCGAGAGTGTTACCACTCTGCCACCGTGGCCCCTTTTAAACTTATAAATGTGTATTAAGTATCTTTTAAATATATTATTATTAATGCAGAATTCAACTGAATTTGTGAGGGGCCACGGTGGCAGAGTGGTAACACTCTTGCCTCCCACCTCTGAGGCCGGGGTTCGATTCCTGGGATGGCCTCATGTGGGAAAGCTGGTAGTTGCTTGCCGTTGGTCGGCAGTTCACAGTACAGAACCCGAACGAACTGTATGTACTGGTTTCCTCTGCCCTTCCAACTACCCATCATGATATGACCTGTACAGTGTTGAAAGCGACGTAAAACCCCAAATAAATAAATAAATAAATCAAAAAATCAACTGAATTTGTACGCAGTCATAAATGAACGACAAAATTCAATCTTCCTTGCCTTTGAAACATGTAAGGAAGAGTACAGTCTGACAATAAACCTAAATAACCCATCTTGCAATATGATCATATTAAAAGCACACACACAAAATCAAAGAATGTCCATACATGATGAAATATGCCTCTATTACTAACGACACATTCTGCATGATACACATGTGATCACTTAGCTCTATGAGGTCACTTGGTTATAAAACTAAAGCTTTTATGTAGTCTATTCACCAAAGTGAGATTCGGTCATATTTTGGTCAACATCAATTACACAATGAAAGATTTGTTCATATTTATACATCAATTACACAACACCTCCCCAAAAGACAATACTAAGCTATTGTAAAAAATCAATATGAACATGATTCACATGAAAATATGAACCTTAAATAACTATGATCTGCTCAAATAGTAAGCAGCTGCATTTTCTGAACTCCTTCTAGTCCTAATCTTAAAATTTAAAGGTTGAAGAAGAGAGCCCAGTTCGTTTTCCTAATATAAATCAGATGCTGGTGATCAATTTCAACTAAGAATCCTTTCCCATACAGATATGAAACCAATTTCTTTGCTGCCCAGACAACAGATAAGCACTCTTGTCTTTGTGTAATTCTTTTCAGCATCTGTCAGTTTTTACTGGCGTATTCTACAGGAAATCTCCCATTATATTCCTGCATTAGCACAGCTCCTATGCTATTTTCTGAGGGATCACACTGGACCAAAAAAAAAAGGTTTGATGAAGTCTGGTAACCTTAAAATTGGTCTCTTGGATAAAAGATCTTTCCATATCTTTAAGGGTCTGTCTTCCACAGTACTTTATTGGGCTTTACTTTCCTCGTAAGATCTGAGAGAGGTGTAGAGATGGCACTAAAGTTGGGAATGTAGTTTGAACAGTAACCAATAAAGCCGACAAAACAACAGACTTGCTTCTTTTTCGGAGGTACAGGCACTGATAAAATATCCAAAAGCTTATTTTCTTTACTTTTCATTGATCCTTCTCAAACATTGTGAGCTTTTCATCTCTAATTTGCTGGAACAGTTTACTTAGTTCCCATGGTGTTCCCATGAAGGAGTGTGACAGAGAATGTTATCAACAAAGCTTTTACAGAAGTCCTGATCCTTCAATAATTTTCTAACCATTGTGTTGAAGGTTGCAATTGCATTAGCAAAAGCTTCACTGAGAAGTGAGTTGGTCTTGTCGTTACTATCATCATCTAAAGGAATTTGCCAGTAGCCCTTTGTCATGTCACATTTACTAAAGTAGCTTTCTCTTGAGAGTTTTGAGTATATGTCATTGGCTGTCATCATTGGTTCAGTACAAGAAACAGTTTCAAGGTTAAGATTCCTAAAATCTATACATAAACATATTTTTCCATCCTTTTTTCTCACAAGGACAATGGGGGATGCAAATGGAGTCACAATTGCATATAACACCCAACTTGTGCATGGATTCAACCTCTTCATCTACAACTTGATGGAGATCGTAAGGAATTGCATATGGTTTCCTCCTCACAAGATCATCTGTATATGGAGTAATTTTGTGCTCAATCAAATTTCTAATACCTGGACAATCTGAAAAGATGTCTTCAAATTCCTGAGGTAGGAGCATGACTTCTTGCCTCTGATCACTGGTGAGATCAGGACTGATTGTCACATCTTTGTATGTTTCATTAAGTTGATCCATAAATAAGTCAATCAATTCTTCTTGGTAATCTTCGTGACAGTATATCAGTGACTTCTTCAATTCCAGGCCTTTTATTGAAATGCTTCAGCATATTAGCATGAATAACTTTCACCTTCCCTTTCATGTTGAAAGAGCAGTCCATTCATACCCTTAATATCTACTGCTTCATATGGACCGTTCCATTACACCAACAAATGATTTGTGTGGGCAGACATTGGGGTGGTCTCTGATGGGTCATTCCTGGAGTAACCCTTTCTTGCTAGATTTAGCGTCAGTCATTGCGTCATTTTGTTAGAAAACTTGTTATTGGTCAGTCCTTGGCCTTCCTGTATTTGAATTTACAAAGGGTCACATCGAATTTGGCTGTCGACAGGCACACATCATATTTATTTATTGTTTGATTTTAGTTCTTTTATGATCAAATGGTTTTACATGGTGCTATGTCTACCAGATCCAAGCAATACAACCTTAGATCAGGAAGGACGACTTCTGTACAGATTCCTGTTCAACTGCAGCTACAGAGAGATGTTGTCATGGCAACCAAACCCGGGACCTCAGCAGATCTCACAGACCAATGTCAAGTTTCAGTTTACAATTCTGATGAGATCAATATAAATGTTTATGAAAGTAATGTGTCTAGTACAAAGAGAAAACTGTGCTGAAGCAGGTTAAAGAAAAAACATATAATCTATACTTGCATAAACCTCGTGACTTCTTCAGTAGCTCAACATTCCAAGTCAAAATCAAAACATTGAAAATGTCCCCTCATTACATTACAACTGTCATGGAATAATACAACTTGAAGACATATTGCAAAGGATGGTTAAGTATTTCTCCAAGATCTATCCAAATGTCCCTTAACTGGGGAACCTTTTAGACCTTAAAAGCTATTTAGATAAAGAGACCAGATAAAGTTTTCTAGTGTTAAAATTTTCAATGTTCATTCCTGCGTGGAGAAATTATACATAAAAATTACAAGTATAACATATCACATATTGTGGAGACCTCTTTTAATTAAAAAATTGCCTGAAAGAATTAAAAGCCCAAGTCAAGTGGGATACACAGAAGGTAGGAATTTTGGAGATAAAAAATTAATCACAGACATTATAGAATAATATGAATGCCGTAAGATACATGTGCTACAACCATTAACGTATCAATAACCAATAATGTATCAGCTAACCAATAATGTAGCAAAAATTGACCAATAATGTATCATAATTAACTATTAATGTATCAATTGTCTAACCAATAATGTAAAAATCACTTGCTCCAATAATGTATCAACAAGTAAGCAGTAATAATGTATCAACCATTAATGTATTAGGCAACATTTGAGTTGATGCTGAACACTCATTTCCCACAGATCAAGAGCATTTATGTGTTATCTTCTGTGATTAACAATTTCCTCAGTATTTAATGAGTATTTGTTTTAGTTTTATTTTAAAACTAAGGCAAGGATAAATGCTCAGATATAAAAGAGTGAGACTATCAAGCTATACATAGGCTTCAAACATCAAATTTAGGGTCTTACTTCCCGTTTAACAGTCACAGTCATATTCACTTTCGGGATTCTAATGCACACAGAGATGACAGCCTGTAATTATATGTCAAACTTGCTTACCACTTAGATCCCTATGTGCACTTCAAATATGCTAGAACTATTAACAATTTCTAATTTCTGAATACTGAAAGGTGAAGGTAAAAAATGAAAAGCCATTAGTGTTACCCCATTAGCTACCCCATAAAATGTTCCAAAATTGTAAGAGTATCGCTCTAGGAATATTCATGTTCAATGATTTATTGAACCAGATGAGGATTTGATGGGGAACCTGTGTCACTGGGGATGTTGTTCAATGGAAATCTTTGGTCTTCAGTTTGAACTCTTATGTGCCTAACTAGCTAGCTATCTACATACCTACCCATCTACATTGAGTTGGTGAGCTGTAAACCACCCCATCATCAGTGGAAAGTTGCAGTTTTGTATGGTACTGGAGCAAAGTTGTAGTTTCTTTAGGTCAAGGAGGTCTGCAGTCGTCTAATGGTTAGCAACTTTGCATATTATCACATGTTGCCACCTCTGTGTGTGGGGTTTGACTCTTCAAAAGGAAAGTGCTGTTTTCCTCTTTGACTCTTGGTTGTTCAAGGGGATGAATAACCCTCAGCTTTGACCTTGGACCTTTCTTTTAGGTCAGTTTAGTAGCGATCATTATACTCACCAAGAAAAACAATTGCCATTATACCAGTATGAGGTCCATGGTTTATTAAATTATGCAGTAATGCTCCACGGAACACAATCAAAACACTATTTAATAGTTAAACATTAGGTTAATATATCCTGGATGCATGCTGTGATGTTGACATAATAACAGTGGTTTGCTACCAAATTTGTTAATACCAGTAACCAGGGGTATTGTGTGATACACTTTCACACATATTTAAAGGACTGATTTTAGAAGGTTTTCAAAAGGTAATCAAAGACTTGTTGTAACAAATCTTCGCTTATTACACTATCCTGGATCTATAGAACTACAGTTTTATTTATGGCTTGAGGTTAAGTCTATGCCCCAGCTGCTGGTTGGCAAGTTTCATTACTTTATAATGCTAACACCCTTAATTATGTTCTATTGAAAACCTTAGCATATGAAATATTTCCTAATACATTAATGGTTGATACATTATTAATGCTTCCTTGTTGATACATCATTGGAGCAAGTGATTTTTACGTTATTGGTTAGAGAATTGATACATTAATGGTTAATTTTGATACATTATTGGTTGATGATACATTATTGGTCAATTTTTGCTACATTATTGGTTAGCTGATACAGTATTCGTTATTGATACGTTAATGGTTGTAACATACATGGTGTTGTACTCTTAGTCCAGTTTGAAAAACACAGTTGATACAATTAACTTGAATTTTCTACAATTTGTTTCTACAGCAAAGCTTTAATTCTTTGGAAACTTGATCGCCATTTAAAAAAATGTTGGAGACTTTGTCACAATAGATGATAACAGGATATTATTCTGCGTTGGCATACAAAACACAATTGTGTCAAAATTGAGCATTGACAACACACCAGAAGTGAACATTTTGGAATAACACTTTTATTTACAATTAAATAGATTTCGAAAAAAAATATCATTTTTGGAAACACATAACCTTGTACAAATGAGTCCGCACAATACTTGCCCACATTTTCTTATAAAATCAAAACTTTACAGTGTGCAGTCGATCTTTGATTTGAGGTAACATATTCAGACAATGAATTTAATACTCACCTGGAAATTTCAGACCAAAAAAAGATGACTTCGTATTGCTGTACACAAATTTCACTCTTAACAGTGTGTGGAGAGCCATATAAATCAGAATCATCGACAACAACGATTTCAGCAATTTGCCAAGTACTCTAAATCCTAAAAATATCATTATATATCTAAGTGACCTCTCTTGATATTTGATTTTTTACAATATATAATCCAAGCAACATTAAAAGACAAGTTGGTATTCTTCCTTTGAAAGGTCCGATTTCACTGCATTCTTTCTAACAATTCCACATGTGCAAGAATAAAAGCTTTCATCGACTCTAACTATTCCAATAATTCATTAAGTATTGGAGTAAGCAATTCCAGTATAGATTTTGCATCAGTTTTTGGTAATTCATCAAAGTAACAGATTTTCTTGAACTGTATGTTATATTTGCATCAGCTAAAACAGTTTTCCAGAATATATATTTTTTTTATTTTTCTATTTACAGGCATTATAGTATCCATATAGATTGAACCCATTTCATAAAGCCCATTGATGTCACAGATATTTTTTGACGTAGGTTAGCTTCAATCTTTTATAATTTTAATAAATAACTATCGTTTGTAAATATTAACTCTGACATTTAACCCCAGTCTCAAAGGCAAAAAAAACATGTACAAAAAATCAGGTCAGTATTTTATAGTTTAGCTTTAACGAGCAAAGCACATAATCAAAATTCACGAACTTCATTTATGCTTTGGATCGATTTAATTTTTGCATCTGTTAAGGTTCAAAGATAATAACTGTTTGTGAGGTTTGCAATAGATTGGTCTTTATATTGATGAATCGGCATGAGATTCCATTGGAAATTTGGGTAAGAATGGCTTATTGAGAAAATGTAGTGTTCATCGATGCATGACAGTTTTGTTGTCTAGTGAAGGTTATTCATGTTTAACCAACCGAATGTTGATTTATCATCTCTGAAATAATTCAAGTTATCTAGCCTAGTACCCTCTGTTTGCATTATAAATAAGATTTTAATCACCATCTTACCATTTTAGAAAACTTTAAATTCTTATCTTGAGCAAACTTTAGAGTTTCACAGTGGGTGAAACTTCAAAGGATGAATCTATTTCAAGTGCTTAATCTCCGAATTGGCAGATTCTATAGCACACCATCCAAAACATAAGACTTAAATCAAATGTCATGAAACATGAGAAGGGTCGTAACCAAGGAGACCACCAGTCTTCGGTAGACGAAAGTTTGTGGGAGGGGAAAGAAACTATTCAGCATCAATATACATATGTAGTGATGTGACCTGAAAGACGTTGACTGTAATAGTTGTGGTGGCCGAAGTGAAAAGTCCATAAATTCAAAATGTCTCAAAGAGACTTAATTAAATTGATTTAATTTATAAAACGAATGTCACACCTCACTTGAACTCAAAATGTATGCATTTATAAACACATACACTACAAACCTTAACAAAATAAATACAGTTATCACATTTATAAAAATAAATCTGAGAAATTAATCTTTACTGTCACATAAAGACTAAAATAAAAATGTTAAAATAAGAAGTATGTTTTAGAGAATACGGGAGTCTCGGGACTCAGTCCTGGTACAACCTTAATTTGAAGTTTTATTGTAGATTCTTGTCACCATATCTGATTTCCTATCACCTCTGTGATTGGCCAATGAGGCGTGACCTTCCATATAGCATCATAACTGGTCACTTTAGAAGGCGACCTATGAACATAAATTTTTCTCCCACCCATTATGTTCAGTTTCCCGAAGTGAAGGTCAGAAGTTTAAACAGAAGTCAAAGGTCAAAAAAGGGGAGTGTTAGGTTAAATGTGGTGGTTCAGTTTGTGACATTTTATTTACACGTTAGTAAGAAGTTACAAGCATAAAGAAGGGTTAAAAATTTTCAAATTATTTGTAAATTTAAAAGCCCACACTGGAATAATTGTATTACATAGCATCTAGTGCAATCATATCACAGAATAATGAAACTCATACAATATATATATAACAAGTATGTATGATAATGTAACTCGTACACAAATTAATGCAATAGTAATAGATTCATCAGTAACTCTGTCATAATCAAGAGGGGAGAAAGGGTCTTGCCTAACTTAGCCTAACTTAATTCTTAATTCAGTATCTAAGTATTCGAGAGGGGGCTACCAGGGGAATGCCTGGCCCTACCTTGGATTTAAACCAAAAAGTGCCTTGCCATGTGAAATTCGAGAGGGAGTGTCCAGGGTCAGCCTGGCACTGCCTAAGGCCAAATTCATCTGAACCTTATCTATGTCCTAGGGGACCAGTACAGATGATATGTAGTTCAGGGTGTACCAGGGAGGGAGGAGGGAGTTTTCATTCCCTTGATATTTCTTCAAAATCTTAATTCAAAATGGCTAGCCTTTGTGTGAACCCCAACTACAGGGGCTAACAAGTACGCTGACCGGTTACTAAGCATAATCAAGCATAATGATATTATGTATGGGTTCAGATTTAAGGTAGAATGAAACTGAATCCGCAAGCCTCTAACAGGCCGTGCTGTACACAGTTTCCTGAAGTGAAGGTCAGAAGCTTAAACAGAGGTCAAAGGTCAAAAAGGGGAGTGTTAGATTAAATGTGGTTGTTCAGTTTGTGACATTTTATTTACATGTTAGTAAGAATCTTTAAAATTTTCAAATTCTTTGTAAATTTAAAAGCCAAAGCCCAACTAGAGTCGAGAAGGGATGATTGCAGCAAAGGTAGAGGGAATTCTAGAAGGTGCAAGTGAGGCATTCTGGAGGTATGTCCATACTGCTGAACTCCTCCACAATCCATGTGCTATAATATGCTGTAACTGAATATTATTGTCAAAAGCTAGAGTAACTCCAGAACGCCTGAAGCAATGGAGCCCATGACCAAACAAAGGTATGACAATATGAAACATAACTTTCCTAAGAGCTGTTATCTATAAGTGGATCTATAAGTTAGTGGTATCTATAACAGGATGAAAAGGCGGATAAGGATGAGCAAAAAGAGGTGCAGAGGGAGGCAAAGGGCGAGAATCAAGCAATTTTTTTAAAGCCACAACTGGGCAAAGTGAAACATTTCTAAGACCAGGAATCTGAACAAAATGGTGGGCAGAGCTGTCCTGCAATGTCTTAGTCCATTTTATCAGTGTATGAGCCCCAGGCTCAGCAAAAATTATATGTTGTCTCAGGAAATGTTTATGGGAGTCAAATTAGAATCTGGAATGTGGTGCAATGTTGGACATTCTTGAAAATGCAAAGAATGCCAACAAGAAAACAGCTCTAAATAAAGGTGGATCAACCAGGATGTCACAAGGGAAATCAAAGCTAAAGTTGATAGGTCAAAGATATTCTGTTATCAACCTATGAGAAAGCACCTCTAGGTGCCAATGATATTTCATAGCAGCTTTTTTAAGAGAAGATACATAATTCAACATCACCTTATAGGAGACAGAATTAGTGTATAAATACTCCAAGAAATCAAGTACAGAATGAACATTTAATTCCACTGGAAGTTCCATGAATATAATAAATGAAAGGTAGGTCTTGATGTGGGTAAGATGAGCATTTCTGGTTGCAGGCCTGTAAGCTGATTTAGTTCTGGAAAGTGCTAATCTCAAAAGGTGTGAAGAAGGAAGGTCCAAATCTAAAATTACAATTGTAAATTAAGGTCAAAATAATGCCTAGGTATATGTTCCCAAATGTAATTATCTTGTAAAATGCTCAAAAGATCCAGATTAACTGGTTTGACTGAGTAAACTCTGGAAAATGTATCAGCAATGACATTATAAATACCTGGTACATGACTAATGTTTAGCTGGATGTCTAAGGAAGCCGTGAGAAACCAAATGTTTCGAACACACAGAGCCAAGAATGAATCTCTTGTTTTGCCAGTCTCAACGACCTGAACCACCCCAAGGTTGTCACAAAATATGTCTATGGCTGAATGACGCCATCTGATGCCCCAGGTTTTAAGAGGAACAATAATATTCAACATTTTGAGATGTAAAATTTTAAGATCCAAGTCCCCACTGTTATGAATAGGTGTGGCATATACCCTATTTCTCCAGACAGCCCCCATACCAGTGAGGCTGGCTTCAAGCTAAAGGCACTGGCCACTGTCCATTTTTTGTTTGTGTATAATGAAATACCATCATAGGCTGGGAGAAAAGTTAAAAACCATTGAATGTCTCTGTGAAATTCATCTGAAAGATGAATAGTTTTTGAATGGGAGTTATTTCGAAAAACAGTCAAAAGTCTATCAATGAATACTCAAGCTGGCTTCACACATTTTTGTATGTAAAGACGTTTCCCTGATTGGTATTTACATTTCGAAAGTGAAGTTTTAGTATTAACTTCCATGCATTCCGTATAAATAGCCTCTAATTTGTCATTTGAAATACACATAGTATTGCTTTCAATATCAAAGTCTATGCCCAAGCATGTCAAACGCTTTGTGGGAGCGGTTAATTTGTCAATATTCACAGGTAGACCGAGTTCGTTCAAGAGTTCGCAAACTCTGTGAAAAGCAGCATCAGCCTTAGATTTAGGGACCACCGCAATGTTATCATCGATATAGCATCTTAGTTGGATGCCTTCTTTCTTCATTATGCAAGCTGTTGCGTCGGACAAAATCTGGAATGAAGCCGACCCATGCGTACAGCCAAACGCAGTCCCTACGTCCACGTAGAAAGCGCCATGCCAACTAATACCAAACTTAAGACTGTCAGGATGATCAATCAATCAATCAATCAGTTGTCCAAGTGTTTAATCTCCATATCTCTGGATTCTAAGGCACACCATCCAGTTCATTAGGTATAAATCATCAAGACGTTTGACATATTCCAAGTCGCACCCATCGAGGCAATCCGACTTTTTTTTAGCCAAACTTAACTGACAAACAGGAAAGGAGTGTATCATGATCAATAGTATCGAAAGCTGCAGACAAGTCGAGCAGCACCAGTGCTGTGGACAGAGATAAATGAATCTCATTTTTGATGCACAACAAGGCAGTTTCTGTTGAGTGCCCCACCTTATAGGCTGACTGAAAAGTGTTTCCAAGATCATGAGAATCCAGGTGGGATCTACTTTGGGCAGCCACTATATGCTCGACCAACTTTGACAAAAAACTGAGACCAGACACCGGTCGATAGCTCTTTAAGTCCGCTTTTGAAAGGGTAGACTTTTTAAGCAGAGGTGTGACAATAGCCTGTTTAAAAGAATTAGGGAAAATGCCATTTTGGAGGGACAAATTAACCAGTTTTGTCAATGAAGGAAGAAGGATATCTATACATTTTTTAATAATATGTGTGGGACATGGATCTAAAAAGCAAGTTTTTGAAGGGGCTTCCTTGATGAACTTGAGAACTTCACTCTGACTGACACCTTGAAAGAAACTGAAAGTTAGCGGCTCCTTGTCAGGATGAAGAGACTTAGATGGGGTGTGTTTGAAGGTGTCTCTGATCTTTTTAATTTTATCGATGAAAAACGAACCAAATCTGTTTGCAAATGATTTTTCATCATCAAAGGATGGGAGGACAGTGGCATTTGACCGGCTCAATATTCTATTCAGTGTCTACCATAGCTTTTTACCGTCACTGCAATTTCCACTGACTAGATCATGGTAGAAAGGCCCCTTGTTTCTATTAAGAATGTGGTTGCATCTGTTTATTTGCTGTCAAAGACGAGTACGATTTTCAGGGGATTTGTCTCTTCTCCATGCACGTTCATATTGCCTTCTCATACACTTAGCAGTTCTATATTCGTCAGTTATCCAGCTTGGCACTGGTTTAATGAGCTGTTTAGTTTTCACTGGTGCATGGATATCTAGAAGGCCAGACAAACCAGACATGTACTGTTCATGCAATGAATCAATGACATCAGATAGTGAACTTACAAATGGGATAGCAAGAAGATCACTTCTGAATTTATTGATATGCAATTTATGATACTGACGGAAGGTAACAACTTTCTGCATTGGAGTATCCAAGGATGGATAAACCACACAAGAGATAATTTTATGATCACTTATAAAGCCTGAACCTTTAACATCAGAAACTGCAGAAAACTTGGAAGGATCCAACAACAAGTCTAAGGTATGACCATGAAAGTGAGTTAGAAAATCAATGTATTGAGTCAAACAGCAAGAATCAATGACTGATTGAAATTCAGAGACTGTTGAAGACATAGTGTCGACATGAATATTAAAATTGCCTCAAATCACAAAGGAGGAGGATAGGGAAGACAAAAATCCCAAATATGAAAGAAAATCTTCAAAAAATTTCACAACAGATAAGGCAGGAGGCCAATAGATGACACCAAGAAACAAGTGATGCTAGTCGAGTGTGAGACAGTGTGATTTTCAAGGGAGGAGAACTCAGGGGAATGGACGGTTTTAAAGTCCAGAGCTGTTTTAATGAAAAAGCCAACACTGCCACCACATTTGTTTATTCCACTGGTGTGAACAAGGGAGAAATCATCAGGTGTTAATTCATGTAGAAAAGAGGGTGTATCTACAGCTTTAATATGGGTCTCAGTGAGACCAAAAGCATCAAAATTGCCAGTTTTTACTTCATCACAGAGAATTGGGCCTTTATTCTTAATGGACCAGCAGTTAGCGAACTCAAACTTCAGTGGCCCAGGATTGAGTGCAACATCTCCCGACAACAAAACCAGAGCGAACTGCCTGAAGGACGCCTTTTCACGAAATGTAACTCTCTGTGTCTTGACATAAATGAACAGGATGGATTTGGTAGTAGGTCCATCATATTTACATAGATGCAGGATGGCATCACACCTGCTCTGAATTTTGTTTTGAGTCTTATGGCAGTGCACAAAGAGACCAACAATACAAAGAAGGAGTTTAACGATCCGCATCATAAGGAAATCAAGAGACCATAGGAAAAACAAAACATGCAAAAATTCACATCAGGACAATGAACAATCAATAAATATGAGGCAACAGGTATCATGTAAATTTAGTGAAATAATGAAGCAAAAATATAATACACCAAATATTAGACAAAAATTTGTGAAAGTAAAACCTAACCACAGCTAGGAAATATTAAAATACAAACCACAACCAAAAATCACCGAGTAACTCCCGGTGGTGGGCGATAATACCCACAATATCAACTAGCATACTATTTTACAGTTTAAAACAATTCAGAACAACATAAAGACGAAAAATAACTAAAAGTTTTTGATGGAAAGCAATAATAAGCATTAAAAGTGCAACTAAAAGGATCGACTCTCAGATTTCTAAATGCACGTGCCACGTCCACTTTAAAGAGAACCTTGTCTTCAGAAGATCCTACTATGTCATGTGCAGTATCATTGATCGTGGGGAAAGTCAGAACAAAAGTAGAGCCATCAAAATTGTCTGCATCCACGTGACTGTTGACAGAATTACCATAAGGGTGAGATAAACTTAAAATCACACACCTTTTGTTTATGTCCTTGGGTCTGGTTAATAAAGGTGAACAATTTCATTGTTCATGAACAATATTGTTTACAGGGCCCAGAATCGTACCCAAGCTTATTTCTTTGTCAATGTGTTCCTGCACTTGTTGTGGATACTGACAAGCCAGAAAATGGTTAGTTATTTTGGTATTATTCAGTTTATTAGGGTTAATTAGGGACAGGGGAAACCCAAATTTTATGTATTGCAAAACCCTTTTATCCGAATAATCCTTGAGATATTTCTCCCAAGTGTCAACCTTCAATCCGGATTCAACAGGGATTCTGGCACATTTATAATTGGGTTTACCTGTGTCTCTGATAATATTTGCAATGTTCAAAAAGGTGAACCGAATCCAGTTTAACTGGTTCTCTATCTGGGCCTATAAAGTTAAACAAGTTTGCACCTGGGTCAGATAACCAACTTTCTTATCTGGATAATTGAAGTCCCTGACTCGAGATTTCTCTATGTTAAGATCTTTAGTCTTTATGCCAGATGAGTTGTTGGATTTGCCCCCATTTTGTTTTGTCATATTAGGTACATGTCGTTGTTTCATTTGTTCAATCAGGTTATTATCATAACTTTGCTCATGGTCGAAAACTTCCTCATTATCAATAAGGCTTCAAATATCTCATTCATATAAGTGATGTAGTCACAATTGTAATACTGCCAAACTTGCAAGTCTTTACAATAATTTTCATGTCAACTTTGGGTTTGGGTTCATATTCGACCCCAAGTCAATTTGGTTAGTTCCATCTGTTATCATCATCAATTGACAATTAATAACTTTTAAGACTCTCAAATAACCTTCAGGAGGGTGAGCATCAGACTATAACATAAGTCAAAATCATCTGGCAGCAGCAAGTAATAACCTGTTATTTGATCAGTGCCAGCTAATAAATAAACTACATCCACCCAATCCTGGTTGTAACAAATTTTCTTGTTCAGTAATCGCATTGAGACTTCACTGTTATAGTCAAGACTACTGCTATAGTCAGACACGCTAGCGTGCACATCCCACATGTTCAAGTATAATGTATGAGAATGCACACCATCAAACCCATATAACTTGACAAACATTCTATTAACCAAACTATGGTCTTTGGCATTTAACCAACCCTAAATGGCATTATCATTATCAGTTAATGTATCACAATCATCATAAATCATGTCATCTTTAGACAATATACATCTATGCATACAACTATCATTCATTTCAACAACACCACCATTATAACATTTATCAGAATATACAGCATAATCATGCCTATTCAAGTTATTGTTCATAAAGTTAATATTTAGAAGGTTTGAATGTATTTGATTGGTTCCAAAATTATAAGAGTCACGTTCAACATATTTACTATAACTATTTACTAAAGTACAGTATCTATTTGTAGGTCCTTGGATGTCCTCAGGGTGGTCAGTGGCCTGACCTGGATCCTATTTGGCTTCGGCTGGCTTCTGCTCCTGGATACAGCTTGAACTACCTGAACTCAGGGTGCATCAAAGAACGTCCTTGTCTATGGCAGACAAAATGCTTATAAATCCCATGGTGACCTTCATTAGTGCAATTTCCTTCATTAAAGAATTTGCAGATCTTAACTTTCTGACCACCAGGAACGACACTGTGAGAATTAAGCACTGTTGATTGAGAATTACTGATCCTATTCAGTGACCATTACATTGAATCCGTCCAAGTTAGAGGACCTTCCTCTATATCTGTCATCGATACTGCCCAGGCTGACCTCACTACAGGCCATGGCATGGCATTTTTCATTGCCATGGCTACTTGTGTAAGAACATTTCTTAAAATAACATTGTCCTCAATCAATAAGATATTGTTCAGCTACCCCGAAATCCATTGTGTCATGTTAAGATCATCACAAGTGGGTTTCTTAAGGTGAGAATTGACAAGCACTCATTGGTCCATCTGAACTGAGGACCAACTACTGATGTGTCTGTTATGTTATATCTACCCGACTTCTTCCTGTAGTTAGGGCCCTTACCTGGCATAGCATCCTGATCAGCCTGGTCCTCATAACGTGCCACGAGTTGTGATACTGCTGATGAAATAGATGGGATTGATCTCATGACTTCCAGCCTGGGAGCCACTGAATCTTTAGCGATCGGACCCGAGTTTCCGACATCCCCTGGCATGACTTGAGCAGATGAACTGGCAACAGTGGGCATGTTGTTCATAACACTGTGACACATGACTGGGATGGCCTGACTAGTGCCTGCACTTGACTGAGTACTTGACATATTAACTTTTTCCTGTCGGATGCCTGCTAAGTTTGAAGCACCGAGGTGCTGTGAAGTAGGTGAAACTACAGGGGTAGAGCTAATAGTATTCTGACGCTCCAACTCGTCCATCCTTTTGGTAAGTGCCTGATTGGAAGCAACAATCTTGTGTAGCATAGTTAAAATTGCCTGATTCAGTGACGCTGGTGTGTCCTCCTGAACTGGATGACTATGCACAGAAGTATTAGGAACAGTACTTACACCCTTCTGTGTTGAAGAATGAGCTGGAGCCTCCTACCCTTGTGGATAAGATCCATCATTCACCTCCACGGACTTGGTTTTCTTAGTAGAATTCTTAGCCTTAATAGAAACTTCTTCAACGTCTTCTTAGCTTCAGCAGGCGATTTCTTCTTTGTAGAAGGCATATCTAAGTAATAAAACACTAAAACTTAAATATAAAATAGCACACAAAAGTTTTCATTCCCCTGTTGTTTCTTCAAAATCTTAATTCAAAATGGTTACAGGGGTTAACAAGTACGCTGATTGGTTGCTAAGCATAATCAAGCATAATGATATTATGTATGGGTTCAGATTTAAGGTAACATGAAACTGAATTAGCAGGCCCCTGACAGGCCGTGCTGTACAAACCCACCCTACTTGTCAATATCATGCTGGCTGTCAGATTTTTCAGTTTCAGATGTTCCTGGTTGTGGGTGGCTTCCTCTTCTGATGTCGGCTATTTGTGCTAGTTGATGTCTGCCTACTGGTTGCCTACCTGGATGTCTTCTACTGACCCGGTGGGCATGAGACTCCTGATGTGTTGTCTTCCTGGCCCAGATTTTGTGCCGGTGATGATACCAATTTGCTCACCAGCCCCATCTGGTTCTGATGTCTGCTGGTTGCCTGCTTAACAACTGTCAGATGTCCTGTTGCAGGTGGCTCGCCAGCTTGCCTGGTTGGCTTGGTTGCTTGGCTGGTGTTAATGGTTCCTCAGCTTGGCTCATGCACTTTGTCACCTCACCTTAGGATGTGCTCAACTATCTGCTTACCTTACACACTGGATGTTATTTACTGGAAGTTCAGTGGTATTATGTGGAATTATACTTAGGAAGCTGTGCTATCTTACTATACTTGCTGTGTTAGTGTGTCCCTGAGGCTCAGGTAGCAGAGAGCCTACAGATGATCAGGGGAGCGCCTGCTTGTATTGTTATCTGTCAAGGTTTATAATATTTCTGTGGACTGGTAGAAATTGGCTCATGTTCACTTATGCAGCATGTGATTAGTTTGGTTTTAGCCTGCTTCATTTATGTATGTTACAAGTTATCATGTGCTAGTTACCCGTATCAGCAGTGGCAGACTGACCTGGAGTAGGGTTGCACCCAACGAGTATTACTGGATGTATCTCATGTCTGGGACTGTCCTGGCACTTTATTGCACCCAGCTGTTAGATTGGGCTGTCCTGGCGTAGTTTTGCGCCCATCGGTGTACTACCTACTGCTATGAATGTTTACTGCCCTGGCTTTGTGCCCAACAATGTTTTAATAGTTGTTGTCTTGATGTACTTAGAGGAACAGTCCCGTCGTGCCTTGGACCCAACAAAGTGCTACCTTTGCTAATAATGGACTGTCCTGGCACTGTTGGCCAACTGTTTGCAACTAGCTGTCACTGGGAAAGAGACTGGCCTGGCAACAGTGCCCAACAGACTTATCAGATCTTAATTTATTTTATTTTTATTAATGCTAGTTTGGTAGTTTATAATTCATTGCTTGGTCAGTGCTTTGATCGTTACTCTAATTGATATTTTACACTTGTTTCTATTACCCCTGTTTTACGCTTATAATAATTTTTAGGGGCCCTGTAAATCTTCATATTACCATTAATTTTTCACTGATTTTACACCCTCCACTCCTTTGTGAGCTTACAACCTTTTGACCTTAACTATCTATCAACTTTGACCTCATTTTTTTAGGTAACCTCTTTTGACATGTTACCTGGGTTCTTGAAGTATAACCTCACTTTTTGTTGTGACCTTTTTCGTTGTAACTCCCAGTTCTTTGGGAATTTTTTACTAACTTCACTTTGGGGTCAAAGTTCATGATCTGTGTAGGTGACTTCACCTTTTGACCTTGACTAACATTCAACTTTGACCTTTCTGGATAATTGTTTTCACCTGTCACTCAGGTCTTGAAATTGTGACCTAAGTTGGCAGGTTGTTACCTTTTAATACATCACCTTAGCGAATTATGATTGTTATGTGACAATTTGATCTTGGGGATCAAGGTTATTTATATTTGGGCTCATTGGGATTTCGGGGTGGAATTATAGATGTATGATTTCATAATGTCACCTTCTATCAAAGTTAATTTTGTAAATATTTTATCATGTCCTCATTTAATGCATGCTTGTTATATGATAATGTCTTTACAATAATTTTAGTAGTAACATTTATTCTTGTATAATAAATACATATAATCCCATTGCTTGTTTATTAGGGGGACAGGGACTTTGTATTTCTTTCAATAGCTAATGTGGATATTCCACTGGAGCCAACCCTAATTTAATTTAGGGTCGGTTAGTTGGTTTATAGGACTGTTAGGTTTGTTGAGGGGTTCCCGGCAGCTATTCCATTTATTTATATGTAAATATTGCCTGTCCTTGAGTCTTTTACGGCAGGTGATGAACTTTACTAGCTGACCAGTATGGAAGGTCATATTCAAAAGCAAAAAGAAAGAACTTGGATCCGAGATATTTCAGTAGTCAAGGCCGAGTCCACTCGTGCTCTTTCCCCAGGCTATAACCAGGGATCTAATATATAAAATCGGCAAACATCAGAGGCCACAGGTTCTAAATGA
Source organism: Sabellastarte sp. h YS-2021 (assembly GCA_964017235.1). Lineage (NCBI taxonomy): Eukaryota > Metazoa > Annelida > Polychaeta > Sabellida > Sabellidae > Sabellastarte > Sabellastarte sp. h YS-2021. The sequence goes on along the minus strand of OZ024929.1, from coordinate 63,415,502 downwards.
GCCTTAAGATCTCTACCAGGGGAAGATAAGGGAATTCTGTGTCAGCTCGCTTAAAAACTCTTTGAAGCACAGATCCCCGTGAGAAAGCCAGTAATTTCTAGCTAAAACTTTTTGAAGACAAAGATATAATATAAACAAAATAGGTCTGTGCTTAAATAAATCTCATATCTGGGTGGTATGGAACAGGTCTGTCTAGTCAAAATTCGTAATATCCATTATATGGAATAGGTCTGTACTTAAATAAATCTCATATCTGGGTGCTATGGAATAGGTCTGTCCAGTCAAAATTCGTTATATTCAGTATATGGAATAGGTCTGTACTTAAATAAATTTCATACCTGGGTGGTATGGAACAGGTCCATTATATGGAATACGTCTGTACTTAAATAAATTTCATATCTGGGTGGTATGGAATAGTTCTGTCCAGTCAAAATTCGTCATATCCAGTATATGGAATGGGTCTGAACTTAAATAAATCTCATATCTGGGTGATATGGAATAGGTCTGTCCAGTCAAAATTCGTAATATCCAGTATATGGAATAGGTCTGTACTTAAATAAATTTAATATCTGGGTGGTAAGTAACAGGTCTGTCCAGTTAAAATTCGTAATATCCAACGTATGGAATAGGTCTGTAGTTAAATAAATCTCATATCTGGGTGGTATGGAACAGGTCTGTCCAGTCAAAATTCGTCATATCCAGTGTATGGATTAGGCCTGGACTTTAATAAATCTCAAACCTGGGTGGTATGAAAGAGGCCTGTCCAGTCAAAATTCGTCATATCGAGTATGTGGAATACGTCTGTACTTAAATAAATCTCATATCTGGGTGATATGGAATAGGTCTGTCCAGTCAAAATTCGTCATATCCAGTATATGGAATAGGTCTGTACTTAAATAAATTTCATATCTGGGTGGTAAGGAACAGGTCTGTCCAGTCAAAATTCGTAATATCTAATGTATGAAATAGGTCTTTACCTAAATAAATCTCTTTACCTAAATAAATCTCATATCTGGGTGATATGAAACAGGTCTGTCCAGTCAAAATTTGTAATATCCAATGTATGGAATAGGTCTGTAGTTAAATAAACCTCATATCTGGGTGATATGGAATAGGTCTGTCGAGTCAAAATTCGTCTTATCCAGTATATGGAATAAGTCTGTACTTAAATATATCTCACCTCTGGGTGGTATGGAACAGGTCTGTCCACTCAAAATTCGTAATATCCAGTATATGGAATAGGTCTGTGCTTAAATAAATCTCATATCTGGGTGGTATGGAACAGGTCTCTGCAGTCAAAATTCGTTTTATCCAGTATATGGAATAGGTCTGTACTTAAATAAATCTTAGATCTGGGTGGTATGGCACAGGCCTCTGCACTGAATATTCGTTATATTTAATATATGGAATAGTCTGTACTTTAATAAATCTCACATATATGAGTGATATGGCATGAGTATATACTATGCGAGTTGATCATATCCAGTATATGGAATATACCTGAATGCATCTAATAACATTAAGTTCTAGTATTAACATTTACAGATAGAATGCAAAAATATAAATATAAATACACATAAGTGAAACAAAAGAAGAGGAATGTGTGCAAGGAGTGTGTAAGAATATGCACAAGTATCGAGAGCACTGCATGTATTATATATAAGTATTAAAGGACTATTGGTAAAACTTCCCACACTATTTATAGACAGGAATATAAAATACACAGGCTATTTATAGAACTGTTTTCTTATTGGACGAATATTCCCTTATATATGTATTGTGAATTGCCTTGCTATAACACACTCTATATTTCATTATATGTGTTACATAAAGTGTGTGGATTTGATTGACAGTTTAAAATATCAGCGCATATGGGAGGCATATGTACGAGGTCAGTCCATTATAGACCTACCATTACCTCATTTTGTTTACATCCTGGAGGAAGCACATGGGAGAATCCTAAAACCAAAACAGGAAATTACCGGAAATTTTCTGCATTTCACACTGAATATAATACCGCAAAATAGTACAAAATATACGGGAAAAGTCGGCAATTTCAGCTGAGAATTGACAGGAAAAGCTCATTAAAAACGGGAAATTCTGTTTACATCCTGGAGGAAGCACATGGGAGAATCCTAAAACCAAAACAGGAAATTACCGGAAATTTTCTGCATTTCACACTGAATATAATACCGCAAAATAGTACAAAATATACGGGAAAAGTCGGCAATTTCAGCTGAGAGTTGACAGGAAAAGCTCATTAAAAACGGGAAATTCTGAACAGAAATACCGCTAATTAGTGGACAAACAACCAAGACAAATAAAATAAACGGGGACGTACAGAAGTAAATAGCGGCCACGATCCACGATCGTCACATAGGAATTCGGTTAACGTTTACATCACGGGAGATATTTGATGTTCCGCACTATGACACCCGGTAATTCTACTTTGGACAGACCTCTGTCATATGGCCGCCATATTCCATTCAAAACATACGGAAGCACCCAGAGATTTGTGGGAGGGTATCTGGGAGTTACTAAAACTTAAATTCAATATACAACTGTAGTCTCATTGGCTGATTTTCTATATAACAACAAAACGAATGTTATATTTAGATATCCTTGACATTTTTATCTATTTTTGGAACATGTCTTACTTTTTTCTGAAAAAGGGGATCTCCAACACATATCAAACAAGGAAGTTTATTTGTTCACACATACTAACAGTATTACGCTTTACAAAGAAAATCATATACCTAAGCAAGTCATTATGTTTGATTACCTTCACCCATGTCTACAATGAAAATAGTTGCCAATAATACATTATTTTTTTTTCAAATATAAAATGAAAATAAATATACACCAATATAACTATAACTTTTCAAATATATATATCAAATTAAGGTATTGTAATCTTCAATCATGGAAGATTTTATCATGACAATCAATTAATAATGCCAGAACTTTAACTTGAAGCTTTGGTTTTAAATAATAATTTTATTAAAAAAAATAATTTCACTAGTTACAGAGAAATGTGATATACTGGATAAGACGAATGTTGACTGGACAGACCTATTACATACCACCCAGAGGTGAGATTTATTCAAGCACAGATTTATTCCATATATTGGATATGACGAATTTTGAGTGGACAGACCTGTTCCATACCACCCAGAGGTGAGATATATTTAAGTACAGACTTATTCCATATACTGGATAAGACAAATTTTGACTGGACAGACTTATAACATACCACCCAGAGGTGAGATATATTTAAGTACAGACTTATTCCATATACTGGATAAGACGAATTTTGACTGGACAGACTTATAACATACCACCCAGATGTGAGATTTATTTAAGCACAGACTTATTCCATATACTGGATATGGCGAATTTTGACTGGACAGACCTATTACATACCATCCAGATGTGAGATTTATTTAAGCACAGATTTATTCCATATACTGGATATGACGAATTTTGAGTGGACAGACCTGTTCCATACCACCCAGAGGTGAGATATATTTAAGTACAGACTTATTCCATATACTGGATAAGACGAATTTTGACTGGACAGACTTATAACATACCACCCAGATGTGAGATTTATTTAAGCACAGACTTATTCCATATACTGGATATGACGAATTTTGACTGGACAGACCTATTACAAACCACCCAGAGGTGAGATTTATTTAAGCACAGATTTATTCATATATTGGATATGATGAATTTTGACTGGACAGACCTGTTACATATCACCCAGATCTGAGATTTATTTAGGTACAGAGCTATTCCATACACTGGATATGACGAATTTTGAGTGGACAGACCTGTTCCTTACCACCCAGAGGTGAGATATATTTAAGTACAGACTTATTCCATATACTGGATAAGACGAATTTTGACTGGACAGACTTATAACATACCACCCAGATGTGAGATTTCTTTAAGCATAGACTTATTCCATATACTGGATATGAGGAATTTTGACTGGACAGACCTATTACATACCACCCAGAGGTGAGATATATTTAAGTACAGAATTATTCCATATACTGGATAAGACGAATTTTGACTGGACAGACCTATTACATACCATCCAGATGTGAGATTTATTTTAGCACAGACTTATTCCATATACTGGATATGACGAATTTTGACTGGACAGACCTATTACAAACCACCTAGAGGTGAGATTTATTTAAGCACAGATTTATTCCATATACTGTATATGACGAATTTTGAGTGGACAGACCTGTTCCATACCACCCAGAGGTGAGATATATTTAAGTACAGACTTATTCCATATACTGGATAAGACGAATTTTGACTGGACAGACTTATAACATACCACCCAGATGTGAGATTTATTTAAGCACAGACTTATTCCATATACTGGATATGACGAATTTTGACTGGACAAACCTATTACAAACCACCCAGAGGTGAGATTTATTTAAGCACAGATTTATTCATATATTGGATATGATGAATTTTGACTGGACAGACCTGTTACATATCACCCAGATCTGAGATTTATTTAGGTACAGAGCTATTCCATACACTGGATATGACGAATTTTGAGTGGACAGACCTGTTCCTTGCCACCCAGAGGTGAGATATATTTAAGTACAGACTTATTCCATATACTGGATAAGACGAATTTTGACTGGACAGACTTATAACATACCAACCAGATGTGAGATTTCTTTAAGCATAGACTTATTCCATATACTGGATATGACGAATTTTGACTGGACAGACCTATTACATACCACCCAGAGGTGAGATATATTTAAGTACAGACTTATTCCATATACTGGATAAGACGAATTTTGACTGGACAGACCTATTACATACCATCTAGATGTGAGATTTATTTTAGCACAGACTTATTCCATATACTGGATATGACGAATTTTGACTGGACAGACCTGTTACAAACCACCCAGAGGTGAGATTTATTTAAGCACAGATTTATTCATATATTGGATATGATGAATTTTGACTGGACAGACCTGTTACATATCACCCAGATCTGAGATTTATTTAGGTACAGAGCTATTCCATACACTGGATATGACGAATTTTGAGTGGACAGACCTGTTCCTTACCACCCAGAGGTGAGATATATTTAAGTACAGACTTATTCCATATACTGGATAAGACGAATTTTGACTGGACAGACTTATAACATACCACCCAGATGTGAGATTTCTTTAAGGATAGACTTATTCCATATACTGGATATGAGGAATTTTGACTGGACAGACCTATTACATACCACCCAGAGGTGAGATATATTTAAGTACAGACTTATTCCATATACTGGATAAGACGAATTTTGACTGGACAGACCTATTACATACCATCCAGATGTGAGATTTATTTTAGCACAGACTTATTCCATATACTGGATATGACGAATTTTGACTGGACAGACCTATTACAAACCACCTAGAGGTGAGATTTATTTAAGCACAGATTTATTCCATATACTGTATATGACGAATTTTGAGTGGACAGACCTGTTCCATACCACCCAGAGGTGAGATATATTTAAGTACAGACTTATTCCATATACTGGATAAGACGAATTTTGACTGGACAGACTTATAACATACCACCCAGATGTGAGATTTATTTAAGCACAGACTTATTCCATATACTGGATATGACGAATTTTGACTGGACAGACCTATTACAAACCACCCAGAGGTGAGATTTATTTAAGCACAGATTTATTCATATATTGGATATGATGAATTTTGACTGGACAGACCTGTTACATATCACCCAGATCTGAGATTTATTTAGGTACAGAGCTATTCCATACACTGGATATGACGAATTTTGAGTGGACAGACCTGTTCCTTGCCACCCAGAGGTGAGATATATTTAAGTACAGACTTATTCCATATACTGGATGAGACGAATTTTGACTGGACAGACTTATAACATACCACCCAGATGTGAGATTTCTTTAAGCATAGACTTATTCCATATACTGGATATGACGAATTTTGACTGGACAGACCTATTACATACCACCCAGAGGTGAGATATATTTAAGTACAGACTTATTCCATATACTGGATGAGACGAATTTTGACTGGACAGACTTATAACATACCACCCAGATGTGAGATTTATTTAAGCACAGACTTATTCCATATACTGGATATGACGAATTTTGACTGGACAGACCTATTACAAACCACCCAGAGGTGACATTTATTTAAGCACAGATTTATTCATATATTGGATATGATGAATTTTGACTGGACAGACCTGTTACATATCACCCAGATCTGAGATTTATTTAGGTACAGAGCTATTCCATACACTGGATATGACGAATTTTGAGTGGACAGACCTGTTCCTTGCCACCCAGAGGTGAGATATATTTAAGTACAGACTTATTCCATATACTGGATAAGACGAATTTTGACTGGACAGACTTATAACATACCACCCAGATGTGAGATTTCTTTAAGCATAGACTTATTCCATATACTGGATATGACGAATTTTGACTGGACAGACCTATTACATACCACCCAGAGGTGAGATATATTTAAGTACAGACTTATTCCATATACTGGATAAGACGAATTTTGACTGGACAGACCTATTATATACCATCTAGATGTGAGATTTATTTTAGCACAGACTTATTCCATATACTGGATATGACGAATTTTGACTGGACAGACCTGTTACAAACCACCCAGAGGTGAGATTTATTTAAGCACAGATTTATTCATATATTGGATATGATGAATTTTGACTGGACAGACCTGTTACATATCACCCAGATCTGAGATTTATTTAGGTACAGAGCTATTCCATACACTGGATATGACGAATTTTGAGTGGACAGACCTGTTCCTTACCACCCAGAGGTGAGATATATTTAAGTACAGACTTATTCCATATACTGGATAAGACGAATTTTGACTGGACAGACTTATAACATACCACCCAGATGTGAGATTTATTTAAGCACAGACTTATTCCATATACTGGATATGGCGAATTTTGACTGGACAGACCTATTACATACCATCCAGATGTGAGATTTATTTAAGCACAGATTTATTCCATATACTGGATATGACGAATTTTGAGTGGACAGACCTGTTCCATACCACCCAGAGGTGAGATATATTTAAGTACAGACTTATTCCATATACTGGATAAGACGAATTTTGACTGGACAGACTTATAACATACCACCCAGATGTGAGATTTATTTAAGCACAGACTTATTCCATATACTGGATATGACGAATTTTGACTGGACAGACCTATTACAAACCACCCAGAGGTGAGATTTATTTAAGCACAGATTTATTCATATATTGGATATGATGAATTTTGACTGGACAGACCTGTTACATATCACCCAGATCTGAGATTTATTTAGGTACAGAGCTATTCCATACACTGGATATGACGAATTTTGAGTGGACAGACCTGTTCCTTACCACCCAGAGGTGAGATATATTTAAGTACAGACTTATTCCATATACTGGATAAGACGAATTTTGACTGGACAGACTTATAACATACCACCCAGATGTGAGATTTCTTTAAGCATAGACTTATTCCATATACTGGATATGAGGAATTTTGACTGGACAGACCTATTACATACCACCCAGAGGTGAGATATATTTAAGTACAGAATTATTCCATATACTGGATAAGACGAATTTTGACTGGACAGACCTATTACATACCATCCAGATGTGAGATTTATTTTAGCACAGACTTATTCCATATACTGGATATGACGAATTTTGACTGGACAGACCTATTACAAACCACCTAGAGGTGAGATTTATTTAAGCACAGATTTATTCCATATACTGTATATGACGAATTTTGAGTGGACAGACCTGTTCCATACCACCCAGAGGTGAGATATATTTAAGTACAGACTTATTCCATATACTGGATAAGACGAATTTTGACTGGACAGACTTATAACATACCACCCAGATGTGAGATTTATTTAAGCACAGACTTATTCCATATACTGGATATGACGAATTTTGACTGGACAAACCTATTACAAACCACCCAGAGGTGAGATTTATTTAAGCACAGATTTATTCATATATTGGATATGATGAATTTTGACTGGACAGACCTGTTACATATCACCCAGATCTGAGATTTATTTAGGTACAGAGCTATTCCATACACTGGATATGACGAATTTTGAGTGGACAGACCTGTTCCTTGCCACCCAGAGGTGAGATATATTTAAGTACAGACTTATTCCATATACTGGATAAGACGAATTTTGACTGGACAGACTTATAACATACCAACCAGATGTGAGATTTCTTTAAGCATAGACTTATTCCATATACTGGATATGACGAATTTTGACTGGACAGACCTATTACATACCACCCAGAGGTGAGATATATTTAAGTACAGACTTATTCCATATACTGGATAAGACGAATTTTGACTGGACAGACCTATTACATACCATCTAGATGTGAGATTTATTTTAGCACAGACTTATTCCATATACTGGATATGACGAATTTTGACTGGACAGACCTGTTACAAACCACCCAGAGGTGAGATTTATTTAAGCACAGATTTATTCATATATTGGATATGATGAATTTTGACTGGACAGACCTGTTACATATCACCCAGATCTGAGATTTATTTAGGTACAGAGCTATTCCATACACTGGATATGACGAATTTTGAGTGGACAGACCTGTTCCTTACCACCCAGAGGTGAGATATATTTAAGTACAGACTTATTCCATATACTGGATAAGACGAATTTTGACTGGACAGACTTATAACATACCACCCAGATGTGAGATTTCTTTAAGCATAGACTTATTCCATATACTGGATATGAGGAATTTTGACTGGACAGACCTATTACATACCACCCAGAGGTGAGATATATTTAAGTACAGACTTATTCCATATACTGGATAAGACGAATTTTGACTGGACAGACCTATTACATACCATCCAGATGTGAGATTTATTTTAGCACAGACTTATTCCATATACTGGATATGACGAATTTTGACTGGACAGACCTATTACAAACCACCTAGAGGTGAGATTTATTTAAGCACAGATTTATTCCATATACTGTATATGACGAATTTTGAGTGGACAGACCTGTTCCATACCACCCAGAGGTGAGATATATTTAAGTACAGACTTATTCCATATACTGGATAAGACGAATTTTGACTGGACAGACTTATAACATACCACCCAGATGTGAGATTTATTTAAGCACAGACTTATTCCATATACTGGATATGACGAATTTTGACTGGACAGACCTATTACAAACCACCCAGAGGTGAGATTTATTTAAGCACAGATTTATTCATATATTGGATATGATGAATTTTGACTGGACAGACCTGTTACATATCACCCAGATCTGAGATTTATTTAGGTACAGAGCTATTCCATACACTGGATATGACGAATTTTGAGTGGACAGACCTGTTCCTTGCCACCCAGAGGTGAGATATATTTAAGTACAGACTTATTCCATATACTGGATGAGACGAATTTTGACTGGACAGACTTATAACATACCACCCAGATGTGAGATTTCTTTAAGCATAGACTTATTCCATATACTGGATATGACGAATTTTGACTGGACAGACCTATTACATACCACCCAGAGGTGAGATATATTTAAGTACAGACTTATTCCATATACTGGATGAGACGAATTTTGACTGGACAGACTTATAACATACCACCCAGATGTGAGATTTATTTAAGCACAGACTTATTCCATATACTGGATATGACGAATTTTGACTGGACAGACCTATTACAAACCACCCAGAGGTGACATTTATTTAAGCACAGATTTATTCATATATTGGATATGATGAATTTTGACTGGACAGACCTGTTACATATCACCCAGATCTGAGATTTATTTAGGTACAGAGCTATTCCATACACTGGATATGACGAATTTTGAGTGGACAGACCTGTTCCTTGCCACCCAGAGGTGAGATATATTTAAGTACAGACTTATTCCATATACTGGATAAGACGAATTTTGACTGGACAGACTTATAACATACCACCCAGATGTGAGATTTCTTTAAGCATAGACTTATTCCATATACTGGATATGACGAATTTTGACTGGACAGACCTATTACATACCACCCAGAGGTGAGATATATTTAAGTACAGACTTATTCCATATACTGGATAAGACGAATTTTGACTGGACAGACCTATTATATACCATCTAGATGTGAGATTTATTTTAGCACAGACTTATTCCATATACTGGATATGACGAATTTTGACTGGACAGACCTGTTACAAACCACCCAGAGGTGAGATTTATTTAAGCACAGATTTATTCATATATTGGATATGATGAATTTTGACTGGACAGACCTGTTACATATCACCCAGATCTGAGATTTATTTAGGTACAGAGCTATTCCATACACTGGATATGACGAATTTTGAGTGGACAGACCTGTTCCTTACCACCCAGAGGTGAGATATATTTAAGTACAGACTTATTCCATATACTGGATAAGACGAATTTTGACTGGACAGACTTATAACATACCACCCAGATGTGAGATTTATTTAAGCACAGACTTATTCCATATACTGGATATGACGAATTTTGACTGGACAGACCTATTACAAACCACCCAGAGGTGAGATTTATTTAAGCACAGATTTATTCATATATTGGATATGATGAATTTTGACTGGACAGACCTGTTACATATCACCCAGATCTGAGATTTATTTAGGTACAGAGCTATTCCATACACTGGATATGACGAATTTTGAGTGGACAGACCTGTTCCTTGCCACCCAGAGGTGAGATATATTTAAGTACAGACTTATTCCATATACTGGATAAGACGAATTTTGACTGGACAGACTTATAACATACCACCCAGATGTGAGATTTCTTTAAGCATAGACTTATTCCATATACTGGATATGACGAATTTTGACTGGACAGACCTATTACATACCACCCAGAGGTGAGATATATTTAAGTACAGACTTATTCCATATACTGGATAAGACGAATTTTGACTGGACAGACCTATTACATACCATCCAGATGTGAGATTTATTTTAGCACAGACTTATTCCATATACTGGATATGACGAATTTTGACTGGACAGACCTGTTACATATCACCCAGATCTGAGATTTATTTAGGTACAGACTTATTCCATATACTGGATATGACGAATTTTGACTGGACAGACCTATTACAAACCACCTAGAGGTGAGATTTATTTAAGCACAGATTTATTCCATATACTGTATATGACGAATTTTGAGTGGACAGACCTATTCCATACCACCCAGAGGTGAGATATATTTAAGTACAGACTTATTCCATATACTGGATAAGACGAATTTTGACTGGACAGACTTATAACATACCACCCAGATGTGAGATTTATTTAAGCACAGACTTATTCCATATACTGGATATGACGAATTTTGACTGGACAGACTTATAACATACCACCCAGATGTGAGATTTATTTAAGCACAGACTTATTCCATATACTGGATATGACGAATTTTGACTGGACAGACCTATTACAAACCACCCAGAGGTGAGATTTATTTAAGCACAGATTTATTCATATATTGGATATGATGAATTTTGACTGGACAGACCTGTTACATATCACCCAGATCTGAGATTTATTTAGGTACAGAGCTATTCCATACACTGGATGTGACGAATTTTGAGTGGACAGACCTGTTCCTTACCACCCAGAGGTGAGATATATTTAAGTACAGACTTATTCCATATACTGGATAAGACGAATTTTGACTGGACAGACCTACTACATACCACCCAGAGGTGAGATTTATTTAAGTACAGACCTATTCCATATACTGGATATGAGGAATTTTGACCGGACAGACCTATTACATACCACCCAGAGGTGAGATATATTTAAGTACAGACTTATTCCATATACTGGATAAGACGAATTTTGACTGGACAGACCTATTACATACCATCCAGATGTGAGATTTATTTTAGCACAGACTTATTCCATATACTGGATATGACGAATTTTGACTGGACAGACCTGTTACATATCACCCAGTTCTGAGATTTATTTAGGTACAGAGCTATTCCATACACTGGATATGACGAATTTTGAGTCGACAGACCTGTTCCATACCACCCAGATGTGAGATATATTTAAGTACAGACTTATTCCATATACTGGATATGACGAATTTTGACTGGACAGACTTATAACATACCACCCAGATCTGAGATTTATTTAAGCACAGACTTATTCCATATACTGGATATGACGAATTTTGACTGGACAGACCTATTACAAACCACCCAGAGGTGAGATTTATTTAAGCACAGATTTATTCCATATACTGGATATGACGAATTATGACTGGACAGACCTATTATATACCAGCCAGATGTGAGATTTATTTAAGTACAGACCTAATCCATACACTGGATATGACGAATTTTGACTGGACAGACCTGTTACATATCACCCAGATCTCATATCTGGGTGGTATGGAACAGGTCTGTACAGTCAAAATTCGTCTTATCCAGTATATGGTAAAAGTCTGTACTTAAATAAATTTCACATCTGGGTAACATGGAACAGGTCTGTCCAGTCAAAATTCGTCATATCCAGTATATGGAATAGGTCTGTACTTAAATAAATCTCACATCTGGGTGGTATGTAGTAGGTCTGTCCAGTCAAAATTCGTCTTATCCAGTATATGGAATAAGTCTGTACTTAAATAAATCTCACCTCTGGGTGGTATGTAATAGGTCTGTCCAGTCAAAATTCGTCTTATCTAGTATATGGAATAAGTCTGTGCTTACATAAATCTCACATCTGGGTGGTATGGAACAGGTCTCTCCACTCAAAATTCATCTTATCCAGTATATGGAATAAGTCTGTGCTTACATAAATCTCACATCTGGGGGGTATGTAATAGGTCTGTCCAGTCAAACTTCATCTTATCCAGTATATGGAATAAGTTTGTACTTAAATAAATCTCACCTCTGGGTGGTATGTAATAGGTCAGTCCAGTCAAAATTCGTCTTATCCAGTATATGGAATAGGTCTGTACTTAAAAAAAATTCATATCTTGGTTTTATGGAACAGGTCTGTCAACTCAAAATTTGTCATATCCAGTATATGGAATAGGTCTGTACTTAAATAAATCTCATATCTGGGTGGTAAGGAACAGGTCTGTCCAGTCAAAATTCGTATTATCCAATGTATGGATTAGGCCTGGACTTTAATAAATCTCACATCTGTGTGGTATGAAACAGGTCTGTCCAGTCAAAATTCGTAATAACTAGTGTATGGTATAGGTCTGTACTTAAATAAATCTCATATCTGGGTGCTATGGAACAGGTCTGTCCAGTCAAAAGTCGTCACATCCAGTGTATGGAATATGTCTGTAATTAAATAAATCTCAGATTTGGGTGATATGGAACAGGTCTGCCCACTCAAAATTCGTCATATCCAGTCTATGTAACAGGTCTGTCCTGATATAAATCTCATATCTGGGTGCTATGGAACAGGTCTGTCCAGTCAAAAGTCGGCATATCCAGTCTATGGAATATGTCTGTACCTATAAAATCTCATATCTGAGTGATATGGAACAGGTCTCTCCACTGAAAATTCGTCATATCCAGTCTATGGAACAGGTCTGTACTTAAATAAAACTCATATCTGGGTGGTAAGGAACAGGTCTATCCAGTCAAAATTCGTATTATCCAGTGTATGGATTAAGCCTGGACTTTAATAAATCTCACATCTGGGTGATATGGAACAGGTCTGTCCAGTCAAAATTCGTAATATCCAGTATATGGAATAGGTCTGTACTTAAATAAATTTCATATCTGGGTGGTAAGGAACAGGTCTGTCCAATCAAAATTCGTCATATCCAGTGTATGGAATAGGTCTGTACTTAAATCAATCTTAGATCTGGGTGATATGGCACAGCCCTCTGCACTGAATATTCATTATATTTAGTATATGGAATAGTCTGTACTTTAATAAATCTCACATATATGAGTGATGTGGCATGAGTATATACTGTGCGAGTTGATCATATCCAGTATATGGAATATATCTGAATGCATTCAATAACATTAGGTTCTAGTATTATCATTTACAGATAGAATGCAAAAATATAAATATAAATACACATAAGTGAAACAAAAGAAGAGGAATGTGTGCAAGGAGTGTGTAACAATATGCACAAGTACCAAGAGCACTGCATGTATTATATATAAGTATTAAATGACTATTGGTAAAATTCCCCACACTATTTATAGACAGGAATATAAAATACACAGGCTATTTATAGAACTGTTTTCTTATTGGACGAATATTCCCTTATATATGTATTGTGAATTGCTTTGCTATAACACACTCTATATTTCATTATATGTGTTACATAAAGTGCGTGGATTTGATTGACAGTTTAGAATATCAACGCATATGGGAGGCATATGTAAGAGGTCAGTCCATTATAGAACTACCGCTACGACACCAGCATGGAAGAATTTGTAAAGATTTAGGCCAAAGGTATTTAAATGTATGTTTGATGTGTATTCAAAACTTATTTTAAACATGTCATCAAAATTATCTACTGTAAAAATAAAAAGTATATTTTTGTCTAAAAAGAGGGAAGTGGACACATTGTTTTATTTTTATAAAATGAAAGTCACCACAAAAAATGTGTTTGACAAAAATGTCCTGTAAACCATCATGTATAACAGTGATTTACAATGAGCTTGGCCTTAAATATCAAGGTGTGATGAACGTTTTCTCAAGGAAATTGTTTCTTTGTGGAAATTTGTTCTTTTACTGGTCATTTTACATTTGAATGGATACACTGAGTTTTACAAATTATTGTGCACATATTTGTTCAGATATCTAACCCTAAATTTTCCATATATAAAATTTACAGGTATACTGAAAACATTAACAGAAACTGTGTACGTAACTCAGCCCTCACTTGCATATAAGATTGGTCTATTTTAGACGGTAAGGAGACACATAAAAATCATCTGTATAATTCCATATTTTGTGACCTTCTTGGGTCATAATGAAGCAAACTGAGTCGGATATACGTTGAAAAATGGCGGATCCATTTTTGAATCTGAATGCCAGCAATCAATTGATATAATAGTCACTCCAGTGTAGACCTAAGAGATCCAGATCTCCTGGATCTATGGGAACATGGCAAAAAGCCCTACTGATGTCTACTTTGAATATTTGACACCCTCTCCCAGGTTTAAGTACTTCATCAGTTACATTATCTATGGAAGGGTAGGCAAGAACAAA
This sequence comes from Sabellastarte sp. h YS-2021, assembly GCA_964017235.1. Lineage (NCBI taxonomy): Eukaryota > Metazoa > Annelida > Polychaeta > Sabellida > Sabellidae > Sabellastarte > Sabellastarte sp. h YS-2021. The sequence goes on along the minus strand of OZ024929.1, from coordinate 63,400,085 downwards.
ATCCACATTTAAATATGACTCTCCTTTTGTCAGAACTTGACTTATCCCGGGTCATAAATGGGCTAATATGTAAGTCATTAATTGGTGGGTCCCTAAAAGGGCCCAACATCGCCCCATGATTTATTTCATCACTGAGATACGCATCCACGTGAGAGAGGTACTGCAAAGCACTTTTTTATGATTAATTTTTTCAGTCTGATTAGTGTTACAGCGGTTATAATGAAGGGGAAATCCATATTTGATCAATAATGGAAGTTGCCAATCCCAATAGTCTTGGAGATAGGACTTCCATTTTTCAAAATTTAACTGAGAATGGACAGGTATTTGTAAGCCCTCATAGTTATATCTACCATCCTGACGTAATAATTTATCCAGATACAAAATATCTGCACATACAGAGTTAGTTTTTGCATCATATATACGGCTTTGTAACCCACAAATGGGATAAAGCCGAAGAATTGTTTATTCTGTGCCATGTGAATTTCATTTCCTATGGACCCTCTAGCCAAGCGTAAGCGATCACTTTTACGTATAGTATTCATTTCCAGGGAATATTTGTCACCGGATAATGCACTAGAGACAACATTATCGCCTACAGTGTCCCCAATGAGGCACTTGTCGAAATCCATGCAAGCCAGCGTTTTCTCGGCAATAAGTAGCGGTTTGAAGCAATTCTGACTGTCATTATCCAGAATTTTCCCTTAGCATTGCTGCAGTGGCTACCTAGTTTTTTGTTGCCATTTTTTGTGTGCAATTTTTTGTCGTATGGGTACCATTGCAACTCTCACAAACATGCCTATAAAATTGGCCTGGTGTTTTGTGATGAGTAGGAAATCTGCAAGTACCTTCCTGAAAGTACTTGCAGATCATGGTACTTTTGGTGTATGAAGGCTTTGATTTTTTGGGGTAACAGCATGTGGCAGAGGTTTGTGCTTCAGCAACATGTCTCTGGGCATGAGCCCTGCGAAATCGATCAACTTTGTCAGTTTCAACCCATGAGACCCTATCTGCTTCCATATTTGTAAGTAAAATGGCATGGCATGCTTTGGCTGAGTCCCACGAAAAATCTGATGCACCTTCCATCAGATTGCCCAGATAATAAAGCATGGCAGAACGATTTTGTTCAGATTTTTCTTCCTGTATGCATCTTATGAACCCTGATACCCAGTGGGTGATGCTTGGGTCGTCCTAAGTGGGCCTAGTTTTTTTGACTGCCGTCAGTATAAAATTTTGAGGCCAATCCACGGATTTTTTAACAAAAATGTTCCCAGGACCCCCACGTTAAGACTTGACCCTACCTTTGGAAGCTGTTTCATTAAGAGTACGTAACTCTGCCAGGCGCTTTTAAACCTCACATTGTATGGATTCATTGCTCCTCAAAAATTCAATTGAGGTGACCACACTCTGATCAGCATTAGTTTCCGTAGCATTACCGTTAGAAACCATACTAGAACCGGGTTGGCTTTGAGAAGTAGAAAGAAGTGGACTTGCTTGTGAGCTACCCTGTTCCAGTGCAGCTTCGGTACGCTGCACCCTCCTGTCCATCAACTCCATTTTCTCCCCTATCTGTTGTAGTTTACTTAAAATCTGACCCGAAACTGCACTAATACCGGATGCAGAGGGGTGCAACGACCTCACTAGCACTGGAAAAGGACTCACCTGCCAAATTCAACACATTAAAACCTGACACTTGGAAAAAGAAACAAATCCCTTCTGAAACTGTGCTACATCACACAAGGTTATTTGCCACTCAGATACTTGTGTGTACAATACAAATAGTATAAAATGAAGTGAAATTACTGTTTTACAAACTGTCCTGGAAAGGGTCAGCCTCAGTCAAAACAATTTTTTTCCTACACTTAGTATAAAGTTTCTTCTATAAAATGAACTTGAAATATGCTGTGGTCACACACAAATAATGTTCTTAATTCTTAGTAATTAACAGTACAACTTCACTGTAACTTGTGTTCAAAATAGTAAATAAGTGTGTATTTGTAGTGTAACAATGCAGCTTCTGATAGTGTGTCAGTTTTTAAATGTACTGATAAGTAAGTTCTTCACCCATTTTCGCCACATTTTCTTAAAGTGTGATAAAATTTTACAGCACTCTTGATTATCCAAACTTATTATCGGAACAGAAAAAGTTAGCCCTAGGTTCAAAAGTCAATAGTACATTGTATTTGTTTTTATGAACAGATAAATATTCATTACTTACTCTGGTTTACCATTAAGAACTGACAGTGACAATTGATAAAACCAGCTGGTTAAAACACACTGTAAAAACTCAGTCTCAGCCTCTTTTATTTGGCTACACTAAAGTTAAAAAACACTGGTTCGGTACCAGGATGTAAAGTTTAATACACTGGAAATCTGAATCACATTCTGACATTTCTTTGACAATAGTGTGTCTTTCATGACATCTATTTTTAATAACTGTAGGCATCAGATTGCAATCTTCATGTAAATTTGCACCTGAAAGTTCAGATTTCTAAGTATGAAATTCTTTTTCTTTTTTTATGTGTAGCCTCCCCCCCCCCCCCCCCCCCCCCCCATCTTACCACAGACCTTTTGCCGAGACTTGATCTAAATGAGCACCCAACCTATGTTTAATGCATCGGAAAAGATCAAAATGCTGTGTCCTTTGGGATGAAGCTCTGTACCCTTCAGCACAGAAGGGGATTTTGCCACCAATCTAGGTGAGCTGATATGTTCTCCAACCATGGAAGGAGGTTGTCTAGAGACTGAGGAAATTTCCAGTTCTCTTTGAGTGCCATTGAAAAAGGTCTCATGTGAAGGCGGACCCTCCAGGACCATTTTCTCTGTTGATGCTAGCAACCCAATTAGCAACTTCAAACATCATACAGTCAAAGCCTATTTTTACTTTATTTTGATGATCTAGTCCTGTAGCTTTAGCCATCTGTTTTGAGTGGGATTTACAAGGTCTAAATAAAAGTGCTATTTGTAGTTTTTAAGATTAGATGTTTGAGGTCTGTCTTTCATAGGCTCAGAGGGTGGTTTTGTGGGCATATTCAATACAACAAAAAGGTTCCACTTTAGAAGGTTCTTGAATTTTGGGGTCGATCCCTGTGAAAGCTGGAGAGTTACCTGTTAAGGTCCAAGCTTTAAGAGATATGAAGCCCCACTGGGCCTAAGGAGTCAACAATGGCAGTCCTACAACCATCAATGATTAATCTACGTCTGTTTTGGTTTTGGTACAGATACATGAAAAAGTCTGAGATGGAATCACAGAATTTTCTCTGCAGCATTGCACTGGGTACTGCAAGAAGCCAAAAACCTTGAAAATCTCAAGTAAGACTGGGTACTGCAAGAAGCCAAAAACCTTGAAAATCTCAAATAAGAAGGCAGTACAGATACTGTCTGGATATCTGGATTTATGAAGGAAGAAGCGCAGCCTTCACTCACTTTTTTATATAGATATAGCCCCAAGGGCTTCACTATCCATAAACAAGCCCATTGTGCCTCAACTCAATGACAACAAGCATTCTGACGCATGCAATTATCTCCCACCATATAAATTAGATGTACTAAAGCTAGTGTAATGTAGCTTTTCTTGTGAGATGGAGGCACATGTAGAAGTAACAATAAGCAAGAGGCACTTTAATGTTTGACTGCAATACTTTCAAAGATAAAAGGCATTTACTCATTTTAATAGCTATTACTCTGCCATCCAAAGAGCTACAGTTCTGCAACTTCACTATGTAGTAGATCACCAAAAAGTAGGTGAAGGACTTATTTAGAAGAAATTGCCCATGTGCAATACTTTTAAAGATAAAAGGTATTTACTCATTTTAGTAGCTGTTACTCAGCTATGGAAATAGCTACAGTTGTGCAACTTTACTATGTGGTACATCACCCACAAGTAGGTGAATGACTTATTTAAAAGAAATTGCCTATCTGCATTAATTTTAGAGATAAAAGACATTACTCATTTCAGTAACTATTACTCAGCTATACAAAGAGCTATACACTTGAAACTTCACTATGTCGTAGATCAGCTAAAAGTTTGTGAATGACTTATTTAAAAGAAATTGCCTATCTGCATTAATTTTAGAGATAAAAGACATTACTCATTTCAGTAACTATTACTCAGCTATACAAAGAGCTATACACTTGAAACTTCACTATGTCGTAGATCAGCTAAAAGTTTGTGAATGACTTATTTAAAAGAAATTGCCTATCTGTATTACTTTTAGAGATAAACGACATTTACTCATTTTAGTAGCTATTACTCAGCTATGCAAAGAGCTATAGACCTGAAACTTCACTATGTGGTAGATCAGCCAAAAGTAGGTGAATGACTTATTTAGAAGAAATTGCATATCTGTAATACTTTTAGAGATAAAAGACATTTGCTCATTTTAGTAGCTATTAATCAGCTATCCCAAGAGTTACAGTTCTGCAACCTCACCATCCGGTAGATCACCCCAAAGTAGGTGAATTGCAAATTTAATAAGTAAATTAAATTTTTATAAGTTAATACCCTATCCAATGGACAATTGCTAATCCAGTCGGCGCAGACCGGCCCGCCAAACGTCAGAAAAAGACGTCCTGTGTTTCCACCGGCCGGCCGGTCCCAGTACTATGCACTTGCCAGGTGGTGCATGGTACTTCCTTCCTATCTAGACAGCTTGACGTCATAGCATCTTTTTCGTTGTCTAAACCTATTAGACCCCTAGTAAGCTGATAGCGGGGTCGGTGGGAGGGTCTTGTGTGTCCATTGGATAGGGTATTAACTTATAAAAATTTAATTTACTTATTAAATTTGCAATTTTATTGCGTTAATACATCCTATCCAATGGAAAATTGCTGAATAACTACCGCTTGGTCGACGGTAAGTTACTAAGGACTTAAGTGAACTAATAAACAAAACTAACAACTTAACCCAGGCCTGGGTCGACCTTGATGTCAGGAAACCCTTATATGGCCATAATCGGAAAGCAACGGCTGGTTACCCGGGGCTACATCAACTTTGCCCCCCCTTCTGACAGACCTGCTCTGAGGTAAGGGAGGAGAGGGATGATTCAGTCCAATCATAAGGAAATAAACCTCCCGAAGAAAGCACGTCAGAGTTTTTTAAAATTTTATTTTATTTATTTTTTTTTGCATTTAACTATGTACAAGCTATTTACATATATACATATCTCCTCAAAACCAAGGCTACTGGTGGATCTGCTGGGCAGCCACTACAGGACCCAGGTGATAAAGCTCTGAATCAGCCCAAGCCACATCCTTCAAGTAGAATTGAGTGAAGGTGTTGTGTGATTTCCAATGGCAGGCTGATAATATCTGTTCCAGTGAGACTCCTGACTGAAAGGGCTTGGAAGCACGAAAGGCCATGACATCATGGGCTTTAACCTGATGTAGGGTGAGGGCTTCCTGGTCTGAGAGCTCGTAGCATAGGATCACAGTCTGTTCGATCCATGAGGAGATAGTGGCAGGTGAGTTGTCCTTGTCAAAACCTTTCTTGAAGGAGACAAAGACCAATTCCTTATTCTGCCTGAGGTCTGAGGTCCTGTTCAAGTAGTAGCGCAAAGCTCTGACTGGACAGAGGTACCTGTCAGACTTGAGGGACTTATCCAGAGTTGAAGCCAGGGCTGGTATAACCACTGGGGCCACACTATCTGGACTCTCTTTGGCCAGTTGATTCTTGGATAGAAAGCTGGGTGATGGATACAGGGACACCTTTGACCAATCAGATTGGTGTCTAATATTTCTGTTTTGCCATGCATGAATCTCACTTCTGCGCTTGCCCGACCCAAGGGCCAAGAGGAAAACAGTCTTGAAGGTCAAATGCTTCAAGGAGGCCACCTTGATTGGTTCAAATGGAGCCTTAGTCAGCTGGTGCAAAACCAGTGATAGGTTTGTATTGTTTTGTTTGTAAAAATGGTCCATTTTGCCTCATAGACTGATCTGGTTGATCCTCTTTGAGGAGCCTCAATTCTTGCTGCCACTGCCTTAGAGAAGCCCTGCTCCTTGATTGCTGTGGCTCTAGGAGCCATGCATGTAGGTTTAGGTTTGACAGATTCCTGTGAGGAGTCTGATTGAAGGGCTGAGTTAACAGATTCGGCAGGTTGGGCAGATACAGTGGGATATGATTGACATGGTCACTAGGTCCCAGAACCAAGGCATGTTTGGCCACCTGGGGGTAATCAGAATAATTCTGCTGCATGGGTGGTCCTGAAACTTCTCTGCCATTTTGCCCAAGATGGCTGTCGGTGGGAAGGCATATGCATCCAGATCCTCCCATGGTAGGCTGAGTGTGTCCACTGCCTAAGCCAGGGGGTCCGGTATTGGTAACACAAACAGAGGTAACTTTTTGTTGAACCTCATGTCAAACAGGTCTATTTGAGGTCAGTGCCACCTGCTGCATGTTGTTTGGAAGTCCTCTGGAAGGGGAGACCACTCTGTTTGGATGGTCTGGCATAGACTGGATAGTTTGTCTGCTACTACGTTTACTGGCTACGGCCTGGGATGTGTCGGGCTTTGAGAGTAACCAGTCTTCTGGAACACCATGTCAGCATCCTCTGTAGAAGTGCACAAAATGAACCCGACCTCATGCCTCCTTCCTTGTTTATGTATGAAACAACTGTGGTGCTGTTGGTTGCTACAAGAACTATCTTGTCTGAGCAGAGGTTTTGGAACTATTTTAGGGCCAGGAAAACCGCCTTTAGTTCCAAATAATTTATATGCAGCTTGCTTTTTGGAAGGGACCGAGTTCCTCTTGCAAGTGTGTTCATTTAAGTGAGTGCCCCACCCTTGTTTTGATGCGTCTGTAAAGATTTGCAGAGCATGTTTTAGTGGGTGTAATGGTTGACCATGAAGCACATTGCTTTCTTCTAGCCACCACTGTGGATGGGATGCAAGGACTTGGGGATGGGAATGACCTTTTCTAGTGATTCCGGTACCCTCCAGTTGTTTTTGAGATGTGACTGTATGGGTCTCATATGTAGTCGGCTGAGGTGAACTTGATTTTATGTGGCTGTTAGCAGACTTATAAGGGACATGAATTTCCGGACCAGACAGGCTGGTCGGGATAGAAGTGCCAGTATTTTTGTTGAAGGTTCTGCCACCGGTCCGGTGTCCTTCCAGCTCTGATTTCTCCACATTTACCAGCCAACCTAGTTTCTGACAAATCACTACTAGATCCTGAGTATGCTGGAGACAAGGTTGGTGGGATCTGGCCCTCACCAACCAGTCGTCTAGGTACTGGTGGATCCTTATACCCTTGTGTATGGCCATCAGTTTCACCTCCTTTGCTTTCACAGTGAACTCCATGGGTGGTGTGGACAGTCTTGAATGGCAGTGCCTTGAACTGATGTCTGACCCTGAACATAAAATCTCAGATATTTCCTGGATTGTTCCTGTATTGGTATGTGGAAGTAGGCGTCCTTGAAATCTATTGAGGTAACCCACTCCCCTTGTTGGAGGGATGTTCTGATGGTTTGTGGTGTCTCCATTTTGAATTTTTCCGCCTTGAGGAAAAGATTTAGTTTGTTCAGGTCCAGTATGGGTCTCCAATGGTTGCTTGGTTTTGGAACCAAGAAGAGTTGATTGAGATTTTTGATTGTGGACCAATTCTGCATTTTTGGCCATAAGCTGATGCAATGCCTCCAGCAGGGAGAGGTTCTTGTGAAGATTGGCATAGCAGCTTATGAAGGTCGGTGACCTTGTCAAGTTCAGCCGGATCTGAAAGGGGAGGATGTAGCCATGTTTCAAAATTTTTAGTACTTTCGGACCGGCACCCAGAGCTTCCAAAGTTTCCCAAAAACTTTGTAGTCTTGCCCCTACAGGAAGATTTAAGGCACCAGCTGGGACATTTTTTACAGGTTTGACAAAAGACAATTGATCCACAATGAAACATCTTTCACATACTTTAATTCCTTCTGCTGAAAACAATTTACAACGACAAGACTTATATCTTATATATAATTTTGTGAATTCCCTATTGCAGAAAGTTGAAAATTTTAATTACTTAAATGTAGCTTTTGTAAGTTACAAGCTTACCATGTGGAACTGAATGCTATCTTGGGAGGCCGCGGGAATCCGGCCAACGTCCATGAAAAATAGACGTCTAGTATTGACCGAATTCCTCTAACCCACGATTGTACCATAGCAGTGTAATCCCGCAATTCGTCCTTTTCTCGTTGTAAATTTAGACCATACCCCCTCAGCTCTAATACAGAGGTAGCCACTCTCTTCAGTTCCACATGGTAGAAGCTTGTAGCTTATAAAAGCTACATTTAAGTAATTAAAAGTTTCAATTTTTTGCACTACAATAGCTTCCCATGTGGAGTTGAATGCTGAATCCAACCACTAGGTGGAGGGTTAACAGCTGAGACTGGAAGTATAGTCAAATTTTCTTGGATTTGAATTAAATAAATTAGAATGAATATTTAAAAAATGGGTCTGAATCCCACTTACAGTGCCCCAGGTCCGGGAATTGGACCTGTAAGAAGCCAAAAACCAGAATATTAATGAATGACAGTACAGATACTATCTGGATGTTATGATAGAAGGAATAAGTGCAGCCATGCTCACTTATGCGGGTATAGCCCCAAGGGCTTCACTGCGAGTGAACACAAGCCATGGGCTTGAAATCTCATTAAATTGCCACCCTAAATACGAGATTATGGCACACCTGAATAAAACTTAATACATTATACAGTTAAATACGGTAATAATAGATAAAAGACCTTCCCATAACATCCTGAGGAGGTAACCAAATACCTAGACCCTAGGATTAGACTCCTGAAGACTTGGCTGCAGCGGGTGTGCCTCCCCTTCTTTTCTTTTCCGAGGATAGCTGTTCTGAGGGGAAGGGTCTAGGATTTGTTGTGCCGCTACTACTGGACCCAGGTACATATTGTTGTCGTCTGACCAAGGTCTTTTAGGTAAAAAATTGTAAATGTGTTGTGAGCTTTCCAGTGACAGGCTTTCATGATTTGGTCCACCGAAAACCAACCATAAAAAGCCTTAGAGGCCGCAAAGGCTTGTTTGTAACAAAGTAATATAGTTTGTTTTAGCCAAGAAGAGAGTGTAGCGAGTCTGATGTCTGAGGTGTGTCCTTTCTTGAAGGAAATAAAAATAGGGATTGAGACCCCCTTAGGTCTTGGGTTCTATCCAGATAATACCTAAGGGCCCGTAAAGGACACAAGGTCCTGTCTTCTTTGAATTGTCTATCTACAATGGTAGTCAAAGCAGGAATAGTCACCGGAGACACACTTTGAGAACTTTCTCTTGCTAGTTGGTTTTTGGCTATGAAGCCTGAAGACGGAACAAGGCAACCTTTTCCCATTGGCCTAGATTAGGTACTTTGTTTGCAACCCAGGCATGAATTTAGCTGCGACACTTGCCGGAGGCCAAAGCTAGCAAGAAAGCAGTTTTGAGAGCAAGATGTTTGAGGTCTGTGTCTTTCATAAGCCCAAAGGGTGTTTTGTGAGCTCATTAAGCACAACAGAAAGGTTCCATTTCTGAAGATTCCTGGAACTTTTGGGACGATCCCTGTGAAAACCTGAGAGAAACCTGTTAAGGTCTGAGCTTTGAGAAATATGGAGCCCTGTTGGGCCAAGGTGTCAACAATGGCCGTCCTATAACCATCAATGGTCGAGGGGCGCCTGTTTAGATCTTGGTATACAGGTACATGAAAAAGTCTGACACTTATTTCACAGAGGGAGTGTAGAAATCCATCGAATTTTCATCTATGTCCCAAGCATCTTGGTCTGGGACTGGAGATACATACAGTGGAACTTTGTGGTTCAGACGAGTGGCAAATAGATCTAAATGAGGAGTGCACCACTTTTGACATATCTGTTTGAACACCACAGGAGAGCGTACATCTCTGCCGAGTGGGTTCCTCCTTGTTTGTTTATGTAGGCTACTACTGTTGAGTTGTCCATAGCAACTAGAACTGTTTGGTTCTGGCACTGGTCCTTGAACCTTTGAAGGGCCAGAGAAACTGCCTTCAGCTCTAGAACATTTATGTGGAGCCCTTTTTCCCTGTCTGACCACAGACCCTTTGTAGAGGCTTGCTCTAAGTGAGTGCTCCAGCCTTTGTTTGAGGCGTCTATAAAGAGTTGGATACTGTGGTCTTTAGGATGAAGGTTTGCACCTTTTATCACATTTGTGGGATTCTACCACCACTCTAGGTGTGCTGAAATGGTTTGTGATAGTTGCATCCTGGTCTTCAGACAACTCACTGTCGGTTCCGGGCAAATCTGCAGAAGATGGTGTCGACTGAGTAAATGGTCGGTTGGTCTGTCTGATGAAAGGTTCAGATCTAACTGCACCGGCTGGTGGAGAGTGAGTTGGTGATACAGTAACCGTCTGGAAGGTAGGTTCTCTTTCCAGTGTTCTTGCCATAAGTAAAGCCTCAAGGGAATTAAAGCGGTTGGACCACTTCTGGTCAAGTTCAGCAATCTTGGTGTCAGTTGTGGCTTTGACCGACCTGCTACTGTCAGATAGAGGCTTAGCAGGCTTGTCTGAGGACGACTTGGCCTTAGAAGTTTTAGTCTTCTCTTTCTCCACCTTATTAGCAGGTTTTATCTAAAGCTTCATTGAGGGTAGGGCTGATTGGAAGCATAGCTGAAGGGTCCTTTGGCCTAAGCTCCACCTATAACCAGGAGACTGTAGCGTCCCCTTGCCATCCACTGCCCCTATTACTGGCACAGATGCCGGGTCCACAAGGGAGGGATTGAGTGTTTCTGTCTGTTCTTTACTGGGGTGGAAGGCAAGTCTATTTTCTTAGCCTCACGTTTTTCCTTTTTCATCTTATAGCTTGGGGTAGAGAGGTGTGCATGTTGCTCAGAGGTAAGAATATTGCAGAACTTACAGTCAGTAGTAGCAGTGTTCTCTGTGCAGGGATCCTTGCCCCTTCTACACCTGGCACAAAATGAATGGTTATCAAAATCTGCCATTAAATGGCCCTATCCTCCTCACTTCTGTCCAGGTGAAGCCATGGTGATCTATACACTGACTAATATCCGTTGTAACAACAGAAAAGGAAAAACTAGCAATATTCTTACAAATATCCACAAAACATAAAAGCTAGCAAAAATCCGTCTGCACAGTACACGCACCAAACAAAAAAGATGCCATGATGTCACGCTGTCTAGACAGGAAGGATGTACGATGTGACACCTGTCCTGGCCGGTGGAAACACAGGACGGCGTTTTCCGTCATTTAGTGGGCCGTTCTGCGCCGACCGGATTGGCAATTGTCCATTTGATAGGATGTATTAATGCAATAAAATCTCTTATTCAGGATATCTAGATAGTCACACATCTTTTCATAACCATTTCTGGCTGCTTTTTCAGGATTGGCACCCTTGAATCTGAGTTTTGACCCATTTGGCAGTAGCGTTGACACTGTAGCTACAATTTTCCATGATCAGGTTGCATTCAGAAATAACCCGGGTAAAAGCAGCCAAAAAGTTAAGGGACATAGGTTTTGCCTGGTCTGATGCTCAGACTACCTGTAGGGGGGACCTTGCCCATAGGAGCTCCAGAGGGCTTAGGGGAGATAGAGATTTTTGCAAAGTCTGTGTTCAATTCTTGTAATTTGTCCTCAAAACATGGTTGACCCAATTTATACCACTTGGAAGTGGAAGGAGGGGTTTTTATTAATTTACCCTCAGGTAAATTAGCAGCCTGGAAGTCCTGTACAAACTTATCTAAAGCTTCATTGAGGGTAGGGCTGACTGGAAGCATAGCTGAAGGGTCCTTTGGCCTAAGCTCCTGTTGACTGGCCACCTTATTCAGACCCCACACTGAGGTAGAGGACGCTGGGATACTGTCTCTAGGGTCAGGGAGGTTAAGAACCTGCCTTTGACTTATTTGGCTCAGAATAATCCCCCCCTGGGTTTAGAGGACTTTTTGACTTGCACAGGAACTTAAGATTCCTTTGAGGAAGAAGAGGAAGTCACATATTTCTCCTGTTGACTGGCCACCTTATTCAGACCCCACACTGAGGTAGAGGACGCTGGGATACTGTCTCTAGGGTCAGGGAGGTTAAGAACTTGCCTTTGACTTATTTGGCTCAGAATAATCCCCCCCTGGGTTTAGAGGACTTTTTGACTTGCACAGGAACTTAAGATTCCTTTGAGGAAGAAGAGGAAGTCACATATTTCTACCGAGATTTATGTTTCCCTTTGTCCGAGTGTTTCTTGGTACGGGAGGGCCAAACTCGGTGTCCATCAGTCCATCCAAGGGCTTTGAACATGCAGGGTATTATTTTGCAAGTCAAGTTCCTGGCTTGTGCCAGGTTTAGGGTCCGAGACAGTAATCTGATCTGAAAGGTGGTTTAGCTACAGAATTGCTAGATTTGAGCTCGTTTCTCAATGATTTCTATTGTTCTAATAGCTTATTAAATGCTTCCAGCATGGAAGCTTGTTAGACCCCCATTTGTTGTTGAATATCTAGGTGTATTTGGGAACCCAATGTTTTTTTTTGAGTACTGTACCAGAAGTTGGTGGGACAGGTTAGGGTGTTTTAAGTAATAAAATCTCCAAACCTAAGTGTTGGGTTCGAGAGGAGATGAGTAAAATTGTTGAACAGCTTCTTTGAGTTCCTCATGGGATCCCAAGAAAATGTCTCCCATATCAGGGTCACATAGTAAGTTGACCTCGTCTTTAGATGAGTCTGACTTGGGCTTTCTGGTATAACGTGTTCCATTCTTAATTTTACACAACTGTTCCTCCGAGAACAAATTGCAGACTGGCCAGGGCTTAATCCCCAGTCACACAAGGATCCCTACCCGCCTCTCTGCAGGCAGGGCAGTAATTGTACAGATCAAAGGTAAAACAGTAGTGTCGACATTTTAACGCACAAGGTTTGTTGGAGTTAGCTCTTTGGGACGACATGCTTGTTATCTGAGGAAAGTCCGAGTCGACAAAAAATCAAACCCCAAAAATAGCATCAGAGATGCCCGTACCCCACAGCCTAGGGAAATATTTTTTAAACCATGAGATATAGAAGTACTGTATCAGTACAAAGTTCAGGATACTTTCAGAGCACTGTCAGTTATATAAAGGTCCAAACAATGTTTAAATAGAGAAAATAATGTCTAAGAGAAAGATAATGCATGTAAAGATGAAGTATTAAAACAAGACAATTCAATAACAAGATGACAGCATTAATCGGTAAACTAAACATTACGACACTCTTTATCTACATCTGGCATGGCTGAATTATGCTTTGGATGTTTTGAATATTACCATGCATACAGAAGTGGTAATACATTCAATGAATGCTTATGTGTGGTGTTGGAGCAAAATCTGTGGCTCACTTGATGAAATCCCATCTGTTACAATGGGAAGTAAAATTCTTAATGAATTCTAATATGACTTTAACAGTGCTTAATCTGCATCAAAAGACAGACCCAAAGGTGCAACAAGATTTTAAAGGTCAAGGTCTATACAACAAGGTCAAAGGTCAAATCAAGGTCACACCATGATGCTGCACACCTACAACCCCTAACCAATGTCCCTACCAAGCATCAACTTCCTACACCTTACGGTTTCCGAAATATAGCCCGGACAAGATTTTATAGGTCAAGGTCACTACAGCAAGGTCAAAGGTCAAATCAAGGTCACACCATGACGTTGCACACCTACACCCCCTAACCAATGTCTATACCAAATATCAACTTCGTACACCTTACGGTTTCCGAAATATAGCCCGGACAAAATTTTATATGTCAAGGTCACTACGGGAAGGTCAAAGGTCAAATCAAGGTCAGACCATGCCGTTGCACACCTACACCCCCTAACCAATGTCCCTACCAAGTATCAACTTCCTACACCGTACAGTTTTCAAAATATAGCCCGGACAATATTTTATAGGTCAAGGTCATTACAGCAAGGTCAAAGGTCAAATCAAGGTCAGATTATGATGTGGCACACCTACACCCCCTAATCAATGTCCCTACCAAGTATCAACTTTCTACACCTCACGGTTTCCGAGATATAGCCCGGACAAGATTTTATAGGTCAAGGTCACTACAGCAAGGTCAAAGGTCAAATCAAGGTCACACCATAACGTTGCACAGCTACACATCCTAACCAATGTCCCTACCAAGTATCAACTTCCTACACCTTACGGTATCTGAGATACAGCCCGGACAAACTTTTTCCCGCCACCCGCCCGCCCATCCGGACACCATGGGTGAAAACAATACCCCAACAGCCCTTAAGGGCTGTGGGGTAACAACAAAAATACTAATCCTGTCAAAAAATAAAGTAGAACAGTGTAACCTATAAATATTAATAAAAAAATGGCTAATTTTAAACATCCAACAATATGTATATCCACAGTAAGCAACAAAATATTCGAGAGCGATAATCAGACACTTCAAAACAATGTGGCGACTAAGGAGAAGAAGGAAGTCTTGCGGTATTTCACTCACGGGGTCACCTCAGTGTTGAAGGCATTGGGCCAGTATTATATGTCTATTTTTCTTGGACGTTGGACAGATGCTGTGGCCATCCAAGATAGCATTCAGTTTCACATGGTAAGCTATTGTAGCGCAATAAAATTGCAAATTTAATAAGTAAATTAAATTTTTATAAGTTAATACCCTATCCAATGGACAATTGCTTCACTGGTCTGCGCGACAGGTCCCGCCAAACGCCAGAAAAAGACGTCCTGTATATAATACCGGCAGGACCGGTCACAGAGTGTGCATTCGCCAGGTGGTGCATCGTACTTCCTTCCTGTCTAGACAGCGTGACGTCATAGCATCTTTTTCGTTGTCTAAACATATTAAGACCCTAGTAAGCTGATAGCGGGGCTGGATGGGTGGGCCTTGCCTGTCCATTGGATAGGGTATTAACTTATAAAAATTTAATTTACTTATTAAATTTGCAATTTTATTGCGTCAATACATCCTATCCAATGGACAATTGTTGAATAACTACCGCTTGGAAGGCAGGTAAGCTGCTAGGGACATAAATGAACTCATAAAATAACAAAACTGAGAAGGCCCATTTTGACCTAGGGTCAGAGAACCCTGTGAGATCAGGGTCGGATACCAACTAACCGGTTACCCGGAAGTCAACTGATGCTGCCCCCTCCTTTTTTCTTTCCCAGATCTCCTCTGAGGAAGAAGAGAGAGGGAGAGAGGGGCTGAGTTCAGTCCCAAGAAGTAAACTTCCCAAAGGAAGCAAGTCACAGTTTTTTTTGTTTTTTTTTACAAATATACAAGCTATGTACATATCTACAAATCACCTCATTTTGGGGCTTGGGCTTGGTAGTGGACCTGTTGGGCAGCCACCACTGGCCCTAAATGAAAAAGCTCTGTATCAGCCCAAGCCACATCCTTCAAATAGAATTGTGTGAAGGTGTTATGGGATTTCCAGTGGCAGGCTGACAGAATCTGCTCTGAGGAGACCCCTGACTGGAAGGCCTTAGAAGCAGCAAAGGCCCTAACATCATGGGCTTTGACCTGATGCAGTGTGAGGGCCTCCTGGTCAGAGAGCTCATAACAAAGGATCACAGCTTGTTTGATCCATGAGGAGATGGTGGCAGGTGAGATGTCCTTATCAAAACCTTTCTTGAAGGAGACAAAGACTAACTCCTTGTTCTGCCTAAGATCTGAGGTCCTGTCCAAGTAATATCGAAGGGCTCTGACTGGACACAAGGACCTGTCACCCTTGAGTGACTTATCCAGAGTGGGGGCCAGGGCTGGTATGACCACTGGAGCCACACTATCTGGACCCTCCTTAGCCAGCTGATTCTTGGATAGGAAGCTGGGTGAGGGCTACAAGGACACCTTAGACCAGTCTGACTGGTGTCTGATGTTCTTATGTAGACAAGCATTGATCTCACTCCTGTGGTTACCAGAACCCAGGGCCAACAGAAAAACAGTCTTGAAGGTCAAATGTTTTAATGAGGCCTCTTTTAAAGGTTCAAAAGGAGCCTTAGTCAGCTGGTGTAAGACCAGGGACAGGTTCCAGGAGGGTATACCCCTCCTGCCCTTGGGCCTGTCTCTATGGAAACTAACCAGGAGACGGGTGAGATTCTCATCTTTGCTGACATTAATGGTAGAGTTGCCCAACTTGTCAGCAATGGCTGATCTGTAACCATCAATGGTACCAGGTTGCAACTTCCTGTCCTGAAATAGGTGCAACAGGAAGTCAGCTATGGCTTTTAGAGGTGGTGCCCTGAAGTCCACCTGATTACTGAGGGACCACTTTGTAAAAATGGTCCACTTTGCCTCATAGACGGATCTGGTTGATCCTCTTTGAGGAGCCTCAATTCGTGCTGCCACTGCCTCAGAGAATCCCTGCTCCTTGATTGCTGTGGCTCTAGGAGCCAGGCATGTAAGTTCAGGTTTGACAGGTTCCTGTGCAGGGTCTGGTTGAATGGTTGAGATACCAGATTGGGCAGGTTGGGCAGACACAGAGGGATCTGACTGGACATTGCCACCAGATCCCAAAATCAGAGCATGTTGGGCCACCCTGGTGCAATCAGAATGATCCTGTTGCAGGGGTAGTCATGTAACTTCTCCGCCACTTTGCCCAAGATGGCTGCTGGTGGGAAGGCATATGGGTCCAGATTTTCCCAAGACAGGCTGAGTGCATCCACTGCTTGGGAGTCTGGAACTGGTGACACAAACTGTGAAAGTTTGTTGTTGAATCTGGTGGCAAACAAGTCCACTTGAGGCTGGTGCCACCGGGAGCATATAGCTTGAAACACTTCTGGGTGAAGGGACCACTCTGTTTGAATGGTCTGGCCAAGTCTGGATAGCTTGTCTGCTATCACGTTCAGCCGGCCGAGGATGTCACGTGCCCTGAGAGTTACCTGTTTCCTGGTGCACCAGGACAGGATTCTCCGCAGTAGGGCACACAGGGAGACTTCATCCCCTCCTCTTTGTTGATATAGGCAACCACTGTTGTGTTGTCTGTGGCTACCAGGACTAGGTTGTTTGAACAGAGGTCTTGGACCAGAAAGACCGCATTTAGGTGCAAGTGATTTATGTGCAACTTGCTTTCTGGAATGGACCAGGTTCCCCTTGCAGTGCATTCGTTTAAGTGAGCGCCCCACCCTTCTTTTGATGCATCTGTAAATATCTGCAGAGGATGTTTTAGTGGGTGTAATGGTTGACCTGGAAGCACATTGCTTCCTCCAGCCCCCACCTTAAGTGGGGGTGGAGCAACCTGGGGACGGGTATCACCTTTTCTAGTGATTCTGGTACCCTCCAGTTGTTCTTCAAGTGCCACTGTATGGGTCTCATATGAAGTCGACCTAGGTGGACTTGCTTTTCTGTGGCTGTTAGAAGTCCTATGAGGGACATGAACTGCCGTACCAGGCACACCGGACTGGACAGGATTGACAATATCTTGTCTGTTAAGGTCTGCCAACGCTCTGGTGTGGGTCTGACCTTGTCCTCCCTGAGGTCGAACTGGTAACCTACAAAGTGTTGATCTGCCACTTGAGGAAGCGTACGGGTGGAAAGGTCCGGGCTTCCTGTGTGAATGGCCAGCAAAACGCCTCTCCTCACTACGAGAGATTTCCTCTTCACCCTTGACCAGTAAACTGTCTGGAAACAGTGAATGGAGATGGCCCGGTGTTGTGCGTAAGGCAGTTAAGGTATCTGGCTTTACTCCACCACGTATGAACTCTAGGTAGCTGTCTCTACGAGCCAGAGTGAGATTGGCCATGCTGATGAACACTCCCCCTGAGAGATCCTGCATAGTACGCTGCATGGCCTGAGAGATTGACCAGTTGAAGGTCACCAAATATTCTAGTTCTTCAACTGCCTGCTGCGTTCTTTCTGCTGCCTTGCCCTTTGTCTTGTCCACACATAGTGTCTTCAACTGTGTAACCATAGAGTCTTGTACCTTTGTCAAACATCTTGACAGACCAGCAGCTTGGTTACACATCACTGACTGTTCCCGGAACGCTCTCTCCCACTGCCTTAAAGTGTCCTGGCTGAAAGTACGGGAGGCTAGGGCAGAAGGCAAACTACGTCTGGCCACTCTACTAAAGGTGCTGTTTAATTTGGCCAGTTCCGGAGACCAGTCACACACAGTAGTTGAAACAGAGTCTTTCTTATCTGTGTGCATGTCATACCACTTTGATGACCTGGGTGGTTTTACAAACTGGTCGCAAAGCAGTCCACCAGTCTCAGTGTTCCTGGGAGGGTAGCCTTCAGCAACAGTTACATTCAGTCTCTCAAATTTCCAACACAGCCGCTCATCCACCGGTAACTTGACAGACACTTTACCGGTTGGTTTGACTCTGGAACCGGCAAATGGATTATCATCCAGGGAGGAAGAGGCACTGTCGAAGTCAGGGATCTGATGCCAGCCCATGAAGGATCTGACCCCTCTGATTGTCTCTCTGTAGTTGGCATCTTCAGAGAACCGGTTCCCTATCCATCTCTGCCTCACTGTCAGATTCACCGCCAATCTCATCAGTTCGTACACCGGGAAGTGACTGGTCTAACTGCGTAGCATCATAACCAGTTGGCAGCACTTCAGGACCTGCACCGGGTGCCTGTGAGGGCTGGGTGGCTGTCCCTGCACCGGAAGCCTGTAAAGGCTGGGTGGCTACATCAGAGGTACCAGGACCCTGAACAAGGCGGGTAGCACTCTTACTGACATCCTGCACAGCATTTGTACCGGGAACCCCCAGCGGAGGTCGGGTAGCAGGTAACTGGCCACAGCAACGGACTTGTTAAGAAGCAAAGCTTCAAGTCGTGAAAACCTTTCACTCCGCTTGTCATCCAAGCTTTTCAAGTCATCAGAAGTAGGTTTACTGCTGTGCCTTCTCTTGCTGGATTTAGGAGGGCCATCAGAACACTGCTTCTTCTTAGTAGGGGTAGATTCGACAGAAGATGGCTTGTCAGTGTTTACCCGTCCCAACAGAGTCACTTCTGAAGGGTCCACGAGAGTCGGGGTAGCACTACTGGTAGTTTCTGTCTTCTTCTGCTCTCCACGTTCTTTCCTGGACCTGTAGGTCGGGGTGGCCAGTTGTTGAACTTGAGAAGGCGTTAACGCCTTACAAATCTGGCAATCAATCTTCATAACAAAGGAATGGTCTCCCACCCCCTTCTCCCTACATCTGGCATATTTCTTGTGACTGTCGAACAGGGCCATAACGTGCCTGCAAGTTCCTCTTTTCTGTCCAGGGGAAGGCATAATGATGATAGAACTCGTAGAAGTAAGTAAATAAACTTAAAAGTTCATAAAATAGTGAAATTTGTTGATAAACTTCAAAACGCAATAAAATGGTGTCTCTGTGGGCATTTTTTAGACCTTAAGGTAACCTTTAATTTAAAGTTACAGACTTAAAATTTGTCACAAAAAATTACATGTAGACGTTATATCTACTACAGTTTGAGACTTGTCAGACTTACCATTTTTATGTTATAGGGCAAAATATATGTGAAAAATGTCGAAAAAATGTCTAAATAATGTGTTTATGGGCCTCAAAGGCAATGTTAACCTTAACATAAAGTCTTGATTTTTGGCAATTGTAAGGGGCATATGGTAATGTGTTCCCAGATAAAATTTGAGCCTCATGAGCCGCATAGTTTGTGACCTTGAGGGCATTAAGTGGCCAAAAGTCAAATTTCTGACCTTAAGGTGCCATAACTTCTTTATTATCGGGAGTTTAAGGTCATCTTAAAATATGGTTCCTTTCCTGACTTAAATACATGTGTGTGCCAAGTTTGAATGAAATCCGTGAAAGCATTTTTGAGTCATCGTGCACAAAAGTTAAAATGTACGGTGGCAGCAGTGCGATGGAGATGAAACCAACATATCCCGACTTTCGTCTGGTTATACAATGAGAATAGGCCTTTTAAAACATTAATATGCATCAGACATAAAGGCCTGAGAGTTTTATGGTCCATGGACATTAAACTTTCCACAATTCATCACCACATCTAAAAGCCAAGACTTTGCTGTGTTGTAGTATGACTTCTGTTTAGTACTAAGACTGTTTTATATTGAGACTTGTAATGATCTTTGGTGTTGCTCATATAGAAGTCAATTACTCTCTTGCACTATTTGTTGCTGGGTCTTTAATACAAACCTGGGTGTTGATGAGGTTTTTAATTGCGAGCTCTAGCGAAGCTCATGCTTCGAGAAATCACTTTTTTTTCATTTTCTTTTCTTTTTTCTCCAGATTTTCATGAATTGTGGCCTAGCGTGATGAGTATCTGTCTGTTCACTGAAATTAAGCGGCAATGGACTATGTTAGCACTGGGATGGGTGACCATTCGGTGCACTACTCGTGTCTCTGATGGCTTTGCATTCGTGCTAGTAGACTGAAACCCCTTTTGGCCTTTTCACAACAAATTTAACACAATACACTGTGTCAATTACTATTCCATTTCAGTGATGCCTTGCCAGTGGAGTGATAATTTCCGCCCCTCAAATTTGATTACCTATGCCAAGGAGGTATTAAATTCATTGAACATTTATTTGTCTGTTTTTAGCAGGATTATGCAAATACTATTGGTCAGATATTCATAAAACAAGCAATCAGTGCTTGTGAATGGGCTGTGTGATAGGTGTCTGTGTTTTTTGAGCTTTAGAGTAGAAGTGAAAGAAGAAAAGGACAAAAAGGTGTGCCCTGCAAATGGTATTTGGAAGTAAAGTACCAAGTTAACTGTTAAGGAGTAAAATGTAGATGGAAAAAACATTTAAACAAAATACTTTACAAGCAATAGTTATCAAGTTACAACTGATTTACTCAACAGTGAGAATCTGAAAGTAGCTATTGCTCTGCTATGCAATCAGCTACAGGTCTGCAATTTCACTATGTCATGGGTGACTGAAAAGTAGTTGAATAACATATGTAAAGAAAATACTCAAAATGTAATAGTTTTCAAATTACAACAGATTTACTCAACAGTCATAACTCTAAAGTAACTATTGTTCAGCTTTGCCATGAGCTACAGGTCTACAATTTCACTATCCTACAGCTATCCCAAAAAGTAGGTGAACAACACATTTAAACAAAATTTTCTAAATGCAACTGATTTACTCAACATTACAAAATTTGAGAGAACAAGATCACTGCCGCGGTGTGTATCTCCCGCCGAGCATTAAAGGGGAAGAAATACCTTTTCCGAGAAATTCACAATTTTTCATTTTCCGCTATAATCCAAGATGGCCGCCAAAAGTGGCAAAACTGAAATTTTTCCCCATAGGCACAGAATACTGCTGTACTACCCTGCGGGTCAAAAATTTGCTCAAAATCGCTCTATGTCTTACGGTTTTTGAGATATTCACACTTTTTCATTTTCATTTAAAAAATTCGCTCGAAATTGCTCTATCTCGTACGGTTTTCGAGATATTCACATTTTTTAATTTTCCGCAAAAATCCAAGATGGCCGCCAAAAGTGGCGAAAATTGAAATTTTTCCCCTTGGCAAAGGATACTCTCGAACTACCCTGTGGGTCAAAAATTCGCTCAAAATCGCTCTATCTCTTACGGTTTTCGAGATATTCACACTTTTTCATTTTCCGCTAAATCCAAGATGGCCGCCAAAATTGGCGAAAATCAAAATTTTTCCCCTTGGCATAGGATACTCTAGCTTGTACTACCCTGAAGGTAAAAAATTCGCTCAAAATTGCTCTCTTACGGTTTTCGAGATATTCACACTTTTTCATTTTCCGCCAAAATCCAAGATGGCCGGCAAAAGTGGCGAAAATTTTTCCCCTTGGCATAGGATACTCTTGTACTACCCTGTGGGTAAAAAATTCGCTCGAAATCGCTCTATCTCTTACGGTTTTTGAGATATTCACACTTTTTCATTTTCCGCTTGTACTACCCTGTGGGTCAAAAATGCGCTCGAAATTGCTCTATCTCTTACGAGATATTTGTGATTTTCACTAAAAGTAGCAATAAAGTAGCCATTACTCACTTGTACATTGAGCAACAGTTGTGAAACTTAGATATGTTACAGTTCACAAAAAAGTAGATGAACAACATATTTGAGAGAAATTGTGTAGCTGCAATACTTTTGAAGATATAAGCCATGTACTCATTATGGTTATCATTAAAAATTGACAAAGTAGCTATTACTCATTTAGCTATGGAAATACACTTCCAAACTACTGACCATGTTGTAGCTGTGGAGAAAGTAGCTGAACAACATATTGCAACAAAATACTCTAAATGCAATAGTTTGAGAGTTATAAGTCATATAATTATATTATGTAAAAGTGCTATTACTCACTCAAAAGTAGCCGCCAAAGTTCACCAAACCGCAAAAATATTGAAGAGTGTAAAAATTCATTAGGACAAGTAATTTACCAAAAATGTGTAACTGTAGTAGTTTCAGAGAAAACTGTGTGACCCACGCACGCACGTACATGGTGCAAATTATAATCTCCCGCCGGCGAGCCGGGCGGGAGATAATATGTTACAATATTTGACATGTTTGATGCAAGATGCAATAGACTTGTCCATGAATACAGCTAGGAAAGCACATGCTGCAGTGCTCCAAGATATGGAGAGGGGTAAAGTTAGTTGGGAACAGTTGGACCTTGTTGAAAAGGTTAAAAGCAGAAATACTCAGAGGCTGGTCCAAAGTTACAAAAACAAAGCTACCACTCAAGATACGATTCAACCTTGCATTCATTTCAATAAAGGTAGTTGTAGATTTGAAAGTGACCATGTTCTCAAGAACACCCTTTATCAGCATATTTGTTCA
This sequence comes from Sabellastarte sp. h YS-2021, assembly GCA_964017235.1. Taxonomy (NCBI): domain Eukaryota; kingdom Metazoa; phylum Annelida; class Polychaeta; order Sabellida; family Sabellidae; genus Sabellastarte; species Sabellastarte sp. h YS-2021. Next base: position 63,377,397 of record OZ024929.1, on the reverse strand, counting down.
TATTGCTTTCGAGAAACTGGTAGGAAGTTCGAGCACTCTATGCAGAAGTGTTTGACAATGAAAAACAATGGTTCAAATGTTAAAAATGATCAGGTTAAACCCAAAGAACAGAAAGCTTGAAATGAATGCAACTTACATACCTATAATAGCAGAGAAAACGGTAGTTATGGTTGCTTATATAATTTTAATGGTGAACTGAGTATTAATGAATTATCTACTGGTAAAATTATAAATTGTAGTAGTAAAAATTATAATCAATATAAATTAAATCCAATGGCCAGAACTTTTATTCCTCACATGTATATAAACAATAGTTGCCAAGTGGCGGGTAGTCCTGGGGCCGATTTCACAAAGGGACTTAAGTCCAGATTTAGGCTTAAATCTAAGACTTTGGTCTTAAATTTTGCCAAAAAACTGCTAAGTCTGTGGTCTTAGACTTAGCGGATTTCACAAAGCAGCTAAGTCCATGAAATTGCTAAGTCAGTGGACTTAACTTTTAAGTCTGGGAGGTAGTGGGCTTAAATTTTGTAAAGAGGACTTAAATATGGCCGCCATAAACTTTTCTCCACTTCAAAATTTGAAATGGCTGTAAATAAATTATATTATGCAGAACACCTCACTAAAGTAGTGTTTGGGAAGTTTATATGTGCTAACAAGGTTTTCAATTTCAAAACAGCACTTATCCTTAGATAAAATACATTAAATGAAGAATATGTGGCATCAATATTATATTTTGAATAGATACAAAAGGTCACATGACACAGAAAACCACTGTGGCTATATGATAAGCCTGGACTTAGCTAAGTCACCTTTGTGAAATCCATTTTTCTAGCTAAGACCAAAGTCTTAGATTTAAGTCCAAGACTTAGCCCAAAAAGGGACTTAGTTTACGTCCTTTAGTGAAATCGGCCCCAGAGAAAGTTTCTAGTGTCAAAATATACGACAGTCCATATCCTGTGGCCAACCCTGAGGGTGGAGTATGTCACAGTTTTCTCATGTCAATGTATACTGGCAGTCCTATATATGAAAGGCCTGCAAAAATGTTAAAAACTATGAATGGTAGTGTTGAAGTTTGCAATAATACTAATAATAATGTCATGTTATTATAATATGGTGATAGTCCTAGTTATGAACGGCCTAGAATGGTTGAAAAGAATATAAATCAAAATATCAGTTTAAACTCGAGCTTTTCACAGCAGAGTACAAACACCTTTGAGCCAAGCTGCAGTATGCAGGTTAATTCACCAGACGAAAAGGGGTCAAGGACGCAAGTTGAGAATAGTCAAATTAATACCCAAACGAACGTAACTCACTGGCTTGAAACGTTGGAAATGGCCAAAAAGTCAATAATATGTTATACAGAGCCATATATGGCAGATTATGTCAAGACCTTGTCAGATAGCATGGTATTCTTGCAATTTAATGAAAAAATGAATATTTGTAGTGACTTTAATGTAACTTGTATTGAAACTGATGACTATACACAAATGGTTATTACCAATAATTGTCATATTTCTTTTAATATATCTGATAATACTTATTGTAAGAATGTGGTAGTGTCGATAGAAACCGACATTAGTGAGGTAACACAAGATGAAAGTAAACAATTTATTGGCGAATATCTATCTGGCCAAAAGAACGTTATAAAATATAGCAGTGAAGTTTACAAGGGTAGAGCTTTCGGCTTTATTCCATTTAGCATACCACGTATCCAAATTAGTGATCAAACAACATCATGCGTATTTGAAAATACTAGTAAATGGCTATATAATATGCACAGCAAAGTGGCTGCGTTCTCTGTACCTAATTATAAAGGGGCGAGAATACAAGTTCCTTCGGGTCTGAATATACCAGAATGGCATTATTTACTCAAGGATTATGATCTTAAAGTATTGGGGGAGTACTTGCAGTCTGGATTCCCTTTGAATGTGGATTATGATATTTTTCAGTTTAATACTTTAGCTGATAATCATGTCTCTGCTCTTCAGAGACCAGATGGTGTTAATAAATATTTGGCGAAGTTTGTAAAACAGCAATGGTGGGCCCCCTAGAGGAAGTCCCTTTTGAAAAACTGCATGTATCTCCTCTTATGGCTCGTGACAAGCCTGATGGAGGTGTAAGAGTAATTGTGGATTTATCATGGCCCCTAGGTCAAAGCGTTAATTGGAAAATTTAATAGTAAATTAAATTTTTATAAGTTAATACCTTACCTAGTGGACAGATGCATTTGTCCGGTCCCCTGCCGGTCTCGCCAAACGTTAGAAAAAAACATCCTGAGCTGGGCTCTGGCCGGGACCGGTAGTGTCCTGTTCATTCGCCAGGTGGCTGTGTAGCCTAGCTGCCGGTGTACTGCGCATGTGTGCGGATGCACACTTCCTCTTTTTATTGTCTACCTTAGAAGGTCCCCTTTTTTAGCTTAGACTAGTGGGAAGGTAGGGTGGGAGTCCCCCTGTCCACTAGGTAAGGTATTAACTTATAAAAATTTAATTTACTATTAAATTTTCCATTTTATTGCGTTTAATACATCTTACCTAGTGGACAGATGCAAAATAACTACCCAGTGGAAGGAGGGTAGCTGAATAAGGGGAATTTCCCAGAACTCTAACTAATAATGGGGGTGACTAAGGCAATGGTTAAGTCAACCAGCCCTAAGCAAAACACCCCCCCCCCCCCCTTTTTTTTCTTTGTACAAACTCGACCTGAGTGTACAGGGAGAACCGAGAGGGAGATTAGAGTTCCGACCCACCTAGTAGAGGAAGAAGAACAGGAACTGAAGTTACTATCACTATACTCCCAGGTCCACTTGGGATCATGGCAGCCCAGAAGCAAGGATAGTAGAAGCCTTTTTTTTAACATATGTACACTATATACATTCCTGTGCTTTGCTACAATACTATATTATTCGTGGGCCTGTTGAGCAACTACCACCGGGTCTAAGTGGTACAGTTCCAAATCTGCCCAAGCCACGCCTTTCATATAAATTTGTGTAAAAGTATTATGGGCCTTCCAAAAGCAGGCTGAGAGGATCTGGTCCAAGAAGACACCCCCTGGGAATGCCTTGGCAGCAGCAAAGGCTCGAACACCATGGGCTCTGACTTGAGGCAAGCTCTGGACTTCCTCATCAGAAAGCTGGTAGCATTACAGCACAGTTTGCTAGATCCAGGAAGAGATGGTAGCCGGAATAATATCCTTATGGAACTCTTCCGGAAGGGCACAAAGACGAGATTTTTACCTTTGCAGAGGTCCTTGGTCCTGGCTAAGTAGTAACGTAAGGTTCTTACTGGACAGAGTGATTTGCCCTCCTTAAGAGACTTATCCAAAGGTGGGGCCAAAGCTGGTATGACTACCAGGGCCACACAGGAAAGACCCTCTTGAGCCAACTGATGCTGCGTACAGAAAATGGGCGAAGGGTAAAGAGAGACCCTACTCCAATTTTCCTGATGCCGGATATTTTTATACAGCCACGCATGAATTTCACTACGTCTATTGCCTGAACCCGAGGCCAACAGAAAGACTGTCTTGAAAGAAAAGTGCTTAAGAGAGGCCTTCTGCATGGGTTCAAAAGGAGCCTTGGTCAGCTGGTGAAGTACCAGTGAGAGGTTCCATGTGGGCACTCCCCACCTGCCCCTGGGCTTATCTCTATAGAAGCTATCCAACAAGCGGGTTAGGTTCTCATCTTTACTGATATGCAATCGTGTTATGGCCTACCATATCAGCAAAGGCCGTCCTATAGCCTTCAATAGTACTGGGCTCAAGGTTGGCAGTTTTTTCCAAAGCAGTTTTTTCCACCTGGTTTTTTCCGGTTTTTACCGTCCCGGAAGAAATAGGTTTTATCCGCTTTTGGAGAAAACCGGAAAAAACCCCCTTCATCAATTAAAACCAACAATTGAAAACCCAGAATCATACAAAATCATTTACAAAAATGTTACAAGAATAGTAGCTGTTATACATTTATTACACATTTACATAAATACATACACAATATATACATAACATATACATTACATAGACATGCATTTCAGTAACATTTTCACTTAAACACTGGGTTATTTAATGTAGATTCTAGGATTCATATTGAAATATACTATTGTATGTGTACAATCTTACGAAGTACACATAATCACAGTGAAAAATATGCAGTGGTGTAAGCACCTTAACTTTAAAAAGTTTAATTCCAGTTCTAGTTATGCAAGCACTTTATCTTTAAGAAGATTTAATTTTACTTCTAGTGTTTTAATTATTTTGGGCCCCTCAGCATTCTGTAACAAAACAATCTATGTCTATGTGTACAATACACTAAATCTTAAAACATAAAAGGATAGGGGAAAGGGATTATAAATTCATGTATATAGTAAACACCAAATCCCACAAACTTTTATTTGATTGCCTTAACTTTATTGTCTAGGCACACTGCATACAATTGCAATTGAGATTTAGTAGCTGGGGTTCAGCTCCTCAAGTGTCAGCTACTACAGTGTTGATTCTAGAAATTTTGAAATGTGGGGGCAGTTCCCCCCCCCCCCCCCCCCCCCCCATGTCCGAAAAATGTGGGGGCTTGGTCACTAAAAATGGGAACTTGTACCTCCGCCAAAGCGGGTTTAATTTCGGAAGCATTTGTCTGTCCGTATGTTTGTTAGCAGGATTACACAAATGCTACTGTATAGATCTTCATGAAAAAGAAAAAATAGAAGATGGAAACTGATATTAGATCACATTAATTTTTTTTTTAATTTAATTTTTATGGGGCCATATTCTACAACAATAGCCTTACATCTTGATGATTCGCGAGTTTTAACGTTTTAGTTACGAGCTTATTTCGCACCTAAATATTTTATTTTGAAGCAATTTGGATGTGTTTTATAAAACTATAAATACTAAAACACCATTTAATGTTATAAAAAGTGAAAATAGATGCTATTATATCCAAGAAAAACGGCGATCCTCGAATCACCAAGACCCTCTAATCAAGGATACTTGACTATACTTTTCTAGCAATATTTTTTTAAATAGAAGCGCCTCGATGAAAGACCAAATGCTTTAAACTGGGGAACTCATGGCCATACTGCAGTAGCACCCAAGTCATTAATATTCATGAGATGAGATGATGTGATGTGAGGTCATAGATTTCCATTGGGGTTTTCTAGCAATATTTTATAAAATGGAACCATCAACAAAGGTATAACACTTTAAACTTGAAAACTCACGGCCATAACTCACAGCTCATTAATATTCATGAGAAGATATGAGGAAGTTTTATGGACAACTCGGCCCACTTAAAACTCGGCCCATTTTAAGGTCTGCCCATTTCAAAGTGGGCCCCCTGCAAAGTGAACATGAGAATAACTCAATAATATTCACATTTATGTATAAAATATAAAGTCACAGTATTCTTTTAGACCGAGTTTCTGTCCCGTCGCCAATTGTTATTGATATACTGATGGACACAATGGCGAGGGACAGAGTTCACATGTACTTGTTTTTTTGTGTAAATCTCAAACTGTGGGAAATTATTTCATTTACTTTAAAAAGTAATTATTCTGTCTATGTAGCTGTATCTGGTTTACAGTACATATGCTGTTTAACTGCTTTTACAAGCAAGGAATTTCTGTTATAGATAACTATGTATTGTTGAAGGTTTGTTTACATTTTAAAAACAGGTTAAAATACATGTATGCCAGTTTGATTGGCACTTAAATATTAGTGAACGGCACATAAACATAAATAAAGAATTCAAATAACACTTTATACCTGTTGTAATATGTGTAGAAATATGCCGTTCAAAATTTACACAAAAAACAAGTACATGTGAACTCTGTCCCTCGCCTTTGTGTCCATCAGTATATCAATAGCAATTGGCGACGGGACAGAAACTCGGTCTAAGTATTCTTTATGATTTTCTGACAATATGTTATAGAAATGCTGCTGGGAGATCAAGTATGTTACCTGAAAACTTGTACTTAGCTGATAAATTAATATTTCAATTTCGTGGACTTACACAATTCAATTATATTCATTTATACATAGAAATATGGGGTCACAGAATTCCGTGGGGTTTCCTTGCAACATTTTATCAATATAAATGTTGCATAAAAGTTAAATAATTTACGTGAAACTTTGTTTAACCCAACTACCTTAATAAGGCTTATAGTTTGTATGGGCCGAGTTTGCAGGGGGCCGACTTTGAAATGGGCCGAGTTGACCAGATTCCTATGAGGAACACAGACTATGCTGTATGAACTGGTTCAACAGTATTGTTGTTAGTATCTGACGTTTGCATCATCCACTTTCAAACTGTAGTATCCATTTTGTTTTCATATGAAATAACATTTTTCGCTGAAAAAACGACCAAATATAGCCTTCATGATGATAAAATTAAAGGATTTTCGCGAAACGATCGGTGCCCCTCCATTTCGTAAACATGCGGGATCGCGTCTTCTACCGAACGCGCCGAATATACCGAATTGCGGGCTAGTACTAAAACTCGCGAGATATCGCGTATCCCGCGCTCTAGAAGCATCACTGCTACTAGAAATAACTCTGGGGTAGATAAACCCCTTGCATAAAACCCTCAGAACTAAACTGCTTCTGAAAGAATGAGTTTAATAACACAAAAGGGCATCACAATATGTCCTCATGAATAAAACCAGAAATATCACTTGTATTGTCATTAAGGCTGACATATGTCACACCGGAGTTATACCACTAATTTTCTCCAATCTTGAAATGAATGAAATATGAAATTAAAATTATACATACACTTTAATGGATAATGTTTTGTGTATTTTTAGTATTATTATATATTTTAATTTTCTAGTCTCATGTAAATATAATTAACAAAAACAGAATTAACAATCATAAATGTTGCCCTGCTCCATTGGACCTTCGGTGACTTTGATTATATAAATACAGAGGGCAAGTGGACGTGTGTTTTAATTGTCAAAAATAACTGTATAAAATAGTGACAACAATTTTTTCTACTACTATTCAGAAGCAAATTAATTTAAATCTCATAACCCCCACAGAAAGATCTTTTTAATTTTTTTTTTACTGCAAATGGGCACACATGTCCTATTCTTTCAAGGTCCCAGTTTACAAGTCTGTCACTTTAAGTATCAGTCTGCCTTTGGGCTCTGATTGATTTAAAAAAAATTAAAATTTGGAATTTTTTAATTGTTTAAATGATAAGTTTTGTCATGTAATTGTTGTAATTAGTATCAAGTACTTTATATGTGATGTAATATTATTTTTGTATAGTTATATTTAATTTAAATCATTTTTTTCCAGTTTTGTCCAGTATTGTCCGGTTTAAACCGGCAAAAAGGGGGTTTTATCCAGTTTTTTCCACCGTCCCGGAAAAAATAGGTTTTATCCGGAAAAAAACCAACCTTGACTGGGCTGAAGTTTTCCATCTTTGAAAGGGTGTAAAAGAAAATCAGCAATTGAGGTCACAGGGGGCGACTGGAAGTCCACCTCGTTTGACTTACACCATTGGACCAAAACGGCCCACTATGATTTGTAAACAGCTCTGGTTAGAGTCTGTGAGGAGCTTCAATTCTTGCTGCCACTTTTCAGAGAACCCTTGTTCCTGAATGGCAGAGGCTCTAGGAGCCAGGCATGCAGGTTTAGATTTCTGAGGTTCTGGAGAAGAAGCCCATCAAAGGGCTGTTACCAGATCCCTTGTAGAGGGAGCCTGAAAGGGATCTGAACCGATAGAACTGACCAGGTCCCAAAACCAAGGCATGTTGGACCACCCTGGAGCAATCAAAATCATCCTGTGACAGCCTTGATTCCTCACCTTGGAGATTATGTGGCCGAGCAGGGAGACTAGAGGGAAGGTGTAAACATCCAGATTCTCCCACGGCAGACTCAGGGCGTCTACTGCCCAGGCTGTTGGGCTGTTGCCCGGTGAAACAAACTTGGGGAGTTTGTGACTGAACCGGATTGCAACAGGCTCCCATGTGGTCGGGCCCATCTTGAGCACCAGAGATTGAAAACCAGCTGAGATAGGGACCACTCTGTCTGGTCACTTGGTTGCGTCTGGACAGCTTATCTGCTATTACATTCAAACGACCTGGAATGTGCCGAGACCTCAAAACTATTCCTCTGGGGTGACACCAGGACAGAAGTCTCAAGAGGAGGGCACAAAGAGAGTCTGATCTCATACCACCCTCCCTGTTGATGTAAGAGACTACAGGTGTGTTGTCCATTGCTATCAATACAATCTGGTCCCTGCAAAGATGCTCGAAACTCTTGAGGGCCAGGAAGACTGCTTTTAACTCCAGAAAGTTGATGTAGAAGCGACTTTCTGTAATTGACCAAACACCTCTTGCAGTGGAGTCCCAGCCTTAGTTTGAGGCGTCTGTAAACCTTTGAAGAGCGGGTTGAAGGGGACGCAACGGTTGGCCCCGAAGTACATCGTTTAACCACCAATCTAGGTGTGGCTGGAGAGAGCAGGGCAACAGAATGACCCTTTCCAGACTCTCGGGCATGTGCCAAGGTCGCTTCAGATGGCACTGTATGGGTCTCATGTGAAGGCGACCTGACCAAACATGCTTCCCTGTGGTTTTCAGTAGGCCTATCAGGGGCATGAACTGCCTGACTATACAATTTCCCGGTTCTTGATAAACTGGAGTCTTTATTGTAATGTCAACCATCTTCTTGACTTGGTAGCACCCGACCGGTCAAGAGAACGAACCGGTAACTGATGAAACTGAAATCCTACTGGGGGATCAGTTCTAATTCCTTCATAATCACTGCCCACCTACTGTAAGGGCCTCATATTAAGGTGTCCAACACTACTTGCTTTCCTGTGGCCATCAACAGGCCGATTAAGGGCATGAACTGTCCGAGTAGGTCTCTTGCCCCATGGGTCTGTATTTTATGTGTCAGAGTATGCTGTCTCTCGTGCTTGGGCTTGACCAGGCCTTGAGAGGGGTCTTAACAGTATCTTAGAAAGTTGAACACTTGCTGATGGATCAGTTCCAACTTGAGAGCAAATTTACTACCCAACCCTGTTCTTGGCAAAGGGCCAAAAGGGGGTGGAAACGTTAGAGGCAAGTTTCCCGGCACGGAGCTATGAGTAACCAGTCATCTAGGTACTGGTGGTTTCGTATACTCCTTGCTTGAGCCATGAGCTTCGCTTCCTTTATGAACTTGGGGAACTCCAACAGAGCCGTCAACAAGCCAAAAGGAAGGCAGTGAATTGGTAGGTTTCACTTTTCAGATGGAACCTTAGATATTTTCATTCACAAACTTGGAACCAGTGAAAAATGACAGGAGGCATCGCTAAATCCAAAAGTGACCCACTCCCCTTGCTAAAGGAGAGCCTTATGGTTTCTGGAATTTCCCCTTTGAAGGTGCCTGATTTTAGAAACAAGTTCAAATGACTGAGATCTAAGACAGGCCTCCACTTGTAGGTTCTTGGAACCAGAAACAACCTGTTGTAGAAAGCCAAGGAGAATTGAATTACGACCTTTTCACTGTAGTATGGACACAAACCTCAGATTTAAACCCAGGGACTGCCAGAGCTAATAAAAAACTTTCGCAGAAGGCTCCTCCCTCAGGCGGATTTATGACGACAGGGACCACCTTGACAAATTAATTTCTGTCTTTGATGTAATGGGACTGAAGTCTTTCTTTGCGGCAGCTCTGTTACAGAATGTGAAATATCCATCACATGTAAATTCATGATTCTATTTGATCTCACTTGATCCATACCCTCTAACTGTATATATGCGGATAACTGAACTTGAGGGTCTGTACCAATAATTTCATTTATATTACTATCTACCACATGAAGGCCTGGTGAAAGAAGGGGAGCGAGAACCCCATGATCATGGCCGTGACCTCTGATCTCAGAAAATTGATCCAAGCATGCTGGAGTTGAGAAGTAGCATATCCGGACTGTTTGGTGTCCTTTCTGTCGTATGTTTGTACTGGTACTGGGACCAGGGTGCTGAAATGTGCCCGAACTGGGACCTCGAGCACCCGTGGCAGCCTCAGGTATAAGAATATTCAGCTCTGTGGGGAACAGTTTCAGCTTGTGTAATGAGACCACTTGCATTGAAATTTAGGAATGCATATTAAATGGCCAGTTAACCAACCTCCTGCCTTGTGAGCCTGGGACGAGTAACCTTAGGCAGCTATTAGGTTAAGCCTTTCCATTTTCTGGTAGAGCCAGTCATCTGGTGGCATTGAAACTAATATTTTGTGAGACGAAAGTATAGCTGGTACCAGACCAGTAGGTTCTGGTTAACAAACAAAGTGTTATGGCATTGTAAGGGGGTAATAGTAGCAATTACCGGATTGGTAGGCTCCAGACCCCTTGTATGATTCTGTCTTGTCACATGACAGGTACCAGACCGGTGCCAGGTGACGTCAAAATAATGGACAAATGGTAAATCGAACAAGTTTTTGTGAGAGGGAAACTAACCAGTACCGGACCAGTAGAGTTTGGTACCCCATGTATGTATATTTGTGTTGTCACATGACCAGCACTAGACCAGTGGGAATTAATGACAAAAGAATTAGAAAATTTCTTTCTGTGAAAGGGCAACTGTAATCAGAAGGGTTGGCACCCCTGTGTATGTTAAAATTCTGTCACATGACCAGCAGTGGGAATTGGTGACAATAAGAAAGTCTGTTAGAGGGTAACTGTAGACAGTGCCGGCTGGTAGGCTCTGGCACCCTGTGTATATTTACTTGAGTTGTCACAGGACCAGCACCGGACCGGTGGGGATTGGTGACAAATTATTAATGGTTAAACCTGTGAGGGCAGCCCTACCCAGTACCGGACTGGTAGGCTCTGGCACCCTGTATGTTTATTTTGTTGTCACATGACCAGCACCGGACCAGTGGGAATGGGTGACAAAATAATAGGACAATCTGTGAAAGGGTAACTGTAGCCGGTACCGGGCTGGTAGGCTCTGGCACCCTGTGTATGTTTACTCCTGGCCAGCAGAAGAAGACATACAGTGCTTCTATATATATTATTTAACAAAATACTCATTTTCCGTTGTAAACTACTTGGTTTGAAACAATAAAAATCCACAAATAAATCTATGAAATTTCCAAGTGTTTAATCTGCTTCGCGCCAAACAAAAAGAGGAAGTGCGCATGCGCACACATGCGCAGTACACCAGCAGGGAGGCTACACAGCCACCTAGTGAATGAACAGGACACTACCGGTCCCGGCCAGAGCCCAGCTCAGGATGTTTTTTCTAACGTTTGGCGAGACCGGCAGGGCGCCGGACAAATGCATCTGTCCACTAGGTAAGATGTATTAACGCAATAAAAAGCTGTATTTCTCCAGATATATATGATGGAATACCATTTACTTTAAAATATCCCACAGTAGATAATGTAGTTGCACAGATTAGGACTCTTGGCCCACAGGCACTGCTTTCTAAAATCGATCTTGAAAAGGCTTTTCGAAATATACGAATCGACCCTTTTAATTATCCATTATTAGGCTTGTAATGGCAAGGAAAATGTTACGTTGACATAGGACTTCCATTCGGGGTTCATACGCGGGCCGCAGCTTTCCAGATGTGCACCGACCTTATCACCCATCATTTGCGTTTGCGTAACGTTTGGGTTATAAATTATCTGGATGATTACATTGGAGTGGCATATCCACAGAACGCACCCAACGCTTTTCAAATACTTATGAACTTGCTTCAAAAAGTTGGTTTACCTATCAATGATAAGAAAATTGAAGAACCTGGTGAACGAATAACCTGTTTGGGTATCGAGATCAATGCCAGAACTGGTATTTTAAAAATTCCACCAAATAAAATGGCTGTGAGAGGTTCCAAGTGGGCACTCCCCACCTGCCCCTGGGCTTATCTCTATAGAAGCTATCCAACAAGCGGGTTAGGTTCTCATCTTTACTGATATGCAATCGTGTTATGGCCTACCATATCAGCAAAGGCCGTCCTATAGCCTTCAATAGTACTGGGCTCAAGGTTGGCAGTTTTTTCCAAAGCAGTTTTTTCCACCTGGTTTTTTCCGGTTTTTACCGTCCCGGAAGAAATAGGTTTTATCCGCTTTTGGACAAAACCGGAAAACACCCCCTTCATCAATTAAAACCAACAATTGAAAACCCACAATCATACAAAATCATTTACAAAAATGTTACAAGAATAGTAGCTGTTATACATTTATTACACATTTACATAAATACATACACAATATATACATAACATATACATTACATAGACATGCATTTCAGTAACATTTTCATTTAAACACTGGGTTATTTAATGTAGATTCTAGGATTCATATTGAAATATACTATTGTACGTGTACAATCTTATGAAGTACACATAATCACAGTGAAAAATATGCAGTGGTGTAAGCACCTTAACTTTAAAAAGTTTAATTCCAGTTCTAGTTATGCAAGCACTTTATCTTTAAAAAGATTTAATTTTACTTCTAGTGTTTTAATTCTTTTGGGCCCCTCAGCATTCTGTAACAAAACAATATATGTCTATGTGTACAATACACTAAATCTTAAAACATAAAAGGATAGGGGAAAGGGATTATAAATTCATGTATATAGTAAACACCAAATCCCACAAACTTTTATTTGATTGCCTTAACTTTATTGTCTAGGCACACTGCATACAATTGCAATTGAGATTTAGTAGCTGGGGTTCAGCTCCTCAAGTGTCAGCTACTAGAAATAACTCTGGGGTAGATAAACCCCTTGCATAAAACCCTCAGAACTAAACTGCTTCTGAAAGAATGAGTTTAATAACACAAAAGGGCATCACAATATGTCCTCATGAATAAAACCAGAAATATCACTTGTATTGTCATTAAGGCTGACATATGTCACACCGGAGTTATACCACTAATTTTCTCCAATCTTGAAATGAATGAAATATGAAATTAAAATTATACATACACTTTAATGGATAATGTTTTGTGTATTTTTAGTATTATTATATATTTTAATTTTCTAGTCTCCTGTAAATATAATTAACAAAAACAGAATTAACAATCATAAATGTTGCCCTGCTCCATTGGACCTTTGGTGACTTTGATTATATAAATACAGAGGGCAAGTGGACGTGTGTTTTAATTGTCAAAAATAACTGTATAAAATAGTGACAACAATTTTTTCTACTACTATTCAGAAGCAAATTAATTTAAATCTCATAACCCCCACAGAAAGATCTTTTTAATTTTTTTTTACTGCAAATGGGCACACATGTCCTATTCTTTCAAGGTCCCAGTTTACAAGTCTGTCACTTTAAGTATCAGTCTGCCTTTGGGCTCTGATTGATTTAAAAAAAATTAAAATTTGGAATTTTTTAATTGTTTAAATGATAAGTTTTGTCATGTAATTGTTGTAATTAGTATCAAGTACTTTATATGTGATGTAATATTATTTTTGTATAGTTATATTTAATTTAAATCAGTTTTTTCCAGTTTTGTCCAGTATTGTCCGGTTTAAACTGGCAAAAAGGGGGTTTTATCCAGTTTTTTCCACCGTCCCGGAAAAAAATAGGTTTTATCCGGAAAAAAACCCAACCTTCACTGGGCTGAAGTTTTCCATCTTTGAAAGGGTGTAAAAGAAAATCAGCAATTGCGGTCACAGGGGGCGACTGGAAGTCCACCTCGTTTGACTTACACCATTGGACAAAAACGGCCCACTATGATTTGTAAACGGCTCTGGTTGAGAGTCTGTGAGGAGCTTCAATTCTTGCTGCCACTTTTCAGAGAACCCTTGTTCCTGAATGGCAGAGGCTCTAGGAGCCAGGCATGCAGGTTTAGATTTCTGAGGTTCTGGAGAAGAAGCCCGTCAAAGGGCTGTGTTACCAGATCCCTTGTAGAGGGAGCCTGAAAGGGATCTGAACCGATAGAACTGACAAGGTCCCAAAACCAAGGCATGTTGGACCACCCTGGAGCAATCAAAATCATCCTGTGACAGCCTTGATCCCTCACCTTGGAGATTATGTGGCCGAGCAGGGAGACTAGAGGGAAGGTGTAAACATCCAGATTCTCCCACGGCAGACTCAGGGCGTCTACTGCCCAGGCTGCTGGGCTGTTGCCCGGTGAAACAAACTTGGGGAGTTTGTAACTGAACCGGGTTGCAACAGGCTCCCATGTGGTCGGGCCCATCTTGAGCACCAGAGATTGAAAACCAGCTGAGATAGGGACCACTCTGTCTGGTCACTTGGTTGCGTCTGGACAGCTTATCTGCTATTACATTCAAACGACCTGGAATGTGCCGAGACCTCAAAACTATTCCTCTGGGGTGACACCAGGACAGAAGTCTCAAGAGGAGGGCACAAAGAGAGTCTGATCTCATACCGCCCTCCTTGTTGATGTACGAGACTACAGGTGTGTTGTCCATTGCTATCAATACAATCTGGTCCCTGCAAAGATGCTCGAAACTCTTGAGGGCCAGGAAGACTGCTTTTAACTCCAGAAAGTTGATGTAGAAGCGACTTTCTGTAATTGACCAAACACCTCTTGCAGTGGAGTCCCCTAAGTGTGCATCCCAGCCTTAGTTTGAGGCGTCTGTAAACCTTTGAAGAGCGGGTTGAAGGGGACGCAACGGTTGGCCCCGAAGTACATTGCTCTCGTTTAACCACCAATCTAGGTGTGGCTGGAGAGAGCAGGGCAACAGAATGACCCTTTCCAGACTCTCGGGCATGTGCCAATGTCGCTTCAGATGGCACTGTATGGGTCTCATGTGAAGGCGACCTGACCAAACATGCTTCCCTGTGGTTTTCAGTAGGCCTATCAGGGGCATGAACTGCCTGACTGTACAATTTCCCGGTTCTTGATAAACCGGAGTCTTTATTGTAATGTCAACCATCTTCTTGACTTGGTAGCACCCGACCGGTCAAGAGAACGAACCGGTAACTGATGAAACTGAAATCCTACTGGGGGATCAGTTCTAATTCCTTCATAATCACTGCCCACCTACTGTAATGGCCTCATATGAAGGTGTCCAACACTACTTGCTTTCCTGTGGCCATCAACAGGCCGATTAAGGGCATGAACTGTCCGAGTAGGTCTCTTGCCCCATGGGTCTGTATTTTATGTGTCAGAGTATGCTGTCTCTCGTGCTTGGGCTTGACCAGGCCTTGAGAGGGGTCGAAACAGTATCTTAGAAAGTTGAACACTTGCTGATGGATCAGTTCCAACTTGAGAGCAAATTTACTACCCAACCCTGTTCTTGGCAAAGGGCCAAAAGGGGGTGGGAATGTTAGAGGCAAGTTTCCCGGCACGGAGCTCTGAGTAACCAGTCATCTAGGTACTGGTGGTTTTGTATACTCCTTGCTTGAGCCATGAGCTTCGCTTCCTTTATGAACTTGGGGAACTCCAACAGAGCCGTCAACAAGCCAAAAGGAAGGCAGTGAATTGGTAGGTTTCACTTTTCAGATGGAACCTTAGATATTTTCATTCACAAACTTGGAACCAGTGAAAAATGACAGGAGGCATCGCTAAATCCAAAAGTGACCCACTCCCCTTGCTAAAGGGAGAGCCTTATGGTTTCTGGAATTTCCCCTTTGAAGGTGCCTGATTTTAGAAACAAGTTCAAATGACTGAGATCTAAGACAGGCCTCCACTTGTAGGTTCTTGGAACCAGAAACAACCTGTTGTAGAAAGCCAAGGAGAATTGAACTACGACCTTTTCACTGTAGTATGGAAACAAACCTCAGATTTAAACCCAGGGACTGCCAGAGCTGATAAAAAACTTTCGCAGAAGGGTCCTCCCTCAGGCGGATTTATGACGACAGGGACCACCTTGACAAATTTATTTCTGTCTTTTTCATGCGGCCGCTCTGTTACAGAATGTGAAATATCCATCACATGTAAATTCACGATTCTATTTGATCTCACTTGATCCATACCCTCTAACTGTATATATGCGGATAACTGAACTTGAGGGTCTGTACCAATAATTTCATTTATATTACTATCTACCACATGACGGCCTGGTGAAAGAAGGGGAGCGAGAACCCCATGATCATGGCCGTGACCTCTGATCTCAGAAAATTGATCCAAGCATGCTGGAGTTGAGAAGTAGCATATCCGGACTGTTTGGTGTCCTTTCTGTCATACGTTTGTACTGGTACTGGGACCAGGGTGCTGAAATGTGCCCGAACTGGGACCTCGAGCACCCATGGCAGCCTCAGGTATAAGAATATTCAGCTCTGTGGGGAACAGTTTCAGCTTGTGTAATGAGACCACTTGCATTGAAATTTAGGAATGCATATTAAATGGCCAGTTCACCAACCTCCTGCCTTGTGAGCCTGGGACGAGTAACCTTAGGCAGCTATTAGGTTAAGCCTTTCCATTTTCTGGTAGAGCCAGTCATCTGGTGGCATTGAAACTAATATTTTGTGAGAAGAAAGTATAGCTGGTACCAGACCAGTAGGTTCTGGTTAACAAACAAAGTATTATGGCAATGTAAGGGGGTAATAGTAGCAAATACCGGATTGGTAGGCTCCAGACCCCTTGTATGATTGTGTCTTGTCACATGACAGGTACCAGACCGGTGCCAGGTGACGACAAAATAATGGACAAATGGTAAATCGAACAAGTTTTTGTGAGAGGGAAACTAACCAGTACCGGACCAGTAGAGTTTGGTACCCCATGTATGTATATTTGTGTTGTCACATGACCAGCACTAGACCAGTGGGAATTAATGACAAAAGAATTAGAAAATTTCTTTCTGTGAAAGGGCAACTGTAATCGGAAGGGTTGGCACCCCTGTGTATGTTAAAATTCTGTCACATGACCAGCAGTGGGAATTGGTGACAATAAGAAAGTCTGTTAGAGGGTAACTGTAGACAGTACCGGCTGGTAGGCTCTGGCACCCTGTGTATATTTACTTGAGTTGTCACAGGACCAGCACCGGACCGGTGGGGATTGGCGACAAATTATTAATGGTTAAACCTGTGAGGGCAGCCCTACCCAGTACCGGACTGGTAGGCTCTGGCACCCTGTATGTTTATTTTGTTGTCACATGACCAGCACCGGACCAGTGGGAATGGGTGACAAAATAATAGGACAATCTGTGAAAGGGTAACTGTAGCCGGTACCGGGCTGGTAGGCTCTGGCACCCTGTGTATGTTTACTCCTGGCCAGCAGAAGAAGACATACAGTGCTTCTATATATATTATTTAACAAAATACTCATTTCCCGTTGTAAACTAGTTGGTTTGATACAATAAAAATCCACAAATAAATCTATGAAATTTCCAAGCGTTTAATCTGCTTCGCGCCAAACAAAAAGAGGAAGTGCGCATGCGCACACATGCGCAGTACACCAGCAGGGAGGCTACACAGCCACCTGGTGAATGAACAGGACACTACCGGTCCCGGCTAGAGCCCAGCTCAGGATGTTTTTTTCTAACGTTTGGCGAGACCGGCAGGGCGCCGGACAAATGCATCTGTCCACTAGGTAAGATGTATTAACGCAATAAAAAGCTGTATTTCTCCAGATATATATGATGGAATACCATTTACTTTAAAATATCCCACAGTAGATAATGTAGTTGCACAGATTAGGACTCTTGGCCCACAGGCACTGCTTTCTAAAATCGATCTTGAAAAGGCTTTTCGAAATATACGAATCGACCCTTTTAATTATCCATTATTAGGCTTGTAATGGCAAGGAAAATGTTACGTTGACATAGGACTTCCGTTCGGGGTTCGTACGCGGGCCGCAGCTTTCCAGATGTGCACCGACCTTATCACCCATCATTTGCGTTTGCGTAACGTTTGGGTTATAAATTATCTGGATGATTACATTGGAGTGGCATATCCACAGAACGCACCCAACGCTTTTCAAATACTTATGAACTTGCTTCAAAAAGTTGGTTTACCTATCAATGAAAAGAAAATTGAAGAACCTGGTGAACGAATAACTTGTTTGGGTATCGAGATCAATGCCAGAACTGGTATTTTAAAAATTCCACCAAATAAAATGGCTGTGAGAGGTTCCAAGTGGGCACTCCCCACCTGCCCCTGGGCTTATCTCTATAGAAGCTATCCAACAAGTGGGTTAGGTTTTCATCTTTACTGATATGCAATCGTGTTATGGCCTACCATATCAGCAAAGGCCGTCCTATAGCCTTCAATAGTACTGGGCTCAAGGTTGGCAGTTTTTTCCAAAGCAGTTTTTTCCACCTGGTTTTTTCCGGTTTTTACCGTCCCGGAAGAAATAGGTTTTATCCGCTTTTGGACAAAACCGGAAAAAACCCCCTTCATAAATTAAAACCAACAATTGAAAACCCAGAATCATACAAAATCATTTACAAAAATGTTACAAGAATAGTAGCTGTTATACATTTATTACACATTTACATAAATACATACACAATATATACATAACATATACATTACATAGACATGCATGTCAGTAACATTTTCACTTAAACACTGGGTTATTTAATGTAGATTCTAGGATTCATATTGAAATATACTATTGTATGTGTACAATCTTATGAAGTACACATAATCACAGTGAAAAATATGCAGTGGTGTAAGCACCTTAACTTTAAAAAGTTTAATTCTAGTTCTAGTTATGCAAGCACTTTATCTTTAAAAAGATTTAATTTTACTTCTAGTGTTTTAATTCTTTTGGGCCCCTCAGCATTCTGTAACAAAACAATCTATGTCTATGTGTACAATACACTAAATCTTAAAACATAAAAGGATAGGGGAAAGGGATTATAAATTCATGTATATAGTAAACACCAAATCCCACAAACTTTTATTTGATTGCCTTAACTTTATTGTCTAGGCACACTGCATACAATTGCAATTGAGATTTAGTAGCTGGGGTTCAGCTCCTCAAGTGTCAGCTACTAGAAATAACTCTGGGGTAGATAAACCCCTTGCATAAAACCCTCAGAACTAAACTGCTTCTGAAAGAATGAGTTTAATAACACAAAAGGGCATCACAATATGTCCTCATGAATAAAACCAGAAATATCACTTGTATTGTCATTAAGGCTGACATATGTCACACCGGAGTTATACCACTAATTTTCTCCAATCTTGAAATAAATGAAATATGAAATTAAAATTATACATACACTTTAATGGATAATGTTTTGTGTATTTTTAGTACTATTATATATTTTAATTTTCTAGTCTCCTGTAAATATAATTAACAAAAACAGAATTAACAATCATAAATGTTGCCCTGCTCCATTGGACCTTTGGTGACTTTGATTATATAAATACAGAGGGCAAGTGGACGTGTGTTTTAATTGTCAAAAATAACTGTATAAAATAGTGACAACAATTTTTTCTACTACTATTCAGAAGCAAATTAATTTAAATCTCATAACCCCCACAGAAAGATCTTTTTAATTTTTTTTTACTGCAAATGGGCACACATGTCCTATTCTTTCAAGGTTCCAGTTTACAAGTCTGTCACTTTAAGTATCAGTCTGCCTTTGGGCTCTGATTGATTTAAAAAAAATTAAAATTTGGAATTTTTTAATTGTTTAAATGATAAGTTTTGTCATGTAATTGTTGTAATTAGTATCAAGTACTTTATATGTGATGTAATATTATTTTTGTATAGTTATATTTAATTTAAATCAGTTTTTTCCAGTTTTGTCCAGTATTGTCCGGTTTAAACCGGCAAAAAGGGGGTTTTATCCAGTTTTTTCCACCGTCCCGGAAAAAAATAGGTTTTATCCGGAAAAAAACCCAACCTTGACTGGGCTGAAGTTTTCCATCTTTGAAAGGGTGTAAAAGAAAATCAGCAATTGCGGTCACAGGGGGGGCGACTGGAAGTCCACCTCGTTTGACTTACACCATTGGACAAAAACGGCCCACTATGATTTGTAAACGGCTCTGGTTGAGAGTCTGTGAGGAGCTTCAATTCTTGCTGCCAGTTTTCAGAGAACCCTTGTTCCTGAATGGCAGAGGCTCTAGGAGCCAGGCATGCAGGTTTAGATTTCTGAGGTTCTGG
Organism: Sabellastarte sp. h YS-2021; assembly: GCA_964017235.1. Taxonomy (NCBI): domain Eukaryota; kingdom Metazoa; phylum Annelida; class Polychaeta; order Sabellida; family Sabellidae; genus Sabellastarte; species Sabellastarte sp. h YS-2021. The sequence continues at coordinate 63,357,438 of OZ024929.1, read as the reverse complement.
AGAAGAAGCCCGTCAAAGGGCTGTGTTACCAGATCCCTTGTAGAGGGAGCCTGAAAGGGATCTGAACCGATAGAACTGACCAGGTCCCAAAACCAAGGCATGTTGGACCACCCTGGAGCAATCAAAATCATCCTGTGACAGCCTTGATCCCTCACCTTGGAGATTATGTGGCCGAGCAGGGAGACTAGAGGGAAGGTGTAAACATCCAGATTCTCCCACGGCAGACTCAGGGCGTCTACTGCCCAGGCTGCTGGGCTGTTGCCCGGTGAAACAAACTTGGGGAGTTTGTGACTGAACCGGGTTGCAACAGGCTCCCATGTGGTCGGGCCCATCTTGAGCACCAGAGATTGAAAACCAGCTGAGATAGGGACCACTCTGTCTGGTCACTTGGTTGCATCTGGACAGCTTATCTGCTATTACATTCAAACGACCTGGAATGTGCCGAGACCTCAAAACTATTCCTCTGGGGTGACACCAGGACAGAAGTCTCAAGAGGAGGGCACAAAGAGAGTCTGATCTCATACCGCCCTCCTTGTTGATGTACGAGACTACAGGTGTGTTGTCCATTGCTATCAATACAATCTGGTCCCTGCAAAGATGCTCGAAACTCTTGAGGGCCAGGAAGACTGCTTTTAACTCCAGAAAGTTGATGTAGAAGCGACTTTCTGTAATTGACCAAACACCTCTTGCAGTGGAGTCCCCTAAGTGTGCATCCCAGCCTTAGTTTGAGGCGTCTGTAAACCTTTGAAGAGCGGGTTGAAGGGGACGCAACGGTTGGCCCCGAAGTACATTGCTCTCGTTTAACCACCAATCTAGGTGTGGCTGGAGAGAGCAGGGCAACAGAATGACCCTTTCCAGACTCTCGGGCATGTGCCAATGTCGCTTCAGATGGCACTGTATGGGTCTCATGTGAAGGCGACCTGACCAAACATGCTTCCCTGTGGTTTTCAGTAGGCCTATCAGGGGCATGAACTGCCTGACTGTACAATTTCCCGGTTCTTGATAAACCGGAGTCTTTATTGTAATGTCAACCATCTTCTTGACTTGGTAGCACCCGACCGGTCAAGAGAACAAACCGGTAACTGATGAAACTGAAATCCTACTGGGGGATCAGTTCTAATTCCTTCATAATCACTGCCCACCTACTGTAATGGCCTCATATGAAGGTGTCCAACACTACTTGCTTTCCTGTGGCCATCAACAGGCCGATTAAGGGCATGAACTGTCCGAGTAGGTCTCTTGCCCCATGGGTCTGTATTTTATGTGTCAGAGTATGCTGTCTCTCGTGCTTGGGCTTGACCAGGCCTTGAGAGGGGTCGAAACAGTATCTTAGAAAGTTGAACACTTGCTGATGGATCAGTTCCAACTTGAGAGCAAATTTACTACCCAACCCTGTTCTTGGCAAAGGGCCAAAAGGAGGTGGGAATGTTAGAGGCAAGTTTCCCGGCACGGAGCTCTGAGTAACCAGTCATCTAGGTACTGGTGGTTTTGTATACTCCTTGCTTGAGCCATGAGCTTCGCTTCCTTTATGAACTTGGGGAACTCCAACAGAGCCGTCAACAAGCCAAAAGGAAGGCAGTGAATTGGTAGGTTTCACTTTTCAGATGGAACCTTAGATATTTTCATTCACAAACTTGGAACCAGTGAAAAATGACAGGAGGCATCGCTAAATCCAAAAGTGACCCACTCCCCTTGCTAAAGGGAGAGCCTTATGGTTTCTGGAATTTCCCCTTTGAAGGTGCCTGATTTTAGAAACAAGTTCAAATGACTGAGATCTAAGACAGGCCTCCACTTGTAGGTTCTTGGAACCAGAAACAACCTGTTGTAGAAAGCCAAGGAGAATTGAACTACGACCTTTTCACTGTAGTATGGAAACAAACCTCAGATTTAAACCCAGGGACTGCCAGAGCTGATAAAAAACTTTCGCAGAAGGGTCCTCCCTCAGGCGGATTTATGACGACAGGGACCACCTTGACAAATTTATTTCTGTCTTTTTCATGCGGCCGCTCTGTTACAGAATGTGAAATATCCATCACATGTAAATTCACGATTCTATTTGATCTCACTTGATCCATACCCTCTAACTGTATATATGCGGATAACTGAACTTGAGGGTCTGTACCAATAATTTCATTTATATTACTATCTACCACATGACGGCCTGGTGAAAGAAGGGGAGCGAGAACCCCATGATCATGGCCGTGACCTCTGATCTCAGAAAATTGATCCAAGCATGCTGGAGTTGAGAAGTAGCATATCCGGACTGTTTGGTGTCCTTTCTGTCGTACGTTTGTACTGGTACTGGGACCAGGGTGCTGAAATGTGCCCGAACTGGGACCTCGAGCACCCATGGCAGCCTCAGGTATAAGAATATTCAGCTCTGTGGGAACAGTTTCAGCTTGTGTAATGAGACCACTTGCATTGAAATTTAGGAATGCATATTAAATGGCCAGTTCACCAACCTCCTGCCTTGTGAGCCTGGGACGAGTAACCTTAGGCAGCTATTAGGTTAAGCCTTTCCATTTTCTGGTAGAGCCAGTCATCTGGTGGCATTGAAACTAATATTTTGTGAGAAGAAAGTATAGCTGGTACCAGACCAGTAGGTTCTGGTTAACAAACAAAGTATTATGGCAATGTAAGGGGGTAATAGTAGCAAATACCGGATTGGTAGGCTCCAGACCCCTTGTATGATTGTGTCTTGTCACATGACAGGTACCAGACCGGTGCCAGGTGACGACAAAATAATGGACAAATGGTAAATCGAACAAGTTTTTGTGAGAGGGAAACTAACCAGTACCGGACCAGTAGAGTTTGGTACCCCATGTATGTATATTTGTGTTGTCACATGACCAGCACTAGACCAGTGGGAATTAATGACAAAAGAATTAGAAAATTTCTTTCTGTGAAAGGGCAACTGTAATCGGAAGGGTTGGCACCCCTGTGTATGTTAAAATTCTGTCACATGACCAGCAGTGGGAATTGGTGACAATAAGAAAGTCTGTTAGAGGGTAACTGTAGACAGTACCGGCTGGTAGGCTCTGGCACCCTGTGTATATTTACTTGAGTTGTCACAGGACCAGCACCGGACCGGTGGGGATTGGTGACAAATTATTAATGGTTAAACCTGTGAGGGCAGCCCTACCCAGTACCGGACTGGTAGGCTCTGGCACCCTGTATGTTTATTTTGTTGTCACATGACCAGCACCGGACCAGTGGGAATGGGTGACAAAATAATAGGACAATCTGTGAAAGGGTAACTGTAGCCGGTACCGGGCTGGTAGGCTCTGGCACCCTGTGTATGTTTACTCCTGGCCAGCAGAAGAAGACATACAGTGCTTCTATATATATTATTTAACAAAATACTCATTTTCCGTTGTAAACTAGTTGGTTTGATACAATAAAAATCCACAAATAAATCTATGAAATTTCCAAGCGTTTAATCTGCTTCGCGCCAAACAAAAAGAGGAAGTGCGCATGCGCACACATGCGCAGTACACCAGCAGGGAGGCTACACAGCCACCTGGTGAATGAACAGGACACTACCGGTCCCGGCCAGAGCCCAGCTCAGGATGTTTTTTTCTAATGTTTGGCGAGACCGGCAGGGCGCCGGACAAATGCATCTGTCCACTAGGTAAGATGTATTAACGCAATAAAAAGCTGTATTTCTCCAGATATATATGATGGAATACCATTTACTTTAAAATATCCCACAGTAGATAATGTAGTTGCACAGATTAGGACTCTTGGCCCACAGGCACTGCTTTCTAAAATCGATCTTGAAAAGGCTTTTCGAAATATACGAATCGACCCTTTTAATTATCCATTATTAGGCTTGTAATGGCAAGGAAAATGTTACGTTGACATAGGACTTCCGTTCGGGGTTCGTACGCGGGCCGCAGCTTTCCAGATGTGCACCGACCTTATCACCCATCATTTGCGTTTGCGTAACGTTTGGGTTATAAATTATCTGGATGATTACATTGGAGTGGCATATCCACAGAACGCACCCAACGCTTTTCAAATACTTATGAACTTGCTTCAAAAAGTTGGTTTACCTATCAATGAAAAGAAAATTGAAGAACCTGGTGAACGAATAACTTGTTTGGGTATCGAGATCAATGCCAGAACTGGTATTTTAAAAATTCCACCAAATAAAATGGCTGTGAGAGGTTCCAAGTGGGCACTCCCCACCTGCCCCTGGGCTTATCTCTATAGAAGCTATCCAACAAGTGGGTTAGGTTCTCATCTTTACTGATATGCAATCGTGTTATGGCCTACCATATCAGCAAAGGCCGTCCTATAGCCTTCAATAGTACTGGGCTCAAGGTTGGCAGTTTTTTCCACCTGGTTTTTTCCGGTTTTTACCGTCCCGGAAGAAATAGGTTTTATCCGCTTTTGGACAAAACCGGAAAAAAACCCCTTCATAAATTAAAACCAACAATTGAAAACCCAGAATCATACAAAATCATTTACAAAAATGTTACAAGAATAGTAGCTGTTATACATTTATTACACATTTACATAAATACATACACAATATATACATAACATATACATTACATAGACATGCATGTCAGTAACATTTTCACTTAAACACTGGGTTATTTAATGTAGATTCTAGGATTTATATTGAAATATACTATTGTATGTGTACAATCTTATGAAGTACACATAATCACAGTGAAAAATATGCAGTGGTGTAAGCACCTTAACTTTAAAAAGTTTAATTCCAGTTCTAGTTATGCAAGCACTTTATCTTTAAAAAGATTTAATTTTACTTCTAGTGTTTTAATTCTTTTGGGCCCCTCAGCATTCTGTAACAAAACAATCTATGTCTATGTGTACAATACACTAAATCTTAAAACATAAAAGGATAGGGGAAAGGGATTATAAATTCATGTATATAGTAAACACCCAATCCCACAAACTTTTATTTGATTGCCTTAACTTTATTGTCTAGGCACACTGCATACAATTGCAATTGAGATTTAGTAGCTGGGGTTCAGCTCCTCAAGTGTCAGCTACTAGAAATAACTCTGGGGTAGATAAACCCCTTGCATAAAACCCTCAGAACTAAACTGCTTCTGAAAGAATGAGTTTAATAACACAAAAGGGCATCACAATATGTCCTCATGAATAAAACCAGAAATATCACTTGTATTGTCATTAAGGCTGACATATGTCACACCGGAGTTATACCACTAATTTTCTCCAATCTTGAAATGAATGAAATATGAAATTAAAATTATACATACACTTTAATGGATAATGTTTTGTGTATTTTTAGTATTATTATATATTTTAATTTTCTAGTCTCATGTAAATATAATTAACAAAAACAGAATTAACAATCATAAATGTTGCCCTGCTCCATTGGACCTTTGGTGACTTTGATTATATAAATACAGAGGGCAAGTGGACGTGTGTTTTAATTGTCAAAAATAACTGTATAAAATAGTGACAACAATTTTTTCTACTACTATTCAGAAGCAAATTAATTTAAATCTCATAACCCCCACAGAAAGATCTTTTTAATTTTTTTTTACTGCAAATGGGCACACATGTCCTATTCTTTCAAGGTCCCAGTTTACAAGTCTGTCACTTTAGGTATCAGTCTGCCTTTGGGCTCTGATTGATCTTAAAAAAATTAAAATTTGGAATTTTTTAATTGTTTAAATGATAAGTTTTGTCATGTAATTGTTGTAATTAGTATCAAGTTCTTTATATGTGATGTAATATCATTTTTGTATAGTTATATTTAATTTAAATCAGTTTTTTCCAGTTTTGTCCAGTATTGTCCGGTTTAAACCGGCAAAAAGGGGGGTTTTATCAATTTTTTTCCACCGTCCCGGAAAAAATAGGTTTTATCCGGAAAAAACCCAACCTTGACTGGGCTGAAGTTTTCCATCTTTGAAAGGGTGTAAAAGAAAATCAGCAATTGCGGTCACAGGGGGCAACTAGAAGTCCACCTCGTTTGACTTACACCATTGGACAAAAACGGCCCACTATGATTTGTAAACGGCTCTGGTTGAGAGTCTGTGAGGAGCTTCAATTTTTGCTGCCACTTTTCAGAGAACCCTTGTTCCTGAATGGCAGAGGCTCTAGGAGCCAGGCATGCAGGTTTAGATTTCTGAGGTTCTGGAGAAGAAGCCCGTCAAAGGGCTGTTACCAGATCCCTTGTAGAGGGAGCCTGAAAGGGATCTGAACCGATAGAACTGACCAGGTCCCAAAACCAAGGCATGTTGGACCACCCTGGAGCAATCAAAATCATCCTGTGACAGCCTTGATCCCTCACCTTGGAGATTATGTGGCCGAGCAGGGAGACTAGAGGGAAGGTGTAAACATCCAGATTCTCCCACGGCAGACTCAGGGCGTCTACTGCCCAGGCTGTTGGGCTGTTGCCCAGTGAAACAAACTTGGGAGTTTGTGACTGAACCGGGTTGCAACAGGCTCCCATGTGGTCGGGCCCATCTTGAGCACCAGAGATTGAAAACCAGCTGAGATAGGGACCACTCTGTCTGGTCACTTGGTTGCGTCTGGACAGCTTATCTGCTATTACATTCAAACGACCTGGAATGTGCCGAGACCTCAAAACTATTCCTCTGGGGTGACACCAGGACAGAAGTCTCAAGAGGAGGGCACAAAGAGAGTCTGATCTCATACCGCCCTCTTTGTTGATGTAAGAGACTACAGGTGTGTTGTCCATTGCTATCAATACAATCTGGTCCCTGCAAAGATGCTCGAAACTCTTGAGGGCCAGGAAGACTGCTTTTAACTCCAGAAAGTTGATGTAGAAGCGACTTTCTGTAATTGACCAAACACCTCTTGCAGTGGAGTCCCCTAAGTGTGCTTCCCAGCCTTAGTTTGAGGCGTCTGTAAACCTTTGAAGAGCGGGTTGAAGGGGACGCAACGGTTGGCCCCGAAGTACATTGCTCTCGTTTAACCACCAATCCAGGTATGGCTGGAGAGAGCAGGGCAACAGAATGACCCTTTCCAGACTCTCGGGCATGTGCCAATGTCGCTTCAGATGGCACTGTATGGGTCTCATGTGAAGGCGACCTGACCAAACATGCTTCCCTGTGGTTTTCAGTAGGCCTATCAGGGGCATGAACTGCCTGACTACAATTTCCCGGTTCTTGATAAACCGGAGTCTTTATTGTAATGTCAACCATCTTCTTGACTTGGTAGCACCCGACCGGTCAAGAGAACGAACCGGTAACTGATGAAACTGAAATCCTACTGGGGGATCAGTTCTAATTCCTTCATAATCACTGCCCACCTACTGTAAGGGCCTCATATGAAGGTGTCCAACACTACTTGCTTTCCTGTGGCCATCAACAGGCCGATTAAGGGCATGAACTGTCCGAGTAGGTCTCTTGCCCCATGGGTCTGTATTTTATGTGTCAGAGTATGCTGTCTCTCGTGCTTGGGCTTGACCAGGCCTTGAGAGGGGTCGAAACAGTATCTTAGAAAGTTGAACACTTGCTGATGGATCAGTTCCAACTTGAGAGCAAATTTACTACCCAACCCTGTTCTTGGCAAAGGGCCAAAAGGGGGTGGGAACGTTAGAGGCAAGTTTCCCGGCACGGAGCTATGAGTAACCAGTCATCTAGGTACTAGTGGTTTCGCATACTCCTTGCTTGAGCCATGAGCTTCGCTTCCTTTATGAACTTGGGGAACTCCAACAGAGCCGTCAACAAGCCAAAAGGAAGGCAGTGAATTGGTAGGTTTCACTTTTCAGATGGAACCTTAGATATTTTCATTCACAAACTTGGAACCAGTGAAAAATGACAGGAGGCATCGCTAAATCCAAAAGTGACCCACTCCCCTTGCTAAAGGGAGAGCCTTATGGTTTCTGGAATTTCCCCTTTGAAGGTGCCTGATTTTAGAAACAAGTTCAAATGACTGAGATCTAAGACAGGCCTCCACTTGTAGGTTCTTGGAACCAGAAACAACCTGTTGTAGAAAGCCAAGGAGAATTGAACTACGACCTTTTCACTGTAGTATGGAAACAAACCTCAGATTTAAACCCAGGGACTGCCAGAGCTGATAAAAAACTTTCGCAGAAGGCTCCTCCCTCAGGTGGATTTATGACGACAGGGACCACCTTGACAAATTAATTTCTGTCTTTTCATGTAATAGGACTGAAGTCTTTCTTTGTGGCAGCCCTGTTACAGAATGTGAAATATCCATCACATGTAAATTCACGATTCTATTTGATCTCACTTGATCCATACCCTCTAACTGTATATATGCGGATAACTGAACTTGAGGGTCTGTACCAATAATTTAATTTATATTACTATCTACCACATGAAGGCCTGGTGAAAGAAGGGGAGCGAGAACCCCATGATCATGGCCGTGACCTCTGATCTCAGAAAATTGATCCAAGCATGCTGGAGTTGAGAAGTAGCATATCCGGACTGTTTGATGTCCTTTCTGTCGTATGTTTGTACTGGTACTGGGACCAGGGTGCTGAAATGTGCCCGAACTGGGACCTCGAGCACCCGTGGCAGCCTCAGGTATAAGAACATTCAGCTCTGTGGGGAACAGTTTCAGCTTGTGTAATGAGACCACTTGCATTGAAATTTAGGAATGCATATTAAATGGCCAGTTCACCAACCTCCTGCCTTGTGAGCCTGGGACGAGTAACCTTAGGCAGCTATTAGGTTAAGCCTTTCCATTTTCTGGTAGAGCCAGTCATCTGGTGGCATTGAAACTAATATTTTGTGAGAAGAAAGTATAGCTGGTACCAGATCAGTAGGTTCTGGTTAACAAACAAAGTATTATGGCAATGTAAGGGGGTAATAGTAGCAAATACCGCATTGGTAGGCTCCAGACCCCTTGTATGATTGTGTCTTGTCACATGACAGGTACCAGACCGGTGCCAGGTGACGACAAAATAATGGACAAATGGTAAATCGAACAAGTTTTTGTGAGAGGGAAACTAACCAGTACCGGACCAGTAGAGTTTGGTACCCCATGTATGTATATTTGTGTTGTCACATGACCAGCACTAGACCAGTGGGAATTAATGACAAAAGAATTAGAAAATTTCTTTCTATGAAAGGGTAACTGTAATCAGAAGGGTTGGCACCCCTGTGTATGTTAAAATTCTGTCACATGACCAGCAGTGGGAATTGATGACAATAAGAAAGTCTGCTAGAGGGTAACTGTAGACAGTACTGGCTGGTAGGCTCTGGCACCCTGTATGTTTATTTTGTTGTCACATGACCAGCACCGGACCAGTGGGAATGGGTGACAAAATAATAGGACAATCTGTGACAGGGTAACTGTAGCCGGTACCGGGCTGGTAGGCTCTGGCACCCTGTGTATGTTTACTCCTGGCCAGCAGAAGAAGACATACAGTGCTTCTATATATATTATTTAACAAAATACTCATTTTCCGTTGTAAACTACTTGGTTTGATACAATAAAAATCCACAAATAAATCTATGAAATTTCCAAGCGTTTAATCTGCTTCGCGCCAAACAAAAAGAGGAAGTGCGCATGCGCACACATGCGCAGTACACCAGCAGAGAGGCTACACAGCCACCTGGTGAATGAACAGGACACTACCGGTCCCGGCCAGAGCCCAGCTCAGGATGTTTTTTTCTAACGTTTGGCGAGACCGGCAGGGCGCCGGACAAATGCATCTGTCCACTAGGTAAGATGTATTAACGCAATAAAAAGCTGTATTTCTCCAGATATATATGATGGAATACCATTTACTTTAAAATATCCCACAGTAGATAATGTAGTTGCACAGATTAGGACTCTTGGCCCACAGGCACTGCTTTCTAAAATCGATCTTGAAAAGGCTTTTCGAAATATACGAATCGACCCTTTTAATTATCCATTATTAGGCTTGTAATGGCAAGGAAAATGTTACGTTGACATAGGACTTCCGTTCGGGGTTCGTACGCGGGCCGCAGCTTTCCAGATGTGCACCGACCTTATCACCCATCATTTGCGTTTGCGTAACGTTTGGGTTATAAATTATCTGGATGATTACATTGGAGTGGCATATCCACAGAACGCACCCAACGCTTTTCAAATACTTATGAACTTGCTTCAAAAAGTTGGTTTACCTATCAATGAGAAGAAAATTGAAGAACCTGGTGAACGAATAACTTGTTTGGGTATCGAGATCAATGCCAGAACTGGTATTTTAAAAATTCCACCAAATAAAATGGCTGAGAGGTTCAAAGTGGGCACTCCCCACCTGCCCCTGGGCTTATCTCTATAGAAGCTATCCAACAAGCGGGTTAGGTTCTCATCTTTACTGATATGCAATTGTGTTATGGCCTACCATATCAGCAAAGGCCGTCCTATAGCCTTCAATAGTACTGGGCTCAAGGTTGGCAGTTTTTTCCAAAGCAGTTTTTTCCACCTGGTTTTTTCCGGTTTTTACCGTCCCGGAAGAAATAGGTTTTATCCGCTTTTGGACAAAACCGGAAAAAACCCCCTTCATAAATTAAAACCAACAATTGAAAACCCAGAATCATACAAAATCATTTACAAAAATGTTACAAGAATAGTAGCTGTTATACATTTATTACACATTTACATAAATACATACACAATATATACATAACATATACATTACATAGACATTCATGTCAGTAACATTTTCACTTAAACACTGGGTTATTTAATGTAGATTCTAGGATTCATATTGAAATATACTATTGTATGTGTACAATCTTATGAAGTACACATAATCACAGTGAAAAATATGCAGTGGTGTAAGGACCTTAACTTTAAAAAGTTTAATTCCAGTTATAGTTATGCAAGCACTTTATCTTTAAAAGGATTTAATTTTACTTCTAGTGTTTTAATTCTTTTGGGCCCCTCAGCATTCTGTAACAAAACAATCTATGTCTATGTGTACAATACACTAAATCTTAAAACATAAAAGGATAGGGGAAAGGGATTATAAATTCATGTATATAGTAAACACCCAATCCCACAAACTTTTATTTGATTGCCTTAACTTTATTGTCTAGGCACACTGCATACAATTGCAATTGAGATTTAGTAGCTGGGGTTCAGTTCCTCAAGTGTCAGCTACTAGAAATAACTCTGGGGTAGATAAACCCCTTGCATAAAACCCTCAGAACTAAACTGCTTCTGAAAGAATGAGTTTAATAACACAAAAGGGCATCAAAATATGTCCTTGCCTCATGAATAAAACCAGAAATATCACTTGTATTGTCATTTAGGCTGACATATGTCACACCGGAGTTATACCACTAATTTTCTCCAATCTTGAAACAAATGAAATATGAAATTAAAATTATACATACACTTTAATGGATAATGTTTTGTGTAGTTTTAGTATTATTATATATTTTAATTTTCTAGTCTCCTGTAAATATAATTAACAAAAACAGAATTAACAATCATAAATGTTGCCCTGCTCCATTGGACCTTTGGTGACTTTGATTATATAAATACAGAGGGCAAGTGGACGTGTGTTTTAATTGTCAAAAATAACTGTATAAAATAGTGACAACAATTTTTTCTACTACTCTTCAGAAGCAAATTAATTTAAATCTCATAACCCCCACAGAAAGATCTTTTTAATTTTTTTTTTAGTACAAATGGGCACACATGTCCTATTCTTTCAAGGTCCCAGTTTACAAGTCTGTCACTTTAAGTATCAGTCTGCCTTTGGGCTTTGATTGATTTTAAAAAAATTAAAATTTGGAATTTTTTAATTGTTTAAATGATAAGTTTTGTCATGTAATTGTTGTAATTAGTATCAAGTACTTTATATGTGATGTAATATTATTTTTGTATAGTTATATTTAATTTAAATCATTTTTTTCCAGTTTTGTCCAGTATTGTCCGGTTTAAACCGGCAAAAAGGGGGTTTTATCCAGTTTTTTCCACCGTCCCGGAAAAAACCCAACCTTGACTGGGCTGAAGTTTTCCATCTTTGAAAGGGTGTAAAAGAAAATCAGCAATTGCGGTCACAGGGGGCGACTAGAAGTCCACCTCGTTTGACTTACACCATTGGACAAAAACGGCCCATTATAATTTGTAAACGGCTCTGGTTGACAGTCTGTGAGGAGCTTCAATTCTTGCTGCCACTTTTCAGAGATCCCTTGTTCCTGAATGGCAGAGGCTCTAGGAGCCAGGCATGCAGGTTTAGATTTCTGAGGTTCTGGAGAAGAAGCCCGTCAAAGGGCTGTGTTACCAGATCCCTTGTAGAGGGAGCCTGAAAGGGATCTGAACCGATAGAACTGACCAGGTCCCAAAACCAAGGCATGTTGGACCACCCTGGAGCAATCAAAATCATCCTGTGACAGCCTTGATCCCTCACCTTGGAGATTATGTGGCTGAGCAGGGAGACTAGAGGGAAGGTGTAAACATCCAGATTCTCCCACGGCAGACTCAGGGCGTCTACTGCTCAGGCTGTTGGGCTGTTGCCCAGTGAAACAAACTTGGGGAGTTTGTGACTGAACCGGGTTGCAACAGGCTCCCATGTGGTCAGGCCCATCTTGAGCACAAGAGATTGAAAACCAGCTGAGATAGGGACCACTCTGTCTGGTCACTTGGTTGCGTCTGGACAGCTTATCTGCTATTACATTCAAACGACCTGGAATGTGCCGAGACCTCAAAACTATTCCTCTGCGGTGACACCAGGACAGAAGTCTCAAGAGGAGGGCACAAAGAGAGTCTGATCTCATACCGCCCTCCTTGTTGATGTAAGAGACTACAGGTGTGTTGTCCATTGCTATCAATACAATCTGGTCCCTGCAAAGATGCTCGAAACTCTTGAGGGCCAGGAAGACTGCTTTTAACTCCAGAAAGTTGATGTAGAAGCGACTTTCTGTAATTGACCAAACACCTCTTGCAGTGGAGTCCCCTAAGTGTGCATCCCAGCCTTAGTTTGAGGCGTCTGTAAACCTTTGAAGAGCGGGTTGAAGGGGACGCAACGGTTGGCCCCGAAGTACATTGCTCTCGTTTAACCACCAATCCAGGTATGGCTGGAGAGAGCAGGGCAACAGAATGACCCTTTCCAGACTCTCGGGCATGTGCCAATGTCGCTTCAGATGGCACTGTATGGGTCTCATGTGAAGGCGACCTGACCAAACATGCTTCCCTGTGGTTTTCAGTAGGCCTATCAGGGGCATGAACTGCCTGACTGTACAATTTCCCGGTTCTTGATAAACCGGAGTCTTTATTGTAATGTCAACCATCTTCTTGACTTGGTAGCACCCGACCGGTCAAGAGAACGAACCAGTAACTGATGAAACTGAAATCCTACTGGGGGATCAGTTCTAATTCCTTCATAATCACTGCCCACCTACTGTAAGGGCCTCATATGAAGGTGTCCAACACTACTTGCTTTCCTGTGGCCATCAACAGGCCGACTAAGGGCATGAACTGTCCGAGTAGGTCTCTTGCCCCATGGGTCTGTATTTTATGGGTCAGTGTATGCTGTCTCTCGTGCTTGGGCTTGACCAGGCCTTGAGAGGGGTCGAAACAGTATCTTAGAAAGTTGAACACTTGCTGATGGATCAGTTCCAACTTGAGAGCAAATTTACTACCCAACCCTGTTCTTGGCAAAGGGCCAAAAGGGGGTGGGAACATTAGAGGCAAGTTTCCCGGCACAGAGCTCTGAGTAACCAGTCATCTAGGTACTGGTGGTTTCGTATACTCCTTGCTTGAGCCACGAGCTTCGCTTCCTTTATGAACTTGGGGAACTCCAACAGAGCCGTCAACAAGCCAAAAGGAAGGCAGTGAATTGGTAGGTTTCACTTTTCAGATGGAACCTTAGATATTTTCATTCACAAACTTGGAACCAGTGAAAAATGACAGGAGGCATCGCTAAATCCAAAAGTGACCCACTCCCCTTGCTAAAGGGAGAGCCTTATGGTTTCTGGAATTTCCCCTTTGAAGGTGCCTGATTTTAGAAACAAGTTCAAATGACTGAGATCTAAGACAGGCCTCCACTTGTAGGTTCTTGGAACCAGAAACAACCTGTTGTAGAAAGCCAAGGAGAATTGAACTACGACCTTTTCACTGTAGTATGGAAACAAACCTCAGATTTAAACCCAGGGACTGCCAGAGCTGATAAAAAACTTTCGCAGAAGGCTCCTCCCTCAGGTGGATTTATGACGACAGGGACCACCTTGACAAATTTATTTCTGTCTTTGATGTAATGGGACTGAAGTCTTTCTTTGCGGCAGCCCTGTTACAGAATGTGAAATATCCATCACATGTAAATTCACGATTCTATTTGATCTCACTTGATCCATACCCTCTAACTGTATATATGCGGATAACTGAACTTGAGGGTCTGTACCAATAATTTCATTTATATTACTATCTACCACATGAAGGCCTGGTGAAAGAAGGGGAGCGAGAACCCCATGATCATGGCCGTGACCTCTGATCTCAGAAAATTGATCCAAGCATGCTGGAGTTGAGAAGTAGCATATCCGGACTGTTTGGTGTCCTTTCTGTCATACGTTTGTACTGGTACTGGGACCAGGGTGCTGAAATGTGCCCGAACTGGGACCTCGAGCTGCCTTGTGAGCCTGGGACGAGTAACCTTAGGCAGCTATTAGGTTAAGCCTTTCCATTTTCTGGTAGAGCCAGTCATCTGGTGGCATTGAAACTAATATTTTGTGAGAAGAAAGTATAGCTGGTACCAGATCAGTAGGTTCTGGTTAACAAACAAAGTATTATGGCAATGTAAGGGGGTAATAGTAGCAAATACCGCATTGGTAGGCTCCAGACCCCTTGTATGATTGTGTCTTGTCACATGACAGGTACCAGACCGGTGCCAGGTGACGACAAAATAATGGACAAATGGTAAATCGAACAAGTTTTTGTGAGAGGGAAACTAACCAGTACCGGACCAGTAGAGTTTGGTACCCCATGTATGTATATTTGTGTTGTCACATGACCAGCACTAGACCAGTGGGAATTAATGACAAAAGAATTAGAAATTTTCTTTCTGTGAAAGGGCAACTGTAATCAGAAGGGTTGGCACCCCTGTGTATGTTAAAATTCTGTCACATGACCAGCAGTGGGAATTGGTGACAATAAGAAAGTCTGTTAGAGGGTAACTGTAGACAGTGCCGGCTGGTAGGCTCTGGCACCCTGTGTATATTTACTTGAGTTGTCACAGGACCAGCACCGGACCGGTGGGGATTGGTGACAAATTATTAATGGTTAAACCTGTGAGGGCAGCCCTACCCAGTACCCAGGTAGGCTCTGGCACCCTGTATGTTTATTTTGTTGTCACATGACCAGCACCGGACCAGTGGGAATGGGTGACAAAATAATAGGACAATCTGTGAACGGGTAACTGTAGCCGGTACCGGGCTGGTAGGCTCTGGCACCCTGTGTATGTTTACTCCTGGCCAGCAGAAGAAGACATGATACAGTGCTTCTATATATATTATTTAACAAAATACTCATTTTCCGTTGTAAACTACTTGGTTTGATACAATAAAAATCCACAAATAAATCTATGAAATTTCCAAGCGTTTAATCTGCTTTGCGCCAAACAAAAAGAGGAAGTGCACATGCGCACACATGCGCAGTACACCAGCAGGGAGGCTACACAGCCACCTGGTGAATGAACAGGACACTACCGGGCCCGCCCAGAGCCCAGCTCAGGATGTTTTTTTCTAACGTTTGGCGAGACCGGCAGGGCGCCGGACAAATGCATATGTCCACTAGGTAAGATGTATTAACGCAATAAAAAGCTGTATTTCTCCAGATATATATGATGGAATACCATTTACTTTAAAATATCCCACAGTAGATAATGTAGTTGCACAGATTAGGACTCTTGGCCCACAGGCACTGCTTTCTAAAATCGATCTTGAAAAGGCTTTTCGAAATATACGAATCGACCCTTTTAATTATCCATTATTAGGCTTGTAATGGCAAGGAAAATGTTACGTTGACGTAGGACTTCCGTTCGGGGTTCGTACATGGGCCGCAGCTTTCCAGATGTGCACCGACCTTATCACCCATCATTTGCGTTTGCGTAACGTTTGGGTTATAAATTATCTGGATGATTACATTGGAGTGGCATATCCACAGAACGCACCCAACGCTTTTCAAATACTTATGAACTTGCTTCAAAAAGTTGGTTTACCTATCAATGATAAGAAAATTGAAGAACCTGGTGAACGAATAACTTGTTTGGGTATCGAGATCATTGCCAGAACTGGTATTTTAAAAATTCCACCAAATAAAATGGCTGAGGTCAAAGATATGTGCTACAAATGGTCAAGTCGTACTTACGCTTCTAGATGTCAATTGCAGTAGTTAACTGGTGAATTACTATACATTCATTGCTGCGTTTGTCCTGCTCGCTTGTTTGTGAATCGTATATTGGGTTTGTGAAGAAATACTCCAGCTAAGGGTACTATCAAACTTCCCCAATTATTTTTCAAAGATATTGCTTGGTTTCAAAAATTCTTGAAATTTTTCAATGGGTCAGTAGAAATATATCCCAGTAATTTAATTACGGAAGAAGCATATGTGGATGCTTCCTTGCAAAGAGTATGAGGTATTTATGGTGATAGAGTATATACCTGTCCGATTCCTCAGTTAATTCAAAATCTTTGTTCTATAGTACATTTTGAGGCTATAAACATTGTTCTAGCAATCAGAACTTGGCACAAATATTGGGCCAATAAACGTATTGTTATTTGGTGTGATAATTGGGAAGTAGAGAATGCCTTCCAATCAAATCGTATTAAAGATATTTGCTTAATGGCATCAGTTAGAACTGTATGGTTATATAGAGCAGCCTTTAACATTGATCTACAGGTTAACCATATGATGTGTGTTAAAAATATGTATGCAGATATACTGTCAATGGAACACATATGAGGCATCAGAATTGTCCCCAGTTAAAATATTAAAGAAATGTAACTGGGAAATTGTGTGGATCCAAGTTCTCTGCTACCAGACTTTTCTCTTTATATATATATATATATATATATATATATATATATATATATATATATATATATATACATATATATATAGAAATTTTGAGCCCACTGCTGGGACTTGTGGCCCCCTGTATTTACTGTGTCCAGGTGCTGTGTCTTGTTTGATTTTTAGGGACGTCTACTACCAATTATATGCTTCACTTGGCTGATCAATGTATTGCTGGTGGCCTGCGACCAAGGACTTTGGCTTCCTATGCGGCTTCCTTCAAGTTGTTCCTTTCTGTGATGGTCTACATGGGTTTACACCAGCCAGCCAACTTACAGACTGTGGTGATTTATTTTGAATATTTGGCTCAGAACAATATACATGCTTGCTCCATGAAAAACCACTTGTCTGTTTTAAAGCATTATTTTGGCTTATTTAATTGGCCCACTGTTGCCTTGACAAGTAGAAAAGTCATGCTACTGATTAAATCAGTTCAAATGAACGCAAAACTCCGCCTTAGGCTCAAAAGTGTAATGTCAATTGCGTTGTTAGAGAAGTTGTGCAAAATGCTGAAAAAATTTCACAATGGTGTTACATACAGGGCGATTTTTCTAGTTGCCTATTTTGGGGTTTTTTAGATTGGCTTCTTTGGTTCCAAATTCTATTAAAACTTTCGATAAAACTAGATATCCAGTTTTTGGGGATGTGATCTGGGGACCCCCAGGGATTCATTTGATATTGACTTGTGCAAAAAAATGCAAACATCTGGTGATTATCAAGTAGTGCAATTGCAAAAGTTGAATAACCAAACTATTTGTCCAGTTACAGCTTTAAAAGCATGAATAACAAAGTTTCAGTATGACAAAGATACCCCTTTATTCCTAGTAGAAAGTTAAACCGGGGTTAATACTATTGTGGCTCCCAAAGTCAGATCTTTCTTGAAATTAGTAATCACAAATTTGGGTTTGAACCCATCTCAATATACTTTTCATATGTTTCATAGAAGTGGAGCATCTATGGCATTTGATAATAATGTCCAATTTGAAAACATCAAACAACATGGTAACTGGCAAAGTGAGGCAGTGTACACCTAAAGCTGCTAGCACTGTACCCACAACATTCCAACAACTTTTAAACAAACCTACATAATTTGGGTTTGGGTATTTTAGTACTTTTACTACATTAAAACTGATTATAATACTTTATTTATACCATTTCTTCTTTACTAAAAGCTACTATGCTGTCACAAGCTTTATAGTCATCTACAATTATTAGATATGGTTAATATAAGCTCCATAGTTACCAGACTGATGTCTATAGGTTGTATAGCTTAAAGATAACTGTATTGGTAATGAATACTATCATCCCTTTAAACTATCAACATAAGTACTTACTACTTTTACTGTGCTTTGTCAATTTAGGGTTGTTAGTAACTGATAATATGATCACATTACCTAATTCTAAAAACATACTGGGTACAATAAGCAGTGGCTTTACACTTTATTACAAGCCTGCACTGTTGAAGAATGTAACATAGTAGTTGAAAGTACTTTTGGGTTACCATACTT
This sequence comes from Sabellastarte sp. h YS-2021, assembly GCA_964017235.1. Lineage (NCBI taxonomy): Eukaryota > Metazoa > Annelida > Polychaeta > Sabellida > Sabellidae > Sabellastarte > Sabellastarte sp. h YS-2021. Next base: position 63,338,944 of record OZ024929.1, on the reverse strand, counting down.
ATGTCGTAAAAGGTCTTACAGATAGTTGTAGTGGTAGCAGCAAAGTACTTTATTTGTTTGATGTAATTAACAATGCTAATATTCATTGATTGTGATTCAGTGACAACATATTATTACAGGTTTGAATTATAATGAATGTGCAGTTTGTATAGTACTAAAAAAGGGTTAACAAAGTGTTAATGTATTAACAAGGTAATTTTAATAACAGTTTTAATAAAACTCCAAAGTGTTCCATGAACTGGCTTATTTTATTATATTGTGTTCCCCTCAACTGAGCAACAGGTCTACAATTTCACTATATTATAGCTGTCCCAAAAATGCTATAGTTTTTGAGTTACAACTGATTTACTCAACAGTGAGAACATCAAAGTCGCTATTACTCAGCTATTCCTTGAGCTACAGGTCTGCAATTTTACTATGTTATAGCTGACCCAAAAGTGGCTGAATAACATATTTATACAAAATTCTCTATATGCACTAGTTTTCAAGTTACCAGTGATTTTACTAATTATGGAATGTACTGAAAAGTCAGACAGTAGCTATTACTCACTTAGCTATTGAGATAGAGACCAAAGTTACTCACCATGTTGTAGCTATGAAAAAAGTAGCTGAATAACAGATTTTAAAAAAATGCTCTAAATGCAATACTTTTCAAGTTATAAGTGATTTAGTGCATGATTTCATGAATTTTAATGCATTAAAACTTATTTTAAAAATTCATGAAAAAACTAGAAATAGGACGCATCTGTGGCCAGATGCTGGATGTATCCACCGACAAAGGCCAACTAACATAGTTTAGAAGATAAAAAGCATTTTTCGTTAATAAGCAAGCTGAAAGCACTTTTAAGTTTGGCTACCCTTATTTGACCCTGTAGCAGGGGCCCAAGGTGAAGTCTGACCACATCAAAAGATTCGCAGTCCATGATTTCCTATAAGTCGTTTTCACATTGCAAACCTCTAGGACCAATAATAAGCAGGAGGGGCCCAAGGTGAAATCTGACCACATGAAAAGATTTGCAGCCCATGACTTCCTCTAAGTTGTTTTCATATTAATGAGTTATTCGTGAAATACTGGCTATCTGCAATACTTGTAGAGATAATTCGCATTTACTCATTTTGAGTAGATGAATAATTAGCTACGGGTCTGAAACTTCACCAAGTGAAAGCTCTCTCAAAAGTAGGCGAATGAGTTATTTGAGAAAAATTGGCTATCTACAATACTTTTAGAGATAATTCGAATTTACTCATTTTCAGTAGGCGAGTAATTACCTACGGGTCTGGAACTTCACCATGTGAAAGCTCTCCCAAAAGTAGATGAATGAGTTATTTGATAAAAAATTGGATATCTGCAATACTTTTATAGATAATTAGCATTTACTCATTTTGGGTAGGTGAATAATTAGCTACAGGTCTGAAACTTCACCAAGTGAAAGGTCTCCCAAAAGTAGGTGAAGGAGTTATTTGACAAAAATTGGCTATCTGGAATACTTTTAGAGATAATTTGCATTAACTCATTTTCAGTAGGTGAGTAATTACCTACAGGTCTGAAACTTCACCAAGTGAAAGCTCTCCCAAAAGTAGGTGAAGGAGTTATTTGACAAAAATTGGCTATCTGCAATACTTTTAGAGATAATTTGCATTTACTCATTTTCAGTAGGTGAGTAATTACCTACAGGTCTGAAACTTCACCAAGTGAAAGCTCTCCCAAAAGTAGGTGAAGGAGTTATTTGACAAAAATTCGCTATCTGCAATACTTTTAGAGATAATTTGCATTTACTCATTTTGAGTAGGTGAGTAATTACCTACGGGTCTGAAACTTCAGCATGTGAAAGCTCTCCCAAAAGTAGGTGAAGGAGTTATTTGACAAAAATTGGCTATCTGCAATACTTTTAGAGATAATTCGCATTTACTCATTTTCAGTAGGTGAGTAATTACCTACAGGTCTGGAACTTCAGCATGTGAAAGCTCTCCCAAAAGTAGGTGAATGAGTTATTTAAGAAAAATTTGCTATCTGCAATACTTTTAGAGAAAATGCAGAATTACTCATTTTTAGTAGGTAAGTAATTTAGCCACAGGCCTAATTTAGACATAAAGCCTACCAATAGAGTACTGTGGTGCACCCTGTAATATACTTTGCAAACTTGAGAAGGCTAGCTATAATATTTTTTTTTGTTAGAGCGGTAATGGTGAAATCTCTCTACACACTACGGCTATCCAGTGGATACAATGATTTACTCAACAGTGAGAACCTGAAAGTAGATATTGGTAAGCTATGCCATGACACAGAGGTCTGCAATTTCACTCTGATATAGCTGACCAAAAATTATGTGAATAACATATTTAAACAAAATACTGTAAATGTAATAGTTTTCACGTTATAACTGATTTACTCAACAGTGATAACGTCAAAGTAGCTATTACTCAGCTATGCAATGAGCTACATGTCTGAATTTTTTCTATGTTATAGCTGACCCAAAATTAGGTGAACAACATATTTAAGCAAAATACTGTAAATGCAATAGTTTTCAAGTTACAACTGATTTACTCAATAGTGACAACCTGAAAATAGCTATTGCTCAGCTATGCCATGAGCTATAAGTCTGTAATTTCACGACGTTATAGCTGACCCAAAAGTAGGCGAACAACATATTTTAACAAAATACTCCAAATGCACTATTTTTCAAGTTACAAGTCATTTACTCAACAGTCAGTACCTGAAAATAGCTATTGCTCAGTTGTGCCATGAGCTACAGGTCTGTAATTTCACTATGTTATAGCTGACCCAAAAGTAGCTGAATAACATATTTACACAAATTTCTGTAAATGCAATACTTTTCCAATTACAACTGATTTACTCAACAGTGTGAACTTCAAAGTAGCTATTACTCAGCTATGCAATGAGCCACAGGTCTGGAACTTCACTATGTTATAGCTGACTCCGAAATAGGTGAATAACATATTGAAACAAAATACTCTAAATGTAATACTTTTGAAGTTATAAGTAATTTACTCAACAGTGATAACCTAAAAGTAGCTATTACTCAGCTATGCCATGAGCTACATGTCTGAAATTTTACTATGTTATAGCTGACATAAAAGTAGCTGAATAACATATTTATACAAAATTCTGTAAATGCAATAGTTTTCAAGTTACAATTGATTTTACTCATGATGGAAGTTACTGAAAAGCCCAAAAGTAGCTATTACTCACTTAGCGATTGAGACAGACACCCAAGTTACTCACCATGTTGTAGCTATGAAAAAAGTATCTGAATAACATATTTTAACAAAATGCTCTAAATGCAACACTTTTCAAGTTATAAGTGATTTAGTGCATGATTTCATGACTTTTAATGCATTTTAGACATTTTTGTCTACCACAGGCCTAATTTAGACATAAAGCCTACCAAAAAGATAGGGTGGCGAGTCCTCTAGCATACCAAGCCACCTGCCAAATATGAAAGAAATCTGGAAAGAAATGTGGACTGTAGGTCGCTAACAAGCAATATTCCACATTTTAGACATTTTTGTCTACCACAGGCCTAATTTAGACATAAAGCCTACCAAAAAGATAGGGTGGCGAGTCCTCTACCATATCAAGTCACCTGCCAAATATGAAAGAAATCCGGAAAGAAATGTGGACTGTAGGTCGCTAACAAGAAATCTCTGCGGACGCGGACGAGGGCGCGGACGCGGACGCGGACGACGACGATGATGAATCCATAGTATCCCCGCTTCGCGTCGGGGATACAATAATTTTAAAAGATCCAGCCCTGATACTCACACAAGGAAATCTACTAGAGTGAGTGATGTAAATTCGCCAGTTTTTTTTGCACTTTTGGTTCTGCTACATAAAATCACAATTTTTTTTTTCAATTTTTTATTTTAATAAATGTGGAACATCCCTGCATTATCCAAACCTGGAAAAAAAAATTATCTCACTTGGACATAGGTTCACTTAGAGAGCTGTTATTAAATCATACAAAAATATCAATTATTTATGAAAATGGATCTAAATTCGCCGTTGTTTGAAAAAACTGTTTTTCAAGCATAATACCTACCAAACTGTGAAAACTTTAAGCTAAATAATTATTTTACATCTTTCCTGGCCAAAAATTATTATTAACATAGATGTAAATTTTCAAAAGTTTGTCCCAGAGAAGTGTAAAATGTTGCTTGGTATTTGTTAAAACTTGCATAATTTACACTCTCTAAAGTCATTTGTAAAAAAGCATTATTCAAAAATATACTTAATACTGTGAAAATATAAAATGTTGGACAATGAAATCTTGTAGGGCAATAGATAAGTATTTTTTCTAAGTATATGCAACATAATTATAACATGTTCTCCATATTTGTGCTGTAAATTTGACAAAAACCAAAAAGTGGCGAATTTACATCCACTGGCGAATTTACATCACTTGCTCTAGTGAACTAGTACATATGTGCAACATAAGAGAAAAATCCGTGCAATGGTGAAGGACAAACTTGTAATAAAGTGTTGAAATTTTCACACTTCGGTAGGGGGTACCTCACTTGTAACCCCTCTCGAAAACAGACGAACAAACAGATCTGCATGCCTTGAACAATTTTCCATCCTTGACAGTTAAGGTATCTTTAAAAGACAAACAGCATGTCTCTGGGTCTTGTAGTTTTGGGGGAGAACTTGTTCACGCGTACGCTGCAGAGTGACATAATGTCAGCTGACTGAAAAGTCAGGTGACATAAAAAATGAGATGGATCTTCATCCAAATATGACCCCATTAAATTTTGAGAGTGATCTGGATCACCGACTGAATAGAAAAAATATTAAAGTTTTGGGTTTTCCAATTTACATATTATTTAGCCATTTTCAAAACAAACATGCCTTGCCAGGGGTATGTGATCTCTGGGTGCTCTTGTTATAGTCTAAAACTGACCTTGACATTCAAGTCTATAATCTTGCTTTTGCTGCATGATCATAAAACATTAGAGTTGATGCTCATGAAACTGTTTATAATTGGATCATTTCTCATGAAAGTTAGTGTAATTAAGTAATCTATTAATATACAAAGTTGTCTTGCAAAAAATAGACCTTCATGTTCCAAAATTTAAACATTAACTACATGAAATATCAGCTCCATTTGGACAGTAGTTTCTTTTCTTTTGGATCCTACATCGAGCAGTACTGGAATCAGTTTACTATCCAAGAATTCTGTGCAAAATTCCGGGAGATGGCTACCATTTGCACCGCAGTCATAGCTAACCTGTAATGAAAATAAACTAGTGCTAATGATTTACTTTAGCACTTTTGGCAAAAGAGCTTTTGACAAAATATACAATAGGGTTTGTGATTTTCAAAAGCTCCTTCTTAATGAAAAAGTGAAGTCATACTAAACTTTCTAACCACTAGGCCATGGAGGACACCTTCAAAATGAACATGATCAAACTGTCAAAAGAAAGCTGGTTCAGCAAAAGATTATTGTTAATCAGTACAGATAACCCCAGCCTGCAGGTACAACTAAATGGGCGACAACATTGAGAATTTTGAAAATATTAAGAACAACTTCAGTTGTAAAAAGTATACAGAATCCATGAAATGTTGTCAGATGTAAGATTCACAGGCCATGATTTCATATTCGGAAGTTCTAGAACCAATAGTAAGGGAGATATGTGGCCCCTTTAAGCATGATGACCATACTTGTGGCCCCCTACAAACTTTAAGACCCCAAAAGTGTTGCCATGGCAACAGTTGTTGCCGGATACCCCCCAAAACCTAATGTAGATTCTTTTGGGGTAAACATACCCTGAAAATTTGGTAACAATCCATGCCTGGGTTTAGGCTGTGGAACACCCACAGGCTTTATGCCCGCAGCCGGAAGACTATAACCCCAGCCTTATGGGCTGGGGTTAAAAATCATTTTAGATAATTTAAATCCTTAGGATCAATAACCAGAATTCAGTAGACTTGTTCTGTGTCACCAGCTTTGGTTAAAGACTGAAGCGGATGAAATTCGAAAGGACAAAAATTATGCTGGATAGACAAAATAGTTGGCTAACTGGCATTATTTTTTGCAGATCCAGGCCACCTTTCAGAAGGATTGAACCAAGGGTAAGCCCCACCTTGTTGAAAAATATAACCTAGATCCAATGCACAGGTTATGACAAATGCAAACAGGCAGACAGAGAGGCAAACACACAAAGTTATCACTTACCAAGATTTCACTAGATGTCAGCGGTCAGGAGAAAATTCAAGTATCATTTTGGTAACCTACTGTTAAACTGCTAGTCATATGCCCATACAAGTTAATGCATTATGCAAGATGGGTCCTGTCTTGTCTGCCTCTTCTCTTATGGAGGAAAGAAGGAATTACTTATAATTCTCCGCAATTTTGTGGAACAGCAAACCAGCGAGGTCATTGTCTAGTCTTGTGGAGTGTAAGCTCACTTTACCGTACAGGTATTCTTCAGGACTTTTTATATCTACCACCTAGAAACAGAAAAAGGTGTTCCCAGATATTGCCAAAAAACTAACCAGCTCCTATCCATGCAGGGGTTTGGAGTGCAAAAAACCCCCAAAAATGTCCAAGAAACAAGAAAAAAGTGTTGCTATGGCAACATATGTTGTCAGGTGTTGCTGAAAAACTGATCAGCTCCAATCAAGGGGGTATGGAAATAAAATAACCCATAAAAATATTTATTTAAGTCGAAGAAACAGAAAAAGTGTATGTATGTATTTGTATTAATACTATACTATTTTAGGTTTTAGCGTTCGCCAGGCGAGACGTGTTTTTATATTGTCATAACGGACCGGTACTAATATTCTCGTTTTTACACAGCTTGCTGGTCTGTATCTGTTTTTATTGTCATTTTATAAAATATTTAGTTGTTTAACATTCACTGCTGGCACATACTACCTCCTTCAACTTGGTAGAATTGTAAATAGTGCTCTATCGGGTATTATCGCTCACCGGACATTTCCCGCGGATTCTCACACATTGTTTCAACATTTCTCACTATAACTAGTTAACCCAATAACTTAAATAAAATTACAACCAAACAATATCACACCTTGTCCATTTCTCACCATAACTAGTTAACCCAATAACTTAAATAAAATTACAACCAAACAATATCACACCTTGTCCATACTAATCCTGCACCAATCTTTTTAGTGTTCTTAAACTTACTTATCTATGGTTTGCTGTTTAGACAGGTGGGTACACAGGAAAGGTAGGTTCATCTTTTTCTAGTTTTCTTTTTTTTTGGTATTTCTTTTGGACATGCATTGCACTTTCTGGCTCTGTCTTTACTTTTTGCTGGTTGCTCGAGCAACCAATACCACCACTGACAACCCTTCTACAACACCAATTCCTGTTGCCTCAAGTCTGCCTTTTTCTTTCCCCACCTATTCAACCATATTTTCTGCTTCTGGCATTCACCCATGTCTCAATGGGGTCAATTATGCCTTTTTGGCTATACAAGGACATATTCGTAGGGTAACACATTCATATAAACATGTCAGCCCATGGGTGTCCATCTTGTTGATCCTCTCAGGGGATGTCAGTATAAATCCTGGCCCAAATACTAGCCTTCTAACTGGGAGTCTAATAAACATTAGATCCATTAGAAACAAGTCTGTTGCTCTTGCAGAATTTATCAATAGCAATAAGTCTGATATTATTGCGGTCACTGAAACCTGGCTTCGACCAGATGACACAGACAGCTTTATAGCAAGTGTCACTCCTCCGGGCTATAAATGTACTCATGTTCCACGCCAGCAGGGGAGAGGTGGTGGTGTCGGGTTTTTCATCCGTGATGATATTGATTTTAAGGTTCTGCCTCAACCGTGTTTCAATACCTTTGAGTCCATATCTGTTCACCTATCCACAGGCAATGCTCAGGATATTGTTTTCCATACTGTGTATAGGCCTCCCAATGTTTCCAAAGCCAATTTCATTGAGGATTTCAGTTCCTTTGTCGAAGGTGCTGCCTTATCATGTTGTGAAAATGTAATATTAGGTGATTTAAATCTACACCTGGATAAACAGGACGGTTGGTCGCAGAAATTCAATGATTCCCTCTGCCAATATAATTTCACCCAAATTATTGATTCCCCAACACACATTCATGGCCATATATTAGATGTCATATGTGTGAGGGACACCTTTTCAAAGGCACTCTGCGCTAAGGTTATAGCTGGGCTATCTGACCATCTTGCCATCACTTTTTCGGTCAATATACCTATTGAGGTTCCCTGCAAATTTAGACAAGTTAATACCCGGAAAATTCACAAGATAAACATCACGGATTTTAAAGAGGACATCCTGAATTCTGATCTAATCAAGCATCCTCACAGAACAGCCAGTTTGCTCAGTCACCAATATTTCAACACCTTGCGCAGCATTCTAGACAAGCATGCCCCAATAAAGAGGAAAATGGCTCCAGTGCACCCCGACAAAGGCTTTGTGAATTCAGACATCCTCTCAGCAAAGCGTCTGAAGCGCAAGTGTGAGCGAGTATGGCGCAGTAACAACTCTGCAATCAACCGGAGAAGATATCGAGCTGCTGTCAATCGCTACAATTTCCTACTGGAACAATCAAGACGCAGGCACTATTCCACTGTCATTGTTGAAAATAATGGTAACCCCAAGGCTCTGTGGAACACTTTCAAGAAAATCTTGCACAAAACCTCAACTATCATCCTACCCGATCATATTAGTCCTACTGATTTAGCTAACACTTTCGGTCATTTTTTCAGTGACAAAATTGTGAAAATCAGAGTTGCTTTAGAGTCATCAGTGCCTGTTTCCCTCACAATACCGAAGAGTAATAGCAGTGCCCTGACCTCTTTTGAGCCTGTATCTGAGGATGACATCCTCAAAATCCTAAGGTCATCCAACACCAAATCATCCGACCTGGACCCAATACCTACCGCACTAGTCAAAGAGTGTGCGGACATTTTGGTCACTCCAATCACCAATATTATAAACTATTCACTCAAAGAAGGGAGTTTCCCAAACTGTTTCAAAACAGCATATGTCACCCCTCTTCTCAAGAAACCAAACTTAGACAGAAATCTCCTAAAAAACTATAGACCGGTATCCAACCTTAGTTTCTTATCCAAACTGATCGAAAAAGTAGTTGCCAAACAGTTAAATAATTATATCGATAGCGAGGGGCTCTCCAATGTCAACCAATCCGCTTACAGGAGACTCCATTCCACAGAAACAGCGCTGTTGAAAATCCAGAATGACATTGCTGCTTCGTTGGACTCTGGTAAGGCTGTCGCACTCACACTGCTGGACCTCTCAGCGGCATTCGACACTATCGACCATGACATTCTTTTTAATTCCCTAAGAGATTGGTTTGGGGTTGATGGCACTGTGTTGAGGTGGATCAGATCCTATCTCTCAAACCGGAAACAGAAGGTTAAATTAGGAAATAGCTTTTCAGATGTGTTCTCACTTCCGTATAGTGTGCCTCAGGGCTCTGTCCTGGGCCCCCTCCTTTTTACCCTTTACACAACCCCTCTCAGTAATATCGTTTCCAATTTCAATGTCACCCACCATCTATATGCTGATGACACCCAAATATATCTAGCATTGGACAATAGGAATTTTGATTCCAGTTTCGCTGAGCTTACAGAGTGTCTCACATGTATCCAAAACTGGATGGCTGGTGTGAAATTGAAACTCAATTCCCAGAAAACTGAATTTATTATACTAGGTGATAGACAAGCCAGAGAGTCCCTCATAAATAAATTTCCTACTCAACTTCTCGGAAATTCTATTTCCCCTACTGATACAGTCAAGAACCTGGGTGTAATTTTTGACTCTGGAAACACCTTTTCCAACCACATAACTAATATGTGTCGAGCCTGCTACTACCACCTTAAGGACCTAAGACGTATCCGTAAATTCCTCAGTGTGGAAACTGCAGCCTTGCTTGCAAACTCAATGATCAGTAGTCGACTTGACTACTGCAATTCCCTACTTTATGGCATCAGTAAGTACAATGTTGCTAAACTCCAAAAGATACAAAATGCCCTTTGTAGAATTGTTTTTAGACTTGATAGAACTAGCCATGTCACTCCTTTTCTTCAAAAACTACACTGGCTTCCTATCACTTACCGTATATTGTTTAAGTACAATCTAATTACTTTCAAGGCTATAAATTTCTCTCAACCCATATACCTATCATCCTTGATCAAAACCAGTTGTCTAACACGTGGAAATCGTCTTTCTCTTTCCTCAGCCTCTCACAAAAAGGCTATCGGTAGGAGAGGTTTTGCAGTGGCTTCCCCCATAGAATGGAACAGACTCCCACAATCAGTACGATCACAACAAACAATAACAGGTTTCCGTAGCCAGCTAAAGACCTACTTGTTTAGATTAGGATATCCTCCACCATAGTACATCTCCCTGGCGAGCGCTAACCTTGGATCATGACCTCGAACGTCCCTCGACTTTCCCTTTTTGATTTCAAGCGCATTAGAGGATGTTGCATCAATTTTGCGCTATATAAATGTTTCTATTCTATTCTATACTCAGCACAATATCTCCATGTGATACAGGACTCAAAGTGCTATATGACCCATTTGACTGTACAAGTACAGTACAACTTTCAAATTACTGACATTCCCCTAACTGAAAGACAAGAGGCTCAAGGATGAACATTTATTATCGTCCTTTAGGTTCTTTTTGAGAAAGTTTTTTAAGCACAAGAAACATAAAAAAGTGTTGCCATGGCAATACTTGTTACTGGTTATTGCCGAAAAGCTAATCAGCCTCAGTTCTCTGTGCAACAAACATATCCTGAAAACTTGGTTAGTATCTGTGCACAAGTTTTGAATGTAAAGTACCCACAAAATTGCAAATTTAATAGGTAAATTAATACCCCATCCAATGGACAACTGCTAATTCGGTCAGCTCGGACCTGGCCCGCCAAACGACAAAAAAAGCTGTCCTGTGTTTCCACTGGCCAGACCGGTCCAGTACTGTGCGTTCGCCAGGTGGCGCATCATACTTCCTTCCTGTCAAGACAGAATGACGTCATAGCATCTTTTTCATTGTCTAAACCTGTTTAGACCCCTAGTAATCTGATAGTGGGGTCAGTTGGGAGGGTTTTGGGTGTCCATTGGCTAGGGTATTAACTTATAAAAATTTAACCTATTAAATTTGTAATTTTATTGTGTTAACTATCCAATGGACAATTGCTAAATAACTACCGCTTGGTCAGCAGATAAATTACTTAGGTGAACTCATAAACAAAACTAAAAAGTTTCCAGGCCTGGGTTGACTTAAAGTCAGGAAACCCTATGTAAGGCCATGGCCGGTTACCAGCATCCTGTTACCTGAGAATATACTGACCCTGCCCCTCCTTTTTACAGACATGCTCTGAGGTAGGAGAAGAGAGGGATGAGTTCAGTCCCATAAGAAGAAATAAACCTCCTGAAGGAAGCACGTCACTTTTTCTTTTATGATTTTTTTTATTATATGTACAACTATTCACATATGTACAAAATCTCCACAATAAAATGGGCTACTGATGGATCTGCTGAGCAGCCACTACAGGTCCCAAGTGGTAGAGCTTTGAATCAGCCCAAGCCACATCCTTCAGATAAAACTGTGTGAAGATGTTATAGTATGTGGGAGTAGGCATCCTTGAAATCTATTGAGGTCACCCACTCCCCTTGTCAGAGGGAAGTCCTGATGGTTTCTGGAGTCTCCATTTTGAATTTTTCTGCCTTGAGGAATTAATTTAGCTTGCTCAGGTCTAGTATGGGACTCCACAAGTTGTTTGGTTTTGGGACCAAGAAAAGTCGGTTGAAAAACCCCATAGATTTTTTTTATTTTGAACCAGTTCTACTGCATTTTTGTTCATAAGCTGATATAATGCCTTGGATAGTTAGAGGTTCCTGTGAGGATTACATAGCAACTTATGACGGTCGATGACCTGGTCAAGTTTGGCTGCATCGGAAAGGGGAGGATGTAGCCTTGTTTGAGGATATTCAGGACTTTTTAACCGGCACCCAGAGTTTCCGAAGTTTTCCAAAAGCTTTGTAGTCTTGTCCCTACAGGTAGATCTAAAGCAACAGCTCGGACATTTGTTACAGATTTAACAAAAGACAATTGAGTAACACAGGAAACATCTTTCACATATTTTACTTCTCTTTGATAACAATTTACAACAACGGGACTTTTATCTTTCTTTTGTGAATACCCTTCTGCAATACGTGCAAGATTTAAAACAGACCAGTTTACAACTTAAATCTGTGGTGTCTGAATGTCGAATGTCTTTCTGGGAGTCTCTGGTAAATGAATACAATTTGCAGTCCTTCTGCTCCAGGCCAGCAGTTCTGCATTCAACACATTTACACAGTAACTGTCACATTGTCATTTATAGGACTGTTGACCCTTGGCAGGTAGGGATGAGTAGTGGAAGGCCTTGCTGTTACTTCTTTTGCCCTGACTACGAGATCCAATACTCTTCCAGGCCGGTCTGTCGGACCGTTTGCTATCTGAACTTCTGTCCGGATGCTCATCAGGGTGATATCGACCCTTCCTGTTAGATGAGCTTGAATATCCCTTGTTCTCATAGCTTGCGATATCCTCTTCAGCCCGCTTTATATCACTGTCTGGGAAGACTGTGGCCAGATGTAATGGAGCAGTCCTCAAGGCAGTTAGGCTTAATACAAGTCTGACAAGAGTCTCTCCTGTCCAGTGTCAGATTTGCCATAAAAACAAACACAAAATCTGTAAGGTGTTCCATTGTCTTGGCCACAGCTTGGGTGATGCTAGCATTGAAGTCCATTAGGTACTGCAGTTCATCAGTGGCTATTGTGACTTTCGAAGCACTCTTTCCCTTACTTTCTGTCCGGATCGCCTTAAGCGGAGTCTGCATAACCTGTTGAATTTTATACAGGCACCCGTTGAAGCTGGCAGCCTGGTTACTGGTTTTGCAAGTTCTCCTGAGAGATGTGACGTAATGTAGGTGGGGTTGAGGCGAGTCCGGCCTGTCTGGCAATCCTGCTTAACTACTGTTCAACCTTGATGCATCAGTGTTCCAGAAAGACACAGCAGTAGAGTCAGCTTTCTGGTAAGAATAAAGCCTATAGCACTTGGATTGCGACTTCACTGGTCGGAGAAACTGATCCTTGAGGAATCCACCAGCCTCAGACCTCCGGGAAGGGTATCCTTCAACCAAGGTGAGAATTAACTTGCTAAGTTTTTTACACAACCAGTCGTCAGTGGGTATCTGTACCAAGACATTACCAGGAGCTTGTGTCTTCGGACCGTCAAAGGGGTTGTCAGAGGTGGCAGCAGAAGTGTCCATATGTGGGATGTGCAACCAACCCATGCAGGACCGAATCCCTCTCATAGTCTCTCTGAATGTCTGTTCTTCAGAGAGGGATTGGTCCAGGTCTGTGATAGTGACATCCTGGTCCTGATCAGACCAACAGTTCACTTTCAGGTTCAGAGTCCATACTAGAGATACCGTCCTTCCTGGAAGCCTTGCTGGTAACTTGCATGTGTAAAACAGGGGGGGGGGGGTGCTAGTCAACTCTAATGTCCTTGGTCGGTTGGAGTGAGGTCAGTCGGAGTGGGATTTGCTTGTAGACTGTTGCTTGGCAGCAGAGAAGTCAGTTCCAGGCAAATCTGAGGAAGATGGTGTAGACTGAGTAGAAGGTCGGTCGGCCCGCTTGTTGAAAGGGTCAGTAGTCCTGACTATGCCGGCTGTTGGAGAGTGAGTGGGTGCTACCTTCTGGGAGGTCGGTTCCTGTCTGTCCAGTGTCTTTGCCATCAACTATGCCTAAAGCCGGTTAAAATGGTCAAACCAATTCCGGTCAAGTTCCTGTATCTTGGCATAAGTTCAGGTTCTGGCCGACCTGCTGCTGTCTGAAACAGATTTCGCAGGCTATTCTGTGGAAAACCTGCCCTTCTCTTTCTCCACCTTCTTCTTCTTTTCAGCTGGACCACTTAAACCAGGATACAGTAACGTCCCCTGGCCATCCACTGCCCCTATTACCGACACGGATGCCAGGTCCATAAGGGAGAGATTGACAGTGTCCGAAGTTTCTTTACTGGGGGTAACAGTATTATCTCTTGTCTTAGCTTCACGCTTCTCCTTCCTCAGCTTATAGCTAGGGGTGGAGAGTTCAGAGCATTGATCAGAAGTAATAACATTGCAAAACTTACAGTCACTGTTGTGAGGTTTTTCCACACAAGGGTCTAGACCCTTTCCTTTATCATGACACCGAGCACAATAAGAGTAGATATCAAACCCAGCCATACGATGGCCACATCCTCCCCACTTCTGCCCAGGTGACGTCATGTAATCTATACAGTGACAAATATCTGTGGAATAAACAAAAAGTCACAAACTAGCAATATTCTCACAAAAAACTTCAAAATTTTAAAGCTAGCAAAAATCCATCTGCAGAGTACACGTGCCAAACAAAAAAGATGCTATGACGCCACTCTGTCTAGACAGGAAGGAAGTACAATGCGCCACCTGGGGAATGCACAGTACTGGCCTGGACTGGACTGGCTGGTGGAAACACAGGATGGCTTTTTCTGTTGTTTGGCAGGCTGGTTCACGCCGACCGGATTAACAATTGTCCATTGGATAGGACGTATTAACGCAATAAAATCACAAGTTTAAAAACAATACAGAAAAAGTTGTTACCAAAAGTTGCCAAAAGGCTTAATCACTACTCTTCTAGTTCTACTTGCAAGAAATATATCCTGAAAATATTGGTTAAAATCTTTGCATGGTTTTTTTCATAAAGAATTCACCAAAGTAAAAGTGAACAAGCAATCAGTGCCTGTGAACGGGCTCTGTGTCAGCTGACTGTGTGTTTTGAGTTTCACAGTAGAAGCGAAAGAAGAAAAGGACAAAAAAGTTGTGCCCTGCAAATGGTATTCAGAAGTACCAAGCTAACTGTTAAGGAGTAAAATGTAGATGGATCTCCTTAATATTTTCCTTAGATTCCTTATATATCAGTATACCCTATTATCGCCCACATTCCCCGTTATCGTGGTAGTATTTCCAACCCATCTGTTGCTGTGATTTCACATTCCCCCTTATCACCTGACATGTCCCAGTGATTATTTTATGGTTTTTATGTCCCAGTGATCATTTTATTGTTCAAAGTCATTGTTGTGGTGGTTTTAACTCTGGCTTTTGTGTGATTGTAATTATGGGTTCCTCTGCTTCCATGGTTTGCTAACTCTTGGCTTTTTTTTTTTTTTGATGTGTTCTTGGCCATGTTAGTTGTGAAAGTCATCCTAGTGGTATGTTTCCTGTGTGTTGGTTTCTTGTGTAACTGGCTGAATGCCGACAGGAGTCAGAATTGTGAAAAGATTGACAGGAGTATCCCTTCTATTTTTCGACTTTCTGTCGTGGTCCGTAAATATTGTTACACTAGCGATACAAAACAGGTTCCTCCACAACTGAAATTTAAAAACCTACTACTACTCCTTTTGTTGTGTGGCGATGTTGCTTCAAACCCTGGCCCCACCAATTTTGGATTCGTCAATTGTAGATCCATTCGCAATAAAGGCCCTCTCCTGCATGATCTGATAAAACGCGGTGACCTAGATATCCTGGGTCTAGTTGAGACTCATATTAGACCACATGATACTGATGGCCTCCTGAGTTCTCTTACACTGGCTGATTACAATTTCATCCAAAAACCAAGGTGTACTGGTCGGGGAGGTGGTGTTGGTTTTCTGTGTAGAAAAACCTTTTCTCCCAGTATTGTCTCTTCACCAGTCTTCGGGTCATTTGAAACTATCATACTTTCATTCAAGTCTGACTGCAATAGCTTTGTTGCTGCTTGTGTGTACCGTCCTCCTGGTTCATGTACTACTCAGTTTCTGGAAGATTTTTTGGCTCTTTCTGGCTTTCTGTCTTCGACTGGTTCCAGTTTCATCATTTGTGGCGATATAAATGTCCATTTGGATGTTGAGTGTGGTGATAGGTCCAGGTTTAACGACATCCTACAGTGTTGTGGTTTGGTTCAAAGTGTCTGTGGCCCGACTCATTTACTGGGTCACACTCTGGATGTTCTGATATCTCCCTGCGACTCAGATTTTGTCCGTAATGTCAGTGTTGGAGATTTCATTTCTGACCATGCTGCCATAAGATGCCAACTGGATTTCTCCCACCCATCTACCAGCATCGACAAATGGGTCTCTTATCGTCGGTACCACAGGATTGATATCGACCAGTTCAGAAATGACCTTAAAAATATACCATTTGTACGGTCCCCTGAAGGTACTGCTGCAGAACTTTATGATCAGTACATAACTGGTGTTACACAGGTACTTGACAAGCATGCTCCTATCAATTCACGCAAGGCTAAACAGCAGTCTGATGAGTGGTTGTCTGATTCGTATCGCATGGCTCGATCTCTTAGGCGGCAATTTGAACGAAGGTGGCGAAAACATAAGTCAGAGTTGAATAGATCAAGACTCCGCAGGCAAATTGCCTGGTGTAATCGACTGGCCAATAAAGACAAGGGTTCATACTATACAAATCTCATAACTGCAAATAGTCGTGACCCCAAGAAGCTATGGCAGTCATTGAGGAAGGTCTTGCATCGCACTTCTGAGACTGTCCTGCCTGCTCATAGCTCAGATAAAAGCCTCGCGGACATGTTTGCTTCTTTTTTCTCCAATAAAATAAGCAAAATCAGGAACACCTTCTTTACTTCTGGCTCTTTCAATGATGCACCGGATTCGTTGCATCCTGCTTTCAATGCCTTTATGCCTGTCACTGAAGATGAGGTCTATAAGTGTATTAGTGAATCCCCCACTAAATCTTGCTCACTAGACCCTATACCAACATTCCTCCTTAAGGATTGTCTTGATATCCTCCTCTCTTTTATTACCAAGTTGGTAAATCATTCTCTCATTGAAGGATCTTTCCCAAATTCTTTCAAAAAGGCGGTTGTCACCCCCCTCATAAAAAAGGCTTCCCTTCCCAGAGACGACCTTAAGAATTATCGCCCAGTGTCTGGTCTTTGTTTCCTGTCAAAGTTGGTTGAGCGAGTCGTTGCTAGGCAGCTAACGTCACACATTAATAACAACAAACTGGACAATCCTCATCAGTCAGCATATAAGCCAGGACATTCCACGGAAACTGCTTTATTGTCTATAAAAAACGAGGTCCATCTCTCTCTGGCACGCGGTGAACCCACAGCTCTAGTACTTCTTGACTTATCAGCCGCATTTGACACTATAGACCATAATATTCTCCTTGGTTACCTTAAATCCTGGTTTGGTCTTGGTGGAACAGTTCTAAGGTGGTTTGCTTCCTACTTAAGAAATCGTTGCCAGGCCATTAAGATAGGCTCCACACTATCTGAATAAGCAATCTCATCTATGGAGTTCCGCAAGGTTCTGTTCTGGGTCCGTTACTGTTTTCACTCTATACAACACCACTCAGTAAAATTATTCGCCTCCACCCGCATATTAAATTCCATTTTTATGCGGATGATACTCAGTAATACATCCATCTCTCCCACAAGAATGCTTCTTCGGCTCTTGCCAAGCTAAATGCCTGCCTTCATGATGTCCAAGAGTGGATGTCTCTCAGTAAATTGAAGCTCAACCCTGAAAAAACTGAGTTTATTGTCTTTGGTTTCAATGCTCAACGTCAGAAGATTTCCTCTCACTTTCCTGTTAGCATTCTTGGTATCCTTCTTCATCCGGTTGATTCTGTTAGAAATCTAGGTGTGTGGTTTGATGCAGATTTTTCATTCTCTGAGCATATCAAGAGGACTTGCAAAGCGTGCTTCCTTCAGATGCACGACCTCCGTAGAATTAGAAAGTATCTCACTCCTGAAGTGGCAGTCCTTGCTGCAAATGCCTTGGTTAGTAGTCGTCTGGACTATTGTAACTCTCTGTTCAGAGGTTTGTCCGGTTTCAATCAGTACAAATTGCAAAGTATTCAGAACACCCTGGCTCGTATTGTTACAAATCATGGAAAGTATGCTCATGTTACACCCATTCTACAGAAACTCCACTGGTTGCCTGTTAGGTACCGTTGCATTTTCAAAACTGTAACACTTGTGTATAAATTTTTGCATAGTGGTTCTCCTTCTTATTTCGAACCGTTCTTGTCTTTTAGTAGTTGTCCCTATAGTACTAGACATAGTCACCCAGATCCTCAATACCTAACAGTTCCTCCTTTCCATTCATCAGTCTTCAAGTCAGCCAAACATTTCGGCCATAGTTTTGCCTTTGATGCTCGTAAGATCTGGAATGACCTCCCTCAAGATGTTCGCGGTGCAACATCAGTTGCCTCCTTCAGAAAGAAGCTTAAAACATACCTGTTTGCAAAAGCCTACCCACCATAGCCTCCCCCGTCACATCTGTGTCTCCTCGGTACGACCTGGCTATGTCCCTTGATTAACGATAACTGCCTTGCTCTATGTTTAGATGCGCCTTAGAGTCCATCAGTGATGGAGATTAAGCGCTATAAAAGTCCACATTAGATTAGATTAGATGGAAAACATCTTTAAGCAAAATACTGTAAATGCAAATTATTTCAAGTTACAACTGATTTACTCAAGCGTGAGAATCTCAAAGTAGTTATAGCTCAGGTATGAAATGAGTTAAAGGGCTGCACGATTACTATGATATAGCTGACCCAAAAGAAGCTGAATAACACATTTAAAGGAAATACAGTAAATGCAACAGTTATCAAGTTACAACTGATTAAGTCAACAGTGAGACCTGAAAGTAGCTATAGCTATGCTATGCAATGAGATATAGGTTTGCGATTTCACTATGTTATAGGTGACTGAAAAGTAGGTGAATAACATATTTAAAAATTTTAAAAAAAATCCTCTAAAAACCATAGCTTTGAAGTTACAACTGGTTTACTCAACAGTGAGAACCTTAAAGTAGCTATTGCTCACATATGCCATGAGCTACAGGTCTGTAATTTCACTATGTTATAGCTAACAAAAAAGTAGGTGAATAACATATTTAAACAAAATTCTCTAAATGCAATAGTTTTTGAGTTACAACTGATTTACTCAACAGTGAGAACCTCAAAGTCGCTATTACTCAGCTAGTCCTTGAGCTACAGGTCTGCAATTTTACTATGTTATACCTGACCCAAAAGTAGCCAAATAACATATTTATACAAAATTCTCTTTTTGCAATAGTTTTCAAGTTACCAGTGATTTTACTAATTATGGAATGTACTGAAAATTCAGACAGTAGCTATTGCTCACTTAGCTATTGAGATAGACACCCAAGTTACTCACCATGTTGTAGCTCTGGAAAAAGTAGCTGAATAAGATATTTTAACAAAATGCTCTAGATGCAATACTTTTCAAGTTATAATTTTAGTGTATGATTTCAGGAATTTTAAAGCATTAAAAATTATTTTAAAAATTCATAAAAAAAATAATTAAGAAAGATCCAGGTCTGATACCCACACAAGGGAATCTCCTAGTGGTCTAGTACATATATGCAAGAAAAGAGAAAAATCCGTAAAATAGTGAATGAGAAATTTGTGGTCAAGT
The DNA here is from genome assembly GCA_964017235.1 of Sabellastarte sp. h YS-2021. Taxonomy (NCBI): domain Eukaryota; kingdom Metazoa; phylum Annelida; class Polychaeta; order Sabellida; family Sabellidae; genus Sabellastarte; species Sabellastarte sp. h YS-2021. The sequence continues at coordinate 63,319,416 of OZ024929.1, read as the reverse complement.
TTTGAAATTTTCACACTTTGGGTGGGGGTACCTCTCTTGTAATGGCTCTGGGGAAGAGACGAAAGAACAGATCTGCATGCCTTGAACAATGATTCATCTACGATAGTTAAGGTATCTTTAAACAAACAGCATGTCTCTGGGTCTTGTGGTTTTGGAGAAGAAGTTGTTCACGCGGACGCAGCAGAGTGATGCCATAATAAACCAAAACCATTTGAAAAAACACATTAAAATTTGACATTTGAAATTCAGGGTTTTTGTATCCAGAATGTGATCTGGATTTTTCACAAAAGTTAATTTAATTTTTCTTCAGTCAAGCCCTATGTACATGAAAAATTTCATAAAGATCTGTTCATGTCTTTTCGAGTATTAAGAAACAGAGATACAGACAAACACATCCAAAACATAACCTCCTTATGGTAGTAATGAGAACAGATATTAGTATAGGGTAATATTTCTGAATATGTCAAAATATGAATTTAAAATACTCTTCATTGATCATATACAAACTGTGCATGTAATAAGGAATCTTTATGGATTTTCTTTGCTAATGCATTTATTGTCAAAATATTCAAGTACAATGTACATGTATATTGCGATTTACTATGATTTGGCCACAGTTTTTTCAGAGACACTGATTTCGCCACAGGGGGACACTGATCTCGACACACTTTTTTTTACATGTTTCATTTGCTATATATATTTTTACCATAATAAGTTGTACTTTTTCGATTACGAATAACACCAATAGAGACATATAAAATGGTATAATAACAACAATTCACCTGGTGTATGGTAGCACTAGTTACTTAAAAAACATGAAACAAAAAAATCACATATAAGGTTTACATCAAATTCAATAATAAGTTACTAATACTACCATGACAACCAAAAATAATTCAAATAGAATTCATAAACACAACTATTTTTTACAATTGCTGAGTCCTATATAGCCTCAATAGTTGGACTGTCGGTTTTTCCTACTACTTGTAAGAAAGCAGGGATACTTTTTTTCAATGAAATCCTTCACTAATCTTTCAATTTTTGTTGTTGTTGATTAGCATAGACTGTCCAATTCCTTTTCATTGGGGGATTACCCACTGCATCTTGAGCCCTGACTAGTGACACTGAACTTAATTATTCTTTGATGATTGATAATTATAACAAGAGGGTCAGAGATGCCCCAAAGGGTGGGTTGCGCAGGAAATATTGACAGACAGACAAACGGACAAAAAATGGACAAACGAAAAGACGGAAGTACACCAATTTCGAAAGCAACCTAGCTATGATGATCTATCTCCCTGTCAAGTTTGAATTAGATTGGACAACGGACAAAAAATGGACAAACGAAAAGACGGAAGTACACCAATTTCGAAAGCAACCTAGCTATGATGATCTATCTCTCTGTCAAGTTTGAATTAGATTGGACAAAGCATTTTCGAGCAAGAGTCCGGAAATGAAAATGTTGACCCACAGACAAATGGACAGACAGAGTTACACCAATTTCGAAAGAAAAATAGCTATAATGGTGATCTATCTCCCTGTCAAGTTTGAATTCGATTGGACAAAGCATTTTTGAGTTAGAGTCCAGAAATGGAAATGTTGACGGACAAACAGACAAAAAAGGACAAGCAAACACACAGAATTACACCAATTTCGAAAGCAAACTAGCTATGATGGTGATCTATCTCCCTGTCAAGTTTGAATTCGATTGGACAAAGCGTTTTCGAGTTAGAGTCCGGAAACGAAAATGTTGACGGACAGACAAACGGACAAAAAAAACAGACAAACGAATGGATGGAATTACACCAATTTCGAAAGGAACCTAGCTATGATGGTGATGTATGTCCCTGTCAAGTTTGAATTCGATTGGACAAAGCGTTTTTGAGTTAGAGTCCGGAAACAAAAATGTGGACAGACAGACGGACAGACAGACGGACGTCGGACACATCAATCTAATAGGCGGGTTGGTTACACGCAACCCGCCTAAAAAAGTGCCAAGTGATTTTGTGTTTTCCCCGATTAAGCATAATTCTAACTGCACTTATAACTGAAGGCTTGTGCATTCCTTGTCAGCTGATGTGATATTAGACATCAAAGGGGATTATAAAACAAATAACCTTTTTCATGAACAAAACCAACATTCATAATACTATGCTTAATCCTTCAATAGAATAACTGGAAAAGTGGATTACAAAGATAAACATTAGAGTCTGGGAAAGGTTTCAGTGTATGTGGCTTCTGGTGAAAAGAGACTCCATTAATAACAGTGTATAATCTTTCAAAAGAATAATTAGAAATAGTGGATTACAAAGATAAACATTTGAGTCTTGGTATATGGCCAGTGTTTGTGGCTTCTCAGTAAAATCTTCCATCAAATCAAATTTTTAAATGGAGTTTCTTAATTTCAGTTAATGCAACAAAAATACAATATTTACCTTCCTTGATCACATCCTCAAAGTTATAATGATTTTCCAAGCCATAGTGAAATCTGTAAAACTCCATAATTATTACATAATAAATTTTCTGTTACTAATTAATAACAAGGGGGTCAGAAATGCCCCAAAGGGCGGATTGCGCAGGCAGCAATAAGATTAGCGACTGCTGTAATTAAATTTAGAAACAAGGAAAGAAATGTTAGGTCACCCAGTTAAGGTAAATGTGTTAGACGTGCTAAGAAATGTAAAACTTGTAATCTACGTTACATAATTGTATCTATGCTATAAACAGATAAATGAACGGATGGAATAACACCAATTTCGAAAGCAACCTAGCTATGATGGTGATCTATCTCCCTCTCAAGTTTGAATTGGATTGGACAAAGCGTTTTTGAGTTAGAGTCCGGAAACAGAAATGTTGACAGACAGACAAACAGAAAAAAAACGGACAAACAAATAGACAGAATTACACCAATTTCGAAAGGAACCTAGCTATGATGGTGATCTATCTCCATGTCAAGTTTGAATTCGATTGGAAAAAACGTTTTTGAGTTAGAGTCCGGAAACGAAAATGTTGACGGACAGACAAACGGACAAAAAACGGACAAACAAACAGACGGAATTAAACCAATTTCGAAAACAATCTAGCTATGATGATGATCTATCTCCCTGTCAAGTTTGAATTTGATTGGACAAAGCGTTTTCGAGTTAGAGTCCAGAAACAAAAATGTTGACGGACAGACGGACAGACAGACGTCCGACACATCAATCTAATAGGTGGGTTGGTTACACGCAACCCGCCTAAAAACCAATATAAAATTTATCAAGTCAAAATTAGGCAACAAAGTGTGACAAAAAGATAACAAAGTCTGGCGAAAAAGCAATGAACTGTGAGAAGTAGTGTGGCTTTTTCATGTTGAACATCCTAATTGCACTATAAGCAACACAGTTGGTGAGATCAGTGTCCCCCTGTGGCGAAATCAATGTCTCTGAAAAAAACTGTGGCGAAATTAAGTGTGGTGAAATCAACGTACCACCATATATAGCAACCCCTCTCCATTAAAAACCTGGGACAATGTGAATATAGAACAGTGTTGTAAACTGGTTTTCTAATTCTAAATTAAATATTTTTAAAGTTAACATGCAACACAAAATAACTCAAAGTATTAAATATCAGAGAATTTAAGTGATATTTGTACTTCAATAATGTACACTAAGAGAAAAACAATGAATGTTTGTGTGTGCACTGCAGTAAATCTGTATATGCAGGAGTGAGTGTTTTACCTAAGTTCAGTAACCTAGGAGATGTTGGAAAGGTCTATTGTAAATCTTCCCCACCCTGATTGTAGGACAAAAAGTAACTGGACAAAAAGTATTGCACCCAGACAAAAAGTAACCAGACAAAAAGTATCAGACATAGGTCAAAAATATTTCATTTTTTTATTACAACCTTTTATTACATATAAACTATATTATATATTATATGTACTTTATATATTTTTATGTAAGTTTTACATTTTCCATATGTGACATTTATTATACTGGCATGTACTATAAAGGGGGTCAGTCCTTGGGCTGTGGTTTCCCTGTAGTGTGTGGCATCAAAGCAAAAGTTGTTGTCTTTGTAGAATGGAAGCATAGTTTGAATGACATGCGGGAAAGGTGCGCAGAAAAAAAGCCTGGCGGAAAAACTGGCAGTGGAAAGAAAGCCTGGTGGAAGAAAAGCCTGGTGGAAAGAAAGCCTGGTGTGTTTTGAAAAACATGGAAAAAAGCCTGGTGTTTCTTTTTTTTTTTTTTGTACATATCAAGATTAATAATGATCATCACATGAGATCATTTTATTCAGGAAATACAAAGTAACACTTTATGCATGCTCTACAAACAAACTTTTATGCATATACCTGCTCAGGACTGGGTATTTAACATAGATCAAAACCTTTCATTATTTTCAAAGGGAATGAGAAGTCTTTCAAGTACCTCCTGTTGACTTCAGCGCAAAGAAATCAGACTAAAACCAGTGGCTGGATATAGTTGCAATTAGTAATTTATAAATCCCACAATAAGGTGTCCCACTGTTAGCCTGGGAAACAAACTTTAATTGCAAATCTAAAAACCCTTTATTGTAAGGTGATAAAAGAACACCAGAACACACTTCAAATGAACCATTGTATCTACTCAGGATTAGCTCTTCAACATGGCAATACCTACTTGTAATTAGTGACATACCCATTCAGCATTTTCCTGAGAAGTCAACCATAATTGCATGTTTAGAATAAAGTTTCATTTCCTTTAGTGATATACTGACATTATTTTAAAACAACCTCTAAAAAAGCATAATCAATTTCACACACTTTTGTGTTCTATATTGATGAAAATAAACTGTACTCAAAAAGTAAATTATATGTACCAAACACATTTTTAAATCAGCTGGTTGAAATAATGTGTTAGTATTATTTGATCATTAATCATGATATGTATCAAACCTAAAACAAGGACACCAGGCTTTTTTTCATCTTTTCCAAAACAGACCAGGCTTTCTTTCTACCAGGCTTTTTTTCCACTGTCATTTTTTCCACCAGGCTTTTTTTCCACCAGGCTTTTTTTCCCGGATTCGCGGGAAATGATGTAAGTGTAATTAAGGCCATCTTTGAAAGGTATTGTAGTAATTGCTAAATGTAATTATCCTTAGACGTAAAACATGAAAGGTAACAGTTAATTGTAATTCTGTCTAGTTTCAAAGCATATGGACATATCAGGAAGAGTAAATAAATTTTTATCCACGCACCAAACAAAAAGAGGAAGAGCACATGCCCGTGCCTGTGCAGTACACTGGCAGGGAGGCTATACAGCCACCTGGCGAATGAACAGGACACTACCAGTCCCGGCCAAGCCAAGCTCAGGATGTTTTTTTCTAACGTTTGGTGAGACCGGCAGAGAGCCGGACAAATGCATCTGTCCACTAGGTAAGATGTATTAACTCAATAAAATGGCCTTGACTGTGCTTGTATTGGAACTCCAAGGTGGAAAGAAAATAAGAATGTCCCTATTTTCATTCGCTGATTAGAGGCCTTAGTCTCATACAAACTTTGAAACCCTGTGGAAGATCATAGAAAGCACAGCCAAGGTTTTCTGTAAGTGATATGAACATTCCAAACCTCTACAAGCAAGAAGAAATTGAAACTAGACCTACGCATTGGAGAACCGATGCAAAAATTTGTATCCGGGGAAGACAACTCACCAAAATCAGTGAACCATCATTTGACCTTGAACAAGGGGACCAAGGTCAAACCTGTCTACATCAGAAGATTTCCAGCGCATGATTTCCTGGAGCTTGGTTTCACATTGCAAACCTCTAGGACCAATAATAAGCAACTTATAAGCACTTTTAACTTTGGATGTTCCTCGTTTGACCTTGAGGGAGGGGCGTAAGGTAAAATCTGACCACATTAGAATATTCCTAGCCCATGATTACCTATAGATGGGTTTCACATTTCAAACCTCTAGGACCAATAGTAAGTGAGTTATAAGCACTTTTAAGTTTGGCTATCCTCGTTTGACATTGAAGGAGGGGCCCCAGGTCAAATCTGACCACATCAGAAGATTCCTAGCGATTGATTTCCTATAAGTTGGTTTCACATTGCAAACCTCTAGGACCAATAATAAGAGAGTTATAAGCACTTTTAACTTTGGCTATCCTCATTTGCACTTTTCGTGACTGACAAAGAAATGCCCATGTTGTTAATCTTGTTTTTGAAAATGAGACCAAAAATATTCCCAGTTAAGATTTTGTAATGATAAACATATAATGCAATTTTGAGATCTCTAGCTATAATACACTTTACTCTAGAGGGCCAACCAAACTGCCTGCTGAAAGTCGAAAAAATGCCCGTGGTGGCCATCTTGTTTTTCAAAATGAGGCCAAAAATATTCCCCGGCAATATTTTATGGCTATGAATATATCCTGCAAATTTGAGAAGTCTAGCTATAATATTTTTTTCGTTAGAGCGGTAATGGTGAAATCTCTCTACACACTGTGGGGGCGCAGCAAAGGGAAATCCATAGTATCCACCGGATGCTATCTGGTGGATACAATGAAGGTCTTTGAAAGTTCAGTTTCATTGCTTGACCTTAATGGAGGGCCAGAAGTTGAAATCTGACTACATCAGAAGATCCGCAGGCCAGGGTTTCCTATAAGTTATATCAAGATTCCAAACCTATACAAACAATAGTAAGTGATATATAGTCCTTTTTAAAGTTTAGTTTCACCAGTTGACCTTGAAGGAGTGGTCACAAGTGAAAGCATACCACATCAGAAGATTTGCATCACATGGTTTGCTATAAGTTTTTTATACCTGCCAAACCTCTACAAGCAATAATAAGTGAGATAAAGACCCTACAAGATAACTTTCCATGATTTGACCTTGAAGAAGGGGTCAAAGGTCAACTCATGGTCTCACCACACACCTACAACCCCTAACAAATATCCCTACAAAGTATTAACTTCCAACACCTTACAGTTACCAAGATATAGCCTGGACAAAATATTATAGTTCACGGTAACTATGGCAAGGTCACAGATCAAATCAAGGTCATACATTGCATACCTACAACCCCCAACCAATGTTCCTACTAACTAACAACTTCCTGCATGTTACGGTTTCCAAGATACAGCCTGGATAGGATTTTATAGGTCAATGTCACTACGCCAAGGTCAAAGGTCAAATCAAGGTCACACCATGATGATGCACACCTACACCTCTAACCAATGTCCCTACCAAGTATCAATGTCCTACAACTTTTAGTTTCCAAGATATAGCTCGGATCAGATTTTATAGGTCAATGTCACTACCGCAAGGTCAAAGGTCAAATCAAGCTCACACCATAGTGTTCCACGCCTACATCCCCCTAACCAATGTCCCAATCAAGTGTCAACTTCCTACACCTTACAGTTTCCGAGATATAGTCCAGAAAAGATTTTATAGATCAAGGTCACTACAGCAAGGTCAAAGGTGAAATCAAGGTCACACCATGACACTGCACACCTACAACTCCAAAGCAATGTCCCTACTAAGTGTCAACTTCCTACACCTTACAGTTTCTGAGATAGACCCTGGACAAACGTTTTCCCGTCGCCAACCTGCCAGACCGCCAATCCGGACACCATGGGTGAAAACACTGTAGATGCAATAGTTTTCAAGTTACAACAGATTTACTCAACAGTAGATTTACTCAAAGTAGCCATTGTCAGCTTTGCAATGATCTACAGGTCTACAATTTCACTAATTATAGCTGACCCATAAGTAGGTGAATAACATATTTAAACAAAATAAAAGCAATAGTGTTCGAATTACAAATGATTTACTCAACAGTGAGAACCTCAAAGTAGCTATTGCTCAGCTTTGCAATGAGCTACAGGTCTGCAAATTTAGTATGTTATAGCTGACCGAAAAGTAGGTGAACAACATATTTATAGAAAATACTTTAAACACAATATTTTTCAAGTTATAACTGATTTACTCAATAGTGAGAACCTGAGAATAGCTATTACACAGCTATGCCATGAGCTACACGTCTCCAGTTTTACAATGTTATATCCAATTCAAAAGTAGATGAATAACATATTTAAACAGATTTCTCTAAATGCAATAGTTTTCAAGGTACAACTGATTTACTCAACAGAAAAAACCTCGAAGTAGCTATTGCTCAGCTATGTCATGAGCTACAGGTCTGCAACTTTACTATGTTATAGCTGACCTAATAGTATGTGAATAATATATTTAAATAAAATACTCTAAATGCAATAGTTTTCAAGTTACAACTGATTTACTCAACAGTGAGAACCTGAAAGTAGCTCTTGCTCAGCTATGCCATGAGCTACAGGTCTGCAACTTTACTATGTTATAGCTGACCTAATAGTATGTGAATAATATATTTAAATAAAATACTCTAAATGCAATAGTTTTCAAGTTACAACTGATTTACTCAACAGTGAGAACCTGAAAGTAGCTCTTGCTCAGCTATGCCATGAGCTACAGGTCTGCAACTTTACTATGTTATAGCTGACCTAATAGTAGGTGAATAATATATTTAAATAAAATACTCTAAATGCAATAGTTTTCAAGTTACAACTGATTTACTCAACTGTGAGAACCTGAAAGTAGCTCTTGCTCAGCTATGCCATGAGCTACAGGTCTGCAACTTTACTATGTTATAGCTGACCTAATAGTAGGTGACTAATATATTTAAACAAAATACTCTAAATGCAATAGTTTTCTAGTTACAACTGATTTACTCAACAGTGAGAACCTGAAAGTAGCTCTTGCTCAGCTATGCCATGAGCTACAGGTCTGCAATTTCACTATGTTATAGCTGACCCAAAAGTACATGAAAAACATATTTAAACAAAATACTCTTAATGCAATAGTTTTGAAGATACAAGCAATTTACTAAACAGTGACAACCTCAAAGAAGAAATTACTCAGCTATGCAATGAACTACGGGTCTGCAATTTTACTATGTTATAGCTGACCCAAAGTAGCTGAACAACATATTAATACAAAATCCTCTAAATCCAATAGTTTTTGAGTTACAAGTGATTTCACCATGTTGTAGCTATGGAAAAAGTAGCTGAATATTGCAAATTTAATAAGTAAATTAAATTTTTATAAGTTAATACCCTATCCAATGGACAAATGCTATTCCGGTCGGCGTGACTGGCTAGCCAAACGTCAGAAAAAGACGTCCTGTGTTTCCACCGGCCAGCCGGTCCTAGTACTAGTGCACTCGCCAGATGGCGTGTCAAACCCCCTTCCTGTATAGACAGCGTGACGTCATAGCATCTTTTTCGTTGTCTAAACCTATTAGACCCCTAGTAAGCTGATAGCGGGGTTGGTGGGAGGGTCTTGTGTGTCCATTGGATAGGGTATTAACTTATAAAAATTTAATTTACTTATTAAATTTGCAATTTTATTGCGTTAATACATCCTATCCAATGGACAAATGCTGAATAACTACCGCCTGGTCGGCGGGTAAGCTACTAGGGACTTAGATGAACTCATAACAGAACTAACAAAATTTCCTTTCAGGCCTGGGTCGACCTTGAGGTCAGACCCTTAAGGCTACAGTAGGTTACCGGAAACCGGTCAACCAACTTACCCCCCCCCCCTCTTTTTTACAGACCTGCTCTGAGGTAGGGGAAGAGTTCAGGGCTGAGTTCAGTCCCATAACAAGAAGAAATAAACTTCCCGAAGGAAGCAAAGCACAGTTTTTTTTTTGTTTTTTTTTTATATGTATGTACACTATTTACATATTTACAAAATCTCCTCCCTCCCTGGGTTATTTGTGGATCTGCTGAGCAGCCACTACAGGTCCCAGGTGATAGAGCTCAGAGTCAGCCCAAGCCACATCCTTCAGATAAAATTGTGTGAAGGTGTTATGTGACTTCCAATGACATGCTGACAAGATCTGTTCCAAGGAAATTCCGGCTTGGAATGCCTTAGAAGCAGCAAAGGCCCTGACATCATGGGCTTTGACCTGATGTAACGTGTGGGCCTCCTGGTCTGAAAGCTCATAGCATAGGATCACAGTCTGTTTGATCCATGAGGAGATAGTGGCAGGTGAGATATCCTTGTCGAAACCTTTCTTGAAGGAGACAAAGACCAACTCCTTATGCTGCCTGATATCTGAGGTCCTGTCCAAGTAGTAACGCAAGGCTCTGACTGGACAGAGTGACCTATCAGACTTGAGGGATCTATCCAGAGTTGGGGCCAGGGCTGGTATCACCATTGGGGCCACACACTCTGGACCCTCCTTGGCCAGCTGGTTCTTAGAAAGAAAGCTGGGAGATGGGTACAGGGACACCTTTGACCAGTCAGACTGGTGCCTGATATTTTTGTGTTGCCAGGCATGAATCTCACTTCTGCGTTTGCCTGAACCCAGGGCTAATAGGAAAACAGTCTTGAAGGTCAAACACTTCAAGGAAGCTTCCTTGATTGGTTCAAAGGGAGCCTTGGTCAGTTGGTGTAAGACCAAAGACAGGTTCCAGGAAGGGATACCCCTTCTACCCTTAGGTCTGTCTCTATGGAAACTATCCAAGAGGCGAGTGAGATTTTCATCTTTGCTGATGTTGAGGGTTGAATTTCCCAGCAATGGCGGACCTGTATCCATCAATGGTGCTGGGCTGTAACTTCCTGTCCTCAAACAGATACATAAGGAAGTCAGCCACCGACTTTACAGGGGGTGACCTGAAGTCCACCTGATTAGTGATGCACCACTTTGTAAAAATGGTCCACTTTGCCTCATAGACTGATCTGGTTGATCCTCTTTGAGGAGCCTCAATCCTTGTTGCCACTGCTTCAGAGAAGCCCTGCTCCTTGATTGCTGTGGCTCTAGGAGCCATGCATGGAGATTTAGGTTTGTCAGATTTCTGTGAAGGATCTGATTGAAGGGCTGTGTCAACAGGTTTGGGCAGGCTCAGTGGGATCTGACTGGACATGGTCACTAGATCCCAAAACCAAGGCATGTTGGGCCACCCCGGAGCAATCAGAATGATTCTCTTGCAAGGGGAGTCCTGCAACCTCTCCACCACTTTGCCCAAGATGGCCGCTGGTAGGAAGGCGTATGCGTCCAGATTCTCCCATGACAGACTGAGTGCATCCACTGCTACTGCCAAGGAGTCCGGTACTGGTGACACAAACTGAGGTAACTTGTTGTTGAACCTCATGGCAAATAGATCTATCTGAGGTTGGTGCCACCTGCTGCATATAGCTTGGAAAACCTCGGGAAGGAGGGACCATTCTGTTTGAATGGTCTGGCCCAGTCTGGATAGCTTGTCTGCTACCACATTCAGCCGACCGGGGATATGTCGGGCTTTTAGAGTTACTTGATGTCTGGTACACCAGGTCAAGATTCTCCATAGTAGGGCACAGAGTGTGCCCGACCTCATGCCTCCTTCCTTGTTTATATACGACATCACTGTAGTGTTGTCGGTTGCCACAAGTACTATCTTGTTTGCACAGAGGTTTTGAAACTCTTTCAATGCAAGAAACACTGCCTTGAGTTCCAAATAATTTATATGCAACTTGCTTTCTGGCAGTGACCAAGTCCCTCTGGCAGTGAATTCGTTTAAGTGAGCGCCCCACCCTTCTTTTGATGCGTCTGTAAAGATTTGCAGAGCATGCTTTATTGGGTGTAATGGTTGACCTGTGAGGACATTGTCTTCCTGTAGCCACCATTGTAGATGAGGGTACAAGGATCTGGGAATTGGAATCACTTTTTCTAGTGACTCCGGTATTCTCCAGTGCTGCTTGAGGTGCCACTGTATGGGCCTCATATGTAGCCGGCCTAGGTGAACTTGCTTTTCTGTGGTTGTTAGCAACCCTATCAGGGACATGAACTGTCGAACTGGACAGTGTGGCAGTGACATTATCTCTAATATTTTGTCCTGCAGGTTCTGCCACCTGTCTGGGGTCGGTCGGACCCGACCTGCCCTGAGGTCGAACTGGTAACCTACAAAATCGAAGATCTGCTTTGGAACCAGTTCTGATTTTTCCAAATTCACCAGCCAGCCCAGTTTTTGACATAGCTTCACCAGACTCTGAGTATGTTGAAGACAAGCTTGGTGGGATGTGGCCCTCACCAACCAGTCGTCTAGGTACTGGTGGATCCTTATACCCTTGTGACTGGCCATCAGTTTCACCTCCTTTGCTATCACAGTAAACTCCAAGGGTGCTGTGGACAGACCAAAGGGCAGGGCCTTGAACTGGTATGTCTGCCCCTGGACATGAAATCTCAGATATTTCCTGGACTGTTCCTGTATTGGTATATGGAAGTAGGCATCCCTGAAATCTATCGAGGTGACCCACTCCCCTTGTTGGAGGGATGTCCTGATGGTTTCTGGTGTCTCCATCTTGAATTTCTCCGCCTTGAGGAAAAAATTCAGTTTGCTCAGATCTAGAATAGGTCGCCATTTGTTGTTGGGTTTTGGGACTAAAAATAGTCTGTTGAAAAACCCCAGGGAAGTCTGATGTCTTACTAGTTCTACCGCATTTTTTGCTATAAGCTGATGTAATGCCTCCAGCAGGTAGCTGTTCCTGTGGGGATTGACATAGCAGCTTATAACCGTGGGTGACCTTGTGAGTCTTGGCCGGATCCAGAAGGGGAGGGTGTAACCCTCTTTTAGGATCTGAACTACTTTTGGACCTGCTCCCTGATCCAGCTAAGTTTTCCAAAAGTTCTGAAGTCTTGCCCCTACAGGCAGATTTGGTGCAGCATTTTTGACAGTTGTTACAGGTTGAACACAAGACAATTGAGTGACACAAGAAACACTTCACAGACATTAATTTGCAATTTTTGTAATGACAACCTGCTGACCCGGGACTTAGTTCTCTCTTTTGGGAATGCCCGGGTGCAGAATGAACATGTGATGCAACAGGAAGCTTTACAATTAAATTTAAACCAGTGTTTATTGTCTGTGGTATGCTCCCGGCCAGCAGTCATGTCTGTAACTTGGTTACACAGTAATTGTCATTTATACGACTGCTGGCCCTTGGCTGGTTGTGATGAGAAGGTGGTGGTACATCCTCTGCCTCTCTTGAACTGTTTCCTGCCAATGGTTTTCCAGGCGGGTTTCTCAGATCTGGAGTCCCGGTTAACCGACCTCTTGTCCTGCCTTTCATAAGGGTGGTACCGACCTTTGTTATGTGACCCACCAGCATGTCCCTTGGACTCAAGCTGGGCTATATCCTCTTCTGCCCGCTTAATAACTGAGTCTGGAAACAAAGTTGAGATGTGAAGGGGGGCTGACCTCAATGCTGTGAGAGTATCTGGCTTGATACCAGTCCTGAGGTGGCTCAAGTATGCATCTCGGCGTACTAGGGTTAAGTTACCCATAGCAACAAAAACAAATTCTGACAAATGTTCCATGGATTTCGCAGCCGCCTGTGTAATGCTTGAGTTAAAGTCCATCAAATAGGTCAGTTCCTCAGCTGCTGCAGATGCTTTGGACGAGCCCTTCCCTTTGTTTTCCGCCTTCAAAATCTTCAGCTGGTCCTTCATGTTCTGTTGTACCTTGAACAGACAACGGTTAAAGCTTGTAGCTTGATTGCATATAACTGAAGTCTCCCTGGCAGATCTCTCCCATCTACGCAGTGTTTCCTGTGAAATTCTGCGAGATGCTGGTGGTGTAGACGACAGTCCAGTGTATTTGGCTATCCGACTATAGCTGCTGTTGAGTTTTGAAGCATCTATATTCCAAGATGAAATCTGTGAGGATTCAGCTTTAGGGTTAGAGTGAAGTCCATACCATTTGGACTGTGTTCTGGCCGGTCGCAGAAAAACATCTTTAGCCAGGCCACCAGCTTCTGATCCACGGGAGGGATAACCCTCAACCAAGGTAAGATTCAATTTGGCCAGTTTCCTACATAGCCAGTCCACAGTGGGCATTTTAACCGACACTTTGCCAGGAGTTACAGTCTTGGGCCCTGCAAAAGGGTTATCATCTGAAGTGGAAGCTGTACTGTCCAGTTCTGGAATGTGTGACCAGCCCATGAAGGAGCGGATACCTTGCATAGTATCCCTATAATTCTGCTCTTCTGACACTGGTTGGTCCGGGTCGGGTACTGGCTGATCCTGATCCTCAGATAACTCCCCTTCTTCAGTGTATAAATCCAGTGGTGGGTTATCCGACATGCTACCGGCCTCAGATGACAGACTGGAGGTGCTATCACGTCTAGACCTGTGAAGAGCAGGGGAGCCGGTGTCAGCCGGTTCCGATGACAGTGGCCGGTCGGTAGCAGCAGGTCGGTAAGAGTAAGGGCGGTTAATATCACCTTCTCTTGCAGAATGAAGGTTGGTTGAAGGGTCGGTGGCAGGTGTCGGTCGGTTGAATTTGGTTTGACTGGTAGGCTGATGCACAGTAGCAGAGGAGCCTTGTCCAGTAAACCTTGCAGTTAAAGTCGGTCGGGGAGAATTAGTTTGACTGGCCGGCTGATGCTTGTTAGCAGAGAAGCCCGTACCAGGAAACTTAGTTGTAGAAGCCTGTTGACTGGTCACTGCTTGACTGGTCGGCTGATGCTTTGCAGCAGAGAAGCCAGTTCCAGTAAGCTTTGAAGTAGAAGGTCGGATGAAAGGTTCAGCCATATTTTCAACATCATGAGGAGGTGAATGTGTCGGTGCAACTTTCACCTTTGAAGAGAAGGTCGGTTCAAAACTCTTAGCCATTATCAATGCTTCCAGACGACTGAAGTGCTCCGACCATTTGCTATCCATTTCTGCAAATTTCTCATCAGTACTGTGTTTTGAAACCTTTGTAGAGGGAGATTTTTCCTTCTTACTGCTCTTATTGTCTTTCTTAGGTTTCTTATCAGGTGGGGGAACTGGAGCAGGAGATTTCACAGATCCCTGTCCGTCAACGACCCCAATAACAGACACGCTTGACGGGTCGACAAGTTGCTCAGAATCCTGGGAAGGGCTGGAATCAGTAAGCTTTGCTTCACGTTTTTCCTTCTTAAGTTTATATGAAGGTGTAGATAATTGCTGGACTTGTTCAGACGTGAGGCCATTACATATTTGACAGTCAGAAGTTTGTGGATCTGAAACACAAGGTTCCTTACCCTTTCCCTTGTCCCTGCATCGCGCAGAATGAGAATGTGTATCAAAATTCGCCATTACGTGTCCACACTTCCCTCTACGTTGGCCAGGAGAAGACATGATGTATCCGTAACAAAATGGCAATAAATTTACATTTCCCTAAACAATGAAACTGTTGAAATTCTTAAAATATTTCTGATAAAATAATATCAGTGTACACTAGTTCACGCCAAACGAAAAAGATGCTATGACGTCACGCTGTCTATACAGGAAGGGGGTTCGACACGCCATCTGGCGAGTGCACTAGTACTAGGGCTGGCTGGTGGAAACACAGGACGTCTTTTTCGGACGTTTGGCGAGCCGGTCGCGCCGACTGGAATAGCATCTGTCCATTGGATAGGATGTATTAACGCAATAAAAACACATTTTAACAAAATGCTCTAAATGCAATACTTTTCAAATTATTGTTGATTTAGTGCATGGCTTCATGAATTTTAATGCATTAAATAATATTTAAAAAATTCATAAAAAAATAATTAAAAAAGATCCAAGCCTGATTCTCACACAAGGGAACCTACTAGTGGCCTAGTACATATGAGCAAGATAAGAGAGAAATCCCTGCCATAGTCAATGAAAAAATAAGTGATTTATTGCATGATTTCATGAATTTTAATGCATTAAAAATTATTAAAAAAATTAATAAAAAAAAATTTAAGACAGATCCAGGTCTCATACTCAGACAAGAGAATCTACTTCTGGCCTAGTATATATATGCAACATATGAGAGAAATCCCTGTAATAATCACTGAGAAAATTGTGATAAAGTGTTGAAATTTTCACACTTTTGGTGGGGGTACCTCCCTTGTAGTGTCTCTAGCAAACAGACGAACGCACAGATTTGCATGCCTTAAACAATTTTTCATTCTCGATAGATAAGGTATCTTTAAAAAAAAACAGCATGTCTCTAGGCCTTGTAGTTTTGGAGAAGTTGTTCACGTGGACACAGATGCCGCAGAGTGACGATATAATGTCAGCTGACTGACAAGTCAGCTGACATAAAACATAAACTTAATAGAAGTATGTTACTACTCGGAGTTTAAGGACCAGTTTCACCAACATGCCAAATTTGAATTTAATCTGACAAGCCATTTTTGAGATACTGTCCAGAATACAAAGTGTGACGACAAGAGACGACAACATCACAAAATTGCAAATTTAATAAGTAAATTAAATTTTTATAAGTTAATACCCTACCCAAAGGAAAATTGCTTTACCGATCAGCGTGACCAGTCCCGCCAAACGACAGGAAAAGCTTTCCTCTGTAAAACACCGGCAGAATCGGTAATGTAGTGTGCATTCGCTAGGTGGCGCATCATGCTTCCTTCCTTTCTAGACAGAGTGACAGGGTCAGTTCATCTTTTTCGGTGTCTAAACATATTTAGACCCCTAGTAAGCTGGTAGCAGGGTCAGCTGGGAGGGCCTTGCCTGTTCATTGGGTAGGGTATTAACTTGAAAAGTTTAATTACTTAAATGTAGCTTTTATAAGCTACAAGCTTACCATGTGGGACTGAATGCTGTTCTCGGATGGCCGCCAGACCCGGCCAACGTCTAAGAAAAAAAGACATTTATTGTTGGCCGTAGCCTCAGGTTGTCGTCACGTGACCTACCCCATTTGTCTTCTCCTTTCTCATTGAAATTTTAACCCACACACCCTTAGCTGTAATACAGCGGGGAGGACAGGTGGGACTCTTCTCAGTCCCACATGGTAAGCTAGTAGCTTATAAAAGCTACATTTAAGTAAATTTTCAATTTTATTATGCTACAATAGCTTACCATGTGGAACTGAATGCTGAATTCAACCACCTGGAGGCAGGATTACAGCTGAGACTGGAAGATATGTTTGTTTTTTCTTAGATTTTAGATAGAATAAGGAGAATGAAAGTTATAAAATACCAGTCTGAGTCCCGTTTACAGTGCCCCAACCTGAGGGCTGGGCCTGTAAGAAGCCAAAAAACCTAAAACATGATTGACAGTGCAAATAAACTGTCTGGGTGTTTTGACAGGAGAAAGAGGTGTAGCCGAAGTACACTTAGGTGGGGTAAAGCCCCAAGGGCTATCACAGAAGGAATCTGAGCCTAAGGCTCAGAGATACCAAACTTCTTGCCACCCAAAAGAGATTAATGACAACCTTAAGGTCCTTAATACATTATACAATTAATACTAAAGCTAAAAGAGTATAAAAAACATAAAGACCTTACCGAAACACCCTGATGAGGTAAACCTATACCTAGATCCTGGGATTAGACTCCTGAAGACTTGGCTGTAGCCCCCCCCCCCCCCCCCTCTTTTCTTTCTGAGGATGACTGTTCTGAGGGGAAGGATCTAGGACCTGTTGTGCCGCTACTACTGGCCCAGATACATATTGTTGTCGTTGTCTGACCAAGTAAGGTCTTTTAGGTAAAAATTTGTAAATGTGTTGTGAGCTTTCCAGTGACAGGCTTGCATGATTTGGTCCACCGATACCCCACCGTAAAAGGCCTTAGAGGCCACGAAAGCCCTAATGTCATGCGCTTTAACTTGGACCAGGTCCAAGGTTTGTTGGTCTGCTTGTTTATAACAAAGTAGAATGGTTTGTTTCAACCATGAAGAGAGAGTAGCGGGTCTGATGTCTGAGGTATGTCCTTTCTTGAAGGAGATGAAAAGGAGGGACCGAGACCCTCTCAGGTCTTTGGTTCGATCCAAATAGTACCTCAGGGCCCGCACTGGACACAGGGTCCTGTCTTCTTTGAATTGTCTATCTACAATGGTAGTCAAACCAGGAATAGTCACCGGAGACACACTTTGAGAACCTTCTCTTGCTAGTTGGTTTTTGGCTATAAAGTCAGAAGAAGGGAACAATGCAACCTTTTCCCACTGGCCTAGATTAGATACTTTGTTTGCAACCCAGGCATGGATTTCACTGCGACGCTTGCCGGAGGCCAAAGCTAGCAAGAAAGCAGTTTTGAGAGTAAGATGTTTGAGGTCTGTGTCTTTCATAGGCTCAAAGGGCGCTTTTGTGAGCTCATTAAGAACAACAGAAAGGTTCCACTTAGGAAGATTTCTGGAACTTTTGGGACGATCCCTGTGGAAACTGGAGAGTAACCTATGAAGGTCTCCATTATGTGCAAGATGGTGGGCTGTTGGGCCCAAAGTGTCAACAATGGCAGTCCTGCAGTGTTGATTCTAGAAATTTTGAAATGTGGGGGCAGTTCCCCCCCCAAGTCACAGATTTCCCTTAGCGTTTCTAGTAATATTTTATAAAATGGAAGCCTCAACAAAGATCTAACACTTTAAACTTGAGAACTCACAGCCATAACACCCAATTCATTAATATTCATGAGACGATATGAGGTAACAGACATGCTGTATGAACTGGTTCAACAGTATTGTTGTTAGTATCTGACGTTTGCATCATCCAATTTCAAACTGTAGTATCCATTTTTTCATATGAAATAACATTTTTCACTGAAAAAACGGCCAAATATAGCCTTCATAATGATAAAATTAAGGAATTCTCGCGAAACGATCGGTGCCCCTCCATTTTGTAAACATGCGGGATCGCGTCTTCTACCGAATGCGCCGAATATACCAAATTGCGGGATAGTACTAAAACTCGCGAGATATCGCGTATCCCGTGCTCTAGAAGCATCACTGCAGTCCTGTAACCATCAATGGTCGAGGGGCGCCTGTTTAGGTCTTGGTACAAGTACATGAAAAAATCTGAGATTTGTTTCACAGATGGAGAGGAGAAATCCACCGAATTTTCTCTGCACCATTTTTCAAATAGGGCCCACTTTGACTTGTAGATGGTCCTTGTTGATGACCGCTGAGGGGCAACAATTCTCTCTGCCACCTCCACAGAGAAGCCTTGTTCTTGGAGTTGTCCGCTCCTAGACACCAGGCGTGGAGGTTGAGATGTTGCGGATTGTTGTGGAACACATACTTGTGGGACTGTTTGAGTAGAGTCGTTGACACTGGGAGTTGTAGTGGGATCTCTGTTGAGAGCTGCACTAGGTCCCAAAACCAGGGCATCCCTGGCCAGCCTGGGGCTATTACAATGATCAGGCAGTGGCATTGCCTGATTTTTTGGATCACCCTGTGAAGGAGAGCCGTCGGAGGGTAAGCATAAGCAGTGAGACCCGTCCAGTTTATGTTCAGAGCATCTATGTCCCAGGCCTTTGGGTCTGGGATGGGAGACACGTACAGAGTGAGTTTGTGGTTCAGATGAGTGGCAAACAGTTCTACATGAGGGGTGAACACTTCTGGCAGATCTGTTTGAACACCTTTGGATGCAGTGACCATTCTGTTGACTGCACTTGGTTGGACCTGGACAGGAGGTTGGCCATCACATTCAGACACCCTGGAATGTGTCTGGCTTTTAACGTTATGTGATAGCGGTGACACCATGTCATGATCTTCCACAGGAGAGAGCACATCTCTACTGAGTGAGTTCCTCCTTGTTTGTTTATGTGGCTACCAGTGTCGAGTTGTCCGTTGCAACTAGAACTGTTTGGTTCTGGCACTGGTCCTTGAAATTTCGAAGGGCCAGTGAGACCGCCTTCAACTCTAGGACGTTTATGTGTAGCCTTTTTTCCTGGTCTGACCACAGACCCTTGGTAGAACTTTGATCTAAGTGAGCGCCCCAACCTTCGTCTGTAAAGAGTTGGATACTGTGGTCTTTGGGATGAAGGTCTGAGCCTTTCATCACGTTTGCAGGATTCTGCCACCAGTCTAGGTGTGCAGAAATGGCATCTGTCCAAGGAAGGAGGTTGTCCAGTGACTGAGGATATCTCCAATGCTCCTTGAGATGAAACTGAAAGGGCCTCATGTGAAGACGTCCCTCCGGGACCATCTTCTCCGCTGACGCAAGCAACCCAATTAGCGACATCAAACATCTTGCAGTCAAAACATGCTTTGACTTGAGCCGTAGGATCAAATCCTGAAGTTTGAGCCATCTCTCTTGAGTGGGTTTTACAAGGGCTGAATCTAGATGGTATTCGTAGCCCACGAACGAAAACACCTGAGTAGGTTTCAGTTCTGATTTTTCCTGATTTATTATCCACCCCAAGGACTGGGTTAGGTCTACCACTGCCTGTGTGTTCACTTGGGTTTCTTCCTGAGACTGGGACCTGATCAGCCAGTCGTCCAGGTATTGGTGAAGTCTGAGTCGTCTGGAGAGGGCCATGAGCTTCACTTCCTTTACGATCATTGTAAAGACCTGGGGGGCTGTGGCTAGTCCGAAAGGAAGGGAGGTGAACTGGAACACCTGTGACCTGTGGCAAAACCTTAGGTATTTCCTTGAGTTTGGGTGGATGGGGATGTGAAGGTAAGCGTCCGATAGGTCTATCGACGATACCTATTCCCCTGGAACCAGGGAGGTCCTGATGGACTCTGGAGTTTGAGCCTGCTTAAGTCTATTACTGGCCTCCACCTTTGTTGAGGCTTGGGGACTAGAAACAGGCGACTGTAAAACCCGAGAGATTTTACATTTTCCACCCTTTCGATAGCGTTCTTTGACAGAAGAGACTGGATACAATCTGCTAGAGCTTGGTCTTTTTGAAGGGTCTTGTATTCTGACAGAATCAGAGGAAATCTGACCAAGTTTGGTTTTGAGAGGAATAGCAGTACGTAGCCATTGGTGATAATGTTTAACACGTTTGATGAACATTTGTTTGTTTGCCAGTCTCTCCTGAAAGAACGGAGGCGACCTCCTACTGGTGGACTGAGGGAGGCTTTGGAGGAGTCATTGGGAAGAGGGGTTTCCACGCCCTCTTCCCCTATTGTGGGGTCGAAAATGACCCCTGGAGCCTCTGAAGTTTGGTTTTCCCCTGTTGGAGGAAAACAATTGGTTACTGCTTTAAGAGGAGTTGCCCCCATAGGGACGTTTCCTGTAGGAGCCTCTTTTCTTGTGGGGACCACGAAAGGGCTTGTTCTGGTAGGGTCCGAAACCCTGAGAATCTTTTGAGGTGCCTTTTTTAAGAAGGAAGTCTTCGCCTTCCTTGACTAATTGAGACTTGAACAAGGAAGGCGGCCAAAAGGACGCATTCCTGAGTTCCTGACGTCTTGTCTCCCCTAGGTGTGGTTGTAAACAGGGTCATTTCGGCTTCGCGCCTAAGTAAGCCAGTGTTGCCCATGGAATATAACTCCCTCTGGAGTATATGAGCAAGGGATTTGCTGAGGCAAGTCAAGGCCCTGTGCTGGATAATAAGTGTCTTGTTCCAAATATCCAGGTATTCACAGGCTTTCTCGTATCCACGCTTTGCTACCTTTTCAGGGTCGGCACCTTTTCTAATTTGCGATTTGACCTTCTTGAAGGTCGACTTCAAATTATGCAGACACTTTTCCAGAATGGAATTGCAGGAAGAACAAGTCTTGGCAAAGGTGGTAGTAAAGTTAAGTGTGGAGATATTTTGTCTTGCCTGGTGTTCCAATTCTTTGAGAATTGATAGGGGAACCTTGCCCATAGGGGCCCCAGAGGGCTTAGGAGAAATACAGATCTTGGCAAAGTCTGTATTTAGTTCTTGAATCTTGTCTTCATAACAAGGTTGTCCCACCTTGTACCACTTGGCAGTGGAAGGAGGAGCTTTAATGTATTTACCCTCAGGTAAATTTGCTGCTTGAAAATCTTGGTCAAATTTATCAAAGGCGTCTTTGATAACAGAGTTCAGAGGCAGCATAGAAGAAGGGCCTCTTGGCCTGAGCTCCTGCCTGCCTTTCTCATCGTCAAGGCCCATGACCGCAGTAGAAGACCTGGGTAAGGAGTCCCTAGGGTCTGGAAGTTTGAGGATACGCCTAAAGGTATCCACCTCCTCTGAATACTGAGAGGGGATGTCAGACAGAGCTACTTCCCTGTAGTAAGGAGGGTCTGGGTCATGTTGAGGATGGCCTTGATCAGTGTAGGTCTTCCCAGAAGGATTTGGAGACCTATGTCTAAGCTCAGAGGACTGATCCTCCTCTGAAGAAGAAGGTAAATATCCGGACCTAGATTTGTGTTTTGATTTATCAGTATGTTTCTTGGCTCTGCTAGGGGCAGGCCGAGGATCGTCAGATTAATCAGAGTAGTGGTCCGAGGCAGAGCTCGGGACCACATCATACTGTTTGAAAGAGTGAGAAGACTTTTTTGGTTTAGCTGAGGGCAACCTCGAGGGTTCCTCGACAGAACTAACATTGTGACCCGAGGCGTCATTGACGCGACTAGAATGATAGTCGAAGCGTGGAGGTAAGGCTGGGCCATAATCAATGTCCATCGACTCGACAGGATTAGTACTCGGGGGGTCCAGACGAGTATTAGATGGGCCAGGTTTTGAGGCCGAAGTGGAGGTCTGATCTACCTCCACTTGTGAAGAAGTCTTATGGAGAGATTTTTGAAAATCTTCTCGAAGGGACTTCATTGCCTCTAAAATATTTGCCTGGAAAGCACCCATCTTTTGGTCTAGTTGAATGTCTAGCCGAGATCCCAAGGATTTCTCGAGCTTTGTTTCTAATTTTTGCTATAAAGCAGTGCCTGGAGTTGGTGGGACAGTTTTAGCTGGAGTTTTTAATGATAAAGCCTCGAAGGCAAGAGGTTGAGGGCGAGGCGGGGAAGTAAACAAATGGTCAGCAGCACTCTTGAGGTCTGCTTGTGAGCCCGCAAAGGATTCTACAGAATTATCGCCCAATAAATCTAATCTTGATTATTTTTGTCAGATTTTTGTCAGGTTTTTTAACATATCTCTTTCTATGAGTGATCTTAGTTGTTCTTCCGAAAAGGAAGCACAAATATCACAAGGTGAGATAAATGTGACACAGGGATCATCTCCCTTACCTGCCTCTCTGCAGGTAGGACAGTAATTATGAGTGTCGAAAGCATGACAAAAATGATGGCATTTAGATGCACAGGGTTTGTCTTTATTGGATTGGTGTGAAGACATGTTCAAACGCAATAAAAGAGGTAACACACAATCACATAAAAGCCTAGCCGAGGCGAAAACTCACAACAGGTATAAAAGAAAAAAATACTTATCCGACTGGACGGAAAGTTATGTAATACGTGCTTTACAGATTAATAAACCAAATGGCTGAAAAAAGACATCCAACAATCAAAATGAACTGAGATATAAGTAGAAAATGGCAGAAAAACTTCACAAGATATTCCAATATGGCGGCGGCCAACAAGAAAGGAGAAGACAAATGGGGTAGGTCACGTGATGACAACCTGAGGCTATGGCCAACAATAATTGTCTTTTTTTCTTAGACGTTGGCCGGGCCTAGCGGCCATCCGAGAACAGCATTCAGTCCCACATGGTAAGCTATTGTAGCGTAATAAAATTTGTATTGCGTTAATACATCATACCCAATGGACAATTGCTGAATAACTACCGCTTGGCTGGTGGGTAAGGGACTTTAAGTGAACTCACAAAAAATTCCAAGCCCACGTTGACACAGAGTTAGGAAACCTGTAGGCCCATCAGTCAGTTACTAGTCGCCCGGTTACCGGGGGCACACTTTTTTACAGACCTGCTCTGAGGTAGGGGAAGAGAAGAATGAGTTCAGTACCAGGAAATAAACCTCCAGAAGGAAGCACATCGCAGGCTTTTTTTTTCTGAATATGCACAATATATACATATGTACAAATCTCATCAGTTAGTAAGGGCTACTAGTGAATCTCCTAAGCAGTCACTACCAAAACACGAAAACCTCTGAATCAGCCCAAGTCACATCCTTCAGATTAAACTGTGTAAAGGTGTTATGTGATTTCCAATGGCAGACTGATCACCACTGTTCTAAGGAAAACTCCAGAATGGAAGGCCTTAGAAGCAACAAAAGGCCCTAACATCTTAGGCTTTAACTTGTTGTGAGGTGAGGGCCTCCTGATTACACAGATCATATCATAGAGATAGTGGCAGGGGAGATATCTTTTCAAAAACCTTTCTTGAAAGAGGCAAGACCAGCTCCTTTGTCAGCCTGAAGGTCCTACCCAAAGAGTAGCACCAGGCTCTGACTGGATACAGGGACCTGTCACCTTGAGTGACTTGTTCACAGTTGGTACCAGGGCTGGAATTACCACCGGGGCCAGCTGGTTCTCGGACAGAAAGCTAATTAAGGGGTAAGAGACACCTTGGACCAGTCTGACTAGTGGCTGATGTTCTCACTCTGCCAAGCACGGATCTCAATCCATTTGCCTGAACCCGAAGTTAAGAGGACAGTCGTGAAGGTCAAAGAGGACTGATCCTCCTCTGGAGGTCAAAGACTTCAAGAGGCCTCTCTAAAGGGATCAAAAATAGCCTCTGTCACCTTGTGAAACACCGGGGACAGGTTCCAGGCAGGATGCCCTTCCGATCCTTAGGTTTGTCTATGTGGAACTATCCAGGAGACGAGTGAGATTCTTATCTTGCTGACATTAATGGGTAAATTTCCCAATTGTGTGCAATGGCTGATCTGTGGCCGTTGATGATGCTTGGCTGAGGCTTCCTGTCCTGGAACAAAGGAGGAAGTCTGCTATGGACTTTATAGGGGGTACCCTGAAAGTCCACCTGATTACTTTGGCACCACTTTGTAAAATGGTCCACTTGCCTCATGCACTGATCTGGTTGAGACTCTTGAGGAGCCTCAATTTCTGCTAACACTGCTTCAAAGAATTCCTGCTCCTTAGTAGCTGAAGTTCTAGGAGTTACACGTGGAGATTCCGGTTTGACAGATTCCTGTGAAGAATCTGACTGAATGGTTGAGTCAGCAGGTTGGGCAGGCACAATGGGATTTGGCTGGACATGGCCACTAGGTCCTAAAACCAAGGCATGCTGGGCCACCCTGGAACAATCAGAATGATTCTCTTGCATGGGTAGTGGTGCAACTTCTCCACCCATTGCCCAATATGGCTACTAGTGGGAAGGCATATGGGTTCAGATCCTCCCTTGGCAGACCGAGTGTATCCACTGCCCGTGCTTAGGGGTCTAGCACCGGTAATACAAGCTGAGGCAGTTTGTTGTTAAACCTGGTGGTAAACAGGTCCACCTGGGGCTGGTGCCACCAGAAGCATATTGCTTGGAAGACCTCTAGCAGGAGGGACCATTCTGTCTGAATGGTCAGACCTAGACAGGATAGCTTGTTGCTATGACATTCAGCTGGCCTGGAAAAGTGCTGGGCTTGAGTCACCTGTTTCCTGGAGCACCAGGTCAGGATTCTCCATAGTAGGACACAAAGAAGGCCCGACTTCATCCCCCCTCCTTCTTTATACTGGAAACCACCATGGTATTGTCTGTAGTTATTGCAGCAATATGTTCAAGCAGAGGTCTTGGAACTCCTTTAGGGCCCAAAGAACACCTTAGTTCCAGACAGTTTATGTGTAATTGTTTTCTGGAAGGACCAGGTTCAGCTTTCAGTGTGTTCCCCTAAATGAGCACTCAACCTTCTTTTGATGCGCCTGTAAAAATTGGGAGAGTATATTTAAGTGGGTGTAATGGTGGACCTTGGCACACATTGTCATCCTACAGCCACCATTTATGATGGGGTGGAGTGAACTGGGAACAGGGATCACCTTTTCTAGTGATTCTGGTACCCTCTAACTTATCTTTAAGTGTCACTGTATCAGCCTAATGTGCAGGCAACCTGGGTGGACTTGCTTCTCTATGGCTGTAGTAACCCTTTCAAAGAAACCAGCTGCCGGACCGGGCATGTGTGTTTTGAAAGCCGGCAAACAGGTTATAATCTTGGGGGGGAAGCTCAGCTGGGTGGCCAGTCTAATTGGTGTGAGGTCTGATAAGGGAAGGTTGACTGGTGGGATGTTGGGACCAGTCTTTGCTTTGACAGTCTTACTCTTATCTGTAGCCACTTTCTGACCAGCTAGGAGGTCCTGAAAATAGGCTGGCTGATTGGTCCAGTAGATATTGAGACACTGTCATCTCACCGGGAGCAGTGACTTGTCTAAGAATTCCTCTGTAACCAGTTTCCTTAGGCAGCAACTGGTTGGCCTAAATGGCAACTTGGACCCTTTAAAAACTTCTGGTGGTCTGTTAGCCAGTCCTGTAGACCTGCCCACTACGAGGTCCTAACCAGTTATAGGTGAAGCAATGCTCTGTAACCGGTTCCTGGTAGCTTCACAGTTCTGCGAAAACTCACTGGAGCTGGCAGAACTGGGTGAATTGGACTACTTCTTAGCAGGGGTAGGCTTATATGAAAAAACTGCCTTCTTCCTGTCCGTAGTGGAATCAGCAGATTTTCTCTGTAACCGGCAAAACTGGTAAGCTGGAGCTTCTCTGTAACTTTCATATTTTTAAATGTAAAATACATTTTTATGAAGAAAAATGTATATACCTACCATATGAAAACACTTGGGTTATGGATGGCTTTGGCGTCCAGTGACCGCCACGTACACCATACATAGAATTTAAAATATGAGGGGAGACCCTCTTTAAATCCATATACTTGCTACCCTTTGACCCCTGGTGACCTAATTCACTCTGCCATGCGCATTAATACTGAAATAGTTCATTCTTTTTGTGAATAAACATAAATGCTGGAAAAAGGTCTTTTTGAAATGCGGGGCTGGCGGGAGGGTGATTCGCTGTTTTCATATGGTAGGTATATACATTTTTCTTCATAAAAATGTATTTTACATTTAAAAATATGAAATTTTATTTCATAAAAATGTAATATACCCTACCATATGAAAACACTTGGGTTGAATGCCCACATGGAAGGATGCTGGGAAAAAGACAGACTGAGGAAAACCACCCTAAGGTTAAATTGCATAAAGAGGATACTTCCTGGTGCAATTGAACCCAAAACCTCTGTGCTGAAGAAGTAACTCTACTGAGTTAAATGAGTAGAATTAACCACTGCAAGAACTCCAGCACTGCTGTCTACACCCTATTAGGTCAGCTCAAAGGAGAGGGCATAAATATGCCACTGTGCTCAAAATAGGAACATGCCAAGTGGCACTAAGAAGCACGGTTCTGAAAATGGAGATGAAGAACAGATTCCCTAAAAGGGAAATGCCACCCCCCTTTTTCTGAAACTAAAAGTTTCAGATGGAATTAAATTTAAGTGGAAAAGCGAGAAAATTGGCTGAGTGAAAACAAAGTCCACTACACTTAAGAAATCATAAAGATTCTAAGTGCAACATCTCCAAATGAAAAATAAGTGAAGAACAGGAATTCCGAGAGGAATCCCCCATGATGTAAAGCAGTGGAATACCACCTAAAAGACCAGAAATTGGCCTGGGAAAAACATCATGGGCCTTCACAAGAAGTGGAACAGAGTTTGAGGGAATAAAGTAAAAATGCTAATGCAAACAGGTATTGTCTGAGCAGCAATATCACCCTCTTTGGACTTCAGAAGAAAGACAAAGAAGAAATCCTTCTTAAGAGAGTCAGAATAGTTAGACAGTATCTAAAGGATCTGACAGAAAGGAAGGAATTGTCCTCTAAGTCATCCTGACTAAGACAAAAAAGTCAAAGCAGGAAGAGCCTTCTGAAGGAAACTGGCTTAAGCCAGGAAAGTAAGATCTGACTTAAGAATGACTTAGGCCACCCCTAGAGAGTGGTATCAAAATCACTCATTCTCATTACCTTGAAACAAGGGTACAGTAAGAAAGACTGTCTAATATGTGAAAAACTTGGCTCAACAAGAGAAAGGGTTCAAAAGGAGCCTTGGTGAGAGCCTGCAGAACCAAGGTTTAAGTACCAAGCAGGTAGGTGACGACTACCCTTATCCTGGACTTAAAGAAGCTGTAAAAGAGTCTATGCTCCTTAAAAGAACCCAACTCCTAGTACTACATGGAGAGAGCTGACCTGTCTCCCTATTGCCTGAGGGAAAAGTTCCTTAATAGGAAAATCCAGCAATGAAAGAGACAGTTGAAGCATGGCAGAGAGGCCATGTTTCTCACAAGTTTTTGAAGCAGTTCCACCTTGCTTCATAGACAGTATCAGAGGATCAAAAATCCTCCTGGACACCTCCTCAGAACATTCTTCTGTATGGAGACTTCAGCCACAAGGCATGTGAAGGAAGGAACTCCATAAAATAAATAACCTGCAAATGAGGTTGTTACAGAAGAGTTAGAGGAAGAGCCACTGGCTTTTTTAAGGAGACCTTGAAGCCAAACCTTGGTTTGCCAAGGAAGGCGACAAGAAGCATCCTACAGCCCTGATAGTTGACTAACTGAGACCACTAGTGGCCAAAGAGCTGAAGGAGGAAAGGAGAAAACAAGTACTCCGGACCAAATGAACACCAGGGCATCTGTTGCCAGAGCCTAAGGGTCTAGCACAGGAGGCACATGCAAGAGCAGCTTGTGATTGAATCACATGGCAAAGAGATCTAAATCAGATGTGAAGTCTGAGACAACCAACTGATGATTCAAAAGTAGAGACTACTCCATATGAAGGGTCTAATAAGACCTCCAGAGAAGGTCTGCCAAAGATTTATGCCCCTGGAACATGAGTAGGTGGAAGAACAGACTTGTTCTTGTGGAAAAAATGGTGCCAAAAGAGTGACACATGTTCCAAGAGTGCAAGCCCTCTTGAAATAAAAGAAAGCACAGACAACAGTGTTGCCTGAGACTATCTAAAGTGAAGAACAAATGTCCTGAGAACAAGACATCCATGCTGTCTGAGGCTGTATGGATGATCCTTTGATGAAAGGATAATACAGGAACAAAAGTCTGAGAGCAGAAAAGTGCAGCTAAGAACTCTAGAAACTGATGAGCAGATTGGACTGCTACAGCAAACTTGGATCTTATGTGATCCAGAGTACAACAAGAATTCAACAGAATTGTACTGTGTCACCAGCTTTGGTTAAAGACTGAAGCGGATGAAATTCAAAAGGACATAACTTATGCCAGATAGACAAAAATAGTTGACGTGCAGCATTTCTGCAAATCCAGACCATCTTTAAGGACTGAGTCATGGTGAAGCCCCACCTTGTTGAAAAATATAACTTAAACTGGTAGTCATATGACCATACAAATTAATGCATTGTGCATTGTCCTGTCTTGTCTGCTTCCTCTCTTCATGGAGGAAAGAAGGACTTATATTTGTTCACATCCTCTCTTTATGGAGGAAAGAAGGGCTTATATTTGTCCGCCATTTTGTGGGAGAGCAAACAAGCAAGATCATTGTCTATCAATTCTGCACTGATAATCCACTAGTAAAGCACGCTCAGCTAGTCATAATACATGCAAATGCATTGTACAAGATGGGTCATGTCTTGTCTGCCTCAGCTCTTCATTGAGGAAAGAAGGACATCTATTTGTCCACCATTTTGTGGGACAGCAAACGAGCATTGTCTAATCTTGTGGAGTGTTAGGTCACTTTACCATACAGGTTTCTTCAGGACTTTTTATATCCACAATGGATAAACAGAAAAAACTGTTGCCACGGCAACACTAGCTGCCTGATATTGCTGAAAAAGCTAACCAGCTCCTATTCATGCAGGGGTTTGGAATGCAAAAAATCCACAGAAATATAAGTCAAAGAAACAGAAAAAAGTGTTGCCATTGTTGCCAGGTGTTACCGAAAAACTAATCAGCTGAAATCAATGCAAGGGTTTGGAATGCAAAGATACCCGAGAAAAATTTTTAAGCCCAAGAAACATAAAAAAGTGTTGCCATGGCAACACTTGTTGCTAGGTGTTGCTGAAAAGCTAATCAGCTGCCGTCTGTGCAGGGGTATGGAAAGCAAAGAACCCATAAAAATATTTACAAGTCCAAGAAACGAAAAAAAGTGTTGCCATGGCAACACTTGTTGCCAGGTGTGCCAAAAAACTAATCTGCTCCAGTCTGTGTAGGGGTATGGAAAGCAAAGAACCCATAAAATATTAATAAGTCCAAGAAACAGAAAAAAGTGTTGCCATGGCAACACTTGTTGCCAGTTATCGTTAAAAAACTAATCAGCTCCAATCCATGCAGGGGTTTGGAATGCTAAGAACTCCCCAAAAGATATTAAAGCCCAAGAAACGTGAAAAAGTGTTGCCACGGAACTTGTTGCCAGATATTGCCAAGAAAGCAATCACACACAAACTCTCATGCCATTAAACTTCCACACCAAATTTAGCTGAGACACATAAAATACTGTACCTGTAAATGAGCAGCAATGAAGGGTGATTCAGATGAAAACTAAAAATAATATCCATGACCAGCAGGATGGATATAATAATTAAAATAAGTTGTAACCTTAAACTTACTTTTTTAACTTTCAGGTTACAATAAAGATCCTGTTTTGGTCTAGACACATGTACATGTTTAATTTAAATGAAAAACTCTAACCTATCACTTTAATATTGCCAAAACATCACACAAATTTGTCCTAACCTTAAACTGAATGTAAGTCAATGTAAATGTTAAGAGTTTAAGTTCATGTTAACCATGTAGACTCTGTTCAAGGCTACTTATAGTCAAAATTTAAATGTGCTTAAAATCTATTGCACATAATTTAAGATATTATCCAAAATTTTAAAAGAAAAGTAATTATAATTATGCCATTACTGAGAGTTAAAGGTCACCTCAATGTAGTCTCAGGGCATTTCTGCAACATCAGTTACATGTACCTGTAAAATATAGATCAAATATGTCATGCCATTTTGGTATACTTTGTGGAATCATAGAAAAAGTTGAGCTCAGTAACATTCTTTTACACATGGGAGTTTAAGGTCACCATAAAATAGGGCACACCTTCAGGACTAGATACATCAACATACCAAATTTAAATTAAATCTGTCATGCAGAATTGAAATACTCTCCAGAAATTGAAAAACTTAAATTCAATATAGTTATATTATCACTAGGAGTTTAAGGTCACCTTAAAGTGGGCCACACCTTGATCAGTTACATCCACGTACCAAATATGATTTGAATCTGTGAAGCCATCTTTAAGCTATTGCCCACAAATTGCAAAAGTAAAATTCAATATAAATGTGTTATAAATGGGAGTTTAAGGTCATCTTAAAATAGGGTACATGTCGATGACCAGCAACACCCACATGCCAAATCTGAATTTCATCCTACTTGCAATTTTTGACATATTTTCCAGAAACAAAGTGTGATGACGATGCTGGTCCTATAGGTGATCCATTACAGCTGAGTGACCCCAAACTATTACAACCTTAAACTCATAAGTTTCTAAAATATCAGCAATTTATTGTGACCTTACATATACATGCAAAACTTGAATGAAATTTCTTGAGTTACCTTCAGTATACGCTATGAAAAAGTGAAAAAAACTTAAACTCAACATAATTCTTTTATACATGGGAGTTTAAGGCCACCTTAAAATAGGACACACCTTCAATACCATCAACAAATTTTTGAGATACTGTCTGGAAACTGAAAAACTTAAAATCAATATAAGTATGTTACTAGTGGGAGTTTAAGGTCACTTTAAAATAGGACACACCTTGAAAACCAGTTACAACTACATGCCAAATTTGAATTGAATTCATCAACCCATTTTTGAGATACTGTCTGGAAACGGAAAACCTTAATCTTGATATAAATATGTTACTACTGAGAGTTTAAGATCACCTTAAAATAGGGCACATCTTGAGGACCAATTACATGCACATGCCAAATCTGAAGTTAATCCATCATGCCATTTTTGAGATACACTCTGAAAATGAAGTGTGGCAACGATGCTGACCATATTTGTCCTCCAACATAGCTGCTAGTGACACCAAGGTAATGCAACCTTAAACTCATAAGTTTATCAAATATCAGGAATTTACTATAACCTTACAAAAGAGATTTTTTCTTGTGTAGACAGATGTACGTGATGAATATCAAAGATTAAAGTCTTAACTAGAAAAATGATTTTGCTAACAAAAACTAAGCGTCCCAAAAAGGTTCACCGCAATATAATATACAGTAGAAAAAGGTTTTTGAAAATAAAAACATGCAGTGCTGAGAGAAGAAGTGAAAGTTAAGCAGACAGTGTGGAAATTCATGCATTAACATGAAAGAAAAATTTAAGCTTTATTTTGTTTTCTATGGTCATAAATTGCGAAAAGTTAATTGAATTAAATGCTCTGGCTAAGAATGCATAAAGCATCAATGCTTATAATAGGTCGAAAGTTACACCATAAAACTACTTAATTAAAGAGTAACAGTGCTTTATAAATGCCATATATCTATTTACATTTTAGAAAAAGGCATAGTAAAATGTGAGCCTTTAGAAAGGCAAGAAGTTTATGACACAATACTTTGAACACATCTATCTGGTAAATCTGACCAGCTATCTAGACTCTTCACATAAGGTTTCCCAATACCTCTGAATACATTGTAAATCTCTAAAAGCAAGAATAAAATAGATATAAGGCAAAAACACAAAATCGGCTATTTGATGAATTCAGTTTGATCCATAAAAGGGGTGGGGTTGGGGGCAGGGGGTAAATCTGACTAGCTATCTAGACTCTTCACATAAGGTTTCCCAATACCTCTCAATACATTCTAAAACTCTAAAAGAATAAAAGAGATAAAAGGCAAAAACACAAAATCGGCTATTTTATGACCCCAGTTTGACCCATAAAAGGGGTGGGGGTTGGGGGCAGGGGGTAAATCTGACCAGCTATCTAGACTCTTCACATATGGTTTCCCAATACCTCTTAATACATTCTAAACGCTAAAAGCAAGAATAAAGGAGATATAAGGCAAAAACACAAAATCAGCTATTTTATGACCCCCAGTTTGACCCATAAGGGGGGGTCCGGGGGTAAATCTGACCAGCTATCTAGACTCTTCACATATGGTTTCCCAATACCTCTTAATACATTCTAAAGCTGTAAAAGCAAGAATAAAGGAGATAAAAGGCAAAAACACAAAATCGACTATTTTATGACCCCAGTTTGACCCATAAGGGGGGATGTGGGGGTAAATCTGACCGCCGGCTATCTAGACTTATCACATAAAGTTTCCCAATACCTCTTAATACATTCTAAAGCTCTAAAAGCAAGAATAAAGGAGATAAAAGGCAAAAACACAAAATCGGCTATTTTATGACCCCAGTTTGACCCATAAGGGAGGGTCTGGAGGTAAATATGACCGGCTATCTAGACTCTTCACATATGGTTTCCCAATACCTCTTAATACATTCTCAAGCTCTAGAAGCAAGAATAAAGGAGATATAAGGGGAAAAGATGAAATTGGCTATTTTATGACCCCAGTTTGACCCCTACAGGGGGGTCGGGGGGGAAATTTGACTTGCTTTTTAGACTCTCCACATATGGTTTCCTACTACCTCCCAATACATTTTATGGCTCTAAATGCAATACTTAAGAAGATAATAGGCGGGGGGGGGGGGGGGGGGGGGGGGTTCACATTAATTTTAAGCTTTCTGATTGGTACCTGTGAGAAAATCACTCATAAATCGGTCAATTTTCATCAGATTGCTCCCAAAATCTAATCAGCTCACGTTTTTGATAGTATAAACATGTGTATGAAGTTACAAGCCTCTGTGGTCAGTAGATTTTCCTGAACTGCGATGACGGGTGGGTGTACCTGAAAAAACTATTTTTTAATCATGTGACCTTGATAAAGATCAGAGGTCAAATTTAAGCATGTGGAAAAATTTTCCCCTGCCTAAGGTATATAACCGCCAAATATGGTTAAAAAGCTTGCAATAATAAGGGAGATATTCAAGGGAGACCATAATGCGGCGGCGGCGGCGAGGAAACTGACGCGAAACCAAATAAGCGCCCTTTCAGGGACGCTTAAAGGGACGCTTAATTAGCACATCAAATATCTTTCAAACACCAAAAATTGTCCCAACCTTAAACTCAAAATTAGTTTGCAGATGTGAGGGAGTTGAAGGGAATCTTTTCCTGTAGCTTTTCTTCATGGTTTGTTACATCCACAACTTGAAAGATGCTAAGAATTGCAGTGTTTGAAATACTGTTGAAAAATTGCCACACTTAAAGTGAATATAATTCTGTTATTACTGGGGGTTTAAGGTCACCTTATTGAAATGCACTTACCTGTGGCCAGTTACATATACATGCAAAATTTTAATGAAATTTCTCAAGTTATTTCCAGTATACTCTATTGAAAAATAATGTAAACTCAATATAACCTTTTAATACATGAGAGTTTAAGGTCACCTTAAAGTAGGGCATACCTTGAAAACAAGCACATGCCAAATTTGAATTGAATCCATCAACAAATTTTTGAGATACCGTGCGGAAACAAAAAACCTTCAAATCAATACAAGTATCTTACTACAGTGAGTTTAAGGTCACCTTAAATAGGGCACACCTTGTGGAAAAGTTTCATCAATATGCCAAATTGGAATTTAATTCATCAAGACATTTTTGAGATAGTCTCTGGAAAGTAAGTGTGAAGACTA
Organism: Sabellastarte sp. h YS-2021; assembly: GCA_964017235.1. NCBI lineage: Eukaryota > Metazoa > Annelida > Polychaeta > Sabellida > Sabellidae > Sabellastarte > Sabellastarte sp. h YS-2021. The sequence continues at coordinate 63,285,053 of OZ024929.1, read as the reverse complement.
CTCTGACCATGTATGTCTTCCATCAAAGATGTTAGTGACACAAATTAATGCAACCTTAAACTCATTAGTTTATAAAATATTAGCAACTTACTATAACCTTACAAAAGAGACCATTTTTGGTGGATATATATGAACATGATGAATATCGATGCAAAAAGTCCTAATTAGCATATAAAATATCTTCCAAACACCAAAAATATTGCCCAACCTTAAACTCAAAGTTTGTTTGCACTGCTGTATGTTAGCGAGTTTAAGGTAATCTTTTCTTGAAAGTTCTGTTCAAGGTTTGTTACATCCACAACTGAAATGCCAACATAGGTTTGTACAGGTTACTCTTGTACTACCCTGCGAGTCAAATCGCTGTATCTCATACGGCTTTCAAGATATTCACACTTTCTCATTTACTTTTAGAGATAATTCGCAGTTACTCATTTTGAGTAGGTGAGTAATTAGCTATGGCTCTGAAACTTCACCATGTGAAAGCTCTTCCAAAAGTAGGTGAATGAGTTATTTGAGAAAAATTGGCTATCTGCAATACTTTTAAGAGATAATTCGCATTTACTCATTTTGAGTAGGTGAGTAATTATCTACGGGTCTGAAACTTCACCATGCGAAAGCTCTCTCAAAAATAGATGAATGAGTTATTTGATAAAAATTGGGCCTCCGCAATAGTTTTAGAGATAATTAGCATTTACCCATTTTGAGTAGGTGAATAATTAGCTACGGGTCTGAAACTTCACCAAGTGAAAGCTCTCCCAAAAGTAGGTGAATGAGTTATTTGAGAAAAATTGGCTATCTGCAATACTTATACAGATAATTCGCATTTACTCATTTTGAGTAGGTGAGTAATTAGCTATGGCTCTGAAACTTCACCATGTGAAAGCTCTTCCAAAAGTAGGTGAATGAGTTATTTGAGAAAAATGGGCTATCTGCAATACTTTTAAGAGATAATTCGCATTTACTCATTTTGAGTAGGTGAGTAATTATCTACAGGTCTGGAAGTTCACCATGTGAAAGCTCTCCCAAAAGTAGATGAATGAGTTATTTGATAAAAATTGGGTATCAGCAATACTTTTAGAGATAATTAGCATTTATTCATTTTGAGTAGGTGAATAATTAGCTATGGGTCTGAAACTTCACCAAGTGAAAGCTCTCCCAAAAGTAGGTGAATGAGTTATTTGAGAAAAATTGGCTATCTGCAATACTTATAGAGATAATTTGCATTTACTCATTTTGAGTAGGTGAATAATTAGCTATGGCTCTGAAACTTCACCATGTGAAAGCTGTTCCAAAAGTAGGTGAATGAGTTATTTGAGAAAAATTGGCTATCTGCAATACTTTTAGAGATAATTCGCATTTACTCATTTTGAGTAGGTGTGTAATTACCTACGGGTCTGGAACTTCACCATGTGAAAGCTCTCCCAAAAGTAGATGAATGAGTTATTTGATAAAAATTGGGTATCCGCAATACTTTTAGAGATAATTCGCATTTACTCATTTTGAGTAGGTGAGTAATTAGCTATGGCTCTGAAACTTCACCATGTGAAAGCTCTTCCAAAAGTAGGTGAATGAGTTACTTGAGAAAAATTGGCTATCTGCAATACTTTTAAGAGATAATTCGCATTTACTCATTTTGAGTAGGTGAGTAATTATCTACGGGTCTGAAACTTCACCATGTGAAAGCTCTCCCAAAAGTAGATGAATGAGTTATTAGATAAAAATTGGGTATCCGCAATACTTTTAGAGAAATATAGCATTTACTCATTTTGAGTAGGTGAATAATTAGGTACAGGTCTGAAACTTCACCAAGTGAAAGCTCTCCAAAAGTAGGTGAATGAGTTATTTGACAAAAATTGCCCACCTGCAATACTTTTAGAGATAATTCACATTTACTCATTTTGAGTAGGTGAGTAATTCGCTATGGGTCTGAAACTTCACCATGTGAAAGCTGTTCCAAAAGTAGGTGAACGAGTTATTTGAGAAAAATTGGCTATCTGCAATACTTTTAAGAGATAATTCGCATTTACTCATTTTGAGTAGGTGAGTAATTATCTACGGGTCTGAAACTTCACCATGCGAAAGCTCTCTCAAACATAGATGAATGAGTTATTTGATGAAAATTGGGTCTCCGCAATAGTTTTAGAGATAATTAGCATTTACCCATTTTGAGTAGGTGAATAATTAGCTACGGGTCTGAAACTTCACCAAGTGAAAGCTCTCCCAAAAGTAGGTGAATGAATTATTTGACAAAAATTGGCTATCCGCAATACTTTTAAGAGATAATTCGCATTTACTCATTTTGAGTAGGTGAGTAATTACCTACGGGTCTGGAACTTCACCATGTGAAAGCTCTGCCAAAAGTAGATGAATGAGTTATTTGATAAAAATTGGGTATCTGCAATACTTTTAAGAGATAATTCGCATTTACTCATTTTGAGTAGGTGAGTAATTAGCTATGGGTCTGAAACTTCACCATGTGAAAGCTCTTCCAAAAGTAGATGAGTTATTTGCGAAAAATTGGCTATCTGCAATACTTTTAAGAGATAATTCGCATTTACTCATTTTGAGTAGGCGAGTAATTATCTACGGGTCTGAAACTTCACCATGTGAAAGCTCTCCCAAAAGTAGATGAATGAGTTATTAGATAAAAATTGGGTATCCGCAATACTTTCACAGATAATTAGCATTTACTCATTTTGCTCTTATGGTTTGTGAGATATTTGTGATTTTTCACATTTTCACTAAAAGTAGCAATAAAGTAGCCATTACTCACTTGTACATTGAGCAACAGTTGTGAAACTTCAATATGTTACAGTTCACAAAAAAGTAGATGAACAACATATTTGAGAGAAAATTGTGTAGCTGGAATACTTTTGAAGATATAAGCCATTTACTCATTATGGTTATCATTAAAACTTGACAAAGTAGCTATTACTCACTTAGCTATGGAGATACACTTCCAAACTACTGACCATGTTGTAGCTGTGGAGAAAGTAGCTGAACAACATATTGCAACAAAATACTCTAAATGCAATAGTTTGAGAGTTATAACCCATATAATTATATTAGGTAAAAATGCTATTACTCACTCAAAAGTAGGCCAAAGTTCAGCAATCCCCTTAGCATAGGACATTGTTGTACCACCCGGCGGGTCAAAAATTCGCTCGAAATTGCTCTATCTCTTACGGTTTGCGAGACATTTGTGATTTTTCACATTTTCAGTAAAAGTAACAATAAAGTAGCCACTACTCACTTGTGCATTGAGCAACAGTTGTGAAACTTCAATATGTTACAGTTCACAAAAAAGTAGATGAACAACATATTTGAGAGAAATTATGTAGCTGCAATACTTTTGAAGATATAAGCCATTTACTCATTATGGTTATCATTAAAAATTGACAAAGTAGCTATTACTCACTTAGCTATGGAGATACACTTCCAAACTACTGACCATGTTGTAGCTGTGGAGAAAGTAGCTGAACAACATATTGCAACAAAATACTCTAGATGCAATAGTTTGATAGTTATAAGCCATATAATTACATTAGGTAAAAGTGCTATTACTCACTCAAAAGTAGGCCAAAGTTCAGCAATCACCTTAGCATAGGACATTGTTGTACCACCCGGCGGGTCAAAAATTCGCTCGAAATTGCTCTATCTCTTACGGTTTGCGAGATATTTGTGATTTTTCACATTTTCACTAAAAGTAGCAATAAAGTAGCCATTACTCACTTGTACATTGAGCAACAGTTGTGAAACTTCAATATGTTACAGTTCACAAAAAAGTAGATGAACAACATATTTGAGAGAAATTGTGTAGCTGGAATACTTTTGAAGATATAAGCCATTTACTCATTATGGTTATCATTAAAAATTGACAAAGTAGCTATTACTCACTTAGCTATGGAGATACACTTCCAAACTACTGACCATGTTGTAGCTGAACAACATATTGCAACAAAATACTCTAAATGCAATAGTTTGAGAGTTATAATCCATATAATTATATTAGGTAAAAGTGCTATTACTCACTCAAAAGTAGGCCAAAGTTCACCAAACCCAAAAAATTTTGAAGAGAGTAAAGATTCATTAGGACAAGTAATTTACCAAAAATGTGTAACTGTAGTAGTTTCAGAGAAAACTGCGTGACCCACGCACGCACGGACGCACACACGTGGTGCAAATTATAATCTCCCGCCGGCGAGCCAGGCGGGAGATAAAAAACGTAAACTGGACATAAATTTTTTATATAAGGGAGTTTAAGGTCACCTTAAAATAGGACACACCTTCAAAACTAGTTACAACCACATGCCAAATTTGAATTGAATCCATCAAGCCATTTTTGAGATATTCTCCGGAAGCGAAAAAACTTAAATTGAGTTTAAGTATTTTACTAGTGGGAGTTTAAGGTCACAAAACTATACAGCACACCCCCAGGACCAGTTACATCCACATGCCAAATTTGAATTAAATCTGACAAGCCGTTTTTGAGATACTGTCCGGAATACAACATACAACGACAGACGCCGACGACGCCACAAAATTGGATGATGAAGCGATCCCTATATGCCACTCAGCATAAATGCTGGTGACACAAAAACTCCCCAACCCTGAAATAAAGCATCCATGTAAGTGGATTTAACCACTAGGGTGTTGAAAGGGAGGAATGCAAAGACATAGTTCCTGGGAAAGTACCATCTTAAAGGAACCTTCACAGAAGGATCAAAGAATGGACAATCCAGAGCACCTTTAAGAAGGAAAAATCAAAGTGTCCTGAGATAACACTGAAAAAGTGTCATGTGCAGGCGACCTTGAAGAAGTGGCTTCCAAGTGGAAGCCAGGAAAATTAAAGGTGCCTAGTTGGAGAGGAAATTAAAAGGTGATCTAAGGCAGGGAAGGATGAGCCTGAATAGACAGAACCTTGCCCCTGTGAAGAAGACCTAAAGACAGGTTAAGAACCTGGCCCAGGAAGGAGACCTGTTGTAACAACAGATCTAAATACTTCCTGCTAAGAACCACTCCAAGTTAATACTCAACTCTGAGAGAGTTGCCAAAAGAGCCTCTGACAACTATTTGGCTCTAATAAGCCAAATTTGTAGTCACATTTGCACTGAGATGCCCAACCTCAAAGCCAACTTTCTTACTCCCTTGCCTAAGGAAGTAAATCCTGAAAGGCTAGTGGCTAGGCCCAAAGGCATTGCCACAAACTGGTACACCCTGCCCAAGAGCAAAACTCTGAGCAAGAGTGAACCAAAGGAGAGAAAGAAGCCCTATAGAGGAAGAGAGGTGGTCCACTGGCCAATAAGAAGGGAGAAAATGACCAACTGATAAGTTTCCATCCTGATAGTTTGGAAAACCAGGAAAAAATCAAGTTCCAGATTCTGGAAACAGAAAGGTTGGGACCCAAACACTTCAATTGAAGTGGAAGAAATCAGTTGACCTCCCACTGGCAAGTGGAGGGATCTGGAAGTAAGAGTGAAAGTTTGAATGAAACAAACCACTCCTACCTCCTGATAAACATTAAAACAGAGGGGGAGGCTGAGGCAATTGTCCCTGCCTCTGGAAAGCATTCCACCATCAGAATGTTGGAACCTGGAAAGGAACAAAATCCCCTCAGCACTAAGTTAGAGAGAAGACTCCCTAGTTGAAAGGAGAAAAGCCTCTATTGGTTTACCTCAAGAGGCTAAAGCAGAAAGCTGAAAGGAAGCACCTTTAGTAGGGACAGAATGAAAAGCTTCTGCTTATACTGTTATATGTGAGAAAAATGTCTCTCAAGAGAGACTCCACAACAAACAGCAAGACCAAACGAGGCCCAATCTCCCCTACAAAGTGACTAGGCACAAGTGAGGGAGATGGATAAAGATATCTCTGTATCCCTGAGCAAAAAGGTCTAGAAAAGGAAATCCCAGTCCAAAAAAGCAGCCTGATTAGGCCGAGCTTTAGGCACAAAAGTGGCCAAAGGACTAAAAAATGGACTGAGAAACCAAATGTCCAATGGGGAAGCGAGATATAAGCACTGTTAATTTTGGCTATCCTCATTTGACCTTGAAAGAGGGGCCAAAGGTCAAATCTGATCACATCAAAAAATTCCTAGCCCATGCTTTCCTATAGGTTGATTTGACCTTGCAAACCTCTAGAACCAATAATAAGCGAGTTATAAGCACTTTTAAGTTTGGCTATCCTCGTTTGACCTTGAAGGAGAGTTCCAAGGTCAAATCCAACAACACCAAAAGATTTCCAGCCCATGATTCCCTATAGGTTGGATTACCATCCCAAACCCCTAGGACCAATAATTGGAAAATTTAATAGTAAATTAAATTTTTATAAGTTAATACCTTACCTAGTGGACAGATGCATTTGTCTGGCGCTCTGCCGGTCATGCCAAATGTTAGAAAAAAATGTCCTGCGCTGGGCTCTGGCCGGGACAGGTAGTGTCCTGTTCATTTGCCAGGTGGCTGTGTAGCCTACCTGCCAGTGTACTGCGCATACTCGTGCATGCGCTCTTCCTATTTTTGTTGTCTACCTTAGAAGGTCCCCTTTTTTGGCTTAGAATAGCGGGGAAGGTAGGGTGGGAATCCCCCTGTCGACTAGGTAAGGTATTAACTTATAAAAATTTAATTTACTATTAAATTTTCCATTTTATTACGTTACTATATCTTACCTAGTGGACAGATGCAGAATAACTACCCAGTGGATGGAGGGTAGTCCAGAAAAGGGGATTCCTGAGAACTCTAGGCAATAACAGGGTGGTTCCGGTAATGGTTAAATAAACCAACCTATAGGAAAACACCCTTGCTCCCCCCCCCTTCTAATAAGGTCCTTGTAACAACTCATTCCGAGTGTACAGGGGGGCGATTGAGGAAAGAACCTAGTGAGGAAGAAGAACAGGAACGGAAGGAAGAAGCCTAACCACCCCTGGAACCACTTAGGATCATGGCATTCCAGGGAAAACAAACTTTTTTTTTATACATATCTACACACTGAAAAAGGGAACTATTGTTAATCATCGTGGATCTGCTGTGCAGGCACAATGGGACCCAAATGGTACAGTTCCGAATCTGTTCAGGCCAAGTCCTTCAGATAGAACTGTGTAAAAGTGTTGTGGGCCTTCCAATGACAGGCTGAAAGGATTTGCTTTAAAGAAACCCCTCCTTGAAGGGCCTTGGAAGCCGCAAAAGCCCTAACATCATGAGCCCTATCCCTATGAAAATTGTCCAACAGACGGGTCAAGTTTTCATCCTTACTGACGTTCACCCTATCATTGCCTACCATATCCGCAATAGCTGTTCTATAGCCTTCAATGGTGCTAGGCTGGAGTTTGCTCTCCTTGAAAAGATACAAGAGAAAATCTGCAATCTGGGTCACAGAGGGCGACCTGAAGTCCACCTTGTGCGAGTCACACCATTTAACAAAAATGGACCACTTCGACTTGTAAACGGCTCTGGTTGAAAGTCTCTGAGGAGCCTTAATTCTTGCCGCCACTTCGTCATTGAACCCTTGTTCCTGAATGGCTGAGGCTCTAGGAGCCACGCATGCAGATTCAGATTGCTGAGGTTCTTGTGCAACAGTCCGTTGAACGGCTGAGTCACCAGATCCTTTTGAGGAGGAAGCTGAAAGGGAATCTGCACAGAGATTGACCAGGTCCCAAAACCAAGGCATGTTGGGCCAACCTGGAGCAATCAGGATCATTCTGAGACAGCCCTGATCCATCACTTTTGAAACCACCTGATTGAGTAGAGAGACTAGAGGAAATGCGTAAATGTCCAGATTCTCCCATGGAAGGCTCAGGGCGTCTACTGCCCAGGCTGTCGGATCCGGAACCGGTGAGACAAACTTGGGAAGTTTGTGATTGAACCGGGTTGCAAAAAGATCTAACTGTGGTTGGCCCCAGCTCGAACACAACTGATTGAATACCGGTTGAGACAGGGACCACTCTGTCTGGATCACTTGATTGTGTCTGGAGAGCTTGTCCGCAATCACATTCAAGCGACCTGGAATGTGCCTTGCCCTTAGGACTATCCCCCTGGGGTGGCACCACGACAGAAGTCTCCATAGGAGGGCACAGAGAGAGCCTGATCTCATACCTCCCTCCTTGTTGATGTAGGAGACCACAGTTGTGTTGTCCGTAGCTATCAGAACAATCTGGTCCCTGCAAAGATGCTCGAAACTCCTGAGGGCCAGAAAAACTGCTTTTAGCTCCCAAAAATTTATGTGGAGGCGACTTTCTGGTTCTGACCAAACGCCTCTTGCAGTGGAGTCCCCTAAGTGAGCGCCCCAACCTTTGTTGGATGCGTCTGTAAACACTTGCAGAGCGTGACGAAGAGGGTGCAAAGTTTGGCCTCGCAGCACATTTCTCTCGTCCAGCCACCAATCCAGGTGAGGGTGGAGAGCACGGGGAACCGGAATGATCTTGTCCAGAATCTCCGGAACACGCCAATGTCGCTTCAGGTGCCACTGAATGGGCCTCATGTGAAGCCGACCTGACCAAACTTGTTTCTCTGTCGCTGTAAGAAGGCCTATAAGGGACATGAACTGTCTGACCGTGCAAGCGGTCCGGTCCTTGATGAGTTTCACCTTCTGCTTCAGAGTTGACCACCGGTCCTGAGTGGGCCCGGTCAGTTATCAGGTCAAATCAGTAACCGACGAAGTTGAAAACCTGCTGAGGAGTCAGTTCCGACTTTTCCATGTTTACCATCCAACCCAACTCTTGGCAGAGGTCCACGATGATCCGGGTATCTCGTAGGCAAATTGCCTGGGAAGGGGCTTGCAACATCCAGTCGTCTAGGTACTGGTGGATCCTGATACCCCTTGCTTGAGCCATTAGCTTGACCTCCTTGACCACTTTGGTGAATTCCAACGGGGCCGTTGCCAAACCAAAGGGAAGGGATGTGAACTGATAATTGACCTTGTTTAGGTGAAATCTTAGGTACTTCCTGGACCTCTGGGCTATGGGAATGTGGAAATATGCGTCGCTGAAATCCAACGACGTGACCCATTCCTCTCTTTGGAGAGAGCACCGGATAGTCTCTGGGGTTTCCATCTTGAAAGTACTTGTGGCCAGGAAAAGATTGAGTTTGCTTAGGTCTAAGATTGGACGCCACTTGTTGTTGGGCTTTGGGAACAGAAAAAGTTGATTGTAAAAAGCCAGGGAAGACTTGACAACCACCTTTTCTACGACTTGTTTTTGCCTTAGAGAGGCCAGAGCTTCTAAAAGAGCCTTGCATTTGAGGGGACTTGCATATTTGCTCACAATTAAGGGAAAGCGGCTGAGTTGTGGCCTTTCCCTGAAGGGGAGTTGGTAACCATCTCTCAAAACTGACACTACTCTGGGGTTTGAACCCAATCTTTGCCAAACTTGCCAGAAGCTCTGAAGCCTTCCCCCAACACTGATCTCTGTGACAACATGAGGGACATTTAGAACAGAGGGGGCAGAAAGACAATGATTTGCACAAGAAACACCTTTGACAAACTTTATTTTTCTCAGAACATGACCGGGACTTAAGCTTTTCTTTTGCAGCTGCCCGTGAGTAGTTGCAATAGGAACACGACTGACAACATCTATACAAAATACATTTTGTTCGTAAACTTGATTCAACAAAGTCAGATCTTGAGGACTTTGTTGACATACCGAATTCAACCCTTGACTGCTGGGAGTCAGATTGGTTGGAGACACTGTAATTAATTGTCATTTATATGATTTGAGGCCTCTTGCCTTGGAAAAATGGGGGTTAGCTCTACCACGGCCTCTGCCTCTACCCCTGGATCTAGAAAACTGACGCCATGGTTGCTCCTGTTCTGACTGTCGTGAACCTCTCTGGGTCTCCCGCTTATCATAGGGCCTGAATCTGTAATTTCCCCTGCAAGTGGAGCACTGCGAGGTGCCCAGACCGGGCCCTGGAGCAACTCCAGCTGACTCACACTTATTTATGTCTTGTTCAGCAGTGTTGAGTACTGAGTCGGGGAACAGGCCATAACCAAACATAGGTGCATTCCGGAGCATATTTCAAGTGTCCGGTTTGATGCGGGGCTTCACATATTCTAGGTAAGAGTCACGGCGGAGTAAGATGAGATTGGAAAGATGCACAAAGAGGCTATCCGCCAAGTGTTCCAATGCAGTACCCATTGAAAGAGAAACATTGTGATGGAAGGCCAAAAGATCTTTAATGTCCCTAATAGCTTCAGTCACCTCCTTCGGAGCCTTGCCTTTGTTCACCTTACTGCCTAGAAATGCAACTGTGGAAGTGATACGCTCCTGCAACTCGGAGGCACAACGGTTAAACCCCACAGCACTATTAACCACATAGGTTCTTTCCCTGGCACAACGCTCACACCTTTGTAGGTACTCCTGTGAAATGGGCCTGGAAGGTGGGCCAGATGGTGAGTATGAAGCAGCCTTGATGATCCATGGAAATTGAGTGTTCACCTTAGCCTCACTGCCACTCCAACTGAACAAGTTCTTCCCTGGTCGGTGAGGTCCATCTTGTTTAATTGTGTACATTTGATACCAATGACTTTGTGACTTGGGGATCTTAATAAATTGATCCTTCTTCAGCCCGGCTGAATCTTGCGCCCTAGAAGGATATCCTTCAGCTACTGTCGTGTTAAGTTTCTCCAATTTTTGGCAAAGCCAATCATCTGGGGGCATTGAGACAGAGATCTGCGCTGGCTTTCTAGGGTGCTTCCCCTCCTCGGATTGTTTGATTTATCTGGCTCAGCTAGGTCACTCACGAAGACCGGAATATGATCCCAGCCCATAAATGAACGTATGGACCGGACAGTTTCACGAAAGGTCAAATCTTCTGTCTGTTCTTGTTTCTCTATATTATCAGAAGACACTTCCCCTTCTTCAGCTCCTGAAAAATCTTCATCTGAAAAGTCCTCATCCGACAACTGTTGCTCCGGTGGATCCCTATAGTCCTGTTCAGGAGGGAAAGTGATGTCACCGGCACCGGCAAAACTATTAGCAGCAGCAGTAGAGGTCGGTTGAATGTTCTGATGAGATGAAGGAACAGTAACAATATTTCCTGGGCCAGGCTGAGAAGCCAGTGGCAAAGTTTGTTCAGAAGGACCGGTAGATGTTAATTGTTGACTGGTAGCAGATGAAGAAACAGAGGAAACTGGTCTGAACACTGGTTCCTGCATAAAATCTCCCGGACCGGGAATGCTTGAAGCAGGGACCGGTTGATCCGGTACAACAGTGTCTTTGCTCTTGTCACCCTTAGTAGACTTGCGGCTTTTCTTTTTTGGTTTAGGCTCAGACAGTTTAATTTTGCTATCCTGCTCTGCCGGGTTCACTACCGGACCGGTAGGCTGGGCAGAGGGATTTAAGAAAGGTTGATCAGAAAGCAGAGGGTGAGAGGATACCGGTGCAGATGATTTTGGGATACTGAAGACATTTCCCCTTGATAAAAGAGCCTCAAACCTTGCAAAATGTTCTGCCCACTTGTCACTCATCTCTTCAAATTGGGCAGAAGTGACGTAAGACACCAGTTGAGAAGAGGTAGATGGAGCAGGTGCCTGCGCGGGGGGATGTGCAGTAGGATAAGAAGGCACTTGCTCTTCCAAACCTACAGAACTAATGACCGTTACGTCTTTTGGGGACACAAGAGTACCTGTCCGCTTGTCCTTACAGATCTTACATGATGATGTTGAAAGCATTTCATGCTGAGAATCAGAAAAGCCCTCACAAATAACACAAATCTGTCCCTTGACACACAGATCATCACCAACCTTTTTCTTGCGACAACGCGCGCACTTTTCATGTAAGTCAAAGGCGGCCATTGCGTGTCCGCATGTACCATGCCTCTGTCCTTTTAAGCTTCCTGGTGATGCCATGATAATGAATTATTCCAATCACAAGGGATTCTTTGTAAAACAACTCGTCTAACACACAAATAAAACAAATTTGTACACTCTGTCAAAAAATTGACTAACTCCTTTCGCGCCAAACAAAAGGAGGAAGAACGCATGCGCGAGCATGTGCAGTACACCGGCAGGTAGTCTACACAGCCACCTGGCGAATGAACAGGACACTACCGGTCCCGGCCAGAGCCCAGCTCAGGACGTTTTTTTTTCATGTTTAGCGTGACCAGCAGAGCGCCGGACAAATGCATCTGTCCACTAGGTAAGATGTATTAACGTAATGAAAAAGCAAGTTAAAAGCACTTTTAAGTTTGGCTATCCTCGTTTGACCTTGATGGAGGGGTCCAAGATCAAATCCGACCACAGCAATAGATTCCCAGCCCATGATTTCGTGTAGGTTGGTTTACCATCCCAAACCTCTAGGACCAATAATAAGCGAACTATAAGCACTTTTAAGTTTGGCTATCCTCGTTTGACCTTGAAGGAGGGGTCCTAGGTCAAATCTGACCACACCAAAAGAATCCCAGCCCATGATTTCCCATAGGTTGGTTTAGCATCCCAAACCTCTAGGACCAATAATAAGCTAGTTATAAGCACTTTTAAGTTTGGCTATCCTCGCTTGACCTTGAAGGAGGGGTCCAAGATGAAATCTGACCACACCAAAAGAATTCCAGCCCATGATTTCCTATAGGTTGGTTTACCATCCCAAACCTCTAGGACCAATAATAAGCGAGTTATAAACACTTTTAAGTTTGGCTATCCTCGTTTGGCCTTGAAGGAGGGGTCCAAGGTCAAATTGGACCACACCAAAAGATACCCAGCTCATGATTTCCTATAGGTTGGTTTACCATCCCAAACCTCTAGGACCAATAATAAGCGAACTATAAGCATTTTTAAGTTTGGCTATCCTCGTTTGACCTTGACGGAGGGGTCCAAGGTGAAATCCGACCACAGCAATAGATTCCCAGCCCATGATTTCGTGTAGGTTGGTTTACCATCCCAAACCTCTAGGACCAATAATAAGCGAGCTATAAGCACTTTTAAGTTTGGCTATCCTTGTTTGACCTTGAAGGAGGGGTCCAAGGTCAAATCTGACCACACCAAAAGATACCCAGCTCATGATTTCCTATAGGTTGGTTTGCCATTCCAAACCTCTAGGACCAATAATAAGCGAGTTATAAGCACATTTAAGCTTGGCTATCATCATTTGACCTTGAAGGAGGGGTCCTAGGTCAAATCCAACCACACCAAAAGATTCCCAGCCCATGATTTCCTATAGGTTGGTTTACCATCCCAAACCTCTAGGACCAATAATAAGTGAGTTATAAGCACTTTTATGTTTGGCTATCCTCGTTTGACCTTGAAGGAGGGGTCCAAGATGAAATCTGACCACAGCAATAGATTCCCAGCTCATGATTTCCTATAGGTTGGTTTAGCATCCCAAATCTCTAGGACCAATAATAAGCGAGTTATAAGCACTTTTAAGTTTGGCTATCCTCGTTTGACCTTGAAGGAGGGGTCCAAGGTCAAATCTGACCACACCAAAAGAATCCCAGCCCATGATTTCCTATAGGTTGGTTTACCATCCCAAACCTCTAGGACCAATAATAAGGGAGTTATAAGCACTTTTCATGACTGACAAAGAAACACCTGTGGCAGCCATCTTGTTTTTCAAAATGAGTCCAAAAATATTCCCAGTCAAGACTTTTTAATGACAAACATATCCGGCCAATTTGAGATCTATATCTATAATACCCTTTGCTCTAGGGGGCCAACAAAAGTCCTTGCTTTAAGTCGAATAAACGTCCCTGGCGGCCATCTTGTTTTTCAAAATAAGGCCAAAAATATTCCCAGGCAAGATTTTATGGTTATTAATATATCCTGCAAACTTGAGAAGGCTAGCTATAATATTTTTTTCGTTAGAGCGGTAATGGTGAAATCTTTCTACACACTGCGCCTATCCAGTGGATACAATGATTTACTCAACAGTGAGAACCTGAAAGTAGCTATTGCTCAGCTATGCCATGAGCTGCAGGTCTCAAATTTTACTATGTTATAGCTGACCCAAAAGTAGCTGAATAACATATTTACACAAAATTCCTAAATGCAATAGTTTTCAAGTTACAAGTGATTTTACTCATGATGGAAGTTACTGAAAAGTCCAAAAGTAGCTATTACTCACTCAGCTATTGAGATAGACACCTCACCATGTTGTAGCTATGGAAAAAGTAGCTGAATAACATATTTTGACAAAATGCTCTAAATGCAATACTTTTCAAGTTATAAATGATTTAGTGTTGAGTAAGAACCTCAAAGTAGCTATTACTCAGCTATACAATGAGCCACAGGTCTGGAATTTTATTATGTTATAGCTGACCCCAAAATAGGTGAATAACATATTGAAACTAAATACCCTAAATGCAATACTTTTCAAGTTATAAGTGATTTACTCAACAGTGATAACCTAAAAGTAGCTATTACTCAGCTAGTCCTTGAGCTACAGGTCTGCAATTTTACTATGTTATACCTGACCCCAAAGTAGCTGAATCACATATTTACACAAAATGCTCTAAATGCAATACTTTTCAAGTTATAAATGATTTAGTGTTGAGTAAGAACCTCAAAGTAGCTACTACTCAGCTATGCAATGAGCCACAGGTCTGGAATTTCACTATGTTATAGCTGACCCCAAAATAGGTGAATAACATATGAAACTAAATACTCTAAATGCAATACTTTTCAAGTTATAAGTGATTTACTCAACAGTGATAACCTAAAAGTAGCTATTACTCAGCTATGCCATGAGCTACAGATCTGAAATTTTACTATGTTATAGCTGACCCCAAAGTAGCTGAATAACATATTTATACAAAATTCTCTAAATGCAATAGTTTTCAAGTTACAAGTGATTTTACTCATGATGGAAGTTACTGAAAAGTTCAAAAGTAGCTATTACTCACTTAGCTATTGAGATAGACACCCAAGTTACTCACCATGTTGTAGCTATGGAAAAAGTAGCTGAATAACATATTTTAACACAATGCAAATACTTTTCAAGTTATAATTGATTTAGTGCATGATTTCATTAATTTTAATGCATTAAAATTATTTTAAAAATTCATAAAAAAATAGGGAATCTACTTGTGGTCTAGTACATATATGCAAGATATGAGAGAAATCCCTGCAATAGTCACTGAGAAAATTGTGATAAAGTGTTGAAATTTTCACACTTTTGGTGGGGGTACCTCCCTTGTAATGACTCTAGCAAACAGACGAACAGACAGATTTGCATGCCTTGAACAATTTTTCATCCTCGATGGATAAGGTATCTTTAAAAAAAACAGCATGTCTCTAGGCCTTGTAGTTTTGGAGGAGAAGTTGTTCACGCGGACGCCAACGCCGCAGAGTGACGACATAAAAATTGCACAAAATAGACAATAAATTCACCAGAAATCGAAGGAAATGGTAAATAAAATGGAGGAAAGGTGAATAAAACAGAAAAGAAGTACTCACAGAGCATCAAAAACGTGTAAATGCAGGTCTTTTGAGAGGTAGCAAAGACGCCTGTTGAGACTTCAATCGCCACAAAAAGAATGAACTATTTCAGTATTAATGCGCATGGCAGAGTGAATTAGGTCACCAGGGGTCAAAGGGTAGCAAGTATATGGATTTAAAGAGGGTCTCTCCTCATATTTTAAATTCTATGTATGGTGTACATGGCGGTCACCGGATGCCAAGCCATCCGTAACCCAAGTGTTTTCATATGGTAGGGTATATTACATTTTTATGAAATAAAACAATGTTTTCAGATAGTAAGGGTCTCCCTTATTGTCCATCTGCTTGTCCAGTAGACTGTTCCTGTAAATCAGTCCTGTAGGCTCTGTAACCAGGTTCGGTGTGGAGCGACTAGTCAATGAAGGTTGTGTAGCCGGCACCCAGTCAATAGGCTCTGTAATCGATAAGTTGGACTGTGGCAACAGCAATTCTCTATCACCAGCAAACCTCTGTAACCGGTAACCTTGTTGTCATCTCTTGACTTGAAACTGCCTTCTTGCCAGTAATGGTGCGAACAGCAGATTTCTCTGTAAGCAGTAATTCTCTGTAACTGGTAACCCTGCTGTCATCACTGAACATGTTAACTGAAGCTGCCCTCTTCTTGCCAGTAATGGTGGGATTAGCAGATTTCTGTGTCACCAGCAATTCTCTGTAACCGGCAAAAGGCTATAACCAGTGGCTGTTAGCCCTGCTGTACATCACTGCATGTGTCAGTACTGGTAGCTGTTGGACCACTTCTGCATGGTAACCCATGGATCAGCACATGTCCAGTATGGGTAAAAGCAATCCTCTGTAACTGGTAATCCTGTGTAACCAGTAGCCCTTGCTGGATTTCTGTGTGACCACAACCGGCAGTCTGAGCAGAACTGGTGCCTGTAACCCTCATCACTGACTGGTTGGAGGCCCTACTGGTAGCCTTAACAGGACTAGTACCGGTCAAAAATTCTGCACTGGGGAGATAAGGGTGTCCGTTGTCACAATGATAGGGATGTTATCATCACTGGAACTGGCAGGCCTGGGGGGTGGGGCTGACTGCAGCAACTTCTATAACTGGTTCCGGAGGTCAATCCTCTGTAACCGGTTCCTGGTAGCCCTAGTTGTCTTTAGTCCTCTTACTCTGGACCTGCCCCAGCACCTGTACCATGGTAGGGTCTAATAGGGGTGGAGAGGGCTAGCAGGGGACCCCACCGGTAGTCTGAAAGAACTGGTACCGGTAAAACTCATTACTGGGGGTCTAAAACCTCTGTGACCACTAGTATCTTCAGGTCACCAAACTGGTAGTCTGAACAGAACTGGTACCGCTAAAAGTACTGGTCATCTTCTTCTTGCAAGCTGAACCAGTCACAGTTGGGGATCTGTGTATCCACATAATTTCTTCAGGCCAACAGATGAGTTGCTGGATTTCTTCTTATTAGCATTGCCGGTCATTATATGGAGATCTGGGAAGTCACATGACCAGCACTTCAAAAACTCACAAATTTCTGTGACCACTCGTCAACTATTTTGTTCAGGCCAACAGACAAGTTAAATGAAATTCTTCTTGTCAGTTTAAGTGGGAGATGTAGAAATAACGGTCGTCTTCTTCTTGTTTAATTTCTGAGTCGAAACCCTGCATATAAACACGATTCCGTCATTGTGTGTCACATGACCAGCATAAGCTGGAAATGATGACGTCAGACGATGCATTCCTCTAATTCTTTTAATTTCTTCTCGTCAGCCTACACAAAGTGTTACTCAACTAGGGAGGATTTAATGGAGGGTAAATTGTGACAAATATACTCTTCTGTTGAAAGGAAAGAATGCTGCAAGGAAGACACATGAACTGTTATCCATGACTTCGTCTCGACAACGAGCACAAAGAACTTAATCAAAACTGGCTATAAAAGGCTGCAAAATGCCGTTTTCATCCTGGAGAGGCCATGATATGTAAGTAACACAATATATATATATTTTCAGATGAAAATAAGCTTCAAAATCGTAGATATTTCCAACTTTCCTTCAAACTTAGAGATAACTTCAAAAACATGTCTGACTACCACACGCGCCAAACGAAAAAGATGGAACTGACGTCACTTTGTCTAGACAGGAAGTAAGCAATATGCGCCACCTAGCGAATGCACACTATATTACCGGTCCTGCCGGTGTTTTACACAGGATGGCTTTTTCTGACGTTTGGCGGGACCGGTCGCTCCAACTGGTAAAGCAACTGTTCATAGAGTAGGATGTATTAACGCAATAAAAATAGAGGACAAAGCAATCCCTATATGCCACACAGCATACATGCTGGTGACACAAAAAAAATGTTCCAAAAGAAACTAGAGGATCGCTCGCCAAAAAAAAGATAATGTTTTTGCATAGCAAAGGCTAGAAACATAGCAAAAACAAAGCGTCCCGAAAAGGATATAAAGGTGAGTGCTAAAGTATTAAGAAAATGTTCCGTTTCTAGCCTTATACTGGTGTGGCAACCAAAGTCAGCGCAGTGTGCTCTATCTAGCACGGTTTTCAAGATATAAGCATTTTTGTGTTTTGCAATTTTTGCAAAAAATTCAAAAATTCAAAATGGCGGCTATATTTGGCGAGACAAAAATATTTTGAAAATTGGCATGGGTACTCTGCAGAGATATCCAGCAGGTCAAAAATTTTGTTGAATTCACTCCATCTAGCACAGTTTTTGAGATTATTATTATTATTATTATGTACTTATACTCAGCGCAATATCTCCATATACTACAGGACTCAAAGCGCTATTTAACCAATCCGACTGTACAGGTACAGCCCCAACTCACAAGTAACTCACATTCCCCTAACTGGAAGATAGAGGCTCAAGGATGACCATTTATCAACGTCCTTGAGGTTCTTTAACCTGCCACTGAGATATAAGCATTTTTGTGTTTTGCAAAAACTTTGAAAATTCAAAATCGCCACCATTTTTGGTGAGACAAAAATTTTTGAAAACAAGACCACTGCCACGGTGTTTATCTCCCGCCGAGCATTAAAGGAGAAGAAATAGCTTTTCCGAGATATTCACAATTTTTCATTTTCGTGTGTGAAAGCTCTTCCAAACGTAGGTGAATGAGTTATTTGAGAAAAATTGGCTATCTGCAATACTTTTAAGAGATAATTCGCATTTACTCCCAAAAGTAGATGAATGAGTTATTTGATAAAAATTGGGTATCCACAATACTTTTAGAGATAATTAGCATTTACTCATTTTGAGTAGGTGAGTAATTAGCTACAGGTCTGAAACTTCACCGAGTGAAAGCTCTCCCAAAAGTAGGTGAATGAGCTATTTGAGAAAAATTGGCTATCTGCAATACTTTTAGAGATAATTAGCATTTACTCATTTTGAGTAGGTGAGTAATTAGCTATGGGTCTGAAACTTCACCATGTGAAAGCTCTTCCAAAAGTAGGTGAATGAGTTATTTGAGAAAAATTGGCTATGTGCAATACTTTTAAGAGATAATTAGCATTTACTCATTTTGAGTAGGTGAGTAATTATCTACGGGTCTGAAACTTCACCATGTGAAAGCTCTTCCAAAAGTAGATGAATGAGTTATTTGATAAAAATTGGGTCTCCGCAATAGTTTTAGAGATAATTAGCATTTATTCATTTTGAGTAGGTGAATAATTAGCTACGGGTCTGAAACTTCACCGAGTGAAAGCTCTCCCAAAAGTAGGTGAATGAGTTATTTGAGAAAAATTGGCTATCTGCTATACTTTTAGAGGTAATTAGCATTTACTCATTTTGAGTAGGTGAATTAATTACCTACGGGTCTGGAACTTCACCATGTGAAAGCTCTCCCAAAAGTAGATGAATAAGTTATTTGAGAAAAATTGGCTATCTGCAATACTTTTAAGAGATAATTCGCCATCTAGCACAGTTTTCGAGATATTAGCATTTTTGTGTTTTGCAATTTTTGCGTAAAATTCGAAAATTCAAAATGGCCGCCATTTTTGGTGTCAAAATTTTTTTGAAAATTGGCATGGCTACTCTGCAGAGATACCCTGTGGGTCAAAAATTTCGTCGAAAACGCTCTATCTAGCACGGTTTTCGAGATATAAGCATTTTTATGTTTTGCAATTTTTGCGAAAAATTCGAAAATTCAAAATGGCCGCCATTTTTGGCGAGATAAAATTTTTTTCAAAACTGGGATATCTGCTCTGCAGAGATACCCTGTGGGTCAAAAATTTTGTCGAAATCGCTCTATCTAGCATGGTTTTTGAGTTATAAGCATTTTTGTGTTTTCCTTATTTGGAAAATTCATAATGATTAATTAATCATTAATTACTCGGCCATTTCTTAACCAATCAATGCCAAAATCTAATGATTTTCAGATTTTAATAGAATGAATGTATTTGCCAAGTTTCAGGTGAATTGATAAAATCCCTTTCAAGTTATCATCCAGACAAGCTTCCCCATCGAAAAAAGACATTTTTGGTCATGTGACCTCTCTGATTGGTTGAAATGTCACTGCAGCATATTCAAAAAAATTCCCCAAGGCTACTGCATAAACCTGCCAAATTTGAAAAGAATCCGCCTAACGGTTACAGAGTTATAAGGAAAACAAAATGTGGAGCCGGCGGAGCCTGAAGGTCTCCCATACACAAACAAGCGTCCCTTGTGGGACGCTTAAAAAAACAGGAACTTATGGGGAAATTGGAAGCTGGTCCAGTTGGAGTAGACTCCGGACGTCTTTTTCTAATGTTTTTGGAGGTGCAGCCTGTGCCGGCCCTATGGCAATAGTCTGTTAGGTAAGATACCCGGTATATTGATGCAATTAAGAAACGACCTACGCATCGGAGAACCAATACAAATTTTGTATCCACCGGAAAGACAACTCACCAAAGCCAGTGAACCATCGTTTGACTTTGAAGGAGAGGCTAAAGGTCAAATCTAACAACATCAGAAGATTCCCAGCCCATTTCACATTGCAAACCTGTAGGACCAATAATAAGCGAGTTATAAGCACTTTTAGATTTGGCTATCCTCGTCTGACTTTGAAGGGGAGGTGTAAGATCACATCTGACCACATCAAAAGATTCCCTGCCCATTGATTTCCTATGAGTTGGTTTCACATTACAAACCTCTAGGACCAATAATAAGTGATTAATAAGAAGCACTTTTAAGTTTGACTATCCCAGTTTGACCTTGAAGGAGGGGCCCAAGGTCAAATCTGACCACATCAGAAGATTCGCAGCACATGATTTCCTATAGGTTGGTTTCATATTGCAAACCTCTAGGACCAATAATAAGGGATATATAGGCACTTTTAAAGTCCGCTATGTGGGGTACTTTGGCACTCTGTGGATGACCTTGAATTAAGAGCTTCAAGGTCAAATGTCTGCAAGGTTGTAGAGGACATGTATATCTGTTATAGATATCACCTATGAAGAGATTCAACCTTCTACCTATGAGAAACAGCCAGTAGAAAAATGTAGATAATTTTCGAAGAAATGCTCGTGGCGGCCATCTTGTTTTTCAGAATGAGGCTAATTTCAGTCCCAGAGAAGCTTACCCCCAATGAAGATATCCTGCAAATTTGGTGAACCTAGCTGGTGTTGTTTTCCTTTGAGAGCGTTAATGCAGAAAATCTCTCTATGTGCGGCGGTGGCAGCGTAGCGGACACTAAACCAAAGTATCCACCAGATGCCTCCGGTGGATACAATTAAGATTATTCCTTTAGCCAACCTTTATAAGTGTGCTAAGTTTCCTTTTAAAAAGCTAATTACTTACTAAACTGATGCCTAAAAGCCCTATATTGTATGCTATATATGACCATAACATTTAAATTTTAAGGTAACCAGGGTCTTTCTTTAGTAAACCTCAATATCACTGACAAGTTAGACTTACAAAAAATGGGAAAAACAAAGGAGATTGAGAGTTTCTGTCTACTTTTATGATTTTATGGAGCCCATAGCTTCATTAATGTTTAGAGGTAAGGTCACCAGAAAGTCAGGATATTCTTATGGCAAACCTTAACATATGTGCCATGTTTGCTTGAAAATAGTGAAATCTAAGTCAGCTTTTGAGTATAAAGTCCCTTTTTTTGGCATTTGGGTGGTTATAAGGTGGCAGATGCAAGGCTGAACTTTCAGCATGTGAAGAATATGAAAAGCAAAATAATCTGTGTCCAACAAAATGCTGAAATCCTGACCATTTTTGAGATAGGGACAAAGTATCAATTTCTTAAAAATTTACGAAGAAAAACAAATGCCTCCCATTCAAATAATCCTTTCTGTGTGGATTTAGTCATGGAATGTACCTTCAAAATTTTATAGAACTGGTGGAAGCAGTTTTTTTCTAAAATCCATGAGATATAGAAGTAATGAAACAGTACAAATATCGGGACACTTTCAATGCAGTGTCAGTTATATAAACGTCCAAATAATGTTTATGTAGAGAAAATAACTTCTAAGAGAAAAAAATGTATGTAAAGTATTTAAACAAGACAAGTCAATAGCAAGATGACAGCATTAATCACTAAACTAAAAATTATGAAGCTGTAAAATTTATTTATCAGAGAATAGCTGTCAATGGAAATAGCAGAATCATGTAAAAATACAAATAATAATCAGTTGCAGTAATACATGTATCTTTGTCATAAGGGGAATATATCTAAAACAAGACCACTGGTGCGGTGTGTATCTCCCACTGAGCATTAAAGGGGAAAAAATACCTTTTCCGAGATATTCACAATTTTTCATTTTCCGCTAAAATCTAAGATGGCCGCCAAAAGTGGGCAAAAATGAAATTTTTCCCCTAGGCACAGAATACTGTTGTACTACCCTGTGGGTGAAAAAGTTTGTTCCAAATCACTCTATCTTATATGGTTTTAAACACATTTTCATTTTCCGCTAAAATCAAAGATGGCCGCCAAAAGTGGCGAAAATTGAAATTTTTGCCCTTTGTATAGGTTACTCTTGTACTACCCTGCGGGTCAAATCGCTGTATCTCGTACGGCTTTCAAGATATTCACACTTTCTCATTTACTTTTAGAGATAATTCGCATTTACTCATTTTGAGTAGGTGAGTAATTATCTACGGGTCTGAAACTTCACCATGCGAAAGCTCTCTAAAAAATAGATGAATGAATTATTTGATAAAAATTGGCTCTCCGCAATAGTTTTAGAGATAATTAGCATTTACCCATTTTGAGTAGGTGAATAATTAGCTACGGGTCTAAAACTTCACCAAGTGAAAGCTCTCCCAAAAGTAGGTGAATGAGTTATTTGAGAAAAATTGGCTATCCGCAATACTTATAGAGATAATTCGCATTTACTCATTTTGAGTAGGTGAGTAATTAGCTATGGCTCTCAAACTTCACCATGTGAAAGCTCTTCCAAAAGTAGGTGAATGAGTTATTTGAGAAAAATTGGCTATCTGCAATACTTTAGAGATAATTAGCATTTACTCATTTTGAGTAGGTGAGTAATTAGCTATGGGTCTGAAACTTCACCATGTGAAAGCTCTTCCAAAAGTAGATGAATGAGTTATTTGAGAAAAATTGGCTATCTGCAATACTTTTAAGAGATAATTCGCATTTACTCATTTTGAGTAGGCGAGTAATTATCTACGGGTCTGAAACTTCACCATGTGAAAGCTCTCCCAAAAGTAGATGAATGAGTTATTTGATAAAAATTGGGTATCCGCAATACTTTTACACATAATTAGCATTTACTCATTTTGCTCTTATGGTTTGTGAGATATTTGTGATTTTTCACATTTTCACTAAAAGTAGCAATAAAGTAGCCATTACTCACTTGTACATTGAGCAACAGTTGTGAAACTTCAATATGTTACAGTTCACAAAAAAGCAGAACAACATATTTGAGAGAAATTGTGTAGCTGGAATACTTTTGAAGATATAAGCCATTTACTCATTATGGTTATCATTAAAAATTGACAAAGTAGCTATTACTCACTTAGCTATGGAGATACACTTCCAAACTACTGACCATGTTGTAGCTGTGGAGAAAGTAGCCAAACAACATATTGCAACAAAATACTCTAAATGCAATAGTTTGAGAGTTATAAGCCATATAATTATATTAGGTAAAAGTGCTATTACTCACTCAAAAGTAGGCCAAAGTTCACCAATCCCTTTAGCATAGGACATTGTTGTACCACCCCGTGGGTCAAAAATTCACTCGAAATTGCTCTATCTCTTATGGTTTGCAAGATATTTGTGATTTTTCACATTTTCACTAATAGTAGCAATGAAGTAGCCATTACTCACTTGTACATTGAGCAACAGTTGTGAAACTTCAATATGTTACAGTTCACAAAAAAGTAGATGAACAACATATTTGAGAGAAATTGTGTAGCTGCAATACTTTTGAAGATATAAGCCATTTACTCATTATGGTTATCATTAAAAATTGACAAAGTAGCTATTACTCACTTAGCTATGGAGATACACTTCCAAACTACTGACCATGTTGTAGCTGTGGAGAAAGTAGCCGAACATCATATTGCAACAAAATACTCTAAATGCAATAGTTTGAGAGTTATAAGCCATATAATTATATTAGGTAAAAGTGCTATTACTCACTCAAAAGTAGGCCAAAGTTCACCAAACCAAAAACATTTTGAAGAGCGTAAAAATTCATTAGGACAAGTAATTTACCAAAAATGTGTAACTGTAGTAGTTCCAGAGAAAACTGCGTGACCCACGCACGCACGCACGCACGTACGCACGCACACACATGGTGCAAATTATAATCTCCTGCCGGCTAGCCGGGCGGGAGATAATATGGCAGGTGAACACACTTTGGCAGAGCCAAAGGTAAAGGTCACACCATGATGTTTGCACACCTACAACACCCAACCAATGTCCCTACCAAGCATCAACCTCCTACACCTTACAGTTTCCGAGATATAGAACAGACAAGATTTTATAAGTCAAGGTCACTATGGCAAGATTAAAGGTCAAATCAAGGTCACACGATGACGTTGCACACCTACACCCCCTAACCAATGTCCCTACCAAGTATCAACTTCCTGCACCTTACGATTTCTGAGATACTACACGTACAAACTTTATCCTGCCGCCCGCCCACCCATCTGGACACCATGGGTGAAAACAATACCCTGACAACCCTTAAGGGTTGTGGGGTAAAAAGTGATACCCTCACCCCTCTACTTAGGGGTTTGAGTGATAATCAATAACAGTTAATATTACCCACTGGTTGGTTCAATTTGTATACATGTTTTATTTCTAGTTTCAGCCAAATAACTGCCTCACTAATAAATCACCGAAAAAAGACATGAAATTTGAATGAACTCTAAAATGTGGCAAGGGTGGCAAGAAATAAATCGCATTTTCATGCATGCTCTAATCTTTTGCTTATCTAGGAATGTGCAGATGCTTCTCTCTTACTTCTAATGCATCTCAAAATGGTCTTGGTTAAAAGGTAGAATTACTCTTCAAGCCTAGTGGCTCAATATGGCCAGTGCTTATTTATGATTACTTTGACATGAGACAACTCAATAAGATTTCTATTTCCCTGTATAAGATACCACTTTTCGATGCAAGTTTACCTCCCCAAATAGTGTTGCTCCCACTTGTACTCCTGGGTGAAGAGAGGAACATATGTGCAAAAGTACTTGGTCCAAGGGTACATTGTCCATGATCTGACCAATGAATGCAGCCCAAACCTTCTGTTTTACAGTTCAGAACCTGAACTTTAAGGCCACAGTGGCCAGAGTCTTTGATATATTTTAGGATGAAAAGATCTAGAAATAGGGAATTAGACATGATTGGAAATGGGGAAGAGGTTTAAGAACACCACATTTAAATATACTTACATTATCAATGCCAGTGGTAGTTCTGAGGCCAACTTTTGTGATGTTCAAGCTAACGAGATATGGAAGAACAGGCACCAAAGCTTTGCAGGTTGCTTGTGCAAGTGATTCAGCAAGACTTAAAATATCCATGTGATCCAGTACATTGCCTTTGCAATATATCTGTTAAAGAGACACAACAAGCAATATGTGACACGGTCATTATAAACAGAACAAGCGAAGGACTGATTAAATATATATTTGATTCCCTAAGGTACTGTTTTTGACTCTAGAAAAGAAATGGTCTAACATTACTTGAAATTGCTCTATCTTACACCATTTTTAAAATAAATGTGATTTTACTGATCCACAAAAACCATGAAGGCCAACACCTACTGAAAATGTCAAACTTTAAGTTTTCACATATACTGAAGTAGTAACACCATATAGGTCCACAATTTACTTGAAATGCACTGTACCTCACAGCATTTATGAAATAACTGTGATTTTACTTTTTCTGCAAGAATCCAGGATGGCCATGAACACATAAAAAGTCCAATTTTTTTAATTTTTAAATTTCCCATATATAAGTAGTTCCTTTGGATCCACAATTTATTTGAAATTGCTCAATCTCACATTGTTTACAAGATAAACATGGTTTTACATTTTATGTGAGAATCCAAGATGGCTGGCAAAACCTGAGAAAATAGAACTGTAACTTTTACATTCACTTAAGCAGTAACACCCTGTGGGATCAAAATTCACTTGAAATCACTCTACATGTTCCACGAAAATCCAAGATTGCCGCCAACATGCAAGAAAATTAAATTTTTTAAAGTTTTCTGTAAATACAAGTAGAGTACACTCTCGATCAGCTGAACCTCTCAGGAGACTTCATTGAAGTTCAGACAATTGAGATGTCTGAATAACCGAGAGTGAGACTATGGTCAAGCATTGATAACAGAGTGTTTTTGTCAATATTGCTTTTATCCTACATACAAGCAATTCATGTAACTGATATGAAATCAGTCACATCTCTTGAGTTGGCATGAACCTCATATTATCAACCAACTCACACCTCTATACACCTGTGGACATTGAATCGAACAGGGCAGTCCTGTCGGACACCAAAATTAATAGTGACAAATGGGTTTTTATTGAATATTAATATTGAAATGGAATAAAGATATATACCAACAATATAAAACACAAGAATAGGACTCTTATTAACTTAGATATAGTGGTTTCCAAGTTTACAGTTACAGTACAAAGTGTAGGGAGTTTTCCTTACTTAGAATCTAAAACTTTACAAAGTAGAGGTTGATGACAAAAATCTATGTAATACTTTGGTAAAACCATCCCTAACTTGGATCTTAGGTGACCTTTTTTAGACTTTAGTGTTCAGTGTTCACCAGGGGATATGTATATTTTATTTAATAATAAATCAATATTTAAAATTTTCAATTTTACACAGTTACTGGGTCTGTATCTGTTTTTATTGTCATTTTATATAAATTTTAAGTCAGAAACATCAGTCCGCTCATATTACCTCTGTATAGATGCCAGAATAGCAAAAAGTGGCTCTCCAGACATTATCACTCTCCAGACATTTCCCGTTGATTTCATATGCTGTTTTGACATTCTGACATATTTCAGTAATTCAACCAAATAATATTCCATACATCACATAAATGTTTTGACATTCTTACATATTGTAGTAATTCAACCAAATAATATTCAATACATTAAAGTCACACTTCTTATCATTCCACTAGCAAATTTTTTGACATATTAAATTTCCCATACTAATCTTGCACCAATCTTTCGCTGTTCTTAATCTACTCATCTATGGTTTGCTGTATAGACAGGTTAGTACAATTAATACTGTTAGCATGGCCCATTAGTGGCTATGCTTCTCAAGCCAGAAGGTTAGTAAGCCAGAACCATTGCCTAGACTCTTGGCCAGGATGGGCTTAGAACTTTACCTCTGTACCTTAACCTTCCTTCTCCTGCTATTAGTCAGGTGGCCCCTCTTTTTGGCGGGATGTTTGTTTATGATTGGATTTTGAATGGTACAGACGTGTCAACAAAAAATTTCTGAATCTTATTTTATGGCATCTTACTTAGTTTTAGTATCTTTTATGTTTTAAACTTTACTGAGGTTCATCACTGATAACCACTGCAGCTCGATTTATGGAACTCTTCTGTGATAAGTGTGAGTCAGAACATATCAGACCAGTGGGCAGGCGGTGTAATAGAGAAGGTATGGCTACAAATATTTCATCCACACAACCCTCAGTGGCTCCCACTGCCTTCCTAGTACAACAGCTTACTGATAGACCACCAAGTCCCATAGAAGGGCCGAGTTCAGGCAGTTTGGTTGTTGGAAATGTGTCAACCTCCCTCACAGCCACCAGTACTGTTTCTTCACAACAACCTCTCAGAACTGATGAGTTAATACTGGCAGAATTGCAAAAATTATCTACCTGGATGACGCTGGTAGAACAAGAATTACAGGCTGAAACTTTTACCTCCACCCCTAGGAAATGGAAAAGGGTATGGGCAGGAGGCCATGGCGATGACAGTTCATTAGTGGTAGCAGGTAACAGGGCTGATACCCATACCACCCTAGATGAGAGTGCATCCGTACCCAGACATACAGGGGGGCCAGGATTCCCGTACCTACACACTCAAACACCAGTACCACCACCACAACTGTATCCAGCTTATTTGCTCAGGGTCAACAGAGAAGTAGTCAGCACACAACTGTGAATGTAAGTCAGTCAGGGCTCACACAAACTGTATTCTCCACTTGTCATAGTACACATCAGTACGGCCATGTACGGGCCACCCAACAAGGTACAGCTCCACTATCAGGGATACAGGGACTTCTACAAGGTACAACTGGGACCCAGGCTGTCAGATCTGTCAACACACGGGCAAGTGCACTTATAGACCCCCACAGGATGCCCACCATTACAAGCAATCACAATGTGACATTCAATCCTGTCATAGCAAGTACCACTTACCTCGGTCACAGTAACCCAGGGTCATACCAGCAATCACAAATCCGTCAACCGACCCAGCAAACCCTCATTCCTCCACCTGGGGGTTTTACTATGATGCCACAGACTTATCAGCAACCACAGAACACAATGGGGCAACACATAGCAACCACTGTAGTGAATCAGGACCAACTCATCATCCCTAGTATACAAGCCCTGCGAACCACTGCAGTGAACCAGGACCTGGTACAGCAGAGACTGCAACAACTGAACCAGTATGCTCTGCCACAGCAGCCAGGTAACTCACTTTCTCATAATCCAGCACCTAACACAGCCCCCCCCCCCCAGCAGCAACAAGTAAGCCTAAAACCAAGAAGGAAAAGATAGAAGTGACATGGCCCCAGGACTGTGCCTTCGTGGGCCACCTCAGGGCCAGGGTGACCTATGACCAACTCACACAGGCCCAGTTTGTGCTAGGTTTTTTAAGGTCAGTACAAGAGGAGTCGGACATGTACACTAGAAGCAACATGATAGAGTACCTTACTGAACTCTTCCAGAATGTGTGTGACCACAGCTGGCAGGCAGCAAAAGGGGCTCACTTAGTGGTCATAACGAAAATGGAAGAAGGACTTATCACTTGGCATGACCTTAAAAAAGTGAACAAGGTACGTAAAACCTATGTCAATTCCAACAGTACCTCGCACAGTAACCAAGGTGACAGCAGCAACAGTAATCACAACAAGAAAGGAAATAGAAAACCAAGCTCAGTGCCCTGCAAGGACTATAATGATGGTAGGTGCAACAGGACAGGTGACCATGATCAAGGCTTAATCACTCATAAACATGTATGTGCCTACTGCATGTACACCTTCAGTCGCCTATACAATCACTCAGAGACTCAATGCAACAATAAAAGACGAAAGAACAGTCATGGGGGGTCACAACAGTGACTCTCAGGTCAAGTCAGTAAGAATGGAACAGTAAAATTTTCTTTACACAATAACTGTTGTACACCTAGTGACTTTGTTAACATAGGGAAGCAAGGTAGTGTGTCTGATCTTGAGTATAAACACCAGAGGTGTAGTTGTCCACCTGTAAAGTGTGACCAGTGCCTGAATGACCAGAAATGCAAGTGTGACAGTTCCCCCCACCTTGGGGTAAAAGTTCAAAATCTAGGCCAATATGAATGGGCCACTATTTCTAAACACCAATTAGCCCAGATTGATATCAAAGTATTGCAAAACAAATGTCAAGACTTGGTACGGTTTATGAACCAACAAGAACTAGACAAAAGGTTTTTGTACACAAAAACAAAGCGTCCCTACAGCTTGTAAGTTTTATATAAAATGCTAAAGGATCAATGTGAAGAGGTAAATGTTATTGGTGAACAGAAATTCTCCTGAAAGGACCATGTTAGGGTCACAAGAGTGACCTTAAAACGAAAAAAGCAATCAGTGCCTGTGAACGGGTTCTGTATCAGGTGACAGTGTGTTTTCAGCTGCAAAGTAGAAGTAAAAGCATAAAAGGACACAAAAGTTGTGCCCTGGAAATGGTAATCAGAAGTAAAGTACAAAGTTAACTGTTACAGTGAAAAAAGTAGGTGAAAAACACATTTAAAGAAGATACTGTGAAATTAATGTAATATTTTTGAGGTACAAGCGATTTACTCAACAGTGGAAACTTGAAGCAGCTATTCCTCAGTTATGCAATGAGCTACAGGTCTGAAAAGTAAACTATCTTATAGCTGACAAAGAAAGTAGGTGAATAACATATTTAAAGAAAATGCTGTAAATGAAATAGTTTTCAAGTTACACGTGATTTACTCATTACGGAAGCTACTGAAAGGTCACAAAGTAGCTATTACTAACTTAGCTATTGGGAAAGGTTTCCAAGTTACTCACAATATTGTAGCTATGGATAAAGTAGTCTGCAAAATTCACAATGTTATAGCTGATCCAAAAGTAGATGAATAACAAATTTACAGAAAAAACTCTAAATGTAATAGTTATCAAAATACAACCGATTTACTCAACAGTGAGAAAACGAAGGTAGCTTTTGCTCAGCTATGCAATGAGCTATAGGTCTGCAATATTACTATGCTGTAGCTCATCCAAAAGTAGGTGAATAACATATTTACACACAATTCTCTAACAGCAATAGTTTTCAAGTTACAAGTGATTTATGCAACAGTGAGAACCTGAAAGTAAATATTGCTCAGCTATGCAACGAGCTACAGGTCTGCAATTTTACTATATTATAGCTCACCTAAAAGTAGTTCAATAACATATTTATAAAAAATTCTCTAAATGCAATAGTTTTCAATTTACAAGTAATTTTACTAACTATGGAAGCTACTGAAAAGTCAGGAAGTAGCTTTTACTCACTTAGCTATTGGGAAAGGTTTCCAAGTTACCTTGTTGTAGCTATGGATAAAGTAGCTGAGTAACATACTTTAACAAAATACTGTAAATGCAATACTTTTTTAGTTATAATTGATTTAGTGCATGATTTCATGAATTTTAATGTCTTAAAAATTATGTTAAAATTCATTAAAAAAATAGACCAAGGACGCATTTGATGTATCCAATGGAAAAGGACAACTAACATGGTTTTGAAGATAAACAGCATTTTTCAATAATAAGCAAGTTATAAGCACTTTTAAGTTTGCCTACCCTCATTTGACCTTGAAGGAGGGACCTGATTAGGCGTACACAGTTATAAGTAGAGAATTTTTGCTGGACATCTGTTAGCCTTCTCCTGATTGTTGAAGTGTACCACTTCCTCAGATGTCCCTTGGTCAAACTCCTTTATGTTATGTGTTAAGCAGCTACTTCACTAGCTCTCAGAATTTCAACTGCTTCATTCAGATTGACTTTTT
Organism: Sabellastarte sp. h YS-2021; assembly: GCA_964017235.1. Taxonomy (NCBI): domain Eukaryota; kingdom Metazoa; phylum Annelida; class Polychaeta; order Sabellida; family Sabellidae; genus Sabellastarte; species Sabellastarte sp. h YS-2021. Next base: position 63,253,969 of record OZ024929.1, on the reverse strand, counting down.
TACCTTCTCTCTAAACATCCATGCTCTTGTAGCCTTGTCTTTCGTCTCAAGAACGACACGGTCTCTTAACAAACTGTCAGTCATTGCTTCAAAGTTGCAAGACTTTGAAAGTAGTCTTGGTCTGTTAACCCACTGATCCACATTTTCATTGGGTCCTTCATCGCATGAACAGAACATATACAATCCGTAAATCTCATTTTGGGTTGGTTTGAAATAACTTTCCAGTGCCTTTCTACACTTTGCTGGATCTTTGCAGTTTTCATCTGTTATCTCATGATTTCTTAAGAATCTAAAACAATCTCTACCCATAACAGATCTTAAAGTTGCAACCCTTACATTCTTTTATTTCTCCCTTAGTCCAGTGGCAATTTCGTTATTTTGCCATTCAGCTATGAAAAATGTCCAATTACTAAATAAGTCACCTTTCACCTTCATTGGAGCTGGAAAAGGGATATTAACAAAAGCCATTCAGAATATTTTCAATGTTCTGTGCATTATATGCTGTTATCACTATTTGTATCCTATTATGAGATGTATTCCTCTCTAATAGTCACACACCTGACAACATGTTTATATATTTTTTTAAGAATTGCAAGAGATAGTTACATAGAAGTTATATCTGTTTCTATTGTATTGTATAATCACAGACACACATATATAAATGTATTTTTATTGCATAAAAACGTACTTACATAATCCCAACAAATGCTTACGTGACCTACCGTTTGGTCAAGGACACAGACAATGTGTCTCACCATGTTTTTTCTACTGAAAGTACACACGTAAACCCCAGGGGCACCTGCTGGAGGTTATATCTCCACTGTAAGTTGTCATTCTAATTTTGACCGCCGTGAAGTGCACACGCGTTCTTTTGTACGATTCAAGATGTCCGAAAAACAAAGGAAATGTTCAGTTTGCTTGGGTGATATGCTTCCATGGGATAATCATCAAGCTTGTTTAAAATGCAGAAACGACAAGAAGGGAAAAGACAAGTGTGTTGTGAGTAAGGAATCTGATTGCTCTATTTGTGCTGGGGCCTTAAAAATTCCACACAAGAGAAAAGCTTCCAAGTCCAAAAGTTCTGAGAAGTTTGATGACTCTCTCTTGGATGAACCAACACCTTCAAAATCTTCACAGCCTTCTACTTCCAAACCTGATTCCTCACTTCAAGACATGATTAAAGCTATGAATAATCAGTTGGCTTCCTTGGCTTCCCAGTTTGAAGAGTTCAAACGCAGTGACAAAACTTCAGCCTCTAAGAACAGTCTTCCTCTCTCTCAGGAGCAGGGTATGAGTGCCCCTGTCTCCCAGACGAGAACTCAGCCTTCAGAAGGAGAGCTATCTGATGAGGACTCCTCTTTGCCTGCCAGCAAGCGACACAGATCTAAGTCTCCTCAAGGGGATGCAGACTCTCATTCACAGGAGTTAGATCCCTCTTATGTCGAGATGCTCAATGCCATCAGAGGTCTACTGGATCTGGAGGTACCACAAGTGGAGTGCCTTGTGGCCCCTTCTGCCTTTTCCAAGAAACCCTCCAAGCAGGTGGTGAGGAAACAAAATTTGGCTTTACCTCCTGTCCAAGATATTCAGTCCATGTGGGACTACAGGTTTAGGAAGGCCTCTGGAACCACAGTCAAAGACAAATCCAGCTCTGAATCATTGTCCCAGGGACAGTTTTTGGCCTTTGAGAGGCCTGACATGATCTATTACACTACCTTTCCACAAAATACGCCTTTGAAAGCTCCTAAACTACCTGACTCCTACTTCAACATAGCTAGAGTGAAATCATTGTCAAATTCCATCTCTGTACCTTCCAAACAGCATATTGTTCAAGAGACAGTTTGCAGGGAAAATGTTCAAATTTTGGGCCATGTAGTTTGGTTTAAAATGGCTATAGAGGAGCTCAACAACAGAATCCAGGAGTTAGCTTCTGAAATTAGAGGGTCTGAAGATCTGGATACGGTCAAGGAATCAGCAGACCTCATGATAAAGTATTCACAGCTACAGGCTTCAGTTACCTCCTCCTTGGAGATAGCCCTGGATACTGTCCTGAAACAAAACATGACTCTGGCCTGCAATATGCTCCTTGCAAGGAGAGACAGCTTATTGAAGGACTGCAGCTCAAAATTAGGTCCAAAAGACTTGGCAAACTTGCGTACAGACCATTTTGACCAGCAGGAGGTCTTCAACTCAGATATTTTATCCCAGGTTGAGGATAACATGATCAAAAGATTGTCAATAATGAAGGAATCTGCTTCCAAGTCATACAGAGATTCTGTGAAGAATTTCGACTTCGGGAGGTCTTCACATCCAAAGCCCTCTCAGGAAGGTAACAGGTTTCGTGACAAACGAACGCAGCAAAACACCTCTTACAATCACTTCTCTGCACGCGCATCGCGAGGAGGCAGAGGCGGAAAGAGGAAGTGACTTTCCAGGGACAAGATTGCAGGATTTTTGGCAGGTATGGGCAAAAAATCAAGCACATCCCAGAGTAGTAAGTTTACTACAACATGGTTATCGCCTAGACTTCAAAATTCTACCAAAATTGTCGAAAATTCCGCTCATTTTGAGCAAATATCACAACAAAAACAAAGATGGCGCTCTCCACGAAGCGGTTCAGGCCATGCTTGCAAAAAAGGCGATAACTTATGTCAGGAAACCCTCTTCTCTGGGATATTACAGCAGACTATTTCTGGTTCCCAAACCTATGAAAAGGTGGAGACCAGTGATAGATTTAAGTATGTTAAACAACCATTTACATGTACCGACATTCAAAATGGAAACAGCCGAATCTATCAGGAAGTCAATACGACAGGGGGAGTGGGTCACCTCGATAGACCTCACAGATGCTTATTTTCATGTTCCAATTCACCCTCAATCTCAAAAATATCTGAGATTTCAAACAAAAAAAGGGGTTTTCCAATTTCAGGCTCTCCCTTTTGGTGTTGCAACAGCTCCCCTAGAGTTTACTCGCATTGTGAAAGAGGTAAAACTCATAGCTCAAGCCAGGAACCTCAGAATCCATCAATATCTGGACGACTGGCTCCTTCGGTCACCAACAAAAGATCAATGTCTCAAAGATTCGGAAAAATTAGTGAAATTGGTCCAAGAACTAGGCTGGCTCATCAATTTCCAAAAATCGGAATTGGTTCCCACACAAAATCTAGATTTTTCTGGGTTATCACTTCGATCTTCAGAGGGGTCTGGTTTTTCCAACCCAAAAGAAGCCATTGGTGATGTGTAACACGTTGGATGAACATTTGTTTGTTTGTCAGTCTTCTTCTGAAAGAACGGAGGAGACCGCCTACTGGTGGACTGAGGGAGGCTTTTAAGGAATCATTGGGGGAAGGGGTTTCCACGCCCTCGTCCCCTGTTGTGGGGTCGAAAACGACGCCTGGAGCCTCTGAAATTCGTTTTCCCCCTGTATGAGGAAACGATTGGCTACTGCTTGGAATGGAATGACCCCCATTGGGGTGTTTCCTGTAGGAGCCTCTAGATTGTGGGGAATGGGAAAGGGCTGATTAATAGGGCCTAAACCCTAAGTGTTATTACAGGTGCCTTGATGAGGAGCTCCTGTCCCTCCTAAACTAGTTGTGGATAGGGAGCTTTAAGATCTAAAGGTCCGGTATCTCACCCGAATTCCCCATACCCCTTCTGACTACATATATGCACCATGAAATTGAGTTTAACCTGTGTGGTAGTAGCCTTGCTACTGTCTTAACAGATAACCATAACCAGGTTGCATTCCGAAAAACCTAGTGAAGAGCAGCCTGAAGCTCAACTCTTGATGACCAGAAGGGGGAGGGGGGCTTACCCAAAGAGGCCCCTAGGGAGATACAGATCTGAAAACTTGTAATTTGTCTTCAAAACAAGGTTGTCCCACTTTAAGGGAAATTAGCAGCCTAAGTTCCTGTTGGCCTGGTAAATCATTCAAAGTCCAGACTGTGGAGGATCTAGGCATAAATTCCCTGGGGACAGGGAGATTCAAAAACTGCCTAGTTTCAATGTCCTCAGAAAATGGTTAGGGTTAAGTCAGGCAACGTACTTCCTTATAAAATACAGAGTCAGGACTGAATGAAGAACCTTGTTTAGGAGAAGCCCTCTTGGGCTTGAGGACTTGGACTTGCACCAAAGCCTCCAATAAGTGATATTTACTGCCAGGCTGGTGTACTATTAGTCCAAGTGTGTATTAGGATTGTTCAGAGTTCTGATCTGGAACCATCATCTGACCATCAGATTTAAGATCCGATCATCCGAGGATCAGATCTAGATACAATTATCCGATCCTCGGATTTTAGATTAGATCATCCGAGAATTGGAATGTAATGAAGAAATCTGAGCCATACTCGGATGGATAGAAGTTGGGAATAATGCATCCGATTCTCGGGTGGATTAAAAACTCGGATGAACTAAATTCGAATCTGGCTTCAGAATCAAGCAGGGATCTGATCCACCCTGGCTAGAAAGAAGTTGGATATTATAATTTCCATGTAAGCTTTCCTTAAACGGTTCTTTGAAAAGAACTACACAACTGGATTTACGTATGTAAATCAAGAGTGATGCAAGGTCATCTGCCCCACCCGCCTCACTGCAGGTAGGGCTAGTTGTGAGATAAGGAAGGCAAAAAATTAAACAGAATTTTTATTAAATAACATCGAACCTACAAAGGAAAATATATTTTAATATTATAATATTGGATGACTTAAAAATGCCAAACCAAGGTTACCTTAGTTTGAAAACACGTATTGTCTAGACGATTGAATAAGGATTCGTTTCCTGTTTTATTTTAAGTATTAACATTTTAAATGGTCAATAAGACAGGAAAGAAGGGGTAAAATATTTTATTTCATATTATTTCATTTTATTTAATAGGTAAATGTACTGAATAAGAAACTACATACACGTGTCTCTCAGCACATGCTGTCTAGACGTGACGTCATCACAGGGGTTTCCCCAAGGATTCCCCAAGTTAGTTTCGTGCTTTATATCATATTTTAACCCTTAAAACGGACAAATACTGTAGCAGAACGGGGATAAATCCTTACAAAATTTATTTTATTTGAATTCAACAGGCATATATTCCTGTATATAAACTACACGCACGAGTAGTGCATAGTTTGCAAGCAATTGCCGTCTAGACAAAAAACGGAAGTTGTTTCCGAAGATTTCTCTCAGCAAGGACACGTTTGAGCTTAATTTATATATTTTTAAACCCTAGAAATGCTAATGAAGAAGATAGGGTTAAATATTTTGTTTTATTTGCCAGGCATATATCCAATATATATATATATATATATCCTGTATTAAAAGCCACATAAACGAGTCGCTATTCTTTACGTGAACCCGGAAGTGGACTTCAGTTGTAAAATATGCTAAAAATACTTATCTGATCTATGAAAGTCACCAAATAATGATTCTATGTATTAAAATAAGGAAACTGATACAGTTTCAATATCCAACGACAAGTATATCCTTGTAAAATTGAGATCTGAAATAAAAGCATGTTATAATCACGCGGCCAATGAGAAAACGACAGGGAACATGCAGTATTTCACTACGAGGTTCACCTACAGTATTAAGGTAGTGGCCAATCATTATTTGTCCATTTTTCTTGGACGTTGGTCATTGCCTTGCGGCCATCCGAGTAAGCATTCAGTTCCACATGGTAATCTATTGTAGCGCAATAAAATTGCCACCCTAAATATGAGATTATGGCACACTGATTAAAAACTTAATACATTGTACAATTACGTACAAAAATGATAGATAAAAGACCTTACCGTAACATCCTGAAGCAGTAACCAAATACCTAGACCCTGGGATTTAGACTCCTAAAGACTTGGCCACAGCGGATGTGCCCCCCCACCCCTCTTCTTTTCTTTCAGAGGATGAGTAGTGTGAGGGGAAGGTCCCAGATACATATTGTTGTCTGACCAAGTAAGGTCTTTTAGGTAAAAATTTGTAAATGTGTTGTGAGCTTTCCAGTGACACGCTTGCATGATTTGGTCCACCGATACCCCACCGTAAAAGGCCTTAGAGGCTGCAAAGGTCCTAATGTCATGCGCTTTGACTTGGACCAGGTCCAAGGCTTGTTGATCTGCTTGTTTGTAACAAAGTAGGATAGTTTGTTCAAGCCAAGAAGAGAGTGTAGCGGGTCTGAGGTATGTCTTTTCTTAAAGGAGACAAAGAGAAGGGATCGAGACCCTCTTAGGTTTTTGGTTCGATCCAGGTAGTATCTCAGGGCCCGTACCTGACACAAGGTCCTGTCTTCTTTGAATTGTCTATCTACAATGGTAGTTAAAACAGGAATAGTCACCAGAGACACACTGAAATCTGAAGAAGGGAACAAAGCAACGGTTTCCCATTGGCCTAGATTAGATACTTTATTTGCAACCCAGGCATGAATTTCGCTGCGGCGCTTGCCGGAGGCCAAAGCTAGCAAGAAACCAGTTTTGAGGGTAAGATGTTTGAGGTCTGTGTCTTTCATAGGGTCAAAGGGTGCTTTTGTGAGCTCATTAAGTACAACAGAAAGGTTCCATTTAGGAAGATTCCTGGAACTTTTGGGACGATCCCTGTGCCACCTACACAGAGAAGCCTTGCTCTTAGAGCTGTCCACTCCTAGACACCAGGCGTGGAGGTTGAAATGTTGTGGATTGCTGTGAAACACATAGTTGTGCAACAGATTTGCTGACACCGTTGTTCAAATGGGATCTGTTGAGAGCTGCACTAGGTCCCAAAACCAGGGCATCCCTGGCCAGCCTGGGGCTATTACAATCAGGCAATTGTATTGCCTGATTTTTTGGATCACCCAGTGAAGGAGAGCCATGGTAGGGTAAGCATAAGCAGTGAGACCCGACCAGTTTATGTTGAGAGCATCTATGTCCCAAGCATTTTGGTCTGGGACTGGAGACACGTTCAGTGGAAGTTTGTGGTTCAGACGAGTGGCAAATAGATCTACATGAGGAGTGAACCACTTTTGACTGATCTGTTAATGATTTTCAGACATCTATATAACGAACTTACTTGCCAAATTCATTTGAATAGGTGAATCGCATTTTAAGTTATCATCCCAACAAGCACACCCCTTTGAAAAACATGTTTTTGGTCATGTGACTTCTCTGATTGGTTGAACAAAAATGTCATGACACCATATTCACATATTTTTCCCAGGGCTACTGCATACATGTGCTACATTTGAAAAGAATCCGCCCAGTGGTTGCCGAGTTATAAGCAATAGAAAATATGGGAGCAGGCAGACCCACTTTCTCTCCCCTCTCCCCTAAATACAAACAAGCATCCCGCAAAGGAAGCTTAATAAGGTAAAGCTAGAGAACAAAAATGGCAACAAAAACTTTCTCTTATGTGTTTTCAGTTCCACTCTAGCAATATTGCAAATTTAATAAGTAAATTAAATGTTTATAAGTTAATACCCTATCCAATGCACAATTGCTTTACCGGTCGGCGCGACTGGTCCAGCCAAACGCCAGAAAAAGATGTCCTGTATATACTACCAGCAGGACCAGTCACAGAGTGTGCATTCGTTAGGTGGCGCCTCGTACTTCCTTCCTGTCTAGACAGTGTGACGTCATAGCATCTTTTTCGTTGTCTAAACATATTAAGACCCCTAGTAAGCTGATAGCGGGGCCGGATGGGTGGGCCTTGCCTGTCCATTGGATAGGGTATTAACTTATAAAAATTTAATTTACTTATTAAATTTGCAATTTTATTGCGTTAATACATCCTATCCAATGGACAATTGCTGAATAACTACCGCTTGGTAGGCGGGTAAGTTACTAGGGACTCAAGTGAACTCATAAACAAAAGAAAGTTGAGAAGGCCCAGATGGTCAAAGGTCAAGCACGGCTAAGACTAACCGGTAATCCGGGAGTCTAGCAAAGTTGCCCCCCCCCCCCTTTTTCTCTGACCTGATCTGAGAATAGGAAGAGAGGGTTGAGTTCAGTCCCATAAGAAATAAATTTCCCAAAGGAAGCAAGTCAGATTTTTTTTTTTTTTTTTTGATATTATATACAATTGTACAAGCTATGTCCATATATACATATTTACATATCTCCTCATTTTTGGGCTTGGTGGTTGACCTGTTGGGCAGCCACCACTGGCCCTAAATGAAAAAGCTCTGTATCAGCCCAAGCCACATCCTTCAGATAGAATTGTGTGAAGGTGTTATGGGATTTCCAGTGGCAGGCTGACAGAATCTGCTCTAAGGAGACCCCCGATTGGAAGGCCTTAGAAGCAGCAAAGGCCCTGACATCATGGGCTTTGACCTGATGCAGTGTGAGGGCCTCCAGGTCAGAGAGCTCACAACAAAGGATCACAGTTTGTTTGATCCATGAGGAGATGCTGGCAGGTGAGATGTCTTTATCAAAACCTTTCTTGAAGGAGACAAAGACCAACTCCTTGTTCTGCCTAAGATCTGAGGTCCTGTCCAAGTAATAGAGAAGGGCTCTGACTGGACACAAGGACCTGTCACCCTTGAGTGACTTATCCAGAGTGGGGGCCAGGGCTGTTATGACCACTGGAGCCACACTATCTGGACCCTCCTTAGCCAGCTGATTCTTGGATAGAAAGCTGGGTGAGGGGTACAAGGACACCTTAGACCAGTCTGACTGGTGTCTGATGTTTTTATGTAGCCGAGGATGGATCTCACTGCTGCGTTTACCAGAACCCAGAGCCAGCAGAAAAACAGTCTTGAAGGTCAAGTGTTTTAGTGAGGCCTCTTTTAAAGGTTCAAAGGGAGCCTTAGTCAGCTGGTGTAAGACCAGGGACAGGTTCCAGGAGGGTATACCCCTCCCGCCCTTGGGCCTGTCTCTATGGAAACTATCCAGGAGACGGGTGAGATTCTCATCTTTGCTGACATTAATGGTACAGCTGCCCAATGTGTCAGCAATGGCTGATCTGTAACCATCAATGGTACCAGGTTGCAACTTCCTATCCTGAAACAGGTGCAACAGGAAGTCAGCTATGGCTTTTAGGGGTGGTGTCCTGAAGTCCACCTGATTACTGAGGCACCACTTTGTAAAAATGGTCCACTTTGCCTCATTGACGGATCTGGTTGATCCTCTTTGAGGAGCCTCAATTCGTGCTGCCACTGCCTCAGAGAACCCCTGCTCCTTGATTGCTGTGGCTCTAGGAGCCAGGCATGTAAGTTCAGGTTTGACAGGTTCCTGTGCAGGGTCTGGTTGAAAGGTTGAGATACCAGATTGGGCAGGTTGGGCAGACACAGAGGGATCTGACTGGACATTGCCACTAGATCCCAAAACCAGGGCATGTTGGGCCACCCTGGGGCGATCAAAATGATCCTGTTGCAGGGGTACTCCTGTAACATCTCCACCGCTTTGCCCAAGATGGCTGCTGGTGGGAAGACATATGGGTCCAGATTTTCCCAAGACAGGTTGGGTGCATCCACTGCCCAAGCCTGGGGGTCTGGGACCGGTGACCCAAACTGTGGGAGTTTGTTGTTGAAGCTGGTGGCAAACAAGTACACTTGAGGCTGGTGCCACCGGGAGCATATGGCTTGAAACACTTCTGGGTGAAGGGACCATTCTGTTTGAATGGTCTGGCCAAGTCTGGATAGCTTGTCTGCGATCACGTTCAGCCGGCCAGGGATGCGACGTGCCTTGAGAGTTACCTGTTTCCTGGTGCACCAGGACAGGATTCTCCACAGTAGGGCACACAGGGAGCCCGACTTCATCCCCCCTTCCTTGTTAATATAGGCAACCACTGTTGTGTTGTCTGTGGCTACCAGGACTATGTTGTTTGAACAAAGGTCTTGGAACTCTTTTAGGGCCAGAAAGACTGCCTTTAGTTCCAAGTGGTTTATGTGTAACTTGATTTCTGGAAGGGACCAGGTTCCCCTTGCAGTGCGTTCATTTAAGTGAGCACCCCACCCTTCTTTTGATGCGTCTGTAAATATCTGCAGAGCATGTTTTAGTGGGTGTAATGGTTGACCTGGAAAAACATTGCTTTCCTCCAGCCACCACCTTAAGTGGGGGTGGAGCGACCTGGGAACGGGTATCACCTTTTCTAGTGATTCTGGTACCCTCCAGTTGTTCTTCAAGTGCCACTGTATGGGTCTCATATGAAGTCGACCTAGATGGACTTGCTTTTCTGTGGCTGTTAGAAGTCCTATGAGGGACATGAACTGCCGGACCGGGCACACAGGACCGGACAGGATTGACAGTATTTTGTCTGTTAAGGTCTGCCAACGCTCTGGTGTGGGTCTGACCTTGCCCTCCCTAAGATCGAACTGGTAACCTACGAAGTTGAAAATCTGTTTTGGGTCCAGTTCTGACTTCTCCTTGTTCACCAACCAACCTAGTTCTCGACAGAGAGCTACCAAGGTCTGTGTATGCTGGAGACAAGTTTGGTGGGATGTGGCTCTCACCAACCAGTCATCTAGGTACTGGTGGATTCTTATACCTCTCTGTAAAAGCCATCAGTTTGACCTCTTTGGCCACCACTGTGAACTCCATGGATAGGTGCTGTGGATAGGCCAAAAGGTAGGGCTTTGAACTGGTAGGACTGACCCTGGATGTGAAAACGTATGTACTTCCTGGACTGACTGTGAATTGGCATATGGAAGTATGCGTCCTTGAAGTCTATGGAGGTGACCCACTCCCCTAGCTGTAGGGAGGTTCTTATTGTCTCTGGGGTCTCCATTTTGAACGACTCTGTGTTTAGGAAGGTGTTCAAGGTGCTCAGGTCCAGGATAGGTCTCCACTGGTTGTTGGGTTTGGGCACCAAAAATAGCCGGTTGTAAAAACCCAGTGAGTTTTGGTTTGCTACCGGTTCCACTGCATTTTTGTTCATCAGCTGATACAGTGCCTCCAAAAGGTTGGACTGTCTCTGTGGATTGACATAGTTACTTATGACAGTTGGTGACCTGGTTAGATTTGGTCTGATCCGGAAGGGGAGGGTGTAGCCCTCTCTGAGTATTGTGACTACCTTTGGACTCGAACCCAGAGCTTCCCACTTCTCCCAAAAGTCCAAAACTGGTGTAACCTTGACCCTACAGGTGGAGTTATAGCAACAGTTGGGGCATTTGTGACAAGATTTGCAGAGCTCAAGTGACCTACACAGGAAACATATTTCACATATTTTATTTCTGTGTAATTTGGACAATAACTGGGATTTACGCCTTTCTTTTGCGGCAACCCGGTGACAGAATGAACATTTGCAACACAAGAGTTTACATGTAAAAATACAGTCTCGCTCTTGCTGGTCATTATATTGTCCTTGGCCACCACTGGTGAAGGGTTCAAGTAACTGACTGGCACACATACACAGTCCTTCAGCCCGGTAGCACCCTGTACACAGTAATTGTCATTTTACGTGACTTGGAACCCTTGGCCGGTTTCAGTGAAAAGGTGGAGGCCTTGCCACGACCTTTGCTGCTTTGCTGGCATTCTCTTATTTCCTTCCAAGCTGGCACAGATGATTTCCGGTTCTGTTGAAGCAATGACTTGTCACTGGAAGCATATGGATGAAAACGACCGGGCTTCCCGTGTGACTGGCTAGAAGACCACCTCCCCTCACTTCTGGCCACTTCCTGTTCAGCCTTCATGAGAAGCTGTTCTGGGAACAGTGAGTGTATATGAATGGGTGCAGTACGCAGTGCAGCAAGCGTGTCCTGTTTAACCCCGGCGTGTAAATATTCCAGATAACTGTCTCTACATGCCAGGGTGAAGTTTGCGACACTAATGAACACACCTTCTGCATTGTCCTGGCCATGACTTGGGAGATGGACCGGTTAAAAGTAACCAAATATTCTAGTTCATCCACAGCTTGCTGCATTCTTTCAGAAGACTTGCCCTTGCCTTTGTCTACATGCAAACTTTTCAATTGTGTAGACATAGAATCCTGCACCCTAGTTAAACATCTGGAGAGTCCAGCAGATAGGTTGCACATAAACGATTGCTCTCTGGCTGCTTTCTCCCAATGCCTCAAGATGTCCTGGCTAAGAGCCCGGGAGGGTGGGGCAGTAGGTAGATTTCTCCTGGCAACCCTACTGAAGGCACTGTTGAGCTTTGACGGTTCCAGAGACCAGGAACACACAGTGGATCTATCACATTCCTTCTTGTCAACATGCATGTCGTACCATTTAAACGACCTAGGTGTCTTGACAAATTGGTTCCGGAGCAGTCCAGCAGGTTCAGTACTTCTGGAAGGGTAGCCCTCAGCAACAGTGAGTTTAATTTCTCCATCTTTCTGCACAGCCAGTCATCTACCGGTACCTTCACACTTTACCGGTTGGTGGGGCTCTCGAACCGGCAAAAGGGTTGTTACTTGCAGAAGACACAGTGTCAAACTCAGGGATCTGATGCCAACCCATAAACGACCTCACACCTCTGATAGTCTCCCTGTATGTAGACTCTTCAGACAGTTCCTGATCAGCTGCTTCATTCTTTGAGAGGTCTGGGGAACCTTCCCGGATGTTGCCATCAACAGGAGATCCTGGATCACTCTGGAGTTCTTCCTCACTGTCAGAACCGGAAAACTCAGCATGTAGAGCAGCACTACCGGTACCGGTTGGCAGAACATCAGGACCTGTACCGGGAGCCTCAACAGGCTGGGTGGCATTCTGCTCCTTCACATCAGTACCAGGGCCCTCACCAGGGTGGGTAGCACTCTTGTTGACAGCTTTTCTCATCACAGCAGCCTCACCGGTGGTCTGAACAAGACTGGAACCGGCGCCCCCAACAGTCACACCAGAGGACAAGCCACTGGTGGAGGTTCCAGGATCAAAAAAGTGCTGATCACTGGTAACCACTGAAGGGGGGTTCTGTACAGGATTCACAGGAACCGTGAACGTCTTGGACACCAGCATAGCCTCCAGCCTGGCAAAACGTTCACACCATTTCTCATCCATTTCCTTCAAGTCATCAGATCTCGACTTGCTGCTGGATTTCTTCTTACTGCTAGCCTTGGGGGTAGGGGAAGGGTATGCCCTTTTCTTCTTGCTAGCAGGTGAACTTCCATCAGATTCCTTGTGTACCCGTCCCAACACACTAATGTCTGCTGGGTCCACGAGAGTGGGGGTAGCACTAGCAGGGGAATCTGAAGACGACTTCTTCAATTCACGTTCTTTCCTGGACTGGTAGGTGGGGTTGGAAAGTTGCTTCAACTGTGCAGGGGTAAGAGCCTGACAGATCTTACATTCCTGCTTTTTAACACATGGATCATCACCCACTCCCTTGTCCCTGCAACGTGCACATTTCTTGTGGTTATCAAAAACGTGCCCGCAGGTTCCTCCTTTTGTCCAGGTGACGACATAATGATGATACAACTTGTAGAGTCTGCTGAGGATCTGTGAGGCTGAGGGGTAGGCGATTTCGAAGGCTTCTCTGCACCGGACTTGGTGTGTTTGGTAGAAGATTTCTTATCAGGAGGGTTGGGCTTTTTCTTCTTCTTGTCCGAACTCAAACCCGGGGATTGAACTACCCTCTGGGCATCCACAGCTCCCACTACCATCACAGAGGATGGGTGAATGAGACAGGAACTGTCTGAGTCTTTGGTGGGAGTATCTGAAGATTTCTTAAGTTCCTGTTTCTCTTTCTTGAGCCTATAAGAAGGCGTGGACAACTGTAAACGTTGTTCCTCCGTGAGGGAATTACAAGCAGTACAATCATTATGTGAAATACAAGGATCTGACCCTTTACCTTTTTCTCTGCAACGTGCGCAGAAACAATTGCTGTCGAAACTAGCCATGATGTGTCCACAGCTCCCATGTTTCTGGCCCGGAGAAGACATAATGATCTGGTAACAATGAAAAACGTATACGAAAATGTTCTATGAACTCCGACAATAAAGTTTATATAACTTCCAAAAAAATTGCTGAAGGTAAGGTTGAAATAATTCCAAAACAATTCTCATAAAAAAAACTCTGTGTACACAATGCATGCACCAAACGAAAAAGATGCTATGACGTCACACTGTCTAGACAGGAAGGAAGTACGATGTGCCACCTGGCGAGTGCACAATAGGACCAGCCAGCCTGTGAGGGCATTATGCACTCTTATAAGATGACTTTTTCTGTCATTTGGCGGGCCGGTCTGCGCCGACCGGATTAGCAATTGTCCATTGGATAGGATGTATTAACGCAATAAAATGGTAAAATTCGTTGATAAAACTCAAAAACGTCTCTCTGTAGAAAACACGTCCGCACACTCCATGCGCCAAACGAAAAAGATGCTATGACGTCAAGCTGTCTAGACAGGAAGGAAGTACAAGGCGCCACCTATCGAATGCACACTCGTCCAGCCGGTAGTATATACAGAACGTCTTTTTCTGGCGTTTGGCGGGACCGGTCGCGCTGACCGGTAAAGCAATTGTCCATTGGATAGGATGTATTAACGCAATAAAAACAAAGTTTCATTATGAATCTGATAGATCATCATTGATCTGTTGTAAGAAAAACAACAACAATGTGGCTTTCTGTGGCTCTCATACCACATATCTTATAAAACAAACCACATTTTACATTTCTAAGGGTGTTTGTGTATGCAATGAAATTATATTTTTGTTTTTATGAACAGTGTTGCCTATGACCTTTGACACTCTATTCACCATAAAAACACTGCCTTTTCAATAAACAAATTCCTTGGATATTATATTATTGTGTGGAGGATTCTTTACGTAATTATCTGCATCACTTTGTAAACCAAGCTGATTACCAAAACACTGGGTCAACCTTTGTTCTGAATTTAACAGACTCCTTCATTGCATTAAATCAATAAGGCCTAGCTGAGACAAGAAAGAGCCTAATATGATAGGATTATTGTGTCAAATTAAAAGGGGTGACAAATGAAGGAATTGGGGAAAAAGATATATGTAATGGCTTTCATGATTTCTAGTTAACAATATGAAGAATTTATTAAAATCAACTATTGTAACCAGTTGGACTTACTATAAAGCTATAACATCCAAAAGCAATATCAAGGAAGCTATGGACCCTATTATCTCCCACACAAAATTTGGTATCTCCTGTATCTTTCCTTTGAGTGAGTGGAAAACTATGTGTTACTCAAAATGGGTAAATGAGTAGCTATTACTAACTTATGGTAGCTATAGAGCTATGACTCCCAAAAGCAATACCAAGCAAACTATTACCCCAATAATCCTCCAGTTGGGTGGACATAATAAACGAAATCCACAAGCTGTTTTTGAGAAACTGTTCAAATAAGAACACACATTGCCAAAAATAAAGGTTACCTCCAACAAAGTATCAAACAAGTATAAAAAAGTATCAAAAATATTTCTTTGATAATAAATACCTCAGTCAGTCTTATGCCCTTCATTTCACAGTAGTAGTCTATAAACTTCATGATATCAATTCTCACCATGGCTTGTAGATCTCCTCCATCTATTGGACTAGCTAATCTGTAAATTAACATACACACATATACATGCCATATACAAGTTGATCTTTTGTTAATGTTGCAACCAAAACAAACTAGAGGATCGCTCGCAAAAAAAAAGATATCAAAGCGTCCCGAAAAGGATATAAAGGTGAGTGCTAAAGTATTAAGAAAATGTTCCGTTTCTAGCCTTATACTGTTGTGGCAACCAAAGTCAGCGCAGTCTGCTCTATCTAGCACGGTTTTCAAGATATAAGCATTTTTGTGTTTTGCAATTTTTGCAAAAAATTCAAAAATTTAAAATGGCCGCTATATCTGGCGAGACAAAAATATTTTGAAAATTGGCATGGGAACTCTGCAGAGATATCCAGCAGGTCAAAAATTTTGTTGAATTCGCTCCGTCTAGCACAGTTTTCGAGATATAAGCATTTTTGTGTTTTGCAAAAACTTCGAAAATTCAAAATCGCCACCATTTTTGGTGAGACAAAAATTTTTGAAAACAAGACCACTGTCGCAGTGTGTATCTCCCGCCGAGCATTAAAGGAGAAGAAATAGCTTTTCCGAGATATTCACAATTTTTCATTTTCGTGTGTGAAAGCTCTTCCAAACGTAGGTGAATGAGTTATTTGAGAAAAATTGGCTATCTGCAATACTTTTAAGGGATAATTCGCATTTACTCCCAAAAGTAGATGAATGAGTTATTTGATAAAAATTGGGTATCCGCAATACTTTTACAGATAATTAGCATTTACTCATTTTGAGTAGGTGAGTAATTAGCTACAGGTCTGAAACTTCACCGAGTGAAAGCTCTCCCAAAAGTAGGTGAATGAGTTATTTGATAAAAATTGGGTATCTGCAATACTTTTACAGATAATTAGCATTTACTCATTTTGAGTAGGTGAATAATTAGCTACGGGTCTGAAACTTCACCAAGTGAAAGCTCTCCCAAAAGTAGATGAATGAGTTAGGGGATCCAGCACTGGTGATATAAATTGAGGGAATTTGTTGTTAAACCTGGTGGCAAACAGGTCTACTTGAGGCTGGTGCCATTGACAGCATAATGACTTGAAGATCTCTGGAAGGAGGGACCAATCTGTCTGGGTGGTCTTGCATAGTTTTGATAGTGTGTCTGCTTTGACATTCAGCTGGCCACGAATGTGTTGGGCTTTGAGAGTTACCTGCTTCCTGCAGCACCAGGTCATGATTTTCCATAGTAGGGCAAATGGAGGGCCCGATTTCATGCCTCCTTCCTTGTATACATAGGCAACCACTGTAGTGTTGTCTGTAGCTATGATTTTGTTTGTTTATTTGGGGTTTTACGTCGCTTTCAACACTGTACAGGTCATATCACGACGGGTAGTTGGAAGGGCAGAGGAAACCAGTACATATAGTTCGCTAGGGTTCTGTACTGTAAACTGCCGACCAACGGCAAGCAACTACCAGCTTTCCCACTTACGGCCATGACGGGGATCGAACCCCGGCCGCAGAGGTGGGAGGCGAGAGTGTTACCACTCTGCCACCGTGGCCCCGTCTGTAGCTATGAGAACTATGTTGTTCAGGCAGAGGTATTGGAACTCTTTTAAGGCCAGAAAGACCACCTTTAGTTCCAGATAGTTTATGCATAACTTGCTTTCTGGAAGGGACCAGGTTCCCTTGCAGTGTGTTCCCTTAATTGAGTGCCCAACCCTTCTTTTCATGCGTCTGTAAAGATTTGCAGGTGTGTAATGGTTGGCCTTGAAGAACGTTTTTTTCCTGTAGCCGCCATTTAAAGTGAGAGTGGAGTAACCTTGGGATGGAGATCACCTTTTCCAGTGATTCAAGTACCCTTCAGTTGTTTTTCAAGTGCCACTGTATCAGCCTCATATGGAGTCGACCTTGGTAGACTTGCTACTCTGTGGCTGCCTGTAACCCTATCAGGGATATCAGAAAGGTGGGTCCGGAGAGAAGTTATTGGATCTTTGCATTCAAGGTGTGCCAGTGCTCTAGGGTGGGTCTGACCTTGCCCTGTTTCAGTTCGATCTGGTGGCCTACTGGAATTGATCGAAGAACTGGTTGAAGACTTGCTTGGGGTCCAGTTGACCAACCAACCGAACTCCTGACAAATAACTACTAGAGTTTGTGTATGCTGGAGACAGGTTTGGTGGGACCTGGCTCTGACCAACCAGTCATCAAGGTACTGGTGGATTCTTGTACCCTGGTGGATTCTTGTACCCTTTCGTAATGCAATCAGTTTGACCTCCTGCACCACAACTGTGAACTCCATGGGAGCTGTGGACAGGCCAAAGGGTAGTGCTTTGAACTGGTATGACTGAAAGTGCAGGTACTTCCTGGACTGGTTTTGAATGGGTTAGTGGAAGTAGGCATCTTTCAAATCTAGGGATGTTCCCCACTCCCCTGCCTGGAGGGAGTTTATTGTCTCTGGAGTCTCCATTTTAAATGACTCTGTCTTTAGAAATTGGTTCAGGGTACTGAGGTCCAAGATAGGTCTCCACCGGTTGTTGGGTTTGGAAACGAGGAAAAGTCTGTTGTAAAAAGAGATTTCTGAGTTGTGACTGGTTCTACTGCATTTTTATTAATAAGTGTATGCAATGCCTCCGTGAGGTAGCTGTTCCCGAGGGGATTTACATAACAACTTATTATGGTGGGTGACCTTGGCAGATTTGGCATGATCCGGAAGGGGAGAGTGTAACTTCTTGGAAGGACTGTTATGACCTTTGGACTGGCCCCCAGGGCTGATATGTTTACCCAAATTGGTGCAACCTGGCCCCTACAGGTAGATCCGGAACAACTGGGACATTTGTGACATTAAGTGATCTACACAGGAAACATTTTTCACATATTTAATTGCCTGATGTTGAACAATATCTGGACTCACGCCTTTCTTTTGCGGCTGCCCTCCTGCAAACAAGAACATGATTTACAACAGGTAAGTTTACATGTAAATTGAAAAATTTATTAAATAAACTAAATTTTTATAAGTTAATACCTTACGTAGTGGACAAATGCATATGCCCTGCATGCTGCTGGTCTCACCAAACATTCAAAAAAATCTTGTGAGCTGGGCTCTTGCCGGGACCAGTAGTGTCCTGTTCCTTTGCCAGGTGGCATGTCACCCCTAGCTCACCTGGTGCGCAAGTGCGTGCATGCAGCTTTTTTGTTTCCTACCTTAGAATGTCCCTTGGCAAAAATTATATTTTGCGGAGAAGGTAGGATGGGAATCCCTTTGTCCACTTGGTAAGGTATTAACTTAATTTACTTATTAAATTTTCCATTTTATCGTGTTAATAAATCTTACCTAGTGGATAAGGGCAGAATAACTACCTAGTGGATGAAGGGAAGCTAGAAACCCTGGGACTATCTAGACCTTAAGGGTAAAGAGGGCCAACCAGTGTCTGGGTGCCCTACCCTGGATCTCTGGAGGGAGGATGAGAGTTCAGTCCTCAAGGTTTCCCGAGGAAGCAGAACAGGAATTTGCCTTTTAAATAAGGCAGTCTGCTAGGATAAACATGGTTGAAGCAAAAAAGAAGGGTCCCTTCTTCAGAAAACAACCTATACGTACCAACCAACTATAACTAATACAACCAGTACGTACCAACCAATAGGAGCAAGTTACTCGCGGATCTGCTGAGTCGTCACAACTGGCCCTAAATGGTACAATTCCAAATCAGCCCAAGCCACATACTTCAACTAAAACTGGGTGAAGGTATTGTGCAACTTCCAATGATAGGCTGAAAGGATCTGGTCCTAAGGTGTACCTACTTGGAAGGCATTGTACATTGTAAAGGCTCTGACATCATGAGCCTTCACCTGATGCAGACATTGAGCATTGTCATCTGAGAGCTGATAGCATAAAAGCACTGTCTACTTAATTCAAGAAGAAATAGTAGCTGGGACAATGTCCTTACTGATATTCTTCCTGAAGGAGAAAATAGCATCAGAAATGCCCGTACCCCACAGCCTAGGGAAATATTTTTAACACCATGAGATATAGAAGTACTGTATCAGTACAAAGTTCAGGATACTTTCTGAGCACTGTCAGTTATATAAAGGTCTAAACAATGTTTAAATAGAGAAAATAATGTCTTAGAGAAAGATAATGCATGTACTCTTTATCTACATCTGGCATGGCCGAATTATGGTTTAGATATTTTGCATATTACCATGCATACATAAATGGTAATACATTCAATGGATGCTTATGTGTGGTGTTGGAGCAAAATCTGTGGCTCACTTGATGAACTTCCATCTGTTACAATGGGAAGTTGTAAAAGTAAAACTCTTAATGAATTCTAATATGACTTTAACAGTGCTTAATCTGCATCAAAAGACAGACCCAAAGGTGCAACAAGATTTTAAAGGTCAAGGTCACTACGACAAGGTCAAAGATCAAATCAAGGTCACACCATGATGCTACACACCTAGAACCCCTAACCAATGTCCCTACCAAGTATCAACTTCCTACACCTTACGGTTTCCGAGATATAGCCCGGACAAGATTTTCAAACTCAAGGTCACTACGGCAAGGTCAAATCAAGGTCAGACCATGACGTTGCACACCTACACCCCCTAACCAATGTCCCTAGCAAATATCAACTTCCTACCCCGTATGGTTTCCGAGATATAGCCCGGACAATATTTTATAGGTCAAGGTCACTACGGCAAGGTCAAAGGTCAAATTAAGGTCAGACCATGACGTTGCACACCAACACCCCCTAACCAATGTCCCTACCAAGTATCAACTTCCTACACCTTACGGTTTCTGAGATATAGCCCGGACAAGATTTTATAGGTCAAGGTCACTACGGCACGGTCAAAGGTCAAATCAAGGTCAAACCATGACGTTGCACACGTACACCCCCTAACCAATGTCCCTACCAAGTATCAACTTCCTACACCTTACGGTTTCCGAGATATAGCCTGGACAATATTTTCAAACTCAAGGTCACTACGGCAAAGTCAAAGGTCAAATCAAGGTCAGACCATGACGTTGCACACCTACACCCCCTAACCAATGTCCCTACCAAGTATCAACTTCCTACACCTTACGGTTTCCGAGATATAGCCCGGACAAGATTTTATAGGTCAAGGTCACTATGGCAAGGTCAAAGGTCAAATTAAGGTCAGACCATGACGTTGCACACCTACACCCCCTAAACAATGTCCCTATCAAGTATCAACTTCCTACACCTTACGGTTTCCGAGATATAGCCCAGACAAGATTTTATAGGTCAAGGTCACTACGGCAAGGTCAAAGGTCAAATCAAGGTCAGACCAGGACGTTGTACACCTACACCCCCTAACCAATGTCCCTACCAAGTATCAACTTCCTACACCTTACAGTTTCCGAGATATAGTCCGGACAAGATTTTATAGGTCAAGGTCACTACGGCAAGGTCAAATCAAAGTCAGACCATGACATTGCACACCTACACCCCCTAACCAATGTCCCTACCAAGTATCAACTTCCTACACCTTACGGTTTCCGAGATATAGCCTGGACAAGATTTTCAAACTCAAGGTCACTACGGCAAGGTCAAAGGTCAAATCAAGGTCAGACCATGACGTTGCACACCTACACCCCCTAACCAATGTCCCTAGCAAATATCAACTTCCTACCCCGTACGGTTTCCGAAATATAGCCCGGACAAGATTTTATAGGTCAAGGTCACTACGGCAAGGTCAAAGGTCAAATCAAGGTCAGACCATGACGTTGCACACCTACACCCCCTAACTAATGTCCCTAGCAAATATCAACTTCCTACCCCGTACGGTTTCCGAGATATAGCCCGGACAAGATTTTATAGGTCAAGGTCACTACGGCAAGGTCAAAGGTCAAATCAAGGTCAAACCATAACGTTGCACACGTACACCCCCTAACCAATGTCCCTACCAAGTATCAACTTCCTACACCTTACGGTTTCCGAGATATAGCCCGGACAAGATTTTATAGGTCAAGGTCACTATGGCGAGGTCAAAGGTCAAATTAAGGTCAGACCATGACGTTGCACACCTACACCCCCTAACCAATGTCCCTATCAAGTATCAACTTCCTACACTTTACGGTTTCCGAGATATAGCCCGGACAAGATTTTATAGGTCAAGGTCACTATGGCAAGGTCAATTCAAGGTCAGACCATGACGTTGCACACCTACACCCCCTAACCAATGTCCCTACCAAGTATCAACTTCCTACACCTTACGGTTTCTGAGATATAGCCCGGACAAACGTTTTCCCGCCGCCCGCCTGCCCACCCATCCGGACACCATGGGTGAAAACAATACCCCCGACAGCCGTTAAGGGCTGTGAGGCAACAAAAACCAACTAGAGGATCGCTCGCAAAAATAAAAAGATAATGTTTTTGCATAGCAAAAACAAAGCGTCCCGAAAAGGATATAAAGGTGAGTGCTAAAGTATTAAGAAAATGTTCCGTTTCTAGCCTTATACTGTTGTGGCAAGCAAAGTCAGCGCAGTCTGCTCTATCTGGCACGGTTTTCAAGATATAAGCATTTTTGTGTTTTGCAATTTTTGTAAAAAATTCAAAAATTCAAAATGGCCGCTATATTTGGCGAGACAAAAATATTTTGAAAATTGGCATGGGTACTCTGCAGAGATATCCAGCAGGTCAAAAATTTTGTCGAATTCGCTCCATCTAGCACAGTTTTCGAGATATAAGCATTTTTGTGTTTTGCAAAAACTTCGAAAATTCAAAGTCGCCACCATTTTTGGTGAGACAAAAATTTTTGAAAACAAGACCACTGCCGCGGTGTGTATCTCCCGCCGAGCATTAAAGGAGAAGAAATAGCTTTTCCGAGATATTCACAATTTTTCATTTTCGTGTGTGAAAGCTCTTCCAAACGTAGGTAAATGAGTTATTTGAGAAGAATTGGCTATCTGCAATACTTTTACGAGATAATTCGCATTTACTCCCAAAAGTAGATGAATGAGTTATTTGATAAAAATTGGGTATCCGCAATACTTTTACAGATAATTAGCATTTACTCATTTTGAGTAGGTGAATAATTAGCTATGGGTCTGAAACTTTAAGTGAAAGCTCTCCCAAAAGTAGGTGAATGAGTTATTTGAGAAAAATTGGCTATCTGCAATAGTTTTAGAGATAATTCGCATTTACTCATTTTGAGTAGGTGAGTAATTATCTACGGGTCTGAAACTTCACCATGTGAAAGCTCTCCCACAAGTAGATGAATGAGTTATTTGATAAAAATTGGGGATCCGCAATACTTTTACAGATAATTAGCATTTGCTCATTTTGAGTAGGTGAGTAATTAGCTACAGGTCTGAAACTTCACCAAGTGAAAGCTCTCCCAAAAGTAGGTGAATGAGTTATTTGATAAAAATTGGCTATCTGCAATAATTTTAGAGATAATTAGCATTTACTCATTTTGAGTAAGTGAGTAATTAGCTATGGGTCTGAAACTTCACCATGTGAAAGCTCTTCCAAAAGTAGGTGAATGAGTTATTTGAGAAAAATTGGCTATCTGCTATACTTTTAGAGGTAATTCGCATTTACTCATTTTGAGGAGGCGAGTAATTAGCTATGGGTCTGAAACTTCACCATGTGAAAGCTCTCCCAAAAGTAGATGAATGAGTTATTTGAGAGAAATTGGCTATCTGCAATACTTCTAGAGATAATTAGCATTTACTCATTTTGAGTAGGTGAATAATTACCTACGGGTCTGGAACTTCACCAAGTGAAAGCTCTCCCAAAAGTAGATGAATCAGTTATTTGAGAAAAATTGGCTATCTGCAATACTTTTAGAGATAATTTGCATTTACTCATTTTGAGTAGGTGAGTAATTAGCTATGGGTCTGAAACTTCAGCATGTGAAAGCTCTTGCAAAAGTAGGTGAATCATTTATTTGATAAAAATTGGCTATCTGCAATACTTTTATGAGATAATTCGCATTTACTCATTTTGAGTAGGTGAATAATTAGCTACGGGTCTGAAACTTCACCAAGTGAAAGCTCTCCCAAAAGTAGGTGAATGAGTTATTTGATAAAAATTGGCTATCAGCAATACTTTTATGAGATAATTCGCATTTACTCATTTTGAGTAGGTGAGTAAATATCTACGGGTGTGAAACTTCACCATGTGAAAGCTCTCCCAAAAGTAGATGAATGAGTTATTTGAGAGAAATTGGCTATCTGCAATACTTTTAGAGATAATTCGCATTTACTCATTTTGAGTAGGTGAGTAGTTACCTACGGGTCTGGAACTTCACCATGTGAAAGCTCTCCCAAAAGTAGATGAATAAGTTATTTGATAAAAGTTGGGTATCTGCAATACTTTTAGAGGTAATTAGCATTTACTCATTTTGAGTAGGTGAATAATTAGCTACGGGTCTGAAAGTTCACCAAGTGAAAGCTCTCCCAAAAGTAGATGAATGAGTTATTTGCGAAAAATTGGCTATCTGCACTTTTAGAGATAATTAGCATTTACTCATTTTGAGTAGGTGAGTAATTACCAACGGGTCTGAAACTTCACCATGTGAAAGCTCTCCCAAAAGTAGATGAATCAGTTATTTGATAAAAATTGGGTATCTGCAATACTTTTACAGATAATTAGCATTTACTCATTTTGAGTAGGTGAATAATTAGCTACAGGTCTGAAACTTCACCAAGTGAAAGCTCTCCCAAAAGTAGATGAATGAGTTATTTGAGAAAAATTGGGTATCTGCAATACTTTTAGAGATAATTCGCATTTACTCATTTTGAGTAGGTGAGTAATTAGCTATGGGTCTGAAACTTCACCATGTGAAAGCTCTTCCAAAAGTAGGTGAATGAATTATTTGAGAAAAATTTGAAAAGAATCCGCCTAACGGTTACAGAGTTATAAGGAAAACAAAATGCGGAGCCGGCGGAGCCTGAAGGTCTCCCATACACAAACAAGCGTCCCTTGCGGGACGCTTAATTCCTTGCCCTGCCAAAATTGTCCAAATAGTAACGTAATGCCCTAACAGGGCAAAGTCCTGTCCTCCTTAAGAGAATTGTCAAGTGTAAGAGCCAGAGCTGGGATAATCACTGGCACAACACAAGTGGATCCCTCTCTAGCCAGCTGATTCTTGGACAAGAAGCTGGGGGAGGGGTATAAAGAGACATTCGACCAATCTTCCTGATGTTGGATATTCCAATGCAAACAAGCATGAATCCCACTCCTTCTCTTGCCAGATCCTAGGCAAAACTAGTTTTGAGAGTCAAATGCTTTAGAGAAGCCTTCCTGAGAGGTTCAAAGGGAGGCTTGGTTAATTGGTGTAAAACCAAGTAAAGATTCCAACTAGGGACACCTCTTCTTCCCTTGGGTTTATCCCAATGAAAAATGTCCAACAAGCAAGTCAAGTTCTCATTATTACTGATACTGACCTTGTCATTCCCAATTTTATCTGCTATAGCCATCAATAGTGCTAGGTTGGAGATGCTTCTCCTGAAACAAGAACAGGAGGAAATCTGCAATCTGTTTTATAGATGGTGAGCTGAACTCCACCTGGTTTGACTGACACCATTTGACAAAAACAGACCACTTTGACTCATAGATGCCTCTGGTTGAGCATCTCTGAGGAGCCTCAATTCTTGCTTCCACTTCCTGAGGGAATCCCTGTTGTAGGATGCTTGCAGCTCAAGGAGCCAAGCATTAAGGTCAAGGTTGTGGAGATCCCTGTGGGGACACTTGCTTGAAGGGTTGTGTCAGCAGGTTCCCCAGCTGTGGCAGTGAGAGGGGAACTTGTACTGACAGGTTGACCAGATCCCAGAACTAGGGCATGTTGGGACACTGGAGAAAAGGCATAAGCATTCAGCCCCTCCCAGTGAAGGTTCAACACGCCCACCTTTGAAGCCTTCTGATCCAGTACTGGAGAAATCAACTTGGCAAATAGATCCACCTGAGGTGTGTGTGATCTCGAGCACAAGTGGTCAAACACCTCCTGTAGAGGGGACCACTCCGTCTGGATCACCTGTTGATGTCTGGACAACATGTTCACTATCACGTTTAGGCGTCCTGGTATGTACCTGGTCCTCAGCACTATTTGCCTGAGGTTGCACAATGACAGCAGTCTCCAGAGGAGGGCATAAAGAGAGTCTGATCTTATAACCCTGTTTGTTTTTTTAGGACACAACTGTTGTGTTGTCCATTGCCACCAATATAGTCTGGCCCCGGCACAAGGGCTAGCATGAGCCCTCTCGAAAATTTATGTGCAACTTGCTTTCTGGTTGTGACCAGATGCTGTTTGTGGTGCAGTCCCTAAGTGTGTAAATAACTGCAGAGGTTGATGAAAAGGGTGTAGAGGTGGACCTCGCAGCACATTGCCCTTGACCATCCATCAATCTTGATGAGGATGGAGCGATTTGGGTAGAGGGATATTTTTCTCCAAGATCTCTGGAACATGCCAATTTTTTTCCCAGGTGCCACTGAAGAAGCCTCGTGTGAAGACGGGCCGATAGGAACTCTTTCTTTGTGGCCGTCAGGAGCCCTATCAGGGACATAAACTGCTCTGTGAGCTTGACGGTCAGAATTTTCTGCTATAGGGTGACCCACCTCTCCTGCGTGGGTTTGACCAAGCCTACAGAAAGGTTGAAATGATAACCTACAAAGTTGAACACTTATTGGGGAAATAGTTCCGACTTGTGCAGATTCACTACCCAACCCAGATCATGGCACAGGGCCAAGAGGGTCTGGGTATGTGCAGGTACCCAGTCGTCTAGATACTGGTGGATTCTTATACCCCTTGTCTGGGCCATAAGTTTCACTTCCGTTACAGCCTTTGAGAATTCCAAAGGAGCTGTCATTAGGCCACAAGGTAGAGCTGTAAACATTTAGTTTTGACCATTTAGGAAACTTCCTTGACCTGGGACTTGTGGGAATGTGAAAGTAAGCATCACTGAAGTCCAAGGAAATGACACACTCCTTGCTGCAAGAATGGCCTGATGGTCTCTGGTGTTCCCATTTTGAAGGTGTTTACTTTGAGGAACAACTTTAAGGTGCTTGGATCTAAAATAGGTCTCCACTGGTTTTGGAGCTTTGGGATCAGAAACAACCGGTTGTAAAGACCAGTGAGGATTGAACGACGACCCTTTCCACTGCCCTTTTTGCCATCAGGGATTGCAATGCCTCTTTCAAGTAGCTTTCTGTGAGAGGATTGGTATATCCACTGACCACGAGAGGTGACCTTGTAAGAGCTGGCCTCATCTTGAAGGGTAGGTTGTACTCCTCCTGCAAGATAGACACCACCCTTGGATTTGAACCCAGGGAGAGCCATACCTGCCAAAATTTTTGCAGAGGGCCTAGCACAGGATGTTTTTCTTCAACATTGTGGACATTTATGACAGGAGGAACAGAAGGACAATGACTTGCAAAACAAACACCTTTTCACAAACTTTATTGATCTTTTTACTAAGTCAGCACTTAAGTCTTTCTTTTGGTGTCGCCCGGTGTCTGTTACAAAATGAACAAGACTGACAACACTGTAATATACAGTGAACTTTACACAACAATTTAGACCCCGAACTGAACAACACCGATTGTGTATGGGGTCTAACATACTGTAATTGTCATTTACTAAGCTTGCTTCCCTTGGCCTGCTTAGTGAAGACCGAGGTATTGGATTTTTGATGAAATTTTCAGGATATGTCTGAAAAGGTAAAAGGAAGAAATGATTAAATTTTGGGAGTGATCCAGATCACTAGCTGGATCTTCTGGATCCATGAAATTTGAAAATTTTAATTACTTAAATGTAGCTTTTATAAGCTACAAGCTTACCATGTGGGACTGAATGCTGTTCTCGGATGGCTGCAGGCATCCAGCCAACGTCTAAGAAAAAAAGACATTTATAGTTGGCCGTAGCCTCAGGTTGTCTTCTCGTGGTACACTACGAGATCTCTTCCTACTTTCTCGTTGCAATTTTTAAACCTTACCCCTCAGCTGTAATACAGCGGGGAGGCAGGGTGGGACTGTTCATGGTAAGCTTGTAGCTTATAAAAGCTACATTTAAGTAATTAAAATTTTCAATTTTATTGCGCTACAATAGCTTACCATGTGGGACTTAATGCTGAATCCAACCGCACAGTGGAGGGATTACAGCTGAGACTGGAAGATATGTCAATTTGTCTTAGATTTTGAAGTAATAGATTAGAATGAATGTTTTGAAATACCAGTCTGAGTCCCATTTACAGTGCCCCAATCCCGAAGATCGGGCCTGTAAAGAGCCAAAAACCTGAATAGAATGAATGACAGTGCTAAAAACTGTCAAGATGTTTTGATTGTAGGAGAGAAGTGCAGCCGTGCTCACTTAAGAAGTGTAAGGGCCCTTAGGACCCATCCACGAGTGAAAAAAACAGCCCTATGGTTGGAATTCTCATAAATTTTTGCCACCTAACATGAGATTAATGACAACCTTGATATGTCCATATTATGCTTGAAAAACTAAAAATAAAAAATGACCTTACCCATAACATCTTGAGAGGTAAACCTATACCTAGAGCCTGGGATTAGACTCCTGAAGACTTGGTTGTAGCGGATATGCCCCCCCCCCTCTTTTCTTTCCGAGGATAACTGGTCTGCGGGGAAGGGTCTAGGACTTGTTGTCCCGCCACCACTGGTCCCAGATACATATTGTTGTCGTTGTCTGACCAAGTAAGGTCTTTAAGGTAAAAATTTGTAAATGTGTTGTGACCTCTCCAGTGACAGGCTTGCATGATTTGGTCCACCGCTACCCCACCGTAAAAGGCCTTAGAGGCCGCGAAGGCCCTAATGTCATGCGCTTTAACTTGGAGCAAGTCCAAGGCTTGTTGGTCTGCTTGTTTATAACAAAGTAGAATGGTTTGTTTCAACCAAGAAGAAAGAGTAGCGGGTCTGATGTCTGAGGTGTGTCCTTTCTTGAAGAAGATTAAAAGGAGGGAACGAGATCCTCTCAGGTCTTTGGTTCGATCCAAATAGTACCTCAGGGCCCGCACCGGACACAAGGTCCTGTCTTCTTTGAATTGTCTATCTACAATGGTAGGCAAAGCAAGAATGGTCACCGGAGACAGACTTTGAGAACCTTCTCTTGCTAGTTGGTTTTTGGCTATGAACAAGGCAACCTTTTCCCATTGGCCTAGATTAGATACTTTGTTTGCAACCCAGGCATGCATTTCACTGCGGCGCTTGCCGGAGGCCAAAGCTAGCAAGAAAGCAGTTTTGAGAGTAAGATGTTTGAGGTCTGTGTCTTTCAGGGGGTCAAAGGGCGCTTTTGTGACCTCATTGAGAACAACAGAAAGGTTCCATTTTGGAAGATTCCTGGAACTTTTTGGACGATCCCTGTGAAAACTGGAGAGTAACCTGTGAAGGTCTGAACTTTGTTCAATATGGTGGCCCGTTGGGCCCAAAGTGTCAACGATTCTTTGCAGGCTGTCTTAAATTTACTGGAAATATTTGGATCTTACTCAGGGCTAAAAATGAATGCGGAGAAGACGAAGGTTATATGGATTGGTTGCAAGAGACATTCCAAAGACAAATTAAAAGTTAACGTTAGATTAACTTGGGATGAAAGAAATTTTACTTTGCTTGGTGTTAAATTCAGTACAAATCTGGAAGAAATGCCAGAAATTAATTACAGAAATTCTATATTACAAATTAACAAACTCTTCAATAATTGGAAATCCAGAAAATTAACCCCAATTGGGCGTATAACTGTAATTAAATCCTTGGCACTACCAAAATTCAACCATATATTTGCATCTGTACCATGCAATCAAACAATTTTGAATGAGATCAACAAAACATTTTTTTATACCTGTGGAATGGAAAACCTGACAAAATAAAGAGGAACCTAGTAACAAAGCCTTATAAATCTGGTGGTTTGAATATGGTCAATGTTTTTCATTTTGAAATGGCGCAAAAACTCTCCTGGATAAAACGGATAGTAAATAGTGATGACAATGCTTGGTGTCCCATTTTGGCTGCAAAATACCCAAAGATTTTAAATGTAATAACACTAGGTGGAGAATGGCTCGATTCTATCAATAAAGAAACCAATCCCTTCTGGAAAACAGTGTTTCAATATTGGGCTCATTTTTGCAGAAATAGAAAAGTGGCTTGCAACCAAGACATATTGAACAGTTGTCTGTGGTATAACAGTCATATATCAAAGATATGTTTTACTCCAACTGGTATCAAAAAGGGATATTAACTGTAGGAGATGTTGTTGAATCTGATGGAAAATTATTGTCAATTAGTGTTCTAAGACACCGTTTTAATTTAAATATAAACCTTTTGAACTACTATACTGTTAGATCAATGTATCAGCTTTCATAAAGAAATATAAAAATTTGAATTTGCAATGCAAATTATTGCAAGTTAGCCCATACCTTCCTTTTCATGCAAATATTTTATTTGGCACAAAAACCAAAAGTAATTCATTTTATAGGAGTTTAATACAGGTTGAACATCAGAGAGAATTTCCCACTCACGAAGTGAAGTGGAATTCCTTATTAAACAACCTTATTGATAATTAGAATATCTACTACAAAGTTTGTTTTTGGACTATAAAAGAAAATTCACTTATATGGCTTCAATACAGAGTACTATTTAGAATACTGGGAACTAGAAGCTATCTCTACAAGATCAAAATTGCTGACTCAAATTTGTGTGGCTTATGTGGAAGTGAAAGTGCGACAATTGTTCATATATTCACTGAGTGTTTAAACGAAAAGAATTGTGGATAAACATCCCAAGTTGGATTGAAAATAAATTGTCAGTGAAATTTGAACTGGATACTGCTACAAAACTTTTAGGATATCATGTGCAGAATGAGCACTTTTGGCCATTAAACTTTATCCTCATGACAGCTAGGCAGTATATATTCTCTTGTGTCAGAAATAAAGAGAGAATTAATATTTTCAGGCTACAACAAATAGCAAAAAAAAAATTTGAAGAACAAGAGTCTCTTGCAAATATAAATGGTCAAGAACAGTTATTTTTAAAAAAATGGGTGTTTTGGAAAGAACTATTCAGTGGCTTATAATGTTACTTATGACACCAGTTGGGGTTAATCTAAAACTTTACAAAAAGTTAAAATATTCACTTTTGTTTTGGCCCGGTAACAATCCTTTTTTAGTACCGCTGCCTTGTGTGAATCCTGTAATTTTGAATGCAGATTTGTTTGATCTTACATTTGATTGGCTGCTTTATTGTGTATCAGAGAATGTTCTGTATTACGTTATATGTTATATACTCCTCTTTTTCTTCATTGTATAAAATATGTTAACTTTTGAAATAATAAAAAAATATTGAAGAAAAAAAAAGTGTCAACGATGGCCGTCCTGTAACCATCAATGGTCGAGGGGTGGTGTTTAGATCTTGTACAGGTACATGATAGAGATTTGTTTCACAGATGGAGTGGAGAAATCCACCGAATTTTCTCTGCACCATTTCTCAAATAGGGCCCACTTTGACTTGTAGATGGTCCTTGTTGACGACCTCTGAGGGGCAGCAATTCTCTTTGCCACCTCCACAGAGAAGCCTTGTTCTTGGAGCTGTCCACTCCTAGACACCAGGCGTGGAGGTTGAGATGTTGTGGATTGCTGTGAAACACATAATTGTGGGACTGTTTGACACCGGAAGTTGCAGTGGGATCTCTGTTGAGAGCTGCACTAGGTCCCAAAACCAGGGCATCCCTGGCCAGCCTGGGGCTATTACGATGATCAGGCAATGGCATTGCCTGATTTTTTGGATCACCCTGTGAAGGAGAGCCGTTGGAGGGTAAGCATAGGCAGTGAGACCCATCCAGTTTAAGTTCAGAGCATCTATGTCCCAAGCATTTGGGTCTGGGACAGGAGATAAAATAGATCTACATGAGGAGTGAACCACTTTTGACAGGTCTGTTTGAACACCTGCGGATGCAGTGACCATTCTGTTGACTGCACTTGGTTTGACCTGGACAGAAGGTCGGCCATCACATTCAGACACCCTGGAATGTGTCTGGTTTTTAATGTTATGTGATAGTGATGGCACCATGTCATATGATCTTCCACAGGAGAGCGCACATCTCTGCTGAGTGAGTTCCTCCTTGTTTGTTTATGTAGGCTACCACTGTTGAGTTGTCCGTTGCAAGTAGCACTGTTTGGTTCTGGCACTGGTCCTTCAAGCTTTGAAGGGCCAGGGAGACCGCCTTCAACTCTAGAACGTTTATGTGTAGCCTTTTTTTCCCGATCTAACTTTGATCTAAGTGAGTGCCCCAACGTTCGTTTGAGGCGTCTGCAAAGAGTTGGATACTGTGGTCTTTGGGATGAAGGTCTGCACCTCTCATCACGTTTGTGGGGTTCTGCCACCAGTCTAGGTGTGCAGAAATGGTTTCTGTCCAAGGAAGGAGGCTGTCCAGCGACTGAGGATAGCTCCAGTTCTCCTTGAGATGAAACTGAAAGGGCCTCATGTGAAGGCTTCCCTCCAGGACCATTTTCTCCATTGAGGCAAGCAACCCAATTAGCGACATCAAACATCTTGCAGTCAAAACATGTTTTGACTTGAGACGTAGGATCAAATCCTGAAGTTTGAGCCATCTCTCTTGAGTGGGTTTTACAAGGGCTGAATCTAGATGGTATTCGTAGCCCATGAACGAAAACACCTGAGTAGGTTTTAGTTCTGATTTCTCCTGATTTCTTATTTATTATCCACCCCAACGTCTACCACTGCCTGAGTGTTCACTTGGACTTCCTCCTGAGACTGGGACCTGATCAGCCAGTCGTCCAGGTATTGGTGAAGTCTGAGTCCTCTGGAGAGGACCATTAGCTTCACTTTCTTTACAATCATTGTAAAGACCTGGGGGGCTGTGGCTAGTCTGAAAGGGAGGGAGGTGAACTGGAACACCTGCGACCTGTGGCAAAATCTTAGGTATTTCCTTGAGTTTGGGTGGATGGGAATGTGAAGGTAAGCGTCTGATACACAGAGGTCCTGATGGACTCTGGAGTTTCCATTTTGAACTTTTCTACATGTAGAAAAGTGTTGAGCCTGCTTAAGTCTATGACCGGCCTGCACCTTTGGTGAGGCTTGGGGACTAGAAACAGGCGACTGTAAAACCTGAGACATTTTACATTTTCCACCCTTTCTATTGCATTCTTTGACAGAAGAGACTCGATACAAGTGGCCAGCGCTTGGTTTTTTTGACGGGCCTTGTATTCTGACTGCATCAGAGGGAATCTGACCAGACTTGGTTTTGAAATGAATGGAAGAATGTAACCATTGGTGATAATGTTTAACATGTTGGATGAACATTTGTTTATTTGCCAGTCTCTTTTGAAAGAATGGAGGCGATCACCTACTGGTGGTCTGAGGGGGGCTTTTAAGGAGTCATTGGGGGGAGGGGTTTTCACGCCCTCGTCCCCTAGAGTGGGGTCGACCCCTGGAGCCTCTGAAGTTCGGTTTCCCCCTACCTGAGGAAAACGGTTGATTACTGCTTTGTGAGGAATTGCCCCCATAGGGGCGTTTCCTGTAGGAGCCTCTTTTCTTGTTGTGGTTACCACGAAAGGGCTTATTTTGATAGCGTCCGAAACCCTGAGAGTCTTTAGAGGTATCTTTTTTGAGGAGGAAGTCTTCTCCCTCCTTCATAAGTTGAGACTTGAACAAGGAGGAATGCCAGAAAGGTGAGTTCCTGAGTTCTTGGCGTCTCGTTTCCCCTAGATGTGGTTGCAAAAGGGTCATTTCGGCTTCGCGCCTTAGCAAGCCGGTGTTACCCAAGGTATAGAGCTCACTCTGGAGTATATGGGCTAAGGATTTGCTGAGGCATGTAAGAGCTCTGTGTTGAATAAGAACAGTCTTATTCCATATGTCTAAGTATTCACAGGCTTGTTCATATCCACGTTTTCCTCATAACAGGGCTGTCCCACCTTGTACCACTTAGCAGTGGAAGGAGGAGGTTTGATGTATATTTACCCTCAGGTAAATTAGCGGTCTGGAAATCATGCTCAAACTTATAAAAAGGCATCTTTGATAACTGAGCTGAGTGGGAGCATAGAGGAAGGACCTCTAGGTCTGAGCTCCTGATGGCCTTTCTCATCGTCCAGACCCATGACTGAAGTTGAGGACCTAGGCATGGACTCCCTGGGGTCAGGGAGGAAAAGGATGGGCCTGAAGGTGTCCACTTCTTCAGCATATTGGGAGGGAACGTCAGACAGAGCTACTTCCCTATAATAAGGAGGGTCTGGATCATGTTGAGGTTGGTCTTGATCAGAGATAGCCCCAGAAGGCTGAGCCCCAGAGGGCTTTGAAGACCTGTGTCTGGCTACAGAGGACTGATCCTCCTCTGAAGAAGATGACATGTATCTGGACCTCATCTTATGTTTACTCTTGTCAGCATGTTTTTTTGATTTAGAAGATGAAATTAGAGATTTATCGGATCCACATCATGCCTTTTATGAGAGTGAGAGTGTTTTTAGGTCTATCCCAAGCCTTCTTAGAAGGCTCCTCGGATGGACTAGAAAGCTGATCCGATGCGTTATGATGATCAACACCCAGACGTGGAGGAAGAGCAGGACCATAGTCCACTTCCATTTCTTCAACATGTGAGGTAGTCCGAGGTCTCGGAGGGGGTAGGTCCAGATTAACAGCACTATTAGAGGGTCGAGGCTTAGAAGCTGAAGCCGAGGTCTGATCCACCTCCACTTGTTTTTAGATGTCAATACGTCTCGGAGAGACTGGAAAGCTTCTAACATAGATGCCTGGAAAGAACCCATTTGCTGCTGTAAATGGATGTTAAGTGTGTTACCCAGGGATTTTTCTAAATTTGATTCAATCTTCTGCTGTAAGGCAGTACCTGGGGTGGGTGGGACAGTTTTTGCTGGAGTTTTGAGAGACAATGAACTGAAGGGTAGGGGCTGGGGACGTGGGGGTGAGGTAAATAAGTTATCTGCAGCACTCTCAAGGTCTGCATGAGATTCAGTAAAGGAACCCACGTCCTCATCACCTAGAAGATCGAGTTCATCATCTTTAGAACTAGTAGTGTCCTTCTTTTGCTTTTTGACATAGCGTTTTCTGTGAGTAATTTTAATTAATTGTTCTTCGGTGAAGGAAGAACAGATCTCACAGGGGGCTTCAAATGTGACACAGGCATCATCACCCTTGCCAGATTCCCTAGAGGTAGGGCAGAAATTGTGTGTATCAAAGGCAAAGCAAAACTGATGACACTTACTAGATAGACCTCGGTTTGTCTTTATTCGTTTGGTGGGTAGACATCTTGAAATGCCCTAAAAAAAGTAGATGAAAAGCCTGAACCGAGGAAAACTCAAAACCACGAATATATGAAAAAATACTTATCCTTTCACAGAATAATCTATGTTATATTTTAAAAGAAATGTCCAAAAATCAACATCCAACAAGACCACTGCAGCGGTGTGTATCTCCCGCCGAGCATTAAAGGGGAAGAAATACCTTTTCCGAGATATTCATACTTTTTCATTTCCCGCTAAAATCCAAGATGGCTGTCAAAAGTGGCGAAAACTGAAATTTTTCCCCTAGGCACAGAATACTGTTGTAGTACCCTGCAGGTCAAAAATTCGCTCAAAATCGCTCTATCTCTTACCATTTTGAAGATATTTTCAATGTTTTGTTTTCCGCTAAAATCCAAGATGGCCGCCAAAATTGGCGAAAACTGAAATTTTCCCCCTTTGAATAGGACACTCTTGTACTACCCTGTGGGACAAGAAGTTCGCTTGAAATCGCTCTATCTCGTACGGTTTTATCGAGATATTCACACTTTTTCATTTTCTGTAAAAATCCAAGATGGCCGGCAAAAGTGGCAAAAATTGAAATTTTTTCCCTTTGCACAGGATACTCTTGTACTACCCAGTGGGTCAAAAATTCGCTCGAAATCGCTCTAGCTCTTAGGGTTTTTCGAGATATTCACACTTTTTTCCACTTTGCATAGGATACTCTTGTACTACCCTGCGGGTCAAAAATTCGCTCGAAATTGCTCTATCTCATACGGTTTTCGCGATATTCACACTTTTTCATTTTCCGCAAAAATCCAAGATGGCTGCCAAAAGTGGCGAAAATTGAAATTTTTCCTCCTTTGCACAGGATACTCTCGTACTACCCTGCGCGTACTTACCTGCGGGTCAAAAATTCGCTCCAAATCACTGTATCTCTTACGGTTTTCAAGATATTCACACTTTTTCATTTTCCGCTAAAATCCAAGATGGCCGCCAAAAGTGGCAAAAATTGAAATTTTTCCACTTGGCATAGGATACTCTTGTACTACCCTGCGGGTCAAAAATTCGCTAGAAATTGCTCTAGCTCTTACGTTTTTTCGAGATATGCACACTTTTTTATTTTCTGCTAAAATCCAAGATGGCCGCCAAAAGTGGCGAAAATTGAAATTTTTCCCCTTTGACTTAGGATACTCTTGTACTACCCTGTGGGTCAAAAATTCGCTCGAAATTGCTCTATCTCTTACGGTTTGCGAGATATTTGTGATTTTTCACATTTTCACTAAAAGTAGCAATTTGAAAAATTTTGTTGTAATTTTAATTTTTATTAGATAAATACTTACCATTTCCTGACCATTGCTATATGTTGGTGCCATCCAACTCACTGGCCAACATTGAGAAACATTTTAAGATACCTTAAGAGGCCAGTGAGTGAGTGTGAACTAGCATGTCCCCCTAGTGGTCATGTGACCACGCTAGTAAACAACCTTCATTATTTTTGTTGCAGAAAATACTCCCCTAGTACTGAATCTGCGGGGAGGTAGGGGGGGACTATCCTGGTCAGGAAATGGTAAGTATTTATCTAATAAAAATTAAAATTACAACAAAATTTTATTGCGAAAAATACACTTACCATTTCCTGACCATTGCTGAATGCAGCCTTCATGGAAGGAGGGCAGTACTAGAATTTAAAGACCCAGTACACCACTCTGCACAGCTATCATACACAGCACAATCCTATAGGCATTCAGATCCAAACTCACCTCCCAGATGAGGCAGTGGAACTGTTGAGCACTACAAAACAACACAGCCTTGTTGTTGTTGTTGTTGCTGTTGTAGGAAGGAAGTAATCATTACAGAAACTCACTACCTAGCCTACAACTAAAACATTATGAGAAGTTACATTGAAATTTACATGCATACAACAACATATAAACTTCCAACAGTCACCACATACCATACAGATCCCCTAAATCATAGTATGTAGTTGAAGCTCTCACAAACTGACAGTTATTGCCACAGTTGAATGCTGTATCTAGACAAACATCCAACACCCACACAGATGACACAAATATTGGAAGTGTCATCAGCATATTGTGTAATTCCAAGTCTGAATGAAGTCAACAATTCTGCCTAATATAAATACAGATAGTATGACAGACATACAGATGCAAATGCATACTAAAGTATCAATATAAGTATCACACATATACTTATAAGATAACAAACTGTAGGACACAATATCAAAGTCTGACCACAAGCAAACCAAGCAGGTGAGACTGAAAATTGGTAAAAAAGTTATGGTTTCCAGTAACATGCATCTAAAATTCATATACAGAAACACTATCCTAAAACCTAAAGATTCTTGCTTTGACTCGCTGCTGTTGAGAGTCAGAATTTGACTTCTCCTCAGTCAAAATGATAGTCTGCCTACAGCAAGATAAGATAGTTGACCTGAAAATATCTGCTGTAAAGCCTTCCTAACTAGGCACAGACAAGACATAATAATTCCTCATTGAATCCTTTCTCCCAAGTAAAAGTATTTGAAAACCTCACAAGACAAAGAGATCTATCTTGAGTAAAACTGCTGTCCCAATGATTGAGAGCTGGCATATCGAACGGCTAAACTGAAGTAGGCCCATCCGAAGCCAACTGATTCTTGGCTAATAAATGGCCAGAACAATACTCATTTAAAGTAAGGGAAGACAATGCTAATGAGAATTACCCTTCTTCCTTTGCCTGATGCCAAAGTCAAAAGAAAGACCGTCTAGAAAGTTAATAACCTCCAAGAAATCTTCCCCAAAGGCTCAAAAGGCTGTCTGGTGAGACCAAACAAGACCAGAGACAAAAGGTAAAGAAGGCTTAACCTATTGGCTACTAGATTGTCTCTATAGAAATATGTCAACAATCTATACAGCTGAAGAGTTCTAGAGACTTATTCCCCTTCAAGCAAAGCAATCTACCATTGTTATTCTGTAACCAGCAATAGTAGATAGCTTTAGATTCTTTTCCTTAAAGAAATAGTTAAGGAAATTTGCTACCTGTAGATGGAGGTTTGTGGATAGATCTACCAGGCCCCACAACCAAGAACATCCACCATGACCATCATGATTCAATCATGATGAATCTGCACCTGAAGGTGGTCATCTTCTAAATCACCTGAAGAATCCTTTGCTATCCTGGTGCAATCATGATGATTCTGCACCTGTAGGTGATCATCTTGAGTCACCTGAGGAATGAGAGCCACTGGAACAAACACAAAGATGTCCAGTCCTCCCAAGAAATGTGTAATGCATCTGTTCCCCAAGACCCATAGTCTAAGGCAAGGAAACACATACACTGGAAGCTTAAGATTCAGGTTGTCGGATACCAATGGCATAATGATTGAACTCACCTACAAGGGAAGCCTTAAAAGGAACCTTTGTGGAACAGATCCACCAGATCCCAAAAATAAGACATCCCTAGCCACTCTGACGCAATCAAGATGATTCTGCACCAAAATCTTGAAGTAGCACCTCTTAATAGCTACAAATAGAATTTCTTGCCTTTCCTGAGATCTTTTGTCTTATCAAGATAACCTCTCAAGGCTCTCACTGGACAAAGAAACCTATCTTGCACCAAAGCATGATCTAAAGAAGGTTCCAAAGCAGGAATGACTACAGGTTGAAAAACCAAAGGAGCCTTAGAAGCCAAATGATTCACCTGCATCACCTGAAGAATCAAGGTCACAGGACCAAACAAACTGTCCAGTCCATCCCAAGAAAAGTTGAAAAAGACAAGCTTGTGGTTCAAACTAGTTGCAAAACAAATCCATCATTGGTGATTGTAATCAAAGACAGATTTGATTGAACACCTGAATCAGAATAGAAGATTCAAAAGTCATCCAAAACACATTCAATTTGAATCATCTTGACTCTCATGAACAAAGAATTTGTTAGAACATTTGTATACCCTGGGAAGTGATATGCCTGAATCTGAACCCATGGCATTCGTCCAAGGAATGATTCTTCAGATAAGGAAACACATTCCTGAAAGTGGGTACCTCCCTATCTGTTCAGATAGGAAACCACTGAAGAACTGTCTGTGGAAATCAACAGATTCAGAATCCGAATCAGACTTTCAAATGATTCTAAAGGTAGTAGCCCTGTTAATGTGGAGTCTTGACCCCTCATGATACAACAGACCACTGGCTGTTTGATGCCATAATTGTGCATCCCAACCCTTAAAGAAAGCATCTAATAACAGAAGGAGATTGTGCTCCTTCTGATGAAGTAATGGGAGCTCCTGCAAATTTGAAAAGTCGTTCCACCACTGAAGATGATCCCTGAGAACCTGAGAACAGAAAAACTGGTACATTATCTGTGTATAATGTGTGGTATCTGTGGTACATTAGCAGATAGCCTTGGGGTTACCTGATAAACAAATGACCCAATGGCACTGTTTTGTCCTATGAAGCCATACCGCCACCAAAGAAATGGCTTCCTTAGAAACCATTAGCCGGAGAAAAAGCTTTGCTATGAGTAAAGATGTACCCTAAGGTGGAATCTGCAATCCAAACTAAAAATCCTGGTGCTTTAGACAAGATGTTTCTTTTTTTTTTTTTTTTTCAATGTATATAAGCTGGTGACACCCAATGCCTTCTACTGCAGCCATCAGGTTCACTATCCGTTGATACAATAGTAAAGTCGAAAATAAACCATTTCCAAGAGCAAAGCAATGAAATGGTCTATATACTGGTAAAGCATGATGCGTTCTTATAGATCCCACAACCTCACCATGGACTAACATAGCAAACAGGCAGTGAACCGGTGTGAACTGTCATCAACAGGGAAGTGAAGATAACAATTCGCGTGAATCTGGCTATGGAAGAATGCAACTGTAAGGAAACGCGTTAACACACCCATTCACTTACAAGTAACAACTCGCGAAAAACCCAACAATATGAAAATAAGGTACTTAATTAGGCTTATTTACCTCAACTATTAGTGGTAGCCATCTCTTCCCAGCTTATCACAACCGATAAACTGGAAAATTGTAGCGATATCACCATCTTACTGGTGTTATCGCCCTTTTGTCGATCATTTCATACACAGCTTTTATGCAAACTGATGTCTCCCACATTTTATTCATTTATTCTTAAAACACATGTCCACAACTGCTTTAGGAACATGAATAAGTAATCCTTCCTGCTACTGTTGCTTCTGTGAAAGGTAAAGTATGGTTGAAAAAATCCTCTTACTATGTTGAGATGTAAGATGTAGAATATCTGCCACTAGTGGACAAACATTCCTCCTAAAGATTACTCCTAACCCCTCTAAGTCTTACAGAGGAGGAGAGTTTTGTAACAGAGTTGGAGGATTAATTATCATAACGGGAACAAAAAACTGCCCTGGGGCACTAATCCCCTTTCTAGCCATGTGTAGGAGTTTGCTCCTTCCCAGACAGAAGAAACACTATACACCCGAGATCACAAAATGAAGTTTCCCTGGACATCTGACCAAGAGTTCAGCAGGAGAAAACCTCATTAAGAGTGAAAAATGCACTTTTATTCTACTAAAATCATCATTGTCGTAACGCGATAACTTCTGACCAATCGCCCTACTTTCTCGTTGAAATTTTTTAAACCTACCCCTCAGCTGTAAACAGCGGGGAGGCAGGGTGGGACTCTTCTGAGTCCCACATGGTAAGCTTGTAGCTTATAAAAGCTACATTTAAGTAATTAAAATTTTCAATTTTATTACGCTACAATAGCTTACCATGTGGGACTCATTGCTGAATCCAACCGCCCGGTGGCGGGATTACAGCTGAGACTGGAAGATATGTCAATTTTTCTTAGATTCGAAGTAATATATATTAGAAAGAGTGTTAGAAATACCAGTCTGAGTCCCATTTACAGTGCCCCAAAAACCTAAATAGAATGGAAGACAGTGCTAAAACTGTCTAGATGTTTTGATTGTAGGACGGAAGTGCAGCAGTGCTCACTTAGAGGTCTAAGGGTCCTTAGGGGCCCTTCACAAGTGACAGACCAGCCCAATGGTTGGAATTCTCATAAAATTTTTTGCCACCGAATATGAGATTAATGACAACTTTAATAAGTCTTTAATACATATTATTTTGATAAACTAAAAAACAAAATGACCTTACCCGTAACATCTTGAAGTTAAAAGAATACCTAGATCCTGGGATTAGACTCCTGAAGACTTAATTGTAGCGGATGTGCCCCCCCCCCCCCCCCCTTTTTTTTCTTTCCGAGGACAACTGGTCTGAGGGGAAGGATCTAGGACTTGTTGTGCTGCCACCACGGGTCCCAGATACATATTGTTGTCGTTGTCTGACCAAGTAAGGTCTTTTAGGTAAAAATTTGTAAATGTGTTGTGAGCTTTCCAGTGACAGGCTTGCATGATTTGGTCCACCGATACCCCACCGTAAAAGACCTTAGAGGCCGCGAAGGCCCGGATGTCATGCGCTTTAAACTTGGACCAAGTCCAAGGCTTGTTGGTCTGCTTGTTTATAACAAAGTAGAATGGTCTGTTTCAACCAGGAAGAGAGAGTAGCGGGTCTAATGTCTGAGGTATGTCCTTTCTTGAAGGAGATGAAAAGGAGGGATCGAGACCCTGTCAGGTCTTTGGTTCGATCCAAATAGTACCTCAGGGCCCGTACCGGACACAGGGTCCTGTCTTCTTTGAGTTGTCTATCTACGATGGTAGTCAAAGCAGGAATAGTCACCGAAGACACACTTTGAGAACCTTCTCTTGCTAGTTGGTTTTTGGCTATGAAGTCAGAAGAAGGGAACAAGGCAACCTTTTCCCATTGGCCTAGATTAGATACTTTGTTTGTAACCCAGGCATGGATTTCACTGCAGTGCTTGCCGGAGGCCAAAGCTAGCAAGAAAGCAGTTTTGAGAGTAAGATGTTTGAGGTCTGTGTCTTTCATAGGCTCAAAGGGTGCTTTTGTGAGCTCATTAAGAACAACAGAAAGGTTCCACTTAGGAAGATTCCTGGAACTTTTGGGACGATCCCTGTGAAAGCTGGAGAGTAACCTATGAAGGTCTGAACTTTGTGCAATATGGTGGCCCGTTGGGCCCAAGGTGTCAACAATGGCCATCCTGTAACCATCGATGGTCGAGGGGCGCCTGTTTAGATCTTGGTACAGGTACATGAAAAAGTCTGAGACTTGTTTCACAGATGGAGTGGAGAAGTCCACCGAATTTTCTCTGCACCATTTCTCAAATAAGGCCCACTTTGACTTGTAGATGGTTCTTGTTGATGACCTCTGAGGTGCAGCAATTCTCTCTGCCACCTCCACAGAGAAGCCTTGTTCTTGGAGCTGTCCACTCCTAGACACCAGGCGTGAAGGTTGAGATGCTGTGGATTGCTGTGGAACACATAATTGTGGGACTGTTTGAGAAGAGTCATTGACACCGGAAGTTGCAGTGGGATCTCTGTTGAGAGCTGCACTAGGTCCCAAAACCAGGGCATCCCCGGCCAGCCTGGGGCTACTACGATGATCAGGCAATAGCATTGCCTGATTTTTTGGATCACCCTGTGAAGGAG
The DNA here is from genome assembly GCA_964017235.1 of Sabellastarte sp. h YS-2021. Classification (NCBI taxonomy): domain Eukaryota; kingdom Metazoa; phylum Annelida; class Polychaeta; order Sabellida; family Sabellidae; genus Sabellastarte; species Sabellastarte sp. h YS-2021. The sequence goes on along the minus strand of OZ024929.1, from coordinate 63,211,859 downwards.
AGCCGTCGGAGAGTAAGCATAGGCAGTGAGACTCGTCCAGTTTATGTTCAGAGCATCTATGTCCCAAGCCTTTGGGTCTGGGACAGGAGATACGTACAGTGGAAGTTTGTGGTTCACATGAGTGGCAAATAAGTCTACATGAGGTGTGAACCACTTTTGACAGATCTGTTTGAACACCTGCGGATGCAGTGACCATTCTGTTGACTGCACTTGGTTTGACCTGGACAGAAGGTCGGCCATCACATTCAGGCACCCTGGAATGTGTCTGGCTTTCAATGTTATGTGATAGTGATGGCACCAGGTCATAATCTTCCACAGGAGAGCACTCATCCCTGCTGAGTGAGTTCCTCCTTGTTTGTTTATGTTTCGAAGCTTCGAAGGGCCAGTGAGACCGCCTTCAATTCTAGGACGTTTATGTGTAGCCTTTTCTCCTGGTCTGACCACAGACCCTTTGTAGAATTTTAATCAAAGTGAGTGCCCTTTCGTTTGAGGCGTCTGTAAAGAGTTGGATACTGTGGTCTTTGGGATGAAGGTCTGCACCTCTCATCACGTTTGAGGGATTTTGCCACCAGTCTAAGTGGGCTGCAATGGCTTCTGTCCAAGGACGGAGGCTGTCCAGCGACTGAGGATATCTCCAGTGCTCCTTGAGATGAAACTGAAAGGCCATCATGTGAAGGCGTCCCTCTGGGACCATTTTCTCCGTTGAGGCAAGCAACCCAATTAGCGACATCAAACATCTTGCAGTCAAAACACGTTTTGACTTGAGTCGTAGGATCAAATCCTGAAGTTTGAGCCATCTCTCTTGAGTGGGTTTTACAAGGGCTGAATCTAGATGGTATTCGTAGCCCACAAACGAAAACACCTGAGTAGGTTTCAGTTCTGATTTTTCCTGATTTATTATCCAACCCAAGGACTGGGTTAGGTCTACCACCGCCTGAGTGTTCACTTGGGCTTCCTCCTGAGACTGGGACCTGATCAGCCAGTCGTCCAGGTATTGGTGAAGTCTGAGTCCTCTGGAGAGGGCCATTAGCTTCACTTCCTTTACAATCATGGTAAAGACCTGGGGGGCTGTGGCTAGTCTGAATGGGAGGGAGGTGAACTGGAACACCTGAGACTTGTATCAAAACCTTAGGTATTTCCTTGAGTTTGGATGGATGGGAATGTGCAGGTAAGCGTCCGACAGATCTATCGACGATACCCATTCCTCTGGAATCAGAGAGATCCTGATGGACTCTGGAGTTTCCATGTTGAGCCTGCTTAGGTCTATGACTGGCCTCCACCTTTGGTGAGGCTTGGGTACTAGGAACAGGCGACTGTAAAACCCGAGAGATTTTACATTTTCCACTCTTTCGATTGCGTTCTTTGACAGAAGAGACTGGATACAAGTGGCCAGTGCTTGGTCTTTTTGACGGGCCTTGTACTCTGACAGAATCAGAGGGAATCTGACCAAATTTGGTTTTAAAAGGAATGGCAGTACGTAGCCATTGGTGATAATGTTTAACACGTTTGAAGAACATTTGTTTGTTTGCCAGTCTCTTCCGAAAGAACGGAGGCGACCTTCTACTGGTGGACTGAGGGAGGCTTTTAAGGAGTCATTGGGGAGAGGGGTTTCCACGCCCCCGCCCCCTGTGATGGGGTCGAAAAAGACCCCTGGAGCCTCTGAAGTTCGGTTTCCCCCTTCCTGAGGAAAACGATTGGTTACTGCTTTGTGAGGAGTTGCCCCCATAGGGGCGTTTCCTGTAGGAGCCTCTTTTCTTGTTGTGGGGACCACGAAAGGGCTTATTTTGATAGGGTGCGAAACCCCAAGAGTCTTTAGAGGTGCCTTTTTTGAGAAGGAAGTCTTCACCTTCCTTCACAAGTTGAGAGTGGAACAAGGAGGGGTCCCAAAAGGATGAGTTCTTGAGTTCTTGGCGTCTCATTTCCCCTAATTGTGGTTGTAAGAGGGTCATTTCGGCTTCGCGCCTAAGCAAGCCAGTGTTACCCATAGTATATAGTTCCCTCTGGAGTATATGGGGTAGGGATTTGCTGAGGCATGTAAGAGACCTGTGTTGGATAAGAACTGTCTTATTCCAAAAATCTAGATACTCTCAGACTTGCTCATAGCCACGCTTTGCTGCTTTTTTCAGGATTGGCACCTTTCTGGATCTGTGTTTTAACCTTCTTGACAGTTGACTTAATGCTATGTTGACACTTCTCAAGAGAAGCATTGCAAGAAGATGAAGTTTTGGCAAAGGCAGCAGTGAAGTTGAGCATGGAGATATTTTGCCCAGCCTGGTGTTCCAATTCTTTAAGAATTGGTAGGGGAACCTTGCCCATAGGAGCCCCAGGGGGTTTATGAGTAATACAGATTTTGGCAAAATCCGTATTCAACTCCTGATATTTGTCCTGATAACAGGGCTGTCCCACCCTGTACCACTTGGAAGTGGAAGGAGGAGGTTTGATATATTTACCCTCGGGTAAATTAGCGGCCTTAAAGTCATGTTGAGATTTATCAAAGGCGTCCTTGATAACTGAGCTAAGTGGAAGTATAGAGGAAGGACCTCTAGGTCTGAGCTCTTGACGGCATTTCTCATCGTCCAGACCCATGACTGAAGTTGAGGACCTAGGCATAGACTCCCTGGGGTCAGGGAGGGAAAGAATGCGCCTAAAAGTGTCAACCGCTTCAGCGTACTGTGAGGGAATGTCAGACAGAGCTACTGAAAGATGCACAGACATCACAGGGCGCTTCAAAGGTGACACAGGGGTCATCACCCTTGCCAGATTCCCTACAAGTAGGGCAATAGTTGTGTAAATCAAAAGAAAAACAAAAATGGCGGTATTTTTGTGCTCTTGGTTTGTCTTTATTCGTTTGATGGATGGACATTTTAAACGCAATAAAAGACGTAGATATAAAAAAGCCTGAACCGAGGAAAACTCAAAACACGCGAAAATAAGAAATATACTTATCCTGTCAAAACAGAAAATTTTACAGAATAATCCATGATATATAATAAAAGAAATAACCAAAAATGAACCTCCAACAATACGTAAAAGCTGAGAAATAAATTAAAATGTCTGTATTATTTACAAAATGCTACCAGTTCAACGTGGCCAATGAGAAAGTAGGGCGATTGGTCAGAAGTTATCACGTGATGACAACTAGAGGCAATGGCCAACTATAAATGTCTATTTTTCGTAGACGTTGGCCATGATGCCTTGTGGCCATCCGAGAACCGCAATGAGTCCCACATGGTAAGCTACTGTAGCGTAATAAAATGTGTAGTTGCAATACTTTTGACGATATAAGCCATTTACTCATTATGGTTATCATTAAAAATTGACAAAGTAGCAATTACTCACTTAGCTATGGAGATACACTTCCAAACTACTGACCATGTTGTAGCTGTGGAGAAAGTAGCTGAACAACATATTGGAACAAAATACTCTAAGTGCAATAGTTTGAGAGTTAGAAGTCATATAATTATATTAGGTAAAAGTGCTATTACTCACTCAAAAGTAGCCGCCAAAAGTAGCGAAAATTGAAATTTTTCCTCTTAGCATAGGATACTCTTGTACTACCCTGTGGGTCAAAAATTCACTCGCAATTACTCTCTTACGGTTTGCAAGATATTTGTAATTTTTCACATTTTCACTAAAAGTAGCAATAAAGTAGCCATTACTCGCTTGTACATTGAGCAACAGTTGTGAAACTTAAATATGTTGCAGTTCACAAAAAAGTAGATGAACAACATATTTGAGAGAAATTGTGTAGCTGCAATAATTTTGAAGATATGAGCCATTTACTCATTATGGTTATCATTAAAAATTGACAAAGTAGCTATTACTCACTTAGCTATGGAGATACACTTCCAAACTACTGACCATGTTGTAGCTGTGGAGAAAGTAGCTGAACAACATATTGGAACAAAATACTCTAAATGCAATAGTTTGAGAGTTATAAGCCATATAATTATATTAGGTAAAAGTGCTATTACTCACTCAAAAGTAGCCGCCAAAAGTAGCGAAAATCTAAATCTAAATCTAAATCTACTGCTTTGCAGGCACAATATCTTCCCCAAGGGGAACTCAGTGCGCTAACTAATCATGTATAATTTCCAAGTCATAGTGGGGGACGAGTCCAGGTCTGTATTCCGATGGTTGTGGGTGTGAATGTGGGGAAGAATCTAGGTCGGAAAAGCAGATTTAAAAAGGTGAGTTTTCAGGTGCTTCCTGAAGGATGTGACGGATGGACTGGTTCTTACATGGACAGGAAGTGAGTTCCAGAAAGCAGGTGCATGATGGCTAAAAGATTTGGTAAGATACTTATGAGACTTATGTATTTTAGAGTCAAAAGAAGGAACTTGAAGGAATTTGTATTTTGGACTGCTACGTCTGGTGTTCCTTGATGAGGTATATGGATGAAGTTTATCCTTGAGGTACACAGGTTGACCATACTTAAGAACTTTATATGTGATCAACCCAATTTTGAAAAGAACCCTGTATTTGACTGGTAGCCAATGTAGTTTTTCCAGATTTGGAGTTGTATGAGTGTACCTCGAGGATCTAGTGACTACTCGACAGAGGGAGTTCTGAACACCCTGCAACCTCTTTAGCTCAGAAAGAGTGAGTGAGGCAAAGAGGGAATTACAGTAGTCAATTCGGCTACTGACGAGAGCATTTGCAAGGAGTAATGCTGTGTTAAGGTCAAGGAGATGGCGAATCCTATATAAATCTCTTATATGGTACCGAGTGGACTTAATGACTTGGGAAATGTGATCTGTGAAGGTCAGGTTGGAGTCGAACACCACTCCTAGGTTTTTGACATTTGAGGCAGGTGCCACTTTATTCCCAAGAATATCAGTGGGAAAAACGGAATGAAGTTGTTTACGACTGTATTTTGAACCAATCAGGATGAATTCTGTTTTGTCTGGGTTTAATTTGAGTTTATTTGGAGCCATGAAATTTTGTATATCATTTAGGCAGTCTGTTAGAGCTGTCATTGGCTGACTGAAATTTGATGGTGAAAGAGTAATGTATAACTGAGTGTCATCTGCATAAAAGTGGTGTTTGATACCCTGTGAGATCGAATAATTGAACTGAGTGGATTTGTGTACATGGAGAAAAGGAGTGGCCCCAGGACCGAGCCTTGAGGGACACCAAATTTTAAGTCCATGGGATGTGACAGTACAGAGCCTACCTTGATTGATTGAGTCCTGTCCGACAAGTAAGACTTGAACCAACTCAGAGCCAGTCCATTGATGCCATAGCATTCATATAATCTGTGGAACAGGATCGAGTGGTCAATGGTGTCGAAGGCTGCCGAGAGATCGAGGAGGGTTAGGGCTGTTGCACTGCCTTCAGACATATTGAGGAAAAGATCATCCTGTATATTTAGGAGGGCACTTTCCGTAGAATGGAACCTTCTATAGGCAGATTGGAAACCAGTCAAAAGACAGGACTCGTCCAGGTGAGACAGGAGTTGGGACGACACCACTCTCTCTAAGACCTTTGAAACAAAATTTAAATTAGAGACAGGCCTATAGCTTTTAAGGACTTCTCTATCAAGGGTTGATTTTTTTAGGAGTGGAGTCACATGGGCCTGTTTGAAAAATTTAGGGCAGCTTCCTTCACGGAGTGATGCATTAATTACTGATGTGATAGGGGTGATGAGGATATCTAAAAATTCTATTACAAGAAATGTTGGCCAAGGATCAAGGGAGCAAGATTTGCTAGGGGAGTTTTTGATGATATTAGCTACCTGATCTTCTGATACAGAGGAAAAAGCTGAGAAAGCAGGAGGTGTGAGATCAAAGTCAGTGTATTTAGGGGGATTAGAGTTGGCGAAGGATTGACGAATGTTTGTGATTTTTTCTGTGAAAAATTCAACAAATTTGTCAGCTAAAAGTTGAGGAGAATTTACTGAGGGAAGTACTTTTGCAGCAGATCTATGGAGTACATCGTTTAGAGTTTGCCAAAGTTTCTGAGGATTGTCCTGGTTGTCATGAATTCTGGATTTGAGGAAGTCAGATTTCGCTTTCATGCAGATTTTATTATACATATGAACCTTTTTGATATATTGTGATCTGTTGAAACTGGTTTTATTTTTGCGCCAAAGGCATTCAAAGAGACGTTTTGTTTCTTTTGCCGCAATGACACTGTCATTTACCCACCCAGGGATATATTTGGGCCTGACGTGTTTAGTGATGGAAGGAGCATGTTTGTCAATGAGAGTTGTTAAAGTGGAGTGGTACTGTGAGTACAAGGCATCAGAATTATTTTTCGGATCAACAATAAGTTCAGACGAGAGAAGATCCTTTCTCATGGCTTCCATATTGATTTTATGGTATTTTCTGAAAGTGACGGTGTCACCAGAGATTCGTCTTTGGGGGGTGATATTGACCTTGAATGTGATGGAGAGGTGATCGGAGAAGGCCTTGGTGGCATGGACGTGTGAAATGTTGTCGTTTCTAGATTTGGTGAGAACTAAGTCAATGGTGTGTCCGAGGATATGGGTAGGAAAATTTACCTTTTGAAGGAGGTCAAAAGACCCTAAAGAGCACGAAATTTTTTTGAGTCGTTGGAATTTGTGTCCATGTGAATGTTGAAGTCCCCGATGATTACCAAATTGTCTGTAGTAGGGTAAATATTTTCGAGAAGTTTGAAAATTTTTCCCCTTAGCATTGGATATTCTTGTACTAGCCTGTGGGTCAAAAATACTCTCGAAATTGCTCTATATCTTACGGTTTGCGAGATATTTGTGATTTTTCACATTTTCACTAAAAGTAGCAATAAAGTAGCCCTTACCCACTTGTACATGAGCAACAGTTGTGAAACTTAAATATGTTACAGTTCACAAAAAAATAGATGAACAACATATTTGAGAGAAATTGTGTAGCCGCAATACTTTTGAAGATATTAGCCATTTACTCATTATGGTTATCATTAAAAATTGACACGCAATACTTTTGAAGATATAAGCCATTTACTCATTATGGTTATCATTAAAAATTGACAAAGTAGCTATTACTCACTTAGCTATGGAGATACACTTCCAAACTACTGACCATGTTGTAGCTGTGGAGAAAGTAGCTGAACAACATATTGGAACAAAATACTCTAAATGCAATAGTTTGAGAGTTAGAAGTCATATAATTATATTAGGTAAAAGTGCTATTACTCACTCAAAAGTAGGCCAAAGTTCACCAAACCCAAAAATATTGAAGAGCGTAAAAATTCATTAGGACAAATAATTTACCAAAAATATGTAACTGTAGTAGTTTCAGAGAAAACTGCGTGACCCATGCATGCACACACACACACACACACATGGTGCAAATTATAATCTCCCGCCAGCGAAATGTCAAGAAATGTCCTAAATGGGTCAAGGAACAAGTGATTAGATTTTGGGAGTGATCTGGATCATTGTCTGGATCATCTGGATACAGGCTTTTTTAAAAGGAAGTTATAGCCAGATAATTTTAGGGTGGATTTTGATGATAGTCCAAGAATTGAGCTCCCTTGGCGGAGGTCTGCGCTCTCTGAGTCCTCTTGTTTGCATATGGTTTAAACCTATAATTGCCTTTTTTTCCTGCATACTGTGGTACACCCGGACCGGGCCCCTGGGCAGCTGAAGTAGATTCAAATTTTGTGATATCCTCAGGCATCCCAGTGACTTTTAAGGGAAAAAAGGTTTTTTAAAAGGTTATTCTGGAAGAAAAAAGGTTTTAAATCCGAAAAAAAAAGAGATTTTTCCTATTAATATTGCACTCACGTTGTGTTGAAATAACAGTTCTAAAAATACATTCACTTTGTAAGTATTAAGGTCATAAGTAATATTTTTGAAAGAGAAAGTCTGGATTTACCATCTACAAATTACAACTAGATTGTACTGACTCGACGCCAACAAATATAATATCAAGACAGGCCATCTCTCACACCATAGACATTCATCATATCTCAAGAATTTTAGATTTCCATTTGGGATCTTTATGGACTTTAAATATGGTCTAAATGTCAAGTAACTTTAAATTTGCCATATATGAATGGTAAAATATATCTCCAGGTGAGATTTTAGCTGGATAAGCTGCATTAAAGTGACAAGAAGTGCATAAAATGGGTCCTTGTGGGTATGTTTGAATAAAATAAAACCTTTTTGGATTTTATAAAATATTGTTTTACGGATATTTTACACAAGAAAACTGTTAATATTTTAAAGTGAAAAAAAATTACCTTATTTTAAAAGAAATATGGTGCCTTTCAACCTTTGCAGATCTTTACAGTAGAGTTATATTCCCTGGTGAAAGCCATTTGTATTGGGACGCTTTGGAAATAAACCGAAAAGAAATTATGAATGGAGTGACGTCATTGTAGTACAAGCTTTCATTCAATAAAAAATGTGGGGCATGCGCAGACAACGATTTTTTAGGACACTCTGGTGAATGAAATTGGCAATAAGTAAAACGTTTTGTATATGTGCATTATAAGCATACAAGTCAACGAAGCCAGGTTGTTTTTTCTTCTTTATATAAGCTATCCAATATGAAAATTCATCTTATTTTATAACAGAATTGGAAATAAATATCGATAAACGTGTAGAAAGCAAATGAACTCAAGAATTTCATTGTCATAAATGCTTCAAGACATTGGTGAGATACAAGCATCTCGTACACAAATCCCTGTATTTTGTGGCATTTACAGCAAATAAAATGATCAATTTATATAAAACATCTTGATATCTATATTGTTATCTAAGAACGAGCCTTCAATGAAAAAGACAAGCTTGCAATTTGGGGGGGGGGGGGGCAGTTTCTGGGGTTAAAAATAGGTGACTTTCCGAGTTTTAGTATGTTTTCATTAGGGAAAGTACACAAAACTTCAACTACGTCATTGGAGAAATATAGTATATCGCTCATCCAATGAAATCCTCAAGAATCGCGCATTCACTGTAAGTGTACATTTCCATACACACTGATCCATTTTGCTTATCCGCATCGCAGATCCGCAATGTGTATGCAGATTGCATAAAATGTGTTTCCATATGCGCTTAAACATAAGAGCATAAACAATGCAGATTTGGGAAAAGTAAGCATAGATTTCCATTTGAATTGGTAGAAAAGTATTGCTTAATAGTTAAATCCATATAATAGTAGGAAGTATATTTTATGACTTATGAATGTTTCTGAAAAGCTGATTTTTCAATTTATCCATTTATATATATATACATATTTTTGTCATATTTACTATGAAATCAATCACATAACCAATGTAGATGTATTGCACATCAGCATGGTTAATGCAATAAGGATCAGTGTATATGGAAACAGTCTCTATCATTCGTACATGCTGCAAATAAACGCAAACGCGTTCATGGATCTGCATCGTCGATACGGATCGTGGATCAGTGCCAATGGAAATGGGCCCTTATTGTAAAATTGTCTGCGCATGATAGCTTCTGGTTCTAATTTGTCAAACAAATAAACCTCAGAAAATAATGAAGTGACCACTAATTCGTACCCAAAACTCCGACACAAATCCCTGCATTTTGAGGCATTTACAGCACTTTAAATGCCAAATAAAATGATTAATTTATATAATAGACCTTGGTTATTGATATCTATGAAGACAAGAGCCTTTAATGAAAAATACAAGGTTGCATTTTCTGGGATTAAATATTTTCAGCACACATAGATAAAGATCTTCTTTTATGACTGCAAAGGTTATAGTGTACAAACATGTCAAAAATGAAATTTGCCTACAAATTTTTATTAAAGTCACGAAAGAATGATTGTAGAATCCGAACCATCGTTTAGTTAAAATTATTCAAAACTCACCGAAAACGGCAATTAGTCGGCACTCAAAATGCCAGAAATTTGAGGAGAAAGACTCACAAAAATACTTAGCAGTATAGAGTTGGTGCGCATGCGCGCCACTAACTCTATAAAAATGTTTTGGCAATACATAAATATGGTTAGCAGTAGAATGTAAAAGATTTAAAAGTACAGCAATTAATCAAATATATCCATAAAAACTATGCAAAAAAGCACTAAATTTTGTAAAAAACAAGTCACATTGTTATCTAGACATAAATACTCTTATTCCACAATTTTAAAAGCTTGGAACGCTTCGATACTGTAGAATTAATATAGGCCATAAGCAATTCATTTTCACTGGAATATATTCAATTACTAATCCCTAAAAACAAGACCCTGTTGATTTCTTTGGAATATTTCACGCTAGTTTCTACAAACATTTGTGAGGCACTATAATACATGGGATAATCCAAAAGCATTGCTGTATGAAGATATCAGTTTTGAGTAACAGCTCTTGGTGTATGAACTCCACAAAGTACTACAGTACATGTTACATAGGCATGACTTAAATAGTGTCTTCTTAACCTCACTAGAACACAACCAAAAGTTGAGCAATATCATGTTGTATTTAGCATAATTACTGCTGATCTGACATAAAATGTCTTTATCATCATTAAGTTCAGATGTGATATCTGCAACCTAAATATTTATAGCATGAAAGTTGCTCAATAGAGGATACATTCATAAACATATCAGGAAAAAGAACTTTGCACTTTTTTTCAGATGCCAGACTATATACATGCATTGTTTTTGTTTTGGCTTCATTAAAACGTATGTCCAATAAATGACCATAGTGCACACAACAATTTGGGAAATTTAATAAGTAAACTAGAGGATCGCTCGCAAAAAAAAAAGATAATGTTTTTGCATAGCAAAAACAAAGCGTCCCGAAAAGGATATAAAGGTGAGTGCTAAAGTATTAAGAAAATGCTTCGTTTCTAGCCTTATACTGTTGTGGCAACCAAAGTCAGCGCAGTCTGCTCTATCTAGCACGGTTTTCAAGATCTAAGCATTTTTGTGTTTTGCAAAAAATAAAAAAATTAAAAATGTCCGCTATATTTGGCGAGACAAAAATATTTTGAAAATTGGCATGGCTACTCTGCAGAGATACCCAGCAGGTCCAAAATTTTGCTGAGTTCGCTCCATATAGCACGGTTTTTGAGATATAAGCATTTTTGTGTTTTGCAAAAACTTTGAAAATTCAAAATGGCCACCATTTTTGGGGAGACAAAAATTTTTGTCAAGACCACTGCCGCGGTGTGTATCTCCCGCCGAGCATTAAAGCAGAAGAAATAGCTTTTCTGAGATATTCACAATTTTTCATTTTCGTGTGTGAAAGCTCTTCCAAAAGTAGGTGAATGAGTTATTTGAGAAAGATTGGCTATCTGCAATACTATTAAGAGATAATTCACATTTACTCATTTTGAGTAGGTGAATAATTATCTATGGGTCTGAAACTTCACCAAGTGAAAGCTCTCCCAAAAGTAGGTGAATGAGTTATTTGAGAAAAATTGGCTATCTGCAATACTTTTAGAGATAATTCGCATTTACTCATTTTGAGTAGGTGAGTAATTAGCTATGGGTCTGAAACTTCACCATGTGAAAGCTCTCCCACAAGTAGATGAATGAGTATTTGATGAAAATTGGGTATCCGCAATACTTTTAGAGATAATTAGCATTTACTCATTTTGAGTAGGTGAATAAATAGCTATGGGTCTGAAACTTCACAGAGTGAAAGCTCTCCCAAAAGTAGGTGAATGAGTTATTTGAGAAAAATTGGCTATCTCAATACTTTTAGAGATAATTCACATTTACTCATTTTGAGTAGGTGAATAATTAGCTATGGGTCTGAAACTTCACCAAGTGAAAGCTCTGCCAAAAGTAGGTGAATGAGTTATTTGAGAAAAATTGGCTATCTGCAATACTTTTAGAGATAATTCGCATTTACTCTTTTTGAGTAGGTGAGTAATTAGCTATGGGTCTGAAACTTCACAGAGTGAAAGCTCTCCCAAAAGTAGGTGAATGAGTTATTTGAGAAAAATTGGCTATCTGCAATACTTTTAGAGATAATTCGCATTTACTCATTTTGAGTAGGTGAGTAATTAGCTATGGGTCTGAAACTTCACCAAGTGAAAGCTCTCCCAAAGTAGGTGAATGAGTTATTTGAGAAAAATTGGCTATCTGCAATACTTTTAGAGATAATTCGCATTTACTCATTTTGAGTAGGTGAGTAATTAGCTATGGGTCTGAAACTTCACAGAGTGAAAGCTCTCCCAAAAGTAGGTGAATGAGTTGTTTGAGAAAAATTGGCTATCTGCAATACTTTTAGAGATAATTCGCATTTACTCATTTTGAGTAGGGGAGTAATTAGCTATGGGTCTGAAACTTCACCATGTGAAAGCTCTACCAAAAGTAGGTGAATGATTAATTTGACAAAAATTGGCTATCTGCAATACTTTTAGAGATAATTCGCATTTACTCATTTTGAGTAGGTGAGTAATTAGCTATGGGTCTGAAACTTCACCAAGTGAAAGCTCTCCCAAAAGTAGGTGAATGAGTTATTTGAGAAAAATTGGCTATCTGCAATACTTTTAGAGATAATTCGCATTTACTCATTTTGAGTAGGTGAGTAATTAGCTATGGGTCTGAAACTTCACCAAGTGAAAGCTCTTCCAAAAGTAGGTGAATGATTTATTTGAGAAAAATTGACTATCTGCAATACTTTTAGAGATAATTCGCATTTACTCATTTTGAGTAGGTGAGTAATTAGCTATTGGTCTGAAACTTCACAGAGTGAAAGCTCTCCCACAAGTAGGTGAATGAGTTATTTGAGAAAAATTGGCTATCTGCAATACTTTTAGAGATAATTCGCATTTACTCATTTTGAGTAGGTGAGTAATTAGCTATGGGTCTGAAACTTCACCAAGTGAAAGCTCTCCCAAAAGTAGGTGAATGATTAATTTGACAAAAATTGGCTATCTGCAATACTTTTAGAGATAATTCGCATTTACTCATTTTGAGTAGGTGAGTAATTAGCTATGGGTCTGAAACTTCACCATGTGAAAGGTCTCCCAAAAGTAGATGAATGAGTTATTTGATAAAAATTGGGTATCCGCAATACTTTTACAGATAATTCGCATTTACTCATTTTGAGTAGGTGAGTAATTAGCTATGGGTCTGAAACTTCACCATGTGAAAGCTCTTCCAAAAGTAGGTGAATGAGTTATTTGAGAAAAATTGGCTATCTGCAATACTTTTAAGAGATAATTCGCATTTACTCATTTTGAGTAGGTGAGTAATCATCTACGGGTCTGAAACTTCACCATGTGAAAGCTCTTCCAAAAGTAGGTGAATGAGTTATTTGAGAAAAATTGGCCATCTGCAATACTTTTAGAGGTAATTCGCATTTACTCTTTTTGAGTAGGTGAGTAATTAGCTATGGGTCTGAAACTTCACAGAGTGAAAGCTCTCCCACAAGTAGGTGAATGAGTTATTGATAAAAATTGGGTATCCGCAATACTTTTACAGATAATTTACTCATTTTGAGTAGGTGAGTAATTAGCTATGGGTCTGAAACTTCACCAAGTGAAAGCTCTCCCAAAAGTAGGTGAATGAGTTATTTGAGAAAAATTGGCTATCTGCAATACTTTTAGAGATAATTCACATTTACTCATTTTCAGTAGGTGAGTAATTAGCTATGGGTCTGAAACTTCACCAAGTGAAAGCTCTGCCAAAAGTAGGTGAATGAGTTATTTGAGAAAAATTGGCTATCTGCAATACTTTTAGAGATAATTCGCATTTACTCATTTTGAGTAGGTGAGTAATTAGCTATGGGTCTGAAACTTCACAGAGTGAAAGCTCTCCCAAAAGTAGGTGAATGAGTTATTTGAGAAAAATTGCCTATCTGCAATACTTTTAGAGATAATTCGCATTTACTCATTTTGAGTAGGTGAGTAATTAGCTATGGGTCTGAAACTTCACAGAGTGAAAGCTCTACCAAAAGTTGATGAATGATTAATTTGACAAAAATTGGCTATCTGCAATACTTTTAGAGATAATTCGCACTTACTCATTTTGAGTAGGTGAGTAATTAGCTATGGGTCTGAAACTTCACCAAGTGAAAGCTCTCCCAAAAGTAGGTGAATGAGTTATTTGAGAAAAATTGGCTATCTGCAATACTTTTAGAGATAATTCGCATTTACTCATTTTGAGTAGGTGAGTAATTAGCTATGGGTCTGAAACTTCACAGAGTGAAAGCTCTCCCAAAAGTAGGTGAATGAGTTGTTTGAGAAAAATTGGCTATCTGCAATACTTTTAGAGATAATTCGCATTTACTCATTTTGAGTAGGGGAGTAATTAGCTATGGGTCTGAAACTTCACCATGTGAAAGCTCTACCAAAAGTAGGTGAATGATTAATTTGACAAAAATTGGCTATCTGCAATACTTTTAGAGATAATTCGCATTTACTCATTTTGAGTAGGTCAGTAATTAGCTATGGGTCTGAAACTTCACCAAGTGAAAGCTCTCCCAAAAGTAGGTGAATGAGTTATTTGAGAAAAATTGGCTATCTGCAATACTTTTAGAGATAATTCGCATTTACTCATTTTGAGTAGGTGAGTAATTAGCTATGGGTCTGAAACTTCACCAAGTGAAAGCTCTTCCAAAAGTAGGTGAATGATTTATTTGAGAAAAATTGACTATCTGCAATACTTTTAGAGATAATTCGCATTTACTCATTTTGAGTAGGTGAGTAATTAGCTATGGGTCTGAAACTTCACAGAGTGAAAGCTCTCCCAAAAGTAGGTGAATGAGTTGTTTGAGAAAAATTGGCTATCTGCAATACTTTTAGAGATAATTCGCATTTACTCATTTTGAGTAGGGGAGTAATTAGCTATGGGTCTGAAACTTCACCATGTGAAAGCTCTACCAAAAGTAGGTGAATGATTAATTTGACAAAAATTGGCTATCTGCAATACTTTTAGAGATAATTCGCATTTACTCATTTTGAGTAGGTCAGTAATTAGCTATGGGTCTGAAACTTCACCAAGTGAAAGCTCTCCCAAAAGTAGGTGAATGAGTTATTTGAGAAAAATTGGCTATCTGCAATACTTTTAGAGATAATTCGCATTTACTCATTTTGAGTAGGTGAGTAATTAGCTATGGGTCTGAAACTTCACCAAGTGAAAGCTCTTCCAAAAGTAGGTGAATGATTTATTTGAGAAAAATTGACTATCTGCAATACTTTTAGAGATAATTCGCATTTACTCATTTTGAGTAGGTGAGTAATTAGCTATGGGTCTGAAACTTCACAGAGTGAAAGCTCTCCCACAAGTAGGTGAATGAGTTATTTGAGAAAAATTGGCTATCTGCAATACTTTTAGAGATAATTCGCATTTACTCATTTTGAGTAGGTGAGTAATTAGCTATGGGTCTGAAACTTCACCAAGTGAAAGCTCTCCCAAAAGTAGGTGAATGATTAATTTGACAAAAATTGGCTATCTGCAATACTTTTAGAGATAATTCGCATTTACTCATTTTGAGTAGGTGAGTAATTAGCTATGGGTCTGAAACTTCACCAAGTGAAAGCTCTCCCAAAAGTAGGTGAATGAGTTATTTGAGAAAAATTGGCTATCTGCAATACTTTTAGAGATAATTCGCATTTACTCATTTTGAGTAGGTGAGTAATTAGCTATGGGTCTGAAACTTCACCATGTGAAAGGTCTCCCAAAAGTAGATGAATGAGTTATTTGATAAAAATTGGGTATCCGCAATACTTTTACAGATAATTCGCATTTACTCATTTTGAGTAGGTGAGTAATTAGCTATGGGTCTGAAACTTCACCATGTGAAAGCTCTTCCAAAAGTAGGTGAATGAGTTATTTGAGAAAAATTGGCTATCTGCAATACTTTTAAGAGATAATTCGCATTTACTCATTTTGAGTAGGTGAGTAATCATCTACGGGTCTGAAACTTCACCATGTGAAAGCTCTTCCAAAAGTAGGTGAATGAGTTATTTGAGAAAAATTGGCCATCTGCAATACTTTTAGAGGTAATTCGCATTTACTCTTTTTGAGTAGGTGAGTAATTAGCTATGGGTCTGAAACTTCACAGAGTGAAAGCTCTCCCACAAGTAGGTGAATGAGTTATTGATAAAAATTGGGTATCCGCAATACTTTTACAGATAATTTACTCATTTTGAGTAGGTGAGTAATTAGCTATGGGTCTGAAACTTCACCAAGTGAAAGCTCTCCCAAAAGTAGGTGAATGAGTTATTTGAGAAAAATTGGCTATCTGCAATACTTTTAGAGATAATTCACATTTACTCATTTTCAGTAGGTGAGTAATTAGCTATGGGTCTGAAACTTCACCAAGTGAAAGCTCTGCCAAAAGTAGGTGAATGAGTTATTTGAGAAAAATTGGCTATCTGCAATACTTTTAGAGATAATTCGCATTTACTCATTTTGAGTAGGTGAGTAATTAGCTATGGGTCTGAAACTTCACAGAGTGAAAGCTCTCCCAAAAGTAGGTGAATGAGTTATTTGAGAAAAATTGGCTATCTGCAATACTTTTAGAGATAATTCGCATTTACTCATTTTGAGTAGGTGAGTAATTAGCTATGGGTCTGAAACTTCACCAAGTGAAAGCTCTCCCAAAAGTAGGTGAATGATTAATTTGACAAAAATTGGCTATCTGCAATACTTTTAGAGATAATTCGCATTTACTCATTTTGAGTAGGTGAGTAATTAGCTATGGGTCTGAAACTTCACCAAGTGAAAGCTCTCCCAAAAGTAGGTGAATGAGTTATTTGAGAAAAATTGGCTATCTGCAATACTTTTAGAGATAATTCGCATTTACTCATTTTGAGTAGGTGAGTAATTAGCTATGGGTCTGAAACTTCACCATGTGAAAGGTCTCCCAAAAGTAGATGAATGAGTTATTTGATAAAAATTGGGTATCCGCAATACTTTTACAGATAATTCGCATTTACTCATTTTGAGTAGGTGAGTAATTAGCTATGGGTCTGAAACTTCACCATGTGAAAGCTCTTCCAAAAGTAGGTGAATGAGTTATTTGAGAAAAATTGGCTATCTGCAATACTTTTAAGAGATAATTCGCATTTACTCATTTTGAGTAGGTGAGTAATCATCTACGGGTCTGAAACTTCACCATGTGAAAGCTCTTCCAAAAGTAGGTGAATGAGTTATTTGAGAAAAATTGGCCATCTGCAATACTTTTAGAGGTAATTCGCATGTACTCTTTTTGAGTAGGTGAGCAATTAGCTATGGGTCTGAAACTTCACCAAGTGAAAGCTCTTTGGGATAGCTGCTCTGCAGAGATACCCTGAAGATAAAAAATTTCATCGAAATTGCTCTATGTAGCACGGTTTTCGAAATATTAGCATTTTTATGTTTTGCAATTTTTGCGCAAAAATTCGAAAATTCAAAATGGCCGCCATTTTTGGCAAGAGAAAATTTTTTTGAAAAGTAGCATGGCTACTCTGCAGAGATACCCTGTGGGTCAAAAATTTCGTCGAAATCGCTCTATCTAGCACGGTTTTCGAGATATAAGCATTTTTGTGTTTTGCAATTTTGCGAAAAATTCGAAAATTCAAAATGGCCGCCATTTTTTGTGAGAAATTTTTTGTTTGAAAATTGGCATGGCTACTCTGCAGAGATACCCTGTGGGTCAAAAATTTCGTCGAAATCGCTCTATCTAGCAGGGTTTTCGAGATATAAGCATTTTTATGTTTTGCAATTTTTGCGAAAAATTCGAAAATTCAAAATGGCCGCCATTTTTGGCGAGAGAAAATTTTTTTGAAAATTGGCATGGCTACTCTGCAGATATACCCTGTGGGTCAAAAATTTCGTCGAAATCGCTCTATCTTGCAGGGTTTTCGAGATATAAGCATTTTTATGTTTTGCAATTTTTGCGAAAAATTCGAAAATTCAAAATGGCCGCCATTTTTGGCGAGACAAAAATTTTTTCAAAATTGAGATAACTACTCTGCAGAGATACCCTGTGGGTCAAAAATTTCGTCGAAATCGCTCTATCTAGCACGGTTTTCGAGATATAAGCATTTTTGTGTTTTCCTTATTTGGAAAATTCGTAATGATTAATTAATCATTAATTACTCGGCCATTTCTTGACCAATCAATGCCAAAATCTAATGATTTCCAGATTTTAATAGAATGAATGTATTTGCCAAGTTTCAGGTGAATTGATAAAATTCCTTTCAAGTTATCATCCGGACAAGCTTCCCCATCGAAAAAAGACATTTTTGGTCATGTGACCTCTCTGATTGGTTGAAATGTCACTGCAGCATATTCAAAAAAATTCCCCAAGGCTACTGCCTAAACCTGCCAAATTTGAAAAGAATCCGCCTAACGGTTACAGAGTTATAAGGAAAACAAAATGCGGAGCCGGCGGAGCCGGAAGCTCTCCCATACACAAACAAGCGTCCCTTGCGGGACGCTTAATTAAATTTTCATATGTTAATATCTTACCTAATGGACAAATGCAGTAACACAGCATGCAGCCGGTCCCGCCAAACATTAGAAAAAATTGTTCTGAACTGGGCTCTGACCGGGACCTGTAGTGTCATATCCATTCACCAGGTGGCCTCACAGCACCCAGCCTCCCTACTGCGCATGTGTGCGCATGCGTGCTTCCTCTTTTTGTTGCCTACCTTAGAATGTCCCCTTTTGAGCTTAGAACGTGGGGAAGGTAGGGTGGGAATCCCCTTGTTCACTAGGTAAGATATTAACTTATAAAATTTTAATTTACTTATTAAATTTCCCATTTCATTGCGTTAATATATCTTGCCTATTGGACAGATGCAGAATAACTACCCACTGGATGGAGGGAAGCTCTAAAGGAGGAACTTTTCTCCAAAACTCCCAAGAGGCCATATAAGACCTTGAGGTTAGAAGCACCTAAACAGATGTCCTAAACCTCCAGTCCCCCCGTTCATCCCTTGAACTGAGAACCAAGAAAGGGGAGTCAGGAGTTCTATCCCTATGGGATTCCTAAGGAAGCAGTGTAGGGAAGGAAAAATGATCCCTCATCTGCCATTTTCGATCATGACGGTCTGCAGGGAGATTTTTTTTATATATACAAAAATTATGTACAAAAGGGATGGAAGTCAGGAGGGCAGTTACTCTCTGATCTGCTGGGCAGCCACTACTGGTATTGTGCGACTTCCAATGACAGGCTGATAGTATCTGATCTAACCGCACACCTTGAAAAGCTTTGTAAGCCACAAAGGCTCGTACATCATGTGCCCGGACTTGATACAAGGAAACATTGGACCAGTCTTCCTGATGTCTTATGTTCCTGTGCAGCCAAGCATGTATTTCACTCCTCCATTTGCCAGAACCTAATGCTAAAAGGAAGACAGTCTTACAGGCGAGGTGTTTAAGAGAAGCATTCCGAAGTGGTTCAAAGGGGGCTTTCGTGAGCTGGTGCAGGACCAGGGAGAGATTCCAAGAGGGGACGCCCCTTCTTCCCTTGGGTTTACCCCGATGAAAACTGTCCAACAATCTATTCAAGTTTTCATCCTTGCTGATATTGACCTTGGTGTTGCCCACTTTGTCGGCTATGGCAGTTCTATAGCCATCAATAGTACTGGGCTGAAGGAGTTTCACCTGAAACAATTAGAGCAGAAAATCTACAATCTGTTTTATAGAAAGAGACCTGAAGTCCACCTGACTCGTCTCACACCATCTGACAAAAATGGCCCATTTCGACTCACAGATGGCTCTGGCTGACCATCTCTGAGGAGCTTCAATTCTTGTTGCCACTTCGTCAGAGAAGCCTTCTTGCAGAATGACTGTGGCTCTAGCAGCCAAGCATGCAGATTTAGGTTAGGGAGAGAGGGATTTAGGGAGAGAGGGATTTGAACTGACATGCTGACCAGATCCCAAAACCATGGCATGTTGGGCCACCCTGGTGAAATTAGAATCATCCTGCGACACCCTAGGTCCAACAATTTGACCAGAATCACCACAGGAGGAAAGGTATAAGCATCTAGTTCCTTCCACTGAAGACTCAATGCATCTATCTGCCAAGTCAACTGGTCCGGAATCGGAGACACAAACCTGGGGAGCTTGTGATTGAACCAGGTTGCAAAAAGTCCACTTCCGTTGTGTGCCATCTCCAGCAGATGAGATCGAAAACCTCCTGTAGGAGACACCACTGTGTTTGAATCACTTGCAGCTTGTGTCTGGACAGTTTGTTGGCAATGACATTTAGGCGACCCAGAATGTGTCTGGCCCTCAATACTATTTCCCTCTGATTACACCAAGACAGGAGTCTCCATAGGAGGGCACAAAGACAGCCTGATTTCATACCTCCCTCCTTGTTGATGTAAGAAACCACAGTTGTGTTGTCTGTGCAAACCAGAATGGTCTGAC
The DNA here is from genome assembly GCA_964017235.1 of Sabellastarte sp. h YS-2021. Taxonomy (NCBI): domain Eukaryota; kingdom Metazoa; phylum Annelida; class Polychaeta; order Sabellida; family Sabellidae; genus Sabellastarte; species Sabellastarte sp. h YS-2021. Next base: position 63,191,598 of record OZ024929.1, on the reverse strand, counting down.
CCCAACACAAAAGCTCGAACTGTTTTAGTTAGGGCCAACAAGACCGCCTTTAGTTCTAGAAAGTTTATGTGCAAAGTGCCCTCTAGTTTTGACCAGAAGCCTTTTGCTGTGTAATCCCCGAATATCATCAGGGAATAAACCAGAGCTAAATAATGGAGCGTTCCTCAGCTTATTCCATGTGTCTGACCTCAAACGCGGCTTAACATACTCAAGGTATGAATCCCATATGAGCAGGATGAAGTTAGCGAGTTAAACAAATAAATGGTCTGCTAAGTGTTGCAACGCTGTCCCCAAGGTCACCGAGACACTGGAGTGGAAGGCGGACAAATCCTTCAATTCTTTGATGGGCCCCACCACCTCCTTAGGAGCCTTTCCATTGACAACAGTGTCCTGTAGAAAGGTGATGTGGGAATTCATCTTTTTTAGTATCTCACTTGTGCAGTGGTTGAACTCAGCTGCAAGATTGGTAACATATGTGCCCTCCCTGGCACACTTCTCCCACCTGCGCAGAATGTCCTAGGGTATGGGTCTGGAGGCAGGGCCCGACTCGGGGTAAGAAGATATCTTGGCCATTCTGGAGAAATGGGCCTTAAGGCGGGCTTCAGAGTCCAACCAACTGAAGATAGTCTTGCCTGGATGTTGGTTAGTATCCTGTCTCAACCGGGACTGCCGGTACCACTTGGCTTGGCTTTTGGGGATGCGTATAAACTGATCTACTTTGAATCCTGCAGATTCTTGTGAATGTGAAGGGTACTTTGCTGGTTTTGCATGGGTGTTTACCCTTCCAGGGATTGTCTGATCTGTCCACATCCCCCACTGAAGATTCAAAATCCGGGATATAGGACCAACCTAACCTAAGAGTCCTTGTCTGACCGACCGGGGAGATTCATCTTCAGATAATTCCTGATCCGGTGAGATATCATGACCGGTACCGGTAGCTGGATCAAAGCCAGGTTTTGAAGTATTGGTGGTACTAGTAGCAGAAACCTGACCAAGAGACATTGACACTCCCCCACCGGACACATCCACCTTGGTAGAGGGGACAGATGTTTTCACCAGAACGGAACCAGTCTTTAGCTGGTCTAATACCGGTAAATCAGCTTTACCGGTGGAGGAAGACACAGTCTTTGCTTTCTTGCCTTTAGATTTACCGGTACCCTTGTTCTTCTTTTATTTTGGCTTCTCCAAATACTCATCCCTGTCTTGACACGGAGACCTCACCAGACTGGTGGCTCTGGGGTCAGACGGATTGAAAAATGATTCATCAGAGACCGGAGCAGCAATTGTAGAAACAGGCACTTTTGGTGTTGAAAATATATTGATCCGGGTGAGAAGAGCTTCAAATCTCGCAAAACTCTCCTCAAGTTGGTTGTTTAATAATTGAAAATCCTGCTTAGATACAAATTCATCTGCAGAATGATGTGAGACTGTAAATACCTCTTGACCAGAATCGATCGAAGTCTGCGCATGTGCATCGTCCTGTTCAGAGGTTTCCTGTCCACAACACCAACTACTGTAACTTTTGAAGGGGAGACTAGTAGCCCAGATTTTTTGTCTTTACAGATCTGGTACTGTGGGGTAGCAAGTTTTGAACGCTGCGATTCCCTAACTCCTCACATAGGCCACATTCTTGTCCCTTTACACAAACGCCCTTGCCAATACCTTTCTCTCTGCAACGAGTACACTTGGTATGATTGTCAAACCTGGCCATAATGTGACCACAACTTCCTCTATGTTGGGTAGGAGAAGCCATATCCAATATTTACAATATATATCCACAAATAAAAGTAAAAGCACAGTAAATAACACAAATTTGAAAATTTTAATTAAATGTAGCTTTTTATAAGCTACAAGCTTACCATCTGGGACTTACCATCTGCTCATCTCGGGTCGTCGCACCCGACACGGCCAACTTTCGAAAAAAGAGTTCTAATGACCGTCCGAGTATTAGTACCCAGCCTCTGGTGACCCGGTGAGTGAGCATGCGCAGTACGTCCTCCTTCTTGTTGGCCCCACCCCTCAGCTGCAATTTTCAGCGGGGAGGTAGGGGGGGGGACTCTCCTGAGTCCCAGATGGTAAGCTTGTAGCTTATAAAAAGCTACATTTAATTAAAATTTTCAATTTTATTATGATCCAACAGCTTACCATCTGGGACTCAATGCTGAATCCCACCGTTAGGATTGCAGCTAAGACTGTGATTGTCAATAGAACCTCTTTTTTTATTTATAGGAGAGCCCCAAGGACAGATATAACATATGTGGTCACTCGTAATAGTCCTAATAATTTACAAAATATATTCTCCACGCTTGAGACAGCATATGCCTCTGAATATCTGGATTTTAAGGAGGAAGGTGCAATCTAAATTCACCTTAACTGCTGTAACCCCAAGATTACATTATACTGATTAACACTGGCCACTAGGCCAAGGTCAGCTGAGGGTACTTAAGTTACACAAGATAGTATGATAAATATAAGATAACAACCTTACCAGATATTGTATGTTGGTGTGCAGTACCTGAATGCCTGGGTCCGTTAGGCTCTGAAGGACTTGGTTACAGAGGCTGAGCCCCCCACCCCCCCTTTTCTTTTCCCGAAGATGATCTCGCTGAGGGGAAAGGTCCAGGACCTGTTGGGCTGCGACCACCGGGCCCAGGTATAAGTTGTTATCGTTATCTGCCCATGTCAAGTCTTTTAGGTAGAAATTTGTAAATGTGTTGTGTGCTTTCCAATGACATGCCTGCATGATTTGGTCTACCGAAACCCCACCGTAAAAGGCTTTAGAGGCTGCAAAGGCTCTGATATCGTGAGCTTTGACTTGGACCAAGTCCAAGGCTTGCTGATCTGCTTGTTTATAACACAATAAAATTGTTTGTTGAATGCCCTTTCTTGAAGGATATGAATAAGTGTGATCTGCCGCCCCTAAGGTCTTTAGTTCTATCCAAATAGTATCTCAGGGCACGTACTGGGGCACGTACTGGGCACAGAGATCTGTCTTGCTTGAACTGTCTATCTACTATTGTTGTTAAGGCAGGGATAACGACTGGTGATACACTTTGAGCTCCTTCGCGAGCTAATTGATTTTTTGCAATGAAGTCAGATGAGGAACAAAGCCACTTTTTCCCATTGACCAAGGTTCGACACTTTGTTTGCAACCCAGGCGTGGATTTCGCTGTGGCGCTTGCCCAAAGCTAAGGCTAGTAAAAATGCTGTTTTGAGAGTCAAATGTTTAATGTCAGAGTCTTTCATTGGTTCAAAGGGTTTCTTTGTAAGTTCATTGAGCACAACTGATAAGTTCCATTTAGGAATGTTTCTAGTTGCCTTAGGCCTATCTCAGTGAAAACTTGCGAGAAGCCTGTTTAAATCTGTACTCTGAGCTATATGGAGGCCTGTAGGGCCCAAGTAATCCAAAATAGCCATTCTATAGCCATCAATGGTAGAAGGGCGTCTATTTAAGTCTTGAAATAGGTGCATAAAGAAGTCTGAGACTTGTTTTATAGAAGGTTTGGAGACATCCACCGAATTTTCTCTGCACCATTTTTCAAAAAGGGCCCACTTTGCTTGGTAAATAGATCTTGTTGATGACCTTTGAGGGGCAGCAATTCTCTCTGCCACTTCAGAAGAGAAACCTTGTTCTTGGAGTTGCTCACTCCTAGACACCAAGCATGGAGGTTGAGGTATTGCGGGTTGTTGTGAAACACCTGGTTGCTTGACTGCTTGAGTAGATTTGGAGATGCAGGCAACTGAAGTGGAATTTCCACTGATAGATGGACCAGATCCCAGAACCAGGGCATGCCCGGCCAGCCCGGGGCTATCAGGATTAGGAGGCAGTTGTACTGGCGGACCTTTTGTATTACTTTTGGAAGTAGAGCTGTTGGAGGGTAAGCATAGGCTACAAGGCTTGACCAGCTTATGTTTAGAGCATCTATGTTCCATGCGTTTTGATCTGGAACTGGAGAGACGTATAGTGGCAACTTGTGGTTTAGCCGAGTGGCAAACAGATCCACCTGAGGTGTGAACCACTTTGTGCAAATTCTTTTGAACACCTGAGGGTGTAGTGACCACTCCGTTGACTGAATTTGAGTTGATCTGGACAGGGAGTCCGCGATCACATTTAGGCACCCTGGAATGTGTCTGGCACATAGAGATATTTTGAATCGATGACACCAGCTCATGATTCTCCATAGAAGGGCGCACATCTCTACTGAGTGAGTCCCGCCCTGTTTGTTGATGTAGGCTACTACTGTTGAGTTGTCCGTGGCAACCAGGACTGTTTGATTTTGGCATTGAAGCCTGAAGTGTTTTAGGGCCAAGTACACTGCCTTTAGTTCTAAAACGTTTATGTGCAATGACTTTTCTAGATCTGACCACAGTCCTTTGATAGAATCTTGATTTAAGTGAGCGCCCCAACCTACGTTTGAGGTGTCTGTAAACACTTGAACGTTGTGTACTTGGGGGTGGAGATCTGCACCTTTGAGAACATTTTGTGGATTCTGCCACCAGTCCAGATGAGCTATGATGGAGTCTGACCAGGGAAGGAGCTTGTCCAACGACCGAGGAAATGTCCAGTTCTCCTTGAGATGCCATTGAAAAGGTTTCATGTGAAGGCGGCCTTCTGGGACCATTTTTTCGGTTGATGCTAGCAACCCAATGAGTGACATCAAATGTCTTGCAGTCAGGGCAGACTGGTTGATTATCCTGAGGATTAATGCCTGTAGTTTTTGCCACCTCTCCTGAGTGGGCTTTACAAGGACTGAGTTTAGATGGTATTTGTATCCCACAAAAGAGAATACTTGAGTTGGAATCAACTCCGATTTGACCTGATTTATCATCCAACCTAGAGATTCGGTTAGGTCTACTACCACTTTTGTGTTGTGAGATGACTCCTCCGGAGATTGAGCCCTGATCAGCCAATCGGCCAGATATTGGTGTGTCCTTACGCCCCGTGATAAGGCCATGAGTTTTACCTCTTTTACTATCATGGTGAACACTTGAGGAGCTGGGGCTAGCCCGAATGGAGAGGTGAACTGATAGATCTGAGACCTGTGTGCAAATCGCAGGTATTTTCGGGATCTTGGGTGAATTGGAATATGGAGGTAGGTGTCTTGCAGGTCTATTGATGTGACCCATTCCCCTGTATTCAAGGATGTTCTTATTGATTCTGGGGTCTCCATCTTGAATCTTTCTATCCTCAGGAATTGATTTAGCCTGCTTAGGTCTATGACTGGTCTCCACTTTAGATGTGGCTTTGGGACTAGAAACAGGCGACTGTAAAAACCAAGAGACTCTGTGTTTCGTACTTTTTCTATCGCATGTTTGTGCAGGAGAGACTGGATACAGGAGGCTAGAGCTCGGTCTTTTTGTTGATTTTTGTATTCTGATATGATCAGTGGATGTCTGGTTAGTTTGGGCTTGAGGTGAAAAGGAAGCATGTAACCATTCGTAATAATGTTTAAGACGGAGCTTGAACAATTTTCTTCTACCCAGGCTCTCCTGAACTGCATGAGACGGCCTCCAACTGGTGGGTCTCTGTGTGAGTCATTGTTTGGAGGGGTTTCCATGACTCCTGCCCCTGCGATGGGGTCTGAACTGGCCCCTGCTACCTCTGCTACTGAAACTACCTCTGCTTGAAGAGGCTGAACTACCAGGGGTAAATTGTCCATAGGGGCGTTTTCTGTAACGTCCTCTGCCTCTCTTAGGGCCACGAAAGGGCCGATTTTGGTAGGGTCTGAAAATCTGACCTTGAGACTTGGAGGAACCCTTTTTTAGGAGGAACTCCTCGCCCTCTTGAACCAGCTGAGAGTGAAATAAAGGAGAGGGGAGGAAGGGGGAATTGTGTAGCTCTTGTCTTCTGGTTTCCCCCAAATCTGGGTGAAGATTGGTCATTTCAGCATCTCGCCCCATGAGACCTGCACAGACCATGACATGTAAGTTTCGGCGTAACATATGGGTCATGGCTTTGCTTTGGCATGCTAGTGCCCTTTGTTGGATTTGGATTCTCTTGTCCCAGATATCCATATAGTCTCTGGTTGTCTCATAGGCATTCTTGATGACCCTCTCAGGGTCGGCTCCCTTTAGGATCTGATGTTTGGCCTTTTTAACAGTGGACTTGATGCTGTCCCCACAGCGATCCATAACACTACTGCACTCTGAAATTGTGTGGTTAAACACTGCCGAAAAATTGAGAGTGCAGATGTTTTGTCTGACTTGAAGTTCAAGTTCTTTGGCCACATGAAGGGGGGCCCTTATCCCGGGAGCCGCTTGAGGTCTGGGGGAGATGCAAATATTTCCAAACTTTCTATTAAGTTCCTGCATTCTTTCCTCAAAACATGGGTCTACTATTTTGTAATACTTTCCTGTGGCTTGAGGAGCTTTAGGGAATTTTCCCTCTGTGAGATTTAAGTTCTGAAAATCTTGTTCCCACTTTGTTAGTTCCTCCTTTAAAGCTGGATTAGCAGGTAAAAAGGTAGAAGGACCCTTTGGTCTGGGTTCCTGCTTTTCTTGTTCCTCATTAAGACCCATAATCAAATTTGACACTGGCATTGAATGTTTTGGGTCAGGAATACCCGGCACCTGTCTGAAGGTTTCTATGTCTTCAGTGTATTGTGATGGTAAGTCACTTAGGTCCACCTCCCGAAAATAAATTGGGTCAGCGGGCAGCTCCCGCCTGACTTCATGAGACCTCCTTCTTTCTTGGTCTAACTCCCTCACGTCCCTATATACAATAGTGGAAGCCGTTTGTTTTGATTTTTCCTGATCTCTATCACTGGAGATATTCCCTTGCTTAGGGGAAGATCTGCCAGATTTTTTGGATTTGGAACGGTGAGGGGATGCCTCAGATGAGGAGCTGACATAACGGGAGGACTTGTATTTAGATTTGTCTTTATGTTTCTTGATCTTTTCAACTGATTTAGCCCGGGGAGGCTCCATTTCTGGGTCTGAGGAAATATCCGAGTATTGGGCCCGCAATCTGGGAGGCAACTCTGGGCCTACCTGGGCGGTGGTAGTGTCCATGGGTTCATGGCTGGGAACTTGCTGATACCGAGGTCTGGGAGGGCTGGGAGCTGAGCTCGGACCCGGTTTTGAATGTGACTTAGTCTGGTCCCCCTGTGGGGATCTGGGGTCCTGGGAATGTTTAGATACAGTCACTGTGGCAGCAAGTTTATTAAAGGCGCCCATCATGGAACGTTGAAAAGAACCCATTTGTTCTTGGAACTGATCACCCAGGGATTTTTCTATCCTCCGTTGTAAAACAGTACCTGGGGTCTCGGGCACATGCTGGGGAGTTCTTAAAGATAAGTGATCCAGTCCCAGCACCTGGGCTCTGGGATCTCCCAGCACAACATTGCTGGGTTTGGGTGGGGATTGATAAATACTACAAGCTGCCTGTTCTAGCTCTTGCTGGGAACCTTCAAAGATATCACCTTGATCCGGCTCTCCCAGAAGCTCGGATTCATCTTTGGAAACATCCGATATCCCAGCCTTGTCTTTCTTTACATACCGCTTTCTATTTATAATCTTTTGTTTTTGTTCTTCAGTAAATGAAGCACCCACCATACATTTTCCCTTGCCAGTAACACAATAGTCGTCGCCTTTGGACGATTCCCTACAGGGAGGGCAGTAGTTGTGCAAATCCCACGGATGGCAAAAATGACGACATTTAAGGGCTCTGGACCTATTGCCAGCACTAGCGGTAGACATTGCAATGTTAAACCAGGGCGATAATAGAGAGATATCCGATTAAAAACTCCAGTAATGCTGTTATGAACACACAATATACACTGGGCGATAACAGGGTGATATCAGATTTTAAACTTCAATAATGCTGTTCTGCACACAAAAGATGTACTAAAGCATTCACTGTGAATATATATATATAACTACATGCAATTTGATGAGAAACACTGGATATTTCGCTGTAAATGAACATAAAAGTCTTTGAAATATAAACACAATCTTTCCAATATGGCGGCCAACAAGAAGAAGGACATACTGCGCATGCTCACTCACCGGGTCACCAGAGGCTGGGTGCTAATACTCGGACGGTCATTAGAACTCTTTTTTCGAGAGTTGGCCGTGTCGGGTGTGACGACCCGAGATAAGCATTGAGTCCCAGATGGTAAGCTACTGGAGCGTAATAAAAATTGAGGAAATAGTCTCTCCAGAAAAATCTGACTTGTCACTTTCGCACCAAACAAAAAGAGGAAGTACGCATGTGCGCACACGCACAGTAGGGAGGCTGGGTGCTGTGTGGCCACCTGGTGAGTGGATATGACACTACTGGTCCTGATCAGAGCCCAGCTCGGGACATTTTTTTCTAACGTTTGGCGGGACCGGCTGCACGCTGGGCTAATGCATCTGTCCACTAGATAAGATATATTAACGCAATGAAATATCAGTTTCTGAAGTGCAGTGGCATTGAGAGAAACTATTACAAGATCATCTGCATACAGAAGATGGTTAAAGATTCTACTACCAATCAGACAGCAAACATGTATATCATTTAGTTTAGAACTGACATGGTCAAAATACACATTAAAAAGAAGTGGTGAGAGAATGCCTCCCTGACATACACCATTGAGTACATTTAAAATATTCTGATGTCTCTTCACCCCATTTAAAAAACACCAGTTGTTCTGTATACCGAAAAATACAACAACCTGACCAGATATGTAGGAACTTTCCAGTCAATGAGTGTAGTGAATAATTTTCTCAAATAAGGCCCACTTTGACTTGTAGATGGTCCTTGTTGATGATCTCTGAGGGGCAGCAATTCTCTCTGCGACCTCCACAGAGAAGCCTTGTTCTTGGAGCTGTCCACTCCTAGACACCAGGCGTGGAGGTTGAGATGTTGAGGACTGCTGTGGAACACATACTTGTGGGACTGTTTGAGAAGAGTTGTTGATACTGGAAGTTGAAGTGGGATCTCTGTTGAGAGCTGCACTAGGTCCCAAAACCAGGGCATCCCTGGCCAGCCTGGGGCTATTATGATGATCAGGCAATGGCATTGCCTGAATTTTTGGATCACTCTGTGGAGGAGAGCCATCGGAGGGTAAGCATAGGCAGTGAGACCCGTCCAGATTATGTTCAGAGCATTTGGATCTGGGACTGGAGACACGCAGAGTGGAAGTTTGTGGTTCAGATGAGTGGCAAATAGGTTTACAGGAGGAGTGAACCACTTTTGGCAGATCTGATGGAACACCTGTGGATGCAGTGACCATTCTGTTGACTGAACTTGGTTCGACCTGGATAGAAGGTCGCCATCACATTCAGACACCCTGGAATGTGTCTGGCTTTCAATGTTATCTGGTAGTGATGGCACCATGTCATGATCTTCCACAGGAGAGCGCACATCTCCTTGTTTGTTTATGTAGGCTACCACTGTTGAGTTGTCCGTTGCAACCAACACTGTTTAGTTCTGACATTGGTCCTTGAAGCTTGGAAGGGCCAGCGAGACCGCCTTCAACTCTTGAATATTTATGTGTAGCCTTTTTTCCCTGTCTGACCACAGACCCTTCGTAGAGGTTTGTTCTAAGTGAGCGCCCCAACCTTCGTTTGAGGCATCTGTAAAGAGTTGGATACTGTGGTCTTTGGGATGAAGGTCTGCACCTCTCATCACGTTTGTGGGATTTTGCCACCAGTCTAGGTGTGCAGAAATGGTTTTTGTCCAAGGAAGGAGGATGTCCAGCGACTGAGGATATCTCCAGTGCTCCTTGAGATGAAACTGAAAGGGCCTCATGTGAAGGCGTCCCTCTGGGACCATCTTCTCCGTTGAGGCAAGCAACCCAATTAGCGACATCAAACATCTTGCAGTCAAAACCCGTTTTGACTTGAGTCGTAGGATCAAATCCTGAAGTTTGAGCCATCTCTCTTGCTTGAGTGGGTTTTACAAGGGCTGAATCTTGATGGTATTCGTAGCCCACGAACGAAAACACCTGAGTTGGCTTTAGTTCGGATTTTGTCTGATTTATTATCCACCCCAAGGACTGGGTCAGGTCTACCACTGCCTGAGTGTTCACTTGGGCTTCCTCCTGAGACTGGGACCTGATCAGCCAGTCGTCCAGGTATTGGTGAAGTCTGAGTCCCCTCGACAGGGCCATTAGCTTCACTTCCTTTACAATCATTGTAAATACCTCGGGGGCTGTGGCTAGTCCAAAAGGGAGGGAGGTGAACTGGAACACCTGTGACCTGTGGCAAAACCTTAGGTATTTCCTGGAGTTTGGGTGGATGGGGGTGTGAAGGTAAACGTCCGACAGGTCTATCGACGATACCCATTCCCCTAGAATCAGGGAGGTCCTGATGGATTATGGAGTTTCCATTTTGAACTTTTCTACATGTAGAAAAGTGTTGAGCCTGCTTAAGTCTATTACTGGCCTCCACCTCTGGTGAGGCTTGGGGACTAGAAACAGGCAACTGTAAAACCCGAGAGATTTTACATTTTCCACCCTTTCTATTGCGTTCTTTGACAGAAGAGACTGGATACAAGTGGCCACAGCTTGATCTTTTTGAAGGGCCTTGTATTCTGACTGAATCAGAGGGAATCTGACCAGACTTGGCTTTGAAATGAATGGCAGAACGTCTGAACATTTGTTTGTTTGCCAGTCTCTTCTGAAAGAATGGAGGCGACCTCATACTGGTGGACTGAGGGAGGCTTTTAAGGGGTCATTGGGGGGGAGGGGTTTCCACGCCCTCGTCCCCTAGAGTGGGGTCGAAAACGACCCCTGGAGCCTCTGAAGTTTGGTTTCCCCCTGCCTGAGGAAAATGATTGGTTACTGCTTTGAGAGGAGTTGCCCTCATAGGGGTGTTTCCTGTAGGAGCCTCTTTTCTTGTGGGGACCACGAAAGGGCTTGTTTTGATAGGGTCCAAAACCCAGAGAGTCTTTAGAGGTGCCATTTTTGAGGAAGACGTCTTCTCCCTCCTTAACTAGCTGAGACTTGAACAAGGAGGAGTGCCAAAATGGCGAGTTCCTAAGTTCCTGGCGTCTCATTTCCCCTAGTTGTGGTTGTAAAAGGGTCATCTCGGATTCGCACCTTAGCAAGCCGGTGTTGCGTATAGTATATAGCTCCCTCTGGAGTATATGGGCCAACGATTTGCTGAGGCATGTAAGAGCTCTGTGTTGAATAAGAACAGTCTTATTCCAGATGTTTAGATATTCACAGGCTTGTTCATATCCACGTTTGGCTGCTTTCTCAGGATTGGCACCTTTCTGAATTTGGGATTTAAGCTTCTTAAAGGTTGACTTCTGGCTGTATTGGCACTTCTCAAGAGTGGCATTACAGGAGGAGGAAGTCTTGGCAAAGGCAGCAGTAAGATTGAGGGTGGATATATTCTGCCTAGCTTGTTGCTCCAATTCCTTGAGAATTGGTAGGGGAACCTTGTCCATAGGGGCCCCGGAGGGTTTAGGAGTAATACAGATTTTGGCAAAATCCGTATTCAACTCCTGAATTTTGTCCTCATATCAAAGCTGTCCCACCTTACCTTACACGTATCTGGACCTCACTTTGTGTTTGCTTTTATCAGCATGTTTTTTAGGTCTAGATGATGCAACCCGAGGTTCATCAGAATGACATGAATACTGATCCGAGGCGGACCTCGGTTCAGTGTCATGCTTTTTGTGAGAGTGAGAATGCTTTTTGGGTCTAGCCGATGCCACCTTAGAAGGTTCATCGGATAGACTAGAAGGCTAATCCAATGCGTTATCATGAGGTTGATCAGCACCGAGATGTGGAGGAGGGGCTGGACCATAGTCAACTTCCATAGCCTCAGCTGAGTGTGAGGTAGGCCAAGGTCTTGGATGGGGTGGGTCCAGATTTACAGCTTTAGAAGAGGGACCAGGCTTAGAAGCCGAAGCGGGGATCTGATCCACCTCCACTTCTGGTTGATTAGACGTCTTTTTAAAAGACGAAAATTCGTCTCAGAGAGACTGAAAAGCTTCTAACATGGATGCCTGAAAAACCGCCATTTGCTGCTGTAAATGTATGTTTAGAGAGTTACCCAAGGACTTTTCGAGTTTAGACTCGATCTTGTGCTGTAAGGCAGTGCCTGGGGTTGGTGAGACAGATTTTGTTGGTGTTTTAATAGATAATGACTCGAAGAGTAGGGGCTGAGGACGTGGAGGGGAGGTAAACAAATTGTCAGGAGCACTCTTAAGGTCTGCATGAGATCCAGTAAAGGACTCGACATCCTAATCCCCTAATAGGTCGAGTTCATCATCTTTGTTAGTGTCCCGCTTCTGTTTCTTTACATAACGTTTTCTATGGGTGATCTTGATTAACTACTCTTCAGTGAAGGCAGCAAAATCCCACAAGGAGATTTAAACGTGAACACAGGGGTCATCACCCTTGCCAGATTCCCTGCATGTGGGGTAAAAGTTATGAGTGTCAAATGAGAAACAGAAGTGGCAACACTTTGCAGATCTGGGCTTGTCTTTATTCGTTTGGTGGGAGGACATATTGAAAACACAATAAAATGACAAAGCCTGAACCGAGGAAAACTCAAAACACCAAAAATAAGAAAAGATACTTATCCTGTCGAAACGAAACTTTCACAGAATAATCTATAAGGTATTCAAAATAAAATGGCTAAAAATCAAACTCCAACAATACGTATGTGCTGAGAAATTGAAGAAAAAATGACTGTTTATAACAGAAGCTACCAAAACACGTGGCCAATGAGAAAGTAGGAAGAGATCTCACAGAGTACCACGAGAAGGCAACCTGCGCCTACGGCCAACTATAAATGTCTTTTTTTCTTAGACGTTGGCCATCCAAGAACAGCATTCAGTCCCACATGTCCTACTTAAATGTAGCTTTTATAAGCTACAAGCTTTCCGTGTGGAACTGAATGCTATCTCGGATGGCCACAGTATCTTGGCCAATGTCCCCAAAAAGGGATGAAATACTGGTCTGATGCCTTCAACACTGATGTGACCTGGATAGGGAAACAGAGTGAGACTTCCATCTTCCAGTTGGAACTTTTGCCCCTACCCCCTCAGCTGTCATACAGCTGGGAGGCAGGGTGGGACTCTCTTTAGGTCCATATGGTTAGCTTGTAGCTTATAAAAGCTACATTTAAGTAATTAAAGGGTGGAACTGAATGCTGAAACCAAACGCTAGGTGGAGGGATTACAACTGTGACTGGATTGAGACTTCTTGTGATTTGAATTTTTTGTCATTTTTTATATACTTATGTACTATATACAAGGTATATACATTGTATACATATGTACACATCGCCTCATTTTTGGGTTTGGTGGTGGACCTACTGGCCAGCCACCATTGGACCCAAATGGAAAAGCTCTGAATCAGCCCAAGCCACATCCTTCAAATAAAATAGCATCAGAGATGCCCATACCCCACAGCCTAGGGAAATATTTTCAACACCATGAGATACAGAAGTACTGTATCAGTACAAACTTCAGGATACTTTCAGAGCACTGTCAGTTATATAAAGGTCCAAACAATGTTTAAATGGAGAAATAATGTTTAAAAGAAAGATCATGCATATAAAGATGAAGTATTAAAACAAGATAATTCAATAACAAGATGACAGCATTAATCAGCAAACTAAAATTCAACCCTCTTTATCTACATCTGCAAGGCCCAAATTATGGTTTAGATGGTTTGAATATTACCATGCATACAGAAGTGGTAATACATTTAATGAATGCTTATGTGTGGTGTTGGAGCAAAATCTGTGGCTCACTTGATGAAATTCTATCTCTTACAATGGGAAGTTATGAAAGTAAAATTCTTAATAAATTCTAATATGACTTTAACAGTGCTTAATCTGCATCAAAAGAGAGACCCAAAGGTGCAACAAAATTTTGTAGGTCAAGGTCACTACGACAAGGTCAAAGGTCAAATTAAGGTGACACCATGATAATACACGCCTATAGCCCCTAACCAATGTCCCTAGCAAGTATCAACTTCCTCAACCTTACAGTTTCCAAGATATAGCCCGGACAACATTTTATAGGTCAAGGTCACTACGCCAAGGTCAAATCAAGGTCAGATCATGACGTTGCACAACTACATCCCCTAACCAATGTCCCTACCAAGTATCAACTTCCTACACCTTACGGTTTCCGAGATATAGCCTGGACAAGATTTTTTAACTCAAGGTCACTACAGCAAGGTCAAAGGTCAAATCCTGGTCAGACCATGACGTTGCACACCTACGTATCCTAACCAATGTCCCTACCAAGTACCAACTTCCTACACCTTACGGTTTCCGAGATATAGCCTGGACAACATTTTATAGGTCAAGGTCACTACGGCAAGGTCAAAGGTCAAATCAAGGTCAGACCATGACATTGCACACCTACACCCCCTAACCAATATCCCTACCAATTATCAACTTCCTACACCTTACGGTTTCCAAGATATAGCCCAGACAAGATTTTATAGGTCAAGGCCACTACGGCAAGGTCAAAGGTCAAATCAAGGTCAGACCATGATGTTGCAGACCTACACCCCCTGACCAATATCCCTACCAAGTATCAACTTCCTACACCTTACGGTTTCTGAGATATAGCCCGGACAAGATTTTATAGGTCAAGGTCACTACGGCAAGGTCAAAGGTCAAATCAAGATCACACCATGACGTTGCACACCTACACCCCCTAACCAATGTCCCTGCCAAATATCAACTTCCTACACCTTACAGTTTCCGAGATATAGCCTGGACAAGATTTTATAGGTCAAGGTCACTACGGCAAGGTCAAATCAAGGTCAGACCATGACATTGCACACCTACACCCCCTAACCAATATCCCTACCAATTATCAACTTCCTACACCTTACGGTTTCCGAGATATAGCCCGGACAAGATTTTCAAACTCAAGGTCACTACGGCAAGGTCAAAGGTCAAATCAAGGTCACACCATGACGTTGCACACCTACACCCCCTAACCAATGTCCCTACCAAGTATCAACTTCCTACACCTTACGGTTTCTGAGATACAGCCCGGACAAACTATTTCCCGCTGCCCGCCCGCCCACCCGCACGCCCGCCCGCCCATCCGGACACCATGGGTGAAAACAATACCCCGACAGCCCTTAAGGGCTGTGGGGTAAAAACTGTGTGAAGGTGTTATGTGACTTCCAGTGGCAGGCTGACAAAATTTGCTCCAAGGAGACTCCCAACTGGAAGGCCCTATAAGCAGCAAAGGCCCTGACATCACGGGCTTTAACCTAATGTAGAGTGGGGGCCAGGGCTGGACCCTCTTTAGCTGGGTAAGAGGTACAAACACCTTAGACCAGTATGACTGGTGTCTGATGTTCTTGTGTAGCCAAGCATGGATCTCACCCCTGTGTTTGAACCCAGGGGGAACAAGAAAACAGTTCTGAAAGTCAAGTGTTTCAGGGAGGCCTCTTTTCAGGGTTTCAGGGAGCCTTTGCCAGCTGGTGGAGTACCAAGGACAGGTTCCAGGAGGGGATGCCCCTCCAACCCTTGGGTCTGTCTCGGTGGAAACTACCCACGAGAGGGGTGAGATTCTCATCTTTGCTGACATTAATGGGAAAGTTTCCTAACTGATCTCTAGGCATCAATGGTGCCTGGTTGCAACTTCCTGTCCTGAAACAAGTACAGGAGGAAGTCAGCTACGACCTTGAGAGATGGTGCCCTGAAGTCCACCTGATTACTGAGGCACACTGGGCCTCATATGGAGCTGACCTAGGTAGACTTGTTTTTCTGTTGCTGTGAGTAGACCTGTGAGGGGCATGAACTGCCAGACCGGGCACACCGGACCGGACAGTATGGTTTGGATCTTGGTGATTAAAGCCTGCCATCGCTATGGTGTGGGTCTGACCTTGCCCTCTTTCAGGTCCAACTGGTAACCTACGAAGTTGAAAACCGGTTTTGGATCCAGTTGATTTCTCCCTGTTCACCAGCCAACCTAGTCTCTCTCGAGAGCTACCAAAGTCTGTGTATGCTGGAGACAGGTATGGACCTGGCTCTGACCAACCAGTTGTCTAGGTACTGGTGGATCATTATACCCCTCTGTAAAGTCATCAGTTTGACCTCTTTGGCTACCACCGTGAACTCCATGGGTGCTGTGGACAGGCCAAAGGGTAGTGCTTTGAACTGGTAGGACTGACCCTGGATGTGAAAACGCATGTACTTCCTGGACTGGCTGTGAATTGGTATATGGAAGTATGAGTCTTTGAAATGTATGGAGGTAACCCACTCCCCTGCCTGTTATGATGTTCTTATTGTCTCTGGTGTCTCCACTTTAAACGACTCTGTTTAGGAAGGTGTTCAAGGTGCTTAGGTCCAAGATAGGTCTCCACTGGTTGTTGGGTTTGGGTACTAGAAAGTCTGTTGTAAAACCCTAGAGATTTCTGAGTTGCTACCGGTTTCTCTGCATTTTTGGTCAGAAACAGTTGCAAAGCCTCCAGCAAGTAGAGGTTCTTGTGGCCTGGTCAAATTTAGTCGAAACCGGAATGGGAGGGTGTAGTCTTTTCTGTTACCACTTGGGGCTGGCCCCTAGGGCTGTCCATTTCTCCCAAAACAGGTGCAATTTGGTCCCTACAGGCAGATCTGGAGCAACAGTTGGGACATTTGTGACAGTATGTCCAGAACACAAGTGATCTACACAGGAAACATCTTTTGCACACTTTATTCTTTGACTGTGATAACAATAATTGGGATTTACACCTTTCTTTGTGGATACCCTTTGACAAAAAGAACAGGATTTACAACACAAGAGTTTACATGTAAATTTACAGTCTCACTCTTGCTGGTCAACTCCTTCTTTCCAGCTATCACTTGTGAAGGGTTCAAACTTTTTATCTTGCCGGACACATATGCACAGTCCTTCAGTCCGGTGACATACTTTACACAGTAATTGTCATTTATGCTGCTTTGAACCCTTAGCCAGTTTCTGTGTGAATGTTGAGGCCTTGCCACGACCTTTCTTGCTCTGTTGCCAGTCCCTTATTTGCTTCCAAGCTGGTACACCGGACTTCTGGTCCGGTTGGTGAGATGGCTTTGTAGTTGAAGAAGCATAGGGGTGATAACGACTGGGCTTCCTGTAAGAGTTGCCAGAAGAAAGCCTCTCCTCACTTCGTGAAACTTCTTCTGCTCTCACCAACAACTGGTCCGGGAACAGTGACTGTGTATGCAGTGGGGCAGTACACAAGGCAGTGAGGGTGTCCTGTTTGACCCCAGCTCGTAGAAAATCCAGGTAACTGTCACGATGTGCAAGTGTGAGGTTTGCCATGTTAATAAACACGCCTTCTGCGAGGTCCTGCATCATACCTGCCATGGCCTGGGTGATGGACCTGTTGAAGGTTACTAGGTAGTCCAATTCATCTACGGCTTGCCGAGATCTTCCTGGAGCCTTGCCCTTGTCCAACTGCAGGGTTCTAATCTGAGCCACCATGGCGTCCTGTACTTTGGTGAGACAACCCAGCAGCCTGATTACACATGTACAATATTTTCACACAGTAATTGATCATTTTACATCAATAAAATTCACTTGCCTACATGAAAAGAAAATTAAAGTTTAAATTTCAAAACAACATTCGAGCAATAGTGTGATGCTTTCTTGATAGGTCATGTGACTCCATTTTTATGGACACTGCACTGCAATAAACAAACAACTGTGTTTTGAATGTACAGAAGTCTAGTTTTATTTAACATTTCTTCTGTGTCCTGCTGTTTTGAATGCAAAAATGGTGGCCAACAAAGAATAAAGCAAATGGTTGGATCCCAGTATTTGTGTAAGTTTTAAGTTTGTAAATACCCAAGTACCCGGGTACCCGCCCATTGAAACCACTACCCACCCGGTCCCAGTAAAAAGGGTATATTGAGAAGACCATTTTTTTATATATATTTTCAGATAAGGTAGGAGTCTGAAAGTCCTGTTTAAATTTATCAAAAGCATCTTTAGTTGAGGACTGAGTGGGAGCATAGCTGAAGGGCCCTTTGGCCTTACCTCCTGTTGGCTTGCTATATCATTCAGAACCGAGACTGTGGTACAGGACCTATGCATATGGTCCCTGGGGTCAGGGAGATTAAAAAAACTGCCTAACTTACAATGTCCTAGGAATATTGAGAGGGCAAGTAAGACAAAACTACTTCCTTATAAAATACAGCTCCTGGGTCTGACTTGATATACCTTGTTCAGAAGAATCCCTTTTGGGCTTTGAGGACTTTTTGGACTTGCACAGAAGCCTCAGATGAAGTGAACTACAGGCATCCCAGTAAATTTCAAGGAAAAAAAATTTTAAAAAGGCTATTTCGGAAGAAAAAAAGGTATCAAATATGAAAATAAGAAGGGTTTTTTCCCCTATTAATATTGCACTCACATTATTTTGAAATAACAGGTCTAAAAGATACATTAATTTATGAGTTGTAAGGCCATAAGTATAACTTTTGTAAGAGAATGTCTGGACTTACCTTCTATCAATAGCTACCACATTGTGTCAACTCTCATGCGTGGGCTTGACCAGGCCTTGAGAGGGGTCGAAACGGTATCCTACAAAGTTGAACACTTGCTGATGGATCAGTTCTGACTTGAACAAATTTACTACCCAACCCAGTTATTGGCAAAGGGCCAAAAGGGTCTGGGAATGTTGGAATCAAGTTTCTCGGCACGGGCTCTGTGTAACCAGTCATCTAGGTACCAGTGGATTCATATACTCTTTGCTTGAGCCACGAGTTTTGCTTCCTTTATGACCTTGGTGAGCTCCAATGGAGCCGTTGACAAACCAAAGGAGGGCAGTGAATTGGTAGGGTTGACTGTTCAGATGGAACCTTAGATATTTCCATGACCTTGAACTCATTGGAATATGAAAGTAAGTGTCGCTGAAATCCAGAGAAGTGATCTACTCCCCTTGCTGAAGGGAAAGCCTTATGGTTTCTGGAATTTCCAGTTTGAAGGTGCCTGATTTCAGAAACAAATTCAACTGACTGAGATCTAGGATAGGCCTCCACTTGATGTTGGGGCCAAAACAACCTGTTGTAGAAGGCCAGGCAGGATTGAACTACGACCTTTTCCACTGCCTGCTTTTAGATCAGTTCATATAAAGCCTCCGTCAACTATTTGCTCTTGAGAGGGTTTGGATATCCACTATCAATGGTAACCTGGTAAGAGGGGGGCCCACTTTGAAGGGTAAGCTGTACCCTTCCTGTAGTATGGAAATGACCCTCGGATTTGAACCCAGGGCCTGCCAGACCTGCCAAACTTTTTCAGGTGGCTCCCCTCAGGTGGATATATGACAACATTGTGGACACTGCTGACAACTGGGACCACCTTTGACCAATTTCATTTCTGTCTCTGACATGTTGGGACTTAAGTCTTTCTTTTGTGACAGCCCTGTTAAAGAATGTGTAAGATCTCCCAAATTGAAAATTTTAATTACTTAAATGTAGCTTTTATAACCTACAAGCTTACCATGTGCAACTGAATGCCTACTTGGGAGGCCGCAGGCATCTGGCCAAAGTCCAAGAAAAATGGACCCATAATACTGGCGAGATGCCTTGGAAACGAGGTGAACCCAGTAGTGACGTAGCCATCCACTTCCTCTTTCGAGTTGGAAATTTGCCCATACCCCCTCAGCTGTTATTCAGCAGGGAGGCAGGCTGGGACTCTCTTCAGTTCCACGTGGTAAGCTTGTAGCTTATGAAAGCTACATTTAAGTAATTAAAATTTTCAATTTGATTGCACTACAATAGCTTACCATGTGGAACTGAATGCTGAATCGCTCAGTGGAGGGATTACAGCCGAGACAGGAAGAATTTGTCAATTTTCTTGGATTTGAATTAATTAGATTAGAATGAATGTATTAGAATGACCAATCTGAGTCCCGCTTACAGTGCCCTGGTTTCAGAAAACTGGGCCTGCAAGAAGCCAAAAACCAGAAGGTAATTGAAATGATAGTACTGATACTGTCTGGATATCTGGATTTTGGAGGAAGGAGTGCAGCCATGCTCACTAAAAATGGCATAAATAGTCCCAAGGCCTACACTACCAATGATGACAAGCCCTAGGCTTGGAAATCTCATTATCTTTGCCACCCATGAAAAGATAAAATCTAAAATGGGATTATGGGGTCACCAGGGGAAACACATAATACATTATATATATTAAATACTGTCTTAATAAAATCAAAGCTAAAAGACCTTACCAAACATCCTGAGGAGGTAGGCGTTTACCTAGACCCTGAAATTTAGACTCCTGAAGACCTGGTTGCAGCGGGTGTGCCCCCCCCCCCCCCTTTTTTTTCTTTCCGAGGATGACTAGACTGAGGGGAAGGGTCTAGGACTTGTTAAACCGCTGTTACTGTACCCAGATACACAGTTTTGTTATCTGACCAAGGAAGGTCTTTTAGGTAAAAAAATTGTAAATGAGTGAGCTTTCCAGCGACAGGTTTGCATGATTTGGTCCACCAAAACCCCACCGTATAAGGCCTTAGAGACCGCAAAGGCCCTGTCATGCGTTTTAACTTGGACCCAGTCCAAGGACTGTTGATCTGCTTGTTGTAAGGTAGGATAGTTGTTTTAGCCAAGAACAGAGAGAAGCGGGTCTGATGACTGAGGTATTTCCTTTAAAAAAGGAAATATAAAGTAGGGACCGAGACCCTCTCAGGTCTTGGTTTGATCCAGATAATACCTCTGGGCCCGTACTGGACACAAGGTCCTGTCTTCTTGAATTGTCTATCTACAATGGTAGTCAAAGCAGGAATGGTCACCAGAGACACACTAGAGAACCTTGTCTTGCTAGTTGGTTTTTAGCTATAAAATCTGAAGAAGGGAACAAGGCTACCTTTTCCCACTGGCCTAGAGTAGATACTTTGTTTGCAGCCCAGGCATGAATGTCGCTGTGGCGCTTGCCGGAGGCTAAAGATAGCAAGAAAGCAGTTTCAGGGTAAGATGTTTGAGGTCTGTGTCTGTCATAGGCTCAAAGGGTGCTTTGGTGAGCTCAATAAGCAAAACAGAAAGGGTTCCATTTGGAAGATTCCAGGAACTTTTGGGATGATCCCTGTGAAAAACTGGAGAGTAACCTGTAAAGGTCGCAGCTTTGGGAAATATAGAGCTCTGCTGGGCCCAAGGTGTCAACAATGGTCATCCTGTAGCCATCAATGGTCGAAGGGTGCCTGTTTAGATCTTGGTACAGGTACATGAAAAAATCTGAGACTTATTTACAGAGGGAGTGGAGAAATCCACCATTTTTCAAATAGGGCTCACTTGACTTGTACATGATCCTTGTTGATGATCTTGAGGGGCAGAAATTCTCTCTGCTACCTCCACAGAGAAGCTTCATCCCTGGAGCTGTCCACTCCTAGACACCAGGCATGGAGGTTGAGATGTTGTTGACACTGGTAACTAAGTGGGATCTCTGTTGAGAGCTGCACTAGGTCCCAAAACCAGGGCATCCCTGGCCAGCCTGGGGTCATTACAATGATCAGGCAATACAATTGCTTGACATGGATCACTCTGTGAAGGAGATAGATAGACATCAATGG
Source organism: Sabellastarte sp. h YS-2021 (assembly GCA_964017235.1). NCBI lineage: Eukaryota > Metazoa > Annelida > Polychaeta > Sabellida > Sabellidae > Sabellastarte > Sabellastarte sp. h YS-2021. The sequence continues at coordinate 63,170,128 of OZ024929.1, read as the reverse complement.
TCGAAGGGTGCCTGTTTAGATCTTGGTACGGGTACATGAAAAAATCTGAGACTTATTTACAGAGGGAGTGGAGAAATCCACCATTTTTCAAATAGGGCCCACTTGACTTGTACATGATCCCTGTTGATGATCTTGAGGGGCAGAAATTCTCTCTGCTACCTCCACAGAGAAGTTCCGTCCCTGGAGCCGTCCACTCCTAGACACCAGGCATGGAGGTTGAGATGTTGTTGACACTGGTAACTAAGTGGGATCTCTGTTGAGAGCTGCACTAGGTCCCAAAACCAGGGCATCCCTGGCCAGCCTAGGGTCATTACAATGATCAGGCAATACAATTGCTTGACATGGATCACTCTGTGAAGGAGAGCCATGGGAGGGTAAGTATAAGCAGTGAGACCCGACCAGTTTATGTTTAGAGCATCCATGTCCCAAGCATGTTGGACTGGGACTGGAGATACGTATCATGGAACTTTGTGGTTAAGATGAGTGGCAAATAAATCTAAGAGGAATGAACCACTTGATAGATCTGTTTGAACATCTGCGGATGCATTGACCATTCTACAGACTGGATTGGATAGAAGGTCGGACATCACATTGAGGCATCCTGGAATGTGCCTGGCTCTTAAGGTTATATGGTAATGATGGAACCAGGTCATGATATTCCACAGGAGAGCGCACATCTCCGCCGAGTGGTTTCCTCCTTGTTAGGTTGTGCAGGCTACTACTGTTGAGTTGTCTGTGGCAACCAACACTGTTTGGTTTAGTACTGGACCTTGAACCTTTTCAGGGCCAGAGAAACCGCCTTCAACTATAAAATGTTTATATGTAGCCTTTTATCACGGTCTTACCACAGGCCTTTGAAGAGACTTGCTCTTGGGACCATCTTCTCCGTTGAGGGGAGCAACCCAGTTAGAGACATCAAACACCTTGCATGCAAAACATATTTTGACTTTAAGCTTAGGATCAAATCCTGAAGATTGAGCCATCTCTCTGAGTGGGTTTTACAAGAGCTAAAATTAGGTAGTATTCATAGCCCATGAAAGGAAAACACCTGAGAAGGTTTGAGTTTGGACTTCTCCTGATATATTGGAAGGTAGGGATCTGACAGATCTATCAAAGACACCCATTCCCCTGGAATCAGGGAGGCCCTGATGGATTCTGGCATTTCCATTTGAACCTTTCTACAAGTAGAAAGGCATTGAGCCTGCTTATTGCTGTTACTGGCCTCCACCCTTAATTGGTGAGGCTTGGGGACTAGGAACAGGTAATTGTAAAACTGGAGAGATTTACATTTTCCACCCTTTCTATTGTGTTCTTGACAGAAGAGACTGGATACAAGAGACCAGAGCTAGATCTTTGATGGGCCTTGTATCCTGAGTGAATCAGGGGAACTCTGGTTAAATGGATTGGTGATGAGTGTTAGAACATGACCATTGGTAAGAAGTTTAACATACTGTTTGAGCCTTTGTTTCCAGTCTCTTCTGAAAGAATGAAAGAGACCTCCTACCGGTGGACTGAGGTTTTTTTTTAAAGGAGTCATTGGGAGGAGGGGTTCCACACCCTTTTCCCCTTAAGTGAGGTCGAAAACGACCTCTGGAACCCCCGCTACTCGATTTCCCCCTACCTGGGGAAAACGATGGATACTGCTTGGAATGGATTGACCCCCATAGTGCTGTTTCTTGTAGGAGCCTCAAGATTGTGGGGAACGTGAAAGGGCTGATTTGATAGGGCCTAAACCCTAATTGTTTTTATGGGTGCCTTGAGGAGGAACTCCTGTCCCTCCTTAACTGATTGTGAATGGGGAACTCCTAAGTTCTTAAGATCTGGTATCTCCCCTGAATTCCCCATAGTGTATAAGTCTCTCTGGAGAAGAGGGTTAAGGCCTACTTGACAGACTAAGGAACTCTGTTGGATAAGTATCCTCTTATTCAGAATATCTAGTCAGGTCTTGTAATCATTTCTGACTGCTTATATGCACCCTTAAATTGCGTTTGACCCGTCTTGCAGTAGTCTTGCTACTGTCTTAACATATTTCTATGACCAGGTTGCATTCAGAAAGACCTAGTAAAGAGCAGCCAAAAAGGGGACAGAGATTGCCTTGAAAAAGGGGACAGAGATTGCTCAAACTCTTTGACTATTAGAAGGAGGCCTTACCCATAGAGGCCCCAGAGGGGCTAGGGGAGATACAGATTTGAAATCTTGTAATTTGTCCTCAAGATTGGGACCAGGGGGTTTAATAACAGCCAGCGAGTCCTCTAAATTAAACAAGCATCTTAAGTTGAGGACTGAGGGGGATAGCTGAAGGGCCCTTGGGCCTAAGCTCCTGTTGGCCTGCTACATCATTCAGAGTTCAGACTGGAAGAAGACCTAGGCAAACTGTCCCTGGGGACAGGGTGATTAAAACAACTGCCTGATCTTAAAGTCCTCGGTATGTCCTGAGGGAAGTGAGACAAGTCTACTCCCTATAAAATACTGGGACTGGTTTTGAAAAACCTTGTTCAGAAGAAGAAGCCCTTTTTGGCTTTGAGGACTTTTGACTTACATAGATAACATGGACTCCCCCATTGTGTCTGAACTTATTATCATCCAAGAGTCATCAGATGCAGCAGCAAAAGACTTGGACAGGCCCATGCCCATCTTTGAAAAGAACTACACAACTAGAATTATTTTAATTACGAGTGACACAAGGTCATCTCCCCCACCTGCCTCACTGCAAGTAGGCCTAGTTGTGAGATAAGGGAAGCATTTAATGCACAGAAATTTATAAAATAACATAAAACCTTGAATGCAAAATATATTTGATAAAATTTGTTGAAAGAGAGGATGACCTAAAAAATTGCCAAATCAAGGTCTCCCAAACCTCATTGGAGACCCTAGTTTTCCAAACAGTTGTTGAAGCAATTTTTCAACTATCTCTTGAGTGCACATCTTATTGTGTAGATTTGATAGATGCCAGGAAAGCCCTTGTGAGCTATATTTAGAAAGAAGTGCTGGTCAGTGAGTCACGTGACCAGCTTGCTGGAGAAGATGACGTCAGTCAGTCGAGTTCTTTTGTGCTACTTAACCAAGCAACTGTACAGTATTCTGGCTGTCCACAAACCCCACTACCAACAAGGCCGGGTCCATGAGGCAGGAACTGGTATCACAGTAGACGTGAATTCTAAAGAACGCGCTTCTTGCTCTTGATGATATCAGTCGGTCGAATTCTTTCGTGACACTTAACCAGGAAACTTACATAGTGACCTGGCCATCCACAACCCCCACTACCGACAACAAAGCCGGGTCCATGAGGGAAGGACTGGTATCACAGTAGACGTGACTTCTAAGGAACGCACTTCTGCTCTTCTGTTTATAACACTCTACCAGACAATTTTAAAGCAACAAAATATTGGTCGTCTACAACCCCCACTTCCGACTCCAGGGACAGGTACATAAGGGAGGAAAGTAGTGTAAAAACCTTCAAAAATTATTATTATTGATGTTTGAAAAAAACTTGAACTAGGAGTGTCCATTGGTCATCCCAAAACCCCACTACCGACAACAAGGCCTGGTCCATGAGGGAGGAACTGAAGCTATTTCCTTGCAAAATTGGGGTTTCTTACCTTTTTAAATAAATATATACCCTTATATTGTTGTTCTGCCCCCATCAACACAAGGTCAAATACTGGGGAGGAAACTAGCAACATGGCCGTCTGCATATCTTCTCATTGCTTACTGCCGTATAATCAACACAAGGTTGACTTAACCAGGGAGCGTTTCCAGCAAATTTCTTAATATATGTCCCTGCTTGATATGTAGATAACACATCTATACTAAAAATTGCAAATAAGGTTGAAAATTCGACATAATCCACACATTTTCTTCAAAACTTCTAGATATTTTTGAAAACACGTCTGCATATGACACACACCAAATGAAAAGGATGAGATGACGTCACGCTGTGTAGACAGAAAGTAAGTAGGTGTGCCATCTGGGGAATGCACAGTATTGGACCCATCTGCTGGTGTTTACACAGGCGTGGTGTTTCGTGGGCTGGTTTGTGCCAACTGGATTAGCAATTGTCCATTGGATGGGATGTATTAATGAAACAAAAACAGAATATTAGAACATACGCACGCCACAAATTATCAGGATATGTACAAAAACACTAACATGGATGCAACCAGTTACCATACATCAGTAATTTTAAGTTGATATAAAAGAGTATTACATCAAACTCTGTCTAAAAATATCAAAACAAACTCACCGTGTGGACAATTGCTGATCAAAATCCACCCACTGAATGAAAAGTTGATGAGCACCTTCACCTGCTGTGCTTTGGACACATTGAATTGTTGAATCAGTCATATTTATGATTGCATTTTTGACATCTTGCAACAAGCCTGGTATTAACTGTATCATGACACCATCTTCCACGATGCTTGCTTTACATTTTATCCCATGATTGGAGGGTTTCAAAGCTCCACTGAATATTACAAATGTAGCTCCTGTAACTATAATAAAATAACAAGCAATCACTGTGGCAGATGTATCAGCTTTGTATCTTTGCTTTTGGTGTGTCAAAGATGGTTGTTTACACTGCTACAAATAATATGAGGATTGCCTAGAATAAGAAGCCAGGAGTTTTAGCTCTGCTTATTTTCCAACTCCAGGGGCCACATGGCTATCACTAATTATGATTTGATTGTAATGCAGCTCTGGCATGAGTAATTTCACAACAAAAGTTTACATCTTAGACAAGAATTAGTCTCAATGTCAAACTTTTGTTTCCACTGAGACAAAGTATCAACTCTGTATGCAAGAAAATGTTCTCAGCTGATACTAAGATGAGACCAGCCTCCATCTTTTAAATGTTAATAAACTGTCTATAAGGTCATAGGTCCAAATTTCTTTGAAAGACCAGGAGCGTTTTTTTATAATCCACAACAAAATTTAATGTCATCAATTTAACTTATTTTTTCATGAGAGAGAAAATGTATGTCGAGATAAAAATACTAAAATAAGACAAGTCAATGGCAAGAGGACAGCATTAATCAATATACTAAAAAATTATGAAGTTGTAACATTTATTAATTGAGGTATGGCTGTCACTGGAAATAGTACAATAATGTAAAAGTATATTTTATAATCAGTTGAAGCAATCCATATATATTTGTGATAAGATAAATATGTCTCAAATATGGCAGGTAAGAAAAACATTAACCCAGTGAACATTGCATACATTTGTAAATGTTTATAAACATTGACAACGTTTATAAAATATCAAGACTTAAAACAACCCAATTGGGCCAGTTGGTCAAACTTGGGATGTTTAAAGCATTTTTTGTCAACATTTACCTTCCATCTCTAAATGTTGAAATACATTTACTGAAGCAGTGCTAAATGTTTTAAAACATCAATAATTTTTTTTCAGATATAGTGAAAAGTATAATTAAAAAGATCTGATTTTTAACATGTTTTTATTCACACAATTTCCTTAAAGAAATGTGCATATTTCTTTTAATTTATATTAAACAGCTTTAATTTTTTTAATACATTAATTTGAAAATTTTAATTACTTAAATGTAGCTTTTATAAGCTACAAGCTTACCATGTGGGACTTAATGCTGATCTCGGGTTGCCACACCCGGGGCCAACGTCTTAGAAAAAAAGATCGTTCTTGTTAGCCACCGGATATACTGGTAGTTGTCGTCACGTGATAACTTCTGACCAATCGTCCTACTTTCTCGTTGAAATTTTTTAAACCTACCCCTCAGCTGTAAACAGCGGGGAGGCAGGGTGGGACTCTTCTAAGTCCCACATGGTAAGCTTGTAGCTTATAAAAGCTACATTTAAGTAATTAAAATTTTCAATTTTATTACGCTACAATAGCTTACCATGTGGGACTTAATGCTGAATTCAACCGCCCGGTGGCGGGATTACAGCTGAGACTGGAAGGAATGTCATTTTTTCTAAGATTTTGAGTTAATATGTATAGAATAGTGCCAGAAATACCAGTCTGAGTCCCATTTACAGTGCCCCGATCCCGAAGGCCGGGCCTGTAACGAGCCAAAAACCTAAGTAAATGAGAGACAGTGCTAAAAACTGTCTAGATGTTTTATTGAAGGACGGGAGTGCAGCAGTGCTCACTCCGAGGTCTAAGGGTCCAAAAGGGGCCCTTCACGTGTGACTGACCAACCCAGAGGTTGGGAATCTCATAAAATTTTTACAACCTGAATATGAGATTAATGACAACTAAATAAGTCCTTAATAGAAAATACTTGATAATTAAAGGATAAAATGACCTTACCCGTAACATCTTGAAGGTAGAGGAATACCTAGATCCTGGGAAAGACTCCTGAAGACTTGGTTGTAGCGGATGTGCCCCCCCCCCTTTTTTCTTTCCGAGGACAACTGGTCTGAGGGGAAGGATCTAGGACTTGTTGTGCAGCCACTACGGGTCCCAGGTACAAATTGTTGTCGGTGTCCGACCAAGTAAGGTCTTTTAGGTAAAAATTTGTAAATGTGTTGTGAGCTTTCCAGTGACAGGCTTGCATGATTTGGTCCACCGATACTCCACCGTAAAAGGCCTTAGAGGCCGCGAAGGCCCGGATGTCATGCGCTTTGACTTGGACCAAGTCCAAGGCTTGTTGATCTGCTTGTTTGTAACAAAGTAAAATGGTTTGTTTCAACCATGAAGAGAGTGTAGCGGGTCTGATGTCTGAGGTATGTCCTTTCTTAAAGGAGATGAAAAGGAGAGAACGAGACCCTCTCAGGTCTTTAGTTCGATCCAAATAAAACCTCAGGGCCCGTACGGGACACAGGGTCCTGTCTTCTTTAAACTGTCTATCCACAATGGTAGTCAGAGCAGGGATAGTCACCGGAGACACACTTTGAGAACCTTCTCTTGCTAGTTGGTTTTTGGCTATGAAATCAGAAGAAGGGAACAAGGCAACCTTTTCCCATTGGCCTAAATTAGCTACTTTGTTGGCGACCCAGGCATGGATTTCGCTGCGGCGCTTGCCGGAGGCCAAGGCTAGCAAGAAAGCAGTTTTTAAAGTGAGATGTTTGAGGTCTGAATCTTTCATGGGCTCAAAAGGTGCTTTGGTGAGCTCGTTAAGGACAACAGAAAGGTTCCACTTGGGTAAGTTTCTGGAACTTTTAGGACGATCCCTGTGAAAACTGGAGAGTAACCTATGAAGGTCTGCATTGTGTGCAATATGTTGGGCCGTTGGGCCCAAAGTGTCAACGATTGCAGTCCTGTAACCATCAATGGTCGAGGGGCGCCTGTTTAGGTCTTGGTACAGGTACATGAAGAAATCTGAGATTTGTTTCACAGATGGAGTGGAGAAATCCACCGAATTTTCTCTGCACCATTTTTCAAAAAGGGCCCACTTTGACTTGTAGATGGTCCTTGTTGATGACCGCTGAGGGGCAGCAATTCTCTCTGCCACCTCCACAGAGAAGCCTTGTTCTTGGAGTTGTCCGCTCCTAGACACCAGGCGTGGAGGTTCAGGTGCTGGGGGTTGTTGTGGAACACCAGCTTGTGGGACTGTTTGAGTAGGGTTGTTGACACTGGGAGTTGCAGTGGGATCTCTGTTGAGAGCTGCACTAGGTCCCAAAACCAGGGCATCCCTGGCCAGCCTGGGGCTATTACGATGATCAGGCACTGGCATTGCCTGATCTTTTGGATCACCTTGTGAAGGAGAGCCGTAGGAGGGTACGCATATGCTGTGAGGTTGGTCCAGTTTATGTTCAGAGCATCTATGTCCCAGGCCTTTGGGTCTGGGATAGGAGACACGTATAGAGGGAGTTTGTGGTTCAGGTGAGTGGCAAACAAGTCTACATGAGGGGTGAACCACTTCTGGCAGATCTGTTTGAAGACCTGTGGGTGCAGAGACCATTCGGTTGACTGCACTTGGTTGGACCTGGATAGCAGGTCGGCCATCACATTCAGGCACCCTGGAATGTGCCTGGCTTTCAATGTTATGTGATAGTGATGGCACCAGGTCATGATCTTCCACAGGAGAGCACACATCTCTGCCGAGTGTGTTCCTCCTTGTTTGTTGATGTAGGCTACCACTGTTGAGTTGTCCGTCGCGATCAACACTGTTTGATTCTGGCACTGGTCCTTGAAGTCTCGAAGGGCCAGGGAGACCGCCTTCAATTCTAGGACATTTATGTGAAGCCTTTTTTCCCGATCTGACCACAGACCCTTGGTAAAGTTTTGGTCTAAGTGAGCGCCCCAACCTTCGTTTGAGGCGTCGGTAAAGAGTTGGATACTGTGGTCTTTGGGATGAAGGTCTGCACCTTTCATCACCTTGGAGGGATTTTGCCACCAATCTAGGTGGGCTGCAATGGCTTCTGTCCAGGGAAGGAGGTTGTCCAGCGATATCTCCAGTGCTCCTTGAGATGAAACTGAAAGGGCGTCCTCCGGGACCATTTTCTCCGTTGAGGCTAGCAACCCAATTAGAGACATCAAACATCTTGCAGTCAAAACACGTTTTGACTTGAGTCGTAGGATCAAATCCTGAAGTTTGAGCCATCTCTCTTGAGTGGGTTTTACAAGGGCTGAATCGAGGTGGTATTCGTAGCCCACGAACGAAAACACCTGTGTAGGTTTCAGTTCTGATTTTTCCTGATTTATTATCCATCCCAAGGACTGAGTCAGGTCTACTACTGCCTGAGTGTTCACTTGTGCTTCCTCCTGAGACTGGGACCTGATCAGCCAGTCGTCCAGGTATTGGTGAATTCTGAGTCCTCTTGAGAGGGCCATTAGTTTCACTTCCTTTACGATCATAGTAAAGACCTGGGGGGCTGTAGCTAGTCCGAACGGGAGGGAGGTGAATTGGAACACCTGAGCCTTGTAGCAAAACCTTAGGTATTTCCTTGAGCTTGGGTGGATGGGGATATGCAGGTAGGCGTCCGACAGATCTATCGACGATACCCACTCCCCTGGAATCAGGGAGGTCCTGATGGACTCTGGAGTTTCCATTTTGAACTTTTCTACGTGTAGAAAAGTGTTGAGCCTGCTTAAGTCTATGACTGGCCTCCACCTTTGGTGAGGCTTGGGTACTAGGAACAGGCGACTGTAAAACCCGAGAGATTTTACATTGTCTACCCTTTCGATAGCGTTCTTTGACAGGAGAGACTGGATACAAGTGGCCAAGGCTTGGTCTTTTGGTTGGGCCTTGTACTCTGACAGAATCAGAGGAAATCTGATCAAGTTTGGCTTTGAACGGAATGGCAGAACGTAGCCATTGGTGATAATGTTTAACACGTTTTGAGAACATTTGTTTTTGAGCCAGTCTCTCCTGAAAGAACGGAGGCGACCTCCTACTGGTGGACTGAGTGAGGCTTTTGAGGAGTCATTGGGGAGGGGGGTTTCCACGCCCCCTTCCTCTATTGTGGGGTCGAAAACGACCCCTGGAGCCTCTGAAGTTGGATTTTCCTCTTCCCGAAGGAAAGGACTGGTTACTGCTTTGAGAGGTATTGCCCCCATAGGGGCGTTTCCTGTAGGAGTCTCTTTTCCTGTGGGGACCACGAAAGGGCTTATTCTGGTAGGGTGCAAAACCCTGAGAATCTTTTGAGGTGCCTTTTTTGAGAAGGAAGTCCTCACCTTCCTTCACTAATTGAGACTCGAACAAGGAAGAGTCCCAAAAGGACGAGTTCCTGAGTTCTTGACGTCTCGTTTCTCCTAATTGAGGATGTAATAGAGTCATCTCGGCTTCTCGCCTGAGTAAGCCGGTATTAGCCATAGAGTATAATTCCCTCTGCAAAATATGGGCTAGAGATTTGCTGAGACAAGTGAGGGCCCTGTGTTGAACAAGTACTGTCTTGTTCCAAAAATCTAAGTAGTCAGCTACTTCCTCATATCCGCGCTTTGCCGCTTTCTCAGGATTGGCACCTTTCTGAATCTGAGATTTAATCTTCTTGACGGTAGACTTAATGCTATGTTGGCATTTTTCCAATGAAGCATTGCAAGAAGATGAGGTTTTGGCAAATGCAGCGGTGAAGTTGAGGGTAGAGATGTTTTGTCTAGCCTGAAGTTCTAGCTCCTTGAGAACTGGCATGGGAACTCTGGCTACTGGGGGCCCAGAAGGTCTAGGAGTAATACAGATCTTAGCAAAGTCTGTATTCAACTCCTGAATTTTGTCCTGAAAAGTTGGTTGTCCCACCTTGTACCACTTGGAAGTTGAGGGAGGAGGCTTGACATATTTTCCCTCAGATAAGTTGGCAGCCTTAAAGTCATGTTGGAATTTATCAAAGGCGTCCTTGATAACTGAGCTAAGTGGCAGAATAGAGGAGGGACCTCTAGGTCTGAGCTCTTGACGGCCTTTTTCATCATCCAGACCCAACACTGAGGTGGAAGACCTGGGCATAGATTCCCTGGGGTCAGGGAGAGACAAAATACGCCTGAAGGTATCCACTTCCTCAGAGTATTGGGAGGGCATGTCAGACAAAGCTACTGCTCTATAGTAAGGGGGGTCTGGATCATGTTGTGGGAGGTCTTGGTCAGAAGCTACTCCTGAGGGCTGGGCCCTAGAGGGCTTAGGAGACCTGTGTCTGGCTACAGGGGAGTGATCCTCCTCTGAGGTAAATGACACATATCTAGATCTTGATTTATGTTTGCTCTTGTCAGAGTGCTTTTTGGATCTAGAAGAAGGGATCCGAGGTTCATCGGAATCTTCATTTGGTTGGTCCGAGGCAGAGCTCGGGTCAACTGGCTGCTTATGGCTTTGCTTTTTGTGAGAGTACGAAACCTCTTCGGGATGACCTTCAGAGGGGGCAACGTACTGATCCGAGGAAGGTTGAGTAGATACTAGACGAGGAGGAAGAGTTGGACCATAGTCCACATCCATATCCTCGCTTGGAACGTTAGTACCAGATCTCGGATGGGGCAAATCCAGAGGGGCAGCAGAAGTACTGGACAAGCCAGGTTTTGAAGCAAGAGTCGAAGACTGTGTCTCGACTTTCTGTTTTACAGCCAACTCCTCTCGGAGTGACTGAAAAGCTTCCAACATGGATGCCTGGAAGGAACCCATTTGCTGCTGTAAGTGTATATTTAAGGAATCACCGAGTGATTTCTCTAAATTTTTCTGGATTTTATTTTGCAAAGCTGTACCAGGGGTGGGTGGGACGGTTTTTGCTGGCGTTTTCAAAGACAGGGAACTGAAGGCAAGAGGTTGAGGACGGGGGGGTGAGGTAAAGAGGCTATCAGCAGCACACTCGAGGTCTGCATTGGACCCAGTGAAAGAGTCCCCGTCGCCTTCACCCAAAAGATCTAGTTCATCTTTGGAACTAGTTGTCGCTTTCTGCTTTTTCAAATACCGTTTCCGGTTTTGGATTTTCTGTAGTTGCTCATCTGTAAAAGACGTGCAAATTTCGCAAGGGGTTTCAAAGGTGACACAGGGGTCATCTCCCTTGCCAGCCTCCCTACAGGTAGGGCAGAAATTATGTGTATCAAAATTAAAGCAGAAATGGCGGCATTTCTGCGCTCTCGGTTTGTCTTTATTTGCTTGATGTGTAGACATTTTGTACGCAATAAAAGACGTAGAATGTATTAGCCTGAACCGAGGAAAACTCAAAACACGCGACAGCAATAAAAATACTTATCCTGTGAAAATGAAACTTTAACAGAATGATCTATAATATATATTACAAGAAATATGCAAATATTAGCCTCCAACAATAAGTAAAGTCTGAGAAATAAATGAAAATGTCTGAATATTTACAAACTGCTACCAGTCAATCGTGGCCAACGAGAAAGTAGGACGATTGGTCAGAAGTTATCACGTGACGACAACTACCAGTATATCCGGTGGCTAACAAGAACGATCTTTTTTTCTAAGACGTTGGCCCCGGGTGTGGCAACCCGAGATCAGCATTAAGTCCCACATGGTAAGCTATTGTAGCGTAATAAAAAATTGCTTTTAAATGTACAGACATTAACTTCCAACTTCCAATAGTCCTATCCATCTCTTAATATTTGGAAATCATTTTCTAATAACAAACATACATTAAGCAACTTAAAGATTGATATTTGATTTTTTAAAAATTGTAATTGGTGTTGGTGTTTAATTTGTTTTTAATTTACTCAAAAAGGCTGAATGAGGATCATTTTTATGCAAGAATATATCTTGCAATGTGGATATGTATTTCTTTTTCACTGTCTTTGGATACCAAAGATTGTACTGATTTTAACTTCAAATAAAAATTACTATATATAAATCAGTTGAATGTGTAATAATAAACATAGCTTATATAACCATAATATTAACATGCAAAATTTAAAAAAAAAACCACAATATTGTAGTATGATGTTTAACATTAATAAACATATGCAAAATTATTCAAAGCATATATGTAACAGAATTTGATATACAGCAATAAACATAAATGAACTCTATATACCAGCCTTGTTTTGAATTTGGATGCTGTCCTCATAGCTGTTAGCCATTTTGTTTTAGGATTGAGAAAAAATACTGGTAAGTGTATCCATTTATATCTAAGTTTATATATCCAATCAGTTAAAGTGCACTAGTTTTTAAGTATGGGGTTTTATTATAGCATCATAAGGACTTATGTGTAGTAAATATTAATAGTATATGGTATTTGTTTTAATATAGACAGTTTTTTTTTCAGGAACACTGAATTTAAGGCAGGAATTGCATTACTGAAAAGACAAATTTTAATTATTGGCTTAGTGCAGAAATTTCTTTACTTTAAACTGCATCAAGTATGATTTCAATAAAGAATAAGTTGGAATTATCTTAATTGGTAAGACTGTCTTGTCTTTTTAGCCATAAAATTGTTGCACTTACATTTTTTTTAACGCAAAATGTTTATCAACGTGTATAAACATTTATAAACATTTCATATCAATTTTAGGTTGAGATGTTCATTGAAAAAAATCATGTGAGCATTAAAGACACCAAAATCAGCAATCTGTTGAGGGAGTCAAACAAATTTGAAAATTTTAATATCTCAAATTGAAAATTGTAATTACTTAAATGTAGCTTTTATAAGCTACAAGCTTACCATGTGGGACTGAATGCTAACTCGGGAGGCTGCGGGACTCCAGCCAACGACCAAGAAAAATGGAGGTTTGGATTTGGCCGAGTCCGTGGTTTAGTATGTACCATAGCAGTGTCATTTGGTAATTCGTCCTTCTTCTCTCATGGTAAATTTAGCCCATACCCCCTCAGCTGAAATGCAGCGGGGAGGCAGTGTGGGACTTTCCTCAGTCCCACATGGTAAGCTTGTAGCTTATTAAAGTAAAAAATTATAAAAGTAATTAAAATTTTCAATTTTATTGCCCTACAATAGCTTACCATGTGGGACTGAATGCTGAATTTAACCGCCCAGTGGTGGGATTACAGCTGAGACTGGAAGAATGTTGTCCATTTTTCTTGAATTTAGAATTAAAAAATATACCAAAATATTGACAAATTACCAGTCTAAGTTACAGAGCCCCAGTTTTAAATTGGGTCTGTAAGTAGCCAAAAACCGAAATTAAATGAATGACAGTATGGGTACTGTCTGGATGTTTAAGAGAAGAGAGTGCAGCCATGCTCACTCAAGATAGTAGCTACTATGGGCATCACTGCTATAATAATACAGCCCTAGGCTTGAATCTCATCAAATTTGCCACCCTAAATATGAGATTATGGTACACTGATAAACACTAAATACATTATACAGTTAAAATATAAGAGACCTTACCGTAAACATCTGGAGAGGTAACCAATACCTAGACCCTGGGATAGACTCCTAAGACTTGGCTGCAGCGGGTGTGCCCCCCCCCCCCCCTTCTTTTCTTCTTGAAGATGAGGATGCTGAGGGGAAGGGTCTAGGATTTGTTGTGCCGCTACTGCTGGTCCCAGATACATATTGTTGTCATTGTCTGACCAAGTAAGGTCTTTTAGGTAAAAATTTGTAAATGTGTTGTGAGCTTTCCAGTGACACACTTGCATGATTTGGTCCACCGATACCCCACCGTAAAAGGCCTTAGAGGCAACGAAGGCCTTAATGTCATGTGCTTTGACTTGGACCATGTCCAAGGCTTGTTGGTCTGCTTGTTTATAACAAAGTAGGATAGTTTGTTTTAGCCAGGAAGAGAGTGTAGCGGGTCTGATGTCTGAGGTATGTCCTTTCTTAAAGGAGATGAAAAGGAGGGATCCAGACCCTCTTAGGTCTTTGGTTCGATCCACATAGTACCTCAGGGCCCGTACCGGACACAAGGTCCTGTCTTCCTTGAATTGTCTATCTACAATGGTAGTTAGAGTAGGAATAGTCACCGGAGACACACTTTGAGAACCTTCTCTTGCTAGTTGGTTTTTGGCTATGAAATCTGAAGAGGGGAAAAAGGCAACCTTTTCCCATTGGCCTAGATTAGATACTTTGTTTGCAACCCAGGCATGCATTTCGCTGCGGCGCTTGCCGGAGGCCAAAGCTAGCAAGAAAGCAGTTTTGAGAGTAAGATGTTTGAGGTCTGTGTCTTTCATAGGCTCAAAGGGTGCTTTTGTGAGCTCATTGAGAACAACAGAAAGGTTCCACTTAGGAAGATTCCTGGAACTTTTGGGACGATCCCTGTGAAAACTGGAGAGTAACCTGTTAAGGTCTAAACTCTGAGAGATATGGAGCCCCCTTGGGCCCAGGGTGTCGACAATGGCTGTCCTATAACCATCAATGGTCAAAGGGCGCCTGTTTAGATCTTGGTACAGGTACATACAGAAGTCTGTGACTTGCTTTACAGAGGGAGTGGAGAAATCCACCGAATTTTCTCTGCACCATCTCTCAAATAGGGCCCACTTTGACTTGTAGATGGTCCTTGTTGACGATCTCTGAGGGGCAGCAATTCTCTCTGCCACCTCCACAGAGAAGCCTTGTCCTTGGAGCTGTCCACTCCTAGACACCAGGCGTGGAGGTTAAGATGCTGTGGAACACATAATTGTGGGACTGTTTGAGAAGAGTTCTTGACATTGGAAGTTGAAGTGGGATCTCTGTTGAGAGCTGCACTAGGTCCCAAAACCAGGGCATCCCTGGCCAGCCTGGGGCTATTACGATGATCAGGCAATTGGATTGCCTGACTTTTTGGATCACCCTGTGAAGGAGAGCCATGGGAGGGTAAGCATAAGCAGTGAGACCCGACCAGTTTATGTTCAGAGCATCTATGTCCCAAGCATTTTGGTCTGGGACTGGAGACACGTACAGTGGAACTTTGTGGTTCAGGCGAGTGGCAAATAGATCTACATGAGGAGTGAACCACTTGAGACAGATCTGTTTGAACACCTGCAGATGCAGTGACCATTCTGTTGCCTGAACTTGGTTCGACCTGGACTGCAGGTCGGCCATCACATTCAGACACCCTAAAATGTGTCTGGCTTTTAGTGTTATCTGGTAACGATAGCACCAGGTCATGATCTTCCACAGGAGAGCGCATATCTCCGCTGAGTGGGTTCCACCTTGTTTGTTTATGTAGGCTACAACTGTTGAGTTTTCTGTGGCACTTTTGGCAGATCTGATGGAACACCTGTGGATGCAGTGACCATTCTGTTGACTGAACTTGGTTCGACCTGGATAGAAGGTCGCCATCACATTCAGACACCCTGGAATGTGTCTGGCTTTCAATGTTATCTGGTAGTGATGGCACCATGTCATGATCTTCCACAGGAGAGCGCACATCTCCTTGTTTGTTTATGTAGGCTACCACTGTTGAGTTGTCCGTTGCAGCCAACACTGTTTGGTTTTGAGACTGGTCCTTGAACCTTTGAAGGGCCAGAGAAACCGCCTTCAGCTCTAGAACATTTATGTGTAGCCTTTTTTCCCTGTCTGACCACAGACCTTTTGCAGAGGTTTGCTCTAAGTGAGCGCCCCAGCCTTCGTTTGACGCATCTGTAAGAGAGTTGGATACTGTGGTCTTTGGGATGAAAATCTGCGCGTTTCATCATGTTTGTGGGATTATGCCACCAGTCCAGGTGTGCTGAAGTAGTTTCTGTCCAAGGAAGGAGGGTGTCCAACGGCTGAGGATATCTCCAGTGCTCTTTGAGGTGAAACTGAAAGGGCCTCATGTGAAGGCATCCCTCCGGGACCATTTTCTCCGCTGAGGCAAGCAACCCAATTAGCGACATGAAACATCTTGCAGTCAAAACATGTTTTGACTTGAGTCGTAGGATCAAATTCTGAAGTTTGAGCCATCTCTCTCGAGTGGTTTTACAAGGGCTGAATCTAGATGGTATTCATAGCCCACCTGAGTTGGCTTTAGTTCGGACTTCTCCTGATTTATTATCCACCCTAAGGACTGAGTTAGGTCCACCACTGTCTGAGTGTTTACTTGTGCTTCTTCCTGAGACTGGGCCCCAATCAGCCAGTCGTCCAGGTACTGGTGAAGTCTGATTCCCTTTGACAGGGCCATCAGCTTCACCTCTTTTACAATCATTGTAAAGACCTGAGGGGCCGTGGCTAGTCCGAAGGAAAGGGAAGTGAACTGAAACACTTGCGACCTGTGGTAAAACCTTAGCTACTTCCTCGAGTTTGGGTGGATGGGGATGTGAAGGTAGGCGTCTGCTAGGTCTATCGACGACACCCATTCCCCTGGAATCAGAGAGGCCCTGATGACTGGATGGTGTTTCCATTTTGAACCTTTCTACAAGTAGGAAGGTGTTGAGCCTGCTTAGGTCTATTACTGGCCTCCAACTTTGGTGAGGCTTGGGTACAAGAAACAGGCAACTGTAAAAGCCGAGAGATTTTACATTTTCCACCCTTTCTATTGTGTTCTTTGACAGAAGAGACTGGATACAAGAGGTCAGAGCTAGTTCTTTTTGAAGGGCCTTGTAACCTGACTGAATCAGAGGGGCTCAGACTATATTTGGTTTTGAGATGAATGGAAGGACGTAACCATTGGTGATAATGTTTAACACGTCTGAACATTTGTTTGTGAGCCAGTCTCTTCTGAAAGAATGGAGGTGACCTCCTACTGGTGGACTGAGGGAGGCTTGAAAGGAGTCATTGGGCGGAGGGGTTTCCATGCCCTCATCCCCTTGAGTGGGGTTGAAAATGACCCTTGGAGCCTCTGAAGTTCGGTTTCCCCCCTACCTGAGGAAAACGATTGGTTACTGCTTTGAGAGGAATTACCTCCATAGGGGCGTTTCCTGTAGGAGCCTCTTTTCTTGTTGTGGTGGGGACCACGAAAGGGCTTGTTTTGATAGGGTCCAAAACTTTAGGGGTGCCTTTTTTAAGGAGGAAGTCCTTTCCATCCTTCACTAGTTGAGCAAGAAAGGTGAGTTCCTCAGTTCCTGACATCTCAAGTCCCCTAGATGTGGTTGAAGAAGGGTCATTTCAGCCTCTCGTCTCAGAAGGCCAGTGTTTCCCATAGTATATAGCTTCCTCTGGAGTATGTGGGCTACAGATTTGCTAAGGCAGGCTAAGGCTCTCTGTTGAATAAGAATTCTCTTACTCATGATTTCAAAATAATCACAGGCGTTTTCATAACCATGTCTGGCAGCTCTTTCAGGGTCGGCACCCTTTTCTGAATTTGATTTTTGACCCTTTTGAAGGTAGCCTTGGAACTGTGTAGGCACTTCTCCATACTAGTGTTACAGGAGGAGACAGTCCTAGCGAAAGTAGCTGTAAAATTGATGGTAGAAAGATTCTGTCTAGCTTGATGTTTAAGTTCCTTAAGAACTTGTAGGGGAACCTTGCCCACACGGGCCCCAGAGGGCTTTGGAGATATACAGATTTTTGAAAAATCTTTATTAAGTTCTTGAAGCTTATCTTCAAAACAAGGCTGTCCCACCTTGTAGTACTTGGCTGTTAAAGCCGGGGGTTTGATGTATTTACCCTCAGGTAAATTGGAGGCCAAGAAATCTTGTTCAAACTTCTCAAAAGCATCTTTGAGAATGGGGTTTAAAGGGAGCATAGCAGAAGGGCCTCTTGGCCTCAGCTTCTGTTGGCCTTTCTCGTCGTCCAGGCCTAGCACAGTGGTAGAGGACCTAGGCAAAGTTTCCCTGGGGTCAGGGAGATCTAGAATTTGCCTAAAAGTTTCCACTTCCTCAGCATATTGAGAAGGGAGGTCAGACATGTCTACTTCCCTGTAAAAGACTGGATCTGTGCTAACCTGATGTTCAGGCTCCTGAGGAGCCTTATGTTGAGGTTTAGTAGGCTTTTTAGTTGGGGCAGAGGACTCATCTTCCTCTGAAGAAGACGACTGAGAATAATATTTTGCCCGTACCTTATGTTTCCTTTTGTCAGAATGCTTTTTAGCTTTAGGACACACCTTTTTGGGGTGTTCCAACTCGGAATGATGTTCTGAGTGGTCGAATTCAATATCCGATTGCTTGGAAGCATGCTCGGACTGGACATTTTGAGAAGACTTGGGAGGAAGTGGAGGTCCATAAAAGTCAGTGTCCATTGGCTGAACATCCGAGTGGTCGGATGCCCTGGAAATAGATGTCCGAGTCGTAATAGGGTCAGGCTGATTACTGGGTCCAGCTTTAGCAGAGTCAAACGTCTGCACTACATCCCACTCGGAGGCTTTTTTGAAAGACAGCATTTCGTCTCTGAGAGACTTCATAGCCTCCAGCATGGACGCTTGGAAAACCCCCATTTCTTGTTTAACTTGGATGTTAAAGGTACTGTCCAGGGATTTTTCTAGCCTACTCTCTATTTTATTCTGCAATGCAGTACCTGGGGTTGGTGGGACAGTTTGTGGAGTCTTTAATGACAAAGATTCGAAATGCAAGGGTTGGGGACGTGGAGGTGAAGAAAACAAATTTTCAGCAGCACCCTCAAGGTCTGCTTGAGAGCCAGAAAAGGCATCACCATTGTCACCCAATAGGTCAAGATCATCTTTGCTAGTATTAGGATTGGATGGCTTCTGCTTCCTGATATACCGATGTCTATGTTTTATTTTAATCTGCTGTTCCTTGGTGAAACTATATTGCAAGGATATTGCAAGGAGACTGGTTAGTGACACAGGGGTTGTCTCCCTTTCCAGATTCCCTACAGGTGGGGCAGTAATTGTGGGTATCGAATGGATAGCAGAAGTGACGGCATTTAGATGATCTTGCCTTTGCGCATTTTTACTGCAATAAAAAGATCCGAGTCGAAACACGGAAAACTCACAAAGACATTAAATATTCAAAGAATACTTATCCTGTACTTCCCAAATTTTAACAGGACAATCTCTGAAATAAAATTAAACAAATGGCTGAATAATAACATCCAACAATACGTATGTGCTGAGAAAACAGTAAATTATTGAGAGATATTTCAAACGTCTTTCCAATATGGCGGCCAAAGAGGGAAGGACAAATTACCAAATGACACTGCTGTGGTACACCACGGACTCAGCCAAATCCAAACGTCCATTTTTCTTGGTCATTGGCTGGAGTCCTGCGTCCTCCCGAGTTAGCATTCAGTCCCACATGGTAAGCTATTGTAGAGCAATAAAATGTAGCTTTTATAAGCTACAAGCTTACCATGTGCAACTGAATGCTATCTCGGGGGCCGCAGGCATCCGACCAACATCCAAGAAAAATGGCCGCATAACACTGGGGAGATGCCTTGGAATCGAGGTGACCCCAGTAGTGACGTAGCCATCGTCTTCCTCTTTCGAGTTGGAAATTTGCCCATACCCCCTCAGCTGTTATTCAGCAGGGAGGCAGGGTGGGACTCTCTTCAGTTCCACATGGTAAGCTTGTAGCTTATAAAAGCTACATTTAAGTAATTAATATTTTCAATTTCATTGTGCTACAATAGCTTACCATGTGGAACTGAATGCTGAATACAACTGCTTGGTGGAGGGATTACAGCTGAGACTGGAAGTATTTGTCAATTTTTCTTGGGTTTTGAATTAATTTAATTAGAATGAATGTATTAGAATGACCAGTCTGAGTCCCGCTTACAGTGCACCGTTTTGGAAAACTGGGTCTACAAAAAGCCAAAAACCAGAAGTTAATTCAAATGACAGTACTGATACTGTCTGGATTTTGAAGGAAGAAGTGCAGCCATGCTCACTAAAAATGGCATAAATAGCCCTAAAGGTTACACTACCAATGACGACAAGCCCTGGGCTTGGAAATCTCATCTCTAATAAAATCAAAGCTAAAATACCTTAGTAGGCATTTACCTAGACCCTGGGATTTAGACTCCTGAAGACTTGATTTCAGCAGGTGTGCCCCTCCCCTTTTTCTTTCCGAGGATGACTAGACTGAGGGGAAGGGTCTAGGACTTGTTAAGCTGCTGTTACTGTAACCTGATACATATTGTTGTTATCTGACCAAGGAAGGTCTTTTATGTAAAAAAGTTGTAAAAGTGTGTGAGCTTTCCAGTGACAGGTTTGCATGACTGGTCCACAAAAACCCCACCGTAAAATGCTTTAGAGGCCGCAAAGGCCCTGACATGCATTTTAACTTAGACCCAGTCCAAGGACTCCTGATCTGAGGGAGGCTTTTTAAGGAGTCATTGGGAGGAGGGGTTTCCACACCGTATTCCCCTTGTGTGAGGTCAAAAACGACCTCTGGAGCCTCTGCTACTCGATTTCCCCCTATCTAGGGAAAACGATGGTTACTACTTGGAATGCATTGACTGTGATAGGGGTGTTTCCTGTAGGAGCCTCTTGGTTGTGGGGATTGTGAAAGGGCTGATTTGATAGGGCCTAAACCCTAAGTGTTTTTACAGGTGCCTTGAGGAGGAACTCTTGTCCCTCCTTAACTGATTGTAAATGGAACAAAGGAAAAGGATAGAATGGGGAACTCCTAAGTTCTTAAGATCTGGTATCTCCCCTAAATTCCCCATAATGTATAAGTCTCTCTGGAGAACAGGGCTAGGGCCTACTTGACAGGCTACGGAACTCTGTTGGATAAGGATCCTCTTATTCAGGATATCTAGTCACAGGTCTTTTTTAATCATTTCTGACTGCTTATATGCACCCTTTAAATTGAGTTTGACCCGTCTGGCAGTAGCCTTGATACTGTCTTAAAAGATTTCCATGACCAGATTGCATTCAGAAATGACCTAGTAAAGGGCAGCCAAAATGGGTACAGAGATTGACTTGCCTGAAGCTCAAATTCTTTGACTACCGGTAGGGGGCCTTACCCAGAGGGGCTAGGGGAGATACAGATTTGAAATCTTTAATTAGTTCTCAAAAAACACTGTTGTCCCAATTAGTACTACTTAAGATTGGCACCAGGGGGTTTAACTAGCAGCCCGCAAGTCCTCTAGATTAAATAAGCATCTTAAGTTGAGGACTGAGGGCAGAATAGCTGAAGGGCCCTTGGGCCTAAGCTCCTGTTGGCCTGCTACATCAGAGTCCAGACTGGAAGAGGACCCAGCCATACTGTCCCTGGGGACAGGGCAATTAAAAAAACTGCCTAAGTTTAATGTCCTCGGTATGTCCTGAGGGAAGTCAGACAAGTCTACCTCCCTATAAAATACAGGGTCTGCATGGTCTGTTTTTGAAATACCTTGTTCAGAAGAAGCCCTTTTGGGGTTTGAGGACTTTTGACTTGCATAGATAACATGGACTCCCCTATTGTGTCCGAACTTATTATCATACAAGAGTCTTCAGTTGCAGCAGCAAGAGTCTTCAGTTGCAGCAGCAAAAGATTGTGCTTTATTTCATATTTTAACCCTAAAATGGTCAAATAATGTAGCAGATAGGGGATAAACCCTAAAAATTTTTTTTTTTATTTTGAGAAAAATAACTTTTATTCACTCTTTTCCAATGACAACCGGAAGGGCGAGAGTAGGAGAACCCCTCATCGGTGTCTTACAATTATACATTTATGTCAAACTTTAAAACTACACAATATGTGATGAGTGATAATGCTTTACAATATTTTCTTTTTTACTTTTTTTTCTCAAAATATTTTACTATCCTTTCTAAATACAAACAAGGACAATACACAATGACACAACTGGACTACACATACAATAGAGTGCTGGGATATAGATGTATGTAAATTGAGGTTTGAAATTCTTAGCAATTTATGAAAGACTCTATAGTCTCAACTACAGAATGAGCTAGATCTTTAGTCTTGAGAGATTTGAAGATATCAACATATTGCTTTAACTTTATGAAAAATTTGTTCAAGCTGATATTTTTCTCAGTAATGTAACTAGTATATATATATAATATTTTGATAGCAGAATGATAGTGTTTAATACTTCATGTGATTTCAAATCCTGGAATTTATACCACAGGATAACGTCATTTACAGACAAACTTACTTTAGTGTTATTATAGTTGTTCCAAAGATCAACAATTTGTAACCAAAATGTTTTAATTTTTTTGCACTCAAAAATAAATGTTCAATGGTCTGGGTGTCTATTTCACAAATCGGACAGTTTGGTGTTGTTTTAATTTGGATTTGATAGAGCAATTTATTTGTGATCAGAAAGTGAAATAGTATTTTATATTGTAACTCTATTACTTTATTATTAAGTGGGCTAGTACATATATCTTTGCCCAAGCATCACAGTCCATTTGCCCAAAGGTAGTGTTGTATATGCAATGTTTTTAAATTCACAGTCATGCTTTGTGTTTAAAACCAAATTTTTTATATTATTTTCATATTAAGATCCTGGATATTAATTTTATTGCTAGACAATTTGATTCCATTAAAATTTTGTGTTATACCATTATTTGACCTAAATTGCAATATTGAGATTTTGTACCAATTTTGTAACTAAACCTCTCCACACCAAATACTATTACTAGACACTCCTCTATAGACCCACTGTTCAAAAGGTACAATTTTATTGTGTTCATTGAAAATATCACCTATGAACCAGAGACCTGCTTGGAACAGTGATTTCTTAAACCAAACCGGTGTTCCTTTTGACTTGTTAAGCTGTTATACCATATAAATTGTAACCTTATTTCAATAATGTTCCCCAAATTGTTGTTTTTTACTTGTTTCCAGTTTCGTATAACATCTTTGTAAAAATCTGAAAGATTATCAAAATTTGGTATCATTTTCTCTGTAAAATTGCTCTGTAATAGTACTGATATATTGTTCACACCTGAATGAATTTCTAGATATATTTTCCAAAGAAATGTTTTTTTTTGAAAAAAATTTTCATCCACATCACTTTGATGGCTTTATCAACTTGATGAAAATCATGCATGTTGTATCCACCTTTTCAATTGGCTGCATAAAGATGTTGCGGCTTACTTTTTCTGTTTTACCATTCCAAATAAATTTACACAATGTACTGTTTATTTCCTTTTTTATTTCACTTGGTATGTGTAATACTTTTGAGAGAAAAGTAAACTTTGAAATTCCTAAAGTTTCTACAATTAGTACCTATCCTGTAAGAGATAGTGACCTTCTCTTCCAAAATGCTAGATGTTTATCCAAAAGTCGAAGCGGTGGTTCAAAGTTTGCCCTGTATACTTCCTCTTTATTGTGCCCTATATATATACCTAAGATTTTTATCGGTTTGGTGACCATTTTATGCTAAAAGGTCTTTAAGTTTTATTTTTATCTTTCCCTACCCAAAGTGCTTCTGTTTTGGACATAATGAGTTTCAGTCCCGAACAAATTTCAAATTTGTTAATCAATTTGAAAAGTTCCTTTTCTGATTGTACATCTGATAATGAACAAGTCATCTGCAAATTGAGTAAGCATAAACTCTTCTCTTCCACTCCTAGTATAAAAAGATAGGGTGAAAGGGGATCACCCTGTCTACAGCCTCGTTCAATTGTAATTGATTCAGACAAAATCCCAGACTGGATTACACAAGCTGTTATGTTATTGTTAAAAGTTTTTATCCAATTTATTAGGGTATCATTTAAACCAAAATAATCTAGTACTTTATATAAGAAGGGCCATGACAAAGAGTCAAAGGCCTTTTCAAAGTCTATTAGCATCAAAAGGCCATTAATCTTTTTTGTCTCGGTATAATGCATAATATCATAAACTAAACGAGTGCTTTCTGAAATATTTCTTCCAGAAAGGAACCCTGTCTGTGAGTTTCATATTATATTGCTGAGAAAGGGTCTTATCCTAGTAGCATTGCAGTTGAAGCCAATTTATAAACAACACTTAAAAGCGAAATTGGCCTCCAATTTTTAAAGATTATTCTGTCCTTATCACTCTTTGGTATACACGTTATAACAGACTGTCTTAAGGATGTTGAGAGAATGCCCTTTTTATAACAAGTGTTCAATGCTCTTGTAACCAAATGTTTTAGATCAAGCCAAAACACCTTTAAAAATTCAGTTGATATCCCATCTATTCCAGGTGTCTTATTATTTTTCATTGTTTTCAATGCCTCCTAAACCTCCTTTACAGTTAAAAGATCCCCCAAGCTAGAGTCCACTTTGGAGTGTTGGCCATTTTCTTGTAGTAAACTATTAAATTTTTCCCCCCAAATCCTCCCCATCAAGAAGGTCTTTTCTCTGTTTGAAAAGATCTGAGTAGAATTCCCTTACATTTTGAGAATTGTTTTCTGATCTGTTGTGATACTACCATTATGTAATTGCAATTTCCGTATAGTTTTCTCAGTAAAATTTCTCTTTTCTAAGTTACAAAAGTATTTACTTGGTTTCTCTCCTTCTTGGAGCCATGCCATTTAAGGCGGGATCTTATGACATGGCCTTGTATTTTTATTTCTCTGATATCTTCAAGCTCTTGCTTCTTGTCATCCAAAATCTGGAGTTTGTATGGAGACAAAATATTGGAATTTTCTAAAACTGCAATGTCATTTATTAAGGCCTTTTCTTGTTTGTCCCTTGTCTTTTTCAATGTTGAGGAAAATTTTATTGTTTCCCCTCTAACTCTTAAAAATAATGCTTCTAAGAAGGTATCATCATCAATAACAAAGTGTATATCATTACTATTGTATAAATTCTCAATAAATTTTAAGTTATTTACAGGAATAGCATATTTGAGTTTTTCTTGTATGATTAAATTTTTTATGAGGACGAGGTAGTCAACATTTTTCAAAAGGCTGTTATTGAATTTCCATATACGCCGACCTTTTTGAAAATGATATAGTTAGCTCAAGCACTGAATGGTCTGTTCTGTACCCTGGACACTAGACAGTAATCAAGTCGAGTCTGTTTTAGGCGATTTTTTTTCCTCCACGTGAACCTTTTCATATTTGGATGAAGAGTCCTATATGTATCCATTAGGTCACAAACATTTAGTAGTTCAAGTACTTTTTCTCTTGACCTTGGATTATTAATGCTTCTGTAATTCATGCAATCATTTTTAGGGTCAAG
This sequence comes from Sabellastarte sp. h YS-2021, assembly GCA_964017235.1. Classification (NCBI taxonomy): domain Eukaryota; kingdom Metazoa; phylum Annelida; class Polychaeta; order Sabellida; family Sabellidae; genus Sabellastarte; species Sabellastarte sp. h YS-2021. The sequence continues at coordinate 63,144,918 of OZ024929.1, read as the reverse complement.
AATTAAATTGAAATCCCCACAAATAATATGGAAATCTGCTGAGGTGTGATTAATTATATCCTCAACATTGCTGTAGAAACTAGGCCTATCAGTATTTGGGCCATACAATGTAAGTAGGTTGATGTCAAAATCAAACATCCTAACTAATAGTTGTAAATAGTTTCCTTCAGTATAGGTTTGAACCTTGTGGTTTTTTAAATCAAGATTCTTATGAAAAAGTATAGCCACTCCCCGAGAATTTGTACTACCACATATATTAGTATGCGAGTTATTTAAATCAGGGTCAATAGAAGTTCTGTGTGTTTTATGTCACTTAAGCCTTAAAATTGTTTATTGAATCAATATTCAGTCTTCTCACTGGCTATTTACTACAATCATGTACATATGTTTTTTTATTTGTGTATTTTTTTTCTGTTTTTCAGTGCTAGTAACACAATTAGTAAAGGTAACTGCATATGTGAATCAGTTATAAGTATGCCTTCCGTCAAACAATGTTTATTTGTTATATGTAAAAGTGTTTCCTCCTACATGGAAGATAAAAGAAACATATTATCACACATTATTTTTGAGGTGTGTGATTTAATGTAAACTAAAATAATGTTTCTGATTTAAACTGAAAGTCTTATATTTCTCTTTATATCTTTTATTATACCTTTTACTTCTGGGGTGTAGCTTTCAACAAATAACAAATACTAATTAACACTTCAATCATAATAAAAGTCTTTTCATGTAATCCAAATGTTAAACAATTTAATATTATATCCAATCACTGATGTCCTAATGTCAAATTCTCTTTATCTTTATATTACACCTTTCTAACATTTAAACCCTTCAATAATTCATTCCCATATTTTAATTCTGATGTTAGTTCTCTTATTTAATTCTAACTTTGATTCTCTCTCATTTCTTCTGAGTTTCACTTCTCACTCAGGTAAGATTTACCTCACAATTTATAGTAAAATATAACAATACAAAATACAACAATGCAAGGGTTGGCCAATCACATTACAGAAACAGAAGACAATACAAAACACTAGATAATAGAGTGACCAATGACATGACATAAAAGAACAATAACCATTTATAATACAATATACAATACAACATCACAAGAACATAAACTACATCATTACATAATCATACAGTCATTCTCACATCATCACACAACTTCAAATACACCCACTAATAATAACCTCCTGCAGCTACAATGGACCTTATACAGCAACTGGATATCTGTGATTCCAGATGATAGATAACAGGAGGTTAAAATCAAAAGTAACCTTCAGGACATAAGGACAGATGCTTGACAATAGCAATTACATCATGAAAGACATAAATTTATAAACCATAAACACAAACTACAAAGGAAACAAATATATCCAAAGAAATACATTTACAAATAAGACATTTTAACTGGAAAACTAGGGGGTATCCTTAAAATTCATGTAACTCCTAAAAATACTAAATTTTACATTTCTATTTAAAAAACATGCTGTCATCCTGGAAGTGGTACATACTAAAAAAAAAACAAGCAATCAGTGCCCGTGAACAGGCTCTGTGTCAGCTGACTGTGTATTTTGAGTTTCAGAGTAGAAGTAAAAGAAGTTTTTGAGTTACAACTGATTTATTCAACAGAGAGAATCTCAAAGTAGCTTTTGCTCAGCTATGCAATGAGTTAAAGGGCTGCAATTTTACTGTGGTATAGCTGACTCAAAAGTACGTTAATAACACATTTAAAGAAAATACTGTAAATACAATAGTTATCAAGTTACAACTGATTTACTCAACAGTGATAACCTCAAAGTAGCTATTACACAGCTATGTAATGAGCTACAGGTCTGAAATTTTACCATGTTATAGCTGACCCAAAAGTAGGTGAACAATATATTTAAACAAAATACTGTAAATGCAATAGTTTTCAAGTTACAACTGATTTACTCAACAGTAAGAACCTGAAAACAGCTATTGCTCAGCTATGTAATGAGCTACAGGTCTGCAATTCCACTATGTTATAGCTGACCAAAAAGGAGGTGAACAACATATTTAAACAAAATACTGTAAATGCAATAGTTTTCGAGTTACAACTGATTTACTCAACAGTGAGAACCTGAAAATAGCTATTGCTCAGCTATGTAATGAGTTACAGGTCTGCAATTCCAGTATGTTATAGCTGACCAAAAATTAAGTGAATAACATATTTAAACAAAATACTGTAAATGGAAAAGTTTTCAAGTTACAACTGATTTACTCAACAGTGAGAACCTGAAAACAGCTATTGTTCAGCTATGTAATGAGCTACAGGTCTGCAATTTCACTATGTTATAGCTGACCAAAAATTAGATTAGGTGAATAACATATTTAAACAAAATGCTCCAAATGCGATACTTTTCAAGTTACAACTGATTTACTCAACAGTGATAACCTCAAAGTAGCTATTACTCAGCTATCCAACGAGCTACAGGTCTGAAATTTTTCTATGTTATAGCTGACCCAAAAGTAGTTGAACAACATATTTAAACAAAATACTGTAAATGCAATAGTTTTCAAGTTACAACTGATTTACTCAACAGTGAGAACCTGAAAATAGCTGTTGCTCAGCTATGCCATGAACTATAGGTCTGTAATTTCTTTACCAAAAGTAGGTGAATAACATATTTAAACAAAATACTCTAACTGCAATAGTTTTCCAGTTACAACTGATTTACTCAACAGTGAGAACCTGAAAATAGCTATTGCTCAGCTATGCCATGAGCTACAGGTCCGCAATTTCACTATCTTATAGCTGACCCAAAAAGGAGGTGAACAACATATTTAAACAAAATACTGTAAATGCAATAGTTTTCAAGTTACAACTGATTTACTCAACAGTGACAACCTGAAAATAGCTATTTCTCAGCTATGCCATGAGATCCAGGTCTGCAATTCCACTACGTCATAGCTGACCAAAAATTAAGTGAATAACATATTTAAACAAAATACTGTAAATGGAAAAGTTTTCGAGTTATAGGTAATTTTACTCATTACGGGAGGTACTGAAAAGTCAGAAAGTAGCTATTACTCACTTAGTTATTGGGATAGACACTCAATTTACTCACCATGTTGTAGCTATGAAAAAAGTAGCTGAATAACATATTTTGACAAAATGCTCTAAATGTGATACTTTTCAAGTTATAAGTGATTTAGTGCATGATTTGATGAATTTTAATGCACTAAAAATTATTTTAAAAATTCATAAAAAAATAATTAAGAAAGATCCAGGCCTGATACTCACACAAGGTTATCTACTAGTGGACTAGTACATATATGCAATCTAAGAAAAAAATTCCTGCAATAGTCAATGAGAAAATAAGTGATTTAGTGCATAATTTCATAAATTTTAATGCATTAAAAATTATTTAAAAAATTAATAAAAAAAAAATTAAGACAGATCCAGGTCTAATACTCACACAAGGTAACCTACTAGTGGCCTAGTACATATATGCAAGATATGACAAAAATCCCTGCAATAGTGAATGAGAAAATTGTGATAAAGTGTTGAAATTTTCACACTTTGGGTGGGAGTACCTGACTTGTAATGGCTCTGGGGAACAGACGAATGAACAGATCTGCATGCCTTGAACAATTTTTCATCCTCTATAGTTATAGTATGTTTTAAAAAAACAGCATGTCTCTGGGTCTTGTAGTTTAGGAGGAGAAGTTGTTCATGCGGACGCCCACGCCACAGAGTGACGACATAAAAAACGAAGGAATATTGTTGAAGCTGGGTGGATGGGGATATGAAGATAGGTGTCTCAAGAGGTCTCTTGAGGACACCCATTCCCCTGGAACCAGAGAGGCCCTGATGGGCTTTTGTGTCTCCATTTTTAACTTTTCTACTATTAGAAAGAGTTTAGCCTGCTAAGGTCTATAACTTTTAGTGAGGCTTGAGAACTAGAAGTGGGCGACTGTAAAACCTAAGAGATCTTATTTTTCTATCCTTCATTTGCATTCTTCGTCAGGAGACTGGATACAAGAGGCTGGGGCTAGGTCCTCTTGATGGTCCCTTTATCTTGAGATGATCAGGGAGTGTCTAGATAATTTGGGTTTCATGATGAATGGTAAATTGAACCATTTTAAACCATGTTTAACACGTTTTTTGAGCAACTTTCTTTTAGCCAGTCTCTCCTGAAAGAATGGAGGTGACCTCCTACTGGTGCACTATTTGAGGTTAGGTAGTCATTGGGTAGAATGGTTTCCAAGCCCTCGGCCCCTGCGGTGAGGTCTAAAATGACATTTCTTGCCTCTGTTATTCGAGTTCCCCCTGTCTATGGAAAACAACTGGTTACTGCTTGGAAGGGGGGAGTGTCCTCCATCGGGATGCTTCCTGTAGCAGCCTCTTTTGCTGTGGTAAGGACCATGAAAGGGCTGATTTTCATAGGGCCTGAAGGCCAGAGGGTTTTTAGGGGTGGCTTTTTGAGGAGGAACTCTTCTCCTTCCTTCACCAGTTGAGAGTGAAACATAAGAAGGAGAGAAAGGTGAGCTCCTGAGTTGTTGACGTCTGGTTTCACCAAGATTGGGTTCGAGGTTGGTCATTACCACTTCTCCCCTAATCAGAATGGAATTACCCATGATATAAAATTCCCTCTGAAGCATATTGGATAAAGTCTTACTTTGGCAGGCCAAGGCCCTCTGTTTAATATGGATTGTTTTATCTAGGATATCCAAATAGTCTGATCCACCACTGAATCATAGAGGGGTTTAGAAAGTGTAGCACTCGGAGGAGCCCTTATTTAATCTTGTAAGGACTTTTGTTGTTTCGAGAGCTAGTTGAATGCTTTCAACATAGATGCCTGAAACACCCCTCTGTTTTGTTGAAACTGTAGCTGTATTTGGGAGCCTAGCAACTTTTCAATTGTCCTTTGTAAGAGAGTGCACAGAGTCTGAGGAGATTTTTATGATAAGCCTCCAAACCTAGCTGTTGGGGCTTGTGAGAGGTGGCATGTATGACGTTAAACGGTTTGGAGAATTGCAAAAGATCTAAGCTGATTCATCTAATTCTTTATTTTAGACATAAAACATGATCTTTCCAATATCCAGGTCGTGTAACTGTTCTGATTCATCTTTGAATTGGATTTCTGGCATTTCTTTTGATGTCTTTTCTGATTCGGAATCTTTTGCTTTTGTTCTTCAGAGAATGATGCACAGAGTGAACATTGCTGCTAGTTACGCAAAAGTCATCTCCCTTCCCTGCCTCTCTCCGGGTGGGGCAATAGTTGTGCAAATCAAAATCAAAGCAGAAGTGATGAAACTTCAATGAACTTGGTTTATTGGGGTTCAGTCGTTTGGAAGACATGCTAGCTTGATCCGAGTTGAGATGCAGATTTTAAACAAAGAAAGAATATTTAACCTTTCAATAAAAAATTGCAAATATTTAATTCTATATTATAAAATAAAAGAACTGGTAAAATATAAAGATCCAACAATATGTATATCCATAAATATAACAAAATCACCAGTAAGAAAAACTCTGCTTCCAGTAAGATGGCAGCCAACGAGAAGAAAGAAGTTGCATACTATGTAACAATCTGGGTCACCTCAAAAGCAGGTGTTTTCACCAAATGAGTCACTTGTCCAATATTATGCTCTTTTATTTCTTGATTTGACCCGAGTGCCTGCAGCCATCCAATACAGCATTTAATCCCACACGGTAAGCTATTGTTGTGCAATAAAATCTTCCATTTTGGGATATTTTTTAAGATTATCCACTATTTGGTTCCACCTTTATGGAAGTTAATTTGGAAAGTCATGACATAAAGGCCACTATTTAATAGCAATAACTTCTGTGCAGAAAAATTTTTTTTTTTTTAAATTTTAGGTAAATCCTACCTTTCCTCCCTTTGTTTTGGATATTTATGATTTCAGTATGATAACCACCATCGCTACCTTGGACACAAACCAAGTGAGAATCCGCTTTGGGATTAAAAACAGCTCCAACAGCAAAAACATGTTCACTTCCACAGTGAAGAACTCTCAAAAACTAGAAAAAACAACAATTTTTCTGTAATATTTTATCACTTGTTTTTACTGATATCACATGTATGTCCACAAGTCACCACTCTGCAAATTAGGAGTGGTCGAAAATAAAATACCATCTGTTACAATGGGAAGTTGCAAAAGTAAAATGCTTAATGAATTCTAATATGACTTTAACAATGCTTAATCTACATCAAAATACACCCAAAGGTGCAACAACCAAGATTCAAGTAAAAAGATATAGGAGAATTATAAGAGAGATAAAATAGTATCAGATATCCCCGTAGAGAGATAAAATATATCTTACAGATATGCAAGATCAAAGGTCAAATCCAGGTCACACCATGACGTTGCACACCTATAATCCCCAACCAATGTCCCGACCAAATATCAACTTCCTACACCTTATGGTTTCCGAAATATAGCCCAGACAAGGCATTATAGGTCAAGGTGACTATGGCAAGGTCAAAGGTCAAATCAAGGTCACACCATGACGTTTTACATCTACACACCCTAGCCAATGCCCCTACCCAGTATCAACTTCTTACACCTTACAGTTTCCGAGATATAGCCCGGACAAGATTTTATAGGTCAAGGTCACTACAGCAAGGTCAAAGGTCAAATCAAGGTCACACCATGATGTTGCACACCTACACCCCCTAACTGATGTCCCTACCAAGTATCAACTTGCTACACCTTACGGTTTCTGAGATATAGCCCGGACAAGATTTTATAGGTCAAGGTCACTACGGTAAGGTCAAAGGTTAAATCAAGGTCACACCAAGATGTTGCACACCTGCATCCCCTAACCAATGTCCCTACCAAGTATCAACTTCCTACACCTTACGGATTCCGAGATATAAACCGGACAAGATTTTCAAACTCAAGGTCACTACGGCAAGGTCAAAAGTCAAATCAAGGTCACACCATGACATTGCACACCTACACCCCCTAACCAATGTCCCTACCAAGTATCAACTTCCTACACCTTATGATTTCTGAGATACAGGCCGGACAAACGTTTTCCCGCTGATCGCCCGCCCATCAAGACACCATGGGTGAAAACAATACCCCGACAGCCCTTAAGGGCTGTGGGGTAAAAAGTATTTAAAAAATCATTAAAAATAATTAAGAAAGATTCAGGCCTGATACACACACAAGGGATTCTACTTGTGGCTCAGTACATATATGCAAGAAAAGAGAGAAATCCCTGCAAGAGTCAATGAGAAAATTGTAATAAAATATTGAAATTTTCACACTTTGGGTGGGAGTACCTCACTTGTAATGGCTCTGGGGAGTAGATGAATGAACAGATCTGCATACCTTAAGCAATTTTTCATCCTCCATAGATAAGGTATCTTTTAAACAAGCAATCAGTGCCCATGAACGGGCTCTGTGCAATTTTACTATGTTATAGCTGACCCAAAAGCAGCTGAATAACATATTTATACAAAATATTCTAAATGCAATACTTTTCAAGTTATAACTGATTTACTTAACAGTGATGACCTTGAAGTAGCTGTTGCTCAGCTATGAAATAAGCTACAGGTCTGCAATTACACTATGTTATAGCTGATTCAAAAGTAGATGAATAACATGTTTAAAGAAAATACTCAAGAGTGCAACAGTTTTCAAGTTCTAACTGATTTACTCAACAATGAGAACCTCAAAGAGCTAATGAGATACAGGTCTGCAATTTTACTATGTTATAGCTGATCTAAAAGCAGCATAATAACATATTTATACAAAATTCTCTAAATGCAATAGTTTTCAAGTTACAAGTGATTTTACTCATTATGGAAGTTACTGAAAAGTAAAAAAGTAGCTATGACTCACTTAGCTATTGGGATAGACACCCATGTTAATCACCATGTTGTAGCTATGGAAAAAGTAGCTGAATAACATATATTAACAAAATGCTCTAAATGCAATACTTTTCAAGTTATAAGTGATTTAGTGCATGATTTCAGGAATTTTAATGCATAAAAAATAACATCAGAGATGCCCGTACCCCACAGCCTGGGGAAATAGTTTTCAACACCATGAGATATAGAAGTAGTGAAACAGTACAAAGATCGGGATACTTTTAGAGCAGTGTCAGTTATATTAAGGTCAAAATGATGTTTAAGTAGAGAAAAATAACATCTAAGAGAAGGAAAATGTATGTAAAGATAAAGTATTAAAATAAGACAATTCAATAGCAAGATGACAGCATTAATCAGTAAACTAAAAATTATAATGCACACTGACAACTCCTACCAACTATCAACTTCCTACACTTTACGGTTTCAGAGATATTGCCTGGACAAAATTTTAAAGGTCAAGGTCACTACGGCAAGGTCAAAGGTCACATCAAGGTCACACCATGACGTTGCACACTTACAACCCCCAACCAATGTCCCTGCCAAGTATCAACTTCCTAAACCTTACGCTTTCTGAGATATAGCCCAAACAGGATTTTATGTCTTTCTAGGTCAAGGTCAATACAGCAAGGTCAAATCAAGGTAACACCATGACGGTGCACACCTACACCCCCTAACCAATGTCCCTACCAAGTATCAACTTCCTACACCTTACATTTTCTGAGATATAGCCCGGACAAGATTTTATAGGTCAAGGTCACTACGGCAAGGTCAAAGGTCAAATCAAGGTCACATCATGATGTTGCACACCTACAACCCCCAAACAATGTCCCTACCATGTATCAACTTCTTACACCTTACGGTTTCCGAGGTATAGCCCGGACAAGATTTTATAGGTCAAGGTCACTACGACAAGGTCAAAGGTTGAATCAAGGTCACACCATGACGTTGCACAACTACACCCCGCTATCCAATATCCCTACCAAGTATCACCATCCAACACCTTACGGTTTCCGAGATATAGCCCGGACAAGATTTTATAGGTCAAGGTCACTACGGCAAGGTCAAAGGTCACACCTACACCCCCTAAGTAATGTCCCTACCAAGTATCAACTTCCTACACCTTACAGTTTCTGAGATATAGCCCTGACAAGATTTTCAAACTCAAGGTCACTGCGGCAAGGTCAAATCAAGGTCACACCATGACGTTGCACACCTACACCCCCTAACCAATGTCCCTACACAGTAGCAACTTCCTACACCTTACGGTTTCTGAGATTCAGCCTGGACAAACTTTTTCCCGCCACCCGCCCGCCCATCCGGACACCATGGGTGAAAACAATACCCTGACAGCCCTTAAGGGCTGTGGGGTAAAAATTATTTTAAAAATTCATAAAAAAAGAATTAAGAGAGATCCAGGCCTGATACTCACACTACGAACTCTACTAGTGGGATAGTAAATATATGCAAGATAAGAGAGAACTCCCTGCAATAATGAATGAGAAAATTGTCATAAAGTGTTGAAATTTTCACACTTAGGATTGGGGGTACCTCACTTGTAATGGCTCTGGTGAACAAACAAACAAACAGATCTGGATGCCTTGAACAATTTTTTATCCTTGATAGATAAGGTATCTTTTAAAAAAATCAGCATGTCTCTGGGTCTTGTACTTTTGCAGAAGAAGTTGTTCACCCGGACGCCAACTCGGACAACACAGAGTGATGCCATAATGTCAGCTGACTGACAATGAGTTACAAGTCTGCAGATATTATGGAGGACTGAAAAGTAGGTGAATAACATATTTAAACAAAATACTGGTAATGCAAATGTTTTCAGGTAACAACTGATTTAGTGAACAGTGAGTACCTCAAAGTAGCTATTGCTCAGCTATGCCATGAGCTACAGGTCTGCAATTTCACTATGTTACATCCAATCCTAAAGTAGTGAATAACATATTCAAACAAAATACTCTAAATGCAATAGTTTTCAAGTTATAACTGATTTACTCAACAGTGATAACCTCATAGTAGCTATTACTCAGCAATGCAATGAGCTAAAGGTCTGAAATCTTACTATGTTATAGTTGGCCCAAAAGTAAGTGAATAACATATTTTATACAAAATTCTCTAAATGCAATAGTTTTCAATTTACAAGTGATCTTAATCATTATGGAAATTAGTGAAAAATAAGAAAGTAGCTATTAGTCACTTAGCTATGGGGATAGACACCCAAGTTATTCACTGTGTTGTAAGTATGGGAAAGTAGCTGAGTAACATATTTTAACTAGACCTAGCACATCGGAGAACCGATGCAAATTGTATCAACCAGAAAGCAAAAACTCACGAAAGCCAATCAACCATCGCTTAATCTTGAAGGCGGAGCCCAAGGTGAAATCTAAAAACATCAAAGATTCTTAGCCCATGATTTCCTATAGGTTGGTGTGACATTGCAAACATCTACAACCAAGAATGAGCGAGTTCTAAGCACTTTTAATTTTGGCTATCCTCATTTGACCTTGAAGGAGGGCCAAATGTCAAATCTGATCACATCAACAGATTCCTAGCCCATGATTTCTTATAGCACAGTTTCACATTACAAACCTCTAGGGCCAAGAAAAGGCGATTTACAAGCACTTTTAGATTTTGCTATTCTCGTTTGACCTTGAAGGAGGGGCCCAATTTCAAATCTGACCAAATCAAAAGATTCCTGGCCCATGATTTCCTACAGGTTAGTTTTACATTCCAAACCTCTAGGACCAATAAGTGAGTTGTAAGGACTTTTAAGTTTGGCTATCCTCATTTGACCTTGAAGGAGGGGTCCAAGGTTGAATCTGACCACATCAAAAGATTCCTAGCCCATGATTTTCTATAGGTTAGTTTCCCATTCCAAACCTCTAGGACCAAGAATAAGCGAGTTATAAGCACTTTTAAATTTGGCTATCCTCGTTTGACCTTGAAGGAGGGGACTAAGGTCAAATCTGACCACAACAAAAGATTCCTAGCCCATAATTTCCTATAGGATTGTTTCACATAACAAACCTGTAGGACCAATAATAAGCGAGTTATAAGCACTTTTAATTTTGGCTATTCTCATTTGACCTTGAAGGAGGGGCTCAAAGTCAAATCCGACCACATCAGAAGATTCCTGGCTCATGATTTCCTATAAGTTGGTTTCACATTGCAAACCTCTAGGATCAATCATAAGCAAGTTATAAGCACTTTTAAATTTGGCTGTCCTCGTTTGACCTTGATGAAATACATGTATCAAGGTCTAATCTGACCACATTAGAAGATTCCTAGCCCATAATTTCTTACAAGTTGGTTTCAAATTGCAAGCCTCTAGGAGCAATAATAAGTGAGTTATAAGCACTTTTAGATTTGGCTATCCTCGTATAACCTTGAAGGAGGGGCCCAAGGTGAAATCTGACCACATCAAAAGATTCCTAGCCCATTATTTTCTATAAGTTAGTTTCACATACCAAGCCTCTAGGACCAATAAAAAGGGAGATATAAGCACTTTTCATGATCAACAAAGAAACGCCCGTGGCAGCCATCTTGTTATTCAAAATGAGGTCAAAAATATTCCCAGTAAAGAATTTGTAATGAGGAACAATTTGAGATCTCTACCTATAATACCCTTTGCTCCAGAGGGCCAACAAAAGTCCTTGCTGAAAGTCGAAAAAAACACCTGTGGAAGCCATCTTGTATTTCAAAATGAGGCCAAAAATATTCCCAGGCAAGATTTTATGGTTATGAATATATTCTGCAAATTTGAGAAGGCTAGCTATAATATTTTTTTCGTTAGAGTGACAATGGTGAAATCTCTTTCCACACTGCGGCGGCGTAACAAAGCGAAATCCATAGTATCCACCGGATGCTACAATAAAATGCTCTAAATGCAATACTTTTCAAGTTATAAGTGATTTAGTGCATGATTTCACGAATTTTAATGAAAAAAATGACAAATTATTTAAAAAATTCATAAAAAATAATTAAGAAAGATCCAAGTCTTACAATCACACGAGGGAATGTATGCATGCATGCAAGATAAGAGAGAAATCTCTTAAACAGTCAATGAGAAAATTGTGATAAAATTTTGAAATTTTGACACTTTGGGTGAGGATACCTCACTTCTAACAGTTCTGGGAAACAGACGAACAGACAGATCTGGATGCATTTTAGGATTTATCATCCTTGATAGATAAGGTATCTTTTAATATTAACAGCATGTCTCTTGGACATGTACTTTCGGAGATGTTCACACGGACACGGCGGCAGACGCTGCAGAGTGATGCCATAATGTCAGCTGACTGACCAGCCGGCTGACAAAAAAACAATTCTAAAGTCCGGACAGCAGTGGGCAATAATGGACAGTTTACAGCCTTACATCTCGATTGCCAGCATGTATAATTGTAAGAGAATGTAAAATATTAGAAACAAGCCTTAAATCTGAGGAAATTATAAACTTTTATCTCATACTTTTCGTAGATTTAAAATACAGTATTTTGGTAAAAAGAAGATATTTGAGACACCATAATCCAGCGGCGGCAAACAGTCAACCTGACATGAAAATAAATAAGTTCATCTATTATTGGGATTTTTTTAACAATATTTGTGGTGCTGTAGATAGCAAACACTTTCACTCTGTACATACATGTGGCAGTCATTTCATTTGTTTTATATTGCCAGAAGACAGTAGTGCGATGACAGTAAATTATTGCTGGATCATATATTTGCAAATTATTGCTGGATACCTATTTCCATATTTCCTTGTGTACAACTACCAGCACTTGATATTTTATTTGGTTTTTATTGCGAGAAGACTTCAACAGTAGGTGACAGTAAAATACTGCTGGAAACCCATTGTGGCCTCATATTCCCTTCATTCTGTGAGTGTACATATACTTCTACGTAGTTCATTTAATAAATATAAAACCTATTTGGATTTTATAAAATATTGTTCCATGGATATTTCACAAAAGCAAACTGTAAGCATTTTTAACAAATATTCAACCATTTTATTTAAAATAAGAAAATCAATTGCCTTCATATTTTCGTGGTCTGTACATACATGTGGCAGTCAGTACTTTTCACTAGAGTCCTATGCAGTCTTCATCCAAATATTTCTCGTGGCCATAGTATTTAACATTTATAAATATTTTAAAGTGAAATAAAATTACCTTATTTTCAAAAGAAATATATTGCCTTTAAATCTTTGCATGGAATCGAATCTTCAGACAGCACTGGGTGTTCAAATCATTAAACTATAAAAATATCTTATTTTATACAGTAACAACAAAATTTCTTCTAAACTTTCATTTATCAAGCAAGCAGAGGTAGACATATGAAGTCACATGGTAACCTCTGAACTGTTTGTAGCCTCGCTTCAAACAAAATCACGTGATAAGTTCTATTCTAACATGGCACCGATGTGTCCTCGATTCTGATTGGCTAAACGAAAAAATACTTCACTGGTAAAATACAGTGTAACCAGGTCTCTCCTTATTATCGCTCATTATGACTGTCGCAACAATTAACGTTTTACAGTAAAATTTGCAATAATTATTCATCTTAAAATAATTTGTCATGTTAGAATAGGAATAACCCCCTCCCAAACCACGGTATACGCAGAATTTTACCATTGTCTGAGGCAATAAACCCCTCAGGCTTCGCCTTCAGGGTTTATAACCTCAAACCATGGTAAAATTCTGCGTATACCGTGGTCAGAGGTTATTCCTATAGTACAGCATTGTCAAACAAATAAACCGCAAAGAAATTATAAACTAAGTGATGTCATTATAGACTGCAATTTCCGGGGGAATTTTCCGGGGTTAAAAAGAGGTGAATTTCTGAGTTTTAGTATGTCTTCAATGGAAAAAGTACACAAAACTCCAATTACGTCATTGGAGAAATACAATGTATGCGTACCCCAACTCAATAACAAAATGGTCTTAAGGCAATATTTTTCAAGTTATAAGTGATTTAGTGCATGATTTCATGAATTTAACGCATTAAAATTATTTCAAAATTCAAATACCTTAAATGCAATAGTTTTAAACTTACAAGTGCTTTAATCAACAGTGACAACCTGAAAGTAGCTATTGCTCAGTCATGCAATGAGCTACAGGTCTGTAATTTTACTATGTTATAGCTGACCCCAAAGTAGGTGATTAACATATTTCAACAAAATACTATAAATGCAATAGTTTTCAAGTTACAAGTGACTTACGCAACAGTGAGAATCTCAAAGTAGCTACTGCTCAACTATGCACTGAGCTACAGGTCTACAAATTTACTATATTATAGCAGATCCAACAGTAGGTGCATAACTTATTTCATCAAAATACTCTAAATGCAATAGTTTTTGAGTTAGAACTGATTTACTCAACAGTGAGAATCTGAAAGTCGCTATTGCTCAGCCAAACGACAGAAAAAGTTGTCCTGTGATATCCAGCGGCAGGACTGGTCATGAGTGTGCATTCGCTAGTTGGTGCATCATACTTCCTTCCTGTCTAGACAGTGTGATGTTATAGCATCTGTTTTCTTTCTTAACCTATTTGGACCCTAGTAAGCTTTTAGCGGGGTCGGTTGGGAGGGCTTGCCTGTCCATATGGTAGGGTATTAACTTATAAAATTGAAAATTTTAATTACTTAAATGTAGCTTTTATAAGCTACAAGCTTACCATGTGGAACTGAATGCTGAATCCAACCGTCTGGTGGAGGGATTACAGCTGAGACTGGAATAGTAGTGAACTTTTCTTGGATTTGAATTAATAAATAAATAAAATGAATATTTGAAAAAACCAGTCTGAGTCCCACTTACAGAGCCCCAATTCTGAAAATCGGACCTGTAAAAAGCCAAAAACCAGAAGATTAATGAATGACAGCACGGATACTGTCAGGATGTTTTGATTGAAGGGTTAAGTGCAGCCGTGCTCGCTTATGCGAGTATAGCCTCCAAGGGCATCACTGTAATGAATACCAGGCCTAAGCTTGAATCTCATAAACTTGCCACCCTAAATATGAGATGATGGTAAACTAAAAGACTTAATACATTATACAGTTAAATAATAGATAATAGACCTTACCATAACATCCTGATCGAGGTAACCAATACCTAGACCCTGGGATTAGACTCCTGAAGACTTGGCTGCAGCGGATGTGCCCCCCCTTTTTCTTTTCTTTCCGAGGATGAGCAGTCTGAGGGGAAGGGTCTAGGACTTGTTGTGCTGCTACTACTGGTCCCAGACACATGTTGTTGTTGTTGTCTGACCAAGTAAGGTCTTTTAGGAAAAATTTGTACATGTGTTGTGAGCTTTCCAGTGACACGCTTGCATGATTTGGTCCACCGATACCCAACCGTAAAAGGCCTTAGAGGCTGCGAAGGCCCTAATTTCATGCGCTTTGACTTGGACCAGGTCCAAGGCTTGTTGATCTGCTTATTTCTAACAAAGTAGGATAGTTTGTTTTAGCCAAGAAGAGAGTGTAGCGGGTCTGATGTATGTCCTTTCTTCAAGAAGATAAGAAGCAGGAGCGAGATCCTCTTAGGTCTTTGGTTCGATCCAAATAGTACCTCAGGGCCCGTACCGGACACAAGTTCCTGTCTTCTTTGAATTGTCTATCTACAATGGTAGTTAGAGCAGGAATAGTCACCAGAGACACACTTTGAGAACCTTCTCTTGCTAGTTGGTTTTTCCCATTGGCCTAGATTCGATACTTTGTTTGCAACCCAGGCATGAATTTCGCTGTGGTGCTTGCCGGAGGCCAAAGCTAGCAAGAAAGCAGTTTTCAGGGTAAGATGTTTGAGGTCTGTGTCTTTCATTGGCTCAAAGGGTGCTTTTGTGAGCTCATTGAGTACAACAACAAAAAAGGTTCCACTTAGGAAGATTCTTGGAACTTTTGGGACGATCCCTGTGAAAACTGGAGAGTAACCTGTTAAGGTCTGAACTTTGGGAGATATGGAGCCCCATTGGGCCCAAGGTGTCAACAATGGCCATCAATGGTCAAAGGGCGCCTGTTTAGATCTTGGTACAGGTACATAAAGAAGTCTGAGACTTGCTTTACAGAGGGAGTGGAGAAATCCACCGGATTTTCTCTGCACCATTTCTCAAATACGGCCCACTTTGACTTGTAGATGGTCCTTGTTGATGACCTCTGAGGGGCAGCAATTCTCTCTGCCACCTCCACAGAGAAGCCTTGTTCTTGGAGCTGTCCACTCCTAGACACCAGGCGTGGAGGTTGAGATATTGTGGATTGCTGTGAAACACATAGTTGTGGGACTGTTTGAGAAGAGGTCTTGACACTGGTAGTTGAAGTGGGATCTCTATTGAGAGCTGCACTAGGTCCCAAACCTAGGTCATCCCTAGCCAGCCTGGGGCTATTACAATGATCAGACAACTGGATTGCCTGATTTTTTTGATCACCCTGTGAAGGAGAGCCATGGGAGGGTAAGCATAAGCAGTGAGACCCGACCAGTTTATGTTCAGAGCATCTATGTGCCAAGCATTTTGGTCTGGGACTGGAGATACATACAGTGGAACTTTGTGGTTCAAACGAGTGGCAAATAGATCTACATGAGGAGTGAACCACTTGTGACAGATCTGTTTGAACACCTGCGGATGCAGTGACCATTCTGTTGACTGGACTTGGTTCGACCTGGACAAAAGGTCGGCCATCACATTCAGACACCCTGGAATGTGTCTGGCTTTTAAGGTTATCTGGTAATGATGGCACCAGGTCATGATCTTCCACAGGAGAGCGCACCTCTCCACCGAGGGAGTTCCTCCTTGTTTGTTTATGTAGGCTACTAATGATGAGTTGTCCGTACCAACCAACACTGTTTGGTTTTGACACTGGTCCTTGAACGTTTGAAGGGCCAGGGAAACCGCCTTCAGCTCTAGAACGTTTATGTGTAGCCTTTTTTCCCTGTCTGACAATACACCCTTTGTAGAGGCTTGCTCTAAATGAGCGCCCCAGCCTTTGTTTGAGGTGTCTGTAAAGAGTTGGATACTGTGGTCTTTGGGATGAAGGTCTGCACCTTTCATCACGTTTGTGGGATTCTGCCACCACTCTAGGTGTGCTGAAATGGTTTCTGTCCAAGGAAGGAGGCTGTCCAACGACTGAGGAAATCTCCAGTGCTCCTTGAGGTGAAACTGAAAGGACCTCATGTGAAGGCATCCCTAAGGGACCATTTTCTCCGTTAAGGCAAGCAATCCAATTAGCAACATCAAACATCTTGCAGTCAAAACATGTTTTGACTTGAGTCGTAGGATGAAATCCTGAAGTTTGATCCATCTCTCTTGAGTGGGATTTACAAGGGCTGAATCTAGATGGTATTCGTAGCCCACGAACGAAAACACTTGAGCAAGTTTTAGTTCGGATTTCTCCTGATTTATTACCCACCCTAAGGACTGAGTCAGATCTACCACTGTCTGCGTGTTCACTTGTGCTTCTTCCTGAGACTGGGCCCTGAAAAGCCAGTCGTCCAGGTACTGGTGAAGTCTGAATCCCCTTGTCATTGCCATCAGCTTCACTTCTTTTACAATCATTGTAAAGACCTGGGGGCTAGCCCAAAGGGCAGAGAGGTGAACTGGAACACCTGTGACTTGTGGCAAAACCTTAGGTACTTCCTTAAGTTTGGGTGGATGGGGATGTGAAGGTAGGCATCTGATAGGTCTATCGATGACACTCATTCCACTGGAATCAGAGAGGCCCTGATGGACTCTGGTGTTTCCATTTTGAACCTATCTACATGTAGAAACCCAAGAGATTTTACATTTTCCACCCTTTCTATTGCGTTATTTGACAGAAGAGACTGGATACAAGAGGCCAGAGCTTGGTCTTTTTGAAGGGCCTTGTAACCTGATCGAATCAGGGGAGCCCTGACTAAAATTGGTTTAGAGATGAATGGAAGAACGTAACCATTTGTTTGTTAGCCAGTCTCTTCTGAAAGAATGGAGGCGACCTCCTACTGATGGACTGAGGGAGGCTTGTAAGGAGTCATTGGGGGGAGGGGTTTCTACGCCCTCATCCCCTTGAGTGGGGTCGAAAAAACCTCTGAAGCCTCTGTTGTTCGATTTCCCTCTACATGAGGAAAACGATTGATTACTGCTTTGGGAGGAATTGCCCCCATAGGGGCATTTCCTGTAGAAGCCTCTTTTCTTATTGTGGTGGGGACCACAAAAGGGCTTGTTTTGATAGCTGTGAGTCTTTAGGGGTGCCTTCTCCATCCTTGACTAACTGTGACCTGAACAGAGGAGTAGGCCAAAAAGGCGAGTTCCTCAGTTCTTGATGTCTAGAGTCCCCTAGATGTGGTTGAAGGGGGGTCATCTCGGCCTTGCGTCTTAGCAGGCCAGTGTTGCCCATGGTATACAGCTTCCTCTGGAGTATATGGGCTACAGATTTGCTGAGGCTGGCTAAGGCTCTCTGCTGAATAAGGATTCTCTTATTCATGATCTCAAAATAGTCACAAGCCTTCTCATAACCAGGCCTGACAGCTCTTTCAGGATTGGCACCCTTCTGAATCTGGCTTTCAACCCTGTTAAGGTAGCCTTGATACTGTGCTGACACTTCTCCATAACAGTGTTACAAGAAGAGGCAGTCTTAGCGAAAGTAGCTGTGAAATTGATGGTAGAGAGATTCTGCCTAGCTTGGTGTTCAAGTTCCTTGAGAACTTGTAGGGGAACCTTGCCTATAGGGGCCCCAGAGGGCTTGGGAGAAATACAGATCTTGGCAAAATCTGTATTGAGCTCCTGAATTCTGTCTTCAAAACAAGGTTGTCCCACCTTGTAGTATTTGGCTGTTGAAGCCGGGGGTTTGATATAGTTACCCTCATATAGTTACCTCAGGTAAATTAGAGGGCAAGAAAATCCTGTTCAAATTTCTCAAAAGCATCTTTGAGAATGGAATTTAAAGGGAGCATAGCTGAGGGGCCTCTTGGCCTAAGCTCCTGTTGGCCTTTCTTGTCGTCCAGGCCTAGCACAGTGGTAGAGGACCTAGGTAAAGTCTCCCTGGGATCAGGGAGCTCAAGAATCTGCCTAAACGTTTCCACTTCCTCAGCATATTGAGAAGGGAGGTCAGACATATCTACCTCCCTGTAGAAAACTGGGTCTGTGCTATCCTGTTGAAGTTCAGGCTCAGAACGAGCCTTTTGTTGAGGTTTAGTAGTCTTTTTGATAGGGACAGAGGACTGATCTTCCTCTGAAGAAGACGACTGAGAATAGTACTTTGCCTGAACCTTGTGTTTTTTCTTGTCGGAGTGCTTCTTTGCTTTGGAACACACCCTTTTAGGTTGTTCTGAGTGATCCTCGGAATGAGGATCCAAGCGGCGGTTGGATTCAAGATCTGAGTGTTTTTTAAGCAGGGTCGGACTGGACACTTTGAGTGAACTTTGGAGGAAGTGGAGGACCATATATGTCCGTGTCCATTGGTTGAGCATCCGAGTGGTCAGATGCCTGAGTGGTCGTAACTGAAGTCCGAGTCGTGGTCAGGTCTGGTTGTTTACTGGTCCAGCTTTTGACAAAGAGGTCTTATCTACCTCCGCCTTGGAGGCTTTTTTCATAGAATGCATTTCGTCTTGGAGAGACTTCATAGCCTCCAGCATGGACGCTTGGAAAACCCCCATTTGTTGCTGGAGTTGGATGTTAAATTGATTACCCAGGGATTTTTCTAGTCTACTCTCTATTTTATTCTGCAAAGCAGTACCTGGGGTTGGTGGGACAGTTTGAGGAGTCTTCAAAGACAAAGATTCGAAACGTAGGGGTTGGGGACGTGGAGGTGAAGAAAATAAATTATCAGCAGCACCCTCAAGGTCAGCTTGAGAGCCAGAAAATGCCTCCACGTCATCCACTAATAAGTCCAGATCATCATGCTTACTAGTATTACAAGGATCCGATGCCTTTTGTTTCCTGACATACCGACGTCTGTGCTTTATCTTAATTTGCTGTTCTTCAGAGAAATTAGCATAGATATTGCATGGAGATTGGTTTGTAACGCAGGGGTCATCACCCTTTTCAGATTCCCTGCATGTGGGGCAATAATTGTGGGTATCAAACAGGAAACAGAAGTGATGGCATTTAGATGATCTGGGCTTGGCACTCGTTTCGTGGGAAGACATTTTTACTGCAATAAAATTTGAGTTGAAATGCGGAAAACTCACAAACAATAAATATTGAAATAATACATATCTAGCACTTTTCAAACTACATCAGAATGATCTATACAATAAAAATAAACAAATGGCTGAATAATATCATCCAACAACGCATATTTCCTGAGAAACCAGTGAAAATGTAAGCTTTTTTTCAAACGCTTGTTAATCACGCGGCCAACGAGAGAAGAAGGGTTAGACGCGAGATTACACTGTTATGGTACACTCTCAGCACGCGGATCCGGTCAATACTGCGGCCTCCTGAGAAAGCATTCAGTTCCACAAGGTAAGCTATTGTAGCATAATAAAAATTTAATTTACTTATAAAACTTGCAATTTTATTGTGTTAATACATCTTACTCAATGGACAATAGCTGAATAACTACTGCTTAGTAGGCGGGTAAGTTGCTAGGGACTACAAGTGAACTCAAATTTTAAGATCAAAGGGAATACCAGACTGGAAGGCCTTAGAAGCAGCAAAGGCCCTCACATCAGGGCTGGAATGACCACCACATCATCTGCATCCTTTTTGGCCAGCTGGTTCTTGGAAAGAAAGCTGGGTGAGGGGTAAAGACACCTCTTGGGCCAGTCTGACTGCTGTCTGAAGTTCTCACTTAACCAAGCATCAATCACACTCCTGTGTTTGCCTGAACCCAAAGCTAAAAGGAAGACAGTCTTGAAGGTCAAATGCTTCAAAGAGGCCTCCTTAAGGGGTTAAAGGGAGCCTTTGTCAGCTGGTGTAGCACCAGGGAAAGGTTCTAAGAGGGAATGCCTCTCTGACCCTTTGGTTTGTCTGTGTGGAAACTATATAAGAGACTGGTGAGATTCTCATCTTTGCTAACATTAATGGTCGAATTTCCGAGTTTGTCAGCAATGGCTGACCTATAGCCGTCAATGGTACTTGGCTGCAACTTTCTGTCTTGGAAAAGATACAGCAGGAAGTCGGCTAAGTCCACCTGATTACTGTGGCACCACTTTGTAAAAATGGTTCACTTTGCCTCATAGACTGATCTGGTTGAGATGCTCTGAAGAGCCTCTATTCGCGCTGCCACTGCCTCAGAGAAGCCCTGCTCCTTGATAGCTGAGCCTCTAGGAGCCAGGCATGAAGATTCAGGTTTGAAAAATTCCTGTGAAGGATCTGATTGAATGGTTGAGTCAACAGATTGGGCAGGTTTGGCAGGCACATGGGATCTGGCTCTAGGTCCCAAAACCAAGGCATGTTAGGCCACCCTGGAGCAATCTAATCTAATCTAATCTACTGCTTTGCAGGTGCAATATCTTCCCCACAAAGGGGAACTCAGTGCACTGACTTAACAAAATCATTATCATAAAGAAAGTCAAGGGGCGTTCAAGGTCAGTAATCCAGAGTTGTGGGTGTGACCAAGAGGGAAGGAAACTAAGTTGGAAAACTAGAATTAAAGAGGTGGGTTTTGAGGTGTTTCCTG
Source organism: Sabellastarte sp. h YS-2021 (assembly GCA_964017235.1). Classification (NCBI taxonomy): domain Eukaryota; kingdom Metazoa; phylum Annelida; class Polychaeta; order Sabellida; family Sabellidae; genus Sabellastarte; species Sabellastarte sp. h YS-2021. The sequence continues at coordinate 63,123,451 of OZ024929.1, read as the reverse complement.
AAAGATGTGACAGAGGGGCTATTTCTTATTTGGAAGGGGAAGGAGTTCCAGATAACTGGGGCATAGTGACTGAAAGAATTGGAGAAATGTTTGACTGATTTATGAACCTTACGGTCGAAAGTGGGAGTCTGAAGGAATTTGAGTTTGGGGGTACTTCGCCTTGTGTTCCTGGAAGAAGTGTAGGGATGAATTAATTCTCTAAGGTAAACTGGTTCACCCTGGTTGAGAGTTTTGTATGTGATGAGGCCAATTTTAAATTGTATCCTGTATTTGATAGGGAGCCAATGCAGTTTTTTTAATTGAGGGGTAATGTGACAGTATTTGGAGGACCGGGTGACAACCCTACAGAGTGAGTTTTGGACTAACTGCAATCTTCTTAACTCAAAATCTGTAAGTGATAAGAATAAGGAATTGCAGTAGCCCAGTCTGCTGCTCACCAAAGCATTTGCTAGAAGAATTGATGTGTTAAGGTCTAAGAGGGGACGGATTCTATAGAGGTCTCTCGCATGAACTCTGGTGGACTTTATGACCTGTGACACATGGTGTGAGAATGAAAAATTGGAGTCGAACACCACTCCGAGGTTCCTAACACTTTGTGCTGGTGAGACCCGATTGCCGAGAATATTGATCGGAAAGTGAGGAAGGAGTTGTTTACGGTTGTTTTTGGAGCCTATCAGGATAAACTCAGTTTTCCCAGGATTGAGTTTTAATTTGTTTGCAGACATGAAATTTTGAATGTTGCTTAGACAGTTTTTTAGTTTTTGTATAGAGTGAGAGAAGTTTGTTGGTGTTAGTGTTATGTATAGCTGAGTGTCATCGGCGTAGAAATGGTGGTTTATACTACTGTGAGAGTGAATGATTGAACTAATTGGGTTAGTGTAGAGGGAAAACAGAATTGGACCAAGGACGGAGCCCTGGGGGACCCCATACTGGAGGGCAGCAGGATGGGACAGTGTGTTACCTACCTTGACCGAGTGTGTCCTTCCTGACAGGTATGATTTGAACCAGCCAAGTGCTAGTTCACTGATACCGTAGTGAACATTAAGTCTGTCTAGGAGAATGGTCAATGGTATCAAATGCGGCTGACAGATCCAAGAGGGTGAGGGCTGTGACAAGACCCTTTGGCCATATTGAGGAGAATGTCGTTGTGGATATTAAGGAGAGCACTTTCAGTTGAATGATGTTTTCTATATGCTGATTGAAAGGCAGTCATAAGGCCAGCTTCGTCAAGGTGAGTTTGTAACTGGTCTGCCACTACCCTTTCAAGTATCTTTGAAATGAAGTTCAGATTGGAGACAGGCCTATAGTTTTTAAGAATTTCTTTGTCTAAGGATGATTTTTTGAGGATGGGGGTAACATGGGCCTGCTTGAAGAAATTAGGGCACTTCCCTTGTTCAAGGGAAGCATTAACTAGACAACAGGTTTTTGTACACAAAAACAAAGCATCCCTACAGCTTTTAAGTTTTATATAAAATGCTAAAGGATCAATGTGAAGAGGTAAATGTTATTGGTGAAGAGAAATTCTCCTGAAAGGACCATGTTAGGGTCACAAGAGTGACCTTAAAACGAAAAAAGTAATCAGTGCCTGTGAACGGGTTCTGTATCAGGTGACAGTGTGTTTTCAGCTGCAAAGTAGAAGTAAAAGCATAAAAGGACACAAAAGTTGTGCCCTGCAAATGGTATTCAGAAGTAAAGTACAAAGTTAACTGTTACAGTGTAAAAAGTAGGTGAAAAACACATTTAAAGAAAATACTGTAAATTAATGTAATATTTTTGAGTTACAAGCGTTTTACTCAACAGTGGAAACTTGAAGAACTCACAATATTGTAGCTATGGATAAAGTAGTCTGCAAAATTCACAATGTTATAGCTGATCCAAAAGTAGATAACAAATTTACAGAAAAAACTCTACATGTAATAGTTATCAAAATACAACCGATTTACTCAACAGTGAGAACCCGAAGGTAGCTTTTGCTCAGCTATGCAATGATCTACAGGTCTGCAATATTACTATGCTGTAGCTCATCCAAAAGTAGGTGAATAACATATTTAAACACAATTCTGTAACAGCAATAGTTTTAAAGTTACAAGTGATTTATGCAACAGCGAAAACCTGAAAGTAAATATATTGCTCAGCTATGCAAGGAGCTACAGGTCTGCAATTTTACTATATTATAGCTCACCCAAAAGTAGTTTAACAACATATTTATAAAAAATTCTCTACATGCAATAGTTTTCAATTTACAGGTAATTTTACTCACTATGGAAGCTACTGAAAAGTCGGGAAGTAGCTTTTACTCACTTAGCTATTGGGAAAGGTTTCCAAGTTACTCACCTTGTTGTAGCTATGGATAAAATAGCTGAGTAACATACTTTAACAAAATACTGTAAATGCAATACTTTTTTAGTTATAATTGATTTAGTGCACGATTTCATGAATTTTAATGTCTTAAAAATTATGTTAAAATTCATTAAAAAAATAGACCAAGGACGCATTTGATGTATCCAATGGAAAAGGACAACTAACATGGTTTTGAAGATAAACAGCATTTTTCAATAATAAGCAAGTTATAAGCACTTTTAAGTTTGCCTACCCTCATTTGATCTTGAAGGAGGGGCCTGATTAGGCGTACACAGTTATAAGTAGAGAATTTTTGCTGGACATCTGTTAGCCTTCTCCTGATTGTTGAAGTGTACCACTTGCTCAGATGTCCCTTGGTCAAACTCCTTTATGTTATGTGTTAAGCAGCTACTTCTCAGCCTCTCAACTGCTTCATTCAGATTGAATTTTTTACCTTTGCTCTAAACATCCATGCTCTTGTAGCCTTGTCTTTCATCCCAAGAACCACACGGTCTCTTAACAAACTGTCAGTCATTGCTTCAAAGTTGCAAGACTTTTGAAAGTGGTCTTGGTCTGTTAACCCACTGATCCACATTTTCATTGGGTCCTTCATCACATGAACAGAACATATACAATCCGTAAATCTCATTTTGGGTTGGTTTGAAATAACTTTCCAGTGCCTTTCTGCACTTTGCTGGATCTTTGCAGTTTTCATCTGTTATTTTACTATTTCTTAAGAATCTAAAACAATCTCTACCCATAACAGATCTTAGAGTTGCAACCCTTACATTCTTTTATTTCTCCCTTAGTCCAGTGGCAATTTCGTTATTTTGCCATTGAGCTATGAAAAAAGTCCAATTACTAAATAAGTCACCTTTCACCTTCATTGGAGCTGGAACAGGGATATTAACAAAAGCCATTCAGAATATTTTCAATGTTCTGTGTATCCTATTATGAGATGTATTCCTCTCTAATAGTCACACACCTGACAACATGTTTATATATTTTTTTAAGAATTTATATAGAAGTTACAGAATAGTTACATAGAAGTTATATCTTTCTATTTTATTGTATAATCACAGACACACATATAGAAAGGTACATATTTTTGGTCTTGTTCCCAACATTTAACTACTGCTGTTTACCTTTATAAAAGGATCCTACAGTTCAAGAGGAGGTCATTCCCATAAACTGATACACTTGGACTGCATACTCTACTTTATAACTGTCTTAGCCTTTCCCAAACTCTCTACTTATAACTGTATACCTCTAAACAGGGCCAAAGGCCAAATCTAACCACATCAGAAGATTCCTAACAGATGAACAGACCGATCTGCATGCCTTGAACAATTTATCATCCTCAATAGACAAGGTATCTTTTAAATGTAAAAGCATGTCTCTGGGACTTGTACTTTTGGAGTTATTCATGAGGATGTGGATGCATACCAGACAATGCAGAGTGATACCATGTCAGCTGACATAGAAACAAAGAAACCATAATTTTTTTGTGCATTACTGATCATCAGAGCTGCTCAAACGGACCACTTAATAACCAATAATAAGATTTCATAAACTCATAAACACGGTACCTCTAGGACCAATAATAAGCAAGCTATAAGCACTTTTATGTTTGGCTATCCTCGTTTGACCTTTAAGAAAAGGCCCAAGGTCAAATCCGACCACACCAGAAGATTCCCAGCCCATGATTTCCTATACGTTGGTATACCATCCCAAACCTTTAGGACCAATAATAAGCAACTTATAAGCACTTTTAAGTTTGGCTATGCTCGTTTGACCTTGAAGGAGAGGCCCAAGGTCAAATCTGACCACACCAGAAGATTCCCAGCCCATGATTTCCTACACGGTTTACCATCCCAAACCTGTAGGACCAATAATAAGCGAGTTATAAGCAATTTTAAGTTTGGCTATCCTCGCTTGACCTTGAAGGAGAGGCCCAAGGTCAAATCTGACCATACCAGAAGATTCCCAGCCCATGATTTCCTACACGTTGGTTTGACATCCCAAGCCTGTAGGACCAATAATAAGCGAGTTATAAGCAATTTTAAGTTTGGCTATCCTTGTTTGACCTTGAAGGAGAGGCCCAAGGTCAAATCCGACCACACCAGAAGATTCCCAGCCCATGATTTCCTATATGTTGGTATACCATCCCACACCTCTAGGACCAATAATAAGCGAGTTCAAGGCTTAATCTTAGCAAATTTTTTATGAACCGATAATCAATCGCCTGTCAATCGGTCAATTATAGCCCGATTGATCCCAATATCGACTGGCGCCTAGATTCCTTTTCAAGGGACGCTTAATTATTGAAGTAATGGGAGTAATGAGAATATCCAAATAATCGAGAACAAGAAAAGTGGGCCAAGGGAACATGATTTACTTGGAGATTTCATTATGATTTTAGTTACTTGATCCTCAGTAACAGTAGAGAAGGTGGAAAGCACTGGGGGAGGAGAGTCTGGGGCGATGTGTTGTGACTTCTGGGAGATAGGAAAAGTTGAACGTTTTTTTTCAATTTTTTCTGAGAAGAACACCACAAATCTATCGGCCAGGAGCCGAGGGGGATTTATCGATGGTAGCATCCTGGCTGGGTGTCTGTGTAACACATCGCCAAGGACTCGCCATAATTTTTTGGGGTCATGATGATTATCCTGAATCTTTGCTTTAAGAAATTCGGATTTGGCCTGGATGCAGGTTCTGTTGTATTGGTGGACTTTTTGCATGTATTGAGATCTGTTGAAATGAGATTTATTTCTGCGCCAGATCCTTTCAAATAGACGCTTGGTCTCTTTTGCCACAATTACTGCATCGTTGACCCATCCTGGGATGTACTTCACCTTGGTATGTTTGGTATGAAGTGGTGCGTGTTTGTCAATAAGGGTGGTCAAGGTGGTGTGATATTGTTTGTAGAGAGTATCAGCATCATTGGACGGGTTGCTGATTAGATCAGAAGATATAAGATCTGTTTTCATTTTCTCTTTATTGATTTTATGATAATTACAAAAGGAAACAGTAGCATTGATTTGGGATCTAGGTGTCAGTAGATGTAATGTGCAAGTAAATGAAAAATGGTCAGAAAAGGCATCAGTAGCATGGACATTTAAAATGTGGTCATTGTTGGATTTGGTTAAGAGGAAGTCAAGAGTGTGTCCGTAAATATGAGTGGGGAAGTTTACTTTCTGAGTTAAATCAAATGAGTCAATCAATGAATTGAAGGCTTTTGAATTTGAGGATGCTGATTCGATGTGAAAATTAAAGTCGCCGATGATCACCAGATTTTCAGTGTTGTGATGAATGTCCTCCAGAAGTGACTGAAACTGTTCAAAAAAGGTTGAAATACTGGAGGATGGTGGTCTGTATATATTCAAAAAGTAAAAAGATTCTTTGTGTAGGGATATCTTGATAAGAAAATTTTCAAAGGTAGTGCAGGTCTTTGTGGGAACAATGGAAGAATCCAAGCCATCTTTCACAAAAAACCCAAGTCCTCCTCCGCAACGGCCCTCACGTGGCTGTTGATAAAAATTGTAACCTTGTGGGGTGATTCCGGACAGGTTGGCACTTGTGATGTCAGGTCTAATCCAGGTCTCGGACATGGCGAAGAGATCAGTGTCGTTGTCAAAAATAAATTTTGCAATGGCAGGGTATTTGTTGTTGATGGATCTGATGTTTGTGTAAGTGACATTGAGACAGTTGGATGGTCCTGGATTTGGGTTGATATCACCAGCAAGGAGGAGTAGGATGAACAGATGGGAAGGTGACAGCGCTGGTGGGATTGATATTGAAGACTTGATGCTGAAGTGTAGGCAAAAGGTGGTAGTAGGAGGTTTAAACGGACAGAAACTAACAACATCAGGACATTGAATGCTTGAGTTGGTGTGGTGCTGATATGCAGCAATGAATGGTTGGATTGCCAGTAGAATATGGAAAAACATCATTTTCAAAACTGGAAGGTAGGTTATATTTGAAACTTAACCTGAAATATGGAAAATTGTGTGATTAATGGGTATATATTGTGAGGTTGATGGTCCCCGATAACGGGGAATGTGGGGGATAAAAGGGGATCAAACGATAAAGTGGGCAGTTTTATGTGTAATTATCTTACAAATTATATCAAAAAAGGGACTATTTAAGCTAAAAGTAGCTTGGGATTGAACACTAGAAATAGGGAGACGTGGGAGGGTTTAAATAGTAGATATTGCGTTAACGGTAAATAATTTAGAAAAAACGGTACTTCCCTAACGGACACACGCCACAAACTCCAAAATCGGAATGATTTTTCTGCATGGGTAGCCCTGAAGCTTCTCCACCACTTAGCCCAAAATGGCTACTGGTGGGAAAGCATAAGGGTTCAGGTCCTCCCAGTGCAGGATGAGTGCATCCACTGCAAATGCTAGGGGGTTTGAAACTGGTGATACAAGTTCTGGCAGTTAGTTGTTGAACCTGGTGGCAAACAGGTCCACTTGAGGCTGATGCCACCGGGAGCATATGGCGTGAAAGACCTCTGGAAGGACCATTCTGTCTGGATGGTCTGCCCTAGCCTGGATAGTTTGTCTGCTATCACATTCAGCCAGCCCAGGATGTGTCAAGCTTTGAGAGTAACCTGATTTCTGCAGCACCAGGTCAGCATTCTCCACAGTAGAGCACACAGGGGGTGTGACTTCATCCCTCCCTCCTTGTTGATTTAGGCAACCACTGTGTTGTCTGCAGCTATGAGGACTATGTTGTTCAAGCAGAGTTCCTGGAACTCTTTTAGGGCCAGAAAGACCACCTTAAGTTCCAGATAGTTTATGTGTAATCTATTTGCAAAAAAAGGACCATGTTTCTCATTTGATGTGTCTCTGAAGATCTGCAGAACATGTTTTAGTGGGTGTAATGGTTGACCTTGAACCACATTGTGTTCCTCCGGCCACCATTTTGGATGGGGGAAGAGTGATCAGGGGATAGGGATCACCTTTTCCAGTGATTCTGGTACCTTCCAACTGTTTTTCAAGTGCCACTATATGGGCCTCATACGGAGTCGATCTAGGTGGACTTGCTTTTCTGTGGCTGTCAATAGCCCTATGAGGGACATCAGTTACCGGACCAGGCAGGTCTGTCCGGCCATCAGATCTTTTATTTTTGCATTTAAAGTCTGCCAATGCTCTAGGGTGGGTCTGACCTTGCACTTTTTCAGGTCAAATTGGTAACCTACGAACTCGAAGACCAGTTCTGATTTGTCCATGTTGACCAAGCAACCTAAATCCTAACAAATAGCTACTAGAGTTTGTGTATGCTGGAGACAGGTTTGATGGGACTGGCTCTGACCAACCAGTAGTCTAGGTACTGGTGGATCCTTATACGCTTTTGTAGTACAATCAGTTTGACCTCCTACACCACTATCATGAACTCCAGGGATGCTGTGAACAGACCAAATGGTAGTGCTTTGAATTGGTAGGACTGACCCTGGATGTGAAAACCCATGTATTTCCTGGACTGACTTTGAATCGGTATGTGGAAGTATGCATCTTTGAAATCTATGGAGATGACCCACTCCCCTGTGGCCCTGCCTGTAGGGAGGTCCTTCTTGTCTCTGGGGTCTCCATTTTGAATGACTCTGTCTTTAAGAATTTGTTCAAGGTACTGAGGTCCAGTATGAGTCTCCACCGCTTGTTGGGTTTAGGAACCAGGAAAAATCTGCTGTAAAATCCTAGAGATTCTGAGTTGTGACCGGTTCTACTGCATTTTTGTTCATAAGCTGATGTAGTACCTCCAATAGGTAAAAGTTCCTGTGGGGATTGACATGGCAACTTATAATGGTGGGTGACCTTCTCAGATTTGGCTGGTACTGGAAGGGGAGAGTGTATCCTTTGAGGACTGTTACAACTTTGGGGCTGGCCCCCAGGGCTACCAATTTGCCCAGATTGGTGCAATCTGGCCCAAACAGGTAGATCTGGAGCAAATATTGGGACATTTGTGACCTTCTTTTACAGAACTCAAGTGATCTACACAGGAAACATAGTTCACATATTTTATTTCTGGACGACGAACAAAGCCGGGATTTACTTCTTTCTTTTGCAGCAACCCTCCTAAAGGAATACGAGTTACAACACAAGAGTTTACACGTAAAAAATTTACTGTCACAAACATACTTTATAAGTAAGTTAAATTTTTATAAGTTAATATCCTGTCCAATGGACAATTGCTTTACCGGTCGGCGAGAACGGTCCCGCCAAATGCCAGAAAAAGACGTCCTGTATATACTATCGGCAGGACCAGTCACAGAGTGTGCATTCGCTAGGTGGTGCATCATATATCCTTCCTGTCTAGACAGCGTGATGTCATAGTATCTTTTTTGTTGTCTAGTCCTATGAAGATCCCTAGTAAGTTGATAGTGGGGCCGGATGGGTGGGCCTTGCCTGTCTATTGGATAGGGTATTAATTTATAAAAATTTAATTTACTTATTAAATTTACAATTTTATTGCATTAATACATCCTATCCAATGGACAATTGCTGAATAACTACCGTTTGGTAGGCGGGTAAGTTACTAGGGACTTAAGTGAATGCATAAACAAATTCTTAAACAGGCCCGGGTTGACCTAAGGTCAGGAGACCCTATAAGGCCATGGTCAGTTACCAATAACCGGTTACCTGGAAGTATACTGACATTGCCTCCCCCTTTTCCCCAGACCTGCTCTCCCACAAGAAATTAACTTCCCAAGGGAAGCAAGTCACAGTTATGTTTTTAATATACTTATGTACTATATACAAGGTATATACATTATATACATATGTACACATCTCCTCATTTTTGGTTTTGGTTGTGGACCTGTTGGGCAGCTATCACTGGACCCAAATGGAAAAGCTCTGAATCAGGCCACATCCTTCAAATAAAACTGTGTGAAGGTGTTATGTGACTTCCAGTGGCGGCTGACAAAATTTGCTCCAAGGAGACTTCTGACTGGAAGGCCTTAAGAAGCAGCAAACGCCCTGACATCATGGGCAGTTACCTGATGTAGTATGAGGGCCACCTGGTCCGAGAGCTCATAGCATAGGATCACAGTCTGCTTGATCCATGAGGAGATAGTGGCAGCTGAGATGTCCTTGTCAAACCCTTTCTTGAAGGAGACAAAGACCAACTCCTCGTTCAGCCTAAGATCTAAAGTGCTGTCCATGTAATAACGCAGGGCTCTGACTGGACGTAAGGACTTGTCACCCCTAATTGACTTATCCAGAGTGGGGGCCAGGGCTGGTATAACCACCGGGGCCACACTGTCTGGACCCTCTTTAGCCAGCTGGTTCTTGGGAAAAAAGCTGGGTGAGAGGTACAAGGACACCTTAGACCAGTCTGACTGGTGTCTGATGTTCTTATGCAGCCAAGCATAGATCTCACTCCTGCGTTTATCTGAATCCAAGGCTAACAGGAAAACAAAGTGTTTCAGGGAGGCCTCGTTCTGGGGTTCAAAGGGAGCCTTTGTCAGCTGGTGCAGTACCAGGGAAAGTTTCCAGGAGGGGATGGTCCTCCGACCCTTTGGTCTGTCTCTGTGGAAGCTATCCAGGAGACGGGTGAGATTCTCATCTTTGTTGACATTAATAGGAAATTTCCCAACTTGTCAGCAATGGCTTATCTATAGCCATCAATGGTGCCTGGTTGCAACTTCCTGTCCTGAAACAAGTGCAGAAAGAAGACAGCTATGGCTTTCAAAGGTGGTGCCCTGAAGTCCACCTGATTCCTGGTGCAGCACTTGTAAAAATGGTCCACTTTGCCTCATAGACTGATCTGGTTGATCCTCTTTGAGGAGCCTCAATTTCGTGCTGAAAATCTGTTTTGGATCCAGTTCTGATTCTCCTGTTAACCAGCCAACCTAGACCTGGACCTGGCTCTGACCATCCAGTCGTCTACGTAGTGGTGGATTCTTATACCCTTCTGTAAAGCCCTGGTCCCTCAACAGTCCAGTAGTTTCAGCATTCCTGGATAGGTACCCTTCTGCAATGGCGACATTCAATTTCTCCAGCTTCCTGCACAGCCAGTATCTTGACAGGTAGGCTGGGTTCGGGAACCGGCAAAAGGGTTGTTGTCCAATGATGAAGACGAGCTATCAAAGTCAGGGATCTGGTGCCAGCCCATAAAAGAATGCACCCCTCATTGTCTCTCTGTAGTTGCCCTCTTCAGAGAGCTCCTGGTCAAGCTTGTCGTCCTTGGGTGGGTCCCTGTCTGACAACACTTCCCGGTCACTCACTGCAGCAGGGGATTCTGGTTCACTATCCAGTTCATCTTCTGTGTCAGACACACCAGTAGTTGCAACCACAGTTCTTTTACTGGTGAGGGACCAGTCTACAGTACCAGCATCTCCACTACTGGTACTGGTGGGCTGAGCAAACACATCAGTTCTGGCACCGGGAACCTCCACAGGCTGGGTGGCTGTCCTTGCACCGGGAGCCTCAACAGGCTGGGTGGCTAATTTTTCTGTACCGGGAGCCTCAACAGGCCAGGTAGCAGTAGTGTTGACAGCACTCTCCACCCTCGTACCGGAAGCCTCAACAGGCTGGGTAGCAGCAACATCCCCGGTGGCCTGAACAGCTCTGCCAATGGGGTCATCATCCACCCCCTTGTCAATGCATCGTGTGCACTTAAGATGGCCATCAAAAACAGCCATAACGTGGCCACACAAGTGCCTCTCTTCTGTCCTAGGGAAGACATACAGGGCCCGTATTCACAAAGATTCTTATTCTTAGAATTAGTCTTATTCTTAGAATTTTTCTTGGAATTGTCATTTTTTTTAGAAAAATTCTAAGAATAAGAATTTCCTATTCACAAAGATTCTTATTCTTAGAATCATACTTATTCTTAGAATTTTTCTAAGAATGGCTTTTATTCTTAGAATTTTTCTAAGAATATGAAATTGCTATATGCACAAATTCTTGACACCAGAATTGCATCCAAATACAGAAAGTCACCTCTGGGCCTGTATTCACAAAGATTCTTAGAATTTTTCTTTGAATTACACTTAGTCTAACCTATGCACACATTATTTTTACTTCTATTCTTAGAATTATTCTTAGCTAAGAATTGTTTTGTGAATAGGTTTTTATTCTAAGAATAAGAAAATTCTTAGCAAAGAATTTGTCTTAGACTTAAGTGTAATTCTAAGAAAAATTCTAAGAATCTTTGCGAATACAGGCCCTGATCAGGAAAATGGCAGAAATGTGTAGATATGAGTAAAAGTTCAAAAAATGGTGAACTTGTTGCAAAAGTTCCAAATTGATTTCTCTGTAGAAAACACATCCGCACAGATGGTAGGATGTCACGCTATCTAGACAGGAAGGACATATGATGTGCCACCTAGCAAATGCACACTCCGTGACCCACTAGTAAAGCAATTGTAGATTAGATAGGATGTATTAACAAAATAAAAAGTCCTTTTCAGTCCTTTTGTCCGGCCACCTTTACACTTAAGTTCTTTGACTTGTCGGTCATACACATTTCTTCTTGCCAGCCTCAGAAGTTACAGAGTAATTGTCATTTATAATTTTTTTGCCCCTCGGCCGGACTTGGTTGATAGTTTGAGGCCTTGTCTCTACCTGTTCTGGCCACGTTTCTACAATGGTTTCCAGGCAGGTGGACCAGACTTCTGGTCAGAATCCTGTTGCTGCTTACTTGACTGGCTATAAGGGTAGTAGCGGTGAGACTTCTCGTGGGAAGGACCGGCAAAACACTTGTCTCCATGATGTCGTATCGCCTCCCCTGCCTTGGAGATCAGAGGGTCTGGAAACAAGGCACTCATATGGAGGGCTGCAGTTCTGAGGGCACTGAGGGTATCCTGTTTAATGCCGGTTTTCAGGTAGTCCATATAACTGTCCCCGCAAGCCACTGTCAGATTGGCCACATTGATGAACACACCCTCAGTTAAGCCCTGTGGTCCTGTGATGCTCCAGTTAAACGTGATCAAGTAGTCGAACTCTTTTGCTGCTTCATGTACTTTACTTGCAGATTTCCCTTTGGGTCTGTCAATTTGAATCACTTTCAAATGTGAAGCTATGGATTCTTGAACTAAGGTACTGGCTAAGTCCAGCTGCTTGATTGCATATGTAGCTTTTACAAGCTACAAGCTTACCAGTTGGAACTGAATGCTATCTCAGACTGCCACAGGCATCACAGCCAATTCCCAAGAAAAATGGACTAATACTGGTCTGATGCCTTCAACACTGAGGTGACTTGGATAATGAAATAGCGCGAGATTTCCTTCTTTGAGTTGGAGCTTTTGCTCCTACCCCTCAGCTGTAATACAGCGGGGAGACAGGGCGGGACTCTCTTCAGTTTGACAGGGTAAGCTTTTACCTTATAAAAGCTACATTTAAGTAATTAAACTTTTCAATTTTATTGTGCTACATTAGTTTACCATGCAGAACTGAATACTGAATCAGACCGCTATGCAGAGGGATTACAGCTGAGATTGGAGGTATTTATGTCAATTTTTGCAGGATTTGAATTGGAAAATGTAATAGTAAATTAAATTTTTATAAGTTAATACCTTACCTAGTAGACAGATGCATTTGTCTGGCGCCCTGCCAGTCTAGCCAAACATTAGAAAAACGTCCTGAGCTGGGCTCTGGCCGGGAGCGGTAGTGTCCTGTTCATTCGCCAGGTGGCTGTATAGCCTCGTTGCCGGTGTACTGTGCATGTGTGCGCATGTGCACTTCCTCTTTTTGTTGTCTACCTTAGAAAATCCCCTTTTAGCTTAGAATCGCAGGAAAGGTAGGGTGGGAGTCCCCCTGTCCACTAGGTAAGGTATTAACTTATAAAAATTAATTTACTATTAATTTTTCCATTTTATTGCGTTGATACATCTTACCTAGTGGACAGATGCAGAATTATTACCCAGGGGACGGAGGCTAGCTAAACAAGGGGGAATTTCCAGAACTCTAACTAGTAATAAGGGTGTCTCAAGCAATGGTTCAGCAGACCAGCCCTAAGGAGAAAACACCCTTTCCCCCCCACGTCCCCGCCCTTTTTCTTTTCGACCTGAGTGTACAGGGAGAATCCATTTAGGATCATGGCAATCCAGAAGTAAGGATAGCCAAAGTTTTTTTTTTTTAATATACAATATAAACATATGTACACTACATACATTCCTGTGCTTGTTACAAAACGACATTATTCATGGACCACAGGGCCTAAATGATATAGCTCAGAATCTTCCCAAGCCATGTCCTTCAGATAGAATTGTGTAAAGGTATTATGAGCCTTCCAATGGCCTGCACATGGGACAGATCACAGGACAGATTCACAGGACAGATTGCTGGACACAGTGGACAAACCTGTCAGTTACAGTGGTCAGGTCAGATTGGTTTTATTATTGTATCATTGGGTGTACTCTTGAGTTAAGTTAAGTTAAAATTAAAGTGCAGAACACTAATGTGTCATATTGCACTATTTACAATAATAAATACACTAGCTAATATTCACAAATAAAAAAAAATATATACACAAAAACAGAATCTGGCAAAAAACCACGAATATGATTAATGACTAGAATAAAAACACAAATATAAACAAAACTCTGTAGAAACAACAAATAAAATAAAATGTAAAATAAACCATGTGTAAATCACAAATATTATAATAAAATTGTCAGTAAAACACAATGACACAAAAAGCACAAAATACAATAAATAAATATCACAACACAATACCAGATTAGATTATACAGAATAAATTAACACAAAGGACAAAATAAATTAATTAAAACTTTTTATACAGACCACATTCTTTTAAAGAATTAATGATATTAAAAATATTTTCACAAAATAATTTTTGCATTGTATTAACATTTCTATAATATTTAATTCTGGTGTCACGTAGGTCGATACAGTCTAGTAATATATGTTTGACTGTATCAGGACAATGAGATGGAATGCACCAGGGCATATCCTCACCTTTCAATAGATAACTATGGGTGAAATAAGTGTGTCCTATACAGGCTTGAGTAATAACTATTTCCTCCCTACGAGATAAACCCGTCCAAACATAAAAATCTCCTACTGTAGGGTTTATTTGGAATAGTTTGTTATCAGGACACGCATTCCATTGGGCTTGCCACTTTTGTTAAAAAACACTATTTACATTCACTTTCAAGTCTGTATAGGGGACTTTCAAGTCTAAAACAATAAAATTCAAGGCCTGTTTGGCAAGCTCATCTGCTTTTTCATTACCCTTTATGCCTACGTGACTTGGAACCCAAGCTAAAATAACTTTCTTATTCACTGAACAATCATTAAAAAGTTTTAAAATATCTTGAATAAAAGGATGATCACAGTTGTTGCTATCAAGAGCTTGAAGACTAGATAAAGAATCAGTGAATATGATAAAACGATCCTAATCACAATTTTTTACAATATTAAAAGCCATTTTAAGAGCCTGTAATTCAGCTGTGAATATACTAGCATTGCCAGGAAGTCTGACCTGGGCACTGAGTCCATCAGATGTAGCAGCTGCAGCAACCCTATTTTCTGCCTTTGATCCATCAGTATATATAGCCCTATGATCAGAATAACAGCTTTTTAACTCAGCAAATAGACTTCGAAACATACAATCATCACCAAGATGTTTCTTCTGATGGGTGAGATACAAGTCTATGTGAGGTTTCTGTATAGTCCAGGGTGGGTCATCTGGAATGACACAGTCTGAATTAGATCCAGCTGAGGACAGACAGCAGACAAATCTTCCTCTACTCGATGCCCAAAAGATCTTATTGCAGATGGTTTCTTATCATACAGGATCATAATACTGGGGGTTAAAAACAACATCATAAGCTGGATTGTCAGGATTACTTCTCAATTTCAAAGCATACTGAATACATAATTTATCAAACCTTAAATACAAGGGTGGTTCATTTGCCTCTACATCCAAGCTTTGCATCGGAGAAGTCCTGAAGGCTCCCAGGCATATTCTTAAGCCCTGGTTTTGAATGGGTTCCAATTTCTTAAGATATGACTTACGAGCAGAACTAAAAACAGCACAACCATATTCCAATCTAGAATGAACAAATGAACGATAAAGTCTCATTGAAACACTTCTATCTGCTCCCCAATCCATTTTGGCAACAACTTTCAGTAAGTTCATGGCTTTTTCACATTTCTGACGAATATAATCAATGTGTGCCTTAAATTCAGTTTTTTGTCAAATATTACACCAAGGAACTTAGTTTGTGAAACAACAGGGATTTGTGAATTGTATATTGTTAATGTTTGGTCTGGATGAAGTTTTCTTTTATTGCAGAAATGCATACAAACAGTTTTGGTTTTAGAAAATTTAAAACCATTGTCATCAGCCCATTTTTCTACCTTATTCAAACACAACTGAAGTTGCCTTTCTATTGAAGCCATATTTCTAGAAGAACAACTGATTGAGAAATCGTCAACAAAAAGAGACTTTTCAAAGCTAGATGGAATGACATCAGCAATGCTATTAATTTTTAAAATGAACAAAGTAACTGATAGGATGCTACCTTGCGGGACACCCATCTCTTGCTCATGTAAATCAGAATAGGTAGACCCCAAGCGAACTCTAAAAACTCTGTTTGATAAAAAATTTGTCCCCTTAGGCCTGCTTTATGAATATCTCTACTGTATCGTATGCTTTCTCCAAATCAAAAAATACAGAGACTACATGGTTGCCTTTTAAAAATGAGTCTCTAATAAAAGATTCAAGTCTAATTAATTGGTCTGTTGTAGTTCGACCTTTTCTAAAACCACTTTGATATTTTGTTAAAATATTATTTTTCTCAACGAACCAAACTAATCTAGTATTGATCATTCTTTCCATGGTTTTGCATAAACAGCTCGTCAGAGATATGGGACGATAATTGGACGGGTTTGTTGAGTCTTTGCCTGGTTTAGGAATAGGTATTACAGTGGCCTCTTTCCAGCATTCAGGGATTTCACCTGAAGCCCATATATCATTAAATATATCAAGTAACACCATAAGTGAGTCTCTTGGTAGATGTTTTAGCAGTTGATAATGAATTTCATCTGGACCAGTGGCTGTGTCATGTGACTTTTTCAGAGCATCACATAGTTCTCTAATGGTAAATTGTACATTGTAGTTTTCAGAGTTGTCTGTGCCAAAATCCAGGTGTACTTTTTTCAGCATTCACTTGATATTTTTGAAACTGTGTATGGTAATTGTTGCTGCTGGAATTCTTGCTAATTTCTTGTGCCAACCTATTTGCTATATCCACTCTTTCTGTTATCTTGGTTCCATCATTATTTTCCAGATGGTGTATTGTGGTGTTACTTTGTTTGCCACTTATTCTCCTTATCATTTCCCATACCTTCTTTGCTGGTGTCTTTACATTTAGTTTTGAAACGTATTCATGCCATGATTTCCTTTTACTTTCTTTAATTATTTTACGAGAATTGGCTCGACAGTTTTTATATTCATTTATGTTATCTGATGTAGGATTTGTACGGCATTTATCCATTGCATTTTGACGAGCTTTAACAGCTTTTTTGCATTCACTGTTGAACCATGGTTTGTATCTACCAGTGGACTGTCCAGTTGACTTTGGCACACATTTTATTGCTATATCATTTAATTTATTTAAAAATGCAGAAAACTTTTCTGTTATATCAGTAAAACTATGCCTATTGATATCTAAAGAACCCTGAAGTTTGAATTTTGGCCAATCGGCCTTTTTAAGATTCCAACGAGGAACATTATCCTTAGGCATACTCTTAACTGTATCAATAAATATAGGAAAATGGTCACTACCACACTGATCTGAATGGACCTGCCATTCAAAATCTAAAAAAACAGATGCAGAACATAAAGACAAATCTATTGAGGTGAATGAACCTGATGCAGGATGAAAGTAGGTAGGTGACTTATCATTAAGCAAACAAATATTAGAGGATTCAAGAAGATGTTCAACCTTATTACCTAAACTATTGGATGAGGAACAACCCCATAAATCACTATGTGCATTAAAATCTCCAATAAATAGAAAAGGTGCAGGCAACTGGTTGACTAGATTATCAAGATCACTTTGTGCAACATTAAAACGTGGTGGAATATATACATTACATACAGTTATAGTTTTACGCAGAGATACTTTTACAGCAACTGCCTGCAGTTCTGTATCTAACTCAAGTACCTCATGGAATATACCTTTCTTAACAAAAATAGAGCAGCCACCAGTGGCTCTCCCATCTACTTCAGACATACAAGTTTTAAAATAATGATCAAAGCCTCTAATATTTACATTATCTGTATCTTTTAAATGAGTTTCCTGCAATGCTAAAATGTAGGGTCTAAAATTGGAAATTAAATTTTTAATTTCTTCAAAGTTTGGCCTAAAGCCACGACAGTTCCACTGTAGTATACTTTTATTTTTGTTTGGTTCCATTATTTACACTTTTATTCCCACTCCGCCCTTG
Source organism: Sabellastarte sp. h YS-2021 (assembly GCA_964017235.1). Taxonomy (NCBI): domain Eukaryota; kingdom Metazoa; phylum Annelida; class Polychaeta; order Sabellida; family Sabellidae; genus Sabellastarte; species Sabellastarte sp. h YS-2021. The sequence continues at coordinate 63,105,677 of OZ024929.1, read as the reverse complement.
TGAACTTGTAATTGGGGTTTCTTCAACACTCATGTCACTGTCACTATCACTCAAAGCATCATATTTGTTGTACTGTTTAATAGGGTCATTAGATCCCTTATGTTGTTTGGTCAAATATACTTTGCTTTGACTTATTTTCAATTTAATAGGGTCACTTTGAGATGCACTTGTCTGACTTGATGAACTTGTTTTAGTCACTTTAGTTGTCTGTTTTTCAACTGCACACTTTTTGGGTTCTTTTGCACCATCTGGCCAAGTCAGTTCTGTTTGTGTTTCCACTGTTACTGTTTTCACTGTAGGTTTGGTTGCTGCAGCCGCTTGGGCATAGGTTGTCTTCACAGAATTAAATATATCCATTTGTTTTTTGGCTTCTGTATATGAAATCCCTCTTTCTGCTTTTATTCTTTGAATTTCCTTTTCTTTTTTCCATTTTGGACATTCTTTATCGTTTGATGCATGGTTTCCTTGGCAATTTACACATTTTGCTTGATTCTTACATTCTTGAGAGTCTGTATGATCTTCCTGCCCACATTTAGTGCAAACTTCATTCTTTCTGCAGTTGAATTTAGTATGACCAAACTTTTGACACTTGTAGTATCTCACAGGATTCGGGATAAATTGTGACACAGCCACTCTGTAGTAACCCACCCTGATGTATTTTGGTAAGGTCTGGCTCTGAAAGGTCAATATAAATGTCCCTGTTGGTTTCCTTTGTCCATCCCTGAATACTGATAGCCTGTCCAGTTTTATGACACCTTCATCTTTAAGTCCTTCTAATATTTCCTCATCAGAACATTCTTTTATATCCGGGCATCTAATGACCCCTTTCTTTGTGTTCAGGCTGTGGTATGGTGATACAGTGATGGGGATAACATTTTCCATAGTCCATAAGTGCAATTTTGCAAATTTAATAAGTAAATTAAATTTTTATAAGTTAATACCCTATCCAATGGACAATTGCTTTACCGGTCGGCGCGACCGGTCCCGCCAAACGCCAGAAAAAGACGTCCTGTATATAATACCGGCAGGACCGGTCAGTAGTGTGCATTCGCTAGGTGGCGCATCATACTTGCTTCCTGTCCAGACAGAGTGACGTCAGTTCATCTTTTTCGTTGTCTAAACAGATTTAGACCCCTAGTAAGCTGGTAGCGGGGTCGGTTGGGAGGGCCTTGCCTGTCCATTGGATAGGGTATTAACTTATAAAAATTGAATTTACTTATTAAATTTGCAATTTTATTGCGTTAATACATCCTATCCAATGGACAATTGCTGAATAACTACCGCTTGGTAGGCGGGTAAGCAGCTAGGGACTTCTGTGAACTCATAACAAAACAAAATAGTACAGGCCCATTTGACCTAGGGTCAGAGAACCCTGACAGGTCAAGGTCGGCCACCAACTCACCGGTTAACCGGGAGTCTACCGACGTTGCGCCCCCCCTTTTTTCTTTCCTTCCAGAGTCGGTTTGAGAAGGAAAAGATAGAGAGAGAGGGGCTGAGTTCAGTCCCAGAAGAAATAAACTTCCCAAGGGAAGCAAGTCACAGTTTTTTTTTTTTTTTTTTTTTTTTTGTTTTCTTATAATATGTACATATTTACATATATACAACATCCCCTCACTTCTGGGCCTGGTGGTGCACCTGCTGGGCAGCCACTACAGGTCCCAGGTGGAAAAGCTCCGAGTCAGCCAGGCAACATCCTTCAATGAATTGGGTGAAGGTGTTGTGAGATTTCCAGTGGCAGGCTGACAAGATCTGATCTAAGGAAATCCCTGATTGGAAAGCCTTAGAGGCAGCAAAGGCCCTAACATCATGGGCTTTAACCTGATGTAAGGTGAGAGTCTCCTGGTCAGAGAGCTCATAGCACAGAACCACAGTCTGTTTGATCCATGAGGAGATGGTGGCAGGTGAGATGTCTTTATCAAAACCCTTCTTGAAGGAGACAAAGACTAACTCCTTATTCTGCCTGAGGTCTGCAGTCCTGTCCAAGTAGTGGCGCAGGGCTCTAACTGGACATAGGGACCTGTCACCCTTGAGTGACCTATCCAGAGATGGTGCCAGACCTGGGATGACCACTGGTGCCACACTATCTGGACCTTCCTTAGCCAGCTGGTTCTTGGATAGGAAGCTGGGTGAGGGGTACAAAGACACCTTAGACCAGTCCGACTGGTGTCTGATGTTCTTATGTAACCAAGCATGGATCTCACTCCTGCGTTTACCTGAACCCAAAGCCAGCAAGAAAACAGTCTTGAAAGTTAGATGTTTCAAGGAGGCCTCTTTCAGGGAATCAAAGGGAGCCTTTGTGAGCTGATGTAAAACCAGTGAAAGGTTCCAGGAGGGGATGCCCCTCCTGCCCTTAGGTCTGTCTCTATGGAAACTATCCAGGAGACGAGTGAGAATCTCATCTTTGCTGACATTAATGGTGGAATTGCCCAGTTTGTCAGCAATGGCGGATCTGTAGCCATCAATAGTGCTTGGTTGTAACTTCTTCTCCTGAAACAAGTGCAGGAGGAAGTCAGCAATGGCTTTCAGAGGTGGTGCCCTGAAGTCCACCTGATTACTGAGGCACCACTTTGTAAAAATGGTCCACTTTGCCTCATAGACAGATCTGGTTGATCTTCTTTGAGGAGCCTCAATTCGTGCTGCCACTGCCTCAGAGAAGCCCTGCTCCTTGATTGCTGAGGCTCTAGGAGCCAGGCATGTAGGTTCAGATTCGACAGGTTCCTGTGAAGGACCTGGTTGAATGGCTGAGACACTAGGTTGGGTATGCTGGGCAGACACAGTGGGATCTGGCTTGACATTGCTACCAGGTCCCAAAACCAGGGCATGTTGGGCCACCCTGGAGCAATCAGAATTATTCTGTTGCAGGGGTAGTCCTGGAGCTTCTCCACCACTTTGCCCAAGATGGCTGCCGGTGGGAAGGCGTATGGGTCCAGGTCCTCCCAGGAGAGGCTGAGTGCATCCACTGCCCAAGCCTGGGGGTCTGGTACCGGTGATACAAACTGTGGTAGTTTGTTGTTGAACCTGGTGGCAAACAGGTCCACTTGTGGCTGATGCCACCTTGAACATACAGCTTGGAACACTTCTGGATGAAGTGACCACTCTGTTTGAATGGTCTGGCCAAGCCTGGATAGCTTGTCTGCTATCACGTTCAGCCGGCCGGGGATGTGACGTGTCCTGAGGGTTACTTGCTGCCTGGTGCACCAGGACAGAATTCTCCACAGTAGGGCACACAGAGATCCCGATTTCATCCCCCCTTCTTTGTTGATATAGGCAACCACTGTTGTGTTGTCTGTAGCTACCAACACTGTCTTGTTGAAGACTAGGGTTTGAAACTCTTTTAGAGCTAGAAATACTGCTTTCAGCTCAAAGTGGTTTATGTGTAACTTGCTCTCTGGTAGGGACCACTGTCCCCTTGCAGTGTGCTCGTCTAAGTGAGCGCCCCACCCTTCTTTTGATGCGTCTGTAAAGATTTGCAGAGCATGTTTTAGAGGGTGTAATGGTTGACCTAGAAGCACATTGCTTTCCTCCAGCCACCACCTTAGATGGGGGTGGAGGGATTTGGGGACCGGGATCACCTTTTCCAGTGACTCTGGGACCCTCCAGTTGTTTTTTCAAGTGCCACTGTATGGGTCTCATGTGTAGTCGCCCTAAGTGGACTTGCTTTTCTGTTGCTGTGAGTAGACCTATGAGGGACATGAATTGTCGGATCGGGCAAAGCAGATCCGACAATATTGATCTGATCTTGTGTGTCAAGGCCTGCCAACGTTCTTCTGTTGGTCTGACCTTGCCCTCTTTCAGGTCGAACTGGTAACCTACGAAGTTGAAGACCTGTTTGGGAACCAGCTCTTACTTTTCCTTGTTCACCAGCCACCCTAATTCCTGACAAAGTGTGACTAGGGTTTGAGTATGCTGGAGACAGGTGTGGTGGGTAGAGGCTCTCACCAGCCAGTCGTCTAGGTACTGGTGGATCCTTATACCCTTCTGAAAAGCCACGAGTTTGACCTCTTTGGCCACCACTGTGAACTCCATGGGAGCTGTGGACAGGCCAAAGGGAAGGGTTTTGAACTGGTAGGACCGACCCTGGAGGTGAAAGCGCATGTACTTCCTGGACTGACTGTGAATTGGTATGTGGAAGTATGCTTCTTTGAAATCTATGGATGTGACCCACTCCCCTGCTTGGAGGGAGGTTCTTATTGTCTCTGGGGTTTCCATCTTGAACGTCCCTGTGTTTAAAAAGGTGTTCAAGGTGCTCAGGTCTAGGATCGGTCTCCACCGGTTGTTGGGTTTGGGTACCAAAAAGCCGGTTGTAAAACCCCAGTGAGTTTTGATTTTCCACCGGTTCGACTGCATTCTTGTTTATCAGCTGATACAGTGCCTCTAAAAGGAAGGACTGTTTGGCTGGATTGTGGTAGTTGCTTATTACAGTCGGTGACCTCGTCAAGTGGGGTCTGAACCGGAAGGGGAGAGTGTAACCCTCCCTCAATCTCTAGCCACTGTCTGACCAGCTGGGACCCGAAAGGGTAGGCTGGCTGACTGGTCAGGTAGCTTGACAGGCATTTCACCGGGACCAATGACCGGTCAAAGAATTCCTCTGTAACCAGTTCCTTAGGCTGCCACTGGTTGGCCTAAACAGCTGTTTGGCCTTTAAGGAACTTCTGCCGGTCTGTCAGTCAGTCCTGGAGACCTGCCCAGTACCAGGCCTTAAACGGTTATACGTGAGGCAATGCTCTGTAACCGGTTCCTGGTGGCTCCACAGTTCTGCATAAACTCACCGGAGTTGGCAGAACTGGGTGAACTACTTCTTAGCAAGGATAGGCTCATATGAAGTTGCCTTCTTCCTGTCCACAGTGGTGGTTCAGCAGCTTTTCTCTGCAATCAAACAAGCTCTGTAACCGGTCAAACCGGTAGGCTCTGAGAGAAGGTGAACTGTTGAACCTGTTCTCAGCACTGAATTTGATGCTGGTTCCTTGCCAGTAAGGATGGGAACAGCAGATTTCTTGTAACCAGCAGCACTACGGTTCCGGAACCAGCAACACTCCGGAACCGGCAATTCTCTTTAACCGGCAAACCTGTTGTCAGCACTGGATTTGAAGCTGGTTTCTTGCCCTTAAGGATGGGTACAGATTCCTCTGTAACCAGCAACACTCCGGAACCGGCAACACTCAGGAACCGGCAACACTCAGGAGCCGGTAATTATCTGAACCAGTAGCCCTGCTGTATGTCACCAGCAACTCTGTGTAACCGGTAATCCTGTTTAACCGGTAGCCCTTGCTGGATTTCTGTGACCACAACCGGCAGTCTGAACAGAACTGGTGCCGGTATCCCTCATCACTGGCTGGCTAGTGACCCTACCGGTAGCCTGAACAGGACCGGTACCGGTCCAAAATTCTGCACAGGGAAGATAAGGGTCTCAATGGTCACCGCGACTTCTGGTAGGTGAACCCTCTGAGCAGCCGCATCGGTGGTCTGAACAAGACTGGAACCGGTACCCCCAACAGTCACACCAGTGGAAAGGCCTCTGGAGGAGGTTCCAGAATCAAAACTGGGCTGATCACTGGTAACCACTGAAGGGGGGTTCCTTGACAGCTTCACAGGAACATGACTGGAACCGGTACCCCAACAGTCCCACCAGTGGGGAGGCCTCTGGTGGAGGTTCCAGGATCAAAAAGGGGTGATCACTGGCAACCACTGAAGGGGTTTCTTCACAGGAACAGCACCCACCGGTAGTCTGAACAGACCGGAACCGGTACCCCCAACAGTCCCACCAGTGGAAAGGCCTCTGGTGAAGGTTCCAGTATCAACACAGGGCTGATCACTGGAACCACTGAAGGGGGGTTTCTTGACAGCTTCACAGGAACATGACTGGAACAGGTACCCCAACAGTCCCACCAGTGGAAAGGCCTCTGGTGGAGGTTCCAGGATCAACAGGGCTGATCACTGGCAACCACTGAAAGGGTTTCTTCACAGGAACAGCACCCACCGGTAGTCTGTACAGACTGGAACCGGTAAAACTCATCACTAGTGCTCCCCACCGGTAGTCTGACCAGAACTGGTACCGGTAAAACTCATCACTTCTTGTCAGCTGAACCAGTCACGCTTGGGGATTTGCTTGCCGGTAGTTGTGTTGAGATGTGTGAAGTCACATGACCGGCACCGGGAAAAATTCGCAGAGTTCAATGACCATTTGTCATCTAACTTCTTCAGGCCAACAGGCGAGTTGCTGGATTTCTTCTTGCCAGTTAAAAGTGGGTGTAAAGCAATAAATACTCGTCTTTTCTTCTAAAACTTCTGTTGAAAACACGATTCCTCCATGTTGAATGCGTATCACGTGACCAGGTCCGTGTCACGTGACAAGCATAAGCTGAAAGTGATGATGTCAGACGATGCATTCTTCTTTCCTTCAAATATCTTCTTGTCGACATACACTCAGTGTTACTCGACCAGGTAGAAATAAAATGGGGTGAATCGTGGAAACTACACGCTTCTAAACAACAGAAGGAATGCTGCAGGGACGACACACGACCTCTCACCCACGACTTCGTCTCGACGACAAGTACACAGAATTCTTCAAAACTGGCTATAAAATGCTGGATAATGCCTCGTTTAAGTCCTGGAGAGGCCCTGATATGTATGTAACACAAAATATATATTTTCAGACGAAAATAAGCTTAAATTTGTAGAATAAACCACGTTTTCTTCAAACTTGGAGGTAACTTCAAAACGCGTCTGCACACTACACGCGCCAAACGAAAAAGATGAACTGACGTCACTCTGTCTGGACAGGAAGCAAGTATGATGCGCCACCTAGCGAATGCACACTACTGACCGGTCCTGCCGGTATTATATACAGGACGTCTTTTTCTGGCGTTTGGCGGGACCGGTCGCGCCAACCGGTAAAGCAATTGTCCATTGGATAGGATGTATTAACGCAATAAAATGGTCGTTTTCAGTAGTTTGTTTCTTTGAGCTTCCTTGTCAACTTCAATTAAAATTTCTCCGTTTCTTAATTTTTTAATATTGAAAGGATCAGACCCTAAAACAGCAACAATAGCCTCGTTCACAGCAAATGGCGACAGTTTAAATAAGGGTCTCTCATTGTCTGTGCCCTTTATCAACAAGAAGCGTGGCCATGAACAAATCTGTACAGAATCCAAGCTCAAAGTCAAAATATCACTTCTAGATCGTTTCCTATCAGCCAGTTGAGAGTGTTGAGTAGCCATATTAAAACACTAGTTATTCGTTGCCAATGCTCTCCACCCACCCTTCGAGCCCAACAAGGGGATATCATAATAGTGTGGAGCTGAGCCCTGCACACTGATATCAGAGAGACATTAGCAATATACTCAAAGACCACAAAAGTGAACCTTGATTGACCAGTTAAGCAGCTGCCTTCTAGATACTCCAAAAAAAGCACAAACCAAACACCAGCAGAATACAACAATCAAGTACAACAGTATAAACCATTAGAAACAACAAGCCATCATTAATTTGGAGCACTAGAGCTTGGCACTACTAGCCGATTGATTAAGCCAGGCCATCTTAACCCTCCAACTAAATGAAATTGAGGCCAAAGCTGTGTATTGCTTCCTCAATGCCGCAACAAAGAATTAGCTCAACAACCAGGAACCTCTCTTCCACTGACACGGATCGCAACCCACGGCAAACAGGCTGCCCCCAATTAGTCGCCTCTTATGACATGCAGGAGGATACGTTGGGCCTATTCTACTACCCCGGACCCACAGGGGGCGTGTACTGTTGAGAGCATACCAGTTGACAGTAATCATTATTTTAATTGTTAAATAAATTTGTTAAGTTAAACTTTTTGTCTGCTACCGTGCTTGCCTGGTGACTGTAAAAGATGAGGCCTTGCCCCTGTTAGATTTCTGTCATTAGCTTCTAATCTGCTTCCATACAGGTGGACTGGGCTTCCGGTCAGGTTCTTGCTGTTGTCTGGTAGCCTTGCTATAAGGGTAGAAGCATTGAGATTTCTTATGTGGTGGACTGGAAGTATGTTTGTCTTCATGGTGACGTATTTCCTCTTCTGCTTTAGAAATAATATGGTCCGGAAACAAGGCACTCATGTGAATTGGAGCAGTTCTAAGAGACATAAGGGTATACTGTTTGATGCCTGCCTAAGGGTAACTGTCCCATTACTTGAGTAATGCTCCGGTTGAAAGTGACAAGGTAGTCCAATTCATCTGGCTGCCTGGTGTAGCTTGCTTGAGGACTTGCCCTTAGACATAACACTCTGTATCACTTTCAACTGGTCACCCATGTTCTGTTTTTCTGTTTTGGAAAACTGCTGTTTAGTCTTGCCGGTTCACTCGTCCAGGTGTAGACCTTAAAAAGTCCTTCTTTTCACAAAGCATACCGTACCACTTAAGTGTCTTTGGTGGTTTCACAAACTGATCCCTGTTTAAACCAGCAGTATCTGAAGTGCGGGATGGATAACCTTCCTGAACAGTTAATTCAGTTTCTCAAACTTCCTGCACAACCATTCATCCACAGGGACCTTGACTGACACTTTTCTGGTATGTGAGGTTCTGGACCCGGCAAAAGGGTTATCATCTTGAAAAGACGAAGCTGAATCAAAATTCCGGTACATCAGTCCAGCCCATAAAGGACCTCACACGTCGCAATGTCCTTCTGTATGTTTGTTCAGCAGAAAGTTCCTGGTCCACATCTAACAGCACTAGCAGATCCAGAGGGGGGGTTCAGGGGGTTCGAACCCCCATCCCTTGAAAAATAATGTAAAGGGGTTCAACCAAAAGTACAAAATTATTTCTTGAGAGTGGTGTTAAATTTACAGGAAATGCACTATATTTTTACCAAAAACTAATTTTTTTCCCGGGGGGGGGGGGGCCATACCCCGATCCCCCTAGTTATGGTATGTCTGATGTGAACCCCAACCTTACTTAAAAGCTAGAAGCTAGATCCACCCCTGAACAGTTCTCAATCCGGACAGGAAGATTCCAGGTCAGAGACCTCACCTTCATCAGTATAGCTTGAAGTACGGTCACTAAACTGTTCTGCATCGGAGGGCGGTTCCTCAACGGAGACTCCAGAACTGGTAAGAGACGTGGCACATTTCTTGATAACAGTAGCAGGCTGACGAGTGGGATCTGGGGGTTGGACCTCTGATCTACCACTGACGAAGGTCTGGCTGGCAGGACCTGAGGGCTGAACCTCAGGTCTCTCAGCAGTAAAAGGCAAGTGTAAATGCTGGTGGGCTGCATCTCTGAAGTAACACTGAGAGACTCAACAGGCCGGGTGGCTAACACAGCACCGGAAGCCTCAACAGGCTGGGTGGCAGTAACTGCACCGGGAGCCTCAACAGGCTGGGTGGCTTTCTTCATCTGCATCTGACTGGTAGACTGCCTCTGACTGGTAACACCGGTAGTCTGCTGCACTGGTGGGATGAAGGGCCTGTCAGTCACCACCACATCACCTTTTGGAACTGGTTCAACTGGTATTGAGAAGCTTCTGGCCAGGAAAATGGCTTCTAGCCGGGCAAAACATTCTGACCACAAATCCATGGATTTAAGTTCAGTTTGAAAATCTGCAGTTTTGCCGGCTTCTTCTTGGAAGGGGACTTGTGAGAAGACTTTTTGGCCTATTTGATGGGGCTTCGCCTCTATCACTGCTGTCACCCTTGCTCTCAACCTGCCCCAACACAGTAATGTCAGCTGGATCAACAACAAGGGGGAGAGCTTTCCTTCTTTTGATGCTCTTTTCGCGTCCTATAGGTTTGGGTGGCCAGTTGTTCACAGATTTTGCAGTCCTTCTTTTCAACACATGGATCTGTGCCCAACCCTTTCTCATTGCACCATGCACATTTAGAGTGAGAATCAAACAGTGCCATAATATGGCCACAAGTTTCTCTTTTCTGACCAGGGGACGCCATAATACTTCTGAACACCAAGAATTCACTTTCAATAAAAACAAGACCACTGCAGTGGTATGATCTCCCGCCGGGGAGCAAAAATGTGCTGTTTAAAGTTTTACATCCCAAACCTCTGGAAGCAATAATAAGCTAGATATAGGCACTTTTAAGCTTGGCCATCCTCGTTTGAGCAACAGTAAGACCAATAATAAGCGAGATATAGGCACTTTTAAGTTTGGGCATCAAGGGGCCCAAGGTCAAATCTGACCACATCAAAAGATTCCCAGCACATGTTTTCCTATAGGTTGTTTTCACATCCCAAACCTCTAGGACCAATAATAAGCGAGATATGGGTACTTTTAAGTTTGGCCACAGCCGTTTGACCTTGAACGAGGGGTCCAAGGTCAAATCTGACCACAGCAAAAGATTCCCAGCACATGAATTCCTATAGGTTGGTTACACATTCCAAACCTCTAGGACCAATAATAAGCAAGATATAGGCACTTTTAAGATTGGCCATCCTCGTTTGACCTTGAACAAGGGGCTCAAGGTCAAATCTTACACATCCAAAGATTCGCAGAACGTGGTTTCCTATAGGTTAGTTTCACATCCCAAACCTCTAGGACCAATAATAAGCGAGATATAGGCACTTTTAAGTTTGGCCAAAATCAGCTAAGTAGGGTACTTTGGCAGTATGTGGATGACCTTGAACGAAGAGCTTCAAGGTCAAATGTCTGCGTGCTTATAGAGGGCATATATATGTGTTAAATATCTGCGTTTTATAATCTTCCGGGCAAAAGTTTTGAAGTGATTTACTTAAAGTAAAGCAATCAAAGTAGCTATTACTCAGTTAGCTATGGACTTACAGCTCTGCAACTTTGCCACGATACAGAACATTAAAAAGTAGGTGAACAACATATTTGACAAAAATCCTCTAAATTTAATAGTTTTGGAGTTATAAATGATTTACTCAAAAGACAACCATCAAAGTAGCTATTACTGAGTTAGCTATGGACCTACAGGTCTCAAAATTTGTCATTACACAGTACATCAAAAAGTAGGTGAACAACATATTTGATAAAAATCCTTTAAATTCAACAATTTTGCTGTTCTAAGTGATTTACTCAATGGCGAACCATAAAAGTAGCTATTACTCAGTTAGCTATACACCTACAGCTCTCAAAATTTGCCATTACACAGTACATCAAAAAGTAGGTGAACAACATATTTGACAAAAATCCTTTAAATTTGAAAATTTTAATTACTTAAATGTAGCTTTTATAAGCTACAAGCTTACCATGTGGGACTGAATGCTGTTCTCGGATGGCCGCAAGGCATCATGGCCAACGTCTAAGAAAAATAGACATTTATAGTTGGCCGTAGCCTCAGGTTGTCGTCTTGCGGTACACTCTGATATTCGTCTCCTTTTTCTCGTTGTAATGTTAAACCATACCCCCTCAGCTGTAATACAGCGGGGAGGCAGGGTGGGACTCTTCTCAGTCCCACATGGTAAGCTTGTAGCTTATAAAAGCTACATTTAAGTAATTAAAATTTTCAATTTTATTGCGCTACAATACCTTACCATGTGGGACTGAATGCTGAATCCAACCGCTCGGTGGAGGGATTACAGCTGAGACTGGAAGATATGTCAATTTTTCTTAGATTTTGAAGTAATAGATAGAATGAATGTTAGAAATACCAGTCTGAATCCCGTTTACAGTGCCCCAATCCCGAAGACCGGGCCTGTAAAGAGCCAAAAACCTGAATAGAATGGATGACAGTGCTAAAACTGTCAAGATGTTTTGATTGTAGGAGAGAAGTGCAGACATGCTCACTTAAGGACTGTAAGGGTCCTTAGGGACCGTCTACGAGTGAAAAACCAGCCCACTGGTTGGAATTCTCATAAATTTTTTGCCACCGATCATGAGATTAATGACAACCTTGATAAGTCCTTAATACATCTTATACTTGATAAACTAAAAATACAAAATGACCTTACCCGTAACATCTTGAAAGGTAAACCTATACCTAGATCCTGGGATCAGACTCCTGAAGACTTGGCTGTAGTGGATGTGCCCCCCCCCCCCCCCTTTCTTTCTTTCCGAGGATGACTGGTCTGAGGGGAAGGGTCTAGGACTTGTTGTGCCGCCACCACTGGTCCCAGAAACATATTGTTGTCGTTGTCTGACCAAGTAAGGTCTTTTAGGTAAAAATTTGGAAATGTGTTGTGAGTTTTCCAGTGACAGGCTTGCATGATTTGGTCCACCGACACCCCACCGTAAAAAGCCCTTAGAGGCCGAGAAGGCCCAAATGTCATGCGCTTTGATTCTTGGACCAAGTCCAAGGGTTATTTGTCTGCTTGTTTATAACAAAGTAGAATGGTTTGTTTCAACCAAGAAGAAAGAGTAGTGGGCCTGATGTCTCACGTGTGTCCTTTCTTGAAGGAGATGAAAGGGAGGGATCGAGACCCTCTCAGGTCTTTGGTTCGGTCCAAATAGTACCTCAGGGCCCGCACGGGACGCAAGGTCCTGTATTCTTTGAATTGTCTGACTACAATGGTAGTTCGAGCAGGAATAGTCACCGGAGATACACTTTGTGAACCTTCTCTTGCTAGTTGCTTTTTGGCTATAAAATCAGAAGGCAACAAGGCAACCTTTTCCCATGTGCCTAGATTAGATACTTGTTTGCAACCCAGGCATGGATTCTGCTGCGGCGCTTGCCCGGAGGCCAAAGCTAGCAAGAAAGCAGTTTTGGAAGTAAGATGTTCGAGGTCTGTGTCTTTCATAGGCTCAAAGGGTGCTTTGTGAGCTCATTGAGAACAACAGAAAGGTTCCATTTTGGAAGATTCCTGGAACTTTTGGGAAGATCCCTGTGAAAAACTGGAGAGTAACCTGTGAAGGTCTGAATTTTGTGCAATATGAGGGCCCGCTGGGCCCAACGTGTCAACAATGGCCGTCCTGTAACCATCGATGGTCGAGGGGCGCCTGTTTAGATCTTGGTACAGGTTTGAGATTTGTTTCACAGATGGAGTGGAGAAATCCACCAATTTTTTCTGGACCATTTTGGACCATTTCTGGACCATTTTGAGTCCACTTGGACTTGTAGATGGTCCTTGTTGATGACCTCTGAGGGGCAGCAATTCTCTCTGCCACCTCCACAGAGAAGCCTTGTTCTTGGAGCTGTCGACTCCTAGACACCAAGCATGGAGGTTGTGATGATTGTGGGACTGCTTGAGAAGAGTTGTTGACACTGGAAGTTGCAGTAGGATCTCTGTTGAGAGCTGCACTAGGTCCCAAAACCAGGGCATCCCTGGCCAGCCTGGGGCTATTACGATGATCAGGCAGTGGTATTGCCTGATTTTTGGATCACCCTGTGAAGGAGAGCCGTCAGAGGGAAGAATAGGCAGTGAGACCCGTCTAGTTTATGTTCAGAGCATCTATGTCCCAAGCATTTGGGTCTGGGACAGGAGATACGTACAGTGGAAGTTGTGGTTCAGATGAGTGGTAAATAAGTCTACATATGGTGTGAACCACTTTTGGCAGATCTGTTTGAACACCTGCGGATGCAGTGACCATTCTGTTGACTGCACTTGGTTGGACCTGGAGAGGTCGGCCATCACATTCAGGCACCCTGGAATGTGTCTGGCTTTCAATGTTATGTGATAGTGATGGCACCAGGTCATAATCTTCCACAGGAGAGCACACATCTCTACTGAGTGAGTTCCTCCTTGTTTGTTTATGTAGGCTACCACTGCTGAGTTGTCCGTTGCAACTAGCACTGTTTGGTTCTGGCACTGGTCCTTGAAGCTTCGAAGGGCCAGGGAGACCGCCTTCAATTCTAGGACGTTTATGTGTAGCCTTTTTTCCTGGTCTGACCACAGACCCTTTGTACAACTTTGATCTAAGTGAGGGCCCCAACCTTCGTTTGGGGCGTCTGTAAAGAGTTGGATACTGTGGTCTTGGGATGAAGGTCTGCACCTTTCATCACGTTTGGGGGATCTTGCCACCAGTCTAAGTGTGCTGCAATGGCTTCTGTCCAAGGAAGGAGGCTGTCCAGTGACTGAGGATATCTCCAGTGCTCCTTGAGATGAAACTGAAAGGGCCTCATGTGAAGGCGTCCCTCCGGGACCGTTTTCTCCGTTGAGGCAAGCAACCCAATTAGCGACATCAAACATCTTGCAGTCAAAACCCGTTTTGACTTGAGTCTTAGGATCAAATCCTGAACTTGAGCCATCTCTCTTGAGTGGCTTTTACAAGGGCTGAATCTAGATGGTATTCGTAGCCCACGAACGAAAACACCTGAGTAGGTTTCAGTTCTGATTTTTCCTGATTTATTATCCACCCCAAGGACTGGGTTAGGTCTACCACTGCCTGAGTGTTCACTTGGGCTTCCTCCTAAGACTGGGACCTGATCAGCCAGTCAACCAGGTATTGTTGAAGCCTGAGTCCTCTGGAGACGGCCATTAGCTTCACTTCCTTTACGATCATTGTAAAGACCTGGGGGGCTGTGGATAGACCGAAATGAAGGGAGGTGAACTGGAACACCTGTGGCAAAACCTTAGGTATTTCCTTGAGTTTGGGTGGATGGGGTGTGAAGGTAAGCGTGCGATAGGTCTATCGACGATACCCATTCCCCTGGAGTCAGGGAGGTCCTGATGGACTCTGGAGTTTCCATTTAGAACTTTTCTATGTGTAGAAAAGTGTTGAGCCTGCTTAAGTCTATTACTGGCTTGGGGATTAGAAAACAGGCGACTGTAAAACCCGAGAGATTTTACCTTTTTCCACCCTTTCTATTACGTTCTTTAACAGAAGAGACTGGATACAAGAGGCCAGAGCTTGGTCTTTTGAAGGGCCTTGTATTCTGACTGAATCAGATGGAATCTGACCGGACTTGGATTTGAAAAGAATGACAGGATTTGTTTGCCAGTCTTTTCTGAAAGAACGGAGGCGACCTACTGGTGGACTGAGGGAGGCTTTGGAGGAGTCATGGGGAAGGGTTTTCATGCCCTCGTCCCCTGGAGTGGGGTCGAAAACGACCTTGGAGCCTCTACTACTCGATTTCCCCCTACCTGGGGAAAACGATGGATACTGCTTGGAATGGAATGACCCCCATTGGGGTGGTTCCTGTAGGAGCCTCTAGATTGTGGGGAATGGAAAGGGCTGATTAATAGGGCTTAAACCCTGAGAGTTATTACAGGTGCCTTGATGAGGAACTCCTGTCCCTCCTAAACTAGTTGTGAATGGGGAACTTTAAGATCTAAAGATCCAGTATCTCACCTGAATTCGCCATACCCCTTCTGACTACTTATATGCACCATGAAATTGAGTTTGACCTGTCTGGTAGTAGCCTTGCTACTGTCTTAACAGATATCCATAACCAGGTTGTATTCAGAAGAATCTAGTGAAGAGCAGCCTGAAGCTCAACTCTTGATGACCAGGAGGGGGAGGGGGGGGGGGGGGGGGGCTTACCCAAGGAGGCCCCTAGGGAGATACAGATTTGAAAACTTGTAATTTGTGTTTAAAACAAGGTTGCCTCCAATAAGGGATATTTACTGCCAGGCTTGTGAACTATTAGTCCAAGTGTGTGTTAGGATTGTTCAGAGTTCTGATCTGGAACCATCATCCGAACATCAGATTTAAGATCTGATCATCCGATGATCAGATCTAGATACAATCATCCGAGCATCGGATTTTAGATTAGATCATCCGAGCATTGGAACTTAGTGTAACATCCGATCATCCGAGCATAGGATGGGAGTAGCAGACATCCGAACATCAGATCTGATATCTGAGCATCGGGTCTAGATGCAAGGAAAATCCGAGTATCAAATCATACTCGGGTGGATGGAAGTTGGGAATAACGCATCCGATTCTCGGTTGAATTACAAAAAACAAGAGGAGAGTGCCCGTGAACGGGCACTGTGTCAGCTGACTGAATGTTTTTGATTTGTGATGGTGATAATGAGAGGAAAGCATAATTATCAGGGAAAGGGCAGTACAGAAATACAGTAAATGGTAACTGAACAGTATGTTCGAAAGATATTCCGAAGCTGACAGAAGAAAAGGACAAAAAAGTTGTGCCCTGCAAATGATATTATGAAATAAAGTAACAAGGTAATTGTTTAAGTGTAAAAAGTAGGTTAAAAATATTTAAAGAAATACTATAAATGCAATATCCTCGTTCGACCATAAAGAAGGGGTCCAAAGGTCAAATCTGACCATAGCAAAAGATTCCCAGCCAAAGAATTTAGGATGGTTTACCATCCCAAACCTCTCGGACCAATAATAAGTGAGTCATAGGCACTTTTTAAGTTTGGCTATCCTTGTTTGACCTTGACGGAGGGGTCCAAGGTGAAATCCGACCACACAAAAAAATTCCCAGCCCATGATTTCCTGTAGCTTGTTTACCATCCCAAACCTGTAGGACCAATAATAAGCGAGTTCTAAGCAATTGTAAGTTTGGCTATCCTCAATTGACCTTGAAGGAGGGGTCCCAGGTCAAATCTGACCACACCAAAAGAATCCCAGCCCATGATTTCCTATATGTTGGTTTACCATCCCAAACCTCCAAGACCAATAATACGCGAGTTATAAGCACTTTAAGTTTGGCTATCTTCGTTTGACCTGGAAGGAGGGGTCTAAGGTGAAATCTGACCACACCAAAAGATTCCCAGCCCATGATTTTCTATAGGTTGGTTTTCCATTCCAAACCTCTAGGACCAATAATAGCGAGTTATAAGCACTTTTAAGTTTGGCTATCCTCATTTGACCTTGAAGGAGGGGTCCAAGGTGAAATCCGACCACACCAAAAAATTCCCAGCTCATGATTTTCTATAGGTTGGTTTTCATTCCAAACCTCTAGGACCAATAATAAGCGAGTTATAAGCACTTTTATGTTTGGCTATCCTCATTTGACCTTGAAGGAGGGTTCCAAGGTCAAATCGGACCATATTAACAGATTCCCAGCCCATGATTTCCTACAGGTTGGATACAATGATTTACTCAACAGTGAGAGCCTGAAAGAAGCTATTGCTCAGCTATGCCATGACATAGAGGTCTGCAATTTCACTATGTTATAGCTGACCAAAACGTCTGTGAATAACATATTTAACAAAATACTCTAAATGTAATAGTTTTCAAGTTACTACTGATTTACTCAAGAGTGAGAACCTCAAAGTAACTATTACTCAGCTATGCAATGAGGTACATGTCTGAATTTTTGCTCTGTTATAGCTGACCTAAAAGTAGGTGAACAACATATTTAAGCAAAATACTGTAAATGCCATAGTTTCCAAGTTACAACTGATTTACTCAATAGTGAGAACCTGAAAATAGCTATTGCTCCGCTATGCCATGAGCTATAGGTCTGTAATTTCACTATGTTATAGCTAACCCAAAAGTAGGTCAACAATATATTTTAACAAAATACTCCAAATGCAATATTTTTCAAGTTATAGCCGATTTACTCAACAGTCAGTGCCTGAGAATAGCTATTGCTCAGTTGTGCCATGAGCTACAGGTCTGTAATTTCACTATGTTATAGCTGACCCAAAAGTAGCTGAATAACATATTTAAACAAAATTCTGTAAAGGCAATAGTTTTCCAATTACAACTGATTTACTCAACAGTGAGAACTTCAAAGTAGCTATTACTCAGCTATGCAATGAGCCACAGGTCTGGAACTTCACTATGTTATAGCTGACCCCAAAATAGGTGAATAACATATTGCAACAAAATACTCTAAATGCAATAGTTTCCAAGTTATAAGTGATTTACTCAACAGTGATAACCTAAAAGTAGCTATTACTCAGGTATGCCATGAGCTACAGGTGTGAAATTTTACTATGTTATAGCTGACCCAAAAGTAGCTGAATAACATATTTATACTAAATTCTCTAAATGCAATAGTTTTCAAATTATAAGTGATTTGCTCAACATTGAGAACTTCAAAGTAGCTATTACTCAGCTATGCAATGAGTCACAGGTCTGGAACTTCACTATGTTATAGCTGACCCCAAAATAGGTGAATAACATATTGAAACAAAATACTCTAAATGCAATAATTTCCAAGTTATAAGCGATTTACTCAACAGTGATAACCTCAAAGTAGCTATTACTCAGCTATGCCATGAGCTACAGGTCTGAAATTTTACTATGTTATAGCTGACCCAAAAGTAGGTGAACAACATATTAAGCAAAATACTGTACATGCAATAGTTTTCAAGTTACAACTGATTTACTCAATAGTGATGACCTAAAAGTAGCTATTACTCAGCTATGCCATGAGCTACAGGTCTGAAATTTTACTATGTTATAGCTGACCCAAAAGTAGCTGAATAACATATTTATACTAAATTCTCTAAATGCAATAGTTTTGCAATTACAACTGATTTACTCAATAGTGAGAACCTCAAAGTAGTTATTACTCAGCTATGCAATGAGCTACAGGTCTGAAATTTTACTATGTTATAGCTGACCCAAAAGTAGGTGAACAACATATTTAAGCAAAATACTGTAAATGCAATAGTTTTCAAGTTACAACCGATTTACTCAATAGTGATGACCTAAAAGTAGCTATTACTCAGCTATGCCATGAGCTACAGGTCTGAAATTTTACTATGTTATAGCTGACCCAAAAGTAGCTGAATAACATATTTATACTAAATTCTCTAAATGCAATAGTTTTCCAATTACAACTGATTTACTCAATAGTGAGAACTTCAAAGTAGCTATTACTCAGCTGTGCCATGACCTACAGATCTGAAATTTCACTATGTTATAGCTGGCCCAAAAGTAGCTGAATAAGATATTTATACGAAATTCTCTAAATGCAATAGTTTTGCAATTACAACTGATTTACTCAATAGTGAGAACCTCAAAGTAGTTATTACTCAGCTATGCAATGAGCTACAGGTCTGAAATTTTACTATGTTATAGCTGACCCAAAAGTAGGTGAACAACATATTTAAGCAAAATACTGTAAATGCAATAGTTTTCAAGTTACAACCGATTTACTCAATAGTGATGACCTAAAAGTAGCTATTACTCAGCTATGCCATGAGCTACAGGTCTGAAATTTTACTATGTTATAGCTGACCCAAAAGTAGCTGAATAACATATTTATACGAAATTCTGTAAATGCAATAGTTTTCCAATTACAACTGATTTACTCAATAGTGAGAACTTCAAAGTAGCTATTACTCAGCTGTGCCATGACCTACAGGTCTGAAATTTCACTATGTTATAGCTGGCCCAAAAGTAGCTGAATAACATATTTATACGAAATTCTCTAAATGCAATACTTTTGCAATTACAACTGATTTACTCAATAGTGAGAACCTCAAAGTAGTTATTACTCAGCTATGCAATGAGCTACAGGTCTGAAATTTTACTATGTTATAGCTGACCCAAAAGTAGGTGAACAACATATTTAAGCAAAATACTGTAAATGCAATAGTTTTCAAGTTACAACCGATTTACTCAATAGTGATGACCTAAAAGTAGCTATTACTCAGCTATGCCATGAGCTACAGGTCTGAAATTTTACTATGTTATAGCTGACCCAAAAGTAGCTGAATAACATATTTATACGAAATTCTGTAAATGCAATAGTTTTCCAATTACAACTGATTTACTCAATAGTGAGAACTTCAAAGTAGCTATTACTCGGCTATGCCATGACCTACAGATCTGAAATTTCACTATGTTATAGCTGGCCCAAAAGTAGCTGAATAACATATTTATACGAAATTCTCTAAATGCAATAGGTTTTAAGTTACAAGTAATTTACTCAATAGTGAGAACTTCAAAGTAGCTATTACTCAGCTATGCAATGAGCCACAGATCTGAAACTTCACTATGTTATAGCTGATCCCAAAATAGGTGAATAACATATTGAAACAAAATACTCTAAATGCAATAGTTTCCAAGTTATAAGCGATTTACTCAACAGTGATAACCTAAAAGTAGCTATTACTCAGCTATGCCATGAGCTACAGGTCTGAAATTTTACTATGTTATAGCTGACCCAAAAGTAGCTGAATAACATATTTATACGAAATTCTCTAAATGCAATAGTTTTCAAGTTATAAGTGATTTACTCAACAGTGATAACCTAAAAGTAGCTATTACTCAGCTATGCCATGAGCTACAGGTCTGAAATTTCACTATGTTATAGCTGACCCAAAAGTAGCTGAATAACATATTTATACGAAATTCTCTAAATGCAATAGTTTTTAAGTTACAAGTGATTTTACTCATGATGGAGGTTACTGAAAAGCCCAAAAGTAGCTATTACTCACTTAGCTATTGAGACAGGCACCCAACTTACTCACCATATTGTAGCTATGCAAAAAGTAGCTGAATAACATATTTTAACAAAATGCTCTAAATGCAACACTTTTCAAGTTATAAATGATTTTGTGCATGATTTCATGAATTTTAATGCATTAAAAATTATTAAAAAAATTTATTAAAAAAAAAGTAAGACAGATCCAGGTCTCATACTCACACAAGAGAATCTACCTGTGGCCTAGTACATATATGCAAGATATGAGAGAAATCCCTGCAATAGTCACTGAGAAAATTGTGATTAAGTGTTGAAATTTTTACACTTTTGGTGGGGGTACCCCCCTTGTAATGTCTCTAGCAAACAGACGAACAGACAGATTTGCATGCCTTGAACAATTTTTCATCCTCGATAGATAAGGTATCTTTTAAAAAAAACAGTACGTCTCTAGGCCTTGTAGTTTTGGAGGAGAAGTTGTTCACGCGTACGCGTACGCCCACGCCGCAGAGTGACGACATAATGTCAGCTGACTGACAAGTCAGCTGACATAAAAACTCGGATGAACTAGGTTCGGATCTGGCTTCAGAATCAAGCAGGGATCTGATCCACCCTGGCTAGAAAGAAGTTGGATATTATAATTTCCATGTAAGCTTTCCTTAAATGGTTCTTTGAAGAGAACTACACAACTGGATTTACGTATGTAAATCAAGAGCGACACAAGGTCATCTGCCCCACCCGCCTCACTGCAGGTAGGGCTAGTTGTGATAAGGAAAGCAATAATTACACAGAATTTTTTATTAAATAACATAGAACCTAAAAGGCAAGGTATAATATTTCTTATATTATAAAATTGGATGACTTAAAATAATGACAAACCAAGGTTACCTTAGTTTGAAAAAATACGTACTGTCTAGACGATTTGAGGAAGGATTCTATTTCTGTTTATTTAAGTATTAACATTTTAAATGGTCAATAATACAGGAAAGAAGGGGTAAAATATTTTATTTCATGTTATTTAATAGGTAAATGCACTGTATATTGTATAACAAACTACATACACGCATCTCTTAGCACATGTTGTCTAGATGTGACGTCATCACAGGGGTTTCCCCAAGGATTCCCCAAGTTAATTTCGTGCTTTATATCATATTTTAACCGTTAAAATGGACAAATACTGAAGCAGAACGGGGATAAACCCTTACAAAATTTATTTTATTTGAATTCAACAGGCATATATTCCTGTATATAAACTACACGCACAAGTAGTGCATAGTTTGCAAGCAATTGCCGTCTAGACAAAAAACGAAGTTGTTTCCGAAGATTTCTCTCAGTAAGGACACGTTTGAGCTTAATTTATATATATATATATTTAAAACCCTAGAAATGGTCAGATAATGAAGCAGATAGGGTTAAATATTTATTTTATTTTATTGCCAGGCATATATATATATCCTGTATTAAAAGCCACATAAACGAGTCGCTATTCTTGATGTGAACCCGGAAGTGGACTTCAGTTGTAAAATATGCTAAAAATACTTATCTGATCTATGAAAAGTCACCAATTTATGATTCTATGTAATAAAATAAAGAAACTGATGCAGTTTCCATATCCAACGATAAGTATATCCTTGCAAAATTGAAAAGACTTTCCTTCTAAAATAAAGCATTGCTAAATCACGCGGCCAACGAGAAAAGGAGGCGAATATCAGAGTGTACCGCGAGACGACAACCTGAGGCTACGGCCAACTATAAATGTCTATTTTTCGTAGACGTTGGCCATGATGCCTTGCAGCCATCCGAGAACAGCATTCAGTCCCACATGGTAAGCTATTGTAGCGCAATAAAATCAACAGTTTTGCTGTTCTAAGTGATTTACTCAATGGCGTACCATAAAAGTAGCTATTACTCAGTTAGCTATGCACCTACAGCTCTCAAAATTTGCCATTACACAGTACATCAAAAAGTGAACAACATATTTCACAATAATTCTCTAAATTCAATAGTTTTGGACTTATAAGTGATTTACTCAATGTTGAAATTCAAAGTAGCCATTACTCAGTTAGCTATGGAGATACAGGTCTGAAACTTAGCCACGACACAGAACATTAAAAAGTAACTGATTAACATATTTGACAATAATTCCCTAAATTCAATAGTTTTGGAGTTATAAGTGATTTACTGAATGTTGAAATTAAGAAATTTCAAAGTAGCTATTACCTAGTTAGCTATGGAACAGCTCTGAAAATTCACCATGACACAGTACATCAAAAAGTAGGTGAACAACATATTTGACAAAAATCCTCTATATTCAATAGTTTTTGAGTTATAAGTGTCTTGCTCAATGGTGAAATGTTAAACTTAGTGTAGCTATTACTCAGCTAGCTATGGTGCTACACCTTGGAAACCTCACCATGATATAGTACATGAAGGAGTTGTTCAACAACATATTTGAGACCAATATTGTAAGTAACAGTTACAAAGATAAAAGTTTTGCTCATTGTTAAAAACAGAAAATAGCTATTACTTACTTAGCTATCAAGATAGACCCCTAAAAATGGTACCATCTTGTAGGCATGGAGAAAGTAGCTGAACAACGTATTTTACAGAAATGCTCTAAATGCAGTCGTTTTGGAGTTATGAGCACTTTACTCGAAGGAGCCACCATTGCTATTACTCACTTAGCTATGGACCTAGGTCATAAAACATTGAAAAGGCCAAGGAGAAACAACCAGTGTGATGTATAGCCCTTTTTAAAAACGTGACACACACACTCACGCACGCACGGACGGAATGCGTTTTATAATCCCCCGCCCGGCGGGCTGGCGGGAGATAATAAAGTTAAAAGTTTGTAGTTGTCTTTAAAATTCTTCACGTTTCACAGCTCTAGAAAAACACATCCACACACTCCATGAGCCAAACGAAAAAGATGCGATGATGTCAGCATGTCTAGACAGGAAGGAAGTACAATGCGCCACCTAGCGAATGCACACTCTGTGACCGGTCCTGCCGGTATTATATACAGAATAGCTTTTTCTGTCGTTTGGTCGGACCGGTCGAGCTGACCGGTGAAGCAATTGTCCATTGGATTGGATGTTTTTTTCCAGCTAGATAGCATTTGGGCCAAATTTAGTTAAAAGAAGGCACATGAGATGCTAGAAGGTGGGTGTCTTGCAGATAAACAATGGAAGCATTGGTATCCTTGAGCTAGCTTAGGACTTCTACCCTTTTTTGATGGTTTTGTAGCAATTGACAATTTGCAGATAATAGCTTTATGTTAATGGCAGCACAAATTTTTTTCTGAAGTATATTATCCATGTTTATCAGACAAACATTCTATCTGGTAAGCAGACACTGAACAAATTAACACACTCTACTTTCATAATTTCACAATTTTGAAGCACAGCATTAAAGAATCTTAAAAGTGAAATATAGCTGTCAATGAAGACATTTTGGCTTTTTTAAAATTATTTTGTCACATACAAATACTTAGCAGTCAGCATTTTTAAGACAATACAAAACACACATACATAAACAAGTATTACATGTATACAAAGAATCTTTGGCATAATTCAGAGATGTGAAACTGGAGTATCCTTATGTATCCATATGTACGACCAATGTCAGAGACGGGGATAATATGGGTACAGATAACCATAATCACAGGAGGTAAACCGAGACCAGCTCGCTGATGCAACAAATGCAACAATAAATTCTTTAATAGGTTTTAAAATTCTCTAACTAGACTTGTACTTTAAATTTATAACTTCAATTATAAATTTACATTATACATGACAAACAAATATTACATTGTAAGCATGATTATGAGTAATATATTGAAGGTCAATACCAGAAAAGAGAGTATAATTTTTCAGATATTTTTCATAAAAGTATAATTTTTCAGATATTTTACATTATAGAAACAGTTTCAGTCAATATAAAAATGCAAATCAACCAATATTGCCATTAGTAATTACAAAAATATAAAAGGTATACTTCTTTTGTGGTGTAGTAAGACCGTCAGTATACCAAATATAAGATCAAGATAATCCAACTGTTCATCGATTCTTCAAAGAGAAGATATACATTTTCACTCTACAAGATCATGCCGTTCATGTTTACACAAACACAATTTTAACAGAGATGGTCACTTTTTCTTACAGAAGAAATTGTAGCACACAGTATAAAAGAAATGTATCAACATCATTACCCAATATCGCAATATTAACCAAAATATTTTTAAAAATATCTTCAAAAGTATTTTATTAGCTAACATGAAAGAACTTTAGAATTTCTTTTAAATTAAAAAAAGGAGGTGAAAGAGTTACAATTACATTTACATATATATTGTGTTTTGCAATTTGTCACTTGCTAAAGATTGAAGACAGAAAAGGAAAAATTAGCACAACATTTTGCTTGCATTTTACTATTGATTGCTTTGAGAAAATAGAATATATATACAAGAGTGTTGACTGTATTTTAAAAACACTGACTTTAATAACTAGTATTGAACAATTTATCAGAAACTTTATACACGTTGACACTGCAGAGGAAAAAAAACATACTAGAACACGTCTGGCCCTTGTTCGTTTCAAATAGTAGCCAAGTCAACTGGGTTAAAAGTATTTAACTTGTAACTTTAACTGGCATTGAACTATTTATCACAGAACTTAATTAAATTTATACAAGCATTTATTAATTATATAATAGTTCACCAAATCATGTTGAAAGCACAAATTACTGACTTTGGTATAAAAACAAAATCAGCTAGGACCGAATCATGTTGAAAAGAAAATTTGAGTTTAAAATAATAAGCCAGGCGTCCAGGTACTGGTGAAGTCTGATTCTCCTTGTCAGGGCCATCAGCTTCACTTCTTTTACAATCATTGTAAAGACCTGCAGGGCCATGGCTAGCCCGAAGGGAAGGGAGGTGAACTGGAACACCTGTGACTGGTGGCAAAACCTTAGGTACTTCCTTGAGTTTGGGTGGATGGGGATGTGAAGGTAGGCGTCTGATAAGTCTATCGAGGACACCCATTTCCCTGGAATCAGAGAGGCCCTGATGGACTCTGGTGTTTCCATTTTGAACCTTCTACAAGTAGGAAGGTGTTGAGCCTGCTTAGGTCTATTACTGGCCTCCACCTTTGGTGAGGCTTGGGGACTAGAAACAGGCGACTGTAAAACCCAAGAGATTTTACATTTTCCACCCTTTCTATTGCGTTCTTTGACAGAAGAGACTGGATACAAGAGGCCAGAGCTTGTTCTTTTTGAAGGGCCTTGTAACCTGCTTGAATCAGGGGAGCTCTGACTAAATTTGGTTTTGAGATGAATGGAATAATGTAACCATTGGTGATAATGTTTAACACATTGTCTGAACATTTGTTTGTTAGCCAGTCTCTTCTGAAAGAACGGAGGCGACTTCCTACTGGTGGACTGAGGGAGGCTTTTAAGGAGTCATTGGGAGGAGGGGTTTCCATGCCCTCGTCCCCTTGAATGGGGTCAAAAACAACCTCTGAAGCCTCTGTTGTTCAATTTCCCCCCTACGTGAGGAAAACAATTGGTTACTACTTTGGGAGGAATTGCCCCCATAGGGGCGTTTCCTGCAGGAGCCTCTTTTTATTGTGGTGGGGACCACAAAAGGGCTTATTTTGATAGGGTCCAAAACCCTGTGAATCTTTAGGGGTGCCTTTTTTAAGGAGGAAGTCTTCTCCATCCTTGACTAGTTGTGATTTGAACAGGCCAGAAAGACGAATTCCTGAGTTCTTGTCGTCTAGAATACCCTAGATGTGGTTAAAGGAGGGTCATCTCCGCCTCACGTCTCAGCAGGCCAGTGTTACCCATGGTATCCCTGGAGGATATGGGCTACGGATTTGCTGAGGCAGGCTAAGGCTCTCTATTGAATGAGAATTCTCTTATTCAATATCTCAAAATAGTCACAGGCGTGTTTGCAGCTTTTTCAGGATTGGCACCCTCCTGAATCTGGCTTTTAACCCTTTTAAAGGTAGCCTTAAGACTGTGGTGACACTTCTCCATAGTAGTGTTACAAGCAGAAGCAGCTGTAAAGTTGATGGTAGAGAGATTCTGCCTAGCTTGGTGTTCAAGTTCCTTAAGAACCTGTAGGGGAACCTTGCCCATAGGAGAAGTAATAAGTAAATTAAATTTTTTAAGTTAGTAGCTTGGGACACTGTCACATCACCAAGACCACTGACCGGTCTAAGAATTCTCTGTAACCAAATTAACCTTAGGCAACTCTGTCCGGTACTTTTACTGTAACCAGCAATTCTCTGTAACTGGGTCTATATTTAGCTTTATGTAACCAGTTGGGGTGAAGCACTTTTCAGTAAGGACTGTGTAGCCAGCACCCTGTTAGTAGACTTGTAACCCGTAGGTTGAAGCAAGTGTACTAGGCTGTGTAGCCAGTACCAGCCGGTACACTGTAACCAGTTGTTGAAGCAAGTGTACAAGGCTGTGTAGCCAGTACTAGTCAGTACACTGTAACCAGTTGTTGAAGCAAGTGTTACAAGGCTGTGTAGCCAGTACCAGCCGGTACACTCTGTAACCAGTTTTGTGAGACAAGTGTACAAAGCTGTGTAGTCAGTACCAGTCAGTATACACTCTGTAAACAGTTGCTAAAGCAATTTTACAACTATCTTGTGTGTTGAATTCAGCTTGCTGTAGGTTTCCTCCATTACTTAAGGTATTTCTTTAATCGCACGTCTTATTTGTAGGTTTGACAGTTGCTGGGGAAGCCCCTGTGAACTATTTTTAGAAACACTTGGTGTTCGGTGTGTCACGTGACCAGCTTGCTGGTTGGAAGGACACGCGATTGGCTGATTGGAACTCGTCAGTTGTCGCGTTCTTTTGTGATACTTAAACATGCAAATGCGCAGTATTCTGCTCATCCACAAACCCCACTACCGACAACGCAGGCCAGTCCATGAGAGAGGGACTGGTATCACAGTAGACGTAAGTTGTGAAGAACGCAGTTCCGACCTTCCTGGTCGATGAAAACACGTGACCAGCTTCGTGGTTGGTCGGAAGGACACGCGATTGGCTAACTGAAGATGACGTCAGTATTCGCGTTCCTTGTGTGATGCCTTACCGGCAACTTTACAGTCCACAAAAAAAAAACCACTACCGACAAGGTCGGGTCTGTAAAGCAGGGACTGTAAGCACAGTAGACGGGTGTTCTGAAGAACGCACTTCCGACCTTCCTGTTCGGTGAAAACACATGACCTGCTTCATGATTGGTCGGAAGGATAGGTGATTGGCTGACTGGATCTGACGTCAGAGGTCGCGTTCTTTGAGCTGGCCGGTCGGCTGATGCTGTAAAAGCATAGAAGCCTGGACCAGTGCGCTCTGTAGATGTGTAGATGAAATTCTTTCCTTCTTTCTCTTGTGATAAAACCAGTGAACTGGCCATCCACAACCCCCACTACCGACAACAAAGCCGGGTCTGCAAGGGAGGGACTGATATCACCTTCTATTGAGAGGTCGGTTCAACTGGAGCTTGCCGGTCGACTAATGCTTAACAGCAAAGATGTCTGGACCAGTGCGCTCTGAAGAAATCTGAAGAGTTCATCTCTTGCTTCTGATGAAAAAACACTAAATACTCGAGCTAGGCTGGTGTGACTGATGCTTTACAGCAGATAAGTCTTTACCAGTGCGCTCTGATGAAGAATGCAGCTTTTATATGCATGGGGAATCCCTTCTATTTACAGTGTTCAAAACTACGTAGACAGAAGTTTTCCGTGATACTTATTGTAGTACTAGAAAGACGTTTCTATGGTGACTGTAGCTGGAAGTTACAGAAGGTATCCTCAAACAAAAGACACGGATAAAATTACCTGTAAGTAGTATATCCATAATTCCTCAATATTGTCGATCTGCCCCTAACAACACAATGGTTGAATGGGAGGAAACTAGTAAAATGGCTGCCATGTTCCCTGTCGTAACTGCCCTATCATCAACACTAAATTGAGTCAGCTAGGGAGCGTTTCCAGCAGAATTCTCGATGTATATCCGTGCTTGATATGTAGGTAACACTTTTACAATAAATTATTTGCAAATAAGGTATAAAATCTGTCATAATGCACACTTTCCTTAAAATATCTGGAGATTGTTGAAAACACGTCTGCACAGTACACGCGCCAAACGAAAAAGATGCTATGACGTCAGGTTGTCTAGACAGGAAGGAAGTACGAGGCGCCATCTGGGGAGTGCACAGTACTACGGACCGGCCAGCCGGTGGAAACACAGGACGTCTTTTTCTTGCGTTTGGCGGGCCGGTCTGCGCCGACCGGATTAGCAATTGTCCATTGGATAGGAAGTATTAACGCAATAAAATCTGAATTAAGCTCCTGTAGCTTGTCCTCAAAATAAGGCTGTCCAACCTTGTTATATGTTACTGTTGAAGCAGGGGGTTTAATATATTTACCCTCAGGTAAATTAGAGGCAAGGAAGTCCTGCTCAAATTTCTCAAAGGCATCTTTGAGATATGGATTTAAAGGGAGCATAGCTGAAGGGCCTCTTGGCCTGAGCTCCTGCTGGGCTTTCTCATCGTCCAGGCCCAGCACAGTGGTAGAGGACCTAGGCATAGTTTACCTGGTGTCAGGGAGATCAAGAATGTGCCCAAAAGTCTCAACCTCCTCTGTGTACTGTGAAGGGAGGTCAGACATATCTACCTCCCTGTAAAAGGCTGGGTCTGGGTTATTTTGTTGTTGGTCTTGCTCAGAAGGAGCCTTTCGAGGTTTAGCAGACTTTTTAACAGGGACAGAGGACTGATCCTCCTCTGAAGATGAGGACTGTGAAGTAAAGTATTTTGCCCGAACCATTTGTTTCTTTTTGTCCAAATGTTTCTTGGCTTTAGAAGAACACACCCTTTGAGGTTGTTTCGAGTGTTCGGATTGAGGATCCGAGTGGTCAGACTGAAGATCCGAGTGCTTGGAGCCATGATCGGACTGTACACTTTGGGTGAACCGTGGTGGAAGTGGAAGACCACAGAAGTCCATTTCCATAGGTTGGGCATCCGAGTGATCGGATGTCCGAGGGTTCGTATGTACGATCGGATCAGGCTGTGTACTAGGTCCAGCTTTTGAAGTTGAAGAAGAGGTCTTAACTACCTCCGCTTTGGAGGCTTTTTTCATAGACTGCATTTCATCTCTAAGAGATTTCATAGCCTCCAGCATGGACACTTGAAAGATGATTGCTGTTGGAGTTGGATGTTGAATTGATTACCCAGGGATTTTTCTAGTTTACTTTCTATCTTATTTTGTAAAGCTGTACCTGGGGTGGGTGGGACAGTTTGAGGTGTTTTTAAAGACAAAGACTGAAAACAGACACAGAGGCAAACACATGAAGTTATCACTTACCAAGTTTTTACTAGATGTCAGCACTAAGCAGGAAATTCAAGAAAAAGATAAAGTGTTGCCATGGGGTTTGGAATGCAAAGAACCCACAAAAAGATTTTTAAACCCAAGAAACATGAGAAGATGTTGATAATCACAATCAAAAATCACAATTTGAAAAACAATACAGAAAAAGTATTGCCATGGCAGCAGCTGTTAATAAAAACTTGCAAAAAAGCATCTTCACTACTCTTGTAGCTCCCCTTGCATGAAATATATCCTGAAAATACTAGTTAAAATCTTTGCATGGGTTTTATTTATCCCACCAATTTAAAAGTGAAAAACAACAGGAAAAGTGTTGGCAAATGTTGCCTAAAACCAAATCACAAGTTCCTCTTGTAATGAACATATTTTGAAGGTTTTGAATAATGTTAAATGCCCACCAAATAAAAGACCAAGAAACAGAAAAAGTGTTGCCATGAAAACACTAGTTGCAGAAATTGCCAAGAAAGCAATCACATACAAGTTCTCATGCCATTAAACCTGCACAGTTATATATACATGGAAAATTTTAATGAAATTTCTCAAGTTATCTTCAGTATACTCTATACTATACTATATACTACATAAAAAACTTAAACTCAACATAATTCTTTTATACATTGGAGTTTAAGGTCATCTTAAAACAGGACACACCTTGAATACCAGTTACAACCACATGCCAAATTTGAATTGAATCCGTCAACCCACTTTTGAGATACTGTCTGGAAACGGAAAAACTTAAAATCAATATAAGTTTGTTACTAGTGGGAGTTTAAGTTCATCTTAAAATAGGGCATACCTTGAGGACCAGTTACATCCACATAACAAATTTGAATTTAATCCATCAATGCCATTTTTGAGATACTGTGTGGAACAGAAGTGTGAAGACACTGACAATGTGTGTGTGACTGGGAGTTTAAGGTCACCTTAATATATGGCACTTACCTATGGCCAGTTACATATACATGCAAAATTTGAATGAAATTTCTCAAGTTATCTTCAGCATACTCTATTAAAAATAAAAAAACTTAAACTCAACCTTAAAATAGGACACACCTTGAATACCAGTTACAACGACATGCTAAATTTAAATTGAATCCATCAACCCACTTTTGAGACACTGTCTGGAAACAGAAAAACTTAAAATCAATATAAGTATGTTACTAGTGGGAGTTTAAGATCACCTTAAAACAGGGCACACCTTGAGTACGAGTTATATCCACATGCCAAATATGAATTTAATCCATCATGCCATTTTTGAGATACTGTCTGGAAAGGAAGTGTGACGACAACACTCAAAATGTGTTATTACTGGGAGTTTAAGGTCAACTTAATGTGTGGCACTTATCTATGGCCAGTTACATATACATGCAAAATTTGAATGAAGTTTCTCGAGTTATCTTCAGTATACTCTATGGAAAAGTAAAAAACTTAAACTCAACATAATTCTTTTATACATAGGAGTTTAAGGTCACCTTAAAATAATATACACCTTGAATGCCAGTTAAAACCACATACCAAATTTGAATTGAATCCATCAAGCCATTTTTAAGATACTGTCCAGAAACGAAAAAACTTAAAATGAGTTTAAGTATCTTACTAGTGGGAGTTTAAGGTCACAAAACTATACAGCACACCCTCAGGACCAGTTACATCCACATGCCAAATTTGAATTAAATCCGACAAGCCATTTTTGAGATACTGTCCGGAATACAAAGTGTGACGACGACAGATGACGACAACCCCACAAAATTGGATGACGGAGCAATCCCTATATCCCGCGCAGCATAAATGGTGGTGACACAATAAGCTATGACATAAAATAAAACAAATGGCTGAATGGTAACATCCAACAATATTGTATATACTGAGAAAACAGTGAAATAAAGTAAGCTTATTTTAAATGCTTGCTAGTCACACGGCCTACAAGAGAAAAAGGACAATGCGCAAGATTACACTGCTATGGTACACTCTCAGGACAGGGGGATTCGGTCAACACTAGACGTTTATGTTCCTAGGACGTTGGCCGGATGCCTGCGGCCTCCCGAGATAGCATTCAGTTCCACAAGATAAGCTATTGTAGCACAATAAAATCAGCTATTTTATGACCCCAGTTTGACCCATAAGGGGGGTCAGGGGGTAAATCTGACCGGCTATATAGACTCTTCACATAGGTTTCCCAATACCTCTTAATATATTCTAAAGCTCTAATAACAAGAATAAAGGAGATATAAGGCAAAACACAAAATAGCATCAGAGATGCCCGTACCCCACAGCCTGGGGAAATTTTTTCAACACCATGAGATATAGAAGTAGTGAAACAGTACACAGATTGGGATACTTTCAGAACCCTGCATGTAAAGATTAAGTATTAAAACAAGACAATTCAGTAAACTAAAAGTTATGAAGCTGTAAAATTTCTTAACTGGAGAATAGCTGTCAATGAAAATATCACAATTATGTATGGTCGAATTATGGTTTGAATGTTTTGGATATTACCCATATATACAGATGTCACAATACATACTTATATGTGGAGTTGGGGCAAAACCTGTGACTCACTTGATGAAATACCATCTGTTACAATGGGAAGTTGCAAAAGTAAAACCCTTAATGAGTGGGTATTAACTTAATATAATATAAAAATTTAATTTACTTATTAAATTTGCAATTGTATTGCGTTAATACATCCTATCCAATGGACAATTGCTGAATAATTACTGCTTGGCTGGCAGGTAAGTTACTAGGGACTTATGTGAATTCACAAATGATAGTAAATTTTAACCTACGGTCTAGGCTGACTTCGTCAGGAGACCTATAGGCCTAGGCCTGGGTTGACCTTAAGGTCAGGAAACCCTGTAAGGCCATGGTCGGTCACCAGCAGCCGGTTACCCGGGGCTATACCGACATAGCCCTCCCCCTTTAGCAGACCTGCTCTGAGGTAGGGGAAGAGAGGGATGAGTTCAGTCCCAGAAGGCAAATAAACCTCCCGAAGGAAGCATGTCACACATTTTTTTTTATACTATGTACATGTAGAATTTTTACACTATGTACATATATACAAATCTCCTCAATCTAAGGGCCACCTGTGGATCTGCTGAGCAGCCACTACTGGGCCCAAGTGATAAAGCTCTGGATCAGCCCAAGCCACACCCTTCAGATAGAATTCTGTGAAGGTACTATGTGACTTCAGTGGTAGGCTGAAAAGATTTGTTCTAAGGAAAATCCTGACTGGAATGCCTTATAAACAAAAGGCCCTGACAACATGGGCTTTAACCTGATGTAAAGTGTGGGCCTCCTGGTCAGAGAGCTCATAACATAGGATCACAATGCCTGATCCAAGAGGAGATAGTGGCAGGCGAGATGTATTTGTCAAAACCTTTCTTAAAGGAGACAAAAACCAACTTCTTATTCTGCCAAATTCCGGGGTCCTGTCCAAATAATAGCGCAATGCTCTAACTGGACAAAGGGACCCGTCAGACTTGAGGGACCTATTCAGAGTTGGGGCCAGGGCTGGTATAACCACTGGGGCCACATTGTCTGGACTCTCTTTGGACAGCTCCTTTGCGGAGAGAGAGCTGGATGATGGATACAGGAACACCTTTGACCAGTAGGATTTTTGTCTAATCTTTCTGTTTTGCCAAGCATGTATCTCACTTCTACGCTTGCCCGACCCAAGGGCCAAGAGGAAAACTGTCTTGAAGGTCAAATGCTTCAAAGAGGCCTCTTTAATTGGTTCAAAAGGAGCCTTTGTTAGCTGGTGCAAGACCAGGGAGAGGTTCCAGGAGGGGATTTCCCTCCGGCCTTTGGGTCTGTCTCTGTGGAAACTATCCAGGAGACAATTGAGATTTTCATCTTTGCTGGTGTTAATGGGTGAGTTTCCCAGTTTATCAGCAATGGCTGACCTGGACCATCAATGGTGCTTGGCTGCAGTTTCCTATCCTTAAAAGGGTACATAAGGAAATCAGCAACTGACTTTACAGGGGGTGCTCTGAAGTCCACCTGATTACTGAGGCACCACTTGTAAATATGGTCCACTTTGCCTCACTGACTGATCTGGTTGATCCTCTTTGAGGAGCCTTAATTTTTGCTGCCACTGCCTCAGAGAAGCCCTGCTCTTTGATTGCTGAGGCTCTACCAGCCATACATGGAGATTTAGAATGTCAGATTTCTATGAGGGATCTGATTGAAGGGCTGTGTTAACAGGTTGGGCAGAATGGGCAGGCTCAGTGGGATTTGGCTGGACATGGCCATTTGATCCCAAAACCAAGGCATGTTGTGCCACCCCGGAGCAATCAGAATGATTCTCTGGCATGGGGAATCCAGCAACTTCTCCACCACTTTGCCCAATATGGCTGCTGGTGGGAAGGCGTATGTGTCCAGATCCTCCCATGGCAGACCGAGTGCCTCCACTGCTGTGGCCAGGGGATCCGGTACCGGTGACACAGAAGCAACTTGTTGTTGAACCTCGTGGCAAATAGGTCTATTTTTGGCCGGTGCCACCTGCTGTATATTGCTTGGAAGACCTCTGGAAGGAGAGACCACTCCATTTGGATGGTCTGGCTTAGCCTGGATAGCTTGTCTGCTACCACGTTCAGCCGGCCTGGAATGTGTCGAGCTTTGAGTCACATGTTTCCAGGTACACCAGGTCAAGATTCTCCATAGCAGAGCACAAAGTGAGCCCGATCTCATGCCTCCTTCCTTCTTTATGTATGACACCACTGTGGTGTTGTCGGTGCTACAAGTATTATCTTGTCGGAGCAGAGGTCTTGGAACTTTTTTAAGGCTAGAAAGACTTCTTTTCGTTCCAGATAGTTTATATGCAGCTTGCTTTCCGGAAGAGACCAGGTTCCTCTTACAATGGGCCCCACCCTTCTTTTGATGCATCTGTAAAGATTTGCAGAGCATGTTTTACTGGATGTAATGGTTGGCCTGAGTACATTATCTTCTTTCAGCCATCATTGTAAATGGGGGTGCAGGGACCTGGGAATTGGGATCACCTTTTCTAGTGATTCCGGTACCCTCCAGTTGTTTTTGAGATGCCACTGAATGGGTCTCATATGCAGCCGGCATAGGTGAACTTGCTTTTCTGTGGCTGTTAGTAAACCTATCAAGGACATAAGCTGCCAGACCGGACAGGCCGGAAGGGATAGCAGTTACAGTATTTTGTCCTGGAGGCTCTGCCACCGGTCGGGTGTTGGTCGGACCCGGTCAGATCTGAGGTCGAACTGGTAACCTACAAAGTCGAAGACTTGCTTGGGTTCCAGTTCCGATTTCTCCAAGTTCACCAGCCAACCTAGTTCTTGGCATATTTCACTAGATCTTGAGTATTCTGGAGACAGGCCTGGTGGGATCTGGCTCTCACCAACTAGTCGTCTAGGTACTGGTGGATTCTTATACCCTTGTGTATGGCCATCAGTTTCAACTCCTTTGCTACTACAGTGAACTCCATGGGTGTTGTGGACAGACCGAAAGACAGTGCTTTGAACTGGTATGTCCGACACTGGACATGAAATCTCAGATATTTCCTGGACTGTTCTTGTATTGGTATATGGAAGTAGGCGTCCTTGAAATCTATTGAGGTGGGTTACCTCCCCTTGTTGGAGGGTGGTCCTGATGGTCTCCGAAAGGTTTGGTTTGCTCAGATCTAGAATAGGTCTCCAACAGTTGTGTGGTTTTGGAACCAAGAAAGGTTGAAGAAGCCCAAACATTTTGAACTGGCTCGACTGCATCTTTGTCCATAAGCTGATGTAATGCCTCTAACCAATATAGGTTCCTGTGAGGATGTACATAGCAGTTGATAATTTTGGTGACCTAAAGAGAGAGTGTAGCCCTCCTTCAACATTTGTACTACCTAGGGTCCAGCCCCCAAGGCTTCCTAAGTTTCCAAAACGGATTTAGCCTGGACCCTACAGGCAGATTGTGTTCCACATTTGGGACATTTGGTAGTCTGACAAACATTTTCTGTCCCTCCGGACACTGGTCCGGTCTGGTGACAATGATCCAAGTTAAAAGTCTCTGTTCTTGTTGTGGTCCAGTCCGGTCTGGTCCGGTGTGGATGACACAACTTGTCACATTTATAGACTCTTTGCCCCAGGCCAGCAGCCTGCAAGGTGCAGCATTTACACAGTAATTGTTATTTGTAAGCTGGCGGACCCCTGGCCGGACGTGATGAAAACTTGTTTGGCTGTCGACCACCTTTTCTCTTGCTGTTGAAATGACCTATTGGTTTTCATGCTGGTTAGTCAGGTCTCTGTTCCTGTGTTTGTCTATCTGATTGTTTGTAAGGGTGAAATCTATTATCTTTCCAGTCAAGTCCAGCACCGATAACAGGCTGGTCAGAGGTGTGATAAGGGAGGGTTGCCTGGTAGTAGCTTGGGCCATATCATCAAGACCACTGACTGGTCTTAGAATTCTCTGTAACCAAAATTACCTTAGGCAACTCTGTCTGGTACCAGGTCTCTGTAACCGGTAATTCACTGTAACCAGTAATTCTCTGTAACCGGCAAACTGGTAGGCTGGAGTCACCAATGAATTTAGACAGCTACTGGTCTATATTTAGCTAGCTTTTTCAGTTTGTAAAAATTGTAGTTTTCTCTATAACCAGTAATTCTCTGTAACTGGCAAAAACTGGTAGGCTGGAGTCAAAATAAGGGCTATGTAGCCCGGCACATGGTCGGTAGACTCCGTAACCAGTTGGTTGAAGCAATTCTTTGTAGATGCTTCCACATCTACCTGCCCCAGAATCAACAGAATTGAATGGACTAGGTGGGTAGACTCTGTAACCGGTTTTGGTGAAGCAAGGCTGTATAGCTGGTACCTGGTCAGTAGGCTCTGTAACCAGTCTTTGAAGTGATCACTCTGTAACCGGTTTTGGTGAAAACAAAGCTGTATAGCCAGTAAACTGGTCTGGTGATTTGAAGACTCTGTAACCGGTCAGTTGAAGCCATATTTGTAGATACTTGCTGTCTGCCTGTCCCAAAATCAACAGTTGAATGGACTAGGTAGGGAGACTCTGTAACCGGTTTCAGGGAAGCACTGTATAGTAAGGGCTTTGTAGCCGGTACCCGGTCAGTAGACTCTGTAACCGGTTGTTGAAAAAATTTACAACTATCTTGTGCTGAATCCAGCTTATAGCAGTTTTCCTGTATTCCTTAAAAGAATTCTCGTAAACGCACATCTAATTGTGTAGATATGACAGTTGGTGGGGAAGCCCTTGTGAGTTATTTTCAGAAATGGCACCACAGAAGTGCTGGTCGGTGTGTCACGTGACCAGCTCGTCAGTTGTCGCGTTCTTTTGTTATACTTAAACAGGCAATTGCGCAGTATTCTGATCATCCACAACCCCCACTACTGACAACAAAGGCCGGGTCCATGAGAGAGGGACTGGCATCACAGTAGACGCTAGTTGTGAAGAACGCAGTAGCAATATGTAGAAAGAATTGCCGGTCGGTGAATCACGTGACCAGCTTCGGAGAGATGACGTCACTGGTCGCGTTCTTTCCTTGTTATCATAGTAAAAGCGAGCTGGCTAGTCGACTGATGCTTGTAGCAGAGAAGTCTGTACCAGTGCGCTCTGAAGGTGAATATCAGGAACTAGTACTGGTATCACAGTAGACGTGAGCAGAAAGAACGCAGTTCTTTATCTTGAGATGACGTCAGTGGTCGAGTTCTTTTGAGCTGGCCGGTCGACTGATGCTTGTAGCAGAGAAGTCTGTACCAGTGTGCTCTGAAGGTGAATATCAGGAACTAGTACTGGTATCACAGTAGATGTGAGCAGAAAGAACGCAGTTCTTTATCTTGAGATGATGTCAGTGGTCGAGTTCTTTTGAGCTGGCTGGTCGACTGATGCTTTACAGCAGAGAAGTCTGGACCAGTGCGCTCTAAAGGTGAATATCCTGGTCGGTCTGACGTGAGCTGGCTGGTGGACTGATGCTTTGCAGCAGAGAAGTCGGTACCAGTGCGCTCTGAAGATATTGGTTGAAAACAAAAGTTCAGAATATCTGGTTGGTCTGAGTTTAACTGGTCGAC
This sequence comes from Sabellastarte sp. h YS-2021, assembly GCA_964017235.1. Classification (NCBI taxonomy): domain Eukaryota; kingdom Metazoa; phylum Annelida; class Polychaeta; order Sabellida; family Sabellidae; genus Sabellastarte; species Sabellastarte sp. h YS-2021. The sequence continues at coordinate 63,068,093 of OZ024929.1, read as the reverse complement.
TGATGCTTTACAGCAGAGGAGTCAGTTCCAGGAAACTCTGTAGGTGAATTTCTTCCATGATACAGTAGATGTGAGTTCAAAGAATGCACTTCATGCTCTTCTATTGGGAATTCCTTCAATTTAAGGTTGACTATACTTGAAAAGACTGACGTTTCGTTGATGAATTATAGCTGGAGGTTACAGAAGTACATTATAAATTAAACACGGACAAAATTACCTTAAAGCTGTGTATCCAATAAACTTCCTTATACTGCTCAGCCAGTGAATTTCGTCACCCAGTGAATTTCACCTGCATTTCATAACAATATTAAATCATTTTCACACTTAATTTACATCGGTGAATTACATATTGATATTAGAAGTTGTGGTTGCATGTGTTTAAACGCAAGTATTACTGGTTTTTGAGGGTTTAAGTGGAAGGTGATGAAATTCACTGGGTGACGAAATTCACTGGCTGAGCAGTATTGTAGTTCTGCCCCTATCAACACAAGGATTGAATGGGAGGAAACTAGAACATGGCCGTCTGCAATTCTATCGTTGCTTACTGCCCTATCATCAACACAAAATTGAGTCATCTAGGGAGCGTTTCCAGCAGAATTCTTACTGTATATCCGTGCTTGATATGTAGATAACACTTCTACACTAAAATATTTCCAAATAAGGTTGAAAATCCGTCATAATGCACACTTTTTCTTTAAAAATTCTGGAGATGTTGAAAACACGTTTGCACAGTACACGTGCTAAACGAAAAAGATGCCATGATGTCAGGTTGTCTAGACAGGAAGGAAGTACGAGGCGCCATCTGGGGAGTGCACAGTACTGGGACCGGCCAGCCGGTGGAAACACAGGACGTCTTTTTCTGGCGTTTGACGGGCTGGTCTGCGCCAACCGGATTAGCAATTGTCCATTGGATAGGATGTATTAACGCAATAAAAATGACTTTAACAGTGCTTAATCTACATCAAAAGACATCCAAAGGTGCAACAACCAAGATTCAAGTAAAAAGATATGAAAGATATAAGCGAGATACAATAGTATCACATATCACTGTAGAGAGATAAAATAGCATCAGATATGCAAGATCAAAGGTCAAATCCAGGTCACACCATGACGTTGTACACCTACTACCCCCGACCAATGTCCCTACCAAAAATCAACTTCCTGCACCTTATGGTTTCCGAAGTATAGCCCAGACAAGGCATTATAGGTCAAGTCACTGCGGCAAGGTCAAAGGTCAAATCAAGGTCACACCATGACATTTTACATCTACACACCCTAGCCAATGTCCCTACTAAGTATCAACTTCCTACACCTTACAGTTTCTGAGATATAGCCCGGACCAGATTTTATAGGTCAAGGTCACTACAGTAAGGTCAAAGGTCAAATCAAGGTCACGCCATGACATTGCACACCTACACTGCCTAACCAATGTCCCTACCAAGTATCAACTTCTTACACCTTATGGTTGCCGAGATATAACCCGGACAAGATTTTATAGGTCAAGGTCACTATGGCAAGGTCAAAGGTCAAATAAGGTCACACCATGACATTGCACACCTACACCCCCTAACCAATGTCCCTACCAAGTATCAACTTCCTACACCTTATGGTTTCTGAGATATAGCCCACACAGGATGTTATAGGTCAAGGTCACTACGGCAAGGTCAAATCAAGGCCAAGGTCCCTGTGAAGTGGAAGCTGGAAGGGAATCTGAACTGATTGACTGACCAGGTCCCAAAACCAAGGCATGTTGGGCCACCCTGGAGCAATTATAATCATTCTGCAAAAGCCCTGATCCACCACCTTGGAGATCACTTGGCTGAGCAGAGAGACTGGAGGAAACGCGTAAGCATCCAGATTCTCCCATGGCAGATTCAGGGCGTCTACCGCCCAGGCTGTCGGATCCGGTACCGGTGACACAAACTTGGGAAGTTTGTGATTGAACCGGGTCCCAGTTCGAACACAAGAGATTGAACACCTGCTGAGAAAGGGACCACTCTGTCTGGATCACTTGATTGTGTCTGGACAGTTTGTCCGCTATCACATTCAAGCGACCTGGAATGTGTCTTGCCCGTAGGACTATTCCCCTGTGATGGCACAAGGACAGAAGTCTCCATAGAAGGGCACAAAGAGAGCCTGATCTTATACCTCCCTCCTTGTTGTTGAACATGCCAGTGCCGCTTCAAGTGCCACTGGATGGGCCTCATGTGAAGGGGCCTGACCAAACGCGACCGGTCACCAGCTTGAACCGGTAACCGACGAAATTGAAAACCTGTTGAGGAGTCAGTTCCGATTTCTTCATGTTCACTACCCAACCCAACTCTTGGCAAAGAGCCAAGAGGGTCCGGGTATGTTGTAGGCAAGTTGCCTGGCACGAGGCTCTCAACAACCAGTCGTCTAGGTACTGGTGGACCCTGTGCTTGAGCCATCAGCTTGACCTCCTTGACCACTTTGGTAAATTCCAACGGGACCGTTGTCAAACCAAAGGGAAGGGATGTGAACTGGTAATTGACCTTGTTTATGTGAAACCTTAGGTATTTTCTTGACGTTCTTGAGCTTTCAAGAGGGCCTTGTTCTTGGGGGGACTTGCATATTTGCTCACAATCAAGGGAAAGCGGCTGAGTTGTGGCCTTTCCCTGAAAGGAAGATTGTAACCATCCCTCAGCAATAAAACCACTCTGGGATTTGAACCCAACCTTTGCCAAACTTGCCAGAAGCTCTGAAGCCTTCCCCCAACACTGATCTCTGTGGCAACATGTGGGACATTTGGAACAGATGGGGCAGAAAGACATGGACTTACACAAGAGACACCTTTGACAAGCTTTATTTTGCTCAGACCACGACCGGGCCTTTCCTTTGTGGCTGCCCTTGAATAATTACTGTAGGAACATGATCGACAACATCTATACATGACACATCTTGTTTGCAATTCTGAAATCTTAAAGTTTGTTCTTGAGTCCCCTTTACTATTAAACCCAACCTCTGACAGTGGGATTCAGCTTTGTTGGAAAACCACTGTAATTGTCATTTATAGGGCTTGAACCCGCGTGCCTTGGAAAAACGAGAGCTTGCTCTACCACGTGCACGGCCTCGACCTCTATTCCTGGAAAACTGTCTCCATGGTTGTTGTTCCTGCTCAGCTGATTCAGTGCGCCTCTGACCATCTCTCTTTTCATAGGGCCTATACCTAAAGCTTCCCCTCCAATTTGAGCGCTGGGAGGCACCCGGACCGGGCCCTGGAGCAATTCTGGCTGACTCTTGCTTATTTATATCTTGTTCAGCAGTATTGAGCACTGAGTCAGGGAAAAGGCCATAACCAAACATAGGGGCGTTCCTCAATAAGTTCCAAGTATCAGGCTTCACCCCAGGCTTGACAAACTCCAGGTTAGGGTCACGATAGAGAAGGATGAGATTTGCAAGATGGACGAACAAGCTATCGGCCAAGTGCTGCAATGCCGTACCCATAGCCATGGAGACGTTCTGGTGGAATGCTAACAGATCTTTAATGTCTTTGAGTGCCTCAGTAACATCCTTAGGTGCCTTACCCTAGTTTATTTTGTTGCACAAAAATGAAACATTGGAAGCAATTCTCTCCTGCAGTTCAGAAGTGCAATGGTTGAATACAGCAGCACTGTTCACAACGTAACTCCCTTCACGGGCACAACGCTCCCACCTTCGCAGGTACTCCTGTGAAATGGGGCTGGAAGGTGGGCCAGAAGGTGGATAGGAGGCCTTGATAATTCTCGGGAACTGGGAGTTCACTTTCGCCTCACTGTTACCCCAGCTAAACAGACTCTTCCCTGGACGGTGTAGACCATCTTGTCTCAGTGTATGCATTTGGTACCACCGGCTCTGAGATTTGGGGATCTTAACAAACTGGTCCTTCTTAAGACCGGCAGAGTCCTGTGCCCTAGAGGGATATCCTTTTCAGGGATGCTTAATTACTCACTTAGCTAAAGAGCATGGATCCGAAAAGCAATATCAAGCAGGCTATTAACCCAATGATCTTCCATACCTATTTTTTTTACAATATCTAGAATCTTTTTCCTTTAAATGCACTGATGCCAAATTGCTGCTCAACTCACTCAAGATAGCTAATTGCTCAGTTAGCTTTACAGCTATACTAACCAAAAGCAATACAAGCAAGCTATTGACTCAATAATTCTGCATAGCAATTTTGGTATAGATAGCTAAAATACTATTCCTAAAAATTACACAGAAACCAAGTGTGACACAAAGGTGCTAAATATTTACTCAAACCGACATATGTTAATAGCATAACTATGGAACTATGTCACCCCAAAGATATACTAAGCAATCTATGGACAGTATAATCCTCCATACCAAATTTGGTTAACATATCTCCTGCTTGTGTCATTTAAGAGAGCAGAAAAATATGTATTACTCCAAATAGCTTATTAAGTGGCTATTATTCACTTACCTGTATAGTTATGACTCTCAAAAGCAGTACCAAGCAAGCTATTAACCCAATAATCTTTCATACCAAATTAGGTTTGAATATCTTGATTTTTTTTCCTTGAAATGTACAGAAACCAAATAGCTATTCACAATAGCTAATAAGCTATTACTCAGTTAGCTTTATAGCTATAATAACCAAAAGCAATACTTAGCAAGCTACTGACCCCCTAATCCTGCATACCGAATATGGTAAAGATAGCTAAAATGCTTTTCCTTAAAATGAGCAGAAACAAAGTGTGATGACGGACGGCAGAAAAAAGCAAAAATAATAATAAAATTGCTTAGACAACAGGCCCCAGCAGCCCCTCACTTTAGAGAAAACTGTGACACATGTATACACGCATACATGCACACACTCACACACCAGGCATTTTTAATTTCCCAACCAGTGGCCCAGCTGAAATTATAATAAACAAATTGCATACAATAGGCACCATCAGTATTTCAGTTGTTTCTCAGCAGAAAAGTATTCTTTGCACAAAAATGCACTGAAAACACACTTTTATGGTATTTTTTCAAATTTTTTAATTTTTCACATCTTTAGAATTTTTCCTCAGGAGGATCATATTTTTAAAGAAAATACTAAAAATAAGAGTGTTCTGAGAATATTAGTGAACACTGAAAGTGTTTACATAACTTTTGGCTGGAATACTTACATCTTTGTGTCGGTCTCTGGGAAAATATAGAAACATATTTTCATCCTTCATTTCAATTGTGAATCCATTGATCACTGGTAAAATGTAACTGTAACTTTGAAAGTCAATCAGCATACTCATAACTGTATGACCAATCTCTGCAAAAACTGGTCTGCGTTTATGTTGGCTTACCAAGGGACATGGAAAGTCTGGAATTCATTAAAATAGAAAATTGAAAATTTTAATTAAATGTACATTTTTATAAGCTACAAGATTACCACCTGGGATTAAATGCTTATGTTGGGTGGCCACGCCCGACATGGTCAACTCTCGAAAAAAGGGATAGAATGACCATGCCGAGATTTCGTTGTACTCCAGCTATACAGTGACATGGATAATGAGCACGTGCAGTACTTTCATCTTCGAAATGGTCCCACCCCTCAGCTGCAATTTCAGTGGGGAGGTAGGGTGGGGGGGGACTCTCCTGAGTCCCAGATGGTAAGTTTGTAGCTTATAAAGAGCTACATTTAAATTAAATTTTCAATTTTATTGCCCTCCAATAGCTTACAATCTGGGACTCAATACTGAATCCTACCGTCAGGAGGCATGGATTGCAGCTGAGGCTGAGTATTGTCATTTGAGTTATTTTTGAGTTAACTTGTGTACTTTTCCAACAAGAGAGTCCCCAAGTAACAGTACCAAGCTAACAAGGTAAATGTAATTGTTATGTAAATGTTATGGTTTATAGTCTAGTATCAGTATATATATACTATCACTCGACTTTACATTTACACCCTGGCATGGGTTTCAGAACTTTTTCACACAGGTTATCTGTCTCAGTTCCCTCAGGGAACATACTAGGGTGCTGCCACAATACAGCGCACACACTAACAGCCAGGTACCCATTGCTCCTGGGTGGAGAGAGGCACAGTCCAGGTTAACATCTTGCCCAAGGATGTTATCCCACATGAAACAGTCAGCATCACCGGGGATCGAACCCACGACCCTTGGATTATCACCCTACCAACTGAGCCACATGAGACCCTGGTACTGAGAACTTGTAATAGAAATAATAATATACAATACAATTTTTCCACACTTTTATACAGAGCATATGTCTGCTTGTAATAACAACAATAATTTGGAAAATTTAATAGTAATTTAAATTTTTATTAGAAATACTTACCATTTCCTAACAATAGCTATTTGTTGGAGCCATCCAACCCAATGGCCAACGCAGAGATGCGAATTTAAGGTTATATCACAACCTTAACCAGGCCACTGGGTTACAGTAGTCCGTCCTCCCGCCAAATAGGTCACATGACCACACTGTTTACTTCATTATTTTTGTTGCAAGTAAAAGAATGACTTGCGGGGAGGCAGAAGGGAAATCCATTTGTTAGGAAATGGTAAGTATTTCTAATAAAAATTTAAATTACTATTAAATTTTCCAATTTTATAGCGAAATACCCATACCATTTCCTAACAGTAGCTGAATCCAGCCTTGTTCTTTTAAGAAAACCACTACCTAACCTACAACTAAACACCATGACAACTTCTCAATGGAATTTACATGCATTTATGAACATATAAACTTCCAACATTCACAACATACAACTCCCAAAAATGGCAATATGTAGCTGTAGTTTTCACAAATGCTGACACTGTTGGTGCTGCAATTGGATGTCATAAATAGATAACCCATCTACATTGTAACATCCGACCCCAAGACAAGGTCAAACCAACCTGAAAGTATCATCAGCGTAATGCCTAATCCTTCCCAAGTCAGATTTAGGCAACATTGATGTCTACTACAAATACATCCAGCATTGCAGACATACCAGCCACAACCTGCAAATGTACAAATATAAGTATCAAACACATACTTATAAAGTAACAAATGCTGAGCATAAACTGTAGGACCCAATTTCAAATCTGACCCTATGACAACAGAGGTTTTTAAGACAGAAATTGGTATACATACAATGGAACTTCCAATAACATGTATCAAGAACTCATGTAAGGAAATCGCCTATAAAACTAAAGATGCAATCAAAAACATACATCAATAGCTTCTGTGACTCAATCTCAACTCAATCAAGATGAAATAGTAGCCAAGAGATAATTGTTCTATCCCAAACCTTTTGATCATCCAACTATATATCAACCCCTAACAGGACAGACAGACCCATATTGAGTCAAACTGTTGTCCAAAGAGGCTAAGAGCTGGCATGACCACAGGCTTAATTGCAGTATGCCCATCCAAAGCCAACTGGTTCTGGAATTGATGAGGCCAGAGTTACTTGTGACAAATTCTCCTTATAACTAAAGGAAGAATATGTCCAAGCATGAATGTCACTCCTTTATCATGAATCTGTAGTCCACAGAGACTAAGACCACCGGCTTAATTGCAGTAGGCCCATCTGACGCAAACTGGTTTTTGGCCAAAAAGGCAGACAATGGGCCAGAGTTACTTGTGACCAATTCTTCCTATAACTAAGGGAAGAGTCCAAACATGAATGTCACTACTTTACCTGAAGCCAAAAACAAAGACTGTCTTGAAAGGTAATAACTTCAAGAAAGCCTTTCTCAAAAGCTCAAAGGTTGTTTGATAAGAGCATGTAGGACCAATGACAAAATCCAAAACTATTGGTTTGTCTCTTACTAAAAGTTGCTAATCTCTTATTCATCTCAACTTTAGACACTTCTTGACCCTTTAAGCCCCAAACCATCTGCAATTGCTGTTCTATAGCCCACAATAGTGGATGGTATTAGGATGTTTTCCTTAATCTAGTAGTTCAGGAAATTGCTCCATCTGGAATAGTGGGGTCTGAGATATATACCTGGCTCTCTTCACACTACTTCCCAAAATAAACCAATTGATTCACAGATTCTCCTTGAGAAGTACCCCAAAGGCTACTTAATTGTTTCATCACTTCCTCAAGGAATCTTCCTGAATATTCATGCATGACTCCAAATGCCAAACATGAAGACTTAAGTAAGCTGTGGCCTAGCGGGTAACACACTTGTCTAGGAACTCAGAGGACGTGGGTTCAATCCCGGGTACAGGCAGATACATAGTGGCTCGGATGACCACTCAAAATGGCGGTCCTCTGTCATTGGGTCCTATCCCCAGTGGCAGGTTAAAGAACCTCAAGGACGTTGATAAATGGTCATCCTTGAGCCTCTATCTTCCAGTTAGGGGAATGCCAGTTACTTGTGAGTTGCATTGGTTAAATAGCGCTTTGAGTCCTGTAGTATATGGAGATATTGCGCTGAGTATAAATACATAATAATAATAATAAGCTAGCTTGTTGTGAAGTCTGTTGCTGAATGGTCGAGTCATCCCTGGTCACCCTGGTGCAATAATGATGATTCTGCACCTATAGGTGATCATCTTTGCATTACCTGCAGGACCAAGGCCACTGGACAAAGCACATGGCCATCCAGACCTTTCCAAGAGATGTTCAATACATCTGTTTCCCAAGCCTGACAGGAGACATTCATTGAAGTTTGGGATTCAACTTGTTGCAAACAAATCTACCAGTGACTGATGCCAGCAATGGCTAATTTGATTGAAAACCTGATGATTCATAGTCTCTTCGGTTTGAATCACCCTGTCTCCCTGGACATGGAATCTGCTAGAACATTGCGATTCCCAGGGGTGCACTTGCCTGAATTTGAATCCCGCTGGCATTCATCTAAACCATGATTCTTCAGATTAAGGCACAGATTACCTGAGAGTGGGTGCCTCCCAGCTTGTTCATATAGGCAACCACAAATGAACTGTCTGTGGAAATAAACAGATTTTGATTTAGAAGCTGATTTCTGAATCATTTATAGCTAACAACATTGCTTTTAACTATAGAATGTTATGTTGAGCCTTGACTTTTCCTGATTCCACAGACCAATGGCCATTTGATGCTTCAAGTGAGCACCCCAACCCTTTAGGGAAGCATCTGTGCTCCTTCTGAAGGAGTGGTTAGTCCTCCTTCAAAATTGAACGATTGGTCCACTACTAAAGATGATCCCTGTGAACCAGAGACACAAGAAGTGGGATACCCAGAGACTGAAGATATCTGCAGTGTTTCCAGATACCATTGGAGTGACTTCATGTGCAGACAACCCGATGGTATAGTCTTCTCCATTGAAGCCATGCTTTCAAAGTGACATGAGCTTCCCTGGAGATGAGTGAGAAGCTTTCAACATGGTAACTATCTTTCCAAGAAGACAATCGTTTTCCTTTGAGTTGGGAAGACTAGCCCTACCCTGAGGTCGAATTGTAACCAAAAATTCGATTACTTGAGTTGGAAATAAATCTGATTTTTAGAAATTTGTGATCCAACCTAGGCTTCCGACAAGATGAACCAACCAGTGGGTATTCTCTTGGCATTGCTGTTCTGAGTTTGTTCTCATTAGCCAACTGACTATATACTGGTGAATACTGATGCCTTCTGCGAGAGCCATCAGCTTCACCCCTTTTGCTACCATGGTGAACTCAAGAAAAACTGTAGCACTACTGAAGGGTAAGGCAGTGAACTGGTAAAACCAATGAAGCGAAGATAGTTTGGTTAGCTGGGTGTATCGGTGAAGACTGTGTAAATCCATAATTTCAAGTGATGTCATCCACTCGCCTTCTATAAACGAATGCCGAATATTGCAACAGTTTTCATATTGAGTAAGGTACATGCAAAGCTTGTTTACCTGACCTTAACTATCACTGACTACCATTTCTTGCTTGCTTATCACAAGAAATAAACTGTTAACTTCCAGCAATGTGACACTTGGACTGGTGTTATCGCCCTTTTGTCGATCATTTCATAAACAGCTTCTATCAAAAACTGCTGTTTCTCTTGTTTTTTTGTTTTTTTTTTACTTCTGCCAACCTCACTTCTAAAAGGTCTGGCTGAATATTATCCTTTTATTCCAAGGATGAGAACATGTAAGCCTGCCAAAACTGAACAAAGGCTTCCTAAATACCAGAAATGACCTCTTGTCACACCTGCCTCTACAGGGCCTAGATCAGTAAGGTCCTCACCCCATTACTAGCTGTATGAGGAGTTTCATAACAGGGAACAAAAATCCACTCTGAGGCCTGTTGTCCCTTTCCTAGCCATAGGTAGGAGTATACTCCTTTCTAGACTATAATAATCCCTATTGGCATGAATTCACTGGATAAAAATTCCTGTGAACATCTAACATGTCCAGCAGAAACTCCTAAATAGACGTGAAAATGTATTCCTAAGATTCCTAAACACAAATCAGTGACATTTATAGAGCCACATTTCAGATAGGAATCCCTCCGGTTGAGCCACCTGTTTAAAGACCTGGTCAAAACCCAACAAGGACACCAAAGATTTGGCGAAGACTGGTTTACGGAGGACTGCAATGTAAACATATTGCACACAGGCATTATAGAAGTCCATAAAATAACCTCCTGATCCCTTGATCCTGAAGATTAGCTGAACTACTCCAAAACCAACACACTTGTACTCTTTTCCAGAGTCCTACAAGACATATTGTTGGCAAAGAGATTAAAAATTGTGGTAAGATGATCACCCTCCAGGCCTCCTGCAACTAAGGAGCTGTCAAGGAATGATTTGAAGAGATGAATTTCAAAGCAAAATAACCTCCTAAATGACTAGCAGTTCAAACATTGTGATCTTTAGAAGCACTAAAAGCTTGAAATGTCTTGAAATCCCAAAGATTGGTCACAATCTCTGCTGGTTGAAAAACAAACAGGATCTGTGACAATTCCTTGAAATAGAAAAATGTGACAAACAGAGGGAACAATCTCAGTGTCCATGTTTGTTATATCAATCTGTAGCCCTTTAATAACAGTCAGCCAAGTCTATGAAAAATAAGGACTAGAATCTTATTCATTCATTTGCAAAATTCATTGAATCAAAAGCCTTTCCTTTCTTCAGTTCCCGTCACCCGACAAACGGATTCTAAACCTTTTGGGAGGTATAGAAACTCAATTGTGCTTGAATGACGTCATGCAGGTATTTTCCTCCACGGAATATTTTGACTGGACCTTGACGGAAGTGTTTTCCGAAAAGGCAGTCGTTTCCTGCATTCAAAACTCCTCCACGGTGCAGTGTCCACAGCAACAATAATGGCTGCCCCCATGGGAGATTCCTTCTTCTGGTGAGCCGACAATCTATTCGACTGGGATTCACACTGTGATAAAATTACTGCCAACGCCTGGCTATTAAAACCCGAACGGGCTCTGTGTCAGCTGACTGTGTTTGAGTTTCAGAGTAGAAGTGACAGAAGAAAAGAACACAAAAGTTGTGCCCTGGAAATGGTATTCAGAAGGAAAGTAACAAGGTAACTGTTAAGGTGTAAAAAGTAAGTTAAAAACATATTTAAAGAAAATACTGCAAATGCAATAGTTTTCAAGTTACAACTGATTTACTCAACAATGAGAACCTCAAAGTAGCTATTACTCAGCTATGCAAGGAGCTACAGGTCTGCAATTATACTATTTTATAGCTGACCCAAAAGTAGGTTAATAACTTATTTAAACAAAATACTATAAATGAAATAGTTACAACTGATTAACTGAACAGTGAAAATCTAAAAGTAGCTATTGCTCAGCTATGCCTTGAGCTACAGGTCTACAATTTCACTATGTTATTGCTGACCCATAATTATATGAACAACATATTTAAACAGATTACTCTAAATGCTCAAGTTACATCTGATTTACTCAACAGTGCGGAAACCTGAAAGTAGCTATTGTTCAGCTATGCCATGACATACAGGTCTGCAAATTCACTATGTTAAAGCTGAAACAAAAGTAGGTGAACAACATATTTATAGAAAATACTTAAAATGCAATATTTTTCAAGTTACAACTGATTTACTCAACAGTGAGAACCTGAGGATAGCTATTACACAGCTATGCCATGAGCTACACATCTGCAATTTTACTATGTTATAGCTAATTCAAAAGTAGGTGAATAACATATTTAAACAAAATTCCCCGAATGCAATAGTTTTCAAGTTACAACTGATTAACTCAACAGAGAAAACCTGAAAGTAGCTATTGCTCAGCTATGCCATGACATACAGGTCTGAAATTTCACTATGTTATAGCTGACCCAAAAGTAATTGAACAACATATTTAAACAAATTACTCTACATACAATACTTTTCAAGTTGGCAACTCATTCAACAATGCGAACCTGAAAGTAGCTATTACTCAGCTATGCCATGAGCTACAAATCAGCAATTTTACAATATTATAGCTAATTCAAAAGTAGATGAATAACACATTTAAACAAAATTCTCTAAATGCCAAAGTTATTAAGTTACAACTGATTAACTCAACTGAGAAAACCTCAAAGTAGCTATTGCTCAGCTATGCAATGAGCTACAGGTCTGCAACTTTACCATGTTATAGCTGACCCAAAAGTAGGCGAACAACATATTTAAAGAAAATACTGTAAATGCAATAGTTTTCAAGTTACAACTGATTCACTCAACAGTGAGAACTTCAAAATAGCTATTACTCAGCTATGAAATAAGCTACAGGTCTGCAACTTTACTATGTTATAGCTGATCCAAAAGTAGGTGAATAAGATATTAAAACAAAATACTCTAACTGCAATACTTTTGAAGTTACAACTGATTTACTCAACAGTGATAACATCAAAATAGCTATTACTCAGTTATGGAAAGAGATACAGGTCAGCAATTTTACTATGTTATAGCTGACCCAAAAGTAGATAAATAACATATTTACACAAATTTCTTTAAATGCAATAGTTTTCAAGTTATAACTAATTTACTCAACAGTCATAACCTTAAAATAGCTATTGCTCATCTATAAAATAAGCTACATGTCTGCAAATTTGCTTTGTTACAGCTAATCCAAAAATAGGTGAATAAGATATTTAAACAGATACTCTAAATACAATAGTCTTCATGTTCTAACTGATGGCCTCAACACTGATAACCTCAAATTAGCTATTACTCAGCTATGCAATGAGCTACAGGTCTGAAATTTTACTATGTTATAGCTGACCCCAAAGTAGCTGAATAACATATTTATACAAAATTCTCTAAATGCAATAGTTTTCAAGTTACAAGTGATTTTACTCATGATGGAAGTTACTGAAAAGTCCAAAAGTAGCTATTACTCACTTAGCTATTGAGATAGACACCCAAGTTACTCACCACGTTGTAGCTATGGAAAAAGTAGCTGAATAATATATTTTAACAAAATGCTCTAAATGCAATACTTTTCAAGTTATAAGTGATTTAGTGCATGATTACATGAATTTTAATGCATTAAAAATTATTTTAAAAATTCATAAAAAAAATAACTAAAAAAGATCCAGGTGTGACACTCACACAAGGGAATCTACTTGTGGCTTAGTACATATGTGCAAGATATGAGAGAAATCCCTGCAATAGTCACTGAGAAAATAGTGATAAAGTGTTAAAATTTTCATACTCCTCATAATGGCTCTAGCAAACAGACAAACAAACAGATCTGCATGCCTTGAACAATTCTTCATGATAGATAGACAAGCTATCTTTTAAAAAAAACAGCATGTCTCGGAGGAGAAGTCACACACTCGTACGTCCATGCCGCAGAGTGACGAAATAATGTCAGCTGACATAAAAATACCAAAGAATGGGAAAATAATGATTTTGTAATTTTTGTGAAAAGAAATGTGATGTTATATTCAGTACTTACAAACATTGTAAGAATATAGTCAACAGTAAATTAGAGTTACTTGAACATTTTCTATTGTGATACTTCGTTTTTGTACCATAATATTATAAAAAATAGCATCAGAGATGCCCATACCCCACAGCCTTGGGAAATATTTTCAACACCATGAGATATAGAAGTACTGTACCAGTACAAACTTCAGGATACTTTCAGAGCACTGTCAGTTATATAAAGGTCCAAACAATGTTTAAATGGAGAAATAATGTTTAAAAGAAAGACAATGCGTATAAAGATGAAGTATTAAAACAAGATAATTCAATGACAAGATGACAGCATTAATCAGTAAACTAAAATTCAACACTCTTTATATACATCTGCATTTCCGAATTATGGTTTAGATGGTTTGAATATTACCATGCATACAGACGTGGTAATACATTTAATGAATACTTATGTGTGGTGTTGGAGTAAAATCTGTGGCTCACTTGATGAAATTCTATCTCTTACAATGGGAAGTTATGAAAGTAAAATTCTTAATAAATTCTAATATGACTTTTGCTTAATCTGCATCAAAAGACAGACCCAAAGGTGCAACAAGATTTTAAAGGTCAAGGTCACTACGGCAAGGTAAAAGGTCAAATTAAGGTCACACCATGATAATACACACCTATAGCCAATAACCAATGTCCCTACCAAGTATCAACTTCCTACACCTTACGGTTTCCGAGATATAGCCCGGACAAGATTTTATAGGTCAAGGTCACTACGGCAAGGTCAAAGGTCAAATCAAGGTCAGACTATGACGTTGCACAACTACAACCCCTAACCAATGTCCCTACCAATTATCAACTTCCTACACCTTACAGCTTCCGAGATATAGCCCGGACAAGATTTTCAAACTCAAGGTCACTACGGCAAGGTCAAAGGTCAAATCAAGGTCAGACCATGACGTTGCACAGCTACACCCCCTTACCAATGTCCCTACCAAGTATCAACTTCCTACACCTTACGGTTTCTGAGATACAGCCCGGACAAACTATTTCCCACCGCCCGCCCACCCGCCCGCCCGGACGCCCGCCCATCCGGACACCATGGGTGAAAACAATACCCCAACAGCCATTAAGGGCTGTGGGGTAATAAAACAGAAAATTTAAAAAGTTAAACCATATGATGAACAAAATCAGTCCACCACTGCTGGTGTAAGTGCCTTCCTTCCTGTATGATTTATGCTAAAGAGAGTATAAAAAAGCTGTTGTTTATATAGCTATTATAATATATATAACTACATTTATAGTCTTATTATATTGTGTGAATCACGTCAATTTTTCTTATCTGTCTGTTGGTTTATAAGTTGTTGACTTTTATAAATGTAGCACATGACTGTTTCCTTCTGATGGTTGAAAAAAAAACACCTCAGGGCCTGTACTGGACACAGGGTCCTGTCTTCTTTGAATTGTCTATCCACGATGGTAGTCAAAGCAGGGATGGTCACCGGAGACACATTTGAGAACCTTCTCTTGCTAGTTGGTTTTTGGCTATGAAGTCTGAAGAAGGGAACAAGGGGACCTTTCCCCATTGGCCTAGATTAGATACTTTGTTTGCAACCCAGGCATGGATTTCGCTGCGGCGCTTGCCGGAGGCCAAAGCTAGCAAGAAAGCAGTTTTGAGAGAAAGATGTTTGAGGTCTGTGTTTTTATAGGCTCAAAAGGGTGCTTTGTGAGCTCATTAAGAACAACAGAAAGGTTCCACTTTGGGAGATTCCTGGAACTTTTTGGACGATCCCTGTGAAAGCTAGGAAGTAACCTGTCAAGGTCAGAACTTTGAGAAATATGGAACCCTGCTTGGCCCAAGGTGTCAACAATGGCCGTCCTGTAACCATCAATGGTTGACAGACGCCTGTTTAGATCTTGGTACAGATACATGAAAAAGGGTGAGACTTGTTTCACAGAGGGAGTGGAGAAATCCACCAAATCTTCTCTGCACCATTTCTCAAATAGGGCCCACTTTGACTTGCCGATGGTCTTATTGATGACCTTTGAGTTGCAGCATTCTCTCTGCCACTTCCACAGAGAAGCCTTGTTCTTGGAGCTGTCCATTCCTACACACCAGGCATAGAGGTTGAGATGCTGAAGACTGCTGTGAAACAGTTGATCGTGGGACCATTTGAGAAGTGTTGTTGACACAGGTAACTGGAGTGGGATCTCTCTTGAGAGCTGCACTAGGTACCAAAACCAGGGCATCGCTGGTCAGCCTGGGGCTATTACAATAATAAGGCAGTTGCATTGCCTGATTTTTTTTTTGCATCACCTTGTGAAGGAGAGCCGTGGGAGGGTAAGCATAAGCAGTGAGACCCGACCAGTTAATGTTCAGAGCATCTATGTCCCAAGCATGGTCTGGGACTGGAGATATGTACAATGGAACGTTGTGGTTCAGACGATTGGCAAATAAATCTACATGAGGAGTGAACCACTTTTGACAGATCTGTTTGAACACCTGCGGATGCAGTGGCCATTTTGTTGATTGGACTTGGCTCAACCTGGACAGAAGGTCAGCCATCACATTCAGGCAACTTGGAGCTAGCTATCTGGTCATGATGGCACCAGGTCATGATTTTCCACAGGAGAACACACATCTCAGCCGAGTGGGTTCCTCCTTGTTTGTTTATGTAGGCTACTACTGTTGAGTTGTCTGTAGCAACCAACACTTTGTTTTTGGTTCTGGTCCTTGAACTTTTTCAGGGCCAGAGATACCGCCTTCAACTCTAGAACATATATATGCAGCCTTTTTCCCTGTCTGACCATAGACCCTTGTAGAGACTTGCTCTAAGTGAGGGCACCAAGCTCGTTTGCGGCGTCTGTAAAGATTTGGATACTGTGGTCTTGGGGTGAAGGTCTGCACCCTTCATCACATTTGCAGGATTTTGCCATCACTCTAGGTGAGCTGACTTGGTCTCTGACCAAGGAAGGAGGTTGTCCAATGACTTGGAATATCTCCAGTGCTCCTTGAGGTAAAACTGAAAGGGCCTCAGGTGAAGGCGTCCCTCCGGGATCATCTTTTACGTTGAGGCGAGCAACCCAATTAGTGATAGCAAACATCTTGCAGTCAAAACATGTTTTGACTTTAAGTGTATGATCAAATCCTGAAGATTGAGCTCTTTTGAGTGGGTTTACAATAGCTGAATCTAGGTGGTATTCATAGCCCACGAACGAAAACACCCGAGTATGTTTGAGTTCAGACTTCTCCTGATTGATTATCCACCCTAAGGACTGTGTCAGGTACTTCCTTGAGTTTTGGTGGATGGGGACGTGAAGATAGGCATCTGATAGGTCTATTGACGACACCCATTCCCCTGGAATCAGAGAGGCAGAGTTTCCAGTTTGAACCTTTCTACAAGTAGAAAGGTGTTGAGCCTGCTGAGGTCTATCACTGGCCTCCACCTTTGGTGAGGCTTGAGGACTAGAAACAGGCGACTGTAAAACCAGAGAGATTTTACATTTTCCACCCTTTCTATTGCGTTCTTTGACATATACCAGAGGCCAGAGCAAGATCCTTTAATGGACCTTGTATTCTGAATGAATCAGGAGAACTCTGGCTAGTTTTGGTTTTGAGATGAATGGTAAAATGTAACCATTAGTAATAATGTTTAACACGTTGTTTGAGCATTTGTTTGTTTGCCAGTCTCTTCTGAAAGAACGGAGGCGACCTCCTACTGGTGGACTGAGGCAGGCTTTTAAAGAGTCATGGGAGGAGGGGAGCCTCTGCTACTCGATTTCCCCCCTACCTGGGGAAAACAATGGTTACTACTTGGAATGAATTGACCCCCATAGGGCTGTTTTCTGTAGGAGCCTCTTTTGGTTGTGGTGGGGACCATGAAAGGGCTGATTGATAGGGCCTAAACCCTAAGTGTTTTAGGGGTGCCTTTTGAGGAGGAACTCTTGTCCCTCCTAAACTAATTGTGAACGGAACAAAGGAGAGGGACAGGATGGGGAGCTCCTAAGTTTTTAACATCTGGTATCTTCAGGGTGAGGTTGAAGGAAGGTCACTTCAGTCTCACATCTAATAAGCGCTGAATTCCCATAGTGTATAAGCCTCTCTGGAGAAGTGGGCTAAGATCTTACTTTGACAGGCTAAGGATCTCTGTTGGATAGGGATCCTCTTACTCAGGATATCTAGTCATAGGTATTTTCATAATCATTTTTTAAAGGCACCCTTTTGAATCTTAGTTTTGACCCATTTGGCAGTAGCCTTCATACTGTCTTTACAGTTCTCCATGACCAGGTTGCATTCAGAAATGACCTAGATAAAGACAGTCAAAAATTAAGTGTACAGAGATTTTACCTTGCCCGAAGTTCAAACTCTTTGACTACCGGTACGGGACCTAGCCCATAGTGACCCCGGAGGGACTAGGGGAGATACAGATTTTGTAATCTTGTAATTTGTCCTTAAACAAGGTTGTCCCAAATTGTACCCCCTAGGAGTGGAACCAGGGGGTTTTATAGATTTATTTTCAGGTAAATTAGCAGCCTGAAAGTAATGTTTAAATTTATTAAAAGCATCTTTAGTTGAGGACTGAGTGGGAGCATAGCTGAAGGGACCCCTTTGCCTAAGCTCCTGTTGGCCTGCTACATCATTCAGAGACTGTGGTGGAGGACCTAGGTATACTGTCCCTGGGGTAAGGGAGATTCAAAAACTGCCTAAGTTTCAATGTCCTTGGAATATTGATTGGGGCAAGTCAGGCAAATCTACTTCCTTATAAAATACAGAGTCTGGGTCTGATTTGATGGACCTTGTTCAGAAGAAGCCCTTTTGGGCTTGAGGACTTTTTGACTTGCACAGAAGCCTCAGATAAGTGACATTTTTAGTACAAGCCTTATGTTCTTTGAATCCAAGTGTGTGTTTGGACTAGGATTGTTTGGAGTTCTGATTTGAAACAATCATTGAAACATGCGAACTGCTGGAATTTTGGATCCGAACAATCATCGGATCATCCGAATGCTCGGATAGTTAGTACTTGGGTGCTTATGCAAGTCAAGCTGTTGGTTAGGACCAGGGGCCGATTTCACAAAGGGACTTAAGTCCAGATTTAGGCTTAAATCTAAGACTTTGGTCTTAAATTTTGTCAAAAAACTGCTAAGTCTGTGGTCTTAGACTTAGCGGATTTCACAAAGCAGCTAAGTCCATGAAATTGCTAAGTCAGTGGACTTAATGTCTGGGAGGTAGTGGGCTTAAATTTTGTAAAGAGGACTTAAATATGGCCGCCATAAACTTTTCTCCACTTCAAAATTTGAAATGGCTGTAAATAAATTATAATTATGCAGAACACCTCACTAAAGTAGTGTTTGGGAAGTTTATATGTGCTAACAAGGTTTTCAATTTCAAAACAGCACTTATCCTTAGATAAAATACATTAAAAGAAGAATATGTGGCATCAATATTATATTTTGAATAGATACAAAAGGTCACATGACACAGAAAACCACTGTGGTTATATGATAAGCCTGGACTTAGCTAAGTCACCTTTGTGAAATCCATTTTTCTAGCTAAGACCAAAGTCTTAGATTTAAGTCCAAGACTTAGCCACAAAAGGGACTTAGTTTAAGTCCTTTAGTGAAATCGGCCCCAGGCTTCAAAAATCTGAACATCCGAACTGCTCGGATGGTTACAACTCGGGTGATATGCAAGTCAAGTTGTTGGTTCGGACCAGATCTGATCCACCCTCGCTTGGAATTGGCTGACAGATTTAATCTATCAGAGATTAAAGAGTTTTCATAATAGAAGCCTGGAACCTCCCCATTATTGCTTCAACAGTTAAACAACCACTTTTTGTTGTTGAATTGAAGCAAAATTGTGGAGACAAGGCATTACATAAACAATTGTTTACGTTTGGAAACTGCCTTGCCGTTGTGCATTAATATTCGTCTATCTTACAAAGACCTTATACGTAAAATATTTTATATATTCATGTTTATATCAAATCTGTGTTAGATTTTAAAGAAAATGCACAGGAAAGTGAACAACTTTATTACTGTTGGGAGACCATAGGGAGACCTTAGTTTTGTAAGCACCTGCTGTCTAGACGAAGACGATTTCTTTGAACAAGGACTCATTTTAGTACTTTATTTTAAGTTTTAAACCCTTTAAACGGTCAAATAATGTAGCAGACAAGGGTAAAATATTTTATTTCGATAGGTAAAGGTCCTGTAATAAGCTACATACACGAGTTATAGTCTCTCAGCACTTGTTGTCTAGACAATGACTTCACCGAACGGGTTTCCCAAGGATTCTGTTCGGAATCAGTTTCCGTGCTTTATTTCATATTTAACCCTTAAAGGCTTACTATCCTCCAAAATTTACTATATCTTTTTTTCTTGTAATCATCTTGTCTAATGTATTTATAAACATTGCCCACAGTTAGAAATCTCAAAACAAACCACACACTTTATATAAAATGACTTTTATTACAAGCCTGGCAAGGTAACAGTACACACTCCTCTCTTCGGCAATTTTATCAGTGAGCCGGTGCTCTTGACGTCAGCAATGCCCAACTAGAGAATCTGGCCTTAGCCTCTCACAATATAAATGTCTGTGTTTAGTACAGTGTACAGGTCTTACTTTCAGGATAATTGAATATAAAAGTATTTTTTATCATAATGAATGTATAAGATATATGTCAGAAGGAAGAAAATGAAAAAAACCAAGCCATTTTAAAATATTTAAACACCAGCATAACTGTATATAGAGTACTGAAAGATTACAAGTAGAAAGATACAAGCAGGGCTAAAACTTCACAGATGGTGATATAACAAAGTTGTATTAATTAACATGATTGAACAAGTATTTAGTGAAGATAAAAATTAGATGATTTACTAACTTCAAAATTACCAAATGCAGAAAAAGAGAAAAATTTAGATGTGTGTACAGGGAGAAAATTTTAGCAAGTATATAAATTTGTAATGTTTTACAAGTGTTGTGTGCAATGGGAAGAGCATTGTAAAAAAACATTTTTGCAGAGAATTTGATTATATTTTTGTTATTTGCATTGAAATAATAAAACATATGAATAATCAACCCAATGACTCTTGAAATAAATATGTGAAAAGGATTTGCATATGATAAGAAGTTATTTTGTCCAGTTTTTGCCCCTTTTAAAAATTACAAAGTAGATTCAGACATCTGAATTTTCTTCAGTACTTCTTTAGATAAAAATAAGTTTGTGGAAGAATGAAACACATCTGTATTGAATTAGTGATGTTCATACGAAAATTGCTAGGTTTTCAGAAATAATCAATTCAATACTATAAATTTTAACTGTTTTCCAATCATGTCCTTATGGGGTGGAGCCTAGTATTTATTACTAAATAAATTATTACTAAATATTGTCTTATATTTGTATCATCACCTGTGTGTGTGAAGTTTACAACTTTACTGAATCAGGATAGATACTGGGCAGTCATTTTTAAACTTTTATTTTAAACAAAAAAATAATTTAAGGTAAAACGTCTTATTTCACATTTTAGTAAAAAAAAAAATCACTCAGGTGGAAAATATTTTGGGTAGATACTGACCCTACGAACAAAATTGGGCAAATTTCATTTGGATGAAAATGATTATTTGTGCCATTACTGCAATGTTCTTACTTAAATTCATATATACCATTAACAACAACTTATATATAACTTTATAAATGAGATATACTACACCCCATTTTAATTTAGAACTACCCATGCTATTGGTTCCACCTATGAAATACACAAAGCAGTAAAAATTACAAGATGCCTCATTATCCTTATCATGCTTATAACCTGACCAAAATGCTAAAATATTTTCAATATTCAAAATCAAACCATGACATAGAGGAACAAAATTGAAAATTTTAATTACTTAAATGTAGCTTTTATAAGCTACAAGCTTACCATGTGGGACTGATTGCTGTTCTCGGATGGCCGCAGGCCGGCCAACGTCTAAGAAAAATAGACATTTATTGTTGGCTGTAGCCTCAGGTTGTCGTCTCGCGGTACACTCTGAGATTCGTCTCCTTTTCTCATTGCAATTTTAAACACTACCCCCTCAGCTGTAATACAGTCCCACATGGTAAGCTTGTAGCTTATAAAAGCTACATTTAAGTAATTAAAATTTTCAATTTTATTGCGCTACAATAGCTTATCATGTGGGACTGATTGCTGAATCCAACCGCTCAGTGGAGGGATTACAGCTGAGACTGGAAGACATGTCAATTTTTCTTAGATTTTGAAGGTTAGATTAGAATGAAAGTTTAGAAATACCAGTCTGAGACCCGTTTACAGTGCCCCAGTCCCGAATACCGGACCTGTAAAAAAGCCAAAAACCTGAATTGAATGAATGATGGTGCTAAAAACTGTCTGGATGTTTTGATGAAGGAGAGAAGTGCAGCCCATGCTCACTTATGCAGAGTGAAGCCCCTAGGGCTAATCCATGAGGGAGAACAAGCCCTAGGCCCGGAATTCTCATAATTGCCACCCTAAAATGAGATTAATGACAACCTTAAAAGTCCTTAATACATAATACAATAGGTATATAGAAAAGTAAAAGACCTTACCCAAACATCCTGAAGAGGTAAACATACACCTAGACCCTGGGATTAGACTCCTGAAGACTTCGTTGTAGCGGATGTGCCCCCCCTTTCTTTTGTTTCCGAGGATAACTGGTCTGAGGGAAGGGTCCAGGACTTGTTGTGCCACTACTACTGGTCCCAGATACATATTGTTGTCATTGTCTGACCAAGTAAGGTCTTTTAGGTAAAAATGTATAAATGTGTTGTGAGTTTTCCAGTGACACGCTTGCATGATTTGGTTCACCTATACCCCACCATAAAAGGCCTTAGAGGCCGCAAAGGCCCTAATGTCATGCGCTTTGACTTGGACCAAGTCCAAGGCTTGTTCATCTGCTTGTTTGTAATAAGGTAAGATAGTTCGTTTTAGCCAAGAAGAGAGAGTAGCGGGTCTGATGTCTGAGGTGTGTCCCTTCTTGAAGGAAATGAAAAATAGGGATCGAGACCCTCTCAGGTCTTTGGTTTGATCCAAGAAATACCTCAGGGGCCGTACTGGACACAAGGTCCTGTCTTCTTGAATTGTCTATCTACAATGGTAGTCAAAGCAGGGATAGTCACTGGAGACACACTTGAGAGTCTTCTCTTGCTAGTTGGTTTTTGGCTATGAAATCAGAAGGGAACAAGGGGACCTTTTCCCATTGGCCTAGATTAGATACTTTGTTTGCAACCCAGGCATGGATTTCGCTGTGGCGCTTGCCGGAGGCCAAAGCTAGCAAGAAAGCAGTTTTGAGAGAAAGGTGTTTGAGGTCTGTGTCTTTCATAGGCTCGAAAGATGCTTTTGTGAGTTCATTGAGAACAACAGAAAGGTTCCACTTAGGAAGATTCCTTGAACTTTTTGGACGATCCCTGTGAAAACTGGAGAGTAACCTATTAAGGTCTGAACTTTGAGAGATATGGAGCCCCGTTGGGCCCAGGGTGTCAACAATGACTGTCCTATAACCATCAAGGGTCGAAGGGCGCCTGTTTAGATCTTGGTACAGGTACATAAAGAAGTCTGAGACTTGTTTTAACGAGGGAGTGGAGAAATCCACCAAATTTTCTCTGCACCATCTCTCAATTAGGGCCCACTTTGATTTGTAGATGGTTTGTGTTGACGATGTCTGAGGGGCAGCAATTCTCTCTGCCACCTCCATAGAGAAGCCTTGTTCTTGGAGCTGTCCACTCCTAGACACCAGGTGTGGAGGTCGAGCTGCTGTGGATCGTTGTGAAACACATAATTGTGGGACTGTTTGAGAAGAGTTCTTGACACTGGAAGTTGAAGTGGGATCTCTGTTGAGAGCTGCACTAGGCCCAAAACCAAGGGCATCCCTGGCCAGCCTGGGGCTATTACGATGATCAGGCAATTGGATTGCCTGACTTTTTGGATCACCCTGTGAAGGAGAGCCGTGGGAGGGTAAGCATAAGTAGTGAGACCCGACCAGTTTATGTTCAGAGCATCTATGTCCCAAGCATTTTAGTCTGGGACTGGAGACACGTACAGTGCAACTTTGTGGTTCAGGCAAGTGGCAAATAAATCTACATGAGGAGTGAACCACTTGAGACAGATCTGTTTGAACACCTGCGGATACAGTGACCATTCTGTTGACTGAACTTGGTTCGACCTGGACAGAAGGTCGGCCATCACATTCAGACACCCTGGAATGTGTCTGGCCTTTAGTGTTATCTGGTAATGATGGCACCAGGTCATGATCTTCCAGGAGAGCGCACATCTCCGCCGAGAGGGCTCCACCTTGTTTATGTAGGCTACCACTGTTGAGTTGTCTGTGGCAACTAACACTGTTTGGTTTGACACTGGTCCTTGAACCTTTGAAGGGCCAGAGAAACCGCCTTCAGCTCTAGAAACATTTATGTGTAGCCTTATTTCCCTGTCTGACTACAGACCTTTTGTAGAGGTTTGCTCTAAGTGAGCGCCCCAGCCCTCGTTTGAGGTGTCTGTAAGGAGTTGGATGCTGTGGTCTTTGGCATGAAGGTCTGCACCTCTCATCACGTTTGTGGGATTTTGCCACCAGTCTAGGTGTGCAGAAAAAGGAAGGAGGCTGTCCAGTGACTGCGGATATCTCCAGTGCTCCTTGAGATGAAACTGAAAGGGCCTTATGTGAAGGCGTCCCTCCGGGATCATTTTCTCCATTGAGGCAAGTAACCCAATTAGCGACATCAAACATCTTGCAGTCAAAACATGTTTTGACTTGAGTTGTAGGATCAAATCCTGACGTTTGAGCCATCTCTCTTGAGTGGGTTTTACCAGGGCTGAATCTAGATGGTATTTGTAGCCCACAAACAAAAACACCTGAGTTAGCTTTAGTTCAGATTTAAAAAAAAATTTATTATCCACCCCAAGGAATGGGTTAGGTCTACCACTTCCTGAGTGTTCACTTGGGATTCCTCCTGAGACTGGGGACCTGATTAGCCAGTCGTCCAGGTATTGGTTAAGTCTGAATCCCTTCAAGAGGGCCATTAGATTCACTTCCTTTACAATCATTGAAATACCTGGGGGCTGTGGTTAGTCCAAAAGGGAGGGAGGTGAACTGGAACACCTGTGACCTGTGGCAAAACCTTAGGTATTTCCTTGCGTTTGGGTGGATGGGGATGTGAAGGTAAGCATCCGATAGGTCTATCGATGATACCCATTCCCCTGGAATCAGGGAGTCATTGGGGGGGGAAGGGTTTCCATGCCCTCGTTCCCTGGAGTGGGGTCGAAAACGACCTCTGGAGCCTCTGCTATTCGTTTTCCCCCTACCTGGGGAAAACGATGGATACTGCTTGGAATGGAATGACCCCCATTGGGGTGTTTCGTGTAGGAGCCTCTAGATTGTGGGGAGCATGAAAGGGCTGATTGATAGGGCCTAAACCCTAAGTGCAATTACGGATGCCTTGAGGAGGAACTCCTGTCACTCCTAAACTAGTTGTGGAACTGGGGAACTTTAAGTTCTTAAGATCTGGTATCTCCCCTGAATTCCCCATACTCCTTCTGACCACTAATATGCACCATGAAATTGAGTTTAACCTGTCTGGTAGTAGCCTTGCTACTGTCTTAACAGATATCCATGACCGGATGCATTCAGAAAACCTAGTGAAGAGCAGCCTGAAGTTCAACTTTTGATGGCCAGAAGGGGGGTGGGGGGTACCCAAGAGGCCCCTAGGGAGATACAGATTTGAAAACTTGTAATTTGTCTTCAGGACAAAAGACAATGTTGTCCCAATAGTACTACTTAACAAGAGGAGAGTGCCCGTGAACGGGCACTGTGTCAGCTGACTGAGTGTTTTTGATTTGTGAAGGTGATTAGAGGACAGAATAATTATCAGGAAAAGGGCTGTACAGAAATACAGTAAATGGTAACTGAACAGCAAGTTCGAAAGAAATTCCGAAGCTGACAGAAGAAAAGGATAAAAAAGTTGTGCCCTGTAAATGGTATTATGAAGGAAAATAACAAGGTAATTGTGTAAGTGTTAAAAAATAGGTTAAAACATATTTAAAGAAATACTACAAATGCAATATACTCGTTTGACCTTGAAGAAGGGGTCCAAGGTCAAATCTAACCACACAAATACATTCCCAGCCCATGATTTCCTATGGTTTACCATTCCAAACCTCTAGGACCAATTATAAATGAGTTATAAGCACTTTCGCTATCCTCATTTGACCTTGAAGGAGGGTTCCAAGGTCAAATCGGACCATATCAACAGATTCACAGCCCATGATTTCCTGTCTGTTTACCATCCCAAACCTCTGGGACCAATAATAAGCGAGTTATAAGCACTTTTAAGTTTGGCTATCAGTGTTTGACCTTGAAGGAGCGGTCATTGAAGGTCAAATCTGACCACACCAAAAGATTCCCACCCCATGATTTCCTACAGGTTGGTTTATCATCCCAAACCTCTAGGATCAATAATAAGGGAGATATAAGCACTTTTCATGACTGACAAAAAACACCTGTGGCGGCCATCTTGTTTCTCAAAATGAGGCCAAAAATATTCCCAGACAACATTTTATGGTTATTAATATATACTGCAAACTTAAGAAAGCTAGCTATAATATTTTTTTTCATCAGAGCAGTAATGGTGAAATCTCTCTCTACACACTGCGGCTATCCAGTGGATACAATGATTTACTCAACAGTGAGAACCTGAAAGTAGCTATTGCTCAGCTATGCCATGACATAGAGGTCTGCAATTTCACTATGTTATAGCTGACCAAAAATTCTGTAAATACCATATTTAACAAATTACTCTAAATGTAATAGTTTTGAAGTTACAACTGATTTACTCAACAGTGAGAACCTCAAAGGAACTATTACTCAGCTATGCAATGAGCTACATGTCTGAAATTTTACTACGTTATAGCTAACCCAAAAGTAGGTGAACAACATATTTAAGCAAACTACTGTAAATGCAATAGTTTTCAAGCTACAACTGATTTACTCAATAGTGAGAACCTGAAAATAGCTATTGCTCCGCTATGCCATGAGCTATAGGTCTGTAATTTCACTATGTTATAGCTGACCCAAAAGTAGGTGAACAATATATTTTAACAAAATACTCCAAATGCAATATTTTTCAAGTTATAGCTGATTTACTCAACAGTCAGTACCTGAGAATAGCTATTGCTCAGTTGTGCCATGAGCTATAGGTCTATAATTTCACTATGTTATAGCTGACTCAAAAGTAGCTGAATAACATATTTGCACAAATTTCTGTAAATGCAATAGTTTTCCAATTATAACTGATTTACTCAACAGTGAGAACTTCAAAGTAGCTATTACTCAGCTATGAAATGAGCCACAGGTCTGAAACTTCACTATGTTAAAGCTGACCCCAAAATAGGTGAATAACATATTGAAACAAAATACTCTAATTGCAATAGTTTTCAAGTTATAAGTGATTTACTCAACAGTGATAACCTAAAAGTAGCTATTACTCAGCTATGCCATGAGCTACAGGTCTGAAATTTTACTATGTTATAGCTGGCCCAAAAGTAGCTGAATAACATATTTATACGAAATTCTCTAAATGCAATAGTTTTCAAATTATAAGCGATTTACTCAACAGTGATAACCTAAAAGTAGCTATTACTCAGCTATGCCATGAGCTACAGGTCTGAAATTTCACTATGTTATAGCTGGCCCAAAAGTAGCTGAATAACATATCTATACGAAATTCTCTAAATGCAATAGTTTTTAAGTTACAAGTGATTTTACTCATAATGGAAGTTACTGAAAAGCCCAAAAGTAGCTATTACTCACTTAGCTATTGAGACAGACACCCAACTTACTCACCATATTGTAGCTATGAAAAAAGTAGCTGAACAACATATTTTCACAAAATGCTGTAAATGCAACACTTTTGAAGTTATAAGTGATTTAGTGCATGATTTCATGAATTTTAATGCATTAAAAATTATTAAAAAAATTTATTAAAAAAAAAGTAAGACAGATCCAGGTCTCATACTCACACAAGAGAATCTACCTCTGGCCTAGTACATATATGCAAGATATGAGAGAAATCCCTGCAATAGTCACTGAGAAAATTGTGATAAAAAGTTGAAATTTTCACACTTTTGGTGGGGGTACCCCCCTTGTAATGTCTCTAGCAAACAGACGAACAGACAGATTTGCATGCCTTGAACAATTTTTCATCCTCGATAGATAAGGTATCTTTTAAAAAAAACAGCATGTCTCTAGGCCTTGTAGTTTTAGAGAAGAAGTTGTTCACGCGGACGCGGACGCCCACGCTGCAGAGTGATGACATAATGTCAGCTGACTGACAAGTCAGCTGACATAAAAAGGGACCTGGGGGTTTAATAGTAGCCACTGAATCCTCTAAATTAAACTAGCATATTTAGTTGAGGAAAAGTTGAAGGGCCTTTGGGCCTAAACTCTTGTTGGTCTGCTACATTATTCAAAGTTCAGGCTGGAAGAGGACCTAGGCATTCTGTCCCTGGGGACAGGGTGGTTAAAAAAAACGCCTAATCTTAAAGTCCTCGGTATGTCCTGAGGGAAGTCAGACCAGACTACTTCCCTAAAAATATACAGGGACTGGTTTGAAAATCTGTTCAGAAGAAGCCCTTTGGCTTTGAGGAATTTTTGACTTGCAAGATAACATGGATTCCTCAAAAGTGTCCGAACTTAATATCATTCAAGAGTCTTCAGATGCAGAAGCAAAAGACTTGGACAGGCCCATGTACTAGGCACCCAAGGTTAGGGACCCGAGACCTCTGGTTAGGGACCCGAGCATTGAGACCATAGGATAGGGTCCGAGACCTCTGGTTATGGCCGAGGCCTTGGGTTAGTGGGCCGAGACCTCAGTTTAGGGGCCCGAGGCCTTGGGTTAGGGGCCTGAGACCTCTGGTTAGGGGCCCCGAGGCCTCAGGAGGTCTGATAAAGGAAGCAAATTGGTTAATTGTTAATACAAGGCTTCAGATCCGAGCTGGATCTAGATCTAGTCCCACAAGGACTACCAAATCATAATAGAAGCCTGAAAAACCCCCATGAGTTTGAAGTTGGATACATAATTTCCATGTAAGCTTTCCAGATAATTTCAATTCTTTGAACGAGCTACACAACTGGAGATATTTTAATCAAGAGTGACACGTGGTCATCTCCCCCACCTGCCTCACTGCAAGTAGGTCTAGTTGTGAGGTAAGGAAAGCATTAGAAACACGGAATATTTATTAAATAACACAGAATCTTAAATGCAAAAATATATGTATATTTTGTAAAAAGGAATGACTTAAAATATTGCCAAACCAAGGTTTCCCTAGTTTGCAAGCACCTGTTGTCTAAACGATTGAGCAAGAACTCGATTTTCTGCTTTATTTTTAAGTATAAACTCATTAAATGGTCAAAGAAGTAGGAAATAAGGGATAAAATATTTATTTTATTTATTAGGTAAAGGTACTGTATAAAAAAAACTACATACACGCGTCTCTCAGCACATGCTGTCTAGACGTGACATCACCACAGGGGTTTCCCCAAGGATTCCCCAAGTTAGTTTTATGCTTTATTTCATATTTTAACCCTTAAAATGGACAAATACTGTAGCAGAATGGGGATAAACCCTTACAAAATTTATTTGATTTGATTTCAACAGGCATGTATTCCTGTATATAAACTACATGAATGAGTCATGCATTAGTTTGGGCAATTGCCGTCTAGACAAAAACAGAAGTTGTTTCCGACTCTATTTTAACAGGACTCGTTTTGTGCTTAATTTATATATTTTCAACCCTTAAAATGGTCAAAATATTAAAGCAGATTAATTTTATATTTTATTTTATTTCGACAGGTCAATGCTTTGTGAGGAATATAAGCTACAGCATGAGTCGACCATTCTTTACAACATGAACCCGGAAGTGGATTTAAAGTTGTAAAATATGATAAAAATACTCATCTGTTCTGTGAATTGTCGGGAATAAAGATTCTATGATATAAAATAAAGAAACTGGTGTAGTTTCAGTATCCAACAACAAGAATATCCTTGTAAAATTAAAATCTTTTCCTTTCCAATAAAAAGCATGTTATATCAATGCGGCCAACGAGAAAAGGAGTCGAATCTCAGAGACGACAACCTGTGGCTACGGCCAACTATAAATGTCTATTTTTCTTAGACGTTGGCCGGCCTGCGGCCATCCGAGGACAGCAATCAGTCCCACATGGTAAGCTATTGTAGCGCAATAAAATTGCAAATTTAATAAGTAAATTAAATTTTTATAAGTAAATACCCTATCCAATGGACAATTGCTTTACCAGTCGGCGCGACCGGTCCCGCAAAACGCCAGAAAAAGACGTCCTGTATATTCTACCGGCAGGACTGGTCACAGAGTGTGCATTCGCTAGGTGGCACCTCGTACTTCCTTCCTGTCTAGACAGCGTGATGTCATAGCATCTTTTTCGTTGTCTAAACATATTAAGACCCCTAGTAAGCTGATAGCAGGGCCGGATGGGTGAGCCTTGCCTGTCCATTGGATAGGGTATTAATTTATAAAAATTTAATTTACTTATTAAATTTGCAATTTTATTGCGTTAATACATCCTATCCAATGGACAATTGCTGAATAACTACCGCTTGGAAGGTGGGTAAGCTGCTAGGGACATAAGTGAACTCATAACAGAACAAAACTGAGAAGGCCCATTCTGACCTAGGGTCAGATGACCCCAAGGTCGAGGTAGGCTAAGACTAACCGGTTATCCGGAAGTCCAAGGTTCCCCCCCCCTTTTTCAGACCTGCTTTGAGAAAAGGAAGAGAGGGTTGAGTTCAGTCCCATAAGAATTTGCAAATTTTAATTAGTAAATTAAATTTTTATTAGTTAATACCTTACCTAACAGACGATAGCTATTGTCTGGCGCCAGCCGGTCCCGCCAAACGCCAGAAAAAGACGTCCTGAGTTTCACCTCCGGCCGGACCGGTACACTCCAATCCACTCGCCAGGTGGCCTAGTTCCTGCTTTATTCGCCAGAGGGACGTGACGTCATAGCATCTTTTTCGTCCCAAATTAGGTTATTGAAGCTGAAAAGCGGGGAAGGCCGGGTGGGAATCTCCCGTCTGTTAGGTAAGGTATTAACTAATAAAAATTGAATTTACTAATTAAAATTTGCAATTTCATTGCGTTAATACATCTTACACCTAACAGACGATAGCTAGAATAACTACCCAGTGGAAGGAGGGCAGCTTCCTCAGGACTAGAAGGAACTCTATAAATAGGCACGTAACCTCTGGCCCGGCTGATAAGGAAGCTCAAAAACTGCTCCTTAAGTTACCAAGCAGTGCCACTCCCCCCCCCCCCCTTTTTTCTGCTCTGAGAGGAGGAAGAGAGAAGAGTTCAGTCCTAGAGATTCCATTTAGCCTGTAAGAGTTGAATAAGGTCTCATACTCATTGCCTCGGGCAACCTAGTAAAAAACCTTAACTATTATGTACACTATTTACAAAATAGGAGCCTAGAGGGTTCATTGGTGGATCTGCTGTGCAGCCACCACTGGACCTAAATGAAAAAGCTCCGAATCTGCCCACGCCACATCTTTAAGGTAGAATTGAGTAAAGGTGTTGTGGGACTTCCAGTGGCATGCAGCTAAGATCTG
Organism: Sabellastarte sp. h YS-2021; assembly: GCA_964017235.1. Taxonomy (NCBI): domain Eukaryota; kingdom Metazoa; phylum Annelida; class Polychaeta; order Sabellida; family Sabellidae; genus Sabellastarte; species Sabellastarte sp. h YS-2021. The sequence goes on along the minus strand of OZ024929.1, from coordinate 63,036,628 downwards.
GTCTAGCGAGATGCCACCTTGAAAGGCTTTTGAAGCCGCAAAGGCTCTAACGTCATGCGCCTTCACCTGGTGAAGGGTTAGAGACTCCTGATCTGATAGATCGTAGCAAAGGATAACCGTCTGTTTGATCCAAGACGAGATCGTAGCAGGAGAAATATCCTTTGTGAAACCCTTTTTGAAGGAGACAAAAACCAGCTCTTTTCCTTGTCTGAGATCTTGAGTTTTGTCCAGAAGCGCAAAGCTCTAACTGGGCAGTGACCTGTCCTCCTTCAAGGATTTGTCCAGAGTAGGAGCCAGGGCTGGTATAACCACTGGAGCCACGCACTCTGGTCCCTCTTTTGCTAAGTGATTCTTAGCTAAAAAACTTGGTGAAGGGTAAAGGGACACCTTTGACCAGTCAGCTTGGTGTCTAATATTTTTGCGTGTATTTCACTCCTACGCTTTCCAGAACCCAGAGCGAGGAGGAACACCGTTTTAAAGGTCAGATGTTTTAATGAGGCCTTTCTGAGAGGCTCAAATGGAGCTTTGGTGAGCTGATGCAAAACCAAAGAGAGATTCCACGAAGGAATTCCTCGCCTACCCTTTGGTCTATCTCTGTGAAAACTGTCCAAAAGGTGAGTTAAGTTTTCATCTTTGCTCACATTCAAGGAAGAATTGCCCAATTTGTCTGCAATGGCTGATCTGTAACCATCAATGGTACTGGGTTGGAGATTCTTCTCCTGGAATAGATGTAGGAGAAAATCTGCTATCTGTTTGATAGATGGAGACCTGAAGTCCACCTGACTTGATTCACACCATCTGACAAAAACGGACCACTTTGCCTCATAGACTGTTCTGGTTGAACTTCTTTGAGGAGCCTCAATTCGTGACGCCACTGGGCTAGAGAACCCTTGCTCCTTGATAGCCTCGGCTCTAGGAGCCAGGCGTGTAGGTTTAGATTGGTCAGATTCCTGTGACGCGCCTTGTTGAATGGCTGTGTCACTAGGTCGGGATGACTGGGTAGGCAAAGAGGGATCTGAGACGACAGTTCCACCAGGTCCCAGAACCATGGCATGTTGGGCCAACCCGGAGCTATGAGTATCACTCTCTTGTAAAGATAGTCCGACAGTTTGCTGACCACCTTGCCCAGTAACGATACTGGGGGAAAGACGTACATGTCCAGGTTTTCCCAAGAGACTGTTAGGGCGTCCACTGCCCATGCACTGGGGTCCGGCACTGGAGACACATACTGGGCTAGTTTGTAATTGTACTTTGTTGCAAACATGTCCACCTGGGGACGGTGCCAGGTCTGAGCCAGGAGGTCGAAGACCTCTTGGTGAAGTGACCATTCTGTCTGAATGACTTGGCCTTGATGAGACAATTTGTCTGCAATCACATTCAGACGACCAGGGATGTGTCTGGCCCTTAGGACTACCTGTCTCAGATTGCACCAACACAGGAGTCGCCATAGAAGGGCACAAAGTGAGCCTGACCTCATACCTCCTTCCTTGTTGATGTATGCCACAACTGTGGTGTTGTCTGTGGCAACTAGAACTACTTTGTCCTGGACCAAGGGCTGGAATCTTTTCAAGGCTAGTAGGACAGCTTTTAGTTCCAGGAAATTTATGTGAAGATGACTTTCTGGAACTGACCAAGTGCCTCTTGCTGTGAAGTCTCCTAAGTGAGCACCCCAGCCTTCTTTTGAGGCGTCTGTAAAGATTTGAACGGCATGACTCAAAGGATGTAAAGGTTGTCCTGTCAAGACATTTGTCTCCTTGGTCCACCATAGGAGGTGTGGGTGAAGTGACCTTGGAACAGGAATCTCCTTTTCCAGGGATTCCGGAACTCTCCAATGTCGTTTTAGGTGCCACTGGATGGGTCTCATGTGGAGTCTCCCCAGGGGAACCTGTTTTTCCGTCGCTGTAAGCAAACCTATCAGGGACATAAGTTTCCTGACTCGGCAACTTGGCTTGGATAGGATGGATTCCAACTTTTGGAGGATCGACTCTCACCGGTTCTGAGTCGGTAAGACCAGTCCTTGGGAGAGATCGTACTTGTAACCCATGAACTCGAAAGTCTGTTTTGGTTCTAGTTCTGACTTTTGTAGGTTGACTATCCAACCCAACTCCTGACAAAGGGCGAGGAGGGATTGAGTGCCCTGGTGGCAGGATTCTTTGGTAGGGGCTCGAATCAACCAGTCGTCTAGGTACTGGTGGATCCTTATACCCCGGGATTGAGCCATTAACTTGACCTCTTTGACCACACAAGTGAATTCCATCGGAGCTGTGGAGAGGCCAAAGGGAAGAGCCCGGAACTGATAGGACTGATTTTGGAAATGGAACCTGAGATATTTCCGGGACTTCACATGTACTGGAATGTGGAAATAGGCGTCGCTGAAATCCAGCGATGTAACCCATTCCCCCTGTTGCAATGAAATCCGAATTGTTTCTGGGGTTTCCATTTTGAATGTTTTTACGCTCAAAAATTTGTTTAGAGCACTGAGGTCCAAGATTGGCCGCCATTTCTGGTTTGGTTTTGGAACTATGAACAGTCGGTTGAAGAAGGCTAGAGATGTTCGAACCCTCACCATCTCTACTGCCTCCTTTTGCAGTAAGGCCTGCAAAGCCTCTTTCAGGTAGAGGTTCCTGAGGGGGTTTGCATAACCACTGACTATCAAAGGATCTCTTACCAGAGGAGGTCTGAGCTTGAATGGGAGAATGTAGCCGTCTTTCAAAATGGACACTACTCTCGGATTTGCACCCAAGAAGGACCACTTCTGCCAAAATTTTTGGAGACGTCCCCCTATCTGATGAGCATTGACAACATTGTGGGCATTTGGAACAATGGGGGCAAAAACGCAATGATCTACAGAAAAAGCATCTTTGACAAATTTTATTTCTTGTTTCACTTTTAATGAGGGACTTCCGTCTTTCTTTTGTGACTGCCCTCTCACACTTAAGACAAAAGGTACAGGACTGACAACAGGACATAATACAGGTTGTTGAACAGATACAGAAAAGTTTTGTCTTTCCACATTTGCAACACTCTTGCTTGGTCGGGCCACTGGCTGAGAACACAATAATTGTCATTTATACTGCCCTTGATCCTTAGGAGGGCGGGTGCCGCGTCCGGGCTGACCTCCTCTGCCTCTGCCTCTGCGGCGACCACCGAAGGACTTCCAAGCTGGCATATCTTTACCGGTGGGATTTCCGGTGTGAGATGAATCCTGACCTGGTTTCCAGCTAGTGGAGTAAGGTTGATATCTAGCTTGTTGTCGTGTTTGATTTCCGGCGAACCCACCACGGCCCGGACCGGGCTGGTGAGTACGCTTAACAGTCTCGAACTGAGCAATCTCATTTTCTGCTTTCCGGATCACAGCATCCGGGAAAAGAGCATGGGTGTTCAAAGGGCAATTCCGCAGAGCGGAAAATGTGTCCGGTTTAATACCTAATTTCAAATGATCCAGATAAGAATCTCGACGGACCAAGGTGAGCTTGGCCATCTGTACAAAGGTAAAGTCTGAAAGATGCTGGAGGGATTTTCCGACTGCAAAACTAACATTTTGGTTGAATGACATAAGATAGTGAAGTTCATCCAATGCTGCCTGAGCTTTGGGAGATGATTTGCCCTTTCCAAGTTCATTCTGTAAAATCTTCAACTGATCCTGGACACTGTCCTGTATTTTAGTTATACAACGGTTGAACCCTGCCGACTGGTTGCATATATGACTAGTCTCCTTTGCAGCCTTTTCCCACTTTCTGAGCGTGTCCTGAGCAATGGGCCGGGAAGAAAGTTGAGACGTAGTAGCAGAGGGTTTTGCAATGCGTGCAAAGGCACTATTAAGTTTCGCCGCATCATTCGGCCATGTTGTAACATACTTTCCAGGTATGGAAATGTCTTTGGGTTCTGCTAAATGTATGCCGTACCACCTAGTCTGTGATTTAGGGGGATAGTGGTCCATGTGCAAACCTCCGGGTTCTGCAGATTTGGAAGGGTAGCCTTCAATGAGTACTAGATTCAAATTCTCCAGTTTCTTACATAACCAATCCTCCGGGGGGAGGTTGACGGACACCTTTCCTACTGGCTGTGATCTATGTCCTATCCACGGATTATCAGCCCTGGAAGAAGGGGAGTACTCTAAATCCGGGATATGTGACCATCCCATAAAGGCATGTACGCCCCTCACTGTCTCCCTATAGTTTTGATCCTCGCTCATAGCGCGGTCACTCTCATTATTGTCTTGATCTGGCTGATCCTCCAGTTCCGACAATTCCCCCTCTTCAAATGGAGTTGGTGGAGATACGTTCCGGGCTGACACCGGAAGAGGTTCAACACTTTGATCATAAGACACCGGGCCGGAAGAAGCAGGTCCAGCAAAAACCGGCTCCGGGTCAGGGTCCCGGTACAAATGTTCTAGAGGAGATATCATATCCACATTAGAAGAAGAAGTCTCAGTTCTATCCGGACCAGAAGCCGGGGCGGCTTGGCCGGAAGGAACTGAAGTCAAGAGGAAAGGGGTCTGAGAGATAGATCCGGCAGGTGCTTTGTGAGTTACTGGTGCCTTGACCGGGGAAAAAGATGGCTGTGAAGCTGGACGGTGTCCAAGTGTTAAGAGAGCTTCGAGGCGAGCCATGCAAACTGACCACTTTTCAACCAATTCTTGGAGGTCCTTACGGAAGGATGGCTGTGGTAAGGAAAGGTCAGAAGAAGGTTCATGAGTAGAAACGGAAGGCTCCATGTCCTGAGGTTCTACTTGGGCTACAACAGTAACAGAAGCTGGATCAATTAAAGTTTCTTTACTCTTAGCCTTTTCCTTTCGCAGTTTATAGGTTGGTGTAGCCAACTGAATCACCTGCTCCGGAGTTAACAAATCGCAGTATTCACAGGGTAACTTAGACACACAAGGATCCTCACCCATACCTTTGTCCCTGCAACAGGCACAACCAGAGTGGGTGTCAAAAGAGGCCATTATATGGCCGCACGCCCCTTTCCTTTGTCCTGGAGATGCCATGATGAAGTAAAATTCAAATGACAAACGTTGAAGCACACACAAAAAGAATTGTTTGAAATATCCACAAAATACAAAGTTTCCAGTAAAAACACAAGTTTCAAACACGCGCCAAACGAAAAAGATGCTATGACGTCACGTCCCTCTGGCGAATAAAGCAGGAACTAGGCCACCTGGCGAGTGGATTGGAGTGTACCGGTCCGGCCGGAGGTGAAACTCAGGACGTCTTTTTCTGGCGTTTGGCGGGACTGGCTGGCGCCGGACAATAGCTATCGTCTGTTAGGTAAGATGTATTAACGCAATGAAAAAACTTCCCAAAGGAAGCAAGTCAGAGTTTTTTTTGTTTTTTTTTTGATATTATATACAATTGTACAAGCTATGTACATATATACATATTTACATATGTCCTCATATTTGGGCTTGGTGGTGGACCTGTTAGGCAGCCACCACTGGCCCTAAATGAAAAAGCTCTGTGTCAGCCCAAGCCACATCCTTCAGATAGAACTGTGTGAAGCTATTATAGGATTTCCAGTGGTAGGCTGACAGAATCTGCTCTAAGGAGACCCCCGATTGGAAGGCCTTAGAAGCAGCAAAGGCCCTGACATCATGGGCTTTGACCTGACTCCTGGTCAGAGAGCTCATAACAAAGGATCACAGCCTGCTTGATCCATGAGGAGATGGTGGCAGGTGAGATGTCCTCAAAACCAAAGACAAAGATCAACTCCTTGTTCTGCCTAAGATCTGAGGTCCTGTCCAAGTAATAGCGAAGGGCTCTGACCGGACACAAGGACCTGTCACCCTTGAGTGACTTGTCCAGAGTGGGGGCCAGGGCTGGAATAACCACTGGAGCCACACTATCTGGGCCCTCCTTAGCCAGCTGATTCTTGGATAAAAAGCTGGGTGAAGGGTATAAGGACACCTTAGACCAGTCTGACTGGTGTCTGATGTTCTTATGAAGCCAAGCATGGATCTCACTCCTGCGTTTACCAGAACCCAGGGCCAGCAGAAAAACAGTATTGAAGGTCAAGTGTTTTAGTGAGGCCTCTTTTAAAGGTTCAAAGGGAGCCTTAGTCAGCTGGTGCAAGACCAGGGAAAGGTTCCAGGAGGGTATACCTCTCCTGCCCTTGGGCCTGTCTCTATGGAAACTATCCAGGAGACGGGTGAGATTCTCATCTTTGCTGACATTAATGGTAGAGTTGCCCAACTTGTCAGCAATGGCTGATCTGTACCCATCAATGGTACTGGGTTGCAACTTCCTATCCTGAAACAGGTGCAACAGGAAGTCAGCTATGGTTTTTAGAGGTGGTGCCCTGAAGTCCACCTGATTACTGAGGCACCACTTTGTAAAAATGGTCCACTTTGCCTCATAGACAAATCTGGTTGATCCTCTTTGAGGAGCCTCAATTCGTGCTGCCACTGCCTCAGAGAATCCCTGCTCCTTGATTGCTGTGGCTCTAGGAGCCAGGCATGTAAGTTCAGGTTTGACAGGTTCCTGTGCAGGATCTGGTTAAATGGTTGAGACACCAGATTGGGCAGGTTGGGCAGACACAGAGGGATCTGACTGGACATTGCCACCAGATCCCAAAACCAGGGCATGTTGGGCCACCCTGGTGGAATCAGAATGATCCAATAGTCCTGTAACTTCTCCACCACTTTGCCCAAGATGGCTGCTGGTGGGAAGGCATAGGGATCCAGATCTTCCCATGACAGGCTGAGTGCATCCACTGCCAATGCCTGGGGATCTGGAACCGGTGACACAAACTGTGGTAGTTTGTTGTTGAATCTGGTGGCAAACAGGTCCACTTGTGGCTGGTTCCACCGGGAGCATATAGCTTGGAAAACCTCTGGGTGAAGGGACCATTCCGTTTGAATGGTCTGGCCAAGTCTGGATAGCTTGTCTGCTATCACGTTCAGCCGGCCGGGGATGTGACGTGCCTTGAACTTAAGGGTTTCCCGTTTCCTGGTGCACCAGGACAGGATTCTCCACAGTAGGGCACACAGGGAGCCCGATTTCACCCCCCCCTCTTTGTTGATATAGGCAACCACTGTTGTGTTGTCTGTGGCTACCAGGACTACGTTGTTTGAGCAGAGGTCTTGGAACTCTTTTAGGGCCAGAAAGACTGCTTTTAATTCCAAGTGATTTATGTGCAACTTGCTTTCTGGAACTGACCAGGTTCCCCTTGCAATGCGTTCCTTTAAGTGAGCGCCCCACCCTTCTTTTGATGCATCTGTAAATATCTGCAGAGCATGTTTTAGAGGGTGTAATGGTTGACCTGGAAGAACATTGCTTTCCTCCAGCCACCACCTTAAGTGGGGGTGGAGCGACCTGGGAACGGGTATCACCTTTTCTAGTGATTCGGGTATCCTCCAGTTGTTCTTCAAGTGCCACTGTATGGGTCTCATATGAAGTCGACCTAGATGGACTTGCTTTTCTGTGGCTGTTGGAAGTCCTATGAGGGACATGAACTGCCGGACCGGGCACACCGGACTGGACAGGATTGACAGTATCTTGTCTGTTAAGGTCTGCCAACGCTCTGGTGTGGGTCTGACCTTGCCCTCCCTGAGATCCAACTGGTAACCTACGAAGTTGAAAACCTGTTTTGGGTCCAGTTCTGACTTTTCCTTGTTCACCAGCCAACCTAGTTCTCGACAGAGAGCTACCGAGGTCTGTGTATGCTGGAGACAAGTTTGGTGGGATGTGGCTCTCACCAACCAGTCGTCTAGGTACTGGTGGATTCTTATAAAGCCATCAGCTCTGTAAAGCCATCAGTTTGACATCTTTGGCCACCACTGTGAACTCCATGGGTGCTGTGGACAGACCCAAAGGGTAGAGCTTTGAACTGCAGGGACTGACCCTGGATGTGAAAACGCATCTACTTCCTGGACTGGCTGTGAATTGGTATATGGAAGTATGCGTCCTTGAAATCTATGGAGGTGAACCCAGAGCCCAGAGCTTCCCACTTCTCCCAAAATTGCTGTAACCTTGCCCCTACAGGTGGATTTATGGCAACAGATAGGACATTTGTGAGAGTATTTGCAGAACTCAAGTGACCTACACAGGAAACATCGTTCACATGCTTTATTTCTGTATGATGGTAACAATAATTGGGATTTACACCTTTCTTTTGTGGCAACCCGGTGACAGAATGAACATTTGCAACAAAAGAGTTTACATGTAAAAATACAGTCTCGCACTTGCTGGTCACTGGTGGAGGGTTCAAATCCTGATTCTTGCCGGATACATGTACAGAGTTCTTCACTCCGGCTACATTTAAAACACAATATGCTTCCTCCATCAAGGGCTGCTGAGACAGAGCTTCAGGGTCACTGCTGTGACACGATGATGGGTCTCTTATGTACAAAGCTCTGCAGCTTCTGTGGTATTGAGCCTCACAGGCATATAGGACATAACCCTTGATCCTTCGCAGCATTTTAAAATCTTTTCGTTCCTCTGCAACTTGGGGAAATGTAGCACCCCAACATATTCAAATCTGGATATTGGTTCTGTTGTCCATCAGCCTGCTTGTTTAACTTTTTTGCAGGCCTTGTGGCAGAAAATGCAGTCTGGGTTGAAAATAAATCTTTCACTTTCATCAAAAGGGCATCTTGAGGGATGACAAGCATCAGTTCCTGTTGTTGAAGAGGTTGATGAGGATAAAAGTCTTTCTAGATTTGATGTGAAGCGTTTGTAACATTGTCTGTGATATCCATGGTTTGGCTCAACTGTATGTGGGTTTTGAGAAGAGACATACAACATCCGATGTGGAGAATTGACTGGCTCAGAAAGTCTCAGTTTTTGGATTTCTTTCAGCTTTGATAGTCTCTCTTCTGAGAGTGCTGTTAAAGGTCCCGATGAAGTGACTCTGCAATGAATGATGCATTGGTTGGTTTTGGAGGAAGAGTCTGCCACACTCTCATCCCTCTTGCGTTTCCTGGATGCCATTGTCATTCAGGACACTTTACACTTTACTGTAAAACAATAAGAAGGTAAATATTGTATTATATACAGTAATGTTGATGAGCAAAAATCTCCTGTACTGTATATTGTACTTCAAGATCACTGAAATAAAATTTTTTATCAAAATATTAACTGGGTCCACAAGGATCAAGTTTTAAATTTTTCAAATTTGATGATAAAGGAAACATGATAAAGTGTTCTAAGATAGATTATAGGATTGCTGATACTCAAAAACATAGGTAAAGACACCAAACCCATGTCTCTATCTGTCGTAGAAGGAAAGTTATAAGCAAAAACCTGATTTTTCGAGTTACGCTGCCGGCCATTTTGAAAATGGCCTCTAATACTCTAATGGCCTCTAATACTCCAATGGCCTCTTTACTCCACCATGTAAGAATTTTAAATAGCTGTCTCTACGTGCCAGAGTGAGGTTGGCCATGCTAATGAATACTCCCTCTGAGAAATCCTGCATCGTACGCTGCATAGCTTGAGAAATTGACCTGTTGAAGGTCACCAAATATTCAAGCTCTTCAACTGCCTGCTGCGTTTTCTCTGCTGTCTTGCCCTTGACTTTATCCACCGGGAGTGACTTCAACTGTGTAATCATAGTGTCCTGTGCCTTTGTAAGGCACCTTGACAGACCAGCAGCCTGGTTACACATCACTGACTGTTCCCGGAACGCTCTCTCCCATCATCTTAAAGTGTCCTGGCTGAAAGTACCGGAGGCTGGGGCAGAAGGCAAACTACGTCTGGCCACTCTACTAAATGTACTGTTCAACTTGGCCGGTTCCGGAGACCAGTCACACACAGTTGTAGAAGCAGAGTCCTTCTTATCTGTATGCATTGCATACCACTTTCATGGCCTGGGTGTCTTCACAAACTGGTCTCGCAGCAGTCCACCAGTCTCAGTGTTCATGGAAGGGTAGCCTTCAGCAACAGTTACATTCAGTTTCTCAAATTTTCTACACAGCCGCTCATCCACCGGTAACTTGACAGAAACTTTACCGGTTGGCTTGGCTCGGGAACCGGCAAATGGATTATCATCCAGGGAGGAAGATGTGCTGTCGTAGTCAGGGATCTGATGCCAGCCCATGAAAAATCTGACCCCTCTGATAGTATCCCTGTAATTGGCATCTTCAGAGGTCCTGGTCAGTTGAATCTTCCGGCAGTTCACCCTGGACGTTGACACTAGTTGGTGAAGCCGGTTGCCCATCCATTTCTGCCTCACTCTCAGATTCACCGGCAAACTCATCAGGTCATACACCAGGAAGTGACTGGTTCAACTGCGTAGAATCAATACCGGTTGGCAGCACTTCAGGACCTGCACCGGGAGCCTGTGTAGGCTTGGTGGCTGTCCCTGCACCGAGAGCCTGTGAGGGCTGGGTGGCTATCTCTGCACCAGGAGCCTGTAAAGGCTGGGGGGCTACATCAGAGGTACCAGGACCCTGAACAGGGTGGGTAGCACTCTTGCTCACATCCCTCACAGGTTCACATCCCTCACAGGTTCACAGGTCTCACCGGCACAGCAAACGACTTGTTAAGAAGCAAAGCTTCAAGTCGTGAAAACCTCTCACTCCACTTGTCATCTAAAGACTTTAGATCATCAAAAGTAGGTTTACTGCTGTGTTTTCGTTTGCTGGATTTGGGAGATCCATCAGAACGTTTCTTCTTCTTAGGTGTAGATGAAGACGGCTTGTCATTGCTAACCCGTCCCAACAGAGTGACCGCTGAAGGGTCCACGAGAGTGGGGGTCGTATCATTGGAAACTAAGGCTGAAAGCGATTTGAATTTTAACTATCGGATTAATTGTTCTGTAAAATCTACGATTTTCCGATTAATCAGTCAGATTAATAAGGGATACATTGGGCACAATATAGATGTCAGAGATCTTTTACAGTGACAAAAATGATCAAAATAGGAAATATTTAGGCATAATAATGCTAATCAATGATGGTTTCTTTCTTTTGGTAGTTTTTATCAATTAATTGAATTGTCATTTTACTATTCTTATTCTATGGCCATGCTAAGGATAATGATTATCTGGTATTCGTGTTTCAGCCTTACTGGAAACTTCAGATTTGTTCTGCTCTCCACGTTCTTTCCTGGACCTGTAGGTCGGGGTGGCCAGTTGTTGAACTTGAGTAGGTGTAAACGTCTTACATATCGGGCAATCAAGCTTCTTAACACAGGGATCGTCTCCCACCCCCTTCTCACGACATCTGGCACATTTCTTGTGGTTGTCAAACAGAGCCATAATGTGCCCGCAAGAACCTCGTTTCTGTCCAGGAGACGACATGATGATCAGTAAACTAGTAGAATTAATAAATACTACTAGAAATAATATAAAATGGTAAAGTTCGTTGTAAAACTTCAAAAACGTTTCTCTGTTGAAAACACATCTGCACAGTCCACGCGCCAAATGAAAAAGATGCTATGACGTCACGCTGTCTAGACAGGAAGGAAGTACAAGACGCCACCTAGCGAATGCACACTCTGTGACCGGTCCTGCCGGTATTATATACAGGACGTCTTTTTCTGGCATTTGGAGGGACCGGTCGCGCCGACCGGTAAAGCAATTGTCCATTGGATAGGATGTATTAACGCAATAAAATGATATTTTCTTCAGCTGATCACACAGTGTGTGTATATGTGATAAACATGGAAAAAAAAACACTTGCCAGTACTGTACTGAACTACCCTGCCAGTCTTTGATACCTTGAAACACACGCACAAATCTGATAGCAGAATGTTTATAAACTGCAAAATTTAAGGTCACCCTTAATGTACTTTATTATAGTAAATATAGTATAGGAAACCTGATTAAATCATCCATCCCATATCTTTTTTTACAATTCTCTCTGTGTTAACTGTGGTAGTAAAATCACCACAATTAATGGGTCAGTTTTATTACTTTTCTCATCATTTTATCAGTTTATTTAATCTTTTTACAGGCTAAAACATAAGGCCACGATAAGATACAGTATACATAGTATCCTGGTTCTCTTTCTCAGTTTTAAAATGAGGCCATTTCAAGTATATTTAGACTTCTATATCTGAATGACTTACCACCCATCAAACAGAGAAAATACATGGGGCAAGCACAATGTCAGTGAACACACACTACTGCAGTAGTGCACTCAGCAATTTTCGTGGCTTGGGCTCAGTTTTGCCATATATGGCAAAGATGAATTTTCTTTAATTGCTGATTACTCAGTAATTAAGCTGTGTTTAAAAATTCTGCTTGGGGAAATGATAATCATATAGTAATACATGTTTTAAAGGCCTTTTGTTTTTGAGGTGTAATAACCCTTTAAAACTGTCAAATAATGTAGCAGATTGGGGATAAACCCCTAAAATTATTTTTCTTTGATTTCAACAGGCCTAGATCCTGTATATAAGCTACATATACAAGTCATTGTCGTCCACCCTTTTCTTTACAATGTGAACCCAGATTTTGATTTAAGTTGTAAAATATGTCCAAAATACTTATCTGATCTGTGAAATGACACAAAAATAAGGTTCTATGATATAAAATAAACAACCCGATATAGTTTCAGTGTTCAACAACAAGAATATCCATATAAACTAGAAAAATGTTTTTGCTAACAAAAACTAAGCGTCCCAAAAAGGTTTACTGCAATATAATATACAGTAGAAAAAGGTTTTTGAAAATAAAAACATGCAGTGCTGAGATAAGAAGTGAAAGTTATGCCCCTGTTCCACCAAAGGACTAAGGCCCGATCCTGCCGGCGACCCTTAAGCGTGGACAGTCGGTGAAGAAAATGGTGAAATGGGCGGGAATCGGTATCAAAGCCTGGGATTAAGTACAGATCGGCCTCAGGAAGCCTGAGGAGGCCCCAGGCGGCCCCAGACAGTCCCTGACTGGTCTGGGACTAAGAACCGATTAAGCCAGTTTTCTGGTCGGTTTCATCCACGATCTGTCGTACACATACTGATTGGGTCCCAGGACGCCTCAGGCCTCCTGGGACTAAGCCCCGACTAACCCCCGATTAAGTCCCGGCGTCCTCAGGCGTCCTCAGGCCTCCTCAGTCTTCCCCAGACCATGATCGCCGATTCTTGTTTTGCAGAGAAGCTGGATTTCCTGGGTATATATATATATAAATTCCGCAATCTAATTATCATTACTTTTATAGGAACACAGCAGGATGCCACCTTTTAATGGAAGACAACTTCAGCAACAACTTAGGGCTTTTTTAGTTTTTATTCAGTTACAAATAATGATGTATTTGCTATTTCTACGTAGACCACAGCAACCACCACAAGCAGCACCTCCACCACCACCACCACCAGCCATACAGAGACCTAGAAGAAGGCACAACATGTGGGTCAGGCCATGGCTACTGCAGAGAGAGGAGAGGGGGGCCTACCACAACATTATGGCTGAACTGTATGCCACAGACATTCCAGGATTCACCAACTACATGAGGATGACCCCAGAATTCTTTGAAATGCTAAAGACCAGACTGGAACCACGTCTAGCCAGGCAGGCCACCAACTACAGAGCTCCAATCAGTGTTGGGGAGAAGTTAGCCCTCACCATCAGATATCTGGCCACTGGAGAGTCATACACATCATTATCCTGTCAGTTCAGGGTTGGCAGATCCACCATTTCCAAGTTTCTACCAGAGGTCTCCAGGGCCATCCAGGATGAGTTCACCAGAGAGTACCTCAGATGTCCTACTACTCCAGATGATTGGAAAGAACTGGAAAGGGAATTCAGGATCAGGTGGAATGTTCCACATGCCCTGGGAGCCCTTGATGGAAAGCATGTGGCCCTCAACAAGCCCAAGGACTCTGGAGCCCTGTACCACAACTACAAGGGGTTCTTTTCCATAGTAATGTTGGCCTTGGTAGATGGGCAGTACAAATTCAGATGGATGGATGCTGGTACAGCTGGATCTTGCTCAGATGCCCAGATATTTAATGCCTGTCAGCTGAAGAGGAGGATTGAGGATGGCAGGATAGGCTTCCCTGACCCAGCTCCTATAACACAGGGTGGTAGAGATGTCCCCTACTTCATTCTGGCAGATGATGCCTTTGCCCTGAAGACCTGGCTGATGAAACCCTATGGTAGAAGGATGTTAACCAGAGAGGAAAGGATTGCCAACTACAGAATATCAAGGGCCAGGAGAGTTGTTGAGAATGCTTTTGGCATCCTGGTCTCAAGATTCAGAGTGATGTTGACTACTATTGAATTACCCCCAGAACAGTCAGGGATGTGGTCATGACCTGTGTGGTTCTGCACAACATACTGAGAAGCCAGTATCAAGGTCAACATGGTGGTCAAGAGCCTGGATATGATGAAGATGATGATGTGCCTGGTGATTGCCGACTGATTGGTGGTGCTGCTGGTTGTGGTCCGGACAGAAACCCTGCTAGAGAAGCCAAAAGACAGAGGGATTACCTCAAGGACTACTTCAATAATGAGGGAGCAGTGGCCTGGCAAGATGGCAGAATATAACTGCTGCTGCAGTAACCAGTCCTTTTCAGGACTAATAACCAGTCCTTTTCAGGACTACCAAATATTCAAAAAACAATTAATCAGCTGTGCTTGTTCAAAATAACCCAAACATTACCAAACATAAGTCACCCAACCAACAAACAGACAAACCCCATGCCTAACATAATTCACCCACCCAACAAACAGACAAACCCAATGCCCGACAGAAGTCACGCAACCAACAAACAGACAAACCCCATGGCCAACATAATTCACCCACCCAACAAACAGACAAACCCAATGCCCGACAGAAGTCATGCAACCAAACAAACAGACTAACCCCATGGCCAACATAATTCACCCACCCAACAAACAGACAAACCCAATGCCCGACAGAAGTCACGCAACCAACAAACAGACAAACCCCATGGCCAACATAATTCATCCACCCAACAAATAGACAGAAATAAATGCCAGTCATCCAACTAACAAACAGACAAACCCAGTGCTAAACATAATTCTCAAAAGAAACACACAAAGCCAAACATAACTTCCTAAATGGAATAAATATGGCATATATTTTGAAAGCTACATCCTAATTTTACTTACATTTGGGTTTTTTGGGGGAAAAATATTTGAAACAGAAATATTTTCCTGGAAATCTTAAAATTAAAATCTTTTACTCCACTTCACAAATATTTAGGAAATATAACCACCAAACTGGTTTTCTTTACAATGATGGGGGTTATGTTTGCAAAATAGTTTGTCAGTTATTTGGTTTGGGTTCTGTTTGCTATTGGGTTTGTCTGTTTCTTGGTTGGTGGTTATGTTTGGTATTTGGTTTGTGTGTTTGTGGTTAGGTTTGGTATTTGGTTTGTGTGTGGTTTAGTTGGGGGTTAGGTTTGGTATTGGGTTTGTGTGTTTGTGGGTTGGTAAGTATGTGATAATGCCTTTTAACTCTAGGGATGATGTAAGTGTTGGACTTTTTTATTAAAGAGTTTAAACAATCCCATGGATTTTAAGCTAAAATGGGCTGATTATTGGCCATATTGGGAGTTTATTTTAATATTTTTTTCTATGTGGCCTTTTTTGGTTATGTGTGGTACCATGGGTTATTTGTTTCATGTTTGGGGTTGTGTAGGTGTTGGACTTTTTTTTTGATTTTTTTTTTGTGATAAGTATTTGTACTGAACTGTTATGTTTTGGGAGGGGAATTGGAATAACTTGCAGCTAAATAATTGTTTTTGGAATATTTGGGTGGCCCTGAAAAGGGCCTGGCAGGTCAAAGACCCGCCCTGACTGGATGGCTACTGAGGAGGCTGTTGCTGTTGAGGCGGTGCTGTAGTGGTGATAGTGAAAAGTTGCGACTGCTGCTGCTGCTGAGGCTGCTAAATGATCTGTGTAGATGTCAGATCTGGTAGCTGGCTTAGTATTCCACTTAAGTTGTGTCTACTTCCCTCATCCTGTACAGTTAGAACTAATGGAGGGTTGCCAAAGCCAAGGGGGCTTGGTGTGTAGTAGACGTAACTGCTGCTAGCTGCTGCTTGGGTGGAAGTAGACACCTGTTGAGTGGTTGTTGGCAAGTATCCCGACCCTCTGGGACTCCGTGGTAATAGTGGCTGATCTTCTGGCTAGTGGTTGATGTCTACGGTTGGTCTTAATGGTTTCAATATCTCTAAAAATTCTGCCCTTAAGTCCTCAAATTCCTCTTGGGTCATCTTTTCAGCCTCTGATGCCACGTAGTAAAAGAAGGGCTGCCTGTCTGACTCCTGCTGCAGGAAACTTGAGATCAATGTCCTCATCTGGTCAAAGTGCTCGAGTATCTTGGAGTCTGTTGAAACTGGTGTAGATGTGAACATAGGTTGACTCCTACTCTCCCCGAGGACACTGGACTCGAGGTGTTCTGTATCAGAAGTAGACCCACGAGATTCGTCCTGCTTGCTGGTATTTGGACTGGCCTCGAACCCTGAACTTCTGCTGGCCCCCTTTCATCTGATATGGGTCTTAAGGAAACCCATCTGCTGGTAGACCCAGGACTGTCTCTTGGTTATCTCCCTTGGGGCTTGGCCAGATTGTAGTTTTGACAGCTTGCCATAACGCGTTCGCTGGGATTCGAACCATCTTCTGACATCAAAGGGCTGGAGCTTCAGTTCTGCAGAAATTTCTGCCCAGAGAGCCTCCTTCTTCTGTCTGTCGTGGAAACGTGCATGCTCCTTGTCGTAGAGCTCTGGATGCTCCTTCACAAACTCCACAATTGCAGTTTCTTGGCTGTCAGTGAAAGTTGAACAGACCCTGGCTCTCTTGGCTGCCGAGTGACTCTCTAAATCCTCCTCACACCTCTCTTCTTCTTCGCAAGCTTCCTCAGTAAGTTCCAATCACTCCTCAGTCTCTTGTGTACCCTCCTCTGTACCCTCCTCCGTCCTTTCCTCAATCCTTTCCTCCACCTCTCCACTTTCCTTCTCCCTCTCCTCTTGCCTCTCATCCATCTTCTTCTTTCCTCTCTTCCCTCCTTTCTCTTTCCTCATAACTCCAGTCAATAGCAATAAAAAAAAGTAAAAAAGTCAAAGGTGTCTCCTAACTGTAAAATTTGCCTTAAGCTCAAGTATTATATGATATTTAAAAAACTAAAAACCCCTACAAAACAGTGACACACGTCTCTCAGCAGCCAAACAGTCAGTAACAACGAGAATGTGTGCGCGGTCGCTTATATAGTCCCAGACCCCCTCATTGCCTCGTTTTAATTTCCGATGCACGGAAAACAGTCGGCTCTTAATCGGTTCTTAGTCCCAGGCCTCCTGGGGCGTCCTCAGACCGTCGCGGACTAAATTTGTGTTGTCCCAGGTGGCCTGAGGACGCCGGCTTGGATCGGCTTCTCTTAGTCGGGGCTTAGTCCCAGACCCAGATTTCTTAGTCCCAGGACACCTGAGACAGTCTGAGGCTTCCCGGGACTAATGAAACCGATTCCCTTTCACACGCATGAAACTTCAAAGATCTGTTATGAGTCGGGGACTGCCAACAGGCTTCCTGGGACTAAGCTACGGAGGTCTGGGACTAAGGGTCGCAGGACGCCTGGGACAACATAGGACTGTGTAAATTTGGGTCTGAGGAGGCCTGTGGAAGCCTGGGACTGGACATTTTGTTGTCGGCGGGAAATGAGAATCGGTTTGGGTCGTGAAAAATATCAAACATGTTTGATTTCTCTCACGACCACAACCGACAACTACCGACACTTACAGGACGTCTGGGACTAAGCAAATATTTGAAACCGACTCCCAAAAACCCTTAATCGGGAAGCTTAGTCGTGTGGTGGAACACCCACATTAAGCAGACAGTGTGGAAGTTCATGCATTAACATGAAAGAAAAATTTAAGCTTTATTTTGTTTTCTATGATCATAAATTGCGAAAAGTTAATTGAATAAATGCTCTGGCTAAGAATGCATAAAGCATCAATACTTATAATAGGTCGAAAGTTACACCATAAAACTACTTAATTAAAGAGTAACAGTGCTTTATAAATGCCATATATCTATTTACATTTTAGAAAAAGGCATAGTAAAATGTGAGCCTTTAGAAAGGCAAGAAGTTTATGACACAATGCTTTGAACACATCTATCTGGTAAATCTGACCAGCTATCTAGACTCTTCACATAAGGTTTCCCAATACCTCTCAATACATTCTAAAACTCTAAAAGAATAAAAGGCAAAAACACAAAATTGCAAATTTAATAAGTAAATTAAATTTTTATAAGTTAATACCCTATCCAATGGACAATATGCTATACCGGTCGGTCCTCACACTGCACTCGCCAGGTGGCGTATCGTACTTCCTTCCTGTCTAGACAACCTGACGTCATAGCATCTTCTTCGTTGTCTAAACCTATTAGACCCCTAGTAAGCAGATAGCGGGGTCGGTGGGAGGGTCTTATAAATGTGTGTCCATTGGATAGGGTATTAACTTATAAAAATTTAATTTACTTATTAAATTTGCAATTTTATTGCGTTAATACATCCTATCCAATGGACAATATGCTGAATAACTACCGCTTGGTTGGCGGGTAAGTTACTAGGGACTTATGCGAACTCAAAAAATAACTAACAAAATTCCTCTAAGCCTGGGTCGACCTGAGATTGTCAAGACCCCTGGGGCTATAGTCGGTCAACAGAAACCGTTTAACCGGTCCAAACCGACTCGCCTCCCCCCCCTTTTTTACAGACCTGCTCTGAGGTAGGGGAAGAGAGGGATGAGTTCAGTCCCAAAGAAATAAACCTTCCGAAGGAAGCACGTTTAATTTTTTTTTTTTTTTTTGATGCTTCTTAACTATATATACATATGTACAGATCTCCTCTTGAACTGGGCTACTGGTGGATCTGCTGAGCAGCCACTACAGGTCCCAGGTGATAAAGCTCAGAGTCAGCCCATGCCACATCCTTCAGATAAAATTGTGTGAAGGTATTATGTGATTTCCAGTGGCAGGCTGACAAGATCTGGTCCAAGGAAACCCCTGATTGGAAGGCCTTGGAAGCAGCAAAGGCCCTGACATCATGGGCTTTGACCTGATGTAAGGTGTGGGCCTCCTGGGTACCCCTTCTGCCCTTGGGTCTGTCTCTATGGAAACTATCCAAGAGACGAGTGAGATTTTCATCTTTGCTGATGTTGAGGGATGAGTTTCCCAGTTTATCGGCAATGGCTGACCTGTACCCATCAATGGTGCTGGGCTGCAGTTTCCTGTCCTCAAAAAGGTACATAAGGAAATCAGCGACTGATTTTACAGGTGGTGCCCTGAAGTCCACCTGATTTGTGATGCACCACTTTGTAAACCATTTTGCCCACGCATAGGTTTTGGAACTCTTTTAAAGCTAGAAAAACTGCTTTGAGTTCTAGGTAGTTTATATGTAACTTGCTTTCCGGTAGGGACCAGGTTCCTCTGGCAATGAACTCGTTTAAGTGAGCGCCCCACCCTTCTTTTGATGAGTCTGTAAAGATTTGCAGAGCATGCTGAATGGGGTGTAATGGTTGGCCTGTGAGGACATTGTCTTCTTTTAGCCACCATTGCAAGTGAGGATGTAGAGATCTGGGTAGGGGAATCCGTTTTTCTAACGATTCCGGTATCCTCCAATTGCTTTTGAGATGCCATTGGATGGGACACATGTGTAGTCTGCCCAGGTGGACTTGCTTTTCTGTGGCTGTTAACAGGCCTATCAAGGACATGAACTCCCTTACCGAACAAGCCGGTAGGGAGATAAGTTCCAGTATCTTTCCTTGTAGGCTTTGCCACCGGTCCGGTGTCGGTCGGACCCGACCGGACTCGAGGTCGAATTGGTAACCTATGAAGTTGAAAACTTGCTTGGGTTCCAGCTCCGACTTTTCTATGTTCACTAGCCAACCTAGATGTCGGCACATTTTCACTAGGACCTGCGTATGCTGGAGACAGACCCGGTGGGATGTGGCTCTCACCAACCAGTCGTCTAGGTATTGGTGGATCCTTATACCGTTCTGAATGGCCATCAGTTTTACCTCTTTTGCTATAATAGTAAACTCCATGGGAGCTGTCGACAGACCGAATGGCAGTGCTTTGAACTGGTAGGTCTGTCCCTGGATATGAAATCTCAGGTACTTCCTGGACTGTTCCTGTATCGGAATGTGGAAGTAAGCGTCCTTGAAGTCTATGGAGGTTACCCATTCTCCCTTTTGGAGAGATGTTCTGATGGTTTCCGGTGTCTCCATCTTGAATTTTTCGGTCTTGAGGAAAAGATTCAGATTGCTTAGGTCTAAGATAGGTCTCCACCTGTTGTTGGGCTTTGGTACTAAGAATAGCCGGTTGAAGAACCCTAGTAAGACCTGTTTGTGAACTAGTTCTATGGCATTTTTGTCCATAAGCTGATGTAATGCCTCCAACAGTTTAAGATTTCTGTGAGGATTGCCATAGCAGCTTATGACTGTGGGAAATCTTGCTAAGTTCGGCCGGATCCGAAAAGGGAGGGTGTAGCCCTCTTTCAGGATTTGAACCACTCTCGGTCCGGCACCCAGATCTAACCATTTTTTCCAAAAGTTTTGGAGTCTGGCCCCTACAGGCAGATTTGTGACAACATTGGGAGCATTTGTGACAGGATTTACACAAGATAATTGAGTGACACAAGAAACACTTTTCACAGACTTTAATTTGCTTTTCTTGCAATAACAATCTGCCGCCCCGGGACTTATTTCGTTCTTTTGAGAATGCCCGGGCGCAGAATGAACAGAAGGTACAACATTTAGCTTTACATTGAAAGTGTTCATTGTCTTTCTTGTGGGGCTCCCGCAGCAGAGGCTTCAACTGAATTACACATTGACTGTCATTTGTACTGCTGCTGACCCTTGGCCGGACGCAAGGAATACTGTTGCTTGCCCTTGTTATTCTTCCTGCGTTGAGTACGGGACAGGTTCTTCCAAGCTGGCCTGTCTTGTTGCTTATCCGACCTAGAGTCTTGTCTTTCATAAGGGTGATATCTCCGACCCTTGTACACTGATGCTGACCGACCCTTATCAAATGAGGTGATGTCTTCTTCTGCCCTTTTTACAACATTGTCCGGAAAAAGAGTATCCAGGTGAAGAAGGGCAGTACGGAGAGCATTCAGTGTGTCGGCTTTGACACCGGCTTTCAAGTAGGCTAGGTAAGTGTCACGCCTCAGGAGTGTGGTGTTAGCCATAGTGACAAAGATGAACTCCGTAAGGTGCTCCATGGACTTAGCCATGGCCTGGCAAACACTAGAGTTAAAGTCTAGTAAGAACTGGAGTTCATCCACTACTGATGAAACTTTAGCTGCAGCCTTCCCTTTCGACTCCACCTTCACTGCTTTCAGTTGATTGTTCATGCTTTCTTGTATTTTCAACAGGCAATGGTTGAACCCGGCTGCGTGATTGCAGATCACTGTTGACTCACGGGCAGACCTCTCCCATTTCCTTAAATTCTCCTGAGAGATAGGGCGAGACATGGGAGGTGAAGTGGCAATACCGGCCTGTCTAGCTATCCTGAGATAGGTACTGTTGAGCTTTGATGATCCGGTGTGCCATGAAGAAACAGACTGATCAGAGTCCTTCTTGGGGTTGGCATGAAAACCATACCACTTCTGTTGTGACTTGGGAGGCCGGACAAATTGGTCCCTTAACAGTCCTCCTGCTTCAGAAGTACGCGTGGGATATCCCTGGACCAGTGTGATGTTGAGCTTTGACATCTTCCGACATAACCACTCGTCGGTCAGTAGGTTAACAGAAACCTTGCCCGGTGTGTGAAGTTTTGGACCCACAAAGGGGTTATCTACGGAATCAATGTCCGGGATGTGATTCCAACTCATGTATGACCTGATCCCCCTCATCGTTTCACGATAAGATTGTTCCTTGGAAAGGGATTGGTCATGATCGGACAGGTTAGCTTCCTGATCATCCGAGAGTTCACCTTCTTCCGGGAAGAGATCTAAGGGAGGTCGGTCTGATGAGAGAGAGTCGGTGTCGGATTCACTAGAAGAGGGAGATTCCTTTCTAGAAGTGTCAAAGGCACTGGTTAGTCGTCTCTGAGCAGTCTCTCTGGTAGTCGGTTCCGGCTGGGCAGAAGATTAAGCTCTTGCAATACGCTTGTGCTGAGAAGAGTCGGTGGCCGGTGAGTCAATAGCAGGGTCGGTCAGTTGAGAAGGTTGAGAGGCTGGTTTCAAAAATGGGTCGGGTCGGACCACGTTGGCTGGTTGAGCATGAGCCGGAATAACCTTCACCGTGCTGAAAACAGGGTCCTGAGGCTTGTCTAAAGTCTTGGCCAATAACAAGGCTTCCAGTCTATCAAATCTATCCGACCACTTCCTGTCGAGATCAGAAATCCTTGAGTCGGTAGAGGAAGTGGTGGACTTGCCCTGGTCAGTGGTTGAGGTAGTCGGTGGTCGGTTGGAGGAAGACTTCACCGACTTGTCTGATCTAGCCGGCTTGGCAAATGTAGACGATTTCTTGCTCTCAGCCTTCTTAGATTTCTTTTCTGCCGGCCCACTCAAACCAGAGGTTGTCTGGCCATCCACGACCCCCACTACCGACACAAGTGCCGGGTCCACGAGGGTGGGACTGAGTGTCTACTGCCTTGGCAGGGGTAGATGATTTGGCTTCTTTCTTCTCCTTCTTGAGCTTATACGAAGGGGTGGATAACTGGGCTTTTTGCTCTGAAGACAGGGCATCACAATGCCCTTTTTCTTATCGCGACAACGCGCACAAACAGAGTGGAGATCAAAACCTGCCATCATGTGGCCGCAACCCCCTCGACGCTGGCTGGGAGAAGACATAATAGTCTATAATATATATGGAAGTAAATAGTAAAGTTGTAAGGTCACAAACTTCCACAAACTCACAAAATTCCAAAAGTTTCACAACTTAAAATATTCCGTGCAGGCAGTGTATGCGCCAAACGAAAAAGATGCTATGACGTCAGGTTGTCTAGACAGGAAGGAAGTACGATACGCCACCTGGCGAGTGCAGTGTGAGGACCGGCCAGCCAGTGGAAACACAGGACGCTATTTTATGACCCCAGTTTGACCCATAAGGGGGGGTCCAGGGGTAAATCTGACCAGCTATATAGACTCTTCACATATGGTTTCCCAATACCTCTTAATACATTCTAAAGCTCTAAAAGCAAGAATAAAGGAGATAAAAGGCAAAAACACATAACTGGCTATTTTATAACCCCAGTTTGACCCATAAGGGGGGATGCGGGGGTAAATCTGACCAGCTACCTAGACTCTTCACACAAGGTTTCCCAATACCTCTTAATACATTCTAAACTCTAAAAAGCAAGAATAAAGGAGATATAAGGCAAAAACACAAAATCAGCTATTTTATGACCCCCAGTTTGACCCATAAGGGGGGTCCGGGGGTAAATCTGACCAGCTATCTAGACTCTTCACATATGGTTTCCCAATACCTCTTAATACATTCTAAAGCTGTAAAAGCAAGAATAAAGGAGATAAAAGGCCAAAACACAAAATCGACTATTTTATAACCCCAGTTTGACCCATAAGGGGGGATGCAGGGGTAAATCTGACCGGTTATCTAGACTCATCACATAAGGTTTCCCAATACCTCTTAATACATTCTAAAACTGTAAAAGCAAGAATAAAGGAGATATAAGGCAAAAACACAAAATTGGCTATTTTATGACCCCAGTTTGACCCATAAGGGGGGGGTCCGGGGGTAAATCTGACCAGCTATCTAGACTCTTCACATATGGTTTCCCAATACCTCTTAATACATTCTAAAGCTCTAAAAGCAAGAATAAAGGAGATATAAGGGGAAACGATGAAATTGGCTATTTTATGACCCCAGTTTGACCCCTACAGGGGGGTCGGGGGGGAAATTTGACTTGCTTTCTGGACTCTCCACATATGGTTTCCTACTACCTCCCAATACATTTTATGGCTCTAAATGCAATACTTAAGAAGATAATAGGGGGGGGTTCACATTAATTTTAAGCTTTCTGATTGGTACCTGTGAGAAAATCACTCATAAATCGGTCAATTTTCATCGGATTGCTCCCAAAATCTAATCAGCTCACGTTTTTGATAGTATAAACATGTGTATGAAGTTACAAGCCTCTGCGGTCAGTAGATTTTCCTGAATTGCGATGACGGGCAGGTGTACCCGAAAAAACTATTTTTTGATCATGTGACCTTGATAAAGATCAAAGGTCAAATTTAAGCATGTGGAAAAATTTTCCCACGCCTAAGGTATATAACTGCCAAATATGGTTAAAAAGCTTGCAATAATAAGGGAGACATTCAAGGGAGACCATAATGTGGCGGCGGCGGCGAGGAAACTGAGGTGAAACCAAATAAGCGCCCTTTCAGGGACGCTTAAATATTACATCTCTTTCCTTACAATAAAATGCATGTGTACATATCACAGCAAATGAGAAAGAAGGGGGATCTAGCGGTATTTCACTACGAAGCTCACCTTCCTGCGAGGCACCAGCCAGTACTAGACGTCTATTTTTCTTGGACGCTGGCCGGGGCCTGCGGCCATTCGAGATCAGCATTCAGTTCCACATGGTGATTTACACAACAGTAATAAACTCAAAGTAGCCATTACTCAACTATGCAATGATGTTACAGGTCTGCAATTTCACTATGTTATAGCTGACCCATTACTAGACGTCTATTTTTCTTGGACGCTGGCTGGGGCCTGCGGCCATTCGAGATCAGCATTCAGTTCCACATGGTGATTTACACAACAGTAATAAACTCAAAGTAGCAATTACTCAACTATGCAATGATGTTACAGGTCTGCAATTTCACTATGTTATAGCTGACCCAAAAGTAGGTGAATAACATATTGAAACAATATATTCTAAATGCAATAGTTTTCAAGTCATAACTGATTTAATGAACAATGATAACCTCAAAGTAGCTATTACTAAGCTAAGCAATGAGCTACAGGTCTGCAATTTTAGTATGTTATACCTGACCCAAAAGTAGCTGAATGACAAATTTATACAAAATTCTCTAACTGCAATAGTTTTCAAGTTACAATTGATTATGGAAGTTACTGAAAAGTCAGAAAGTAGCTATTACTCTTTAGCTGTGGGGATAGACGCCCAAGTGACTCCAAAGGTTGAGTACCGTTGCTAAAGCTGAAACGATTAATCATATTAATTGATTGTTAGGTTATCAAAGCACCAGTTGACACCAATATTGCTGAACCGGTTAACTGTTTTCTTATGTATATCACCCCTTGTGGGATTTTACACAATTATTAAAACTATGACTAGTTCAAGTTAAGACCTTAAAAGGTATCAAATTAAAGCATTTTATCCATATTTTATTTTTAAAATATCAAAATATTATATTATTAGCTAATTACCCAACAATCTTGTAGTGTTTTTGCTTTTCCAGCATTGCGATCCACCATTTTGTTTGTTTACACTGGGAACACATGTCCATGTCACGTTTTTTGTATTTATCATGCTAAACCTCAGAAACAGTAAACTGATTGGTTGACGGTTAATGCAAGCGACTTCCCGGCTGGCAAATTTTGTTAATCATTTCAGCTCTAACAGTTGCATGTTCAAGACGGCACCACTGGTCTGCGAATTTCTCCATTGAGTTATTTTGGACCATCCTTGTCTCTTGTCTCCCACAGAACCGGCATAGTCACACTGATCATCAGTACCTGGCAGTTCCTCCTTTCCACTCTTCACTTTACATGTCAGTCAAAGACTTTTGTCATAGTTTTGCCTTTGATGTTCCTAAGATTTACAAGACCTACCAGACAATGTATGCAATCTATTTCCTCTTTCAGAAAAAAGGTCAAAACCTATGCATCTGAAAGAGCATATTCACCTTAGCCACCCTGACAACCCAAGTGTTTTCTCTGGCATGACCTGGCTATGTCAATAGACCTATGACTATAAACAAGTAATCAGTGCCCGTGAACGGGCTCTGTGTCAGCTGACTGTGTGTTTTAAGTTTCAGAGTAAAAGTGAAAAAATAGCATCAGAGATGCCCGTACCCCACAGCCTGGGGAAATAGTTTTCAACACCATGAGATATAGAAGCAGTGAAACAATACAAAGATTGGAATACTTTCAGAACAGTGTCAGTGTCCAAATAATGTTTAAGTGGAGAAAATAACATCTAAGAGAAAGAAACTGCATGTAAAGATGAAGTATTAAAACAAGGCAATTCAGTAAACTAAAAAAATTATGAAGCTGTAAAATTTATTAACTGGAGAATAGCTGTCAATGAAAATATCACAACTATGTAAAAGTACATATGATAATCAGTTGCAGCAATCCATATCCTTACGTTTGCCAAGATATGCCCGGACAATATATTATAGGTCAAGGTCAAATGAAGGCAGGGTTCAAAATTAGCGAATTATGATTTGCATGTTTTCGATATTGTTCAACCATACCAAAGTGACCTTGTACATTTGTGTGAAGATTTAAGATTTCTCCCAATTTTATATTCATTTTGTATGGTCGAATTATGGTTTGACTGTTTTGAATACTACGCATACACACAGATGTGGCAATACATGCTTGTTTGTGGTGTTGGGGCAAAACCTGTGGCTCACTTGATGAAATACCATCTGTTACAATGGGAAGTTGCAAAAGTAAAACCCTTAATGAATTCTAATATGACTTTAAGCAAATCAAAAGTTACCCAAAGGTGCAACAACCAAGACTTGAGTAAAAATATATAAGAGAGATAAAATAGTATCAGATATCCCCGTAGAGAGATAAAATAGCATCAGATATGCGAGATCAAAGGTCAAATCCAGGTCACACCATGACGTTGCACACCTATAACCCCCGACCAATGTCCCTACAAAATATCAACTTCCTACACCATACAGTTTCCAAAATATAGCCCAGACAAGGCATTATAGGTCAAGGTCACTACGGCAAGGTCAAAGGTCAAATCAAGGCCACACCATGACATTGCACACCTACACCCCCCTAACTAATGTCCCTACCAAGTATAAACTTCTTACACCTTACGGTTTCTGAGATATGGCCCGGACAAGATTTTCAAACTCAAGGTCACTACGGCAAGGTCAAATCAAGGTCACACCATGACGTTACACACCTACAACCCCTAACCAATGTCCCTACCAAGTATCAACTTTCTACACCTTATGGTTTCTGAGATACAGGCCAGACAAACTTTTTCCCGCTGCCCGCCCGCCTGTCTGGACACCATGGGTGAAAACAAAAATTGGTCATGATCATTGGGTGCATATTGACCCACAAGTAGGTGAATAACATATTTCAACAAAATACTCTAAATGAAATTGTTTTCAAGTTACAACTGATTTACCCAACAGTGAGAACCTGAAAGTAGCTATTGCTTGTTTAAGCCATGAGCTACGGGTCTGTAATTTCACTATGTTATAGCTGTCCCAAAAGTAAATTAGTAACATATTCAAACAAAATACTCTAAATGCAATAGTTTTCAAGTTACAACTGATTTACTCAACAGTGAGAACCTGAAAGTAGCTATTGCTCATCTATGTCATGAGCTACAAGTAAGCTATTTTACTATATTATAGCTGACCCAAAAGCTGAATGGCATATTTCAACAAAATTCTCTAAATGCAATAGTTTTGAAGTTACAAGTCATTTACTCACCAGTGAAGCAATTTACTCAACAGTGAAGTAGTTATTGCTCAGCTATGCAATGAGCTACAGTTCTGCAATTTTACTATGCTATAGATGACCAAAAAACGTAAGTGAATAACATATTTAAACAAAATACTCTAAATAAATAGTTTTCAAGTTACAACCGATTTACTCAACAGTGAGAACCTCAAAATAGCTATTGCTCAGCTATGCAATGAGCTACAGGTTTGCAGTCTTACTATGCTATAGCTGACCCAAAAGTAAGTGAATAACATATTCCAACGAAATATTTTAATTGCAATAGTTTTCAAGTTACAACCAATATATTTGACAGTGATAACCTAAAAGTAGATTTGCTCAGCTATGCAATGAGCTACTGGCTTGTTATTTCACTATGTGATAGAGGACTGAAAAGTAGGTGAATAACATATTTAAACAAAATACTGTAAATGCAAAAGTTTTCAGGTTACAACTGATTTACTGAACAGTGACAACGTAGAAGTAGCTATTGCTCAGCTATGCCATGAGATACATGTCTACAATTTCACTATGCTACATCTGACCCAAAAGTAGGTGAATAACATATTCAAACAAAATACTCTAAATGCAATAGATTTCAAGTTATAACTGATTTACTCAACAGTGATAACGTCAAAGTAGCTATTGCTAAGACCCGAAAATCTTAAAAGTGTTGCCATGGCAACAGTTATTACTGGATACCCCCCAAAACCTAATCAGCTCTAGATCCTCTTGGGGTAAACATCCCCTAAAAATTGGGTGAAAATCTGTGCAGGGGTTTAGGCTGTAGAACACCCATAAACTTTAAGACCCAAAAATCTTAAAAGTGTTGCCATGGCAACAGTTGTTACCGGATACCTCCCAAAACCTAATCAGCTCTAGATCCTCTTGGGATAAACATCCCCTGAAAATTTGGTGAAAATCCGTGCAGGGGTTTAGGCTGTGTAACACCCACAAGCTTTATGCCTGCCGCCGCCTGGACGGCGCAGGGGACGGCTATAACCCCAGCCTTTATGGGCTGGGGTTAAAAACACCATGTCTCTGGGTCTTGTAGTTTTGGAGAAGTTGTTCACGTGGACGCAGACGCTGCAAAGTGATGCCATAATGTCAGCTGACTGACAAGTCAGCTGACATAAAAATGTTTATGCATAGTTGCACTTTAAATTGTCAGATGATGGAGATTAAGTAGTACAAGAATTCAGAAGAATTGTACTGTGTCACCAGCTTTGGTTAAAGACTGAAGCGGATAAAATTCAAAAGGACAAAAATTATGCTGGACATAAATAGTTGGCTGACTGGCAGTATTTTTGCAGATCCAGACCATCCTTGAAAAATATAACCTAGATCCAATGTACAGGATATGACAAATGGACACAGGCAGACAGAGAGGCAAACACATAAAGTTATCACTTACCAAGTTTTTACTAGATGTCAGCACTAAGCAGGAAATTCAATAAAGTATCTTTTGGGTACCCTACTATTAAACTGCTAGTCATATGCCCATATAAGTAAATGCACTATGCAACATGGTTCCTGTTTTGTCTGCCTCCTCTGTTCACAGAGGAAAGAAGGAACTACTTATATTTGTCAGCTATTTTGTGGGACAGCAAAGAAGCCAGATCATTGGCTAATCTTGTGAAGTGAAAGGTCACTTAACCCTACAGATCTTCTTCAGGACTGTTTATATCCACAACCTAAAACCAGAAAAAAAGTGTTGCAATGGCAATAGTTGTCAGGTACTGCCGAAAATCTAATCAGCTCCAATCTGTGCAGGGGTATGGAATGCATAGAGCCCATAAAAATATTTGTAAGTCCAAGAAACAGAAAGAAAGTGATGCCGTGGCAACACTTGTTGCAAGTTATTGCCGAAAACTAATCAGCTCCAATCTGTGCAGGGGTATGGAATGCAAAGAACCCATCAAATTATTGTTGCCATGTACTGTCAAAAAACTAGTCAGCTCTCATCCATGCAGGGGTTTGGAATACAAAGAACCCACAAAAATATTTATACATAGGTAAAAGAAACAGAAAGAAAGTGTTGCCATGGGGTTGGAATGCAAAGAACCAACAAAAATATTTTTAAACCCAAGAAACATGAGAAAGTGTTGCCAAGTACCCACAAAATCACAATTTGAAAAACAATACATAAAAAGTATTGCCATGGCAACAGCTGTTGCCAAAACTTGCAAAAAAAGCATCATCACTACTCTTGTAGTTCCCCTTGCAAGAAACATATCCTGAAAATACTGGTTAAAATCTTTGCATGGGTTTTATTTATAAAGATCCAATTTAAAAGTGAAAAACAACAAGAGCAAAAATGTTCCCATGGCAACAGCTGTTGGCAAATGTTGCCTAAAACCAAATCACAAGTTCCTCTTGTAATGAACATATTTTGAAAGTTTTGAATAATGTTAAATGCCCACAAAATAAAAGATCAAGTAACAGAAAAAGTGTTGCCATGAAAACAGTTATTGCAGAAATTGCCAAGAAAGCAATCACATACAAGTTCTCATGCCATTAAACCTCCACAGTTATATATATACATGCAAAATTTTAATGAAATTTTAAGTTATCTTCAGTATACTCTATACTATACTATATACTAAATAAAAAACTGAAACTCAACATAATTCTTTTATACATGGGAGTTTAAGGTCATCTTAAAACATGACACACATTGAATACCAGTTACAACCACATGCCAAATTTGAATTGAATCAGTTAACCCTTTTTCGAGATACTGTCTGGAAATGGAAAAACTTAAAATCAATATAAGTATGTTACTAGTGGGAATTTAAGATCACCTTAAAATAGGGCATACCTTGAGGACCAGTTACATACACATAACAAATTTGAATTTAATCCATCAATGCCATTTTTGAGATACTGTCTGGAAAGGAAGTGTGACGACACTGACAATGTGTTATTACTGGGAGTTTAAGGTCACCTTAATATATGCACTTACCTATGGCCAGTTACATATGCATGCAAAATTTGAATGAAATTTTTAAAGGTATCTTCAGTATACTCTATGGAAAAATAAAAAACTGAAACTTAACATAAATCTTTTATACATGCAAAATTTGAATGAAGTTATCTTCAGCATACTCTATTAAAAATAAAAAAACTTAAACTCAACATAATTCTTTTATGACCAGTTACATCCACATGCCAAATTTGAATTAAATCTGACAAGCCATTTTTGAGATACTGTTCGGAATACAAAGTGTGACGATAAAATTGGATGACGAAGCAATCCCTATATGCCACTCAGCATAAATGCTGGTGACACAATAAAAGTGCATTTTAGATTAAATTAGATTATAACCTTAATATGTTTAGAATTGATTGCAGTCTTTGAGACAAGGTCCAAAATATGCTAAATTCAAAGAGAATATAATTCTGTCATTACTATTATTATTTTTGAGATACTGTCTGGAAATGAAGTGTGATGATAAGGATGACAGTGCAATCCCTATGTGCAACCCAGCACAACTGCTGGTGACACACAAACTGAAGGACCCCAACTGATTTTGAGATATGGATATGGCAGCCATTTTGTTTTTCAAAATGAGGCCAAATTTTTTCACAGGCAAAACATTTGCAGGCCAGGACTTCCCATGGGCTGTTTTTACATTCTAAAGCTCTAGCACCAATAACAGGGGAGGTATGATGACCCCATTTGACCTAGAAGCAGGGGTCAAAGGTCAAATTCAACACCTGGAAACGATTTTTAACAAGATAACCCCATTTTCCCTCCAAATTTGGTGAAAATATCTTTATAAATGAATGAGATATTAAGGTTTATATAAAAACGTGACGGTCGGATGGACGAACGCACGCACATATGGAAGGCGTTTTATAATCTCCCAACCATGGCCTTCCGCTGCTGGCAGGAGATGATAACAGTCCTACCAGTATGGTTTTATATGACAAATTTGCTGATGTAAAAGCCTCTTTGATATGACTGTTGTAAAAGTATGTCCTCATTTTTGCCACCCACACTAGATCTAAACTTGACTGTATCTTCCTGGAGTGTTGAAACATCAGATAATGTTATAATTATAAAATTCTTAATAATAAATATGTCTTTACATTTAAATTCTGCTCCCAATCTTAACTTTAATCGCAGTGGAAGTGCCTTTGCCCATGGTACTTCTGATTTTTGCACCAGGATGCCGAATAAATATTCTTTCTTGTCCACTATCTTCTTCAGACACTGGGACGTTGGAAAAACAAATAAGAATCCACTGTTTTCTGAGTTTTCAAGAAATATATTCGCCTGTACTTCATCATGAAACTCCATGGCCTGGTTGTAGCACTCAAGGTAATCCATATCATGGATAACTTTACCTAAAATATAAAAACACTCTGTAAAATAAAAAAAACTAGAAATAGGCCGCCCTGTTGATAGTAGATGCGAATAGAAACAGGATAGCATAGAAGAACACACATTATCATGTGTAATGTCCACCCATGAACCTTTTGCCCAAATTGTACAGTAGTCTTACAAGACCCTGTTTCATTTGTAAAATATATCAATGATGCTTAAATATTTGTTAGTGTAGATGTAAATTATTTCAGCTTCATGCCTTTTTGCATTGGTTGGGTTGAAAATTTTGACGAAATCACTCTATCTTGCACGGTTAAGAAGATAGAAGCAAATTCCTGTTTTTCTATTTTTGGCAAAAATTTGAAAATTCAAAATGGCCGCCATTTTTGGGAAAAGGAAATTTTTTCGAAAATTGCCAAGAGTACATTTCTTAGATACCCTATGGGTCGAAAATTTCAACAAAATAACTCTATTTTGCACGGTTAAGGCCAGTTTGTGTTTTTCCATTTTGGGCAAAAATTCGAAAATTCAAAATGGCTGCCATTTTTGGGGAGGGGAAAATTTTTTGAAAATTGCAAAGATTACATTCCTTAGATACCCTGTGGGTTGAAAAATTTCGACGAAATCGCTCTATCTCGCATGGTTAAGGAGATAGAAGCAAATTTGTGTTTTGCCATTTTTGGCAAAAATTTGAAAATTTAAAATGGCCGCCATTTTAGGGGAGGGGAAATTTTTTTTTAAATTGCCAAGAATACAATGCTCAAATACCTGTGGGTCGAAAATTTTGACGAAATCGCTCTATCTCGCATGGTTAAGGAGATAGAAGGAAATTTGTGTTTTGCCATTTTTGGCAAAACTTCGAAAATTCAAAATGGCCGCCATTTTTGGGGAGGGGAAAATTTTTTTTAAATTACCAAGAGTACAATGGTCAGGTACCCTGTGGGTCGAAAATTTTGACGAAATCGCTCTATCTCGCACGGTTAAGGAGATAGAAGCAAATTTGTGTTTTGCCATTTTTGGCAAAAATTCGAAAATTCAAAATGGCCGCCATTTTTGGGGGAGGGGAAAATTTTGGGAAAATTGCAAAGATTGCATTCCTTAGATACCCTGTGGGTCGAAAATTTCGACGAAATCGCTCTATCTCGCACGGTTAAGGAGATAGAAGCAAATTTGTGTTTTGCCATTTTTGGCAAAAATTCAAAAATTCAAAATGGCCGCCATTTTTGGGGAGGGGAAAATTTTTTGAAAATTGCAAATATTACATTCCTTAGATACCCTGTGGGTCGAAAATTTCGATGAAATCGCTCTATCTCGCACGGTTAAGGAGATAGAAGCAAATTTGTGTTTTGCCATTTTTGGCAAAAATTCGAAAATTCAAAATGACCGCCATTTTTGGGGAGGGGAAAATTTTTTGAAAATTGCAAAGAGTACACTCCTTAAATACCCTGTGGGTTGAAAATTTCGACGAAATCGCTCTATCTCGCACGGTTAAGGAGATAGAAGCAAATTTGTGTTTTGCCATTTTTGGCAAAAATTCGAAAATTCAAAATGGCCGCCATTTTTGGGGAGGGGAAAATTGTTTGAAAATTGCAAAGAGTACACTCCTCAGATACCCTGTGGGTCGAAAATTTTGCCGAAATCGCTCTATCTCGCACGGTTAAGGAGATAGAAGCAAATTAGTGTTTTGCCATTTTTGGCAAAAATTCGAAAATTCAAAATGGCCGCCATTTTTGGGGAGGGGAAAATTTTTTGAAAATTGCAAAGAGTACACTCCTCAGATACCCTGCGGGTCGAAAATTTTGCCGAAATCGCTCTATCTCGCACGGTTAAGGAGATAGAAGCAAATTACTCAAAAGTAGTACTGAAAATACACAATGAAGTACCTAAATGGCTATTACTCATGTACTGACAAAGCTATCAGTCCCAAATGCAATACCAAGCGAGCTATGGACATAACAATCTTGTATTCAAAATTGTAGTAAAATATCTTTAATTATTTTGGCTTAAATGCACGGAAACCAATGGGTACTGAAAATAGCTGTACTTAAGTATTACTCAGTAAGCAAAAGAGGTACAACAGCCAAAAGCAATCCCAAGCAAGCTACTCACCCAATAAGCCTGCATACCAAATTTGGTGACAATAGCTCTAATACTTTTCCTTTAAATGAGCGCAAACCATGCGTGACGCCGGACATCGGACGCCGGACGCCGGACAACGGACATCGGACGGCGAAAAAAGCAAAAATAATATATCCACCCCCAGGGGGGTGGACATAATTCTGGTATTTATCTGATTATTCTGTTCAGAAACAATAACAGAAAGACAGGTAGAAAAACATTTAAAATAGTCTCATGAAGGTAGTGTGGACAGGATTAACATAATACCATGAAGACAATCTGGGTTGGTCCAAAATAAAGCTAGAAATAAATGAACAAGGAACAAGAGGGTCAAAGATGCCCCAAAAGGCGGATTCCACAGGCAGCAATAATGTTAGCGACTGCTGTAATTACATTTAGAAACAAGGAAAGAAATGTTAGGTCACCCAGTTAAGGTGAATGTGTTAGACGTGCTAAGAAATGTAAAACTTGTAATCTATGTTACATAATTGTATCTATGCTATAAACGGACAAACGAAAGGACGGAATTACAACAATTTCGAAAGAAACCTAGCTATGATGGTGATCTATCTCCCTGTCAAGTTTGAATTCGATTGGACAAACTGTTTTCGTGTTAGAGTCTGGAAACTGAAATTTTTGACGGACAGACAAACTATGATGGTGATCTATCTCCCTGTCAAGTTTGAATGTGATTGGACACAGCGTTTTCAAGTTAGAGTCTGGAAACAGAAATGTTGACGGACAGACAAACGAACAAAAAACAGACAAACGAACAGACGGAATTACACCAATTTTGATAGGATCCTAGCTATGATCTATCTCCCTGTCAAGTTTGAATTCGATTGGACAAACCGTTTTTGAGTTAAAGTCCGGAAACTGAAATTTTGAGCATTGTCTAATCTTGTGGAGTGTTAGGTCATTTTACCATACAGGTTTCTTCAGGACTTTTTATATGCATAACGGAGAAACAGAAAAAAACTGTTTCCATGGCAACACTAGCTGCCTGATATTGCTGAAGAAGCTAACCAGCTCCTATTCATGCAGGGGTTTGGAATGCAAAAAATCCACAGGAATAAAAGTCAAAGAAACAGAAAAAAAGTGTTGCCGAAAAACTAATCCGCCCCAGTCTGTGCAGAGGTATGGAAAGCAAAGAACCCATAAAATATTTATAAGCCTAAGAAACAGAAAAAAGTGTTGCCATGGCAACACTTGTTACCAGGTGTTTCCGAAAAACTAATCAGCTGCAGTCTGTGCAGGGGTATGGAAAGCAAAGAACCCATAAAAATATTTACAAGTCCAAGAAACAAAAAAAAGTGTTGCCATGGCAACACTTGTTGCCAGGTTTGCCGAAAAACTTATCCGCCCCAGTCTGTGCAGGGGTATGGAAAGCAAAGAACCCATAAAATATTTATAAGCCCAAGAAACAGAAAAAAGTGTTGCCATTACCAGGTGTTGCCGAAAAACTAATCAGCTAAAATCAATGCAAGGATTTGGAATGCAAAGATACCCGAGAAAAAGTTTTAAGCCTAAGAAATAGAAAAAAGTGTTGCCATGGCAACTTGTTGCCAGGTGTTGCCGAAAAACTAATCCGCTCCAGTCTGTGCAGGGGTATGGAAAGCAAAGAACCCATAAAATATTTATAAGTCCAAGAAACAGAAATAAGTGTTGCCATGGCAACACCTGTTGCCAGTTATCGTTATAAAACTAATCAGCTCCAATCCATGCAGGGGTTTGGAATGCTAAGAACTCCCCAAAAGATATTAAAGCCCAAGAAACATGAAAAAGTGTTGCCACGGCAACACTTGTTGCCAGATATTGCCAAGAAAGCAATCACACACAAACTCTCATGCCATTAAACTTCCACACCAAATTTAGCCGAGACACATAAAATACTGTACCTGTAAATGAGCAGCAATGAAGGGTGATTCAGATGGAAAATAAAAATAATATCCATGTCCAGCAGGATGGATATAATAATTAAAATAAGTTGTAACTTTAAACTTACTTTTTTAACTTGCAGGTTTTTATGGTAACATTACAATAAGATCCTGTTTTGGTCTAGACACACGTACATGTTTAATTTAAATGAAAAACTCTAAACTATCACTTTAATATTGCCAAAACATCACAGAAATTTGTCCTAACCTTAAACTGAATGTAAGTCAATGCAAATGTTAAGAGTTTAAGGTCATGTTAACCATGTAGACTCTGTTCAAGGTTACGTATAGCCAAAATTTAAATGTAATTTAAATTTAAAAGTTTCTAAAATATCAGCAATTTATTGTAACCTTACAAAGGAGACTTATTTTTTGGTCTAAATATATGTACATAATGAATATCGATGAAAAAATCTCAGCACATCAAATATCTTCCAAACACCAAAACAATTGTCCTAACCTTAGAGTCAATGTTAGTTTAAGGTAAGGAGTTTAAGATAATCTTTTCCTGAAGGTTCTGTTCAAGGTTAAAATAAAAAATGTAAACTTAACAAATAGCTTTTTAATATGTATGAGTTTAAGGTCACCTTAAAATAGGGCACACCTTGAAACCCAGTTACAACCACATGGCAAATTTGAATTTGAATCCATCAACCCATTTTTGAGATACTGTCTGGAAATGAATAACCTTAACCTCAATACAAGTATGTTACTACTGGGAGTTTAAGGTTACCTTAAAATGGGGCACACCTTGAGAACCAGTTACATGCACATGCCAAATTGGAATTTAATCCATCATGCCATTTTTGAGATACTCTCTGGAAAGGATGTGTGACAACGACACTGACCATACTTGTCCTCAAACATAGCTGCTAGTGACACAAAAGAAATGCAACCTTAAACTCATAAGTTTATGAAATATCAGGAATTTACTATAACCTGAAGAACTTTTTTGGTGTAAACAGATATATATGATGAATATCAAAGAATAAAGTCTTAATTAGCACATCAAATATCTTTTAAAAACCAAAAAATTGTCCCAACCTTAAACTCAAAGAATTAGTTTGCAGATGTGAGAGAGTTTAAGGGAATCTTTTCCTGTAGGTTTTGTTCACGGTTTGTTACATCCACAACTTAAAAGATGCTTAGAATTGCACAGTGTTTGAAATACTGTTGAAAAATTGCCACACTTAAAGTGAATATAATTTGGTTATTACTGGGAGTTTAAGGTCACCTTATTGAAATGCACTTACCTGTGGCCAGTTACATATACATGCAAAATTTGAATGAAATTTCTCAAGTTGTTTCCAGTATACTCAATATGTAAACTCAATATAATCTTTTAATACATGAGAGTTTAAGGTCACCTTAAAGTAAGGCACACCTCGAAAACCAGTTACAAGCACATGCCAAATTTGAATTGAATCCATCAACAAATTTTTGAGATACCGTCCGGAAACAAAAAACCTTCAAATCAATAAAAGAATCTTACTACTGTGAGTTTAAGATCACCTTAAATAGGGCACACCTTGAGGAAAAGTTTCATCAATATGCCAAATTGGAATTTAATTCATCAAGACATTTTTGAGATACTCTCTGGAAAGTAAGTGTGAAGACTACTCTGACCATGTATGTCTTCCATCAAAGCTGTTAGTGACACAAAATAATGCAACCTTAAACTCATTAGTTTATAAAATATCAGCAACTTACTATAACCTTACAAAAGAGACCATTTTTGGTGGATATATATGTACATGATGAATATCGATGTAAAATGTCCTAATTAGCATATAAAATATCTTCTAAACACCAAAAATATTGCCCCAACCTTAAAATCAAAGTTTGTTTGCACTGCTGTATGTTAGCGAGTTTAAGGTAATCTTTTCTTGAAAGTTTTGTTCAAGGTTTGTTACATCCACAACTGAAACGCCTAGAATTGTACAATATTTGAAATATTGTTCAAAAGTTAGCAAACTTAAAGTGAAATAATTCTGTTATTAATGGGAGTTTAAGGTCACCTTATTGTGTGGCACTTACCTATGGCCAGTTATATATAATTCCAAAAGTTGAATGAAATTTCTGAAGTTATTTTCAGTATACTCCATGGAGAAAGAAAAAACGTAAACTGGACATAAATTTTTTATATAAGGGAGTTTAAGGTCACCTTAAAATAGGGCACACCTTCAAAACTAGTTACAACCACATGCCAAATTTGAATTGAATCCATCAAGCCATTTTTGAGATATTGTCCGGAAACGAAAATACTTAAATTGAGTTTAAGTATTTTACTAGTGGGAGTTTAAGGTCACAAAACTATACAGCACACCCCCAGGACCAGTTACATCCACATACCAAATTTGAATTAAATCTGACAAGCCATTTTTGAGATACTGTCCGGAATACAAAGTGTGACGACGACAGACGACGACCCCGACGACGCCACAAAATTGGATGACAAAGCGATCCCTATATGCCACTCAGCATAAATGCTGGTGACACAAAAATCTATCACATAACCAGACTATTTACAATGAATCAACCCCACGTAGGGGAAGCAAAAAATAGACCCCATGCATAAAACAAAGAATGGGAAAATTCAAATCTCTGTACAAACTAGATATTGCGTCTCGATGCAGTGTATCCCCAGAGAGGACATGGTTGAAGCGTGACATACAGAGTATTATGTTGTCAAGGACCATGTTCGACCTTAAAGGAGGTGTCCAAGGTCAAATCTGAACCAACCCAAAAATTTGGGGCACATGATTTCCCATAAGTCATCTTCACATCCAAACCTCTACAACCAATAAAACCAGGGGTAAGGCACCAAAAAAATCAATCTCTAATCCAGCTCCTTGACCTAGTTCTAAACAAGAACAACTTTGAGTTCAACAGAGAACACTATCTCCAAGTTTCAGGTAAAGCTATTGGCACTATAGAAGCAGTATCATGTTTTGCCAATACAGTAAAACCTCAATTATCTGAACCCAATGGGAGACATACAATCCGGTCGGATAAACGAGGGGTTTGGATAGATGAGGGAAACCGAAATTCACGGTCTATGGGTTACCGAGTGGGCGATAATTGAAGAACAACGTTTTTATGCACTTTATATAGACGTCAGTATTCATTGATGATACAGTTTAATATATTTGTGTAATATAATGTAACTGATCCTCTAATTGTCACTTATTTGCTCCATATCTATGAATTTGGAAAATTTTATAGTAATTTGAATTTTTATTAGAAATACTTACCATTTCCTAACAGTAGCTATTTGTTGGAGCCATCCAACCCAATGGCCAACGCAGAGATGCGATTTTAAGGTTTTAAGGTAACAACCTTAACCAAGCCATTGGGTTACAGCAGTCCGTCCTCCCGCCAAATAGGTCACATGACCACATTGTTTACTTCATTATTTTTGTTGCAAGTAAAAAGTATGACTTGCGGGGAGGCGGGAGGGAAATTTGAGTGTTAGGAAATGGTAAGTATTTCTAATAAAAATTCAAATTACTATAAAATTTTCCAATTTTATAGCGAAATACCCTTACCATTTCCTAACAGTAGCTGAATTCAGCCTTGTAGGACGGAGGGAATTACTTTTTGCAACTTCCACCACCTGTCCTACTTCCACAACCAGAAAAAACACTGTGAGAAACTGTAACAGAGCAACCATGTGAGTTTTACATGCAACATGAACACATAAACTCCAACATTAAACATTTAACAGTGCGTTTAACATGATTAAAACACATAAACGTTAACCTGTCAACACCTAACATTCAACATACCTTAAAATAAAGGCAGAATGTGGTCGGTCTCACAATGTGTAATTCCATCCAATGTACAAGAAGTATCAACACAAAACAAAACTTCAACTTCAACTTGAAAGCAACAACAGGTCAAACCCCACTTGGCACCAATATCAGCTGACGCAGCATAAACTCCAAGTGGGGCTCAAGCTAAACAATACTGTACACTTGACAGGTGCTACAGCCATCTATCCTATAAATACATGAAAATACAATGTATTCTCAATAAAAACATACAAACACAAAAATCAATACCATATGAAACATAGAAATATAACATACAATTCAATACCTAGTTATAAATCTATCACATGCTGAGCAGATACTATAGGGCCCAATTTCAAAATCTGACCATTATGCCAACAGAGGTCCTTCAGATAGAAATTGGTGAATGTATTGTGAGACTTCCAAAAACAAGCCTCAAGGATCTCATTCAAGGAAATCCCTCCTCTAAATGCCAAAGATGCAGCCATTGAACGGACATCATGAGCTTTCACCTGATATAGCTGTTGAGACTCAGAGTCTGAACTCTCATAAGCCAAAAGAATAGTCTGTTTCAACCAAGATGAGATAGTTGCCCTGGAAATATCTCTAGTAAAGCCCTCCTTAATAGCTACAAACAAAAGATTCTTATTCTTCCTCAAATCTTTTGTCCTGTCCAGGTAGTATTTCAAAGCTCTCACAGGACAAAGAGACCTATCTTGAGTCAAACTCCTGTCCAACTGAGGTTTCAGTGCTGAAATGACCACTGGCTTAATTGCAGCAGGCCCATCTGAAGCCAACTGGTTCTTTTCCAAAAAGGCAGTTGATGGAGCCAAAGTAACTTGTGACCAATTCTCCTTATAACTGAGAGATGAATAAGTCCAAGCATGAACTTCACTTCTCCTTTTGCCTGATGCCAAAGTCAAAAGAAAAATTGTCTTAAAGGTTAGCAACTTCAAAGAAGCTTTCCCCAAGGGTTCAAAAGGTTGTTTGGTCAGTGCATGGAGTACCAAGGCCAGATCCCAAGAAGGTATAGACCTATTCACCACTGGCTTGTCTCTATAAACGCTTGCTAACAGTCTATTCAGCTCAAGACTTTTAGAGATCTGCTCCCCCTTCACACCCAAACCATCTGCAATAGCTGTTCTATAGCCAGCAATGGTAGATGGCTTGAGATTTCTTTCCTTAAACAAACAGTTAAGAAAATTTGCTACATCTGGAATAGTGGGATTGGAGACGTCCACCTGGCTCTCCTCACACCACTTCCCAAAAATGGACCACCTTGATTCATAAATTCTCCTTGAGGAGTGTCTCTGAGGTTCCTTAATTCGCTTTGACACCTCCTCTGAGAATCCTTCTGAATGTTCATGACTGACTCCAGATGCCAAGCATGAAGATTCAGATAAGCTAGATTGTTGTGAAGTCTGTTGCTGAAAGGTTGAGTCAACAGATCCATCCACAAAGGAAGTCTTAGAGGGAGCTTTGTGGACAGTTCCACCAGATCCCAAAACCAAGACATCCCTGGCCACCCTGGTGCAATCATGACGATTCTGCACCTGTAAGTGATTATCTTTTGAATCACCTGAGGAATGAGAGCCACTGGACAAAACATATAGGCGTCCAGACCCTCCCAAGAGATGTTCAATGCATCTGTTTCCCAAGCCTGACTGTCGGGGACAGGAGACACATACATTGGTAGCTTGTGATTCAACTTTGTTGCAAACAAATCTACCATTGGTTGATGCCAACAATGGCAAATTTGATTGAACACTCGATGATTCAACGCCCATTCGGTCTGAATCACCTTGTCTTTCCTTGACAGAGAATCTGCCAGAACATTGAGATTCCCTGGAATATGTTTTGCCCGAATCTGGATTCCCCTGGCATTCGTCCAAGCCATGATCCTCCATATTAGGGCACACATTTCCTGTGAGTGGGTACCTCCCTGATTGTTGAGATAGGCCACCACTGAAGAATTGTCTGTGGAAATCAGCAGATTTTGATTGAGAAGCTGATTTTCGAAAGATTTTAAAGCTAGAAAGACTGCTTTTAGCTCCAGAATATTTATGTGAAGTCTTGACTCCACCTGATTCCACAGACCACTGGCTGTGTGATGCTTTAAATCTGCCAGAACATTGAGATTCCCTGGAATATGTTTTGCCCGAATCTGGATTCCCCTGGCATTCGTCCAAGCCATGATCCTCCATATTAGGGCACACATTTCCTGTGAGTGGGTACCTCCCTGATTGTTGAGATAGGCCACCACTGAAGAATTGTCTGTGGAAATCAGCAGATTTTGATTGAGAAGCTGATTTTCGAAAGATTTTAAAGCTAGAAAGACTGCTTTTAGCTCCAGAATATTTATGTGAAGTCTTGACTCCACCTGATTCCACAGACCACTGGCTGTGTGATGCTTTAAATGAGCACCCCAGCCCTTTAGGGAAGCATCTGTGAATAGAAGGAGATTGTGCTCCTTTGGGTGAAGTGGGGAACCCCTCTTCAGGTTTGAAAGATTGATCCACCACTGAAGATGCTGTTTGAGAACCTGAGACACAGGTACTGAGATATCCAGATATTGAGGGTACCTCCAGTGTGTCTTCAGGTAC
Organism: Sabellastarte sp. h YS-2021; assembly: GCA_964017235.1. Taxonomy (NCBI): domain Eukaryota; kingdom Metazoa; phylum Annelida; class Polychaeta; order Sabellida; family Sabellidae; genus Sabellastarte; species Sabellastarte sp. h YS-2021. Next base: position 62,994,292 of record OZ024929.1, on the reverse strand, counting down.
CAATGGAGTGGCCTCATATGCAGACGACCCAATGGTATTGTCTTCTCCATTGAAGCCATGCTTCCAATCAGTCACATGAGCTTCCTTGGAGTTGTATGAAGAGATTCCAACATGGAAACTGTTTTTTCCAGAAGCCGATCGATCTTCTTTGGAGTTGGAAAGACTAGCCCTACCCTGAGGTCGAATTTGTAACCCAAAAATTCTATTTCTTGAGTTGGAATTAAATCCGATTTTTCGAAATTTATGATCCAACCTAAGCTTTGCACCAGATGAATTAACCTCTGAGTATTCTGTTGACACTGCTGTTTTGTTTCTGCTCTCATCAGCCAGTCGTCTATATACTGATGAATTCTGATGCCTTCTGCTAAAGCCATCAGTTTCACCTCTTTTGCTACCATGGTGAACTCGAGTGGAGCCGTAGCGATTCCGAAGGGTAAGGCAGTGAACTGGCAGGATCTGTCGCCTACATTGAAGCGAAGATACTTTTGAAACTGTGGGTGAATTGGTATATGAAAATATGCATCTGTGAGGTCGAGTGAGGTTACCCACTCGCCTTGTTGAAGCGAATCTCGAATATTTTCGGCAGTTTCCATCTTGAAAGTTGGAATATGCAAATATTTGTTTACCACACTCAAATCTATTACTGGTCGCCATTTCTTTCCTGGCTTGGGGACAAGAAACAAACGACTGTAAAATCCCAGGGAGGTGACCTTTTGAACTGGAGTTATCGCTCTTTTGTTGATTATTTGATAAACCGCCTTTATTAAAAATTCTTGTTTCTCCCGGTTCAAATACTTGCTCCTTATTACAGGATAATTTGTCAATGGAGGTTGACTTCTGAAATTCAGACAATAACCCTCCTTCAAAATGGTCACCACCCTTGGATGAGCTTTTTTGGTTTCCCATACCTGCCAAAAACTGGACAGACGGCTTAATGGGCACAGACAGTCACTTCCTCCTGCCACCCCTGCCTCTGAAAGGCCTAGAGGAGTAGGAACCTCTTCCTCTGTTTCCAGCTGAAGAAGAGACATTGCTTTTTGCTGAGGTTGTTGAAGAATTGTCATGGTAGGGTCAAAAAGATCTATTCTGAGACCTGTTATCTCTTTTCTCCTCATGTCTAGAAGAATGCTCTTTCCTAGAATCTCTACTCCTGGAATCCCTATTCACATGGGACCACTGAATGAAATTCTTCTGAACTTCAGAGAGGGTATCTACAGGAAAAACCTCATTTGAAGTGAAAGGAGCATTCCTTAGCTTGCTAACGTCATCCTCAGTGACATCCTTGGAACAGCTTTTCAAGTAATTGTCTCTCCTACTCAACATGTTTGCTGCCATGGTCATAGAACTGCCAAGCAGAGAATCGAAGGACTTTCCCAAAGACTGATTCACTGATGACTGTAATTGAAGACACTCTTGAACATATTCCAGAGCATTATTAAAGTCAGTTTCATTCTCAGCAGATTTTATGATGGCAAATTGCCTCTCCATCTCCTCTGAGGCTTTGCAATTTGCTGAATTGAACCAAAAAATGTGGTTTAGAACATTGATGTTTTCTCTATTAACAGTTTCCCAGAGTGTAAACTGCTTCCAAGGAGTTGAAATGGCAGAAGGCATTTGAAACTGGGAAGAAGTAATGCTCCTGAATGCATCCTGTAACTTGGGAGCTGCTACTGCATGAGGCTGAGGCGAGATGTTATACCACTTCATAGGTGGTCTGTCAAAACTCAAAAATTGACCTCTAGGCAAAGGATTTCTCCTTGAAGACTTGGTTTTCAAAGAATCATGTTCCTTTGAAACATCCGAAGCCTCATATTCCTTGAAATCCCACAAACTAACCATATTTTCAGCAGGTGGAAGAGCTAAGGAGACCTCTGCAGACTTCTTCAGCTTAGAAGCTTGTGAAAACACAGAAGGGGCAATAATAGTATCAGTCTCAGTTATTGCAATATCCAGCCACTTTTTAATAGCAAAAAGTGTATCAGAATATGAAGGAACAGGCTGTTTGTCTTCTTGAGAGGAATCATATTCCCTGTCATCTGACAACTCTACCCTCGCTCTTTTAGTAGGTATGGAAAATCGATTGTCTATCGTAGAGGGATTTTCCTCCGCAGGACGTTTTGAATGAACCTCTTCGGAAACCTGTATAGTGGACGTAGATCTCTTCTTGCATTGGGAACTTGCCCTTCCCGCAGCTTCCTTAGAAACCAAGATGTCCGCCTCTGCAGGGGAATCCTTGTTTTCAATAGTAGCTATTCTGTTCGATAGGGTTGTAAGCTGTGAGAGAATCGCTGCCAACGCCTGGCTATTTGAACCTGACGTCTGGCGAGCGACCACAGAGTGAGAAGACATTCCAACCGAACTGTCTTCCTCATCCAATATGGAGTCATCTATCTTATCCTTTTCTTTTTGCAAGGTAGATTCTTTTAAAGATTTCTTACCCTTTGAAAGCTTCTCAGCGAGTTTTCGTTTCTGATCTTCAGAAAAAGCAATAGAAAGAAGGCAGTCTTTCTTAAGTGTACAAAGGTCATCACCCTTGCTAGCTTCACGACATTTGTAGCAATACCTGTGGGTATCAAACCCTAACATAAGATGTCCACAAAAGCTGGATTTCTTAGATTTAGAATCTGATGAATCTTTATTATTCGCCATGATTCAAATCTCAATAAAAAATGAAATAATCCCTGAAACTTTAACAACTTTTCAAAGATTTCCAAAACATGTCTCGACTGTTGATGGCCAACAAAAATAATGAAGTAAACAATGTGGTCATGTGACCTATTTGGCGGGAGGACGGACTACTGTAACCCAATGGCTTGGTTAAGGTTGTTAGAAAACCTTAAAATCGCATCTCTGCGTTGGCCATTGGGTTGGATGGCTCCAACAAATAGCTACTGTTAGGAAATGGTAAGGGTATTTCGCTATAAAAATTACCATTTTTATTTAAAATATTAGTGCACTACGCGAATTTTAACTGGGTGTGTTCGGTAGGTACATGCATTGTGGACGTTTTAATTTTAGATAAACATCGTTATGCATTTTGTCATTTGGAAAACTCCGGGAGATTATTCTAATACCCAGAGCGAACATGCCTTCAATGGTAGGTGTGTTTGGTTGGTAATGCATTGTTGACGTCTTTTCTTTTGATACACGTTGTCAGTCTGTGAACCTACTCTGGGAGATTATAAATTGCGAGAGCCAATCGAACACGCTTTCATTGATTGGCGCATATTATAAAAGAAGTTGTGAAGCGGGGTCGTGTAATTGAATTAATCCCTCCCCCTATTGTAACAATGGTGATAAAGATCAAAGAAGTTAGGTGTTTCTGTGAATGGTACGTTTTATAAAGCACTAGAATTAATGGTTTCCGAGAATGTGTAAAATGCTGTATTATCGCTCATGGTAGACCGTACTTTTAAACTGAATGTAGGGAGACAAGGTTTCGGATCGGTTAATCCGGAGATTCGGATCATAGAGAGCCGGATAAGTGAGGTTTTGCTCTAAAACTTGGACAAAATTGGCAAGAGTAGATTGCTGAGATACCCTGTGGATCGAAAATCCATGAAATCGAAATCGCTCTATCTCGCACGGTTAAGGAGATAGAAGGAAATTTGTGTTTTTGCATTTTTGGCAAAAATTTGAAAATTCAAAATGGCCGCCATTTTTTGGGAAGAGTAAAATTATTTTGAAAATTGCAAAGATTAGTTTGCTGAGATACCCTGTGGGTCGAAAGTTTCGACGAAATTGCACTATCTCGTATGGTTAAGGAGATTAGAAGCAAATTTCTGGTTTTGCATTTTTGGCAAAAATGCAAAATGCCCGTCATTTTTAAGGGGATGAAAATTTTTGGAAAATTACACAGAGTAGTTTGCTTAGATACCCTTTGGATTGAAAATTTCGACGAAATCGTACTATCTCGTACTGTTAAGGAGATAGAAGCAAATTTTGTGTTTCCATTTTTGGCAAAAATTCGAAAATTTAAAATGGCCGCAATTTTTGGGGAGAGGAAAACTTTTTTGAAAATTGCCTATAGTACATTGATTAGATACCATGTAGGTCGAAAATTTCAATGAAATCGCTCTATCTTGCATGGTTAAGGAGATAGAAGCAAATTTGTTTTTATCCATGTTTGGCAAAAAATGTGAAAATTCAAAATGGCCGCCATTTTTGGGGAGAGGAATTTTTTTTTGAAAATTGCCAAGAGTACATTGATTAGATACCCTGTGGGTCGAAAATTTCGACGGAACCGCTCTATCTCGCATGGTTAAGGAGAGAGAAACAAATTTGTGTTTTTCCATTTTTGGCAAAAAATTTGAAAATTCAAAATGGCCGCCATTTTTGGAGAGAGGAAAATTTTTTGAAAATTGCCAAGAGTATATTGATTAGTAACCTGTGGGTCGAAAATTTCGACGAAATCGCTCTATCTCGCACAGTTCAGGAGATAGAAGGAAATTTGTGTTTTTCCATTTTTGGCAAAAATTCAAAATGGCCACCATTTTTGGGGAGAGTAAAATTTTTTGAAAATTGCCAAGAGTACATTGCTCAGATACCCTGTGGGTCAAAAATTTGCATTTTTTGCAAAAATTCACAATGGCCGCCATAATGGGGAGAATAAAATTTTTTGAAAATTGCCAAGAGTACATTTATTAGATACCCTGTGGATCGAAAATTTCAACGAAATCACTCTTTCCTTCATGGTTTAGGAGATAGACATATTTACGTTTTTTGCTATGTAGCTATTACTTAGGAGATCAAAGCTATTACCATCAACAACAATACCAAGCAAGCAATTGACGCTATAAACCTTCACACCAAATTTTAAAAAGATGAGTTAAATATGCTTCCTTTAAAAGAGTGAAAACAGAAATCCAATTCAGAGAAGGCTCAAAGTAGCAAAGCAGCTATTACTCAGATAGCTACAAAGCTATCATCGACCAAAAGCTATCCTGCCCAAACTATTGACCCAATTATCCTTCATATAAATTTTTGTGATGATAGAAAACATTGTTTCATTAAAATGTCCAGAAAAAAAAGTCAACTCAAAATAGTATAGTAGCTATATAGCACAGTAGCTATCACTCAGCTATAAAGGTATTATCACCAAAAGCAATCCCAAGCAATGCTACTGATCCAGTAATCCTCCATCCCAAATTTTGTGAACATAGGTGAAATACTTTTCCTTTAAAATGCTTAAAATAAAAAAGCTACTCAAAGTAGCTAAGTAGCTATTACTCGGTTATACAGCTATTATCACTAAAAGCAATCCCAAGCAAGCTATTGACCTAACTATTGCTCATACCAAATTTGGTAAAGATATGTCAAATATTTTTCCTTAAAATGCCCATGAAACGAAAGAAGTACACAAAAGTAGCTATTACTCAGTTAGCTATACCTACAAAAGCTATCATCGACCAAAAGCTACCCTGACCAAACTATTAAACCAATTATCCTTCATATAAATTTTTGTGAAGATAGAAAACATTGTTTCATTAAAATGTCCAGAAAAAAAAGTCAACTCAAAATAGTATAGTTGCTATATAGCACAGTAGCTATTACTCAGTTAGCTATCAAGGTATTATCACCAAAAGCAATCCCAAGCAAGCTACTGATCCAATAATCCTCCATCCCAAATTTTGTGAACATGGGTGAAATACTTTTCCTTTAAAATGATTAAAATAGAAAAGCTACTCAGTACTATTACTCAGTCAGTTATACAGCTATTATCACTAATAGCAATCCCAAGCAAGCTATTGACCTAACTATTGCTCATACCAAATTTGGTAAAGATATGTCAAACATTTTTCCTTAAAATGCCCAGAAACAAAAGAAGTATACAAAAGTAGCTAAGTAGGTATTACTCAGCTATACAGCTATCTTCACCAAAGTAGCTAAGTAGGTATTACTCAGCTATACAGCTATCTTCACCAAAAGCAATCCACAGTCACATATCTCAAACCTACGATCTGGAATCTGAACCAGAAGAGGGGTGAGCAGATGCATTCACTATCCTATTTGTTGGAACCATCCAAGTCAATCACCAACGCGGAGATGCAAGTTTAAGGTTATATAACCTTCCTTAATAGCCACAATTAAAAGATTCTTATTCTTCCTTAAATCCTTTGTCCTATCCAAGTAGTATTTCAAAGCTCTCAAAGGACAAAGAGATCTATTCTGGGTCAAACTGCTATCCAAATGGGGCTAGAGAGCTGGAATGACCGCAGACTTAATTGCAGTAGGTCCATCCGAAGCCAACTGGTTCTTGGGCAAAAAGGCAGTTGATGGGGCAAGAGTTACTTGAGGCCAATTCTCCTTATAACTAACGGCAGAGTATGTCCAAGTTTTAATTTCACTTCTTCTTTTGCCTGATGCCAAAGTCAACAGAAAAACTGCCTTGACAGTTAATAACTTCAAAGAAGCTTTCCCCAAAGCTTCAAAAGGTTGTGTGGTAAGTGTAGTACCAATGTCAAATCCCAAGGAGGTATAGATCTATTAGCTACTGGTTTGTCTCTATAAAAACTTGCTAAGAATCATTTATTTCAACTACTTTTAGAAACTTCCTCACCCTTCAATTACCCAACCCATCTGCAATTGCTGTTCTGTAGCCAGCAATAGTCGATGGCTTGAGATTCTTCACCTTAAACAAGCAGTTGAGGAAATTTGCTATATCTTGAATAGTGGGATCTGAGATGTTCACCTGAATCTCTTCACACTACTTCCCAAATATGGACCACCTTGATTCATAGATTCTCCTTGAGGAGTGCCTTTGGGGCTCCTTAATTCGCTTCGCCATTTCCTCTGAGAATCTTCCTGAATGTTCATGACTGACTCCAGATGCCAATAATGAAGATTCAAGTAAGCTAGATGATTGTGAAGTCTGTTGCTAAATGGCCGTGTCAATAGATTCACCCACAAGGGAAGCCTTAGAAGGAGTTTTGTGGACAGATCCACCAAATCCCAAAACCAAGACATCCCTGGCCACCATGGTGCAATCATGATGATTCTGCACCTGTAGGTGGTCATCTTTTGAATCACCTGAGGGATGAGGGCAACTGGACAAAACATGTAGACGTCCAGACCCTCCCAAGAGATGTTGAATGCATCTGTTTCCCAAGCCTGACTGTCTGGGACAGGAAACACTTACATTAAAAGCTTGTGATTGGTTGATACCAGCAATGTCAGATTTGATTGAACACTTGATGGTTCAACGCCCATTCAGTTTGAACACGTTTTCTCTTCTGGACAAGAAATCTGCGAAAACATTGAGATTCCCTGGAATGTGTTCACCCGAATCTGGATTCCCCTGGCATTCATCCAAGCCATGAGTCTCCAGATTAAGGCATACATTTCCTGAGAATGAGTGCCTCCCTGCCTGTTCAGATAGACATGATGGAAATCAGTAGATTTTGATTCAGAAGCTGATTTTTGAATGATTTTAAAGCTAGAAACACTGCTTTTAGTTCTAGAATGTTTATGTGAAACCTTGACCCCACTTGATTCCACAGACCACTGGCTGTTTAATGCTTTAAGTGAGCACACCATCCTTTTAGAGAAGCATCTGTGAACAGAAGGAAATTGTGCTCCTTCCATCCTCAAGTTTGGAAGATAAGTCCACCACTGAAGATGATCCCTTAGAACTTGTGACGCAGGAATTGGGATATCCAGAGACTGAGGATATCTCCAATGTGTTTTCAGATACCATTGGAGTGGCCTCATATGTAGCCGACCCAATGGCATATTGTCTTCTCTATTGAAGCCATGCTTCCAATAAGTGACATGAGCTTCCTCGGAGATGTCTGAAGAGCTTTCAACATAGAAACTATTTTCTCAAGAAGGCAATCGATTTGTTTTGAGTTGGAAAGACCAGACCTACCCTGAGATCGAACTTGTATCCCAAAAATACGATTTATTGAGTTGGAACTAAATCTGACTTTTCGAAATTTATGATCCAACCCAGGCTTTTGACAAGATGAACCAACCTTTGGGTGTTCTCTTTGCATTGTTGTTTTGACTTTGTTCTCATTAGCCAATCATCTATATACTCGTGAATCCTGGTGCCTTCTGCGAGAGCCATCAGTTTCCCCTCTTTTGCTACCATGGTAAACTCAACAGCAGCCGTAGCGATTCCGAAGGGCAAGGCAGTGAACTGGTAAGATCTGTCGCCTACATTGAAGCGATGAATTGGAATGTGGAAGTAAGCATCTGTAAGATCGAGTGAGATTACCCACTCTCCTTGTTGAAGCGAATCTCGAATATTTTTGGCAGTTTCCATTTTGAATGTTGGTACATGCAAATATTTGTTTACCACACTCAAATCTATCACTGGTCAGCATTTCTTTCCTGGTTTTGGGCAAAGAAACAACCTACTTTAAAATCCCAGGGATGTGACCTTTTGCACTGGAGCTTGCGCTTTTTTGTCGATCATTTGATAAACTGCCTTTATTAAAAACTGTTGTTTTTCCCGATCTGAATACTTGCTCCTTATTACAGGATAATTTGTTAGTGGAGGTTGAAATCTAAAATTCAGACAATACCCTCCCTCATAATGGTCACAACCCTTGGGATGTGCATTCCTTGCTTCCCATACCTGCCAAAATCTGGACAAATGGCTTCCTGGCTCTAAGCAGTCACTTCCTCCTGCCACCCCTGCCTCTGAAGGCCCTGGAGGAGAAAGAGCCTTTCCCTCTATTGCTAGTGTGTTGGTGGATGAGCTCTCATGGTAGGGATGAAAAGACCTGCTCTGAGATCTGTTGTCCCTCCTGTCTTCATTTTCTGGCAGAGTGCTCCTTCCTAGGTTTTTAGGAGTCCCTGTTTACATAGGCCCACTGAATGAAATTCCTCTGGACCTCAGATAATGTTTCAACTGCAAAGATTTCATTTGGAGTGAATGAAGCATTCCTGAACCTGGAAATGTCATCCTCAGTAACATCTTTTGAGCAGTGCTTGAGGTAGTTGTCCCTCCTGTTAAGCAGTAAATTGGAAGACATGTTCATTGCACTTCCCAACAATGATTCCAGAGATTTGCCCAATGACTGGTTTATATTGGACTGCAGTTGCAGGCATTGCTGTACATAGTTCAGAGCATTATTAAAATCAACTTTAGATTCATCTGACTTGATCATGTTGAATTGCTTTTCCTTCTCCTCAGTTGCTTTAATATTTGCAGAATTGAACCAGAAAATAGGATTCAAAACATACATATATAATATTCAAAACATGATATTTTCCCTGTGCGCAGACTTCCACAATGTATATTGCTTCAAAGGAGAGGAGATGGATGAAGGTACATGAAACTGGGGAGATGTTATGTTCCTGAAAGCATCCTGTAGCTTCGGAGCTACCAAAGCATGTGGCTGAGGAGTCATATCATTTCAAGTTAGGCCTGTAAAATTCAAAAACAGCCCCCTGCCTAGAGGATTTTTCCTGGGAGATTTATTCTTCAAATGTTCCTGATCTTTGGAGAGCCCAGAGCCTCATAGTCCTTAAAGCAAAAAAAGTTCATTATATATTTTCTGCTGGAGGTAATGCTAGTGAAGCTTGTGTTGATTTTTTAATCTTGTGAGCCTGTGAAAACACAGATGGAGCTCTCATTGTGTCTGTGTCCATAATATTTATATCCAGCCACTTCTTTATAGTCAGCAAAGTTTCAGAATAAGAAGGTCCTGGCTGCTTCTCTTCTTGAGATGAATAACATTCCCCATCATCTGAAATCTCGATTCTAGACCCTTTGGGAGGTATAGAAACTCGATTTTCACTTGATGACATCAGGCAGGTATTTTCCTCCATAGACCGTTTTGACTGGATCATGACAGAAGTGTTTTCCGAAGACATTTGCAAATTTAATAAGTAAATTAAGTTAATACCCTATCCAAGGGACAACTGCTTTACCGGTCGGTGCGACCAGTCCCGCCAAACGCCAGAAAAAGACGTCCTGTATATACTACCGGTCATGGAGACAAAGACTTGCAGTGTGCTCGTTTAAGTGAGTGCCCCACCCTTCTTTTGATGCGTCTGTAAAAATTTGCAGAACATGTTTTAGTGGGTGTAATGGTTGACCTGGTAGCACATTGCTTTCCTCCAGCCACCACCTTAAGTGGGGGTGGAGCGACCCAGGGACTGGTATCACCTTTTCTAGTTATTCTGGTACCCTCCAGTTGTTCTTCAAGTGCCACTGTATGGGTCTCATATGAAGTCGACCTAGGTGGACTTGTTTTTCGGTGGCTGTTAGGAGACCAATGAGGGACATGAACTGCCGAACCGGACACACTGGACCGGACACACCAGACCGGACAGTATTGACTGAATTTTGTCTGTCAGGGCCTGCCAACGCTCTGGTGTGGGTCTGACCTTGCCCTCTTTCAGATGGAACTGGTAGCCTATGAAGTTGAAAACCTGTTTTGGATCGAGTTCTGATTTCTCCCTATTCACCAGCCAGCCGAGCTCTCTCTCTCGAGAGAGCTACCGAGGTCCCTGTATGCTGGAGATAGGTTTGGTGGGATGTGGCTCTCACAAACCAGTCGTCTAGGTACTGGTGGGTTCTTATACCCTTCTGTAAAGCCATAATTTTTACCTCTTTAGCCACCACTGTGAACTCGATGGGTGCTGTGGACAGGCCAAAGGGTAGTGCTTTGAACTGGTAGGACCGATCCTGGACGTGACAGCGCATGTACTTCCTGGACTGACTGTGAATTGGTATGTGGAAGTATGTGTCTGTGAAATCTATGGAGGTAACCCACTCCCCTGCCTGTAGGGAGGTTCTTATTGTCTCTGGTGTCTCCATTTTGAATGACTCTGTGTTTAGGAATGTGTTCAAGGTGCTCAGGTCCAAGATGAGTCTCCACTGGTTGTTGGGTTTGGGCACCAGCAATAGTCTGTTGTAAAAACCTAGAGATTTCTGAGTGGGTACCAGTTCCACTGCATTTTTTTTCAGAAGCTGATGCAATGCCTCCAACAAGTAGAGGTTCCTGTTGGGATTTACATAACAGCTTATGACTGTGGGTGACCTGGTCAAGTTGGGCCAGAACTGGAAGGGGAGGGTGTAGCCTTACCTGAGTACTGTTACAACCTTGGGGCTGGACCCCGGGGCTGCCCACTTTTCCCAAAACTGGTGCAATCTGGCCCCTACAGGTAGAACTGGAGCAACAGTTGCGAAGATTTACAGAACTCAAGTGACCTACACAGGAAACATCTTTCACATATTTTATTTCTGTGTAATTCTGACAATAATTGGGAATTACGCCTTTCTTTTGTTGCAACCCAGTAACAGAAGGAACATGATTTACAACACAAGAGTTTACATGTGAATTTACAGTCTCGCTCTTGCTGGTCAAGTCCTTCTTTCTAGCTATCACTGGTGAAGGGTTCAAGCTTTCTATCTTGCCAGACACATATGCAGAGTCCTTCAGTCCGGCCACACTCTGAACACAGAAATTGACATTTACCCTGCTTAGAACCCTTAGCCAGTTTCTGCTGGAAGGTTGAGGCCTTGCCCGGTCCTCTCTTTCTCTGTTACCTGCTTCTAAGCAGGTACAGTGGATTTCGGTCCGATTGGTGTGCCGGCTTTGTAGTTGAGGAAGCATATGGGTGAACGCCTCTCCTCACTACGGGAAATCTCATCTGCTTTAACCAGCAACTGGTCTGGGAACAGTGACTGAAAGTGGACCGGTGCAGTACGCAAGGCAGTGAGAGTATCTTGCTCCACACCACTACACAAATACTCCAGGTAGCTGTCTCTATGAGCCAAGGTGAGGTTGGCCATGCTGATAAAACACCTTCAGACAAATCCTGCATGGTACGTTGAATGGCCTGGGAGATGGACCAGTTAAAGGTCACCAAATACTCCAGCTCTTCTACAGCTTGCTGCGTTCTTTCTGATGCCTTGCCCTTTCCTTTGTCTATACGCAGTGTCTTCAAATATGGCACCATAGAGTCAGACATCTGGATAGACTGCTGCCTGATTACACATCACAGACTGTTCTCTGGAGGAACGCTCCCAAAGCATTAAAGTGTCCTGGCTAATAATGCGAGAGGCTGGGGCAGAGGGCAAACTGCGTCTGGCAACTCTACTGATGGCACTGTTGAGTTTTCCCGGTTCTGGAGACCAGGAACACACAGTAGATCTATCAGAGTCCTTCTTATCTGTATGCATCTCGTACCACCTGGAAGACCTGGGGGTTTTAACAAACTTGTCTCTTAGCAGACCATCAGTCTCTGTAGGGTAGGGTAGGCTTCAGACACAGTGAGGTTTAACTTCTCAACTTCCTGCACAGCCACTCATCTACCGGTAGTTTCACAGGTACCTTCCTGGGCTCGACTCGGGAACCGGCAAACGGGTTGTCATCTATGGAAGATGAAGCACTGTCGAAGTCAGGAATCTGGTGTCAGCCCATGAAAGATCTGACCCCTTTGATAGTCTTTGATAGTGTTAAAAACTAGGAAAACCGAAAGGTGATTGCAACAAAATATAAAAATATAATACCTTTATTTGATATCTTTACTGTAACTGTAAGGCATTCTACTAGCTGAGCTTTTCTATGTTAAACTATTTGCTGTACCTATCAGTCTCACTCATTTGTTGAACATGTCAGTGTTAAGCGTTTGTTGAACTCGTCTGTGTTAATCCTTGGGCGTGCATCATGTTAACCATTTGCTGAATAATTCAGTACTAATCATCTACTGAACATGTCTGCGTTCAAATATTTACTGAACTTGTCAGTGTTACTCATTGCCTGAACTTGTCTGTGTTAATTACTTGCCGTACTTGTCTGTGTTAAACATTTACTGAATCTGTTAGTGCTGACCATTTACTGAGCTTGGCATTGTTAATCCTTTGCTGAGCTTGTCAGTGTTAATCTTCTGCTGAATTTGTCAGTGTTAATCTTATATACACAGACATGTGCAATGCAACATTCACTTCTATCAGGAATGTGCACTAATTAGGTGTCCAACTTAGTTAATTGTATTCTTAAAAAGGAATTAATGTACACGAAAGTCATAGCTTTCACCAAAATAAACATCATTAAATTTTTGTAATAGAATTAAGTAGTGCTATCTTTTTGAATCTGATAAGTCTTATTTAACTGACGAGGCTGGCTTGTTGTTGGTTACTCTGTAAGATACTATATTTCCTTCAATTATATCGAAAAGTGGTTGTAAATTGAGGAATAGTATCTGCTTTTAAATGATCATGCCATTCTTTATAAAATTGAACCAGCATTGCAAAGAAAAATTAAATGTTACTAAAGGCCTGGTATGGGGAAAAGACACATTTAATCTCTTGGGAATCAATTTTTCTGTTGATTTAGACTTCGTAATAAATTTAAACTATGAACCAATACTTGAAGATATCAATAAGTCCCTAAATGTATGGAAAAAAAGATTTCTTACACCTCTGGGTAAAATCACTGATAAAAACCCTTATCTTGTCCAAGTTAAATCATTTGTTTATGTCCATCCCAAATCCAGATCAAAGTGTTATAAACAAATTGCAATCTACCTTTTTAAAATTTATATGGGATGGTAAACCCGACAAAATAAATAGGAAACAGCTGTGCTGTGATTATATGAAAGGAGGACTCTGTATGATTAATTTGGAGAAATTCATATGCAGTCTAAAATGCACCTGGATGAGACGTTTGCTAACGCAAAAACAGTCTCCATGGTATGAGCTATGCCTTTATAATTTAAAAGACTATGAGAAATGTTTTAATCTGCACTCTCTATGACATAAAACCCTAGCAAGAAAGACTACCAACAACTTTTGGAAGAGTACTTTACTATCATGGGCCAAAGTAATAGATAGCATCTCAATAGACCAAAATGATAAAGTACTCAATAGCCCTCTTTGGTATAATCCATCCATCTCGAATGTCCCTTTATTCTATCAAGACTGGTACAGTAAGGGTGTAGTATTTATTGCAGACCTATTTTGTGAAAGTAAATTACTTTTCTTAGAAGACGTGACAAGAATCTTCAAAATAAAGACTAATTTTCTGGATTATCACCGTCTTAACAAGAGGAGAGTGCCCGTGAACGGGCACTGTGTCAGCTGACTGAATGTTTTTGATTTGTGATGGTGATAATGAGAGGAAAGCATAATTATCAGGGAAAGGGCTGTACGGAAATACAGTTGTTCGAAAGATATTCCGAAGCTGACAGAAGAAAAGGACAAAAAAGCTGTGCCCTGCAAATGGTATTATGAAATAAAGTAACAAGGTAATTGTTTAAGTGTAAAAAGTAGGTTAAAAATATTTAAAGAAATACTATAAATGCAATATCCTCATTCGACCATGAAGAAGGGATCCAAAGGTCAAATCTGACCATACCAAAAGATTCCCAGCCAAAGAATTTAGGATGGTTTACCATCCCAAACCTCTCGGACCAATAATAAGTGAGTCATAGGCACTTTTTAAGTTTGGCTATCCTTGTTTGACCTTGACGGACGGGTCTAAGGTCAAATCCGACCACACAAAAAATTCCCAGCCCATGATTTCCTGTAGCTTGTTTACCATCCCAAACCTGTAGGACCAATAATAAGCGAGTTATAAGCAATTGTAAGTTTGGCTATCCTCAATTGACCTTGAAGGAGGGGTCCCAGGTCAAATCTGACCACACCAAAAGAATCCCAGCCCATGATTTCCTATATGTTGGTTTACCATCCCAAACCTCCAAGACCAATAATACGCGAGTTATAAGCACTTTAAGTTTGACTATCTTCGTTTGACCTGGAAGGAGGGGTCTAAGGTGAAATCCGACCACACCAAAAGATTCCCAGCCCATGATTTTCTATAGGTTGGTTTTCCATTCCAAACCTCTAGCACCAATAATAAGCGAGTTATAAGCACTTTTAAGTTTGGCTATCCTCATTTGACCTTGAAGGAGGGGTCCAAGGTGAAATCCGACCACACCAAAAAATTCCCAGCACATGATTTTCTATAGGTTGGTTTTCATTCCAAACCTCTAGGACCAATAATAAGCGAGTTATAAGCACTTTTATGTTTGGCTATCCTCATTTGACCTTGAAGGAGGGTTCCAAGGTCAAATCGGACCATATTAACAGATTCCCAGCCCATGATTTCCTACAGGTTGGATACAATGATTTACTCAACAGTGAGAACCTGAAAGAAGCTATTGCTCAGCTATGCCATGACATAGAGGTCTGCAATTTCACTATGTTATAGCTGACCAAAACGTCTGTGAATAACATATTTAACAAAATACTCTAAATGTAATAGTTTTAAAGTTACAACTGATTTACTCAAGAGTGAGAACCTCAAAGTAATTATTACTCAGCTATGCAATGAGCTACATGTCTGAATTTTTGCTCTGTTATAGCTGACCTAAAAGTAGGTGAACAACATATTTAAGCAAAATACTGTAAATGCAATAGTTTTCAAGTTACAACTGATTTACTCAATAGTGAGAACCTGAAAATAGCTATTGCTCCGCTATGCCATGAGCTATAGGTCTGTAATATTATAGCTAACCCAAAAGCTAACCCAAAAGTAGGTGAACAATATATTTTAACAAAATACTCCAAATGCAATATTTTTAAAGTTACAGCCGATTTACTCAACAGTCAGTGCCTGAGAATAGCTATTGCTCAGTTGTGCCATGACCTACAGGTCTGTAATTTCACTATGTTATAGCTGACCCAAAAGTAGCTGAATAACATATTTGCACAAATTTCTGTAAAGGCAATAGTTTTCCAATTACAACTGATTTACTCAACAGTGAGAACTTCAAAGTAGCTATTACTCAGCTATGAAATGAGCCACAGGTCTGGAACTTCACTATGTTATAGCTGACCCCAAAATAGGTGAATAACATATTGCAACAAAATACTCTAAATGCAATAGTTTCCAAGTTATAAGTGATTTACTCAACAGTGATAACCTCAAAGTAGCTATTACTCAGCTATGCCATGAGCTACAGGTCTGAAATTTTACTATGTTATAGCTGACACAAAAGTAGCTGAATAACATACCGGTATTTATACTAAATTCTCTAAATGCAATAGTTTTCAAATTATAAGTGATTTACTCAACATTGAGAACTTCAAAGTAGCTATTACTCAGCTATGCAATGAGTCACAGGTCTGGAACTTCACTATGTTATAGCTGACCCCAAAATAGGTGAATAACATATTGAAACAAAATACTCTAAATGCAATAATTTCCAAGTTATAAGCGATTTACTCAACAGTGATAACCTCAAAGTAGCTATTACTCAGCTATGCCATGAGCTACAGGTCTGAAATTTTACTATGTTATAGCTGACCCAAAAGTAGGTGAACAACATATTTAAGCAAAATACTGTACATGCAATAGTTTTCAAGTAACAACTGATTTACTCAATAGTGATGACCTAAAAGTAGCTGTTACTCAGCTATGCCATGAGCTACAGGTCTGAAATTTTACTATGTTATAGCTGACCCAAAAGTAGCTGAATAACATATTTAGATTAAATTCTCTAAATGCAATAGTTTTGCAATTACAACTGATTTACTCAATAGTGAGAACCTCAAAGTAGCTATTACTCAGCTATGCAATGAGCTACAGGTCTGAAATTTTACTATGTTATAGCTGACCCAAAAGTAGGTGAACAACATATTTAAGCAAAATACTGTAAATGCAATAGTTTTGAAGTTACAACTGATTTACTCAATAGTGATGACCTAAAAGTAGCTATTACTCAGCTATGCCATGAGCTACAGGTCTGAAATTTTACTATGTTATAGCTGGCCCAAAAGTAGCTGAATAACATATTTATACGAAATTCTCTAAATGCAATAGGTTTTAAGTTACAAGTGATTTACTCAATAGTGAGAACTTCAAAGTAGCTATTACTCAGCTATGCAATGAGCCACAGATCTGAAACTTCACTATGTTATAGCTGATCCCAAAATAGGTGAATAACATATTGAAACAAAATACTGTAAATGCAATAGTTTCCAAGTTATAAGCGATTTACTCAACAGTGATAACCTAAAAGTAGCTATTACTCAGCTATGCCATGAGCTACAGGTCTGAAATTTTACTATGTTATAGCTGACCCAAAAGTAGCTGAATAACATATTTATACGAAATTCTCTAAATGCAATAGTTTTGAAGTTATAAGCGATTTACTCAACAGTGATAACCTAAAAGTAGCTATTACTCAGCTATGCCATGAGCTACAGGTCTAAAATTTTACAATGTTATAGCTGACCCAAAAGTAGCTGAATAACATATTTATACAAAATTCTGTAAATGCAATAGTTTTTAAGTTACAAGTGATTTTACTCATGATGGAAGTTACTGAAAAGCCCAAAAGTAGCTATTACTCACTTAGCTATTGAGACAGGCACCCAACTTACTCACCATATTGTAGCTATGAAAAAAGTAGCTGAATAACATATTTTAACAAAATGCTCTAAATGCAACACTTTTGAAGTTATAAATGATTTTGTGCATGATTTCATGAATTTTAATGCATTAAAAATTATTAAAAAAATTTATTAAAAAAAAAGTAAGACAGATCCAGGTCTCATACTCACACAAGAGAATCTACCTCTGGCCTAGTACATATATGCAAGATATGAGAGAAATCCCTGCAATAGTCACTGAGAAAATTGTGATTAAGTGTTGAAATTTTCACACTTTTGGTGGGGGTACCCCCCTTGTAATGTCTCTAGCAAACAGACGAACAGACAGATTTGCATGCCTTGAACAATTTTTCATCCTCGATAGATAAGGTATCTTTTAAAAAAAACAGCACGTCTCTAGGCCTTGTAGTTTTGGAGAAGAAGTTGTTCACGCGGACGCGGACGCGTACGCGGACGCCCACGCCGCAGAGTGACGACATAAAAATTCTTTTGAAAAAATATTTTAGTATACATCTACAAGATCCAATTGTCAAACCTGTATGGCCGACCACCATAGAAATTTTGTCACAATCCAAAAAAGGAAGTAAAGATTTCTACAAGCTACTCACTAATGCAAGCCAACTTCATACTCTCTCTTATAAAACAAAGTGGGAAACAGTAGTTGATGACAAATTGGATCATGAGGATTGGAAAGCAATCTATAAACATTGTTTCAAAGTTATTCAAGATAATGAGATAATTTGGTTGCAATATAGGATAATACATCATATTTTAGGAACAAAAAGTCTTTTGTTCAAGATTAAAAAATCGAGCAATAATTTGTGTCGCTTTTGTATGAATTCACCTGAGACAATTTCCCATGTATTTATCCAGTGCTCAGTTCTGCATGAATTCTGGCAAAAAAATCAAGCAGTAGGTTCAGAACAGAGTGGCTTTATCCTTTAGTCTAAGTGTTAAAACAGTGCTCCTGGGACTTGTCGATAAGAAACAACTTGAAATCATATTTTTGTTAGCTAAACAGTACATCTACAAAGCATTGGTTAATAATACTCCTGTACTTTCACTGCCTTTCAAATATTTTTCAAACAAAAATATGAGGAACAACAATATTTGGCAACTACCTCCCTTACCGACCACAAATTTAGGAATAGTTGGAGTTTGCTTTCTCTTCTTGCCCGGAACATCTGAGTGTTACCTATTTTTTTCTTTTGAATTTACTACCAGCTAAAACACTTTCTACTTCTCTTTCTTAATGTTGTGTTGGTGCACGAACTATAAATTATATGAACATTGATGTGCTTCTGGTAAAATGTTTCATTTCTGTACCCTTTCTATGGCAATAAAAAAGATAAATAAACAAGACCACTGCCGCGGTGTGTATCTCCCGCCGAGCATTAAAGGGGAAGAAATACCTTTTCCGAGATATTCACAATTTTTCATTTTCCGGTAAAATCCAAGATGGCCGCCAAAAGTGGCGAAAACTGAAATTTTTCCCCTAGGCACAGAATACTGTTGTACTACCCTGTAGGTAAAAAATTCACTCGAAATCGCTCTATCTCTTACCATTTCGAAGATATTTTCAATGTTTTATTTTCCGCTAAAATCCAAGATGGCCGCCAAAAGTGGCGAAAATTGAAACTTTTCCCCTTTGCATAGGATACTCTTGTAATACCCTGCGGATCAAAAATTCGCTCGAAATCGCTCTATCTCTTACGGTTTTCGAGATATTCACACTTTTTCATTTTCTGCAAAAATCCAAGATGGCTGCCAAAAGTGGCGAAAATTGAAATTTTTCCCCTTTGCACAGGATAATCTTGTACTACCCTGTGGGTCAAAAATTCACTCGAAATCGCTCTAGCTCTTACGGTTTTCGAGATATTCACACTTTTTCATTTTTCCGCTAAAATCCAAGATGGCCACCAAAAAGTGAAGAAAATTGAAATTTTCCCCCTTAGCATGGGACACTCTTGTACTACCCTGTGGGTTAAAAATTCGCTGGAAATTGCTCTATCTCTTCGGTTTTCGAGATATTGGTGATTTTTCACATTTTCACTAAAAGTAGCAATAAAGTAGCCATTACTCACTTGTACATTGAGCAACAGTTGTGAAACTTAAATATGTTACAGTTCACAAAAAAGTAGATGAACAACATATTTGAGAGAAATTGTGTAGCTGCAATACTTTTGAAAATATAAGCCATTTACTCATTATTGTTATCGTTTAAAATTGAAAGTAGCTATTACTCACTTAGCTATGGAGATACACTTCCAAACTACTGACCATGTTGTAGCTGTGGAGAAAGTAGCTGAACAACATATTGGAACAAAATACTCTAAATGCAATAGTTTGAGAGTTATAAGTCATATAATTATATTAGGTAAAAGTGCTATTACTCACTCAAAAGTAGCCCAAAGTTCACCAAACCCCCAAAATATTGAAGAACGTAAAAATTCATTTGGACAATTAATTTACCAAAAATGTGTAACTGTAGTAGTTTCAGAGAAAACTGCGTGACCCACGCACGTACGCACACACATGGTGCAAATTATAATCTCCCGCCCGGAGAAGAAAACTGTGTAAAATACCATTAATCTATTATTGATTTCTTGCCATGTGACCAGTTCTGTGTCATGTGACCAACACAGCTTGAAAAGATGACGTCACATGATGCATTCTTCTAATTTCTTGTCGTCTACCTAACCTAGGACCTACACAAAGTGTGTTGCTCGATTAGACAGAGACTACTTGTGTGTCTTCATATTAAAGATTGCTTCTGCTCAGTAGTAGGAACGCTGCATAGAAGACACATGGAAAATCACTCACGACTTTGTCTCCACAACGAGCACAAACAACTCCATATAAACTGGCCATAAAATTATGGAAACTGCCTGGTTTTAATCCTGGAGAGGTCACGATATGTAAGAAACACAATATATATATTTTCAGATGAAAATAAGCTTTAAAATCATAGATATTTCCAAGTTTTCTTCAAACTTCAACATCACTTCAAAAACACTTCTGCACACGACACAGGCCAAACAAAGCATATGCTGTGACATCATGTTGTCTAGACAGAAAGGAAGTAGGATGCACCACCTTGCAAGTGAACACTACTTGACGGGTCCTGCTGGTGGATAACACAGGATGTCTTTTTCTGGCGTTTGGCGGGACCGGTCGTTGCCGACCGGTATAGCAATTATCCATTGGGTGAGAAGTATTAATGCAATAAAAAATTAATATATGTAAAGATAAAGTATTAAAACAAGACAATTCAATAGCAAGATGAAAGCATTAATCAGAAAATATTATGAAGCTGTAAAATTTATTAATTCTAGAATAGATGTCATTGGAAAAAGCACAATTATGTAAAAGTACATGCAATAATCAGTTGCAGCAATTTATATATCTTTGTCATAAGAGAAACATGTCTCAAATACAGCAGGTAATCACACTGTAGCAGAGCCAAAGTTAAAGGTCACACCATGTTGCACACCTACAACCCCCAACCAATGTCCCTACCAAGTATCAACTTCCTACACCTTATGATTTTCGAGATATAGCCCCGATGAGATTTTATAGGTCAAGGTAACTACAGCAAGGTCAAATCAAGGGCACACTATGATGCTGCACACCTACAACCCCCTACCAATGTCCCTACCAAGTATCAACTTCCTACACCTTTCGGTTTCCGAGATATAGCAAAGACATGATTCTTTAGGTCAAGGTCACTACGACAAGGTCAAATCAAAGTCATACCATGACGTTGCATACCTACAACCCCAACCAATGTCCCTATTAAGTATCAACTTCCTGCACCTCAGGTTGTAGTAGTGAGCCCATGTGTGGCAGCATAACTATGTAACTCCAGCATAAAGCACTTTTTACACTGTTTGTATGAAAGGATATGTCACAAATTTAGTATCAGGTTATAGAAGAAATGACATAGTAAAGTGGGAGACTGTGGTTCTACACACTTTTTAACAAACTTTCTGAAATATTGAATCTAGAATCTGGACAAGTGTGTATAAGTGGTACATAAAACAAAGGACAAAAAAACAGACGTGGCCAGTCATCATTGCAACACAGCGCATTTTGATTACTGCACACAGACCTGAACTGCACAGAGGTTGTGTAAACAAGCTCCAGGAAGCAGAAATGAGGTCTCCTGTGGTGTGTAATAAAAGATTACTTCCCTGCCAGACACATCCGAGTGATGTGCACATCCAGCATAGTCTTGAAGTTTTTTATCATTAGTATGTGTGCGTTGTATAACAATGGATCATAAGATTAGTACTAAATCCAAAATAAAGACTAGCTATAACAAATGTGAACTTATACCCATCAAAAACCACAGCAACTATGTGAAACTGAAAAATGATGTTTGCCAGCTTTTATGAAATTGTCCTTAAACAAGAAAAGACCAACCAGACAAGGCACGAGGGGTGGACAAAAATCTAAAACAACCATTGGCTTAGTGAATGCACAATCAGTAAGAAACAAGGGTGCAGTGGCTGGCTTTCTGCCAACCACGGAGTCGAATCTTAGGACAGCAATGGGTGTTGAAATCTGTAAATTGTTGTATTATCGCCTGCATTTGCAAACTGCTTGCAAAGACGTTGTGTTGGGTATTTGTAGAGATCAGAAACGTGACATGAAAGCTTTACAAATATAAGGGGTATTCTGTGTATTAATTGTGCAGTTTGAAAATTGATTTTCATGGGAGAAGACGTATTTTATGTTTGAAGCGTACTGTACACATCAAATAAGATTTAGCGAACTGGTTTATTTTGTAAATATAAAACAAATTGGAAGACACAAATTTAAGTGTTATATGGATATTTTACACAAGCAAACTCTAAGTATTTTAATAAAATATTCAACGAGTTCATTTAAAATAAGAAAATATATTGTCTTCATTAATTTCTTGCCGGTTTATTAGTTTGACAAATGAGTAAGGCTGCGACTACCCATTTTAAACACAAATATCTGCCAAGCTATGTGACTGGTTCATAACAAATACTTTGTAAATTAATTGTCATGCTTCGATGAATGATATGCAGACAATGATTTTACATTAACAGTGACTGCGTGATAAACCAGCAGATGTTTAAATATGTATTTTATCTAGGGATGTGCAGACGACTGTTTTACATTTAAACTGACTGTGCACATATTCTCATGTCTAGAAACCAGCAGACAGATAAATTTGTAAATTTTAATTACTTAAATGTAGCTTTTATAAGCTACAAGCTTACCATGTGGGACTTAATGCTGTTCTCGGGTTGCCACACCCGGGGGCAACGTCTTAGAAAAAAAGACAGTTCTTGTTAGCCACCGGATATACTGCTAGCTGTCGTCACGTGATAACCTCTGACCTCTCGCCCTACTTTCTCGTTGAAATTTTCTAAAACCTACCCTCAGCTGTAAACAGCGGGGAGGCAGGGAGGGACTCTTCTAAGTCCCACATGGTAAGCTTGTAGCTTATAAAAGCTACATTTAAGTAATTAAAATTTACAATTTTATTACGCTACAATAGCTTACCATGTGGGACTTAATGCTGAATTCAACCGCCCGGTGGCGGGATTACAGCTGAGACTGGAAGATATGTCATTTTTTCTAAGATTTTGAATTAATATGTATAGAATAGTGCCAGAAATACCAGTCTGAGTCCCATTTACAGTGCCCCGATCCCGAAGATCGGGCCTGTAACGAGCCAAAAACCTAAATAAAATGAGAGACCGTGCTGAAACTGTCTAGATGTTTGATTGTAGGACGGAAGTGCAGCAGTGCTCACTTCGAGGTCTAAGGGTCCCCGAGGGCCCTTCACTAGTGACCGACCAACCCATGGTTGGATATCTCATAAATTTTGCAACCTGAATATGAGATTAATGACAACTAAATAAGTCCTTAATAGAAGTTACTTGATAACTGAAAAACAAAAATGACCTTACCTGTAACATCTTGAAGGTAAAGGAATACCTAGATCCTGGGAGAGACTCCTGAAGACTTGGTTGTAGCGGATGTGCCCCCACCCCCCCCCCCCCCCCCCCTTTTTCTTTCCGAGGACAACTGGTCTGAGGGGAAGGATCTAGGACTTATTGTGCCACCACTACGGGTCCCAGATACATATTGTTGTCGGTGTCCGGCCAAGTAAGGTCTTTTAGGTAAAAATTTGTAAATGTGTTGTGAGCTTTCCAGTGACAGGCTTGCATGATTTGATCCACCGATACCCCACCGTAAAGGGCCTTAGAGGCCGCAAAGGCCCGGATGTCATGCGCTTTGACTTGGACCAAGTCCAAGGCTTGTTGATCTGCTTGTTTGTAACAAAGTAGGATGGTTTGTTTCAACCATGAAGAGAGAGTAGCGGGTCTGATGTCTGAGGTATGTCTTTTCTTAAAGGAGATGAAAAGGAGAGAACGAGACCCTCTCAGGTCTTTGTTCGGTCCAAATAAAACCTCAGGGCCCGCACGGGACACAGGATCCTGTCTTCTTTAAATTGTCTATCTACAATGGTAGTCAAAGCAGGAATAGTCACCGGAGATACACTTTGAGAACCTTCTCTTGCTAGTTGGTTTTTGGCTATGAAATCAGAAGAAGGGAACAAGGCAACCTTTTCCCATTGGCCTAGATTAGATTGACCCAGGCATGGATTTCGCTGCGGCGGTTGCCGGAGGCCAAAGCTAGCAAGAAAGCAGTTTTTAGAGTAAGATGTTTGAGGTCTGTGTCTTTCATGGGCTCAAATGGTGCTTTTGTGAGCTCGTTGAGGACAACAGAAAGGTTCCACTTGGGTAAATTTCTGGAACTTTGGGACGATCCCTGTGAAAACTGGAGAGTAACCTATGAAGGTCTGCATTGTGTGCAATATGTTGGGCCGTTGGGCCCAAAGTGTCAACGATTGCAGTCCTGTAACCATCAAAGGTCGAGGGGTGCCTGTTTAGGTCTTGGTACAGGTACATGAAAAAAAATCTGAGATTTGTTTCACAGATGGAGTGGAGAAATCCACCGAATTTTCTCTGCACCATTTTTCAAATAGGGCCCACTTTGACTTGTAGATGGTCCTTGTTGAAGACCGCTGAGGGGCAGCAATTCTCTCTGCCAACTCCACAGAGAAGCCTTGTTCTTGGAGTTGTCCGCTCCTAGACACCAGGCGTGGAGGTTCAGGTGCTGGGGGTTGTGGAACACATACCTGTGGGACTGTTTGAGTAGGGTCGTTGACACTGGGAGTTGTAGTGGGATCTCTGTTGAGAGCTGCACTAGGTCCCAAGACCAGGGCATCCCTGGACAGCCTGGGGCTATTACGATGATCAGGCAATAACATTGCCTGATCTTTTGGATCACCTTGTGAAGGAGCCGTAGGAGGGTACGCATAGGCCGTGAGGTTGGTCCAGTTTATGTTTAGAGCATCTATGTCCCAGACCCTTGGGTCTGGGATAGGAGACACGTACAGTGGCAGCTTGTGGTTCAGGTGAGTGGCAAATAAGTCTACATGAGGTGTGAACCACTTCTGGAAGATCTGTTTGAACACCTGTGGGTGCAGAGACCATTCTGTTGACTGCACTTGGTTGGACCTGGACAGTAGGTCGGCCATCACATTCAGGCACCCTAGAACGTGCCTGGCTTTCAATGTTATGAGGTAGTGATGGCCCCAGGTCATGATCTTCCACAGGAGAGCGCACATCTCTGCTGAGTGTGTTCCTCCTTGTTGTTGATGTAGGCTACCACTGTTGAGTTGTCCGTCGCAACTAACACTTTGATTCTGGCACTGGTCCTTGAAGTCTCGAAGGGCCAGGGAGACCGCCTTCAATTCTCGGACATATATGTGTAGCCTTTGTTCCCGATCTGACCACAGACCCTTTGTGGAATTTTGGTCTAAGTGAGCGCCCCAACCTTCGTTTGAGGCGTCGGTAAAGAGTTGGATACTGTGGTCTTTGGGATGAAGGTCTGTACCTTTTATCACGTTTGAGGGATTTTGCCACCAATCTAGGTGGGCTGCAATGGCTTCTGTCCAAGGAAGGAGGTTGTCCAGCGACTGAGGATATCTCCAGTGCTCCTTGAGATGAAACTGAAGGGCCTCATGTGAAGGCGTCCCTCCGGGACCATTTTCTCCGTTGAGGTTAGCAACCCAATTAGAGACATCAAACATCTTGCAGTCAAAACACGTTTTGACTTGAGTAGTAGGATCAAATCCTGAAGTTTGAGCCATCTCTCTTGAGTGGGTTTGACAAGGGCTGAATCTAGGTGGTATTCGTAGCCCAGGAACGAAAAACACCTGAGTAGGTTTCAGTTCTGATTTTTCCTGATTTATTATCCACCCCAAGGACTGAGTTAGGTCTACCACTGCCTGTGTGCTCACTTGGGCTTCCTCCTGAGACTGGGACCTGATCAGCCAGTCGTCCAGGTATTGGTGAATTCTGAGTCCTCTTGAGAGGGCCATTAGTTTCACTTCCTTTACGATCATTGTAAAGACCTGGGGGGCTGTGGCTAGTCCGAATGGGAGGGAGGTGAATTGGAACACCTGTGACTTGTAGCAAAACCTTAGGTATTTGCTTGAGTTTGGATGGATGGGGATGTGTAGGTAAGTGTCCGACAGATCTATCGACGATACCCACTCCCCTGGAATCAGGGAGGTCCTGATGGACTCTGGAGTTTCCATTTTGAACTTTTCTACGTGTAGAAAAGTGTTGAGCCTGTTTAGGTCTATGACTGGCCTCCACCTTAGGTGAGGCTTGGTACTAGGAACAGGCGACTGTAAAACCCGAGAGATTTTACTTTTCCACCCTTTCTATTGCGTTCTTTGACAGAAGAGATTGGATACAGAGGCCAGGACTTGGTCTTTGAAGGGCCTTGTATTCTGACCGGGTCAGGAGTCTGACTGGACTTGGATTGAAAAGAATGACAGGATTTGTTTGCCAGTCTTATCTGAAAGAACGGAGAACTCCTACTGGTGGACTGAGTGAGGCTGGAGGAGTCATTGGGGGGGGAAGGGTTTTTATGCCCTCGTCCCCTGGAGTGGGTCGAAACACCTTGGAGCCTCGGCTACTCGATTTCCCCCTGCCTGGGGAAAACGATGGATACTGCTAGGGATGGAATGACCCCCATTGGGGTGGTTCCTGTAGGAGCCTCTAGATGTGGGGAATTGGAAAGGGTTGATTAATAGGGCCTAAACCCTAAGTGTTATTACAGGTGCCTTGATAAGGGACTCCTGTCCCTCCTAAAGTAGTGTGAATGGAAACTATAAGATCTAAAGATCCAGTATCTCACCTGAATTCACCATACCCCTTCTGACTACTTATATGCACCATGAAATTGAGTTGCCCTGTCTGGAGGTAGCCTTGCTACTGTCTTAACATATATCCATAACCAGGTTATATTGAGGAGAACCTAGTGGAGAGCAGCCTAAAGCTCAACTCTAGCTGACCAGAAGGGAGGAGGGGCTTACCCAAGGAGGCCCCTAGGGAGATACAGATTTGAAAACTTGTGTTCAAAAATTGAAACAAGGTTGTTCCAGTTTAAGGGAAAATAACAGCCCAACTTCCTGTTGGCCTAGTAAATCATTCAGAGTCCAGACTGAGGGGAATCAAGGCATAAACTCCCTGGGGGCAGGGAGGTTCAAAGCTGCCTAAGTGTCAATGTCCTTCAAAAATGGATAGGGTGAAGTCAGGCAACCTACTTCCCTAAAATATAGAGTCAGGACTGAATGAAGGACCTTGTTTAGAAGCCCTCTTGGGCTTTGGACTTGGACCTAAGCCTCCAATAAGTGATATTTACTGCCAGGCTGGTGAAATATTAGTCCAAGTGTGTATTAGGATTGTTCAGAGTTCTGATCTGGAACCATCATCTGAAGATCCGATCATCCGAGGATTAGATCTACATACAATCATCCGAGCATCGGATTTAAGATTAGATCATCCGAGCATTGGAATTTAAAGTAGCCTCGGATCTGATATTTGATCTGATGGACTAGATGCAATGAAAATCCGAGTATCAAATCATATTCGGATGGATAGAAGTTGGAATAATGCATCCGATTCTCGGGTGCATTAAAATCTCGGATGAACTAAGATGTTATCTGGCTTCAGATTTAAGCAGGGATCTGATCCACCCTGGAGAAAGAAGTTGGATATTATAATTTTTTATGTAAGCTTTCCTTAAAGCCAGCTTCCATGTAAGCTTTGCCTTTCCTTCTTGGAAGGAACTACACAACTAGATTTACGTAAGTAAATCGACAGTGATACAAGGTCACCTGCCCCACCCGCCTCACTGCAGGTAGGGCTAGTTGTGAGATAAGGAAAGCAGAAATTACACAGAATTTTATTAAATAACATAGAATCTAAAAAGCAAGTACAATATTTCTTATATTATGAAATTGGATGAATTAAAATTATAATAATGCCAAACTAAGGTTATCTTAGTTGAAGAAACACGTAATGTCTAGATGATTAGATGAAGGATTCTATTCCTGATTATTTAAGTATTAACATTATAAATGGTCAATAATACAGGAAAGAAGGGATAAAATATGTCATTGAATGTTGTTCAATTAATTTTATTTTATTTTATTTTATAAACGTACTGTAAGAAACCCGCGTCTCTCAATACATGCGGTCTAGACGTGACGTCATCACAGGGGTTTCCCGAGGATTCCCCAAGATAGTTCGTGCTTTATATGGTATTTTAACCCTTAAAAGGGCAAATACTGTTGAAGAACGGGGATAAAAACAGTAAGACATTTATGTTATTTGATTTCAACAGGCATATATTCCTGTATATAAACTATCAACGCGAGACGCGCATTACAAGAAATTGCAGTCTCGACAATAAAAACGGAAGTTGTTTCCAAAGATTTCACTGGACCAGGACTCGTTTGTGTTACATTTATATATATATTTAAACCCTAAAAAGGTCCAATAATGAAGCAGATAGGGGTTAAATATTTTATTTTATTTTACTGACAGGCATATATATATATCCTGTATTAGAATTTAGAAACCACATAAACGAGTCGCTGTGATTTACAACGAGAGCCCGGAAGTGGACTTCAGTTGTAAAATAAAGTAAAGATACTTATCTGAACTATGAAAAGACATCGAATTGTGATTCTATGCAATAAAATAAGAAAACTGATGTAGTTTCCAGATCCAACGACAAGTATATCCTTGTAAAAATGAAATAATATTCCTTGTAAAATAAAGCATTGTAATTCGCGTGGCCAACGAGAAAGTAGGGCGAGAGGTCAGAGGTTATCACGTGACGACAGCTAGCATATATCCGGTGGCTAACAAGAACTGTCTTTTTTTCTAAGACGTTGGCCCCGGGTGTGGCAACCCGAGAACAGCATTAAGTCCCACATGGTAAGCTATTGTAGCGTAATAAAAATGAACTTTAATTGGGTATTACTTACTTGAGTATGCCAAGACAATGGGAAAAACAATAGTTTCTAGGAAATACGAAACCTTACAGAAAGGCAGACATAGTGCTAGACAAGCTTTTCACTTTATAAAATATACCTTAATAAAAACATTTAAAAAGAATCAAAATGGCAGAGTGTATACTATACACCTTAATGTACAGATATGTGTACAAATATTATGCATAATTTTGATATTTAGGGGCTTAACGGCCAATTTAAAATCTCGGCCACAACCCAGTACATAACTCAAATCAAAGATTTGACTAATGAAAAACACACATCTTGCATGATTACATTTTGGAACAAAAGATTGACTTATGTTGTTTTGTTGAAACTTGGTTGAGGGAGAATGATGAATTGCTCATCAAGCAGTTAACACCCAAAGGCTTTGATATATTACATCATGATAGAAAAGGAAAGATAGGTGGCGGCGTTGCAGTGTTGTTTAAGACTGCGTTCCAAGGCTAAGCTGGATAATTTTGCAAATTTAATAAGTAAATTAAATTTTTATAAGTTAATACCCTATCCAATGAACAATTGCTTTACTGGTTGGCGCGTTGATAAACTTCAAAAACGTCTCTCTGTAGAAAACACGTCTGCACACTCCACGCGCCAAACGAAAAAGATGCTATGACGTCACGCTGTCTAGACAGGAAGGAAGTACGATGCGCCACCTAGCGAATGCACACTCTGTGACCAGTCCTGCCGGTAGTATATAAAGGACGTCTTTTTCTGGTGTTTGGCGGGACTGGTCGCGACCGGTAAAGCAATTGTCCATTGGATAGGATGTATTAACACATGGTTCCCACTCCATTTTCCAATTTAAATTCCCTGTGTTTTCCCTGTGAAGTTTATATTTTTCCCTGTGGATTTTATAAATAAAACTAGAAATAGGACGCCCTGTTGATAGTAGCTGCGACATATGAATAGAAACAGGATAGCATAGAAGAACACAGATTATCATGTGTAATGTCCACCCCATGAACCTTTTGCCAAAATTGTACAGTAGTCTTACAAGACCCTGTTTCATTTGTGAAATATATCAATGATGGTTAAATATTTATTAGTGTACATGTAAATTATTTCAGCTTCATGCCTTTTTGCATTGGTTGGGTCGAAAATTTTGACGAAATCACTCTATCTTGCACGGTTAAGAAAATAGAAGCAAATTTCCGTTTTTGGCAAAAATTTGAAAATTCAAAATGGCCGCCATTTTTGGGAAGAGGAAAATTTTTTGAAAATTTCTTAGATACCCTGTGGGTCGAACATTTCACCGAAATAACTCTATTTTGCACGGTTAAGGCAAATTTGTGTTTTTCCATTTTGGGCCAAAATTCGAAAAAATCTCGCACGGTTAAGGAGATAGAAGCAAATTCGTGTTTTGCCATTTTTGGCAAAAATTCGAAAATTCAAAATGGCCGCCATTTTTGGGGAGGGGAAATTTTTTTAAAAATTGCCAAGAGTATAATGCTCAGATACCCTGTGGGTCGAAAATTTTGACGAAATCGCTCTATCTCGCACGGTTAAGGAGATAGAAGCAAATTTGTGTTTTGCCATTTTTGACAAAAATTCGAAAATTCAAAATGGCCGCCATTTTTGAGAAGGGGAAAATTTTTTGAAAATTGCCAAGAGTACATTCCTTAGATACCCTGTGGGTCGAAAATTTCGACGAAATCACTATAGCTCGCACGGTTAAGGAGATAGAAGCAAATTTGTGTTTTGCCATTTTTGGGAAAAATTCGAAAATTCAAAATGGCCGCCATTTTTGGGGAGGGGAAATTTTTTTGAAAATTGCCAAGATTACATTCCTTAGATACCCTGTGGGCGAAAATTTCGACGAAATCGCTCTATCTCGCACGGTTAAGGAGATAGAAGGAAATTCGTGTTTTGTCATTTTTGGCAAAAATTCGAAAATTCAAAATGGCCACCATTTTTGGGGAGGGGAAATTTTTTTGAAAATTGCAAAGATTACATTCCTTAGATACCCTGTGGGTTGAAAATTTCGACAAAATCGCTCTATCTCACACGGTTAAGGAGATAGAAGCAAATTTGTGTTTTGCCATTTTTGGCAAAAATTCGAAAATTCAAAATGGCCGCCATTTTTGGGGAGGGGAAAATTTTTTGAAAATTGCAAAGAGTACATTTCTTAGGTACCCTGTGGGTCGAAAATTTCGACGAAATCACTCTCGCACGGTTTAGGAGATATGAGCACATTTGCCTTTTTCAGTATTCAAAATAGCCAATTACTCATTTATTTAATTAATTACTCACTCATCTATGAAGCAAAAATTCGAAAATTCAAAATGGCCGCCATTTTTGGGGAGGGGAAAATTTTTTGAAAATTGCAAAGAGTACATTTCTTAGGTACCCTGTGGGTCGAAAATTTCGACGAAATCACTCTCGCACGGTTTAGGAGATATGAGCACATTTGCCTTTTTCAGTATTCAAAATAGCCAATTACTCATTTATTTAATTAATTACTCACTCATCTATGAAGCAAAAATTCGAAAATTCAAAATGGCCGCCATTTTTGGGGAGGGGAAATTTTTTTAAAAATTGCCAAGAGTATAATGCTCAGATACCCTGTGGGTCGAAAATTTTGACGAAATCGCTCTATCTCGCACGGTTAAGGAGATAGAAGCAAATTCGTGTTTTGCCATTTTTGACAACTATTCAAAAATTCAAGATGGCCGCCATTTTTGGGGAGGGGAAATTTTTTTGAAAATTGCAAAGATTACATTCCTTAGATACCCTGTGGGTTGAAAATTTCGACGAAATCGCTCTATCTCGCACGGTTAAGGAGATAGAAGCAAATTTGTGTTTTGCCATTTTTGGCAAAAATTCGAAAATTCAAAATGGCCGCCATTTTTGGGGAGGGGAAAATTTTTTTGAAAATTGCAAAGAGTACATTCCTTAGGTACCCTGTGGGTCGAAAATTTCGACGAAATCGCTCTCGCACGGTTTAGGAGATATGAGCACATTTGCCTGTTTCAGTATTCAAAATAGCCAACTAGAAAAAAGTTTTTGCTGACAAAAACGAAGCGGCCCTGATGAAAAAGTGTGAAGTAAGCCGTAAAAGATGTGAAGATATGCATCACAAGGAATAGAAATGTAAAGTTTATTGCATTGTGTATGTTACCATATTTAACAAATGAAAGAACGACCACAGCTTGGCAGAAGAGAAATTGTAGGTGTGAAATATACTTCTCAAAAGAATGTATGTCCGATGCGTGGAAAAAATGCCTCCTGGAAAAAATGCCTCCTAGAAAATATGCCTCCTAGGAAATATATCTCCTAGAATGAATGCCTCCTGAATATTTTGTGACCAGGAAAAATACCTGCTAAGAAAAAAAAGTTCTTTCAAGTATTATAACACTACAGGTTCACATTACAACTTCAGAGGCATATTCATTTTTTCCACTTGAGTCTTATAGTCGCCAATGCCTGTCAAAAATACACAGTCTTTTACCCATTTTGCTTAGCTGTACAAAGGTATGTAAGTTTCTCTTGTAAGGTTTTGCTGGTGCTTCTCACTCTTTTGGCTGGCTGCTCATCCCTGGTTTCCATTATGACAGGTGTCGTGTTTTTCTTGTAATTACATTTCTGCCCCTCCTAGTGCATCTAACTGCGATCAACTCCTTACAGAGGGGATAACCTATGTTGTAATTTGATAAGAATGCATATTGTAAGCCATAAAGGCCACAACTATTTCATCAAGAAACCTCACTGCCATAAATCCTGCTTTTAAACTGCTCCAGAGTACAGCTGAAGGGATACCCTTTCAAGAAGATATTTGTAATTTGTACTTCACGATATTGTACGTTCTGGTTTTGACTGTACATATCTGAAATTAACATGTTTTTGATATTATACGTTATAGGTTTCATATGTAACATGTTTACACGTTGAAATAACTTTTTTTTCTGAGGAGCCTTTTTTTCCTAGTCACAAAATATCCAGGAGGCATTCTTTCTAGGAGGTATTTTTTCCAGGAGGCATTTTTTTCTGTGAGGCATTTTGTCCAGGAGGCATTTTTTTTCCCGGATTCTGTATGTCCTACATTCTTTGGTAATGTTCTCAGAGAAGAGGTCTCAAGTGAAAGGGTACACCAATTTATATAGTCTATGTGAACAAGTAGCTAGATCATCAACTCCTTCTACAAAACAAAAGTTGAATCAATTGAAGCTTTTTTTCCAAAAAGGAAAAGTTATATCCCCACATTTCCAAATGAATGGAATCAGAAGAATGTGGTTTTTTTAATCTGCCTAAAATTGGGAATTTATATTATGTGAACACTGATCAGTTGCAATATGTTAATAACCACATCAGTGCATCATAAATAGCTCATTTTTTTCTTTGAAGATGTCATAACTTCATAAACACTAAGAGATTAGGTTTGCCAGACAGCATAAATATTTTTAAGCATACATATGCCAGGTGTGGTTTTAAAAAGTGTTAAAATAAATGAGGAGGGAGCAAGAAGTATATATTTATCATGTTAAGATGGCCAAAGCCTCTTAAGTACAGGAATTTTAAGTGAAATGTTATACAAAATCTTACTTTAGTATAATCAATGTCAAGTTAAACTGATGTTACTGAACAGTAAATCAGTTAGGGGCTGAAAATCCTCATTTTCACGTCAAGATGGCAATGACTGTACTTGTATTGGAACTCCAAGGTGGAAAGAAAATAAGAATGTCCCTAATGTCATCTTTAAAAGTGTACAAATTTAACCGAGCTCTGCTGAACAATACGATAGCTGGAGATTAAAAACTCCATAATTTCACTGCAAGGTGACCATAACTTCATCCATATTGCCACTTTAAGGTGACCATAAAATGAGAATGTCCCTTTTGTCATCCTTTATAAGTGTACAAAGTTTAGCTGATGGCTTTATTCAAATGTTATGACTTTAGGGGGGCCAAAATTATATTAACAGTTTAAGGTCACCTTAAAGTCAGGATAACCCTTTGGTTTCACATCCTTTATAAGTGTGCAAAGTTTAACTGAGGTCAGTCGAACAATAAGATACTTGGAGGCTGAAAACCCCCTTATTTCACTTTAAGGTGGCTACAACTCCATTCATACTGAGAGTTTAAGGTGACCATAAGTATTATTTTTATCTAGTTTAATACCAGTGATAATTTCGATATAAAAAAATGGAAAAAGAAAGGAGCCAGAGCATTTTATTCCAATTTGATGACTTTAAGCAGGCCAAATGTCCATTAACATTTTGAGTTTAAGGTCACCATAAAGTCAGGATATTCCTTTGGCAAATCTTAACATATGTGCCAAGTTTGGTTGAAAAAAGTGAAAAACTAAGTGAACTGGAGGGCTAAAACCCCGTTTTTTGACATTAAGGTGACCTTAAAATTGCAGATACAGGGCTAAAACTTCGGCATGTGAAAGATTATCAAAAAGTAGCTGAATAAGTTATTCCAACAAAACGCCGAAATCCTGACCGTTTTTGGAATACAGACCAAGTACCCATTTTTAAAAAATTTACGAAAATAAAACGCCTCCCATTCAGGCATCTATGGTCCGATTGATGAGAAAATCCTTTCCGACCTTGGAAATTTGGTCTAGAATGTACCTGATAAATTTTATAGCACAGGTGTGTGTGGTTTTTTCCGAAACGCGATGACAAGGTGTTTTGGAGGTATGCTTAAGGTTACCTTAAGTAAAGCTTAAGGTCTGCGCAAAGTATCTCAAAAATTTTTCCCGCCCCTATAGTTTTAAAGAAAGATAAGAAGGGAAGAAAAATTTGAAAGGCTAAGAAGTTATTCAAGGGAGACCATAATCCGGCGGCGGCGGTGATCAGTCGAACTTTGGTGAAAACAAATAAGTGTCCCTGACGGGCCGCTTAATTACTCATTTATTTAATTAATTACTCACTCATCTATGAAGCAATTACCCCCAAAAGCAATCCCATACAAGCTATTAACCCAATGAACCTCCATACCAAATTTCAGAAAGATAGGCTTAAGAGCATTTCCTTAAAATGTCTGGAAACCAAAGAGATACTCAAAAGTAGCAAAGTAGCTATTACTCAGTTAGCTATAGAGCTATCATCACCAAAAACAATCCCATACAAGCTATTAACCCAATAAACCTGCATGCCAAATTTGGTACAGATAGGATAAGAACTGTTGCCTAAAATGTCTGGAAACCAAGTGGGACGCCGGACGGCAGAAAAAGCAAAAATAATATGTCCACCCCCCAGTGGGTGGACATAATAACAATCGGTAATTGTATTTTGGCCTCCACATCCCCTTACAGCAGTCGCGACCCACGGCGCGTGAATGCAAATGGCTGTTACTGTTCAAAATCATTCTGAAGTTTTCAAATTCCCTGTGTTTTCCCTGTGTTTTTCCAAAATTTTCAAATTCCCTGTGTTTTCCCTGTCTGGAATTACTTTTCACAATTTTCCCTGTTTTCCCTGTGCAGTGGGAACCCTGTTATTAACACAATAAAATCCCAGTTTATACCTCTTTTGAACATATCTCAGTTGTCCTATAAACACTGAACATGCCGGTATGTGTAGTTTACAGACCCCCTTTTTATTGATGGAATATCATGTGGAACATTTTTTGAAGAAATTGCTGAATTATTTGAAATACTTGTTGACAAAAAGATTACTATTACTTGGTGATTTTAACTTTCACATTAACAAAAACAATGATCCTAATGTAATTAAGTTTGGTAAATTACTAGAAGAATTTTCTCTACAGCTGCATGTCACATCACCAACTTGCAAGTCCTTCAACACTCTTGATTTGGTCATGACCAGAAGCTCTGATGACATTTTGCTTGCAAAACCAAAGGTTAAGGCCTTTATTTCAGATCATGCAGCAATCATGTGCCACCTTCGATCCTTTAAGCCTAACCGGAGCCCACAGAGTTCTGCTAAATGAGCACACTGCTCATGAGGGTATCTCCAATAAAAATCAGTCTGCATATAGAGTTTTTCAGTAAACTGAAGCGGCTTTGCTAAAAATACAAAATGACATTGCCACCTCAATGGACAAGGGTGCAGCTGTTGGATTAGTCCTTTTGGACTTATCTGCAGCCTTCGACACAATAATAATAATAATAATAGGATTTATAGAGCGCAAAGTTGATACAAATCCTCTAATGCGCTTAAGTCCAAGAAGGGAGAGTCCAGGGACAGACATGGGTCGACATGTAAAAAGCGCCCGCCAGGGTATAACTAAGGTGGGGGGTATGCCAGTCGGAACAAGTGAGTCTTTAGCTGGCTTCTGAAACCATCTATTGTTTGCTGAGATCTGACAGTTTTTGGCAGCTTGTTCCATTCAGCTGGTGCGGCTACTGCAAAGCCACGCCTGCCTATGTGGTTCTTAGGGCAGGTTGAGGAGACAGATAGCCTGTTGCCGTGAGTGAGACTGCTTGATCTTATTAAAGCTGATAGATACAGGGGCTGGGAAAATTGATAGCCTTGAATACCAGAAGGTTATACTTAAAGAGGATACGATGTTGAATTAGAAGCCAACATAACATGTAACATGACTCATTTTGTCAAGTCTGAAGATGATGCGGCAAAGAGCATTCTGGATTCTCTGTAGTTTAGCTATGTTGGACTTGCTTACCTTATAAAGTAAAGAGTTACAGTAGTCCAGACGACTACTGACCATAGCATTTGCCACTGCTTTATAACACAAAAAAGGCATATATTGGCAGACTACAAAGAGTTCAAAATGCCTTATGTTGTACTGTGTGCAAACTAAATAAATTTAGCCATGTCACACCCTTCCTGCACAAACTACACTGGCTCCCCATTCATTACTGTATATTGTTCAAATATAATCTCACTCATAAAGCAATACATTTTAGCCAACCTCCATATCTGTCCACTCTGATTAGCTTCACAGTAGCTGCTCCCAGAGAGTGGAACAAGCTTCCTCAAGCCATTAGAACCGTGGGAAGTATTTCTGGATTCAGAAAACAGTTGAAAACATATCTTTTCAGATTAGCCTATCCTGCACCATAGAACATTTGGAACTGGACTATCCCTTTTTGGACATCAGGGCCTTAGAGGCACTTTACAAATGTGTTACTTACTTACTGCTATAAGAAGATAAAAGACATTGATCTGTCATTATTCAAGAAAGATATTATAGAATTTGATATAGTGCAGAATCCTAATGAGGACCTAGGAGGCTTAGTAAACAGTATAATGATACCCTGTTAAATATCTTGGATAAACATGCACCTCTAAAAACCTGCAAGCTTAAAATGAGAGAATTGAAGCCTTGGTATAATAAAAATGTGCAAACCAGTAAATGGAAAATGAGAATTTCTAAGTGAAAATGGAGGTACTCGAGGCATGTTTATGACTATATGTTATTTTCTGCAAAACCTAAAGTTGATCATTTTAATTTCATAATAAAAGAAAATGAAAATGACCAAAGACAGTTATTTAAAGTTGTAAAAGGTTTGTGCAGATCACTTAAGGAATCACCATTACCTGAACATGACTGTAAAGGAAGAATTAGTGGAGAATTTTGGTCAGTTTTTTGAGGAAAAAATCGACAAAATTAGAGATAATTTTGGAACATCAAAAGGCTTTGATAAATATGATACTAGAGATTTTGTTATACCCAAGCTGTCACAGTTCACACCAGTGTCTGTTGAGGAAATCCAAACGAGCAATCAGTGCCTGTGAATGGGCTCTGTGTCAGCTGTGTGTTTTGAGTTTCATAGTGACAGAAGAAAAGGACACAAAAGTTGTGCCCCGCAAATGGTATTCAGAAGGAAAGTAACAAGGTAACTGTTTAGGTGTTAAAAGTACATTAAAAACCTATTTAAAGAAAATACTGCAAATGCAATAATTTTCGAGTTACAACTGATTTACTCAACGGTGAAAATCTCAAAGTAGCTTTTGCTCAGCTATGCAACCAGTTAAACGGCTGCAATTTGAATATGGTATAGCTAACGCAAAAGTAGGTGAATAACATATTTAAAGAAATACTGTAAATGAAATAGTTTTCTAGTTAAAACTGATTTACTCAACTGTGAGAACCTGAAAGTAGCTAGAACTCAGCTATGCAAGGAGCTACAGGTCTGCAATTTTACTATTTTATAACTGACCCAAAAGTAGGTTAATAACTTATTGAAACAAAATACTGTAAATGCAATAGTTTTCAAGTTAAAACTGATTAACTGAACAGTGAAAATCTAAAAGTAGCTATTGCTCAGTTATGCCATGAGCTACAGGTCTACAATTTCAGTATGTTATAGCTGACCCATAAGTATGTGAACAACATATTTAAACATAATACTTTAAATGAAACAGTTTTCAAGTTACATCTGATTTATTCAACAGTGAGAACCTGAAAGTAGCTATTGCTCAGCTAGGCCATGACCTACATGTCTGCAATTTCACTATGTTATAGCTCACTCATAAGTAGGCGAACAACATATTTAAACAAAATACTCTAAATGCAATAGTTTTCAAGTTACAACTGATTTACTCATCAGTGAGAACCTGAGAATAGCTATTACACAGGTATGCCATGAGCTACACGTCGGCAATCTTACAATGTTATAGCTAATTCAAAAGTAGATGAATAACATACTTAAACAGAATTCTCTAAATGCAATAGTTTTCAAGTTACAACTGATTTACTCAACAGTGAAAACCTCAAAGTAGCTATTGCTCAGCTATGCAATGAACTACAGGTCTGCAACTTTACTATGTTATAGCTGACCCAAAAGTAGGTGAATAACATATTTAAAGAAAATACTCTAAATGCAATATTTTTCAAGTTACAACTAATTTACTCAACAGTGAGAACCTTGTAGTAGGTATTACTCAGGTATGCCACGACATACACGTCTGCAATTTCACTATGTTATAGGTGACCCAAAAGTAGGTGAACAACATATTTAAACAAAATACTCGAAATGCAATAGTTTTCAAGTTACAACTGATTTACTCAACAGTGAGAACCTGAAAGTAGCTCTTGCTCAGCTATGCCATGAGCTACAGGTCTGCAAATTCACTATGTTATAGCTGACCCAAAAGTAGGTGAACAACATATTTATAGAAAATACTTTAAATGCAATAGTTTTGAAGATACAATGAATTTACTCAACAGTGACAACCTCAAAGTAGCTATTACTCAGCTATGCACTGAGCTATGGGCCTGCAATTTTACTATGTTATAGCTGACCCAAAAGTAGCTGATTCTCTAAACGCAAAAATAGTTTTTGAGTTACAAGTGACTTTACTCATTATGAATGGTACTGAAAAATCAGAAAGTAGCTATAACTCACTTAGCTATTGGAATAGACAACAAAATTACTCACCATGTTGTAGATATGGAAAAAATAGCTGAATAACATTTTTTAACAAAATGCTAATGCAAAATGCAATACTATTCAAGTTATTGGTGATTAAGTTTATGATTTCATGAATTTTAATACATTAAAAATTATTTTAAAAATTCATAAAAAAATAAATAAAAAAGAACCAGGCCTGATACTCACACAAGATAATCTACTAGTGGCCTAGTACATATAAGCAAGATAAGAGAGAGATCCCTGCAATAGTCAATGAGAAAATAAGGGATTTAATGCATTATTTCATGAATTTTAATGCATTAAAAATTATTAAAAAAATTAATAAAAAAAATAAGACAGATCCAGGTCTGATACTCACACAAGGGAATCTACTTCTGGCCTAGTACATGCATGCAGGATATGAGAGAAATCCCTTCAATAGTCACTGAGAAAATTGTGATAAAATGTTGAAATTTTCACACTTTGGGTGCGGGTACCTCCCTTGTAATGTCTCTAGCCAACAGACGAACAGACAGATTTGTATGCCTTAAACACTTTATCATCCTCGATAGATAAGCTATCTTTTAAAAAAACAGCATGTCTCTAGGCCTTGTAGTTTTGGAGGAGAAGCTGTTCACGCAGACACCGCAGAGTGACGACATAATGTCAGCTAACTGAGAAGTCAGCTGACATAAAAATTGTTTTGAAGTCACCATCCAAGTCATGTATGCTAGATCCTATACCCACCTCACCACTGAAAGAATGTAAGTCTGAATTGATGCCAATTATTACTAAAATAGTTAACCTGTCCATTGAAACTGGTGAGATGCCAAAGGACTTTAAACATGCTGTTATTACTCCGCTCCTCAAAAAGAAGGGTTTATAGCTTATTTACAAAAACTTTTGCCCTGTGTCTGGATTACCCTTCTTATCCAAAGTCATTGAAAAGGTTGTATCACAGCAGTTAACTCAACATGTCACTGCATATAAAAGACAGCATAGCACAGAAACTACACTGTTGAAAATAATGAATGATTTATTGCTGATAATCAGCAATTGGCATTGATGCCTTTTTTTATTTATCTGCTGCAGCCTTTGATACTGTTGATCACAGCATGGTATTGTCGAGACTTCAATCCATGTTTGGTGTCAGTGGAGATGCACTTTCCTGGTTTGCCTCATATCTAACTGGTAGGACGAAGTCTGTCAAGATAGGCAGTGTGATGTCCAAAGAGAGAGTTTTAAAATGCTGTGTCCCTCAAGGTTCTGTTTTAGGCCCACAGCTATATTGTGATTATACAATACCTCTAGGGACTATTATCAGAAATTTTCTGATTTCATTCACCTAATCTGATGAAACTATACTGGCTACCCGTAAGCCAGCACATTATCTACAAACGGGTAATGCCCCTGACTACATTCAATCCTGGCTTCCATAAACCAACACGCAAGACCACTACGTTCGGGTGACAAAATGTATAAACCGAAAGAGCCTCAATGGAAACTGAAAAGTAAGGGATACCAATCTTTCCATGTTGCAGCACCTCACTACCGGAATAGCCTCCCCGATGATGTCTGCAACATCGAACTGGATTTAAATGACTTCAAGAAAAGACTTAAAGAAAATACTTAGCCCGGACAAGATGTTACAGGTCAAAGTCACTTCGGCAAGGTCAAAGGTCAAATCAAGATCAGACCATGATGTTGTACACCTACACCCCCAACCAATGTCCCTACCAAGTATCAACTTCTTACCTTACAGTTTCTGAGATACAGTGCAGACAATCATTTTCCCACCACCCAACCATCCGCCCATCCGGACACCATGGGTGAAAATAATACCCGGTAAAAATAGGGAAAAAGTTCATAAATTGGGTCTATGTGAGCATTTTTAGAGGCCTTAGTTGTTCGGTAAAATAGGGAAAAAGTTCATAAATTGGGTCTATGTGAGCATTTTTAGAGGCCTTAGTTGTCTGTCGACCTCCGCCTGTATCTTTGAATTTGTCTTCAGTTCCTCAAAAGAAGGCAGTTTCTATGGCTGATCAGTAGATTTCTTAGGCAAGATTTGGGCAGAAGGTAGTGCAGAGACACCGACAATGCTGACACATTCTTCTTGCTTCAGCAAACGAGCACCTTGGTTCTGTATCTTGGTATCTAGACCCTTCACAACTTCTAATAACAAGTCCAATTTTTTATATACAGAACTGTCTTTCAACTGTGAACTTGAACTAGTTTCGACTATCCAACTATCTTGTTCTATGCTCATGTTACCCGCCTTCTTTGTATTATTTTTCTTGACTTTTTCTTTAGTTGCCATTGCATAAAAACGCTGTAAAACTATCTTGACAGCACAAGTTCAAAAACTCAAGCCACCACGTGTATAAACAATATACCCTTAGCTTTCAACCCCACAACTGAGAATTATGTTGAAGCAAGCTAGTTATGTCCACCCCACTGGGGGGTGGACTTGGAAAATTTAATAGTAATTTAAATTTTTATTAGAAATACTTACCATTTCCTAACAGTAGCTATTTGTTGGAGCCATCCAACCCAATGGCCAACGCAGAGATGCGATTTTTAAGGTTATATAACAACCTTAATAAAGCCATTGGGTTACAGTAGTCCGTCCTCCCGCCATTTAGGTCACATGACCACGTTGTTTACTTCATTATTTTTGTTGCAAGTAAAAGAATGACTTGCGGGGAGGCGGGAGGGAAATATGAGTGTTAGGAAATGGTAAGTATTTCTAATAAAAATTTAAATTACTATTAAATTTTCCAATTTTATAGCGAAATACCCTTACCATTTCCTAACAGTAGCTGAATTCAGCCTTGTAGGATGGAGGGAATTCTTTTAAGAAAAACCACTACCCAACCTACAACTAAACAACATGAGAACTTCACAATGGAATTACATGCATTAATGAACATATAACTTCCAAACATTCACAACATACAACTTCCAAAAAATGGCAGTATGTAGTTGTAGTTCTCACAACTGCTGACAATGTTGGTGTTGCAAAAAGATGTCATAAATAGATAGCCCATCTACATTGTAACATCCGACCCCAAAACAAGGTCAAACCAACCTGTAAGTGTCATCAGCATAATGCCAAATCCTTCCCAAGTCGGATTTAGGTAACATTGATATCTAACTACAAACATCCAGCATTGCAGACATACCAGCCACAAACTGCAAATGTACCAATATAAGTATGAAACACATACTTATAAAGTAACAAAACTGTAACTGCAACTGTAGGACCCAATTTCAAATCTGACCCTATGACAACAGAGGTTTTTCAGACAGAAATTAGTATACATACAATGCAATTTCCAATAACATGTATCAAGAAACTCATGTAAGGAAATCACCTATAAACTAAAGATGCAATCAAAAAACATACATCAATAGTTTCCGTGACTCAATCTTGACTCAATCAAGATGAAATAGGTGCCAAAAGATAAGTCTTATTAAGAAACTTTCTTAATGGCAGTAAAAACAAAAGATTTTGTTCTATCCCAAATCTTTTGATTACCACCCCTAACAGGACAGACAGACCCACATTGAGTCAAACTGATGTCCAAAGAGGCTAAGAGCTGGCATGACCACAGGCTTAATTGCAGTAGGCCCATCCAAAGCAAACTGGATCTGGCAATTGATGGGCCAGAGTTACTTGTGACCAATTCTCCTTATAACTAAAGGAAGAATATGTCCAAGCATTAATGTCACTCCTTTACCATGACTCTATAATCCACAGAGACAAAGACCACTGACTCAGTTGCAGTAATGCAGTAGGCCCATCTGAAGCCAACTGGTTCATGGCCAAAAGGCAGTTAGTGGGCCAAAGTTACCTGTGACCAATCCTCCCTATAACTAAGGGAAGGGTTCACTACTTTACCTAAAGTCAAAACCAAAGACCATCTTGAAAGGTAATAACTTCAAGAAATCCTTCCTCACAAGCTCAAAGGTTGTTTGATAAGAGCATGAAGGACCAATGACAAAATCCAAAACTATTGGTTTGTCTCTTACTAAAAGTTGCTAATCTATTATTTATCTCAACTTTTAGATACTTCTTGACCCTTTAGGCCTTTAGGTATGTCTCTTTGAACTAGTATTTCAGGAAATTTGCTAATGTGGAATAGTGGGGTCTGAGATGTATATACGACTCTCTACACACCACTGCCCAGAAAACAACCATTGATTTACAGATTCTCCTAGAGGAGTGCTCCTTCATGATTCACCACTTCCTCTGGAAATCTTCCATAATATTCATGCCTGACTCCAGATGCCAAACATGAAGATTCATGTGAAGTCTATTACTAAATGGTTGAGTCAATAGATTCACCCATTTAGAAGGGGTCTTGTGGACAAATCCACCAGACCCAAAACCAAGACATCCCTGGCCACCCTGGTACAATATGATGATTCTATACCTAAAGGTGGTCATCTGTTGAATCACATGAGGGATGAGGGCCACTGGACATAACTGACCAGACCCTCCCCAAAGACATTCCATGCATCTGTTCCCCAAGCCCGACTGTCTGGGACATGAGACATGAGGACCAAGACCCTGGTCAAATACACGTCTGTCCATACTATCACAAGAGGTGTTCAAGCACCTTTTTCCCAAGCCTGACAGCAGACCTACCAAGGAAACCTGTAAGTCATCTTGTTGCAAACACATCAACCACTGATTGATGGCAGCAATGTCTAATTTGATTGAAAAACCTGGCGATTCATAACCGCTTTGGTCTTTTTTTTTTTTTTTTTTTTTATCTTCCTAGACAAGGAATCTGCTAGAACATGTAGATTCCCTGGAATGAATTTCCCTGAATCTGAATCATTCTGGCATTGGACTAACCCATAACTCTACAGATTAAGGTACAAATTCCCTGAGTGGATGCCTCCCTGGCTGTTCATATAGGCAACCACTAAAGAATTGTCTGTGAAAATCAACTGATTTCAACTCAAAACTGATTTTTGAATCATTTAAAGCTAACAACATTGCTTCCAGCTGTATAATGTTATGTTATGAGGAGTCTTGATTCTTCCTGATGCCACAGACCAATGGCTGTGGATGACTCGAGAGAGCACCCCAACCACTAGGGAAGCTTCTGTGAATGGAGAGAAAGTGCGCTCCTGAAGGAGTGGTGTATCCTCCTTCAAAATTAAACTATTGGTCCACCACTGACGATATTCCCTGAACCAAAGACCCAAGAAATGGAACATCCAGAGACTGAAGATATCAGCAATGTTTCCAGATACCATTGGAGCAACTTCATGCTCCGATAACCCAATGGTATAGTATTCCCCATTGAAGCCATGCTTTCAAAGTGACATGAGCTTCCCTGGAGATAAGTGAGAAGCTTTCAACATGGTAAGTGTCTTTCCAAGAAGACAATAGATTTCCTTTGAGTTGAGAAGACTAGACCTACCCTGAGGTCGAATTGTAACCATAAATTCGATTAGTGGAGTTGGAAATAAATCTGATTTTTAGAAATTTGTGATCCAACTCAGGCTTTCGACAAGATGCACCACCCAATGGGTGTATCCCTGGCATTGCTGTTTGAGCTTGTTTTCATTAGCCAACCGCCTATATACTGGCGAATACTGATGCCTTCTGCAAAAGCCATCAGCTTCACCTCTTTTGCTACCTTGGTGATCTGAAGAGGAACTGTAGTAATATTGCAGGGTAAGGCAGTGAACTGGTAGAATCTGTAGCCTCCAATGATGCGAAGATACCTTGTTAGC
Source organism: Sabellastarte sp. h YS-2021 (assembly GCA_964017235.1). Classification (NCBI taxonomy): domain Eukaryota; kingdom Metazoa; phylum Annelida; class Polychaeta; order Sabellida; family Sabellidae; genus Sabellastarte; species Sabellastarte sp. h YS-2021. Next base: position 62,949,467 of record OZ024929.1, on the reverse strand, counting down.
TGGGTAAAACGGTGAATTATGTACTACACCCATAAATTCTAGTGATGTCAACCATTCGCCTTCTATAAAGGAATGCCGAATATACTGCTCATATTAAGTAAGGTACATGCAAAGCTTGTTTACCTGACTTTAACAACTACTAGCTGCCATTTCTTCCTTGCTTGCCACAAGAAATAAACTGTAAAACTGAAGCGATGTGACACTGGTGACTGGTGTTATCGCCCTTTTGTCGATCATTTCATAAACAGCTTCCTATCAAAAAACACTATTTCTCCCGTTTTTTTTTTTTTTTTTTTTTTTTTTTTTCCCAAACCTCACTTCTGACAGGTTTGACTGAATGGTAGCCTATTCCCAAGACTTGTATGCTACCTACACTGGACAAAGACTGCCTAAAAATTCCTGGAAGCCACCTACTATCCCTGCTTCCATGGGTCTGAATAATCAAGAATCCCTCCCCTTGTAACTACCTAAGGAGAAGAATGCACTTGTAACTGTTTTTAGGAATAATGTACAGGGACCAAAACTATTGTGAAGTCTGTTATCCCCTTCCTAGGAGCATGTTATTTTGATAACTATAATCATCCTTATAGAAATGAAAAACATTGTATGAAGTTCCTCTGAACATCTATCAATATGACCAGCAGGAAAACTTCATAACTTCATAAGGAGCAAGAGATGCCTTCAAAGTTACCTCCCTCCTGTTGAGTCACCTGTTCTTAGACGTGGTCAAACTCCAACAAGAAGATTTGAACCTAGTCCAAGGCATTATTGAAGACTGTAACATATCATGGTGATCCCTAAGATCCTTTAAATTAGACCTAAGGAACAATCTACACTTGGTTTCTGCTACGGTCTTCTATAAGGGAACTTGTTCCTACAGTGTCTGAAGTGATCTTCCTGCAGACCTCCTACAACTAAGGAGCTGTCCAGGAAAATGATTATGTAAAGAAGAAACTTCTTCCTGCATGAGTGCTCTTTTAACAACAGAGGCTTCAAAAACTCCTTGAAACCAAAAAAAGGACCACATTTAATGCTGGCTGTTCACCTAAGGAATGTGGGAGTTGCAAGATGTAGGTAAATGTGACAAAACAAGGGAGCATTCACACTGGCTGTGACTGTTGCATCAAAATCTAACCACTTAATAATAGTCAGCAAAAAATGCTAGATTCTTAGTATTCTTGGGATGAATCACAATCCCCATCACCTGACAACCTGAATTCTAAACCTTTTGAGAGGTATAGAAACCCGATTGTACTAAATTCTTGTGCAAAACCATATAATCAAAAGCCTATCCTTGTAGATAATGAATGACACTCCCGGACATCTGACAACCCGAATTCTGACCTTCTGAGAGGTATAGAATACTCGATTGTACATGGATGTCCTCACACAGGTATTTCCTCTGGTGAATGTTTCGACTGGACCTCGACGGAAGTATTTTCCGAAGAAGTAGTCTTCCTGCATTCAAAACTCCTCCACGATGCCGTGTCCATAGCAACGTAAATGGCTGCCCCCAAGGGGGATTCCTTCTACTGACTCATCGACAATCTATTCGACTGGGATGTATAATGTGATCAAACAATTGCTTTCAACGCCTGACTATAAGAACCCGACGTGAACAGCAATAACGGCCACTCGAATTATCATTAACACCCAAGATGGCGTCGTCCAGATCGCTTCTGTTATTGAAGAGTACATTCTTTCTAAACATGTATGCTGCAAAAATATAGCTTCCAACGTCCAGCAAACTGAACCAAACGACTGGCAAGCTATATAAATATTATAATTGTTGATTTATTTGTTAGAGATTGATGATGATAGAACTTCGATGTCCCCATCCAAAAGTCCTTTATTTATTTCCATAATAATGACCTCTTTCGAGGAAAAATATTAACTGTGTAAGTTGTAAGATATACAAATGAATATGAAGTGAAATTCACTGTAAAAACTCAGAAATAAATAAAAAGTCCTGAAAAAAACTTGTACTAATTTCCAAAGACGTCCATACTGATGATGGCCAACAAAAATAATGAAGTAAACAACGTGGTCATGTGACCTAAATGGCGGGAGGACGGACTACTGTAACCCAATGGCTTTATTAAGGTTGTTATATAACCTTAAAAATCGCATCTCTGCGTTGGCCATTGGGTTGGATGGCTCCAACAAATAGCTACTGTTAGGAAATGGTAAGGGTATTTCGCTATAAAAATATTATTTTTGCTTTTTCCGGTGTCCGGACGCTTGGTTTCCGCTCATTTGAAGGAAAAGTATTTATCCGATCTTTACCAAATTTGGTATGGGTGTTTATTGGGTTAATAGCTTGCATGGGATTGCTTTTGGTGAAGATAGGTCTCTAGCTAACTGAGTAATAGCTACTTAGCTACTTTTGTGTACTTCTTTTGTTTCCGGGCATTTTAAGGAAAAATATTTGACATATCTTTACCAAATTTAGTATGAGCATTACTTAGGTCAATAGCTTGCTTGGGATTGGTTTTAGTGATAATAGCTATATAACTGACTGAGTAATAGCTACTTAGCTATTTTGCCAAAAATGGAAAACACAAATTTGCTTCTATCTCCTTAACTGTGCGAGATAGAGCAATTCTGTTGAAATTTTCGACCCACAGGGTATCTGAGCAATGTACTCTTGGCAATTTTCAAAAAATTTTCCCCTCCCCAAAAATGGCCGCCATTTTGAATTTTCGAATTTTTGCCAAAAATGGCAAAACACAAATTTCCTACCATCTCCTTAACCGTGCGAGATAGAGCGATTTCGTCGAAATTTTCAACCCACAGAGTATCTGACCAATGTACTCTTGGCAATTTTCAAAAAAAATTTCCCCTCCCCAAAAATGGTGGCCATTTTGAATTTTTGCCAAAAATGGCAAAACACAAATTTGCTTCTATCTCCTTAACTGTGCGAGATAGAGCAATTTCGTCGAAATTTTCGACCCACAGGGTATCTGAGAAATGTAATCTTGGCAATTTTCAAAAAATTTTCTCTTCCCACATATGGCGGACATTTTGAATTTTCGTATTTTTGTCAAAAATGGGAAAAAAACAAATTTGCTTCTATCTCCTTAACCGTGCGAGGTAGAGCGATTTCGTTGAATTTTTCGACCCACAGGGTATCTAAGCAATGTACTCTTGGCAATTTTCAAAAAATTTTCCTCTTCCTATTTCTGTCCCTGGATTTTGAATTTTGCATATTGCTATTGTCTTGTTGCGCCTTAGAGTCCACAACTCAGTGGAGATTAAGCACTATAAAAGTCAAATTTGAATTAGAATTCCCCAAAATGGCGGCCATTTTGAATTTTCGCCAAAAATTGAAAAACAGAAATTTGCTTCTATCTCCTTAACCGTGCAAGATAGAGCGATTTCGTCGGAATTTTTGACCCAACCAATGCAAAAAGGCATGAAGCTGAAATAATTTACATGTATACTAATAAATATTTAAGCATCATTGATATATTTTACAAATGAAACAGGGTCTTGTAAGACTACTGTACAATTTTTGCAAAAGGTTCATGGGGTGGACATTACACATGATAATGTGTGTTCTTCTATGCTATCCTGTTTCTATTCATATGTCGCAGCTACTATCAACAGGGCATGATATTTCTAGTTTACAAAGGCAATTTGATGGGAAATTGTCCGGGCTTGCTGAGTAATTCGTTCCAAAACCAGTGAAAAGAGTTTAAATATTTAACCTCTTTTATATTCATAGAATGACACAGAAAGTACATGTAGGCAAGCTTCCAAGTAATCGAACTATCATCCCATCAACTGACAATGCCTCCTACTGTGTATTCATTCCTCCAATAATTCTGCAATTCAGAGGGAGCCCGGTCATCTTTGGCAGTGTTGAAGTCTTGATCATGGTCAGACAACTCCCCTTCTTCCTCGGAAGGTATCTCTTGTAAGTGGTCGGTCAGTTTCCTGGTCAGATTCAGCTCCTGGTAGTTGAGATCTGGTAGCCGATGTTGATGGCACCTGTCACTGCTGAGCAGGAATCTGCTCAGTGCTGGCTTGAGCAGAGGCAGAAAAGTTCCATTAGTTACCACTGGACCTGCTGGTGGGGCCTTGGTCGGTGTAACCTTAATAGTCTGAAAAAGTCGGCTGTTCTGGAGGTTTCTCTACAGTTTTCGCCACCAGCATAGTTTCCAACCTTGAAAAACTACTTTTGGTCCAGTGCTTCCAACTCTTTGTCGATACCAGAAGACTTGGATGGGGCAGATTTCTGTTTTTCTTTCACCATAATTTGTTCTGGAGCAGTGACGTTTACAGTGACATTTCGTTCTCACACAAAGAAAATGATGAAATAAAGTCAATATCTGAATTATCTTAACAATTTTCTGTGATTTTCAAGAGCTTTCCAAAATGTGTCTTGACTGCACATGTGCCAAACATAAAAAAAATTCTATGACATAATGTCCTCTAGCTAGGAAGGAAGTACTTCACGCCACGAATGGTGGCAATCTGGCCGGTCTCGCTGGTGGAGACACAGGACATCCTTTTCTGATGTTTGGAGAGGGCGGCCGGCACCGCCAATATAGCTAATTGTCCATTAGGTAAGATGTATTAACACAATAAAATTGTAAATTTTTTATTTGTTTGTAAAAAGGAATCTTGTTCTACCACTCCGTCAAGTTCAAAATCGACAGGTGACAATACCTTTGAGTCTGGACACAGAATTTCAAGATGTTTATTTTTCAAAAGGGCACTAATTTCAAAAGCATTCTAACCTAGGTGGTGTCATACCATGCTGTAAATTTTGAATCAATCAGTAGCAGCATCTTTCAGGTAGAGTCTGGAAATGAAAATGTTAACGACCAGACTCAGGAAGACAGATGCACCAACTGGCACAAATTTCGAAAAGACCCTAGCCCAAGTAGTGTCCTACCATCCTGATAAATTTCAAATTGATCGATAAAAGTGTCTTTGAGTTAAAGTCCAGAAACCAAAATGTTGATGGACATAAGCATGGGGAAACAGATACACCAACTGCCACCAATTTCTAAAGCAACCTAGCCCAGGTGGTGTCCTATGACTCTAACAAATTTCAAATCTATCCGTGAAATTCTTTGAGTACGAAAAAAAACACAAAATGTTGATTAAATATGGCTAAGATATCTTTTTACATACAATGTTACAGCCAAGAAAGGTTGATAGGGCTGGCACAACTTCTGATGAAGGATATGCACCTTCAAACAAACAAGTGTCCCACAATTTGCAATATGCATAAATTTTACCTTTCAAAGCATTTTGATACAAATACTCATATTGCCTGAAAATATCCAATGGGATTGTTGTGTCACTCGGTAAAGTATCAAGCACAATTACAACTTCCATCTGACCAACAGTGCAAAGGCCGTCTGATGTGAAAACCAAAAAGGTGCAATTCATACAACAGTCCACTGAAAACATACAAAAATGAATAAGCTTCTCATGATATGCAAATTATAGCAATATAAGCATAAGAAATTTAGTACCAATTAACAAATCATTTAACTGTGACTATATCAAAGTGAAAATCGTCAAGTTGTTAAGATATAATATTCATTTCTCATTAGTTAGAGATATATAAAATATTGTACAAGAGAAATTCACAAATTTAAAAATTTAATTACTTAAATGTAGCTTTTATAAGCTACAAGCTTACTATGTGAAACTGAATGCTATCTCGGGAGGGCCGCAGGGATCTGGCCAGTGTCCAAGAAAAATAGACATTTGGTGTTGACCAAATCCCCAGGTTGTACGTGATCCCTATAGCGTTCTTCCACAGTCTTCCTTCTTTTCTCGTTGCAATTTTGACCATACCCCCTTAGCTGTAATACAGCGGCGAGGCATGGTGGGAGTCTCTTCAGTTCCACATGGTAAGCTTGTAGCTTATAAAAGCTACATTTAAGTAATTAAAATTTTCAATTTTATTGTGCTAAAATAACTTACCATGTGGAACTGAATGCTGAATCCAACTGCTAGGCAGAGGGATTACAGCTGAGACTGGAAGTGTTGTCAATTTTTCTTGGATTTTGAATTAATTAGATAGAAAAATATTCAGAAAGTCCAGTCTGAGTCCCGCTTACAGTGCCCCAGAATTGGAAACCGGGCCTGTAAGAAGCCAAAAACCAGAAAATGAATGGATGACAGTGCTAAAACTGTCTGGATGTTTAGATAGAAGGAAAAAGTGCAGCCATGCTCACTTATGTGGAGAATAGCCCCGAGGGCTTCACTACAATGAACACAAGCCCTATTAAGAAAGAGCCAGGCCTGATTCACACAAGGGAATCTACGAGTGGTCTAGAACATATATATGCAAGATAAGATAAATCTCTACAATAATCGCTGAGGAAAACTGTGATTAAGTGTTGAAATTTTCACACTTTGGGTGTGGGTTCCTCTAACAGCTCTGGGAAAGAGATGAATGGAGCGATCTGCATGCATTGAACAATTTATCATCCTCAGTCTATAGATAAGGTAAGCATGTCTCTTGGCTTGTACTTTTGGAGAAGCTGTTGACGCAGACACTGCACAGGGTGCCATAATGTCAACTGACTGACAAGTCAGCTGACATAAAAGCCAAGAAAGCATCATTTTTGGCATTACCGATCATCATAACTGCTCAGATGGGCTACTTAATGACCAATAATAAGATTTCAAAATAGCATCAGAGATGCCCGTACCCCACAGCCTGGGGAAATATTTTTCAACACCATGAGATATAGAAGTAGTGAAACAGTACACAGATTGGGATACTTTCAGAGCACTGCATGTAAAGATTAAGTATTAAAACAAGACAATTCAGTAAACTAAAAGTTATGAAGCTGTAAAATTTCTTAACTGGAGAATAGCTATCAATGAAAATATCACAATTATGTATGGTCGAATTACGGTTTGAATGTTTTGAGTATTACCCATACATACAGATGTGGCAATACATGCTTATATGTGGAGTTGGGGCAAAACTTGTGACTCACTTGATGCAATACCATCTGTTACAATGGGAAGTTGCAAAAGTAAAACCTTTAATGAATTCTAATATGACTTTAACAGTGCTTAATCTACATCAAAAGACACCCAAAGGTGCACCAACCAAGATTCAAGTAAAAAGATATGAGAGATATAAGAGAGATAAAATAGTATCACATATCCCTGTAGACAGATACAATAGAATCAGATATGCAAGATCAAAGGTCAAGTCCAGGTCACACCATGACGTTGCACACCTATAACCCCCTAACCAATGTCCCTACCAAATATCAACTTCCTGCACCTTATGGTTTCCGAAACATAGCCCGGAAAAGGCATTATAGGTCAAGGTCACTACGGCAAGGTCAAAGGTAAAATCAAGGTCACACCATGACGCTTCACATCTACACACCCTAGCCAATGTCCCTACCAAGTATCAACTTCCTACACCTTACGGTTTCTGAGATATAGCCCGGACAAGATTTTAACGGTCAAGGTCACTACGGCAAGGTCAAAGGTCAAATCAAGGTCAGACCATGACGCTACACACCTACAACCCCTAACTAATGTCCCTGCCAAGTATCAACTTCCTACACCTTATGGTTGCCGAGATATAGCCCGGACAAGATTTTCAAACTCAAGGTCACTACGGCAAGGTCAAAGGTCAAATCAAGGTCAGACCATGATGTTGCACAACTACACCCCCCAACCAATGTCCCTGCCAAGTATGAACTTCCTACACCTTACGGTTTCTGAGATACAGCCCGGACAAAGTATTTCCCGCCGCCCGCCCGCCCATCCGGACACCATGGGTGAAAACAATACCCTGACAGCCCTTAAGGGCTGTGGGGTAAAAAGTAGGTGAACAACATATTTGACAATAAGTAATCAGTGACCGATATGAATCGGTCACATATAGAGTTGGTACAGACCTTGGTGAGTGACAGGATAAGTCAGGCAACAGAAAGGTCAAATCAAGGTCAAAACATGACGTTGCACACCTACACCCCCAAACCAATGTCCCTACCAAGTATCAACTTTCTACACCTTACAGTTTCCGAGATATAGCTCGGACAAGATTTTATAGGTCAAGGTCACTATGGCAAGGTCAAAGGTCAAATCAAGGTCACACTATCTGGGCGTTCAGACTAGTGATTCAACTCGGGTTGACACAGATTGAACCAGACTGAAGACTAGTCTGAACGCTCACAATCCAGGTTGACAAGGGTAAATCTCAACCACACTCAAGAGGTGGATTGAAGCAGATTTAAGCAGATTGGTTCAACCCCCTTTGTAGTGTGAACCCTCTCAATCCGGGTTGACAAGGGTTGAGTGTATGGTTACTGTAACCAATTCACTCATTGCCTTGAAACAATTGCTCAACTCAATATATCTTAATCCTTTGTAAGCTATGCAAGCTATGCAGTACATAATTGACACAAAGGCCACCAAAGTGATTATTGTGTGATTTCTAGATGATTGCAATTTAACATAAAATACATGAATAATTGTTATTATAGTAAGAATATTTATGAGCAGAATATTTAAAATGATTGTAATTGGTCTGTTGCTTAAAAACTGATACAGACTTAATAAGTTAAAATTTCTGTTTTAATTATAAAATGTTATTAAGCTATTGTATGATATATAACAGAATGCAAGGATTTTGTATATTTTTATAAATCTTATCATTTTTATCCATATTAAAAATGCCATTTAAACAATTTTACATGAATTCATCTAAATTTAGAGGTTTCACTGTACTCAGTTTTTGACACTTCAATCCAGATTAAACTCTGTAGTGTGGACACTCAATCCGGATTGTAGTGTGAACAGGGGGTATGACGTTGCACACCTACACCTCCTAACCGATGTCCCTACCAAGTATCAACTTCCTACACCTTACCATTTCCGAGATATAGCCTGGACAAATTTTTATAGTGAAGGTCACTATGGCAAAGTCAAAGGTCAAATCAAGGTCACACCATGACGTTGCACACATACAGCTAATAACCAATGTCCCTACCAAGTATCAACTTCCTATACTTACGGTTTTCGAAATATAGCCCGGACAATATTTTATAGATCGAGGCCACTACGGCGGTAAGGTCAATGGTCAAATGAAGGTCACAATATGACGTTGCACACCTACACCCACTAACCGATGTCCCTACCAAGTATCAACTTCCTACACCTTACGGTTGCTGAGATATAGCCCAGACAAGATGGCAAGGTCACTATGGCAAGGTCAAATCAAGGTCAGATCATGATGTTGCACACCTACATCCCCAAAGCAATGTCTCTACCAAATATCAACTTCCTACACCTTACTGTTTCCGAGAGAAAGACCGGACAAAATTTTATAGGTCGAAGTCACTACAGCAATTTCAAAGGTCAAATCAAGGTCACATCATAACGTTGCACACCTACACCTCCTAACCAATGTCCCTACCACGTTTCAACTTCCTACACCTTACCGTTTCCGCGATATAGCCCAGACAAGATTTTATAGGTCAAGGTCACATCAAGGTCAGACCATGACCATGACACCTACACCCCCTAACCAAATGTCCCTACCAAGCATCAGATTCCTACACCTTACGGTTTACGAGATATAGCCCGGACAAGATTTTATAGGTCAAGGTCACTACAGCAAGGTCAAAGGTCAAATCAAGGTCAGACCATGATGTTGCACACCTACACCTCATAACCAATGCCCTACCACGTATCAACTTCCTACACCTAACAGTTTCTGAGATACAGCCCAGATAAACATTTTCGCGTCACCCGCTGGCCCATCCGGACATCATGGGTGAAAACAATACCCCAACAGCCCTTAAGGGCTGTGGGTTAAAAAACATGATTAAGAAAGATCCAAGTTCTATACTCACACAAGGGAATCTACCTGTAGCCTACTACATATATGTACGATAAGACAGAAATCTCTTCAATAGTCAATGAGAAAATTGTGATAAACTTTCGAAATTTTCACACTTTGTATGGGGTACATCATTTCTAACAGCTCTGGGGGACAGACGAACATGCATTTTACGATTTATCATGCTCGATAGATAAGGTATCTTTTAAAAGTATGTCTCTGGTCCTTGTACTTTCGGAGATGATGTTCACGTGAATACGGAGGCAGAGGCGGCAGAGTGATGCCATAATGCAGCTGACTGACAAGTCAGCTGACATAAAAAAGCATGCCTCTTGGCCTTATGGTGTCAGAAAAGTTGTTGTCATGGACGCCAACGCGTATGTGTATGCCACAGAGTGATGTCCTAATGTCAGCTGACTGACAAATCAGATTCACAGCCCATGATTTCCTATAAGTTGGTTTACCATCCCAAACCTGTACGAGCAATAACAGTAGTATATACCGAGTGTATCGGTATATACTACTAATAACAAGTGAGTTATAAGCACTTTTAAGTTTGGCCATCCTCGTTTGACCTTGAAGGAGGGATCCAAGGTCAAATCCGACCACACCAAAAGATCCCCAGCCCATGATTTCCTATAGGTTGGTTTACCATCCCAAACTTCTAGGACCAATAATAAGCGAGTTATAAGCACTTTAGGTTTGGCCATCCTCATTTGACCTTGAAGAAGGGGCCCAAGGTCAAATCTCACTACATCAAAAGATTCCCAGCCCATGATATCCTATAGGTTGGTTTACCATCCCAAACCTGTACGACCAATAACAATAATCATTTTCAAAATGAGCCTAAAAATATTCCCAATCAAGATTTTGTTATGAGGAATATATCCTGCGAATTTGAGATCTCTCGCTATAATATCCTTTGCGTTAGAGGGCCAACAAAAGTCCTTGCTGGCGGCCATCTTGTTTTTCAAAATGAGGCCAAAAATATTCCCAGGCAAGATTTTATGGTTATGAATATATCCTGCAAATTTGAGAAGGCTAGCTATAATATTTTTTTCATTAGAGTGGTAATGGTGAAATCTCTTTACACACTGCGGCGGTGGCAGCAGCGACGGCATAACAAAGTGAAACCATAGTATCCACCAGATGCTATGGTGGATAAAATTATGTTAACTTTCCAAGAAATATAAAAACATATATCCAACTGGAGTGATGATTTTTTTTTCAAATATTTCTTAGAATTTATATGCAAATTAGAAAACGTGAAGCTACCGAACTGTTGTGGATTTCGAAGCAATATTTTATTTATCTAATTATTATTATTATTTAATGTCGCTTTCAACACTGCAAAGGTCATATCACGACCAGTAGTTTTATGGCCAGAGGAAACCAGTACATACAGTTACTCCAATTTTTGTACTTATAAAATATAAACTTCCGACCACTGGTAAGAAACTAACAACATTCCCACATAGGGTCCGTGGCTTGAACCTCTGACCTCAGAGTTGAGAGACCAATGTGCTACCACTGCAACACTGTTGCCCCCCAAGCAATATTTTAAAATAAGGGTGCAGTGACTGATTTTCTGCCAAAGACGGAGTCAAATTTTTGGACATCACTGGTAATTAAGGTCTGTGAACTATCGCCCACTTGCAAAAAAATTTGCAAAGATGGTTACAGACATAATTGTTTTATGGATATTTGAAACTAGCTAACTGTAAGTATTTTTATAAAATATTCAACTGCGTCCTGTGCAGTCTTTGTCAATATTTCTCGTGGCCATAATATTTAACATTTATAAAAATTTTAAAGTGAAATAAAATTACCTTATTTTCAAAAGAAATATAGGTTTCTAAATACAGGTTTATAAGTACAGGGGTTTATCTGTAACTACGCAGTTTGAATTTGGATTTCGAAGGGAGAAGACATATTTTAAGTTTGAAGCATACACAGCGGATGAGCAAACTAGTATGTCGTAGTAGTTCATTTTATAAATATATAATCTATTTGAATTTTATAAAAATATTGTAAAACAGATATTTTACACAAATAAACTAAGTATTTTGATAAAATATCCAACAAAAATTTCATTTAAAATAAGAAAATCAATTGCCTTCCTTCATGCTTTCGTGGTCTGTACATACATGTAGCAGCCATTTCATTTGTTTTATACTGCTAGAAGACAGTAGGTGAGGTGACAGTAAACTATTGGTGGATCATATATTTGCAAATTATTCCTGGAAACCTATTTCCATATATCCTTGTGTACAACTACCAGCAGTTGATATTTTATTTGTTTTTCATTGCAAGGAGACTTCAACAGTAGGTGACAGTAAAATACTGCTGGAAACCCATCGTGGCCTCATACTACCTTCACTCTTTGAGTGTACATATACTTCTATAAGTTCATTTAATAAATATAAAACCTATCTGGACTTTATAAAATATTGTTACACGGATATTTCACACAAGCAAACTGTAAGTATTTTTTATCAAATATTCAACAATTTCATTTAAAATATGAAAATCAATTGCCTTCATATTTCAGTGGTCTATACATACATGTGGCAGTCAGTACTTTTCGTGTAGCGTCCTTTGCAGTCTTCATCCATATATTTCTCGTGGCCATAGCATTTAACATTTATAACTATTTTAAAGTGAAATAAAATAAAATATTTGTAAAGACGTTTGCAGATTTGTGTAGTGAGATGTGTGGGGTATTCGAAATATTGTCTTTACCAGAAACCTGAATCTGTTTATAAATCTGTAAACTATTCTATTATCACCCCATTTGCAAAAACGCTTGGAAAGATGTTGTTTACAGATTTGTGAGGCGAGATGTGAGGAATTATTGCACTGACCAGAAAGGTGACGTGAAAGGTTTATAAATAGAGGGGTCAGTATCTGTAAACTGCACATGTTAATCTGGATTTCGAAGGGAGAACACATATTTTAAGTTTGAAGCATGGATACGTGTAAAATAAGATTAGGAAACTAGTTCATATAATATAAAAGCAATTTGGATTTTATAAAATAGTTACATGGATATTTAACACAAGCAAACTGTAAGCCAAAAATTTTGAAAAATTTCACATAGCAACGCATAAGTTAATTACTTTTATACATTGTAAACCATATTTTTATGCCTGAATTTCCACAAGATATGCATTGATATAAATGTGGTTAATTATTTTTTTCACTGAAGAATTTTTAAATATTTGATGTTTAATCCAAAAATTACATAACTTCAGCTGGTGGCTATAATGATACTAATAAACAAAACTGTGAGAGATACATGGCATGATTTTTTGATTAGTCGATCCTATCTGACCTTGAGGAAAGAGTCAAAGGTTAGATGAACAAAAGCACTCAACCTCTGAGGTCGCTGGTTCGAATCTCGGCCTGGGTGCTTCATGTTAGAAAGTTGGTAGTTACTTGCCGATGCCCGGTGGTTTACAGTGCAGAATATTCACCAACGTAGTATGTACTGGTTCCTCCACCCGTAAACTACCCATCACAATATGACCCTGGCTGTTGAATGTGACATAAAACAAAAAAAATAAATCTAAATTGAAGGGTAGTAAAAACTGCTAGCCATAGACCAATAACTAACATACATCAGTCCAACAGTGGAATTGTATCTGCGTTTTATTATAGGAATAACCCCCTCCTAAACCACGGTATACGCAGAATTTTACCATGGTTTGATGTTATAAACCCCGAAGGCGAAGCCTGAGGGATTTATTGCCTCAAACTTCGCCTTCGGGGTTTATTACCTCAAACCATGGTAAAATTCTGCATATACCGTGGTTTGGGAGGGGGTTATTCCTATTCTAACATGACAAATTATTTTAAGATGAATAAATTGCATATTTTACTGTAAAACGTTCATTGTTACGACAGCCATAATGGGGGGTCCCACTAAACACCGTGCAGAGGCTCTGCACGGTATCTCCACACGGTAAACGTGCGGAGTTTTAAATACTCCTAAAAGTGCTTTCTATGCAAATTTATTTGCTGTCAAAGATTTAAACTTAGTACCAAAAGACTTCCTATTGTGAAATATGTATAAAATTGTTGGAAAAACTGGACATATCATAAAAAATTTAACATTGCAAATATGAAGTTACAATTGCTGTATGAAACAAAATTACTGAATACTGTGCACCAAGTTAAAGTGACTTTTAATGGTAATTTACATTGGATTTGGTCGAGTGAATAATACATTTCAATGAACATTTATGAATTGAAGGGGATCTCTACTAACACAGATAAATATCACATTTTCTTAAGATATTTGGTTAACTTTTCTCACATAGTACATGAATGTCACAAGTTGAGATGCTAAGACTTTTTTTAATGATTATCTTTATTTTTTTTGTAAGTTTTGACTATCTTTGTTTTAAGTGCAGATCTTACAATTTTACTCATCTTGTGTTTACACCTTTTAATAGTTCATTTACATTTATACATATTAATGAATATTCATCATTTTTAATCTGCGAAACAGCAATGGGATACTTATTAGATTGTTCACCACAGTATTTACTCCTTAACCCATTCTACTTAACCAGAAAATCTAAATTATCATATTATTATCATACGTAAATGCTTAAAGTTATACTTATAACCTCAGCTTGGCCCAAAATCTATGTTGGTAAAGTAAAATTACTCAAAAATTAACTTCACTCTAAGTTTCAACCTTAATGTCATCCTGTCCACTAGTTACAAAGACTTACAAAGACAACCAATTGGGCCAAGCTACAGTATGGCCACCTTAACCTAATCTATGTTGCTATCTTAGTTTATTGCAAATATATCTCAGTATACTCAATATAGAGTATTTAAAATGTTTAACTATATACTTTTATTAAGTTGGCCTTAATCTCTGATTACACCAGTAGGTAGATGGTACTTTAGATCTATGTCAATGTTAGTGATTAAAATATGTAAACCCCACTCATATGTGTCTGCCAAATAAGGTACTGTGGCAAAGGACACTGCTACATACAAACACACAAGTAACCAAATACAGCCACACATTTACTCTATAGTTACCAAACGAAAGCATAATGTAACGAAAACATAAAGAGTGCTTTCCATTTACCCACTGAATGCTTTAGTTAATATGCCATTATATTGTTGTTAAGTATTGGTTAGTTAACTATTTTACGAATGCTTCGATTTACAGGCCCCAGACTCGAGGAAACATCCGTGTCATGTTAGAATTTATAACAAACAGATTTCTTTTCGTCATTTGTCAAGCAAAACAGATATAGATCTATGAAGACATGAGATAAGTTCTAGTACTTCATTTGTCAAACAAATAAACCATAAAGATATTATGAATGAAGTGATGCCATTGTAGTACAATCTTTCATTCAACAAAAATGTGGGGCATGTGCAGACAACGATTTTTTAACGTTTTGTATGTGTGCATTATGAGCATACGACTATACGAAGCTAGTTTGTGTTTTCTTCTTTTTATATAAGCTGTCCGTGATCAATATTTTAAATGAAATTATATGAAAATACATGTTATTTCATTGCAAAATGGAAATAACTATTTGTCAAAGAAATAAATCGCAAACAAATTAATGGATGAAGTGAGTTTGTGAGCCTTCAATGTAAAAGACAAGCTTGCAATTTCCGGTGCATTTTCCGGGGTTAAAAAGAAGCGAATTTACGAGTTTTAGTATATATTCATTGGAGAAAGTACAAAAATCATTCGAAAAAGTACACAAAATCCCAATTATTTCATTGAAAAATAAATTATATTGCTCATCCAATGAAATCCTCAAGAATCGCGCAGTCACTGTTATTGTAAAATCGTTGTCTGCGCATGATTTCTGCTAGTCATTGTCAAACAAATAAACTGCAAAGAAAATAATGGATGAAGTGACCGCCAACCCGTACCCAAAACTCGAACACAAATCCATATATTTTGAAGCATTTACACCACTTCAGTTGTTAAATTTGAAAAATTTTGTTGTAATTTTAATTTTTATTAGATAAATACTTACCATTTCCTGACAATTGCTATATGTTGGTGCCATCCAACTCACTGGCCAACATTGAGAAACATTTTAAGGTACCTTAAGAGGCCAGTGAGTGAGTGTGAACTAGCATGTCCCCCTAGTGGTCATGTGACCACGCCAGTAAACAATCTTCATTATTTTTGTTGCAGAAAATACTCCCCTAGTACTGAATCTGCGGGGAGGTAGGTCAGGAAATGGTAAGTATTTATCTAATAAAAATTAAAATTACAACAAAATTTTTCAATTTTATTGCGAAAAATACACTTACCATTTCCTGACCATTGCTGAATGCAGCCTTCATGGAAGGAGGGCAGTACTAGAATATAAAGACCCAGTACACCACTCTGCACAGATATCATACACAGCACAATCCTATAGACATTCAGATCCAAACTCACCTCCCAGATGAGGCAGTGGAACTATTAAGCACTACAAAACAATACAGCCATGTTGTTGTTGTCGTTGTTGTAGGAAGGAAGGAATTATTACAGAGACCTACTACCTAGCCTACAACTTAAACCTTATGAGAAGTTTACATTGAAATTTACATGCACACAACACCATATAAACTTCCAACAAACATCACATACCATACAGATCCTCTAAATCATAGTATGTAGTTGTAGTTCTGACAATGCTGATACTTATTGCCACAGTTGAATGTTGCATATAGACATCCAACAACCCACACAGGTGACCCAAAACTTAGAAGTGTCATCAGCATATTGTGTAATTCATTCCAAGTGTGAATGAAGTCAACAACGCTGCCTAATACAAATACAGACAGTATGACAGACAGACATATGCAAATGCATGCAAAATTATCAATATAAGTATCACACATATACTTATAAGATAACAAACTGAAGGAACCAATTTCAAAGTCTGACCACAAGCAAACCAAGAACTTGAGACAGAAAATTGGTAAAAAAGTTATGGTTTCCAGTAACATGCATCTAAAAATTCATGTACAGAAACACTACCTTAAAAAGCTAAAGATGCACTCATTCTTGCTTTGACCGGCTACTGTAGAGAGTCAGAATTTGACTTCTCATCAGTCAAAAGGATAGTCTGCCTTAAGGAAGATGAGATAGTAGTCCTGAAAATATCTGCTGTAAAGCCTTCATAAATAGCCACAGACAAGAAAAAGTAATTCCTCATTGAAGCCTTTGTCCAATGTAAAAAATATTTCAAAAACCCTCACCAGACAAAAAGATCTATCTTGAGTAAAAACTGCTGTCCCAATGATTGAGAACTGGCATGACCACCAGCTTAACTGAAGTAGGCCCATCCGAAGCCAACTGGTTCTTGGCTAAAAAGGCCAGAGCCACTTGTGACCAATTCTCCTTTTAAGTAAGGGAAGAAAAAGCCAACATGAATTGCACTTCTTCCTTTGACTGAAGCCAAAGTCAAAAGAAAGACTGTCTTGAAAATTAATAACTTCCACGAACCTTCCCCAAAGGCTCAAAAGGCTGTTTGGTGAGACCAAGCAAGACCAGCAACAAAAGGCTAAACCTATTATAACTGTTACTCTGCAACCAGCAATAGTAGATGGCTCGATATACTTTTCCTTAAAGAAGTAATTAAGGAAATAGCTACATCTAGAAAAGTCTGATCTGAGATGTTCACCACAAGGAAGCCTCAGAGGGAGGTTTGTGGGCAGATCTACCAGGTCCCAAAACCAAGACATTCACCATGAACATCATGATGCAATCATGATGAATCTGCACCTGAAGGTGGTCATCTTTAAATCACCTGAAGAATCCTTGGACACACTGGTGCAATCATGATGATTCTGCACCTGTAGGTGATCATCTTGAATCACCTGAGGAATGAGAGCCACTAAAACAAACACAAAACTGTCCAGACCCTCCCAAAAATGTGTAATGCATCTATTCTCCAAGGCCCACAGACTAGGAAAGGAGACACATACATTGGAAGCTTAAGATCCAAGTTGTTGGATACCAATGGCAGATTGATTGAACACACCTACAAGGGAAGCCTTAAAAAGAACTTTTGTGGAACAGATCCACCAGATCCAAAACTAAGACATCCCTAGCCACCCTGATGCAATCATGATGATTCTGCACCTATATCTTTTGAGTAGCCCTCCTTAATAGCTACAAAAGAAGTTTCTTGCCTCTCCTGAGATCTTTTGTCTTATCAAGATAATATCTCAAGGCTCTCACTGGACAGAGAGACTTATCTTGCACCAAAGAAGGAACTAAAGAAGGTTCCAAAGCAAGAATGACCACAGGTTGAAATAGCCAAAGGAGCCTCAGAAGCCAAATGATTTTTGGCTATGAATGCATCACCTGAAGAATCAAGGCCACAGGACCAAACAAACTGTCCAGCTCATCCCAAGAGATGTTGAAAAAGGCATATACCTTGTAAGCTTGTGGTTCAACTGGTTGCAAACAAATCCATCATTGGTAGATGCTATCAATGGGGGATTTGATTGAACACCTGATACAGAACAGATGATTCAAAACTCATTCAAAACTCTTTCAATTTGAATCATCCTGTCTCTTATGAACAAGGAATCTGCTAGAACATTGGATTCCCTGGAAAGTGATCTGCCCAAATCTGAACCCCCCTGGCATTCGTCCAAGGTATGATTCTTCAGATAAGGGCACACATTCTTGAAAGTGAGCAACTCCCTGCTTGTTCAGATAGGAAACCACTGATGAACTGTCTGTGGAAATCAACAGATTTAGAATCCGAATCTAATTTCCGAATGATTCTAAAGCTAGTAACCCTGTTAATGTGGAGTCTTGACTCCTCATGATACCACAGATCACTGGCTGTTTGATGCCATAATTGGGCATCCCAACCCTTAAAGAAAGCATCTAAGAACAGAAGGAGGTTGTGCTCCTTCTGATGAAGTAGAGGGCCCTCCTTCAAACTTGAAAAGTTGGTCCACCACTGAAGATGATCCCTGAGAACAGAAAACTGGGATATCACAAGATTGAGGATATCTCTGGAACCTTAGCAGATAACCTGATAAACAAATGACCCAATGACATTGTCTTATCCTATGAAGCCATGACGCCAACCAGAGAAATGGGTTCTTAGAAACCATTAACTCGAGAATGTGTTTTGTTTAGAGTAAAAGATCTACCCTAATATCGAATCTGCGATCCAAAATAAAAACCCTGGGACTGGAACTTAATTTGATCTAATGAATCATGATCCAACCCTGGCTTTAGACAAGATGAACCAACCCATTTTTTTTTTCTGTACCAAATGTATATAAAGTGGTGACACCCAATGCCTTCTACTGCAGCCATCAGGTTCACTATCCTTTGATACCTTAACAGAGTCAAAAATAAACCGTTTCAAAGAGCAAGGCAATGAAATGGTCTATATGCTGGTAAATGGTGATGCGTTCTTCAAAATCCACAAGTCTCACCATCTACTAACCTAGAACACAGGCAGTGAACTGGTATGATCTGTCATCAACACTGAAGTGAAGATAAAAATTCGCGTGAAACGGGCTACGAAAGAATGCAACTGTAAGGAAACGAGTTAACACACCCATTCACTTACTAGTAACAATTTGTGAAAACCCAACAAAGTGAAATTAAGGTACATGTAAAGGCTTATTTACCTGACCTCAACTATTAGTGGTAGCCATCTCTTCCCAGCTTATCACAACCGATAAACTGTAAAATTGCAGCGACATCACCATCTCATTGGTGTTATCGCCCTTTTGTTGATCATTTCATAAACAGGCTTTATGAAAAGTGTTGTCTCTCGCATTTTATTTATTTATTTTAAAAACACATGTCGACAACTGCTTTAGGAACACGAATAAGTACTCCTTCCTGCTACTGTCACTTCTGTGAAAAGTAAAGAATGGTTGAAAAATTATCCTCTTACTATCTTAAGATGTAAGGTGTAGAATATCTGCAAATACTGGACAAACATTCCTCCTAAAGATTACTCCTAACACCTCTAAGTCTTACTGAGGAGGAGAGTTTTGTAACAGTATTAGAAGATTAATTGTCATAATAGGGACAAAAATAACTGCCCTGGGGCACTTATCCCATTTCTAGCCATGTGTAGGAGTTTGCTCCTTCCTAGACATAAAAATCACTATACACCAGAAAAATGAAGTTTTCCTGGACATGTGACCATGTGTCCCCCAGGAAAAACCTCATTAAGAGTGAAAAATGCACTTTCTATTCTACTAAACTCATCTTAATAGATAAGTTAGAGAAAAGTGAGACATGTAACACTCCTGTTGAGTAATAATCTTGAAGAACTGATCAAAGCATTGCCCAACAAAAAAGTAGGATCATTGAGGTCTGTAATTGCAAATGCACTGCACACAGTCCAAGGCATAACTGAAAACTCTAAGAGATCCTGTTAATCCTTAGATCCTTGAAGACCTCCTGCCAGGGGTCCTGCTAGACAACTTCAAACGACTATTATCCAAGATTTGACATGCTCTCTGCTGCAGAAACCCAGAGAACCAGTACCCCTGAATAATAAATTTGACAATGGGTACTGGTGTGGGATAAATGTACCGGCGCCAGTTTCCAGCAGAAAAACCGGTTTAAATCCACAGAATCAAATGCCATTTGCCGAGATGAAACACAACTCCGGTCATCAGTCAACAGGGTTCCAGACCTTTTGAGAGGTATGGAAACTCGATTGTCTTCGGATGACGTCATGCAGGTATTTTCCTCCGTGAAAAGTTCCGACTGAACCTCACCGGAGGAATTAAATGGTGTAGCAGATCAATTCTACATCCGGAACTTGTCCACGATGCAGCACTCAAGGGAAACTAAGATGTCTGCCCCCATTGGGGATTCCATCCGGTCACCCATTCGACTGAGATTGACGTGATGAGATATGTGCTACCAACGCCTGGCTATAAGAACCCGACGTGTGATAAGCTTTTGTGACAATCGAATTGTCTCCGTTGTTCAGGGTGCCTTCCTTGTCGCCTAGCAACATGTAAACTGTCCCTGTCGGAGCTAGTAAGACTGCCGACAGTTTCAGTGTTTTTTCTCCCAAATCCTCCATATTGTGAAAAACCAAATGCACATACATAAATGAGCTTGTCCAACTTCAAGAAAAAAACGTGCCTCTTTGAAGAAAAAACAAATTGAATTGAAGAACCGTCTTCATCCATCAACGAAACATCAATGCCGCCATCTTAACAAAAGTGGTCATAAAATGCCATAAAAGCACTTTTCCTCTGTAGTTTTCTAATTTTGTCCTGAGAAGACATTGTCAACACAGATGTCCCACCAACAGAACTCAAATTCACAGAAGAGCTCCCAAACTTAATAAAAATCCGAAATGAAAAGTAACACATCCACACTCAAGGATGGCCAACAAAAATAATGAAGATTGTTTACTGGCGTGGTCACATGACCACTAGGGGGACATGCTAGTTCACACTCACTCACTGGCCTCTTAAGGTACCTTAAAACATTTCTCAATGTTGGCCAGTGAGTTGGATGGCACCAACATATAGCAATGGTCAGGAAATGGTAAGTGTATTTTTCGCAATAAAAAAAATGATTAATTTATATAAAAGATGTTGGTTACTGATATCTACGAAGACAAGAGCCTTTAATGAAAAATACAACCTTTCATATCCGGGATTAAATTCATCCTTGATGAATTGTGTCTTTAGCTGTAGCCGGCCCATATAGATCTTATCAGTTCAAAAGAGTATATTTAAATTAAATAGGTTAGTGTGCTGCGCATGTCAAAAAAAGAAATTTGTTTACATATTTTTAATAAAGTGATGAAAGAATGGCCAAGAAAACGAATGATCCTTTAATTAAAGTTATTCAAAACACACCGAAAACGGCTATCAGTAAGCACTCGAAACGCCAGAAATTCGAGGGCAAAGACTCGCAAAAAACACAAAGCATGATAGAGTTTGACGCGCATGCGTGCGTCCAACTCTATAAAAATCCTTTAAATTCAACAGTTTTGCTGTTCTAAGTGATTTACTCAATGGAAAACCCTAAAAGTAGCTATTACTCAGGTAGCTATGGAGATACAGCTGTAAAAATTTCCCATGACACAGTACATCAAAAAGTAAGTGAACAACATATTTCACAATAATTCTCTAAATTCAATAGTTTTGGAGTTATAAGTGATTTATTCAATGTTGAAATTCAAAGTAGCCATTACTCAGTTAGCTATGGAGATACAGCTCTGAAACTTAGCCACGACACAGAACATTAAAAAGTAACTGATTAACATATTTGACAATAATTCCCTAAATTCAATAGTTTTGGAGTTATAAGTGATTTACTTAATGTTAAAATTAAGAAATTTCAAAGTAGCTATTACTCAGTTAGCTATGGACTTACAGCTCTGAAAATTCACCACGACACAGTACATCAAAAAGTAGGTGAACAAAATATTTGACAAAAATCCTCTATATTCAATAGATTTTGAGTTATAAGTGTCTTGCTCAATGGTGAAATGTTAAACTTAGTGTAGCTATTACTCAGCTAGCTATGGTGCTACACCTTGGAAACCTCACCATGATATAGTACATGAAGGAGTTGTTCAACAACATATTTGAGACCAATATTGTAAGTAACAGTTACAAAGATAAAAGCAACTTACTCACGTTGCTCATTGTTAAAAACAGAAAATAGCTATTACTCACTTAGCTATCAAGATAGACCCCTAAAAATGGTACCATCTTGTAGACATGGAGAAAGTAGCTGAACAACGTATTTTACAGAAATGCTCTAAATGCAGTCGTTTTGGAGTTATGAGCACTTTACTCGAAGTAGCCACCATTGCTATTACTCACTTAGCTATGGACCTAGGTCTGAAAAAACAGCATCAAATGAAAAGACATAAGCAATAAGGTCATAAAACATTGAAAAGGTCAAGGAGAAACAACCAGTGTGATGTACAGCCCTTTTTAAAAACGTGACACACACACTCACGCATCCAAGCACACACGCACGGAATGCGTTTTATAATCTCCCGCCCGGTGGGCTGGTGGGAGATAATTATGAAGCTGTAAAATTTATTACACACACATGAACGCCCCCACACACACACGCACACACATGATGCATTTCATAATCTCTCTCCCAGGCTAAAGCTCGGTGGGAGATAATAAAGTATTAAAACAAGACAATTCAATAGCAAGATGACAGCATTAATCAGTACACTAATAATTATGAAGCTGTAAAATTTATTTTCTGGAGAATAGCTGTCAATGGAAATAGCACAATTATGTAAAAGTATTCCTTTCATAATCAGTTGCAGCAATTCACATATCTTTGTCATAACAGAAACATGTCTCAAATATGGCAGGTGAATACATTTTGACAGAGCCAAAGTTAAAGGTGATACAATGATGCACACCTACACCCCCTAACCAATGTAACTAACAAGTGTCAACCTTCTACACCTTACAGAATCCAAGAAATGGCCTGGAAAAGATTTTAAAACTCATGGTCACTACAACATGGTCAAAGGTCAAATCAAGATCACACCATGATGTTGCACACCTACAACCCTTAAGAAATGTTCCTACCAAATTGCAAATTTAATAAGTAAATTAAATTTTTATAATTTTATTGCATTAATACATCCTATCCAATGGACAATTGCTGAATAACTACCGCTTGGTCGGCGGGTAAGTTACTAGGGACCTAAAGAACTCACGATGCAAACTAACAATTTTTCCAGGTTGGGGTCAAACTGAGGCTAGTGGACCCACAAGACCTGAGTCGGTTATCAGAGCCGGTCGCCCGGGGGATACCAACTTGTTCCCCCCCCCCATTTTACGCAGACAGACCTGCTCTGAGGTAGGGAAGAGAGGGATGAGTTCAGTCCCAATAGAGAAATAAACCTCCCAAAGGAAGCAAAGCACATTTTTTTTTTTTTTTTTTTTTTAAATTACATTTATGTACAGCTATTTACATATGTACAATCTCCTCTAATATTAGGGCTACTTGTGGATCTGCTGAGCAGCCACTACTGGGCCCAAGTGGTAAAGCTCTGAATCAGCCCATGCCACATCCTTCAGATAGAATTGCGTGAAGGTATTATGCGACTTCCAGTGGCAGGCTGACAAGATCTGTTCTAAAGACACCCCTGATTGGAAGGCTTTGGAAGCCGCGAAAGACCTGACATCATGGGCTTAACCTGATGCAGGGAATGGGCGTCTTGATCTGAGAGCTCATAGCATAGGATCACTGTCTGCTTGATCCAAGAGGAGATGGTGGCAGGAGAGATGTCCTTGTCGAAACCTTTCTTGAAGGCGACGAAGACCAACTCTTTGTTCTGCCTGAGGTCTGATGTCCTGTCCAGATAATAGCGCAGTGCTCTGACCGGACATAGGGATCTGTCAGACTTGAGGGATCTATCCAGAGTTGGGGCCAGGGCTGGTATAACCACTGGGCCACATTATCTGGACCCTCTTTTGCCAGCTGATTCTTGGAGAGAAAGCTGGGTGATGGATACAGGGAAACTTTCGACCAATCAGAATGGTGCCTAACGTTTCTATTTTGCCAAGCATGGATCTCACTTCTACGTTTGCCCGACCCAAGAGCTAAGAGGAAGACTGTTTTGAAGGTCAAATACTTCAAGGAGGCCCCTTTTAGGGGCTCAAATGGAGCCTTTGTCAGCTGGTGCAATACCAGGGAAAGGTTCCAGCAGGGTATGCCCCTCCTGCCTTTGGGTCTGTCTCTATGGAAACTATCCAGGAGACGTGTGAGATTTTCATTCTTGCCGATATGAAAGGGTGC
Source organism: Sabellastarte sp. h YS-2021 (assembly GCA_964017235.1). Taxonomy (NCBI): domain Eukaryota; kingdom Metazoa; phylum Annelida; class Polychaeta; order Sabellida; family Sabellidae; genus Sabellastarte; species Sabellastarte sp. h YS-2021. The sequence goes on along the minus strand of OZ024929.1, from coordinate 62,924,826 downwards.
GTTTCCCAGTTTATCAGCAATGGCTGACCTGTACCCATCAATGGTGCTAGGCTGTAACTTCCTGTCCTGAAAAAGGTACATAAGGAAGTCAGTGACTGAATTTACAGGGGGTGCCCTGAAGTCCACCTGATTAGAGACGCACCACTTTGTAAAAACGGCCCACTTTGCCTCATAGACTGACCTGGTGGATCCCCTTTGAGGAGCCTCAATTCTTGCTGCCACAGAGAAACCCTGCTCCTTGACTGCTGAGGCTCTAGGAGCCATGCATGAAGATTCAGGTTTGTCAGATTTCTGTGAGGGATCTGATTGAAAGGCTGAGTCAACAGGTTTGGCAGAATGGGTAGGCTCAATGGGATTTGACTGGACATGGCTACCAGATCCCAGAACCAGGGCATGTTGGGCCACCCCGGAGCAATCAGAATGATTCTCCTGCAAGGGTTGTTTTGCAACTTCTCCACCACTTTGCCCAAGATGGCCATTGGTGGGAAGGCATAAGCATCCAGATCTTCCCATGGCAGACTGAGTGCATCCACTGCTGTGGCCAGGGAGTCCAGTACTGGTGACACAAATAGAGGCAACTTGTTGTTGAACCTCGTGGCAAATAAGTCTATTTGAGGCCGGTGCCACCGGCTGCATATAGCCTGGAAGACCTCTGGAAGGAGAGACCACTCTGTTTGGATGGTCTGGCCTAGCCTGGATAGCTTGTCCGCTACCACGTTTAGGCGGCCTGGGATATGTCGGGCTTTGAGAGTCACTTGGTTCCTGGTACACCAGATCAAGATTCTCCACAGAAGGGCGCAAAGCGGACCCGACCTCATACATCCTTCCTTGTTTATATACGATACCACTGTCGTATTGTCTGTTGCTACAAGAACTATCTTGTCTATGCAAAGGTCTTGGAACTCTTTTAAGGCTAAATACACTGCCTTGAGTTCTAGGTGATTGATATGCAGCTTGCTTTCTGGAAGGGACCAGGTTCCTGTTGCCATATGCTCGTTTAAATGAGCGCCCCACCCTTCTTTTGATGCGTCTGTAAAGATTTGCAGAGCATGCTTTATTGGGTGTAACGGTTGGCCTGTTAGGACATTGCCTTCTTCTAGCCACCATTGTAAATGGGGGTGCAGGGAACTGGGATAACCTTTTCCAGTGATTCTGGTACCCTCCAGTTGTTTTTGAGATGCCACTGTATGGGTCTCATATGCAGTCGGCCTAGGTGGAGTTGCTTCTCTGTGGCTGTTAATAACCCTATCAGAGACATGAACTGCCGGACCGGAAAAGCAGGCAGGGACAGCATTTCTAATATCTTGTTCTGCAGGGCCTGCCATCGGTCCGGTGTCGGTCTGACCAGACCGACACTTAGGTCAAACTGGTAGCCTACAAAATTGAAAACCTGTTTGGGCTCCAGCTCCGACTTCTCGACGTTCACCAGCCAACCCAGTTTTCGGCATATTCTTTCTAGATCCTGAGTGTGTCGGAGACAAATTTGGTGGGATGAAGCCCTCACCAACCAGTCGTCTAGGTATTGGTGGATCCTTATACCCTTGCGCATGGCCATCAGTTTCACCTCCTTTACTACCACAGTGAACTCCAAGGGTGCTGTGGACAGACCAAAGGGCAGAGCCTTGAATTGGTATGTCCGACCCTCCACGTGAAATCTTAGATATTTCCTGGATTGTTCCTGTATCGGTATGTGGAAATAGGCATCCTTGAAATCTATGGAGGTGGTCGCGAGTAGTGTGTTGCTTTCCCACGAAACCTCTTGCGTTGAGTCTTGCCGATGTTCTTCCAAGATGGCTTATCACTCTTGAAAGACGACTTCCTGTCTGCTTTCCTTTCCGGCCTTTCATATGGGTGGTACCGACCTTTGCCCCTTGCACCTGACGACTGACCCTTGCTCTCAAAATGAGCTATTTCTTCCTCCGGTCTCTTTATAACACTGTCCGGAAAGAGAGTTGCAATGTGTATGGGTGCTGAACGCAAACCGGCCAAAGTGTCTGGTTTGACTCCTGACTTGATGTGAGTGAGGTAAGAGTCCCGACGTGCCAATGTCAAGTTACCCATGGAAATAAACACGAACTCTGAGAGGTGCTCCATGGTCTTTGCAGCAGCCTGACAAATACTAGAGTTGAAGTTCATGAGGTACTGCATTTCATCCATGGCAGTAGACACCTTGGCTGAGCTTTTACCCTTGCTGTCGGAGCGCACAATCTTAAGCTGTTCCTGCATATTCTGCTGTACCTTAAACAAACATCTATTGAAGCTGGCAGCCTGGTTACAGATGACTGTAGCCTCTCTTGCAGATTTCTTCCATCGTCTGAGCGTTTCTTGGGGAATACGCCTTGAAGTAGGATGGGTAGAAGCAAGGCCAGACTGTCGGGCTATCCTGCTGTAGGAACTGTTCAACTTGCACGCATCCGTACACCAGGTCGAGACTGCGGCAGGGTCAGCTTTGTGGTCGGATGACAGCCCGTACCACTTGGACTGTGACTTTGCAGGTCTCAAGAACTGGTCCATCATCAAGCCACCGGCTTCCGAACTTCGGGAGGGATAACCCTCAACCAGAGTGACATCCAGTTTACTAAGCTTCTTACAAAGCCATTCTTCCGTGGGCATTTGGACAGAAACTTTGCCTGTAGTAGACAACTTCGGACCAGAGAAGGGGTTGTCATCGGAACCAGTTGTAGTACTATCCATTTCCGGAATGTTCGACAACCCCATATATGATCTAATTCCACTCATGGTTTCTCTATATGTCTGTTCCTCACTAATAGCTTGGTCGGGTTCGGTAGTAGTACAGTCCTGGTCCTCTGAAAGTTCTCCCTCCTCTGCGTACAAATCAACAGGTGGCCGGTCCGAGTAATCACTACCAGAAGCAGAGCTTGCACTAGAAGAACTGTCCTGTCTCTGTTTATACAAGGTAGGTGAGCCGGTGTCGATGGCCAGAGAAGACTTAGGTCGGTCGGACTGGACCTTAGTAGCAGCAGAATGTCTGGGGGCAGAAAGGTCGGTACCAGCCTGTGCAGTCGGTCGGTTCCGGTCGGTACGAGGCTGGCTGGCTGACTGTTGTACTGAAACAGAGGAGTCCTTGTCAGTGCGCCTAGGTGAACGAGATCTTGGCCGGTGTCGGTCTAATTTAAGCTGGCTGGCTGACTGATGCTTGGCAGAGGAGTCGGTGCCAGTGCGCTTAGGTGAAGAAGATCTGACAGTCTGTTGGTCGGATACAAGCTGGCTGGATGACAGATGCTGAGAAGCAGAGATGTCTTTTCCAGTGCGCTTAGCAGGTGGTGAAACATCCGACCTGGGCTGGCTGGCTGACTGATGTACAAGTACAGAGGAGTCGGTGCCAGTGCGCCCTGTAGCAATAGGTTGGAAGAATGGTTCCGAATCTTTGGAGACCACTACTGGTGGAGAGTGAGATGGGGGAACTCTCACTGAAGCGGAGAAGGTCGGTTGATCAGTAGGTTGTAGAGATTTTGCCATAAGAAGTGCTTCCAGTCTATTGAAGCGGTCGTTCCATTTTTTGTCAAGTTCATCATACTTCGAATCTTCGACCGATTTATCAGATTTCTTAGACTTTGAAGAAGAAGGCTTATCCTTCTTGACCTTCTTTTCAGGGACTACAGGGGGTGGAGATGAGGCTGTAGCAGTGCCAGACACAGGGCATATGACGGCCACTGAGGACGGGTCGACAAGAGTACTGTCCTTAGAAGGAGTTGATTCCAATTTCTTAGCCTCTCTTTTCTCTTTTTTAAGTCTATAAGACGGTGTAGAAAGTTGTGTTAGCTGTTCAGGTGTAAGGACAAGACAAAACTTACACTCACTCTCTGGTGATTTTACACAAGGATCTTCCCCTTTCTTCTTGTCCCTGCAGCGGGCGCAAAAGGCATGCCCATCAAAGGACGCCATCGCATGGCCACAACTCCCCCTTTTTTATCCAGGACATGACATGATAGTCTATACACTCTCCACAAAGTATAAAGTAAAAAGAAATGCTAAATTTCAAATATCCTGGCAATATTTCACAAACAAGAGGAGAGTGCCCGTGAACGGGCACTGTGTCAGCTGACTGAATGTTTTTGATTTGTGATGGTGATAATGAGAGGAAAGCATAATTATCAGGGAAAGGGCTGTACAGAAATACAGTAAATGGTAACTGAACAGCATGTTCGAAAGATATTCCGAAGCTGACAGAAAACAAGAGGAGAGTGCCTGTGAACGGGCACTGTGTCAGCTGACTGAATGTTTTTGATTTGTGATGGTGATAATGAGTGGAAAGCATAATTATCAGGGAAAGGGCTGTACAGAAATACAGTAAATGGTAACTGAACAGCATGTTCGAAAGATATTCCGAAGCTGACAGAAAAAAGGACAAAAAAGTTGTGCCCTGCAAATGGTATTATGAAATAAAGTAACAAGGTAATTGTTTAAGTGTAAAAAGTAGGTTAAAAATATTTAAAGAAATACTATAAATGCAATATCCTCGTTCGACCATGAAGAAGGGGTCCAAAGGTCAAATCTGACCATACCAAAAGATTCCCAGCCAAAGAATTTAGGATGGTTTACCATCCCAAACCTCTCGGACCAATAATAAGTGAGTCATAGGCACTTTTTAAGTTTGGCTATCCTTGTTTGACCTTGACGGAGGGGTCCAAGGTCAAATCCGACCACACAAAAAAATTCCCAGCCCATGATTTCCTGTAGCTTGTTTACCATCCCAAACCTGTAGGACCAATAATAAGCGAGTTCTAAGCAATTGTAAGTTTGGCTATCCTCAACTGACCTTGAAGGAGGGGTCCCAGGTCAAATCTGACCACACCAAAAGAATCCCAGCCCATGATTTCCTATATGTTGGTTTACTATCCCAAACCTCCAAGACCAATAATACGCGAGTTATAAGCACTTTAAGTTTGGCTATCTTCGTTTGACCTGGAAGGAGGGGTCTAAGGTGAAATCTGACCACACCAAAAGATTCCCAGCCCATGATTTTCTATAGGTTGGTTTTCCATTCCAAACCTCTAGGACCAATAATAAGCGAGTTATAAGCACTTTTAAGTTTGGCTATCCTCATTTGACCTTGAAGGAGGGGTCCAAGGTCAAATCCGACCACACCAAAAAATTCCCAGCTCATGATTTTCTATAGGTTGGTTTTCATTCCAAACCTCTAGGACCAATAATAAGCGAGTTATAAGCACTTTTATGTTTGGCTATTCTCATTTGACCTTGAAGGAGGGTTCCAAAGTCAAATCGGACCATATTAACAGATTCCCAGCCCATGATTTCCTACAGGTTGGATACAATGATTTACTCAACAGTGAGAACCTGAAAGAAGCTATTGATCAGCTATGCCATGACATAGAGGACTGCAATTTCACTATGTTATAGCTGACCAAAACGTCTGTGAATAACATATTTAACAAAATACTCTAAATGTAATACTTTTCAAGTTACTACTGATTTACTCAAGAGTGAGAACCTCAAAGTAACTATTACTCAGCTATGCCATGAGCTACATGTCTGAATTTTTGCTCTGTTATAGCTGACCTAAAAGTAGGTGAACAACATATTTAAGCAAAATACTGTAAATCCAATAGTTTTCAAGTTACAACTGATTTACTCAATAGTGAGAACCTGAAAATAGCTATTGCTCCGCTATGCCATGAGCTATAGGTCTGTAATTTCACTATGTTATAGCTAACCCAAAAGTAGGTGAACAATATATTTTAACAAAATACTCCAAATGCAATATTTTTCAAGTTATAGCCAATTTACTCAACAGTCAGTGCCTGAGAATAGCTATTGCTCAGTTGTGCCATGAGCTACAGGTCTGTAATTTCACTATGTTATAGCTGACCCAAAAGTAGCTGAATAACATATTTGCACAAATTTCTGTAAAGGCAATAGTTTTCCAATTACAACTGATTTACTCAATAGTGAGAACTTCAAAGTAGCTATTACTCAGCTATGCAATGAGCCACAGGTCTGGAACTTCACTATGTTATAGCTGACCCCAAAATAGGTGAATAACATATTGCAACAAAATACTCTAAATGCAATAGTTTCCAAGTTATAAGTGATTTACTCAACAGTGATAACCTAAAAGTAGCTATTACTCAGCTATGCCATGAGCTACAGGTCTGAAATTTTACTATGTTATAGCTGACCCAAAAGTAGCTGAATAACATATTTATACCAAATTCTCTAAATGCAATAGTTTTCAAATTATAAGTGATTTGCTCAACATTGAGAACTTCAAAGTAGCTATTACTCAGCTATGCAATGTGTCACAGGTCTGGCACTTCACTATGTGATAGCTAACCCCAAAATAGGTGAATAACATATTGAAACAAAATACTCTAAATGCAATAATTTCCAAGTTATAAGCGATTTACTCAACAGTGATAACCTCAAAGTAGCTATTACTCAGCTATGCCATGAGCTACAGGTCTGAAATTTTACTATGTTATAGCTGACCCAAAAGTAGCTGAACAACATATTTATACTAAATTCTCTAAATGCAATAGTTTTCAAATTATAAGTGCTTTGCTCAACATTGAGAACTTCAAAGTAGCTATTACTCAGCTATGCAATGAGTCACAGGTCTGGAACTTCACTATGTTATAGCTGACCCCAAAATAGGTGAATAACATATTGAAACAAAATACTCTAAATGCAATAATTTCCAAGTTATAAGCGATTTACTCAACAGTGATAACCTCAAAGTAGCTATTACTCAGCTATGCCATGAGCTACAGGTCTGAAATTTTACTGTGTTATAGCTGACCCAAAAGTAGGTGAATAACATATTTAAGCAAAATACTGTACATGCAATAGCTTTCAAGTTACAACTGATTTACTCAATAGTGATGACCTAAAAGTAGCTATTACTCAGCTATGCCATAAGCTACAGGTCTGAAATTTTACTATGTTATAGCTGACCCAAAAGTAGCTGAATAACATATTTATACTAAATTCTCTAAATGCAATAGTTTTGCAATTACAACTGATTTACTCAATAGTGAGAACCTCAAAGTAGTTATTACTCAGCTATGCAATGAGCTACAGGTCTGAAATTTTACTATGTTATAGCTGACCCAAAAGTAGGTGAACAACATATTTAAGCAAAATACTGTAAATGCAATAGTTTTCAAGTTACAACTGATTTACTCAATAGTGATGACCTAAAAGTAGCTATTACTCAGCTATGCCATGAGCTACAGGTCTGAAATTTTACTATGTTATAGCTGACCCAAAAGTAGCTGAATAACATATTTATACGAAATTCTGTAAATGCAATAGTTTTCCAATTACAACTGATTTACTCAATAGTGAGAACTTCAAAGTAGCTATTACTCAGCTGTGCCATGACCTACAGATCTGAAATTTCACTATGTTATAGCTGGCCCAAAAGTAGCTGAATAACATATTTATACGAAATTCTCTAAATGCAATAGGTTTTAAGTTACAAGTGATTTACTCAATAGTGAGAACTTCAAAGTAGCTATTACTCAGCTATGCAATGAGCCACAGATCTGAAACTTCACTATGTTATAGCTGATCCCAAAATAGGTGAATAACATATTGAAACAAAATACTGTAAATGCAATAGTTTCCAAGTTATAAGCGATTTACTCAACAGTGATAACCTAAAAGTAGCTATTACTCAGCTATGCCATGAGCTACAGGTCTGAAATTTTACTATGTTATAGCTGACCCAAAAGTAGCTGAATAACATATTTATACGAAATTCTCTAAATGCAATAGTTTTGAAGTTATAAGCGATTTACTCAACAGTGATAACCTAAAAGTAGCTATTACTCAGCTATGCCATGAGCTACAGGTCTAAAATTTTACTATGTTATAGCTGACCCAAAAGTAGCTGAATAACATATTTATACGAAATTCTCTAAATGCAATAGTTTTTAAGTTACAAGTGATTTTACTCATGATGGAAGTTACTGAAAAGCCCAAAAGTAGCTATTACTCACTTAGCTATTGAGACAGGCACCCAACTTACTCACCATATTGTAGCTATGAAAAAAGTAGCTGAATAACATATTTTAACAAAATGCTCTAAATGCAACACTTTTCAAGTTATAAATGATTTTGTGCATGATGTCATGAATTTTAATGCATTAAAAATTATTAAAAAAATTTATAAAAAAAAAAGTAAGACAGATCCAGGTCTCATACTCACACAAGAGAATCTACCTGTGGCCTAGTACATATATGCAAGATATGAGAGAAATCCCTGCAATAGTCACTGAGAAAATTGTGATTAAGTGTTGAAATTTTCACACTTTTGGTGGGGGTACCCCCCTTGTAATGTCTCTAGCAAACAGACGAACAGACAGATTTGCATGCCTTGAACAATTTTTCATCCTCGATAGATAAGGTATCTTTTAAAAAAAACAGCACGTCTCTAGGCCTTGTAGTTTTGGAGAAGAAGTTGTTCACGCGTACGCGGACGCGTACACCCACGCCGCAGAGTGACGACATAATGTCAGCTGACTGACAAGTCAGCTGACATAAAAACTAAGAGCAGAAATATTCTGTGTGCACATCCACACGCCAAACGAAAAAAGATGCTATGACGTCACGCCGTCTAGACAGGAAGCAAGTATGATGCGCCACCTGGCGAGTGCACACCAGGGCCGGCCGGCCAGTATGCATGCATACGGGATGACTTTTTCTGTCGTTTGGCAGGCCGGTCTGCGCCGACCGGATTAGCAATTGTCCATTGGATAGGATGTATTAACGCAATAAAATATCAACTTCCTACACTTTATGGTTTACAGATATTGCCAGGATAAAATTTTCTTCACTATGGCAAGATCAAAAGTCAACTAGAGTATTGCTTCGCAAGAGAAAAAGAAATTGTTTTTGCAAAGCAAAAACAAAGCATCCCAATGAGTATTAATCAGTTTGTAGAAATGACTGTCTTCCTGTGTTTAATATGTTTTTCCATTTATGACAAAATGCAAGGTTTCCTAGATGAATCGTTTGTTTATTTTATTTTTTTATTTTATTTTATATTTTTTTTTGCGTTTTATGCAGAAATTCAAAATGGCCACCAAAAGTGGCAAGAAAATGACCTGCAGATGACCTGTGGGTCAAAAATTTCGTGGAAATCCCTCTATCTCGCTCCAGACATTTTACGCAGAAATTCAAGATGGCCGCCAATAGTGGCGGGAAAACGATTTTTGCGAAAAGTCACCTGTAGACTCTGCAGATACCATGCGGATCTAAGATTTCATTGAAATCGCTCTATCTCACTTTGATTTCCGAGATAAACAGGTTTTTGCATTTAACACAGAAATTCAAGATGGCCTCCAAAAGTCAGGTACCCTGTGGGTCAAAAATTTCGTCGAAATCACTTTATCTTGCTCCTTTCCGAGATAAACACGTGTTTGTGTTTAACACAGAAATTCAAGTAACGCAGAAATTCAAGAAGGCCGCCAAAAGTGGTGGGAAAACGAATTTTGCGAAATATCGCCAATAGACTCTGCAGATATCCTGCATGTCAAAAACACACAGAAATTCAAGATGGCCTCCAAAAGTGGCAGGAAAACGATTTTTCGGAAAATCGCCAGTAGACTCTGCAGATACCCTATGGGTCAAAAATTTTGTCGAAATCGCTCTATCTCACTTCATTTCCGAGATAAACGGGTTTTTTGCGTTTAGCGCAGAAATTCAAGATGGCCGCCAAAAGTGGTGGGAAAACGATTTTTGCAAAAAGTCACCAGCAGACTCGCCACATAGCCAGCGGGTCAAAAATTTCGTCGAAATCGCTTTATCAAACTCCGTTTCCGAGATGAACGGGTTTTTGCGTTTAACGCAGAAATTCAAGATGGCCGCCAAAAGTGGTGGGGAAATGATTTTTGCAAAAAGTCACCAGTAGACTCCGCAGATACCCTGTGGGTCAAAAATTTCGTCGAAATTGCTCATCTCGCTCCGTTTCTGAAATAAGCAGGTTTTTTTTTCGACAAAATTTTTGACCCACAGGGTATCTGCAGAGTCTACTGGCGACTTTTCACCATCTTGAATTTCTGCGTTAAACGCAAAAACCTGCTTATTTCAGAAACGGAGCGAAATAGAGAGATTTCGACGAAATTTTTGACCCGCAGAGTAGCTGCAGAGTCTACTGGCAACTTTTCTCAAAAAATGTTTTCCTGCCACTTTGGCGGCCATCTTGAATTTCTGCGTTAAATGCAAAAACGTGTTTATCTCAGAAACGGAGTGAGATGGAGCGATTTCAATGCAATTTTTGACCCACAGGGTATCCGGAAAGTCTACAGGCGACTTTTCGCAAAAATCATTTTCCCGCCATTTCGCTACAATCTTTTTTTGACATATTTTCCAGAAACAAAGTGTGATGACGATGCTGGTCCTTTAGGTGATCCATTACAGCTGCATGACACCAAACTGTTACAACCTTAAACTCATAAGTTCTAAAATATCAGCAATTTATTGTAACCTTACAAAAGAGACCTTTTTCTTTTTGTCTAAGTATATGCACATGATGAATATCGATGAAAAAATCTCAGCACATCAAATATCTTCCAAACACCAAAACAATTGTCCCAACCTTAAAGTCAATGCTAGTTTAAAGTAAGGAGTTAAGGTAATCTTTTCCTGAAGGTTCTCTTCAAGGTTTGTTACATCCACAACTGTAACATGCTAAGAATTGCACAGTATTTGAAATACTGCTAAAAAATTGTCAAACTTAAAGTGAATATAATTCTGTTATTACTGGGACCTTAAGGTCAACTTATTGTATGACACTTATCTATGGCCAGTTACATATACATGCAAAATTTGAATAAAATTTCTCAAGTTATTTTCAGTGTACTCTATGGAAAAATAAACAAGAGGAGAGTGCCCGTGAACGGGCACTGTGTCAGCTGACTGAGTGTTTTTGATTTGTGAAGGTGATAATGAGAGGAAAGCATAATTATCAGGGAAAGTGCTGTACAGAAGTACAGTAAATGGTAATTGAACAGCATGTTCGAAAGAAATTTCAAAGCTGACAGAAGAAAAGGACAAAAAAGTTGTGCCCTGCAAATGGTATTATGAAGGAAAGTAACAAGGTAACTGTTTAAGTGTAAAAAGTAGGTTAAAACATATTTAAAGAAATACTGCAAATGCAATATCCTCGTTCCACCTTGAAGAAGGGGTCCAAGGTCAAATCCAACCACACAAAAACATTAATAAGCGAGTTATAAGCACTTTTAAATTTGGCTATCCTCGTTTGACCTTGAAGGCAGGGTCCAAGGTCAAATCCGACCACACCAACAGATTCCCAGCCCATGATTTCCTATAGGATGGTTTACCATCCCAAACCTCTAGGACCAATAATAAGCGAGTTATAGGCACTTTTAAGTTTCGCTATCCTTGTTTGACCTTGAAGGAGGGGTCCAAGGTCAAATCGGACCACACCAAAAGATTCCCAGTCCATGATTTCCTGTAGGTTGGTTTACCATCCCAAACCTGTAGGACCAATAATAAGCGAGTTATAAGCAATTTTAAGTTTGGCTATCCTCAATTGACCTTGAAGGAGGTGTCCAAGGTCAAATCTGACCACACCAAAAGAATCCCAGCCCATGATTTCCTATATGTTGGTTTACCATCCCAAACTTCTAGGACAATTAATAAGCGAGTTATAAGCACTTTTAAGTTTGGCTATCCTCAATTGACCTTGAAGGCAGGGTCCAAGGTCAAATCCGACCACACCAAAAGATTCCCAGCCCATGATTTTCTATAGGTTGGTTTTCCATTCCAAACCTCTAGGACCAATAATAAGTGAGTTATAAGCACTTTTTAGTTTGGGTATCCTCGTTTCACCTTGAAGGAGGGGTCCAAGGTCAAATCGGACAACATCAACAGATTCCCAGCCCATGATTTCCTCTATGTCTGTTTACCATCCCAAACCTCTAGGACCAATAATAAGCGAGTTATAAGCACCTTTAAGTTTGGCTATCCTTGTTTGACCTTGAAGGAGGGGTCAAAGGTCAAATCTGACCACACCAGAAGATTCACAGCCCATGATTTCCTACAGGTTGGTTTACCATCCCAAACCTCTAGGACCAATAATAAGGGAGATATATGCACTTTTCATGACTGACAAAGAAACACCAGTGGCGGCCATCTTGTTTTTCAAAATGAGGCCAAAATATTCCCAGTCAAGATTTTATAATGAGGAACATATCCTGCGAATTTGAGATCTCTACCTGTAATACCCTTTGCTCTAGAGGGCCAACAAAAGTCCTTGTTTAAAGTCGAATAAACATCCCTGGCGGCCATCTTGTTTTTCAAAATGAGGCCAAAAATATTCCCAGGCAACATTTTATGGTTATTAATATATCCTGCAAACTTGAGAAGGCTAGCTATAATATTTTTTTCGTTAGAGCGGTAATGGTGAAATCTCTCTACACACTGCGGCTATCCAGTGGATACAATGATTTACTCAACAGTGAGAACCTGAAAGTAGCTATTGCTCAGCTATGCCATGACATACAGGTCTCCAATTTCACTATGTTATAGCTGACCAAAAATTACGTGAATAACATATTTAAACAAAATACTCTAAATGCAATAGTTTTCAAGTTACAACTGATTTACTCAATAGTGAGAACCTCAAAGTAGCTATTACTCAGCTATGCAATGAGCTACATGTCTGAATTTTTACTATATTATAGCTGACCCAAAAGTAGGTGAACAACATATTTAAGCAAAATACTGTAAATGCAATAGTTTTCAAGTTACAACTGATTTACTCAACAGTCAGTACCTGAAAATAGCTATTGCTCAGTTGTGCCATGAGCTACAGGTCTGTAATTTCACTATGTTATAGCTGACCCAAAAGTAGCTGAATAACATATTTACACAAATTTCTGTAAATGCAATAGTTTTCCAATTACAACTTATTTACTCAACAGTGAGAACTTCAAAGTGGCTATTACTCAGCTATGCAATGAGCCACAGGTCTGGAACTTCACTATGTTATAGCTGACCCCAAAATAGGTGAATAACATATTGAAACAAAATACTCTAAATGCAATAGTTTTCAAGTTATAAGTGATTTACTCAACAGTGATAACCTAAAAGTAGCTATTACTCAGCTATGCCATGAGCTACAGGTCTGAAATTTTACTATGTTATAGCTGACCCAAAAGTAGCTGAATAACATATTTATACGAAATTCTCTAAATGCAATATTTTCAAGTTACAAGTGATTTTACTCATGATGGAAGTTACTGAAAAGCCCAAAAGTAGCTATTACTCACTTAGCTATTGAGACAGACACCCAAGTTACTCACCATGTTGTAGCTCTGAAAAAAGTAGCTGAATAACATATTTTAACAAAATGCTCTAAATGCAACACTTTTCAAGTTATAAGTGATTTAGTGCATGATTTCATGAATTTTAATGCATTAAAAATTATTAAAAAAATTTATTTAAAAAAAAAATAAGACAGATCCAGGTCTCACACTCACACAAGAGAATCTACCTCTGGCCTAGTACATATATGCAAGATATGAGAGAAGTCCCTGCAATAGTCACTGAGAAAATTGTGATAAAGTGTTGAAATTTTCACACTTTTGGTGGGGGTACCTCCCTTATAATGTCTCTAGCAAACAGATGAACAGACAGATTTGCATGCCTTGAACAATTTTTCATCCTCGATAGATAAGGTATCTTTTAAAAAAAACAGCATGTCTCTAGGCCTTGTAGTTTTGTAGGAGAAGTTGTTCACGCGGATGCTTACGCATACGCCCACGCCGCAGAGTGACGACATAAAAATGTAAACTCAACAAATAACTTTTTAATATGTGGGAGCTTAAGGTCACCTTAAAATAGGGCACACCTTGAAAACCAGTTACAACCACATGGCAAATTTGAATTGAATCCATCAAGCCATTTTTGAGATACTGTCTGGAAACGAAAAACCTCAATATAAATATGTTACCACTGGGAGTTTAAGGTCACCTTAAAATAGGGCACACATTGAGGACCAGTTACATGCACATGCCAAATTTGAATTTAATCCATCATGCCATTTTTTGAGATACTCTCTGGAAAGGAAGTATGACAGCGACACTGACCATATTTGTCCTCCGACATAGCTGCTAGTGACACAAAAGTAATGCAACTTTAAACTCATAAGTTTATGAAATATCAGGAATTTACTATAACCTTACGAAAGAGACTTTTTTTGGTGTAGACAGATGTACATGATGAATATTAAAGTATAAAGTCTTAATTAGCACATCAAATATATTTCAAACACTTAAAAAATGTACCAACCTTAAACTCAAAGTTAGTTTGCAGCTGAGGGAGTTAAAGGGAATCTTTTCCTGTAGGTTTTGTTCAGGTTTATTACATCCACAACTTGAAAGATGTTTAGAATTGCACAGTTTTTGAAATACTGTTGAAAAATTGCCAAACTTAAGGTGAATATAATTCTGTTATCACTGGGAGTTTAAGGTCACCTTATTGTATGGCACTTATCTGTGGCCAGTTACATATACATGTAAAATTTGAATGAAATTTCTTAAGTTATTTCTAGTGTACTCAATAATGAAAAAATAATGTAAACTCAACATAACTTTTTAATACATGAGAGTTTAAGGTCACCTTAAAATAGCGCACACCTTGAAAACCAGTTACAACCACCTGCCAAATTTGAATAGAATCTGTAAACCCACTTTTGAGATACTGTCCGGAAACAAAAAACCTTCAACTCAATATAAGTATCTTACTACTGTGAGTTTAAGGTCACCTTAAATAGGGCACATTGCCACATTATATACTACTGGGCACACCTTGAGGAGCTGTTACATCCACATGCCAAATTTGAATTAAATCTGAAAAGCCATTTTTGACATACTGTCTGGAATACAAAGTGTGATGACGACACCACAAAATGAGATGACAAATCAATCCCGAAATGCCACGCAGCATAAATGTTGGTGACACAAAAATAACATCATTGTTAACCCAAGATTATAAAGTCACTGAGCCCATGATTTCCAACAGGTTGGTTTCACACCCCAAACCTCTAGTTGTAAGCAATTTTCAGTTTAGCTATCCTCCTTTGACCTTGCCGGAGGGGCCCAAGGTCAAATCTGACCACACCAAAAGATACCCAGCCCATGATTTCCTATAAGTTGGTTACACATTACAAACCTCTAGGACCAATAATAAGTGAGTTATAAGCACTTTTAAGTTTGGCTATCCTCGTTTGACCTTGAAGAAAGGGCCCAAGGTCAAATCTGAATGCATCAAAAGATTCCCAGCCCGTGATTTCCTATAAGTTGGGTTCACATTGCAAACCTCTAGGACCAATAATAAGCAAGTTATAAGCACTTTTAAATTTGGCTATCCTCATTTGACCTTCAAGGGGGGGATCCAAGGTCAAATCTGGCCACATCAAAAGATTCCCAGCCCATGATTTCCTATTGGTTGGTTTCACATTGCAAACCTCTGGGACCAATAATAAGGGAGATTTCGGCACTTTTAAAGTCTGCTATGGAGAGTACTTTGGCACTCCGTGGATGACCTTGAATTAAGAGCTTCAAGGTCAAATGTCTGCAAGGTTGTAGAGGACATGTATATCTGTTATACGTATCACCTATGAAGAGATTCAACCTTCTTCCTATGAGAACCAGTAGAAAGAGGTAGATAATTTTTAAAGAAATGCCCGTGGCAGCCATCTTGTTTTTCAGAATGAGGCTAATTTCAGTCCCAGGGAAGATTACACCCCAATGAAGATATCCTGCAAATTTTGTGAACCTAGGTGGTGTGGTTTTCCTTTGAGAGCATTAAAGCCGAAAATCTCTCTATGCACGGTGGCGGCGTAGCGAACGCTAAACCAAAGTATCCACCAGATGCCTCCGGTGGATACAATTATGTAAAAGTGCATATAAGAATCAGTTGCAGCAATCCATATATCTTTGAGAAAGATGTCTCAAATATGGCAGCTGAACACACTTTGGCAGAGCAAAAAGGTCACACCATGATGCACACATACATTTACATGCACCACCTAACCAATGTCCCTACCAAGTGTCAACCTTCTACACCTTATGGAATCCAAGAAATATTCCAGATAAGATTTTAAAACTCATGGTCAATATAACAAGGTTAAAGGTTAAATCAAGGTCACAGAATGATGTTGCACACCTACAACCCACAACCAACATCCCTACCAAGTATCAACTTCATACACCGTACGGTTTCCAAGATATAGCCAGGACAAGATTTTAAAGGTCAAGGTCACTACAGCAAGGTCAAATCAAGGTCACACCAGGACGCTGCGCACCTACACCTCCTAACCAATGTCCTTACCAAGTATCAACTTCCTACATCTTACGGTTCCCGAGATATAGCCAGGACAAGATTTTATATGTTAAGGTCACCACGGCAAGGTCAACAGTCAAATCAAGGTCACATCATGTTGCACACCTACACCTCCTAACCAAAGTCCCTACCAAGCATCTACTTCCTACACCTTACAGTTTCCCGAGATATAGCCTGGATAAGATTTTAAAGGTCAAGGTCACCATGGTGAGGTGAAAGGTCAAATCAAGGTCACACCATGACGTTGCACACCTACAATCCCCCACCAATGTCCCTACCAAGTATCAACTTCCTACACCTTACCGTTTTCCGAGATATAGCCCAGACAAGGTTTTATAGGTCAAGGTCACTACGGCAAGGTCAAATCAAGGTCAGACTATGACATTGCACACCTACACCCCCTTAACCAATGCCCCTACCATTGCATAAGCATCAACTTCCTACACCTTATGGTTTCCAAGATATAGCCCGGACAAGATCTCATGGGTCAAGGTCACTACGGCAAGTTAAAAGGTCAAATCAAGGTCAGCCTATGACGTTTCACACCTACACCCCCTAA
Organism: Sabellastarte sp. h YS-2021; assembly: GCA_964017235.1. NCBI lineage: Eukaryota > Metazoa > Annelida > Polychaeta > Sabellida > Sabellidae > Sabellastarte > Sabellastarte sp. h YS-2021. Next base: position 62,907,908 of record OZ024929.1, on the reverse strand, counting down.
CCAATGTCCCTACCTAGTATCAACTTCCTACATCTTGCGGTTTCTGAGATATAGCCTGGACAAGACTTTATAGGTCAAGGTCCCGCCGGCAAGGTCAAAGGTCAAATAAGGTCAGACCATGACGTTGCACACCTACACCTCCTAACCAATGTTCCTACCAAATATCAACTTCTATACACGATTTGGAAATTTATTATTGCATAACAAAACTCACAGTGCACCATTTTTACTTCAACTTGTAGATTTCCATTGATGGCAAATGAAATTTTTTCTCCTGAAAAACATCAGAAAAAATTAATTATAATTGTGATCCACATGATTAACCTCAAAACAGATGTGCAGCTTAAAAATCAAAGGAATAACATGGAAAGCATACATGTATCAAAATCACACTACCTTAAAAAATCTCAGCAATCAGTGAATGAGGCAATCAGTGAATGAATCAGCCACATTTGGTACAGACCTTGATGACTGAAGAGATAAGTCAGACGAAAAAAAATTCCTGGTTTCCTAGTCCTAGTTTCATATTGTTATGCTATCAGTTATTAAGTTTACAAGTCGTTAAATATGAACATCACAGAGATGGAACAATAATGTTTGTATCTCCGGAACTACTCGATGGATAGTTTCTCAAAAATACAAAACAAACAAAAGTAAAGGTTGTATCTTATAAAAGCTACACTTAAATTATTCAAATTTTCAATTTTATTGCATTACGATAGCTTACCATGTGGGACAAGATGCTGAAACCAACCGCCGGATGCGAGGGATTACAGCTGAGACTAGAAGTAAGTGCTACCTGTTTTTTTTTTCTGTAGCCCCAAGGGCTTTACTATATATGAATACAAGCCCAAGGCTTGAAGAATCCCATGTGATAAAGTGCCACACATGATTGGACAGGAAAATATACATAACAATGGAATATGGACTTATGAGGGTCACCTTGAGAGACTAATAATAATAAAAAGAGAAATTTGACCTTGCCACATATCGCTGTTGCAGTGGCTGTGCCCCCCTCCTTTATTTTCTCCTGAGGATGACTAGTCTGAGGGGAAGAGTCTAGAACTTGTTGAGCTGCTCCTAGTGGACCCAGGTACATATTGTTGTTCTTATCTGAGCAAGTCAGGTCTTTTTGATGATGCATGATTTTGTCCACCGATCCCCATCGTAAAAAAAGGCCTTAGAGGACCTAACATCATGAGTTTTACCTGGACCAAGCCTAAGGCTTGTTGATCTGCTTCCTTGTAGCAGAAGAGGACAGTCTGTTTCAACCAAGAACAAAGGGTAGCGTGTCAGATGTCTGTGGTATGTCCTTTCTTAAAGGCAATAAAGGATCAAGAACCTCTCAGGTCCTGAGTGTGATCCAAGTAGTACCTCAGGGCCTGTACCGGGCAAAGTTTTCTATGAACTGCCGAACTACAAAGCAGTAATAATCACTGAAAACACAGTTTGGGAGCCTTCTCTTGCTAGTTGTTTTTTTGGCTATGAAATCTAAAGAGGGGGGGGAAGAGCTACCTTTTCTCATTGGCCAAAAATGGACACTTGTTTGCAACCTAGGCCTTGATTTTTCTGCAGCTCTTGTCGGAGGCAAAAGCTAGCAAGAAAGCAGTTTTAAAGGTTAGTTGTTTACGGTCAGAAAGGTTCCACTTTATAAGTCTTTGGAACTTTTGGGTCAATCCCTGTGAAAGCTGGAAAGCAACCTGTTAAGGTCCCAGCTTTGAGAGATATGGAGCCCCGCTGGGCCTAAGGAGTCAACAGTGGCAGTCCTATAATCATTAATGGTTGTTGGGCACCTATTTAAGTCTTGGTACGGGTAATGAAAAAGTCTGAGACTTGTTTCACAAATTCACAAAGGATGTGGAGAAAGCACCACATTTTATCTGCACCATTTTTCAAATGGGGCCCGGTTGACTTGTAGTGGGTCCTTGCTGATGACCTTTGAAACGCAGCAATTCTTTCTGCCACTTCCACACATAAGCCTTATTTCTGGAGAATTGAACTCCCAGACACAAGGCATGGAGGTTCAGATGTTGTGGGTTCTTCTGGGACTGTTTGAGTAGTGTTATTGACACTAATAGTTGAAGTAGGATCTCAGTTGAGAGCTACACCAGGTCCCAAAACCAGGGCATCCCTGTCCAGCCTCGGGCTATAAGTATTATGAGGCAATTGCATAGCCATATTTTCTGGATCACAGGAGCCGTAGGAGGGTAAGCATAAGCAAAGAGACCCAACCATTCTATGTTCAGAGCATTTATCTCCCATGCATGTTGGTCTGGAAGTGGAGATACATACAATTGAACTTGATTTTGACAATGGTCCCTAAACCATTTAAGGGCTGGGAATATCGTCTTCAGTTCTAGAGCATTTATAAGTAGTCGTATACTCCATCTGACCACAGATCTATTACCGAGTCTTGCTCAAAGTGAGCGCTCCAACCTATGTTTGAGGCAACAGTAAAGATTTGGATATTGTGGTCTTTGGGATGAAGGTCTGAGCCCTTCAGCACACTGATGGGATTTTGCCACCACTAGGTGAGCTAAAATGGTCTCTGACCAAGGAAGGAGGATGTCCTGCGACTGACAATATCTCCAGTTCCCCGAGATGCCACTGAAAAGGTCTCAGTGAAGGTGGCCCACTGTAGCATTCTTCTCTTGGGTTAGTAACCCAATTAGTGACATCAAACATCTTGCAGTCAAAGCACGCTTTGACTTAATTTTTAGTATCAATGATGATCCTGATGTTGAGCCATCTGTCTCGAGTGGGTATTACAAGGGCCGAATCTAAGTGGTATTTGTAGCCCACAAACGAAAACACCTGATGTGGGTTTTGGTTCGGACTTCTCTTCATTGATGATCTGCCTCAAGGACTGGGTTAGGTTCACCATGATCTTGTGTTCACTTTGCCTCTTCTTGTGATTGGGCCCTGACAAGCCAATTATCCCCTGAAGAGAGCCGTAAGCATGCACTTCCTTTACTATCATTGTGAAGGCTTGTGGGGCCATAACTAGCCTGAAGGTAAGAAAGGTGATCTGGTAAATTTGAGACCTGTGGGTGAACTGAAACATATTTCCTTGAAGCTGGATGGATGGGGACGTGATGATAGGTGTCTGGAGTTTGTCAGTTGCTGCCTAAACTCTGCTAACTGACTTTCCCTTTCCCTCATCCAACTTAATAACTCTCAACGGCTTCTGCGTACTTTCTTGCACCTTGTTTAAACACCGGTTGAATCCAGCCACCTGGTGAAAAGTGTATGTAGATTCGCGAGATGAGTCTTACAACTTTCTGAGAGTTTCCTAGGATATCTGTCTCGAGGCTGGTGGTGTTGAAGAGATGCCCAACACCTTAGCTATTCTACTGTAGCTACTGTTCAGTTTTGAAGCTTTATTGTACCAGTTACTCATCAAAGTGGACGCCTTCCCTTTGTCAGTGTGTAAACCATACACCACTGTGCTTGTGACCTGGCTGGCTCGATGAGCTGGTCTTTAAAACAGGCCACCGGTCTCAGATATCCATCCAACGGTGTCAACCTCCGCTTGTTCATTTTCTTACAAAGCCAGTCATCCATGGGCATGTTCACCGAAACTTTACCAACTGGCTGTATCTTAGACCCGGCAAATGAGTTGTCATCAGCAGTGGAAGCGGAAATGTCTATATCAGGGCTGTTTTTCCAGCCCATGAATGACCGAAAGCTCCTCATTGTCTCTCGGTAAGTCTGTTCTTCTGAGAGGGCTTGGTCAAGGTCAGCTGTAGTAGTGTCTTGATCCTGGTCTGACCCCTCTCCTTCTTCAATATGACAAGCAACCTGAGGTCGGTCGGCAAGCTCTTCGTCGGTATGAGTGTCCATGTCTGAGTCGGTGATATGGCCTGCTGTCCCTGATCAACAGGCTGCGTTCAGTTGGCGAGCTGCTCTGGTGGAATAAAGGGGTCTGCTGACTTCACTGCACCAACTGGAGAAATGTTCGTTAGTACTACCTTAACAGTCTGAAAAGTCGGCTCTTGAGGTTTATCCAGGCTTCTGGTCAACAAAAAGCTTAAAGTCTATTAAACCACTCTGACCATTTTTGATCCAGGGCTTCAATCTTGGTATCAACAGAAGATCTGGCCACTATCAGTAGAAGATTTGGCAGGCATGTTACCAGAAGACTTGGCAGGTTTGGCTGGGGAAGCTGTCTTCTTCTTACCCCTTTCCTTAGCGACACTTTCGCCAGGAGACATAATGGCAGTTTTCTGGCCGTCCACAACCCCCACTACTGACATTAAGGCAAAAGGGTGAACTAGTGCCAGTAACATCACTTCTATAGTCAGACTTGTCTTTCAAATCTCGCTTCTCTTTCTGAAGTTTAAAACTGTGAGTAGCAAGCTGAGCTCACTGTTGTGAGGACATAACAAAAACTGTATTCTTGTTTCAACAAAAAGGGATCGCTGCCCTTACCCTTGTCACGGCACCTGGCACAGTAGTTGTGACTGTCAAAGGCCGCCATAAGATGGCCACAGCCTCCCCTCTTTTGTCCTGGTGATGTCATGTTATGTTGAAACATTCACTGTATATATAAAATATTAAGCTTCTGAGAACTTCTCAAAAAATCTGTCTGCACAGTACACGTGCCAAGCAAAAGAGATGTCATGATGTCACGCTGTCTAGACAAGAAGGAAGTACCATGCGCCACCTAGTAAATTTGAAAAATTTTGTTGTAATTTTAATTTTTATTAGATAAATACTTACCATTTCCTGACCATAGCTATTTGTTGGTGCCATCCAACTCACTGGCCAACGCTGAGAAACGTTTTAAGCTACCTTAAGAAGCCAGTGAGTGAGTGTGGACTAGGAAGCCCCCCAATGGTCATGTGACCACGCCAATAGGCACCATTCATTGTTTTTGTTGCAAAGCTCACCCCTAGTACCCTAGTACTGAATCCGCGGGGAGGCTGGGGGGGACTATCCTGGTCAGGAAATGGTAAGTATTTATCTAATAAAAATTAAAATTACAACAAAATTTTTCAATTTTATTGCGAAAAATACACTTACCATTTCCTGACCATAGCTGAATACAGCCTTCATGGATGGCGGGCAGTACTAGAATATAAAGACCTAGTAACAACCAAATGAATAGTAACAAACACAAGACAAGCATACCGGCATTCATACTCAGACTCACCTCAATCCCGAGGAAGCCGGACTGCTGAGTAATACCATGGAAGACATACTCCATATGTTGATACCATTCATACCACCACCACTAAACACATCAAACAGCAAAGTAACAGCAAACAAACTGGACTATTTACAGCTGTACAACCATCTCAGAACACATCTGAAAAACAAGAAGCCAAATATAAGAAACCAATACAAATACAGGCTTCCAATATATAATAACATAATTCAAGTCTAATGACATTATAATAATAAAGTATCAATAATGACATTACCTATTAACAATTTACAACATGTTGAGCCGCAACCACAGGCCCAATCTTCATAACATCACCATTATGCCAGCACAAATCTTTCAGATAAAAATTTGTGAAGGTTGAATGGCTTCTCCAAAAACAGGAAGCCATAATCTCATCTAGAGCAACTCCTCCCTTAAAAGCCAAAGAGGCAGCCAAAGCTCTAACCTCATGTGCCTTGACCTGGGAAACATTCTGAACCTCCTGATCAGATTTTTGGTAAGCCACAATGATAGACTGCTTAATCCAAGAAGATATAGTAGCCTTCGAGATATCTTTCGAGTAGCCCTCCTTAATAGCCACAAAAAGAAGTTTCTTGCCCTTCCTGAGATCTTTTGTCTTGTCAAGATAATATCTCAAGGACCTCACTGGACAAAGAGACTTATCATGCACCAAAGATGGATCCAATGTAGGTTTCAAAGCAGGGATAACTACAGGTTGAATAGCCAAGGGTCCCTCCGAAGCCAACTGATTTTTAGCTATGAAAGCAGTTGAAGGAGAATAAGTAACTTGTGACCAATCCCTTTTCCTACTGAAGGAGTCAAAAGTCCAAGCATGGATTTCACTACGCCTCTTACCAGAAGCCAAAGCCAACAAGAACACTGTCTTGAAAGTCAAAATTTTGAGATCAGCTTTTGCCAAAGGCTCAAAAGGAGCCCGAGTGAGAGCAAGTAAGACCAAAGACAGGTCCCAATTCGGAATGGATCTATTTGCTGAAGGTCTATCCCTATGAAAACTAGCAATCAAACAATTCAAATCTAAACTTTGAGAAACCATTTGACCTGAAGAGCCTAGCCCATCTGCTACTGAGGTTCTGTAACCCGCAATAGTTCTGGGTTTCAAGATCTTATCAGTGAAAAGATGATTAAAAAAATCAGCTATTTGAGAAATAGTTGGTTTTGTGACATCCACCTGATTCTCTTGGGCCCACTTTTGAAATATGGCCCACCTTGAATCATATACTCGCCTTGAGGATTCTCTCTGAGGTGCCTTAATTCTATCTGCCACCTCAACAGAGAATCCTCCTTGACCTTCTTGAATGAGTCCAGATACCACGCATGGAGATTCAGATACTCCAGATTCTTGTGGAATCTGAGACTGAAGGGTTGCTTCAGTAGATTGTGCACTAGAGGAAGCCTCAGTGGAATCCTGGCTGACAATTCCACCAGATCCCAAAACCAAGGCATCCCCGGCCACCCTGGTGCTATCACAATGACCCTGCACCTGTAGGTGATCATTTTCTGCACCAACTGGGGCAGGATGGCCACTGGACAAAAAGCATAGGCGTCCAGAGCCTCCCAAGAGATGTTCAATGCATCTATCTGCCAGGCCTTGTCGTCTGGGACAGGAGAAACGTAAGTTGGCAGTTTGGCATTCAGGCTGGTGGCAAAAAGATCCACCATTGGCTTGTGCCAAACTTGGCAAATTTTTTGAAAGACCTGAGGATGGAGAGACCACTCTGTCTGAATGGCCTTGTCCCTCCTGGACAGGGAATCTGCTATTACATTGAGATTCCCTGGAATATGTCTGGCTCTTATATGGATCTCCCTGGCATTGGACCATGCCAGAATTCTCCATATCAAAGCACACATTTCGAAGGAGTGAATGCCTCCTTCCTTGTTGATATACGAGACCACAGTTGAGTTGTCTGAGGAAACCAACACTATTTTTTGCCTTAATTGTCCTTGAAAATGTTTCAGAGCTAGAAAAACAGCTTTCAGTTCCAAAATATTGATATGCAAGTCTATTTCTGATGGCTGCCAGAACCCACTTACAGTACAATTGTTCAAGTGAGCCCCCCAACCCTTCTCTGATGCATCTGTGAACATCAGCATATTGTGTTCTTTCTGATGCAGATTCGAACCCTTGAGTAAGTTCTGAGGATCCATCCACCAAGCCAGATGGTCCTTTATCAACTGAGAAATTGGGACCACCTTGTCCAATGACTGGGGAAACTGCCAGTTGGTCTTCAGAAACCACTGAAACGGTCTCATATGGATCCGACCCAAAGGAACTGTTTTCTCCATGGAAGCCATGACCCCAACTAGACAAAAGTTTTTGTACACAAAAACAAAGCGTCCCTACAGCCTTTAAGTTTTATATGAAATGCTAAAGGACCAATGTGAAGAGGTAAATGTTATTGGTGAAGAGAAATTCTCCTGAAAGGACCATGTTAGGGTCACAAGAGTGATCTTAAAAGGAAAAAAGCAATCAGTGCCTGTGAACAGGTTCTGTATCAGTTGACTGTGTCTTTTCAGCTGCAAAGTAGAACAAGCACGTTTAGGTTTGGCTATGCTGGTTTGACCCTGAACAAGAGGCCCAAGGTCAAATCCATCCACACCAGAAGATTCCCAGCACATGATTTCCTACATGTTGGTTTACCATCCCAAACCTCTAGGACTAATAATAAGCGAGTTATACACACTTTTAAGTTTGGCTATGCTCGTTTGACCTTGAAGGAGAGGCCCAAGGTCAAATGCAACCACACCAGAAGATTCCCAGCCCATGATTTCCTATATGTTGGTATACCATCCCAAACCTCTAGGACCAATAATAAGCGAGTTATAAGCACTTTTAAGTTTGGCTATGCTCGTTTGACCTTGAAGAAGAGGCCCAAGGTCAAATCTTACCACACCAAAAGATTCCCAGCCTATTATATCCTATATGTTGGTATACCATCACAAACCTCTAGGACCAATAATAAGCGAGTTATAAGCACTTTTAAGTTTGGCTATACTCGTTTGACCTTGAAGGAGGGGCCCAAGGTCAAATCTTACCACACCAGAAGATTCCCAGCACATGATTTACTGTATGTTGGTATACCATCCCAAACCTCTAGGACCAATAATAAGTGAGTTATAAGCACTTTTAAGTTTGGCTATGCTCGTTTGACCTTGAAGAAGAGGCCCAAGGTCAAATCTGACCACACCAAAAGATTCCCAGCACATGACTTCCTATATGTTGGTATACTATCCCAAACCTCAAGGACCAATAATGAGCAAGTTATAAGCACTTTTAAGTTTGGCTATGCTCATTTGACCTTGAAAGGGAGGCCCAAGGTCAAATCCGACCACACGAAAAGATTCCCAGCCCATGGTTTCCTCTATGTTGGTATACCATCCAAAACCTGTAGGACCAATAATAAGTGAGTTATAAGCACTTTAAACTTTGCCTATCCTCGTTTGACCTTGAAGGAGGGGCCCAAGGTCAAATGCAACCACACCAGAAGATTCCCAGCCCATGATTTCCTACATGTTGGTATACCATCCCAAACCTCTAGGACCAATAATAAGCGAGTTATAAACACTTTTAAGTTTGGCTATGCTCATTTGACCTTGAAGAAGAGGCCCAAGGTCAAATCTGACCACACCAAAAGATTCCTAGCTCATGATTTCCTATATGTTGGCACACCATCCGAAACCTCTAGGACCAATAATAAGCGAGTTATAAGCACTTTTAAGTTTGGCTATGCTCGTTTGACCTTGAAGAAGAGGCCCAAGGTCAAATCTGACCACACCAAAAGATTCCCAGCACATGATTTCCTACATGTTGGTATACCATCCCAAACCTCTAGGACCAATAATAAGCGAGTTATAAGCACTTTTAAAGGTCATAGGAAGTCTTTTCAGATCATTCATTAGTGATTACATATACATATGTAAGTTCAATTTCTGTGAAAATAAGATGCGTCTGGACAAGGTTACATGGTATATTCAATCACTTTCTGGCTGTTGTTTCAAGATTTTCACAACTGTCGCCATTATTTTTCACTGACAACTCTCATAGGAAATACTAGCCTTGACGTCACAGGATCATGACAATGTAAACAAACTATTATTTCCGTAAGCCTTGTAATACATACATATATATTTAAAAGATTGCATAATGTGTTTTTATGAAGTTTATTTGTTTATAAGACATCAGTCTGCCACAGGAAATTTTTGAAATAGCCTTCAGAACATCTTTTATATTTGTTCTCAGATAAAACATATTTAGAGAGGTATTAAGCAAGTTGCATAAAAATCACCAAACAATGCATTCAACCAGGTTCAACTCTGGGATGAATTTTTATAGTTATTTTTTTTCAATTTTGAAAACTAACTATTGCCAGGAGATGAAATAAATATAACATAAATGTCTTTAGAACTGGGCCTCAAGCAAGGATAATCATATATGTTCCTCAAATTAGTTTCCCACCAAACCTGTAAACAATACTGCTTTCATAGTATACATAATGCGTCTAGCCATCCACACATTTCCTTTTTTTTTGGTCTCAACAAAGGCTTAAATTGAGAATAAAATGTCACCAACTAATTTCCAAAACTTTAAATTATCCAAACTTAAGGCCAAGAAAAATTGAACTAATATCTGAAGGAAAACTCATATACTGAATTATTTCATAAACTGATAATGTAAAAGTTAGAACTTCAAACATGATTCTTTCAAAATAAATTCAATAAATTTGACTACAACAGCATGCTTTTACAAATTATTTATGCAAATGAAAACAAATTGTGTATTTTGATTTCACTTTACATCATGCCTTTTCTTGATAGAAATGCCGGTGATTAAAGGCCAAAAAAAAAAAACAGTATCCAGTAAATTCAAATGACCACTTTTGAATTTGTCAAGAGATTCTTAGTTTTGTGTAAATTTGTCTAACTTGAAAGGCTACTTTCCCATCACAGTTTAAAAACCTGGAAAAAAAATGATGGAAGGAGGCAAAATCTCATACATATGTTTACGCTTTCTGCATTCCAAGACAAGCCTACTTACAGTATATCTGTGTTTGTTAGAACTGTCAGTGGTTAAAAGTTAGGTAAAACTTGAGAAAAAAATGCATCTAGAAAAAATAATGGCTAGTGAGCTTTTTTGGCAAAGGAAAATGTTATCTTCCTTCAGTTTATAAATATATACACTATATCTCCAACTACACAGAACTTCCGTTATGAACCTGTGACGTCATCAATCATCTACGAGAACAACAATATGTCCGCTTTTTACTCCATGTTCCTGATATTTATTTTTATAATGCTATTTATGACTCTTGTACCATATATTTCTTAAAGTAAACTACATTTGCATTCTTATAGGTTGTTTGTCTACTGAATGAAGTTAACTTCATAATTTTTGTGAAAAATGTTTCCTATGACCTTTAAGTTTGGCTATGCTCATTTGACCTTAAACGAGAGGCCCAAGGTCAAATACGACCACACCAGAAGATTCCCAGCACATGATTTCCTATATGCTGGTATACCATCACAAACCTGTAGGACCAATAATAAGCGAGTTATAACCACTTTTAAGCTTGGCTATGCTTGTTTCACCTTGAATGAGAGGCCCAAGGTCAAATGCGACCACACCAGAAGGTTCCCAGCCCATGATTTCCTATATGCTGGTATACCATCCCAAACCTCTAGGACCAATAATAAGCGAGTTATAAGCACTTTTAAGTTTGGCTATGCTCGTTCGACCTTGAACAAGTGGCCCAAGGTCAAATCCGACCACACCAGAAGGTTCCCAGCCAATGATTTCCTACATGTTGGTTTACCATCCCAAAGCTGTAGGACCAATAATAAGTGAGTTATGAGCATTTTTATGTTTGGCTATCCTCATTTGACCTTGAAGGAGGGGCCCAAGGTCAAATCCGACCACACCAAAAGATTCCCAGCCCATGATTTCCTATATGTTGGTATACCATCCCAAACCTCTAGGACTAATAATAAGCGAGTTATAAGCACTTTTAAGTTTGCCTATCCTCGTTTGACCTTGAACGAGGGGCCAAAGGTCAAATCTAACCACACCAGAGGATTCCCTGCACATGATTTCCTATATGTTGGTATACCATCACAAACCTCTAGGACCAATAATAAGCGAGTTATAAGCACTTTTAGGTTTGGCTATCCTCATTTGACCTTGAAGGAGGAGCCCAAGGTCAAATCCGACCACACCAGAAGATTCCCAGCCCATGATTTCCTATATGTTGGTATACCATCCCAAACCTCTAGGACCAATAATAAGCGAGTTATAAGCACTTTTAAGTTTGGCTATAGTTGTTTGACCTTGAAGGGGGGGCCCCAAGGTCAAATGCGACCACACCAGAAGATTCCCAGCACATGATTTCCTATATGTTGGTATACCATCCCAAACCTCTAGGACTAATAATAAGCGAGTTATAAGCACTTTTCAGTTTGGCTATCCTCGTTTGACCTTGAAGGAGAGGCCCAAGGTCAAATCTAACCACACCAAAAGATTCCCAGCCCATGATTTCCTATATGTTGGTATACCATCCAAAACCTGTAGGACCAATAATAAGCGAGTTATAAGCACTTTTAAGTTTGGCTATCCTCGTTTGACCTTGAAGGGGGGGCCCAAGGTCAAATGCGACCACACCAGAAGATTCCCAGCACATGATTTCCTATATGTTGGTATACCATCCCAAACCTCTAGGACCAATAATAAGCGAGTTATAAGCACTTTTCAGTTTGGCTATCCTCGTTTGACCTTGAAGGAGACGTCCAAGGTCAAATCTGACCACACCAAAAGATTCCCAGCCCATGGTTTCCTATATGTTGGTATACCATCCCAAACCTCTAGGACCAATAATAAGTGAGTTATAAGCACTTTAAACTTTGCCTATCCTCGCTTGACCTTGAACGAGGGGCCCAAGGTCAAATCTGACCACACCAGAAGATTCCCAGCACATGATTTCCTATATGTTGGTATACCATCCCAAACCTCTACGACCAATAATAAGCGAGTTCAAGGCTTAATCTTAGGAAAATTTTTATGAACTTATAATCAATCGCCCGTCAATCGGTCAATTATGGCCCGACTGATCCCAATATCGACTGGCGCCTAGATTCTTCCCTCAGGAATGTGCATACGAAATTTGGTTGGCCCACACCCAGTACTTTCTGAGGAAATCTAGTGAAAAGGAAGTAAATTTTTTTTTGAATTTTTGATAATGTGACCTTGATAAAGGTCAAAGGTCAAATTTATGCCTGTCAAAAAATTTCCCCACACCTATAGAAGAACACTGCCACATATCATTTAGATAGGCCTAATAAGAAGGGAGATATTCAAGGGAGACGATAATGCGGCGGCAGCTGACTGAAAACCGGGGGTGAAACCAATAAGCGTCCCCTTTTCAAGGGACACTTAATTAGTGACATGAGCTTCCTTGGAGTAGTAGAGTGACCTTGGACAATGGAAACTGCCAGAATTCTGAGTTTGTCTAATTTCTTTTGATTTGGGTACACTAAACCTTCTCGAAGGTTGAACCGATAACCCAGAAACTCGAGATCCTGAGTTGGTTTGAGTTCTGATTTTTTCAAATTGACAATCCAACCCAGCTTTTCGACTAGATTTACCAATTTTTGAACGTCCCGAGCACAAGACTCTGGATCCTTGGATCTCACCAGCCAATCGTCCAAATACTGATGGATTCGAACCCCCTGTGAAAGTGCCATGAAATTGACCTCTTTCACAACTCGAGTGAACTCCAAAGGAGCAGTCGCTATCCCGAAGGGCAGGGCTCTGAATTGATAAGCCTGACCCTGTACATGAAAGCGTAGATATTTTTGAAATTTCTGGTGTATGGGAACATGGAAATAAGCGTCGGTAAGATCTATTGAAGCCACCCACTCGCCTGCTTGAAGAGAAGCCCGAATGACTTCTGCAGTTTCCATTTTGAAGGTGGGAACATGCAAAAAGGTATTTACGACACTGAGATCTATTACTGGTCGCCATTTGTTTTCTGGTTTTGGAACCAGAAACAAACGACTGTAGAATCCGAGAGAGTTCTTGTTTTGAACCGGAACCACTGCCCTCTTTTGAACCATTTGTTGAACCGACTCCAGCAAAGCTTTTTGTTTTACTGGATCCGAATAACTGCTCTTGATTGTCGGATACCGGGTCAGAGGTGGTTTCTGTTTGAATGGAAGACAATAACCTTGTTTCAAAACAAGAACTACCCTCGGATGTACCTTGAAGTTTTCCCACACTTTCCAATAATTTCCTAAACGGGCACCAGAATATCTTGTTTGAGTGCTTACCTGCATGTAGTCACTTCCTCCTGCCCCTACCCCCTCGGGCAGAGCCTCTGTTGGAGTTGTAGGAATTGGACTGCCTCTTATTTTGGTCACCCTGCTTCGATTGGGGACGAAAATTCTGGAAAGCCGCGTTCTGGTACCTGTTTTGCGAGGAATCCTTCTTCGAATCAGTAAAACGGGAACCATAATTGTCAGATCTTTGTTTCTTGTACACTGGCTCCCGGTTAATCTGGCTCCACTGAATGAAATTCTGTTCAACTTCAGAGAGCACCTTGGAGTTAAATAACTCTTTCTTTGTCAAAGAAGTATTCCTTAACCTTGCAATATCCTTGTCAGTAACATCTCTGTGACACAATCTCAGAACCTGATCTCTTCTATTGAGCAAGAGATTTGAAGCTAAAGTCATAGAAGTATCCAAGACATCATCCAATGCCTTACCTAGTGAATGCATTGTAGAAGACTGTAAATGCAGACAATTTTGAAGGAACTCCATACTCTGCTGAATATCCTCCTGAACCACAGATTCCTTTAACTTATCAACCTCCGAAAACATTTCATTGGTAGCTTTTTCAATTGCTGATTTAAACCAGAAAACATGATTCAAGATCTGTATATTCTCTCTAGACACAGTCTCCCAGGCCAAGTACTGCTTTATAGGTGTAGACACTGAAGTAGGAGCTTGATATGGAGGAGTAGCAATATTTTTGAAAGCATCCTGAAGTCTAGGAGCTGTCAAAGAAAAAGACTGCGGTGAAACCTGGTAATATTTCATCTGTGGCTTGGGAAAATTAAAAAAATGCCCCTTGGACATTGGGGGGTGATGCGGATCATTGTCATCTACACTATTACTCCCCAAACTTGTAAATCCAGCCATTTCTTGATAGTAGACAAAGTATCAGCATAAGCTGGGGAATCATCTTCTCTAGAACGAATTTCCCCTTGTTCTATATCCGGATCCGGATCTTCTGAAGACTGAGAAAATGATCTCTTCCTTGACAAATTGAAACCGGATTCATCAGAAACCCGAATAGAACTAGCCTGCAAATCCGCTTCTGCTCTGGTAATGGTAGCTGACCTCTTCCCGAAACCAGAAACCGGAGCAGAGGAAGAAGGCGGTACCGATTTATCACACACCATCGGTTGCCTAGTAACATGAACACTTTCCCTGTCAGAGCTAGTACGACTGCCGACAGTTCCAGAGTTTTTGTCTTCCAAATCCTTCAGTCTGTGTGAAATACTCTCAAATTGAGTAAAAAATCTGTCCAATTTATCCTCTAAAGGTTTGCTTTTAGGAGCAGATCTTTGGGAGCCATTATGAACTGATGAATCGTCTTCATCCAGCAAAGAGTCATCCATAGTGAGCTCTTTAGAAGATTCCCCAACACTAGAAGAACTCTGATCTTTTTTACTCTTATATCTATTCCTGTTTTTAATTTTCTTCCTCTGTTCTTCAGAAAAAGACAAACAGACAGAACAATCTGTAGCATTACTGGAAACACAGGGGTCATCACCCTTCAGATCGTCACGACACTTAGGACAAAAATGGTGGGCATCCCAATCTGCCATGAAATGGCCACAAAACACACTTTTCCTCTGTCCTTTCTTAATTTTGTCCTGCGAAGACATAGTCAATACTGATGCCTTACCACAGAAGCCAAAAATCCACAAAAATGCACAGAAAACTTCCAAAAAACAAAGAAATTGTAAACACACATCCACACTCAAGGATGGCCAACAAAAACAATGAATGGCGCCTATTGGCGTGGTCACATGACCACTGGGGGGGCTTCCTAGTCCACACTCACTCACTGGCTTCTTAAGGTAGCTTAAAACGTTTCTCAACGTTGGCCAGTGAGTTGGATGGCACTAACAAATAGCTATGGTCAGGAAATGGTAAGTGTATTTTTCGCAATAAAATCACAGTACTAAACCTGATACTCACACAGGGGAATCTACTTGTGGCCTAGTACATATATGCAAGATAAGAGAGAAAATTGTGAAAAAGTGTTGAAATTTTCACACTTCGGGCAAGGGTACATCACTTCTAGTGGATCTGGGGAAAAGATGAACAAAAGATTGTTCTGTGAATTGTCACCATTATTTTATTCCATAAGGTTATATAACCAAACTAATAAAATACAAGTATTCAACAACCTGATATGCAATGATAATGTTGAAGATAACCTCTGTAAATTGGTGTGTTTCTAGCAACACGGTGGCCAGTGGGAAGAAGGAAGTTGTGTACTGAAAATAAAAACAAGGCCAAAAGGTGTTTTGGTCCCCCAGTGCGAGCGCAAAGCCATCAGAGACACAAGTAATGTACTAGAATTTACACAAATAAAATCTGGTTACACAAAGAATTTCCAACTCAGACACATCCCACAGCTGGTCTAGAACTCAGACGGTCACCCATCCAAGTACTAACGTAGCCCATTGCCGCTTAACTTCAGTGAGCAGACAAATACTCATCACACTGCGCCACAATTCATGAAAGTCTGGAGACAAAAAAAAGTGATCTCTAGAGCGCGAGCTCTATCGAGGCTCGCGCTTAAAAATACTACAGTGGTGACAGCGTAGGCTCTGTGTAAACAGGGGGAAAACCAAGAACTTGAAAAGTTATGAATGAATTTTACTGAAATTTTCAGGAAATGCACAAGGAACGGATGATAAAATATTGGAGGTGGATTACAATCTGAATGAAGGAATGTTTTATAGATTTTTATTATTGCACTAATAAGCAATATTGGAGTTGCTGGACCTTGATGGAGATCTGCACTCTTTGAGTGCTCTTGTCAGCAAGGTAAGAAGGAAAGAAATTCCAAACCAAAGAAGGTATTCAAGAGACATCATACTCCAGCAGTGGCCGCAATCAGTCAAACTGACACGAAAACAAATAAGTGCATCTATTATTGAGATTTTCTAGCAATATTGTGGCCCCATATAGTACCGGGTGTGGAAATTCAGTGACCATATTTTCTTATTTGCGCAGAGTAAATTAAACTTTATAAGCTAATACCCTACCCAATGGACAATCGATAATCCGGTCGGATTTTGTGAATTTATATGTGCACGTTTTTAAAGAACCTGTGTTATTGCCCACGGCTTACGTTAATGGTCCTGATATTGAAATATCAATCGATCAGCACTTTTAAGTTTGGCTATTGTCATTTGACCTTGAAGGAGGGGCCCAAGGTCAAATCTGACCACATCAAAAGATTCCCAGCCCATGATTTCTTACAGGTTGGTTTACCATCCCAAACCTCTAGCACCATTAATAAGTGAGTTATAAGCACTTTTAAGTTTGGTTATCCTCGCTTAACCTTGAAGGAGGGGTACAAGGTCAAATCTGACCACACCAAAAGATTCTCAGCCCTTGATTTCTATAGGTTGGTTTACCATCCCAAACCTCTAGGACCAAAAATAAGCGAGTTATAAGCACTTTTAATTTTGGCTATCCTCGCTTGACCTTGAAGGAGGGGTCCAAGGTTAAGTCTGACCACACCAAAAGATTCCCAGCCCATGATTTCCTATAGGTTGGTTTACCATCCCAAACCTGTACGACCAATAATAAGTGAGTGATAAGCACTTTTAAGTTTGGCTATCCTGGTTTGACCTTGAAGGAGGGGTCCAAGGTCAAATCTAACCACACCAGAAGATTCCCAGCCCATGATTTCCTATATGTTGCTTTACCATCCCAAGCCTCTATGACCAATAATAAGCGAGTTATCAGCAGTTTTAAGTTTGGCTATCCTCGTTTGACCTTGAATGAGGGGCCCAAGGTCAAATCTGACCACACCAAAAGATTCCCAGCCCATGATTTCCTATATGTTGGTTTACCATCCCAAACCTCTAGAACCAAAAATAAGCGAGTTATAAGCACTTTTAATTTTGGCTATCCTCATTTGACCTTGAAGGAGGGGCCCAAGGTCAAATCAGACCACACCAGAAGATTTCCAGCCCATGATTTCCTATATGTTGGTTTACCATCCCAAACCTCTAGGACCATTAATAAGCGAGTTATTAGTACTTTTAACTTTGGCTATCCTCGTTTGACCTTGAAGAAGGGGTCCAAGGTCAAATCTGACAACATCAGAAGATTCGCAGCACATGATTTCCTATAGGTTGGTTTCACATTGCAAACCTCTAGGACCAATAATGAAGGAGATATAGGCACTTTTAAAGTCTGCTATGTGGGTTACTTCGGCACTCCGTGGATGACCTTGAATTAAGAGCTTCATGGTCAAATGTCTGCAAGGTTGTAGAGGACATGTATATCTGTTATACATATCACCTATGAAGAGATTCAACCTTCTACCTATGAGAAACAAACAGTAGAAAAATGTAGATTATTTTCAAAGAAATGCCCGCGGCGGCCATCTTGTTTTTCAGAATGAGGCTATTTTCAGTCCCAGAGAAGCTTATCCCCCAATGAAGATATCCTGCAAATTTGGTGAAACTAGCTGGTGTAGTTAGAGCGTTAACGCCGAAAATCTATCTACGCGCGGCGGCGGCATAGCTGACACTAAACCAAAGTATCCACCGGATTCCTCTGGAGGATACAATAAAATATTGTAGATATTTACTCAACAGTGATAACCTCAAAGTAGCTAACATAACATAACAAATGATTTTTATATAGCGCTTATCACTTAGTATGTCTCTATTAGCTATTGCTCAGATATGAAATAAGCTACAGGTCTGTAATTTTTCTATGCTGTAGCTGACCCAAGAGTAGGTGAATAACATATTTAAAGAAAATATTCTAAACGTAATAGTTTTCAAGTTATAACTGATTTACTCAACAGGGATAACATCAAAGTAACTATTACTCAGCTATGCAATGAGCTACAGGTCTGCAATTTTACTAGGTTATAGCTGACCCAAAAGTATCTGAATAACATATTTATACAAAATACTGTAAATGTAATAGTTTTCAAGTTACAACTGATTTATTCAAGAGTGAGAAGCTCAAAATAGCTATTGCTCAGCTCATGAAATAAGCTACAGGTCTGCAATTTTACTATGTTATAACTGATCCAAAAGTAGGTGAATAAAATATTAAAAACAAAATACTCTAACTGCAATAGTTTTGAAGTGCGATAGTTTTGAAGTTACAAATGATTTACTCAACAGTGACAACATCAAAGTAGCTATTACTCAGCTATGGAAAGAGCTACAGGTCTGCAATTTTACTATGTTATAATTGACCCAAAAGTAGCTGAATAACATATTTACACAAATTACTGTAAATTCAATAGTTTTCAAGTTATAACTGATTTACTCAACAGGGATAATATAAAAGTAGCTATTACTCAGCTATGGAATGAGCTACACTTGTACAATTTCACTGTTATATCTGACCCAAAAATATCTGAATAACATATTTATCCAAAACACTGTAAATGTAATAGTTTTCAAGTTACAACTGATTTACTCAACAGTGAGAACCTCAAAATTGAAAATTTTAATTACTTAAAAAGTTTTTATAAGCTACAAGCTTACCATGTGGGACTGAATGCTATCTCGGGGGACCGCAGGATCATGGCCAATGACCAAGAAAAATGGACGTTTGGATTTGACCGGGTCCACGCTTTAGTGTGTACCATAGAAGTGTTGTTTGGTGATTCGTCCTTCTTCTCTCATTGTAAATTTAGCCCATAGCCCCTCAGCTGGAAAACAGCGGGGAGGCAGGGTGGGACTTTCTTCAGTCCCACATGGTAAGCTTGTAGCTTATAAAAGCTACATTTAAGTAATTAAAATTTTCAATTTTATTGCGCTACAATAGCTTACCATGTGGGACTAAATGCTGAATACAACCGCCCGGAGGTGGGATTACACCTGATACTTGAAGAATTTTGTCCATTTTTCTTGAATTTAGAATTAAAAAATATACCAAAGTATTGCCAAATTACCAGTCTGAGTCCCGGTTACAGAGCCCCAGTTCTAAAGGTCGGGCCTGTAAGTAGCCAAAAACCAAAATTTTAATGAATGACAGTATGGATACTGTCTGGATGTTTTGAGAGAAGAGAGTGCAGCCGTGCTCACTCAAGATATTAGCCCCCAAGGGCATCACTGCCATGAATACAAGCCCTAGGCCTGAATCTCATCAATTTGCCACCCTAAATATGAGATTATGGTACACTGATAAACACTAAATACATGATACAGTTAAAACATAAAAATAGATAAGAGACCTTACCGTAAAACATCTTGAAGAGGTAACCAATACCTAGACCCTGGGATTAGACTCCTGAAGACTTGGCTGCAGCGGGTGTGCCCCCCCCCCCCTTCTTTTCTTCCCAAAGATGAGTATGCTGAGGGGAAGGGTCTAGGACTTGTTGTGCTGCTACTACTGGTCCCAGATACATATTGTTGTCGTTGTCTGACCAAGTAAGGTCTTTTAGGTAAAAATTTGTAAATGTGTTGTGAGCTTTCCAGTGACAGGCTTGCATGATTTGGTCCACCAATACCCCACTGTAAAAGGCCTTAGAGGCCGCGAAGGCCCTAATGGCATGCGCTTTAACTTGGACCAGGTCCAAGGCTTGTTGATCTGCTTGCTTGTAACAAAGTAGGATAGTTTGTTTTAGCCAAGAAGAGAGTGTAGCGGGTCTGATGTCTGAGGTATGTCCTTTCTTAAAGGAGATAAAAAGCAGGGATCGAAACCCTCTTAGGTCTTTGGTTCGATCCAAATAGTACCTCAGGGCCCGTACCGGACACAAGGTCCTGTCTTCTTTGAATTGTCTATCTACAATGGTAGTTAGAGCAGGAATAGTCACCGGAGACACACTTTGAGAACCTTCTCTTGCTAGTTGGTTTTTGGCTATGAAATCTGAAGAGGGGAACAAAGCAACCTTTTCCCATTGGCCTAGATTAGATACTTTGTTTGCAACCCAGGCATGGATTTCGCTGCGGCGCTTGCCGGAGGCCAAAGCTAGCAAGAAAGCAGTTTTGAGAGTAAGATGTTTGAGGTCTGTGTCTTTCATAGGCTCAAAGTGTGCTTTTGTGAGCTCATTGAGAAGTTAGGAAGATTCCTGGAACTTTTGGGACGATCCCTGTGAAAACTGGAGAGTAATCTGTTAAGGTCTGAACTTTGAGAGATATGGAGCCCCGTTGGGCCCAAAGTGTCAACAATGGCCGTCCTATAACCATCAATGGACGAAGCGTGCCTGTTTAGATCTTGGTACAGGTACATACAGAAGTCTGACACTTGCTTTATGCCCAGGTCACACAGTGGCGAGGGTGCTACGATGATATCTGTGAATATAGAAGAACAGATGCGACTTCAAATTCGCCAGAATTCGCCAAAAAAAAGCGGGAAAGTGTAGGCACATGATAAAAGATCTTCATACTTCTATGACCCCTCTACGATGTTCTACGATGCCTTTCGAATGTCCTGAGACAAAGCAAGAATATACAAAGAATACCCTACGAACTGGTGAAGATATCTGGCGAATTTACCCACGAATCAGCTACAAGTAGGGGAGAATGAATGCGATACTTGAGGAATCTTCTACGACAAAGGAAGAACCAGTTGAGAACAAGGAAGAATATTTGGCGAATTTACTGAGAACAAGAAGGTAGTACGATTTGCTGGAGAATGTCCCACCACAGAGCTACGATGTAGAAGAATCTGCTACCAATAGTGGCAAATTCTAATGGCGAACTAAAAAATGGCCACGAATCGGCGAATACCGGCGACAGTTTTGAACAGTTTGAAACTGTCGTAGCTAGATGACGATCCATGGAGAATGGTGGAGAACAGTGAAGATGGACCAAGAATATGCTACCAACAAGGACGAATTTCAGGATTGCGCATATTCGCCACTAAACATTGCCACAGTGTGACCTGGGCATTACAGAGGGAGTGGAGAAATCCACCAAATTTTCTCTGCACCATTTCTCAAATAGGGCCCACTTTGACTTGTAGATGGTCCTTGTTGACGATCTCTGAGGGGCAGCAATTCTCTCTGCCACCTCCACAGAGGAGCCTTGTTCTTGGAGCTGTCCACTCCTAGACACCAGGCGTGGAGGTTGAGATGCTGTGGATTGCTGTGGAACACATAATTGTGGGATTGTTTGAGAAGAGTTTTTGACACTGGGAGTTGTAGTGGGATCTCTGTTGAGAGCTGCACTAGGTCTCAAAACCAGGGCATCCCTGGCCAGCCTGGGGCTATTACGATGATCAGGCAACTGGGACTGGAGACACGTATAGTGGAACTTTGTGGTTCAGGCGAGTGGGAAAAAGGTCTACATGAGGAGTGAACCACTTGAGACAGATCTGTTTGAACACCTTTAAACTTTGAAGGTCGGCCATCACATTCAGACACCCTGGAATGTGTCTGGCTTTTAATGTTATCTGGTAATGATGGGACCAGGTCATGATCTTCCACAGGAGAGCGCACATCTCTGCCGAGTGGGTTCCTCTCTGTTTGTTTATGTAGGCTACTACTGTTGAGTTGTCTGTAGCAACTAACACTGGTTTTGACACTGGTCCTTGAACCTTTGAAGGGCCAGAGAAACCGCCTTCAGCTCTAGAACATTTATGTGTAGCCTTTTTTCCCTGTCTGACCACAGACCTTTTGTAGAGGTTTGCTCTAAGTGAGCGCCCCAGCCTTCATTTGAGGTGTCTTGTAAAGAGTTATACTTGTGGTCTTTGGGATGAAGGTCTGCACCTTTCATCACGTTTGTGGGATTCTGCCACCATTCTAGGTGTGCTGAAATGGTTTCTGTCTAAGGAAGGAGGCTGTCCAACAACTGAGGAAATCTCCAGTGCTCCTTGAGGTGAAACTGAAAGGGCCTCATGTGAAGGCGTCCCTCCGGGACCATTTTCTCCGTTGACGCAAGCAACCCAATTAGCGACATCAAACATCTTCCAGTCAAAACATGTTTTGACTTGAGTTGTAGGATCAAATCCTGAAGTGGGTTTTCAAGGGCTGAATCTAGATGGTATTCGTAGCCCACAAACGAAAACACTTGAGTAGGTTTTAGTTCGGACTTCTCCTGACTTATTATCCACCCTAAGGACTGAGTTAGGTCCACCACTGTCTGAGTGTTTACTTGTGCTTCTTCCTGAGACTGAGCCCTGATCAGCCAGTCGTCCAGGTATTGGTGAAGTCTGATTCCCCTTGACAGGGCCATCAGCTTCACCTCTTTTACAATCATTGTAAAGACCTGAGGGGCCTTGGCTAGTCCGAAGGGAATGCAACTGAACTGAAACACTTGGCAAAACCTTAGGTCCTTCCTCGAGTTTGGGTGGATGGGGATGTGAAGGTAGGCGTCTGATAAGTCTATCGAAGACACCCATTCCCCTGGAATCAGAGAGGCCCTGATGGACTCTGGTGTTTCCATTTTGAACCTTTCTACAAGTAGGAAGGTGTTGAGCCTGCTTAGGTCTATTACTGGCCTCCACCTTTGGTGAGGCTCGGGTACAAGAAGCAGGCGACTGTAAAACCTGAGAGATTTTACATTTTCCACCCTTTCTATTGCGTTCTTTGACAGAAGAGACTGGATACAAGAGGTCAGAGCTAGTTCTTTTTGAAGGGCCTTTTAACCTGACTAAATTTGGTTTTGAGATGAATGGAAGAACGTAACCATTGGTGATAATGTTTACCACATTGTTTGAACATTTGTTTGTGAGCTAGTCTCTTCTGAAAGAACGGAGGCGACCTCCTACTGGTGGACTGAGGGAGGCTTGAGTTTGATTTCCCCCTACCTGAGGAAAACGATTGGTTACTGCTTTGAGAGGAATTGCCCCCGTAGGGGCGTTTCCTGTAGGAGCCTCTTGTCTTGTTGTGGTGGGGACCACGAAAGGGCTTGTTTTGGTAGGGTCCAAAACCCTGAGAGTCTTTAGGGGTGCCTTTTTTAAGGAGGAAGTCCTCTCCATCCTTCACTAACTGAGACTTATCTCGAGTCCCCTAGATGTGGTTGAAGAAGGGTCATTTTGGACTCTCGTCTCAGAAGACCAGTGTTGCCCATAGTATACAGCTCCCTCTGGAGTATGTGGGCTACAGATTTGCTGAGGCAGGCTAAGGCTCTATGTTGAATAAGAATTCTCTTATTCATGATTTCAAAATAATCACAGGCATTATCATAACCACGTCTGACAGCTCTTTCAGGATCGGCACCCTTTTGAATTTGGCTCTTGACCCTTTTGAAGGTAGCCTTGATACTGTGCTGACACTTCTCCATAACAGTGTTACAGGAGGAGGCAGTCCTAGAGAAAAGAGCTGTAAAATTGATGGTAGATAGATTCTGCCTAGCTTGATGTTCAAGTTCCTTAAGAACTTGTAGGGGAACCTTGCCCACAGGGGCCTCAGAGGGCTTTGAGGAAATACAGATTTTAGCAAGTAAATTAGAGGCCAAGAAATCTTGTTCAAACTTCTCAAAAGCATCTTTGAGAATGGGGTTTAAAGGGAGCATAGCAGAAGGGCCTCTTGGCCTAAGCTCCTGTTGGCCTTTCTCGTCGTCCAGGCCTAGCACAGTGGTAGAGGACCTAGGCAAGGTCTCCCTGGGATCAGGGAGATCCAGAATTTGCCTAAAAGTTTCCACTTCCTCAGCATATTGTGAAGGGAAGTCAGACATGTCTACCTCCCTGTAGAAGACTGGATCTGTGCTATCCTGATGTTCAGGCTCGGGAGGAGCCTTTTGTTGAGGTTTTGTAGACTTTTTAATTGGGGCAGAGGACTCATCTTCCTCTGAAGAAGACGACCGAGAATAATACTTTGCCCGTACCTTATGCTTCCCTTTGTCAGAATGTTTTTTGGCTTTTGAACACACCCTTTTAGGTTGTTCCGACTCGGAATGATGATCAGAGTGGTCGGATTCAAGATCCGAGTGCCTGGAAGCATGCTTGGACTGGACACTTTGAGTGGACTTTGGAGGAAGTGGAGGTCCATAATGGTCCGTGTCCATTGGTTGAGCATCCAAGTGATCAGATGCCCGAGTCGTGGAAATTGAAGTCTGAGTCGTAATCGGGTCAGGCTGTTTACTGGGTCCAGCTTTTGGTAAAGAGTCGGACGTCTGAACTACATCCGACTCGGAGGCTTTTTTCATGGAGTGCATTTCGTTTCTGAGAGATTTCATAGCCTCCAGCATGGACGCCTGAAAACCCCCCCATTTGTTGTTGAAGTTGGATGTTAAATTGAAAACCCAGGGATTTTTCTAGTCTACTCTATTTTGTTCTGCAATGCAGTACCTGCGGTGGGTGGGACAGTTTGTGGAGTCTTTAATGATAAAGATTCGAAACATAGGGGTTGGGGACGGGGAGGTGAAGAAAATAAATTTTCAGCAGCACCTTCAAGGTCTGCTTTAGAGCCAGAAAACGCTTCCACATCGTCATCCAGTAGGTTAAGATAATCTTCCTTGCTAGTATTACAAGGATCCGATGCCTTCTGCATCCTGACGTACCGACGTCTGTGTTTAATCTTAATTTGCTGTTCCTTGGAGAAACTTTCACAAATATTGAATGGAGACTGATTTGTGACACAGGGGTCGTCTCTCTTGCCAGATTCCCTGCATGTGGGGCAATAATTATGAGTGTCGAAGAGGAAACAGAAGTGACGGCATTTAGATGATCTTTGTTTTGCACGCGTTTGGTGGGAAGACATTTTAACTGCAATAAACACAATCCGAGTCGAAACGCAGAAAACTCACAAGACACAACTAGAACAAGCATTCTGACGCATGCATTTATCTCCCGCCATATAAATTAGATGTACTAAAGATAGTGGAATATAAATTTTCTTGTGAGATGGAGGGACATGTAGAAGTGACAACAAGTTTAATGTTTGATTGCAATACTTTTAAAGACAAAAGGCATTTACTCACTTTAGTAGCTATTACTCTGCCATCCAAAGAGCTACAGTTCTGCAACTTTATTATGCAGTAGATCAACCCAAAGTAGGTAAGGACGTATTTAGAAGAAATTGCCTATCTGTAACACTTTTAGAGATAAAAGATATTTACTTATTTTAGTGGCTATTACTCTGCCATCCAAAGAGCTACAGTTCTGCAACTTCACTATGTGGTAGATCACCCAAAAGTAGGTGAATAACTTATTTAGAAGAAATTGCCTACCTGTAATACTTTTAGAGATAGACATTTACTCATTTTAGTAGCTATTTCTCAGCTATCCAAAGAGCTACAGTTCTGCAACTTCTCTATGTGGTAGATCACCCAAAAGTAGGTGAATGACTTATTAGAAGAAATTGCCTACCTGTAATACTTTTAGAGATAAAAGACATTTACTCATTTTAGTAGCTATTACTCAGCTATCCAAAGAGATACAGTTCTGCAACTTCAATATGTGGTAGATCACCCAAAAGTAGGTGAATGACTTATTTAGAAGAAATTGCCTACCTGTAATACTTTTAGAGATAAAAGACATTTGCTCATTTTAGTAGCCATTACTCAGTTATCCAAAGAGCTACAGTTCTGCAACTTCACTATGTGGTAGATCACCCAAAAGTAGGTGAATGACTTATTTAGAAGAAATTGCCTACCTGTAATACTTTTAGAGATAAAAGACATTTGCTCATTTTAGTAGCTATTACTCAGTTATCCAAAGAGCTACAGTTCTGCAACTTCACTATGTGGTAGATCACCCAAAAGTAGGTGAATGACTAATTTAGAAGAAATTGCCTACCTGTAATACTTTTAGAGATAAAAGACATTTACTCATTTTAGTAGCTATTATTCAGCTATCCAAAGAGCTACAGTTCTGCAACTTCACTATGTGGTAGATCACCCAAAAGTACGTGAATGACTTATTTAGAAGAAATTGCCTACCTGTAATACTTTTAGAGATAAAAGACATTTACTCAATTTAGTAGCTATTACTCAGCTATCCAAAGAGATACAGTTCTGCAACTTAACTATGTGGTAGATCACCCAAAAGTAGGTGAATGACTTATTTAGAAGAAATTGCCTATGTGTAATATTTTTAGAGATAAAAGACATTTACTCATTTTGGTAGCTATTACTCAGCTATCCAAAGAGCTACAGTTGTGCAACTTCACTATGTGGTAGATCACCCAAAAGTAGGCGAAAAACTTATTTAGAAGAAATTTCCTACCTATAATACTTTTAGAGATAAAAGACATTTACTCATTTTAGTAGCTCTTGCTCAGCTATCTACTCACTTAGCTATTGACCTACATCTGCAAAAGCAACAAAAATATAGAGGACACAGGAAAGTAAGCTTTTGGAAAACTGAAGATATTTGAAATTTACTCATGTCGTTATTTTGCTTCAAATAAGGAAATAGCTATTACTCACTTATGGCATGCAATAGAATCCCAAACTGAAGATATTTGAAATTTACTCATGTCGTTATTTTGCTTCAAATAAGGAAACAGCTATTACTCACTTATGGCATGCAATAGAATCCCAAACTGTATGCCATCTTATAGTTAAGGACAAAGTAGCTGAATAACATATTTTAGGAAAATACTCTAATTGCAATAGTTTTGGAGTTACACTGGATTTACTCAACAGTCACAATTTCAAAGTAGCTATTACTCAGCTATCCAATGTGCAACAGGTCTGAAACTTTACTATGTGATAGCTTACCAAAAACTAGATGAATAACATATTTGAAAATAATTCCCTAATTTTAATACTTTTGAAGATCTTTGAAATTTACTCATGTCGTTATTTTGCTACAAATAAGAAAATAGCTATTACTCACTTATGGCATGCAATAGAATCCCAAACTGTATGCCATCTTATAGTTAAGGACAAAGTAGCTGAATAACTTATTTTAGGAAAATACTCTAACTGCAATAGTTTTGGGGTTACAATGGATTTACTCAACAGTCACAATTTCAAAGTAGCTATTACTCAGCTATCCAATGTGCAACAGGTCTGAAACTTTACTATGTGATAGCTTACCAAAAACTAGATGAATAACATATTTGAAAAGAATTCCCTAACTTTAATACTTTTGAAGATATTTGACATTTACTGATGTCATTATTTTGCTACAAATAAGAAAATAGCTATTACTCACTTAATGCATGCAATAGAACCCCAAACTATATGGCATCTTATAATTAAGGACAAAGTAGCTGAACAACATATTTTAGGAAAATACTCTAATTGCACTAGTTTTGGAGTTACAATGGATTTACTCAACTGTAGAATTTCAAAGTAGCTATTACTCAGCTATCCAATGTGCAACAGATCTGAAACTTTACTATGTGATAGCTTATCAAAAAGTAGATGAATAACATATTTGAAAAGAATTCCCTAACTTTAATACTTTTGAAGATATTTGACATTTACTTGTGTCATTATTTTGCTACAAATAAGAAAATAGCTATTACTCACTTATGGCATGCAATAGAACCCCAAACTATATACCATCTTATAGTTAAGGACAAAGTAGCTGAACAACATATTTTAGGAAAATACTCTAACTGCACTAGTTTTGGAGTTACAATGGATTTACTCAACTGTAGAATTTCAAAGTAGCTATTACTCAGCTATCCAATGTGCAACAGATCTGAAACTTTACTATGTGATAGCTTATCAAAAAGTAGATGAACAACATATTTGAAAAGAATTCCCTAACTTTAATACTTTTGAAGATATTTGACATTTACTTATGTCATTATTTTGCTACAAATAAGAAAATAGCTATTACTCACTTATGGCATGCAATGGGACCCCAAACTATGTACCATCTTATAGCTAAGGACAAAGTAGCTGAACAACATATTTGAAGAAAAAGTTGTAACTGCAATAGTTTTTGAGTTATAAGCCCTTTACTCCGAGTAGCTAAGATTGCTGTTACTCACTTATCTTTAGGCCTAAGTCCATAAAACCAAAAAAATTTTCGAGGGCGTGAAAATTCATTGGGACAATTAATTTACAAAAAATCTGTAGCTGTAGTAGTTTTGGAGAAATCTGCGTGACTAACTAACGCACGCACGCACGCACACACAGGCATCATTTCATAATCTCCCTCCCGGGCTAAAGCCCGGCGGGAGATAAATAGGACGCCCTGTTGATAGTAGCTGTGACATATGAATAGAAACAGGATAGCATAGAAGAACACACATTATCATGTGTAATGTCCATCCCAGGAACTTTTTGCCAAAATTGTACAGTAGTCTTACAAGACCCTGTTTCATTTGTAAAATATATCGATGATGCTTAAATATTTATTAGTGTACATGTAAATTATTTCAGCTTCATGCCTTTTTGCATTGGTTGGGTCGAAAATTTTGACGAAATCACTCTATCTTGCACGGTTAAGAAAATAGAAGCCAATTTCTGTTTTTCTATTTTTGGCAAAAATTTGAAAATCCAAAATGGCCACCATTTTTGGGAAGAGGAAAATTTTTTGAAAATTGCCAAGAGTACATTTCTTAGATACCCTATGGGTAGAAAATTTCGACGAAATCGCTCTATCTCGCACGGTTAAGGAGATAGAAGCAATTTTGTGTTTTGCCATTTTGGGCAAAAATTCGAAAATTCAAAATGGCCGCCATATGTGGGAAGAGGAAAATTTTTGAAAACTGGCAAGAGTACATTGCTCAAATACCCTGTAGGTCGAAAATGTCGGAAAAATCCCTCTATCTCACACGGTTAAGGAGATAGAAGCAATTTAGTGTTTTGCCATTTTTTGGAAAAATTCGAAAATTCAAAATGGCCGCCATTTTTGGGGAGGGGAAATTTTTTTGAAAATTGCCAAGAGTACATTGCTCAGATACCCTGTTGCTTGATAATTTCGACGAAATCACTCTATCTCGCACGGTTAAGGAGATAGAAGCAAATTCGTGTTTTGCCATTTTGGGCAAAAATTCGAAATGGCCGCCATTTTTGGGGAGGGGAAATTTTTTTGAAAATTGCCAAGAGTACATTTGTCAGACACCCTGTGGGTCGAAAATTTCGACGAAATCGCTCTATCTCGCACGGTTAAGGAGATAGAAGGAAATTTGTGTTTTGCCATTTTTGGCAAAAATTCGAAAATTCAAAATGGCCGCCATTTTTGGGGAGGGGAAAATTTTTTGAAAATTGCAAAGTGTACATTCCTTAGATACCCTGTGGGTTGAAAATTTCGACGAAATCGCTCTATCTCGCACGGTTAAGGAGATAGAAGCAAATTTGTGTTTTGCCATTTTTGGCAAAAATTCGAAAATTCAAAATGGCCGCCATTTTTGGGGAGGGGAAAATTTTTTGAAAATTGCAAAGAGTACATTCCCTAGATACCCTGTGGGTCGAAAATTTCGACGAAATCGCTCTATCTCGCACGGTTTAGGAGATATGAGCACATTTGCCTTTTTCAGTACTCAAAATAGCCAATTACTCATTTATTTAATTAATTACTCACTCATCTATGAAGCAATTCCCCCCAAAAGCAATCCCATACAAGCTATTAACCCAATGAACCTCCATACCAAATTTCAGAAAGCTAGGCTTAATAGCATTCCTTAAAATGTCTGGAAACCAAAGAGATACTCAAAAGTAGCAAAGTAGCTATTACTCAGTTAGCTATAGAGCCATCATCACCAAAAGCAATCCCATACAAGCTATTAACCCAATAAACCTGCATGCCAAATTTGGTACAGATAGGATAAGAACTGTTGCCTAAAATGTCTGGAAACCAAGTGTGACTATCACCCTACGGGTAAAAAATTCTGTAAAAATCACTCTATCTCTTGCGGTTTCCGAGATATTAACATTTTCAGTTTTCCGCAAAACGGCCAAGATGGCCACCGAAAGTGGCGAAATTGAAATTTTTCAATTTCACATAGAATACTCTCTCCATACCCTGTGGGTCAAAAATTCTGTCGAAATCGCTCTATCTCTTACGGTTTCCGAGATATTAACATTTTTTGTTTTTCCGCAAAAATTCAAGATGGCCGCAAAAGTGGCGAAAATTGAAATTTTTCAATTGCACATAGAATACTCTACCACTACCATGCAAGTCAAAATTTCTGTGGAAATAGCTCTATCTTTTACGGTTTCCGAGATATTAACAATTTTTGTTTTTCCGCAAAAATTCAAGATGGCCGCCAAAAGTGGCGAAAATTGAAATTTTTCAATTTTGTACAGAATACTTTGCTACTACCCTATGGGTCAAAAATTCTGTCCAAATCGCTCTATCTCTTACGGTTTCTGAGATATTAAGATTTTTTCGCTTTTCGCAAAAATTCAAGATGGCGGCCAAAAGTGGCGAAAATTGAAACTTTTCAATTTTGTATAGAATACTTTCCTACTACCCTACGGGTCAAAAATTCTGTCCAAATCGCTCTATCTCTTACGGTTTCTGAGATATTAAGATTTTTTCGTTTTTCGCAAAAATTCAAGATGGCCGCCAAAAGTGGCGAAAATTGAAATGTTTTAATTTTGTACAGAATACTTTTCTACTACCCTGTGAGTCAAAAATTCTGTCCAAATCGCTCTATCTCTTACGGTTTCTGAGATATTAAGATTTTTTCGTTTTTCGCAAAAATTCAAGATGGCCGCCAAAAGTGGCGAAAATTGAAATTTTTCAGTTTTGTATAGAATACTTTCCTACTACCCTACGGGTCAAAAATTCTGTCCAAATCGCTCTATCTCTTACGGTTTCTGAGATATTAACATTTTTTGTTTTTTCCGCAAAAATTCAAGATGGCCGCCAAAAGTGGCGAAAATTGAATTTTTTCAATTTTACATAGAATACTCTACTACAACCCTATGGGTCAAAAATTCTGTCGAAATCGCTCTATCTCTTATCTTCAAGATGGCCGCCAAAAGTGGCGAAAATTGAAATTTTTAAACTTTGTACAGAATACTTTTCTACTACCCTGTGAGTCAAAAATTCTGTCCAAATCGCTCTATCTCTTACGGTTTCTGAGATATTAAGATTTTTTTGTTTTTCGCAAAAATTCAAGATGGCCGCCAAAAGTGGCGAAAATTATAGAATACTTTCCTACTACCCTATGGGTCAAAAATTCTGTCCAAATCGCTCTATCTCTTACGGTTTCTGAGATATTAAGATTTTTTCGTTTTTCGCAAAAATTCAAGATGGCCGCCAAAAGTGGCGAAAATTGCAAATTTTAATTAGTAAATTAAATTTTTATTAGTTAATACCTTACCTACCAGACGATAGCTTTATGCCGGCGCCAGCCGGTCCCGCCAAACGAAAGAAAAAGACGTCCTGGGTTTCACCCCCGGCAGGACCGGTACACTACACTCCACTCGCCAGGTGGCCTAGTTCCTGCCTCACTCGCCAGAGGGACGTGACGTCATAGCATCTTTTTCGTCCCTAAGGTTGAATTGCAAGGCTGAAAGCGGGGAAGGCTGGGTGGGAATTTCCCGTCTGGTAGGTAAGGTATTAACTAATAAAAATTTAATTTACTAATTAAAATTTGCAATTTCATTGCGTTAATACATCTTACCTACCAGACGATAGCTAGAATAACTACCCAGTGGAAGGAGGGCAGCCTTCTGAGGATTGGAGAGAACTCTTATATTATACCTAGGTGTGAGGTTCTAGTCCTTTGAGGAGACATGTTAGTCTCGAGGGTAACTAGACCCACCTGCCCCCCCCCCCCTTTTTGACTGCTCTGAGGGGAGGAAGAGAGTAAGAGTTCAAGTCAATGATTCCCACGGATAACCTGAAAGAGTAGGGGAAGTCCTATACCCAGAGGATTCTTCTGAAGTAAAAGACTTTGAGAAGCCAAGGTCTAGGCTAAAAGTGAGCCTACACCTAAAACTACTAGTATGTACACTATATATAATTATATACAAAGAAGCTTAGGTGACTAGTGGTGGATCTGCTGAGCAGCCACCACAGGACCCAAGTGAAAAAGCTCCTTATCTGCCCAGGCAACATCCTTAAGGTAAAACTGTGTAAAGGTGTTGTGGGACTTCCAGTGGCATGCTGCTAGAATCTGGTCCAGAGATATGCCACCTTGAAAGGCTTTGGAGGCCGCAAAGGCCCTAACATCATGGGCCTTAACCTGATGTAAGGTCAAGGAATCTTGGTCAGAGAGATCATAACACAACACTACTGTTTGTTTGATCCAGGACGAGATAGTGGCAGGAGAGATGTCCTTGTTAAAACCTTGTTTGAATGAAACAAAAACTAACTCCTTTCCCGTTCTTAGGTCCTGCGTTTTGTCCAGGTAGTAGCGAAGAGCCCGAACGGGGCAAAGGGATCTGTCTTCCTTTAAAGACTTATCCAGAGTGGGGGCTAAGGCCGGGATGACCACAGGGGCCACGCACTCTGGTCCCTCTTTTGCCAAGTGATTTTTCGCCAAGAAGCTTGGTGAAGGGTAGAGGGAAACTTTGGACCAATCAGCTTGGTGTCTGATATTTTTGTTTAACCAAGCGTGAATCTCACTCCTGCGTTTTCCCGAAGCCAGGGCTAGGAGAAAAACAGTTTTGAAAGTAAGGTGCTTCAGAGAAGCCTTTCTGAGTGGTTCAAAAGGCGCTTTTGTAAGCTGGTGTAAAACCAGGGAGAGGTTCCAAGCAGGAACCCCCCGGCGCCCTTTGGGTCTATCTCTGTGAAAACTGTCTAACAGTCTAGTCAAATTTTCATCCTTGCCGACATTAACCGAGGTATTTCCCAGTTTGTCTGCAATGGCTGACCTGTAACCATCAATAGTGCTGGGCTGGAGATTCTTCTCCTGGAAAAGATGCAGGAGGAAATCTGCTATTTGTTTGATAGATGGATTCCTGAAGTCCACCTGACTTGTTTCGCACCATCTAACAAAAAGGGCCCACTTCGCTTCGTAGACTGCTCTGGTTGAACGTCTTTGAGGCGCCTCAATTCTTGACGCCACTGGGCTAGAGAACCCTTGCTCCCTGATTGTCTGGGCTCTAGGAGCCAGGCATGGAGATTTAGGCTTGCCAGATCCCTGTGACGTGCCCCGTTGAAAGGTTGGGTCACTAGATCTGGATGGTGCGGGAGACAAAGAGGAACCATCGCTGACAACTCCACTAGGTCCCAAAACCAAGGCATGTTGGGCCATCCTGGAGCAATCAGAATTGCTCTGCGATACCAGTGATCTGACAGCTTGCTGACCACCTTCCCCATCAGAGACACTGGAGGGAAAAGGTACATGTCCAGGCCTTCCCAGGACATTGTCAGAGCGTCCACTGAACAGGCCTTTGGGTCTGGAATTGGGGACACAAATTGGACTAGCTTGCAGTTGTACCTTGTTGCAAACATGTCCACTTGGGGACAATGCCAAGTTCGACAAAGGATGTCGAAGATCTCCTGATGGAGGGACCACTCCGTCTGAATGACCTGTCCCTGGCGAGACAACTTGTCTGCAATTACATTCAGACGGCCCGGAATGTGTCTGGCCTTCAGTACTATTTGTCTGAGATTGCACCAACATAGGAGCCGCCAAAGAAGGGCACAGAGTGAACCTGACCTCATACCTCCCTCCTTGTTGATGTATGCCACAACTGTAGTGTTGTCTGTGGCAATCAGGACGACCTTTCCTTGCACTAATTGTTGGAATCTTTTTAGTGCTAACAACACGGCTTTTAGCTCTAAGAAGTTTATGTGCAACTTGCTTTCGGGCACTGACCAAGTACCGCTTGCTGTGAAGTCGCCTAAGTGAGCACCCCAGCCTTCTTTTGAGGCGTCTGTAAAGATTTGTACTGCGTGTCGTAGGGGGTGTAAGGGTTGACCCTTTAGGACATTTTCCTCTTGGGTCCACCACTGCAGGTGCTGATGGAGAGACCTCGGAATTGGAATCTCCTTTTCCAGAGATTCCGGGACTCTCCAGTGTTTCTTGAGGTGCCACTGAATAGGTCTCATGTGCAGTCTGCCTAGGGGCACCTGTTTCTCTGTCGCAGTGAGTAGACCTATAAGAGACATGAAGGTTCTCACTCGGCAGGATCTGCTCTGTAATAACCCTGTTATTTTTTTTGTTGAAGGGCTTCCCAACGGTTTTGAGTAGGTCTGACCAATCCGTTGAGTAGATCGTACTGGTAGCCTACAAATTCGAAGACTTGTTGGGGTTCCAGTTCTGATTTTTGCATGTTTACCACCCAGCCCAACTCCTGGCAAAGGGCTAGGAGGGACTGGGTTCCCTGGTGGCAAGATTCTCTGGTAGGGGCTCGAATCAACCAGTCGTCTAGGTACTGGTGGATCCTTATACCCCGGGATTGAGCCATTAGCTTCACCTCTTTGACCACACAAGTGAACTCCATGGGAGCTGTGGAGAGGCCAAAGGGAAGAGCCCGGAATTGATAGGACTGACCTTGGAAATGGAACCTGAGATATTTCCTGGACTTCACATGGACTGGAATGTGGAAATAGGCGTCGCTGAAATCCAGCGATGTCACCCATTCTCCTTGTTGCAGTGAGATCCGAATTGTTTCCGGGGTTTCCATCTTGAATGTTTTTACGCTCAAAAATTTGTTTAGAGCACTGAGGTCCAAGACTGGTCGCCACCTTTGGTTTGGTTTTGGGACTATGAACAGTCGGTTGAAGAAGGCTAGAGATGTCCGAACCCTTACCATCTCTACTGCCTCCTTTTGTAGTAAGGCTTGCAAAGCCTCCTTCAGGTAGAGGTTCCTGAGGGGGTTTGCATAACCACTGACTATTAGGGGGTCCCTTACTAGTGGGGGTCTGACTTTGAACGGGAGAATGTAGCCGTCCTTCAAAATGGACACTACTCTCGGGTTTGAACCTAGGAGGGACCACTTCTGCCAAAATTTTTGGAGACGTCCCCCTATCAGATGAGCATTGACAACATTGAGGACATTTTGAGCAATGGGGGCAAAAACGCAATGATCTACAGAAAAAGCATCTTTGACAAATTTTATTTCTTGCCTCACTCTTGATGAGGGACTTGTGTCTTTCTTTTGTGACTGCCCTCTTTTTACAACAAAAAGTACAGGACTGGCAACAGGACAAAACACAGGTTGTTGAACAGACACAGAAAAGTTTTGTTCTCTTACATTTATGACATTTATCTTTGACCGGGCCACCGGCACCGGGTTTTGAACACAATAATTGTCATTTATACTGCCCTTGATCCTTAGGAGGGCGGGTGCCGCGACCGGGCTGACCTCCCCTTCCTCTGCCTCTAGACCTGCCACGTCCCCCAAAGGACTTCCATGCGGGTATGTCTTTCCCTGCGGAAGCACCGGTCTGAGTAGATTCCTGTCCTTGCTTCCAGTTAGTGGGGTAGGGTTGGAATCTGTTCTGCTTTTTATGGTTACCGGCGAACCCACCGCGGCCCGGACCGGGCTGGTTGGTACGCTTTATGGTTTCAAATTGTTGAATCTCATCTTCCGCTTTGCGGATGACCGCATCTGGAAACAAAGCATGAGTGTTCAGAGGGCAATTTCTCAAGGCGGAAAACGTGTCTGGTTTCACTCCTGTTTTTAAATGTTCCAAATATGAGTCTCTGCGGACTAAGGTCAAATTGGCCATCTGGACAAAGGTGAAGTCCGAGAGATGTTGAAGAGATTTTCCTACCGCAAAACTCACATTTTGATTGAATGAGGTTAGGTAATGCAACTCGTCCAATGCTGACTGAGCCTTGCTAGAAGATTTACCCTTTCCTAATTCTGTTTGTAAAATCTTAAGTTGCTCTTGGACACTGTCCTGTATTTTGGTAATGCAACGGTTGAATCCAGCGGACTGGTTGCATATATAACTCGTTTCCTTAGCCGCCTTCTCCCACTTCCTGAGGGTATCCTGGGCAATGGGGCGTGAAGGAGGTTGAGCTGAACTAGAAGAAGATTTGGAAATTCTTGTAAAGGCATTGTTCAGCTTTGCGGCATCATTGGGCCATGTAGTAACATACTTTCCCGGTCTGGTAAAGTCTTTAGGTTCGGCCGGGTGAATCCCATACCATCTACTTTGAGATTTGGGGGGGCGGAGATATTGGTCCATATGCAACCCTCCAGGCTCTGAAGATTTGGACGGGTATCCCTCTATGAGTACAAGATTAAGGTTCTCTAATTTCTTGCACAACCAGTCTTCTGGTGGAAGAAGGACAGAGACTTTTCCTACCGGCTGAGATCTGTGTCCAACCCAGGGATTATCAGCACGAGTAGCAGGCGAGTATTCCAGATCTGGGATGTGAGACCAACCCATGAAAGCTCTGACTCCTCTTACAGTTTCACGATAGTTTTGATCTTCACTTATCGCCCGGTCCGTCTCAGTGTCAACAACGTCCGGATGATCTTCCAGTTCTGACAATTCCCCTTCTTCTGCTGGTTCCGGTTGGGTAAATTCCCGGGTAGATACCGGAAGAGTTTCAGTACACTGTTCAAATGAGGACACCGGGCCGGAAGAAGCAGGTTCGGCAAAAACCGGTTCCGGGTCCTGATACAAATTCTCCAGTGGAGATACCATGTCCACAGGTGAAGAAGTAGTAGCCGTTACAGTATGCGTTCTATCCGGACCAAAGGCCGAACCGGCCTGGCCGGAAGGAACAGATGGTGGTAGGAAAGGGTTAGAAGACAATACTCCGGCTGGAGGTTTGTGAGCGACCGGTGCCTTCACCGGTGAGAAAGATGGCTGAGAAGAAGGACGTGGTCCAATGGTTAAAAGTGCTTCTAAACGAGCCATGCGTACAGCCCATTTCTCATCCATTTCCTGAAGTTCCTTACGGAAGTTAGGTTGAGGAAGAGTAAGGTCTACAGAAGTATTGAGGGGAGGAACAGAAGGTTCAGAATCCTGCGATTCAACTTGCGCCACCACAGTAACAGTAGAAGGATCAATGAGAGTGTCTTTTCCCTTTGATTTTTCCT
The DNA here is from genome assembly GCA_964017235.1 of Sabellastarte sp. h YS-2021. Classification (NCBI taxonomy): domain Eukaryota; kingdom Metazoa; phylum Annelida; class Polychaeta; order Sabellida; family Sabellidae; genus Sabellastarte; species Sabellastarte sp. h YS-2021. The sequence goes on along the minus strand of OZ024929.1, from coordinate 62,870,686 downwards.
TACGTAGTTTATAAGTTGGTGTAGCCAACTGGATAACCTGTTCTGGGGTTAGAACTTCGCAATACTCACAGGGTAGTTTCAACACACAAGGGTCCTCCCCTAAACTTTTGTCCCTGCATCTAGCACAACGTGAATGGCGGTCAAAAGACGCCATAATATGCCCGCAGGCACCTTTCCTTTGTCCTGGAGATGCCATGATGATGTAATTATCTGATGACAAAACTTCAGGCACACACAAATAAAATGAGAAGAAATATCCACAAATACAAAATGTTTACAGAAAATTCAAACTTTTCAAATCGCGCCAAACGAAAAAGATGCTATGACGTCACGTCCCTCTGGCGAGTGAGGCAGGAACTAGGCCACCTGGCGAGTGGAGTGTAGTGTACCGGTCCTGCCGGGGGTGAAACCCAGGACGTCTTTTTCTTTCGTTTGGCGGGACCGGCTGGCGCCGGCATAAAGCTATCGTCTGGTAGGTAAGATGTATTAACGCAATGAAATTGAAATTTTTTAATTTTGTACAGAATGCCAAAAGTGGCGAAAATTGAAATTTTAAAATTTTGTACAGAATACTTTTCTACTACCCTCTGAGTCAAAAATTCTGTCCAAATCGCTCTATCTCTTACGGTTTCTGAGATATTAAGATTTTTTCGTTTTTCGCAAAAATTCAAGATGGCCGCCAAAAGTGGCGAAAATTGAAAATTTTCAATTTTGTACAGAATACTCTTCTACTACCCTGTGAGTCAAAAATTGTATCGAAATCGCTCTATCTCTTACGGTTTCCGAGATATTAAGATTCTTTCATTTTTCGCAAAAAATTAAGATAGTCGCCAAAAGTGGCGAAAATTGAAATTTTTAAAAATTTTGTATAGAATACTTTTCTACTACCCTGTGGGTCAAAAATTCTGTCGAAATCGCTCTATCTCTTACGGTTTCCGAGATATTAGCAAATTACTCAAAAGTAGTACTGAAAATACACAATGAAGTACCTAAATGGCTATTACTCATGTACTGACAAAGCTATCAGTCCCAAATGCAATACCAAGCGAGCTATGGACATAACAATCTTGTATTCAAAATTGTAGTAAAATATCTTTAATTATTTTGGCTTAAATGCACGGAAACCAATAGGTACTGAAAATAGCTGTACTTAAGTATTACTCAGTAAGCAAAAGAGGTACAACAGCCAAAAGCAATCCCAAGCAAGCTACTGACCCAATAAGCCTGCATACCAAATTTGGTGACAATAGCCCAGGGGGTGGACATAATAATCTATATCATAAAAAGAAGCAAATAGCTGAAAATTAACATCCAACAATATGTATATTCTGAGAAAACAGTAAAAATATTGAGAGATATTTCAAACGCTCTCCGATATGGCGGCCAACGAGAGAAGAAGGACGAATCACCAAACAACACTGCTATGGTACACACTAAAGCGTGGACCTGATCAAATCCAAATGTCCATTTTTCTTGGTCGTTGGCCGGGGTTCTGCGACCCCCCGAGATAGCATTCAGTCCCACATGCTAAGCTATTGTAGCGCAATAAAATAGCTATTGCTCAGCTATGAAATAAGCTATAGGTCTGCAATTTTACATTATAGATGATCCATACATAGGTGAATAACACATCAAAACAAAATTCTCAAACTACAATAGTTTTCAAGTTACAACTGATTTACTCAACAGTGATAACATCAAAGTAGATATTACTCAGCTATGCAATGAGCTACAGGTCTGCAATTTTACTATGTTCTAGCTGACCCAAAAGTAACTGAATAACATATTTGTGCGAAATACTGTAAATGAAATAGTTTTTAAGTTACAACTGATTTACTCAACAGTGAGAACCTCAAAATAGCTATTGCTTATCTATAAAATAAGCTACAGGTCTGCAATTTTACTATGTTATAGCTGATCCAAAAGTAGGTTAATAAGACTTTTAAAGAAATATTCTAAATGCAATAGTTTTGAAATTACAACTGATTTACTCAACAGTGATAACATTTAAGAAGCTATTACTCAGCTTTTGACACCAAAAGTAGCTGAATAAAATATTTACACAAAATTTCTGTAAATGCAATAGTTTTCAAGTTATAACTAATTTACTCAACAGTGATCACCTCAAAATAGCTATTGCTCATCTATAAACTAAGCTACACGCCTGTAAATTTGAAAATTTTAATTACTTAAATGTAGCTTTTATAAGCTACAAGCTAACCATGTGGGACTCATTGCTGTTCTCGGATGGCCACAAGGCATCATGGCCAACTTCTAAGAAAAATAGACATTTATAGTTGGCCGTAGCCTCTAGTTGTCGTCACGTGATAACTTCTGACCAATCGCCCTACTTTCTCGTTGAAATTTTCTAAAACCTACCCCTCAGCTGTAAACAGCGGGGAGGCAGGGTGGGACTCTTCTAAGTCCCACATGGTAAGCTTGTAGCTTATAAAAGCTCATTGCTGAATCCAACCGCCCGGTGGCGGAATTACAGCTGAGACTGGAGGATATGTCGATTTTTCTTAGATTTGAAGTAATATATATTAGAAATAGTGTTAGAAATACCAGTCTGAGTCCCATTTACAGTGCCCCAATCCCGAAGACCGGGCCTGTAAAGAGCCAAAAACCTAAATAGAATGGAAGACAGTGTTAAAACTATCTAGATGTTTTGATTGTAGGACGGAAGTGCAGCAGTGCTCACTTAGAGGTCTAAGGTTCCCCAGGGGCCCTTCACAAGTGACAGACCAGCCCAATGGTTGGAATTCTCATAAAAATTTTTGCCACTGGATTTGAGATTAATGACAACTTTTAATAAGTCCTTAATACATATTATTTTGATAAACTAAAAAACAAAATGACCTTACCCATAACATCTTGAAGGTAAAAGAATACCTAGATCCTGGGATTAGACTCCTGAAGACTTGGTTGTAGCGGATGTGCCCCCCCCCCCCCCCCCCCCTTTCTTTCCGAGGACAACTGGTCTGAGGGGAAGGATCTAGGACTTGTTGTGCCGCCACCACGGGTCCCAGATACATATTGTTGTCGTTGTCTGACCAAGTAAGGTCTTTTAGGTAAAAATTTGTAAATGTGTTGTGAGCTTTCCAGTGACAGGCTTGCATGATTTGGTCCACTGATACCCCACCGTAAAAGGCCTTAGAGGCCGCGAAGGCCCGGATGTCATGCGCTTTAACTTGGACCAAGTCCAAGGCTTGTTGGTCTGCTTGTTTATAACAAAGTAGGATAGTTTGTTTCAACCAGGAAGAGAGAGTAGCGGGTCTGATGTCTGTCCTTTCTTGAATGAGATGAAAAGGAGGAGGGATCGAGACCCTCTCAGGTCTTTGGTTCGATCCAAATAGTACCTCAGGGCCCGCACCGGACACAGGGTCCTGTCTTCTTTGAATTGTCTATCTACAATGGTAGTCAAAGCAGGAATAGTCACCGGAGACACACTTTGAGAACCTTCTCTTGCTAGTTGGTTTTTGGCTATGAAGTCAGAAGAAGGGAACAAGGCAACCTTTACCCATTGGCCTAGATTAGATACTTTGTTTGCAACCCAGGCATGGATTTCGCTGCAGTGCTTGCCGGAGGCCAAAGCTAGCAAGAAAGCAGTTTTGAGAGTAAGATGTTTGAGGTCTGTGTCTTTCATAGGCTCAAAGGGTGCTTTTGTGAGCTCATTAAGAACAACAGAAAGGTTCCACTTGGGAAGATTCCTGGAACTTTTGGGACGATCCCTGTGAAAGCTGGAGAGTAACCTATGAAAGTCTGAACTTTGTGCAATATGTTGGCCCGTTGGGCCCAAGGTGTCAACAATGGCCGTCCTGTAACCATCAATGGTTGAGGGGCGCCTGTTTAGATCTTGGTACAGGTACATGAAAAAGTCTGAGACCTGTTTCACAGATGGAGTGGAGAAGTCCACCGAATTTTCTCTGCACCATTTCTCAAATAAGGCCCACTTTGACTTGTAGATGGTTCTTGTTGATGACCTCTGAGGTGCAGCAACTCTCTCTGCCACCTCCACAGAGAAGCCTTGTTCTTGGAGCTGTCCACTCCTAGACACCAGGCGTGGAGGTTGAGATGCTGTGGAACGCATAATTGTGGGACTGTTTGAGAAGAGTCGTTGACACCGGAAGTTGCAGTGGGATCTCTGTTGAGAGCTGCACTAGGTCCCAAAACCAGGGCATCCCTGGCCAGCCTGGGGCTACTATGATGATCAGGCAATAGCATTGCCTGATTTTTTGGATCACGCTGTGAAGGAGAGCCGTCGGAGGGTAAGCATTGGCAGTGAGACTCGTCCAGTTTATGTTCAGAGCATCTATGTCCCAAGCCTTTGGGTCTAGGACAGGAGATATGTACAGTGGAAGTTTGTGGTTCAGATGAGTGGCAAATAAGGCTACATGAGGTGTGAACCACTTTTGGCAGATCTGTTTGAACACCTGCGGATGTAGTGACCATTCTGTTGACTGCACTTGGTTTGACCTGGATAGAAGATCGGCCATCACATTCAGGCACCCTGGAATGTGTCTGGCTTTCAATGTTATGTGATAGTGATGGCACCAGGTCATAATCTTCCACAGGAGAGCACACATCTCTGCTGAGTGAGTTCCTCCTTGTTTGTTTATGTAGGCTACCACTGTTGAGTTGTCCGTTGCAACTAGCACTGTTTGGTTCTGGCACTGGTCCTTGAAGTTTCGAAGGGCCAGTGAGACCGCCTTCAATTCTAGGACGTTTATGTGTAGCCTTTTTTCCCCGATCTGACCACAGACCCTTTGTAGAATTTTGATCTAAGTGAGCGCCCTAACCTTCGTTTGAGGCGTCTGTACAGAGTTGGATACTGTGGTCTTTGGGATGAAGGTCTGCACCTTTCATCACGTTTGAGGGATTTTGCCACCAGTCTAAGTGGGCTGCAATGGCTTCTGTCCAAGGAAGGAGGCTGTCCAGCGACTGAGGATATCTCCAGTGCTCCTTGAGATGAAACTGAAAGGGTCTCATGTGAAGGCGTCCCTCCGGGACCATTTTCTCCATTGAGGCAAGCAACCCAATTAGCGACATCAAACATCTTGCAGTCAAAACATGTTTTGACTTGAGTCTTAGGATCAAATCCTGAAGTTTGAGCCATCTCTCTTGAGTGGGTTTTACAAGGGCTGAATCTAGATGGTATTTGTAGCCCACGAACGAAAACACCTGAGTAGGTTTCAGTTCTGATTTTTCCTGATTTATTATCCAACCCAAGGACTGGGTTAGGTCTACCACCGCCTGAGTGTTCACTTGGGCTTCCTCCTGAGACTGGGACCTGATCAGCCAGTCGTCCAGGTATTGGTGAAGTCCGAGTCCTCTGGAGAGGGCCATTAGTTTCACTTCCTTTACAATCATTGTAAAGACCTGGGGGGCTGTGGCTAGTCCGAATGGGAGGGAGGTGAACTGGAACACCTGTGACTTGTAGCAAAACCTTAGGTATTTCCTTGAGTTTGGATGGATGGGGATGTGCAGGTAAGCATCCAACAGATCTATTGACGATACCCACTCCCCTGGAATCAGGGAGGTCCTGATGGACTATGGAGTTTCCATTTTGAACTTTTTTACGTGTAGAAAAGTGTTGAGCCTGCTTAGGTCTATGACTGGTCTCCACCTTTGGTGAGGCTTGGGTACTAGGAACAGGCGACTGTAAAACCCGAGAGATTTCATATTTTCCACCCTTTCGATTGCGTTCTTTGACAGAAGAGACTGGATACAAGTGGCCAGTGCTTGGTCTTTTTGACGGGTCTTGTACTCCGACAGGATCAGAGGGAATCTGACCAAATTTGGCTTTGAAAGGAATGGCAGTACGTAGCAATTGGTGATAATATTTAACACGTTTGAAGAACATTTGTTTGTTTGCCAGTCTCTTCTGAAAGAACGGAGGCGACCTCCTACTGGTGGACTGAGGGAGGCTTTTAAGGAGTCATTGGGGAGAGGGGTTTCCACGCCCCCGCCCCCTGTGATGGGGTCGAAAACGACCCCTGGAGCCTCTGAAGTTCGGTTTCCCCCTTCCTGAGGAAAACGATTGGTTACTGCTTTGTGAGGAGTTGCCCCCATAGGGGCGTTTCCTGTAGGAGCCTCTTTTCTTGTTGTGGGGACCACGAAAGGGCTTATTTTGATAGGGTGCGAAACCCTGAATCTTTTTGGTGCCTTTTTTGAGGAGGAAGTCTTCACCTTCCTTCACAAGTTGAGACTGGAACAAGGAGGGGTCCCAAAAGGACGAGTTCCTGAGTTCTTGGCGTCTCGTTTCCCCTAATTGTGGTTGTAAGAGGGTCATTTCGGCTTCGCGCCTTAGCAAGCCAGTGTTACCCATAGAATATAGTTCCCTCTGGAGTATATGGGCTAGAGATTTGCCGAGGCATGTAAGAGCCCTGTATTGGATAAGAACTGTCTTATTCCAAAAATCCATGTACTCACAGACTTGCTCATATCCACGCTTTGCTGCTTTATCAGGATTGGCACCTTTCTAGATCTGTGTCTTAATCTTCTTGACAGTTGACTTAATGCTATGTTGACACTTCTCAAGGGAGGCATTGCAAGAAGATGAAGTTTTGGCAAAGGCAGCAGTGAAATTGAGCGTTGAGATATTTTGTCTAGCCTGATGCTCCAATTCTTTAAGAATTGGTAGGGGAACCTTGCCCATAGGGGCCCCAGAGGGTTTAGGAGTAATACAGATTTTGGCAAAATCCGTGTTCAACTCCTGATATTTGTCCTGATAACAGGGCTGTCCCACCCTGTACCACTTAGTAGTGGAAGGAGGAGGCTTGATATATTTACCCTCAGGTAAATTAGCAGCCTTAAAGTCATGTTGAAATTTATCAAAGGCATCCTTGATAACTGAGCTAAGTGGAAGTATAGAGGAAGGACCTCTAGGTCTGAGCTCTTGACAGCCTTTCTCATCGTCCAGACCCACGACTGAAGTTGAGGACCTAGGCATAGACTCCCTGGGGTCAGGGAGGGAAAGAATGCGCCTAAAAGTGTCGACCTCTTCAGCGTACTGTGAGGGAATGTCAGACAGAGCTACTTCCCTATAATAAGGGGGTCTGGATCATGTTGAGGGAGGTCTTGATCAGAAGCAGCCCCTGAGGGCTGAGCCCCAGAGAGCTTAGAAGACCTGTGTCTGGCTACAGAGGACTGATCCTCCTCTGAGGAAGATGACACATATCTGGACCTTGATTTGTGTTTACTCTTATCAGAGTACTTTTTAGGTTTAGTAGATGGGATCCGAGGTTCATCGGATTCCTCATTAGATTGATCCGAGGCAGACCTGGATTCAATTTCATGCCTACTGCGAGAGTGGCAGTGTTTTTTGGCTTTCAATGTTATGTGATAGTGATGGCACGATGTCATGATCTTCCACAGGAGAGCACACATCTCCCTGGAATCAGGGAGGTCCTGATGGACTCTGGAGTTTCGATTTTGAACTTTTCTACGTGTAGAAAAGTGTTGAGCCTGCTTAAGTCTATGACCGGCCTCCACCTTTGGTGAGGCTTGGGGAATAGAAACAGGCGACTGTAAAACCCGAGATATTTTACATTTTCCACACTTTCTATTGTGTTCTTTGACAGAAGAGACTGGATACAAGTGGCCAGAGCTTGGTCTTTTTGACGGGCCTTGTATTCTGACTGAATCAGAGGGACCATACTTGGTTTTGAAATGAATGGAAGTACGTAGCCATTGGTGATAATGTTTAACACGTTGGATGAACATTTGTTTGTTTGCCAGTCTCTTATGAAAGAACGGAGGCGACCTCCTACTGGTGGAGGGAGGCTTTTAAGGAGTCATTGGGGGAGGAGTTTCCACGTCCTCGTCCCCTAGTGTGGGGTCGAAAATGGCCCCTGGAGCCTCTGAAGTTCGGTTTCCCCCTACCTGAGGAAAACGATTGGTTACTGCTTTGTGAGACTGGTTACTGCTTTGTGAGGAGTTGCCCCCATAGGGGCGTTTCCTGTAGGAGCCTCTTTTCTTGTTGTGGGGACCTTGAAAGGGCTTATTTTGATAGCGTCCGAAACCCTGAGAGTCTTTAGAGGTGCCTTTTTTGAGGAGGAAGTCTTCTCCCTCCTTTACAAGTTGAGACTTGAACAAAGAGGAATGCCAAAAGGGCGAGTTCCCGAGTTCTTGACATCTCGTTTTCCCTAGATGTGGTTGTAAAAGGGTCACTTCACGCCTTAGCAAGCCGGTGTTACCCATAGTATAGAGCTCCCTCTGGCTTGTTCATATCCACGTTTGGCTGCTCTCTCAGGTATTGGCACCTTTTTGGATTTGAGACTTAACCTTCTTGACTTCAGGCTATGTTGGCACTTCTCAAGAGTGGCATTGCAAGAAGATAAAGTCTTGGCAAAGGCAGCAGTAAAGTTGAGAGTGGATATATTCTGCCTAGCTTGGTGTTCCAATTCCTTAAGAATTGGTAGGGGAACCTTGCCCATAGGAGCCCCAGGGGGTTTAGGAGTAATACAGATTTTGGCAAAATCCGTATTCAACTCCTGAATTTTCTCCTCATAACAGGGCTGTCCCACCTTGTACCACTTAGCAGTGGAAGGAGGAGGTTTGATGTATTTACCCTCAGGTAAATTAGCGGCCTGGAAATCATGCTCAAATTTATCAAAAGCATCATTGATAACTGAGCTGAGGGGGAGCATAGAGGAAAGGCCTATAGGCCTGAGCTCCTGAAGGCCTTTCTCGTCGTCCAGATCCATGACTGAGGTGGAGGACCTAGGAATAGACTCCCTGGGATCAGGGAGGGAAAGAATGCACCTGAAGGTGTCCACTTCCTCAGCATACTGGGAGGGAACGTCAGACAAAGCTACTTCCCTATAATAAGGGGGGTCTGGGTCATGTTGAGGTTGGTCTTGATCAGAGAGAGCCCCAGAGGGCTTTGAAGACCTGTGTCTGGGTGCAGAGGACTGATCCTCCTCTGAAGAAGATGACACGTATCTGGACCTCACCGTATGTTTACTCTTGTCAGCATGTTTTTTAGGTTTAGAAGATGAAATCCGAGGTTCATCGGATTCATCTGACCCCTGCCAAATTCCAACCATGGTGACCATCGTTGACCACTGCCAACCATGGTTATCAGAGGTAGAAACCATGGTTAAACCATTGTTAGACAATTTTTTACCATGGTTGAAATTATGACCATGGCTGACCATGGTTAACTATGGCTGAAAGCTGCAGCAACCATGGTTGGACAAATCTGAACCCTGGTTGAAATCATGAGCATGGTTGACCATGGTTAATTCATAATTGCTGAATGTGCAGTAACCATGGTTGGACAATTATTAACCATGGTTAAAACTTGAAAGTAAACCCGATTTAATCAAGGTTACATTAACCATGGTTATTAACCTGCTTCAACATACATAAACCATGATTTAAATTCGATGTTTGAATATTACCATTTATGATTGTCAACCATGATATAATCTAACTATGTTAAAATTGATATTTTTAAGATTTTTGTGCCACAACCTAACTTGAATTAATCCATGAATATCGCTTGCACTTAATTGTAAATATCTTCACTCAGCCTAAGTACTGAAATAAATGTTAAATGGACAAGAAGTTTATCAAAAGTTTGAGTTGATATAGTTATATTTGTGTTTCAGAAATTGTAAGGAATACTTCCATACAAACTTTAAGTATTGTGTATTTGAATTTTTCTTATATATCCAGTTCTGCAGTCTAAGTTTTACAATGAATAATAGGCATTTCATTTTAAAAGAAGACTTTATTCAGAAATATTATAAATATAGTAATACTTTACACTGGATAATATGTGTGGTACTTTTATACTCAAGCTGTTACAATCTACCACTTCATTTTAAACCATCAATATTTATTTACATAGTTACACAAGACAATGCAGTTACACTTCTTATTTGAGCATGCTTTTTTCAAGTTTCAATAATGTGTTCTAATTCTAATTGGATTTTTATAGCACTTAAGCTCTCCTTTATAAAGAGGACACTGTTGTGTAGAACAGTTAGCAAATATCTGAATTGATCTCCCTGAACTAATGCAAAATCCAAACTGAAAATGTATCTAGAAGTTCAACTTTTGAATAAAACATTTATGACCAAATTTTTCATTTCAAACATTTTGAAGTTAAAAAATTTACAGTCTACAAATTTTTCACCTTTGATTTCCTGATATGTAACTTACATGAAACACTACATAATGAAGAAAGATTTGAGTGAAACAAAAGGGCAGTGATCTACCTAAAGCCTACTGAGCAAATACAGCTTCATGTTTTAATGTCTATTTAAATATTCTATGTCCATGTAAATTTGGTAATCGTGCCACAAATATATCACTACAACAGTTCAAATAAAATAATTTTTCTGAAAGTCTTTCAACAGGTACAATGACATGTTCACATGTTGACACAACTTTTACGATGAATTTTATATTCAAAGCATTATCTTTTACTCCTAACCATTCACATAATGCAAAAACACTTCGAGTCACACTATCTGTGAAGAAATATTTGATTTTCAGTATATTTGCATCAGTTGTAAGCACAATGTAATGGCCAGGTCACACTGTGGCGAGACCACTACGAATTAACTGGCGAATAGGAAGATTTCCTGCGAATTAGAAATTGTGGTAGTTCGCCACAGAAAGGGCGGGAAAGTGTGGTCACGTGGTTAAAATTTGAAAAATCCACGAATTACTTCGATCCGGCTACCATGGGCTACCATCATCTTCATCTTGTGGAAGATCTTGGTACGATGTTCTCATCACCCTGTCAAGAATATCTTGTTTCTGTGAAGAACGTAGACGAACATGAAACGAAGTTCGTAGAAGTATGTACGAATTAATGCGAAGTGTTGCGATTTCCGTGAGATATTCTTGCACCGAGCCACGAACATGGTGGAGGGTCGAGCGAGCTGTGATGAGCCCCCGACGAGGAGGAAGAATGTGCTGAGAAGATGTGACGACCAATTCGTGGATAATACCAGTTCCTATATAAACAGCCTGGATCATCTGGATTCACTTCATTTCTCATCAGACGTCGGACAGTGTACATCAAAGGCTATGGATCTACAGAGACTCAGATTATTGCAGCAACTGTATGAGGCTCATCGTTTAAATCTACAGAATCAGATTGTGATTGCACAGATACTGGTTGACAGACAGAGAAGGCGTCGACCAAGGCCCAGGAGGTATTGGGTGAAGCCCTGGCTCTCCAGGAGGTTGGACTATGGACACTATGATCGTTTGATGAGGGAGCTGGAGGCTGAGGATGTGGTGTCTTTCAGAAATTTTGTCCGGATGGACCCGGCCATGTTCAGAGAGGTCTTGCAGAGGGTGGGGCCCAGAATTGAGAAATATGACACATGGTACAGGAAGTCTATCAACCCTGGATGCAGACTTGCAATCACACTTCGTTTCTTGGCCACTGGAGAGAAGTACAGGAGTCTGATGTTTGGCTTCAGGGTAGTACACAACACCATCTCAGTCATAGTAAGACAGACTTGTGAGGCCATCCTGGCAGAATATGGTCATGCAGTGTCCCCGTACCAGTGATGCATGGAAGCAGGTTGCTGCAGAATTTTCTTCCAGATGGAATTTCCATCACACCCTGGGGGCTATAGATGGCAAGCATGTGGCAATCAGGTGTCCTAAGAATTGTGGCTCACTCTATTTCACTTCCATAATACTTCTGGCTCTGGTGGATGCCAAGTACAAGTTCCTTTGGGTGGATGTTGGCACCAATGGATCCAGTTCTGATGCACAGATCTTCAATGACTGCGATTTGCGCTCAGGCATTATTGATGGCACCTTGGATGTACCTGATGCACAGCCATTGCCTGGTGATGACCGTGATATGCCGTATTTTCTCATTGGGGATGATGCCTTCTCTCTGAGGACCTGGTTGATGAAGCCGTTTAGTGCCAGAGGACTTCCTGATGAGGAGAGGATCTTTAACTACAGACTGTCTCATGCCAGAAGGGTGGTGGAAAATGCCTTTGGCATCATGGCCAACAGATTTGGTTGTCTCCTCATCACCATGAGTCAGAATCTAGAGACTGTTACCTCTATTGTATTGGCCTGTTGCACGGTGCACAACATCATGAGACTGAGGTATCCAGGTATCCACCAGGGACTGGCTGATGAGGAGGATGACAACCACAGAGTTATCCCAGGACAGTGGAGGCAAGGTGCTTGTTTGCAGGACATTGAGGATGTGGCTGGTGGCAACAGGGATACACAGGTTGCCAAGAGACAGAGACTGTATTTGAAGCATTATTATAATGCTCCAGTAGGGGCCACGGCGTGGCAAAGAGACATGATTTGAGACTTTCACATATGCCAAGGACATTTCTGAATAGTGAGTGTATTGTGTTAAGTATTTTTATGATTCAGTGCTGCATCATTATCTGTGTTATATTGTGTATTGGGCATTATATACTTGTTGAAATAAATTTGCAATTTTCTTGTATTGCAATAAAGTTGTTGTCATATTGCACTTCATATATGTATTTTCTTGTTACTAGGGTCAAAGAGGTCAAGTCGTAAACAAAATCAGGTCAAACATCTAACAGGTCACACAAACCAGTTCACAACTTAGCCACCACAGGGGCAAGAAGGTCACAAAGGTCAAAAATCAATCGAGGCCATAACTCAAGGAAAGTTAAGAAATCTAACCAGCTCCAAGGTGGAAACTCTGCAACCAAACGTCGATTGCTTTGGAATCAGAGCATAATGAAATCCAGAAATGGAAGATAAACAAATTTTAACATTGGCCACCTGTTAAAATTTGTTTATATTACATTTCTGCATTTCATTCGAAACTGTGAAACTTCCATAGTGAACCACTCACATTGGGTCATAATAGATCTTGGTAACCACTGGGCCACTTTTTTTGGATCCTTCATGCTAAGATGTGACACTTACCAAGTATTATGCCAATGTTTTTGAAACATGAGAAAAACAAACAATCACATAAACAATTTATTCTTCCAACAAGGTCAAAAAGGACAAATCACAATAACATAGTAACTGTACTTTTGAATAAAAAAATGCAGACACATTAGCTCACAGCTAAAGTTAACATACAACTGACAAGAACAGCTGCCAAAGTGAAACTTGTTATACATACCATTACTAACAGCTAAGGTTAACATGCTACCCACAAGAAGAGCTGTCAAAGTGAAACTTGTTACATATAACATTACTAACAGCTAAGGTTATTATACAACTTAAAAGAACAGCTGTCAAAGTGAAACTTGTTATATATACCATTACTAACAGCTAAGGTTAACATACTACCCACAAGAACAGCTGTCAAAGTGAAACTTGTTACATATACCATTACTAACAGCTAAGGTTATTATACAACTGACAAGAACAGCTGCCAATGTGAAACCTGGTTTATAATAGTAATAATCATAGTAATACTTGAGCCAAACATAGCAAAACTACACAAATAAATTACTTTACACCTGTTTGATAATTACTTTTTACATCTCACCTAAATTACTTCTTAAGTGTCTATAGACTTCATTTACTTATTGGGACAAAGTTATTACTAAACCTAAGAACCTTGAGAATCATCCTGATTAAGTAATGTCATAGGTGTCATGGGTGTTGAAGGCACACTAGAAATACCTGCAAATGACGCATTTAAATCCGACAAATTTAGGTCTGACAGTCCTATTGTCCTTCCCTCGGTGTCTGTGATAACAAACTTGGTGGATGAAGTACTAGATGATGAACCCGCTGACTGTCCAGAGGTACTGGCCCCTGATGGTGTCTGGAAAATAACAGTGGTCTGGCTCTGGGTGTCTGACCCTTGAGGCAAAGGGGTAGAGGAGGCTACAGCTGCGGGCCCAGGTGCGGGTGGCGGAGGCATTTGTGTGATGGTGTACTGTTGCTGCTGCGGCTGCTGGAACATAAGTTGCTGCTGCAGCTGAACCTTCATCTGGTGCTGCATACTGTCCAGCTGCTTCTGCCTATCGTCCAGCTGCTTCTGCCTATCATCCAGCTGCTTCTGCCTATCAAGCTCCTGCCTCTGGATGTCCCTCTGTGAAAGTAGCTTGGACTCCTTGATGGTCTGGTTGAGGAGGTCCATACTGCGCATCTGGTATGTGGGCCAGAGATCCTCGTGGATCTTCGACATGGCACTTGACATCAAGCCAGCCCAAGCAGTCCTGTCATTGGTCTGTGCCTCCATGGATGTCAAGAGTCTCTCCAGCCTGTCAGAGATCTGGGCACTGTTGTCGCTCTGCTCGCACATCTTGTCCAGGAGCTCTGACTCAGTGCTGGCACTTCTCCCTGTGGTTCTCCTGCCACTAGTCCCGGAGAGGCTGATACCTGGAGGAGGAGTGCTGCACACTCTGGGTTCACCCAGTGATCCTGACTCCACAGGCTCATCTGCAGGATCCAAGTCGGTGGATAGGTGTGAAGGCATGGTGGCAGTTGCAGAAGTAGCAGAGGCCGATGAGGTGATGACAGAGGCAGTGGTGGTAGCAGATGCGCAGGTAGCAGAGGCTGAGCTGGCTGCGGCAGAGGCAGAAGCAGAGGTAGTTGTGGTGGAAGCTGGTTTCAACTGAAAGTACAGTAAAACAAAGACAGATGGTAAGCATATAGTATATACGTTCAAGAAACACTTCAGGTAGGTACTGTGAAGTAACAAGTATAAACTTCTATGTCACTGCAGAAAACTTTACAGATTTTTGCAAAACATTAGTGTTTACAGCTACAAACTTGTATCCATAGCTAGTCACTGTTTACAATTCATGAATACACAACGCAGCAAAAACATCAGGATATCCACGTGAGTCAGACTGTGAGAATGTACTTACATTGCAGGACTGCCTGGAGGGGACTCTGGAGATGTGGTCATCCAGGAAGCTGAAGGACCTCAGGATCCAGAGGTCCCTGTCTGTGTGTTCCTTTGCCCCGTCACCAGACTTCTTTGAGGTAAGCTTGCCATACCTTGTCCTCATCCCTTTAAACAGATCTTCAGGTCGATAGCTGAAAAAGGAAGAGGAGACACGGACACATTAGGTAGGTTGTCACCATAACAATGGGTTACATTAAGTTTTAAACTGCTTTACATCTGTGGTGTCATCTGCAAATGGCTGAAACCTAATACATCATATAATAACAGAGCACAATTCAAAATAACATAAACTAGAAATAGGACGCCCTGTTGATAGTAGCTGCGACATATGAATAGAAACAGGATAGCATAGAAGAACACACATTATCATGTGTAATGTCCACCCCATGAACCTTTTGCCAGAAGACCCTGTTTCATTTGTGAAATATATCAATGATGGTTAAATATTTATTAGTATACATGTAAATTATTTCAGCTTCATGCCTTTTGGCATTGGTTGGGTCGAAAATTTTGACGAAATCACTCTATCTTGCACGGTTAAGAAGATAGAAGCAAATTTCTGCTTTTCTATTTTTGGCAAAAATTTGAAAATTCAAAATGGCCGCCATTTTTGGGAAGAGGAAAATTTTTGGAAAATTGCCAAGAGTACATTTCTTAGATACCCTGTGGGTCGAAAATTTCACCGAAATAACTCTATTTTGCATGGTTAAGGCAAATTTGTGTTTTTCTATTTAGGGCCAAAATTCGAAAATTCAAAATGGCCGCCATATGTGGGGAGGGGAAAATTTTTTGAAAATTGCCAAGAGTACATTTCTTAGATACCCTGTTGGTCGAAAATTTTGACGAAATCGCTCTATCTCGCACGGTTAAGGAGATAGAAGCAAATTTGTGTTTTGCCATTTTTGGCAAAAATTCAAAATGGCCGCCATAATTGGGGAGGGGAAAATTTTTTGAAAATTTTAAAGATTACATTCCTTAGATACCCTGTGGGTCGAAAATTTCGACAAAATCACTCTATCTCGCACGGTTAAGGAGATAGAAGCAAATTTGTGTTTTGCCATTTTTGGCAAAAATTCGAAAATTCAAAATGGCCGCCATTTTTGGGGAGGGGAAAATTTTTTGAAAATTTTAAAGATTACATTCCTTAGATACCCTGTGGGTCGAAAATTTCGACAAAATCGCTCTATCTCGCACGGTTACGGAGATAGAAGCAAATTTGTGTTTTGCCATTTTTGGCAAAAATTCGAAAATTCAAAATGGCCGCCATTTTTGGGGAAGGGAAAATTTTTTGAAAATTGCAAAGAGTACATTCCTTAGATACCCTGTGGGTCGAAAATTTCGACGAAATCGCTCTATCTCGCACGGTTTAGGAAATATGAGCACATTTGCCTTTTTCAGTACTCAAAATAGCCAATTACTCATTTATTTAATTAATTACTCACTCATCTATGAAGCAATTACCCCCAAAAGCAATCCCATACAAGCTATTAACCCAATGAACCTCCATATCAAATTTCAGAAAGCTAGGCTTAATAGCATTCCTTAAAATGTCTGGAAAAAAGAGCTACTCAAAAGTAGCAAAGTAGCTATTACTCAGTTAGCTATAGAGCTATCATCACCAAAAGCAGTCCCATACAAGCTATTAACCCATTAAACCTGCATGCCAAATTTGGTAAAGATAGGATAAGAACTGTTGCCTAAAATGTCTGGAAACCAAGTGGGACGGCGGACGGCGGAAAAAGCAAAAATAATATGTCCACCCCCCAGTGGGGTGGACATAATAAGACCTGTGTGATTAAAGATTAAAGAATCACAGTACCATACAGCACTAATATGTTTGAAATATTGAAATTTATACTTTTACATAAATAAACTACTGATTACCGGGAGCAATAATTCATGAAACTTTGCTATGAAATTAATCAGTTTGAAAGGATACAGTTGAAAATGAAAAACAATGAAGTACTGCAATCACTTCTTTTCTGTGGTTTCATAGGCCATATAAAACTTTTTTTTCAACTGGTAACAACTTCAGAAACAAATTGTTGGGTTACCAGATGTACAGGCTTGCTGAAACAGTTCATACAAGCTTACTTGTATGATACACCTTTTATACAAAAATATGTTTGTTGTAAGATATTTTGTGATAACCTTGAAAAAATTTTACAACCAAGATAGAATTTTAGACTTAGACTTTTATAGTGCTTAATCTCTATCTCCAAAATTAGTTTGTTAGATGCCAACTAATGCAACCAGAGATATTTACCTTTCTTGATAAAATCAGCAAAATTATAAAGATTTTTAAAGCCACAATCAATTCTGTGAAAGTCTACAGTAACAGTTCAATTAATAGTTTACTTCAAATTAATGTGACATACTTTTGTAAGAAAGATAGTTATTCTAAACAAGAGGAGAGTGCCCGTGAACGGGCACTGTGCCAGCTGACTGAGTGTTTTTGATTTGTGAAGGTAATAATGAGAGGAAAGCATAATTATCAGGGAAGGTGCTGTACAGAAGTACAGTAAATGGTAATTGAACAGCATGTTTAAAAGAAATTCTGAACCTGACAGAAGAAAAGGACAAAAAAGTTGTGCCCTACAAATGGTATTATGAAGGAAAGTAACAAGGTAACTGTTTAAGTGTAAAGAGTAGGTTAAAACATATTTAAAGAAATACTGCAAATGCAGTATCCTCGTACAACCTTGAAGAAGGGGTCCAAGGTCAAATCCAACCACACAAAAATATTCCCAGGCCATGATTTCCTATAGGTTGGTTTACCATCCCAAACCTCTAGGACCAATAATAAGCGAGTTATAAGCACTTTAAAGTTTGGCTGTCCTTATTTGACCTTGAAGGAGGGGTCCAAAGGTCAAATCTGACCACACCAAAAGATTCCCAGCCCATGATTTCCTATAGGATGGTTTACCATCCCAAACCTCTAGAACCAATAATAAGTGAGTTATCGGCACTTTTAAGTTTCGCTATATATGTTTGACCTTGAAGAAGGGGTCCAAGGTCAAATCGGACAACATCAACAGATTCCCAGTCCATGATTTCCTATATGTCTGTTTACCATCCCAAACCTCTAGGACCAATAATAAGCGAGTTATAAGCACTTTTAAGTTTGGCTATCCTCGTTTGACCTTGAAGGAGGGGTCAAAGGTCAAATCTGACCACACCAAAAGATTCCCAGTCCATGATTTCCTACAGGTTGGTTTACCATCCCAAACCTCTAGGACCAATAATAAGGGAGCAGCAGTTTTCATGACTGACAAAGAAACACCAGTGGCGGCCATCTTGTTTTTCAAAATGAGCCCAAAAATATTCCCAGTCAAGATTTTATAATGAGGAACATATCCTGCGAATTTGAGATCTCTACTTATAATACCCTTTGCTCTAGAGGGCCAACAAAAGTCCTTGTTTAAAGTCGAATAAACGTCCCTGGCGGCCATCTTGTTTTTCAAAATGAGGCCAAAAATATTCTCAGGCAACATTTTATGGTTATTAATATATTCTGCAAACTTGAGAAGGCTAGCTATAATATTTTTTTCATTAGAGCGGTAATGGTGAAATCTCTCTACACACTGCGGCTATCCAGTGGATACGATGATTTACTCAATAGTGAGAACCTGAAAGTAGCTATTGCTCAGCTATGCCATGACATAGAGGTCTGCAATTTCACTATGATATAACTGACCAAAAATTATGTGAATAACATATTTAAACAAAATACTCTAAATGTAATAGTTTTCAAGTTACAACTGATTTACTCAAGAGTGATAACCTCAAAGTAGCTATTACTCAGCTATGCCATGAGCTACATGTCTGAAATTTTACTATGTTATAGCTGACCCAAAAGTAGGTGAACAACATATTTAAGCAAAATACTGTAAATGCAATAGTTTTCAAGTTACAACTGATTTATTCAATAGTGAGAACCTCAAAATAGCTATTGCTCAGCTATGCCATGAGCTATAGGTCTGTAATTTCACTATGTTATAGCTGACCTAAAAGTAGGTGAACAACATATTTTAACAAAAGACTCCAAATGCAATATTTTTCAAGTTACAACTGATTACTCAACAGTCAGTACCTGAAAATAGCTATTGCTCAGTTGTGCCATGAGCTACAGGTCTATAATTTCTAGCACTATGTTATAGCTGACCCAAAAGTAGCTGAATAACGTATTTACACAAATTTCTGTAAATACAATAGTTTTCAAGTTATAAATGATTTACTCAACAGTGATAACCTCAAAGTAGCTATTACTCAGCTATGCCATGACCTACAGGTCTGAAATTTTACTATGTTATAGCTGACCCAAAAGTAGGTGAACAACATATTTAAGCAAAATACAGTAAATGCAATAGTTTTCAAGTTACAACTGATTTACTCAATAGTGAGAACCTGATAATAGCTATTGCTCAGCTATGCCATGAGCTATAGGTCTGTAATTTCACTATGTTATAGCTGACCCAAAAGTAGTTGAACAACATATTTTAACAAAATACTCCAAATGCAATATTTTCAAGTTACAACTGATTTACTCAACATACAGTACCTGAAAATAGCTATTGCTCAGTTGTGCCATGAGCTACAGGTCTGAAATTTTACTATGTTATAGCTGACCCCAAAATAGGTGAATAACATATTGAAACAAAATACTCTAAATGCAATAGTTTTCAAGTTATAAGTGATTTACTCAACAGTGATAACCTAAAAGTAGCTATTACTCAGCTATGCCATGAGCTACATGTCTGAAATTTTACTATGTTATAGCTGACCCAAAAGTAGGTGAACAACATATTTAAGCAAAGTACTATAAATGCAATAGTTTTCAAGTTACAACTGATTTACTCAATAGTGAGAACCTGAAAATAGCTATTGCTCAGCTATGCCATGAGCTATAGGTCTGTAATTTCACTATGTTATAGCTGACCCAAAAGTAGGTGAACAACATATTTTAACAAAATACTCCAAATGCAATATTTTTCAAGTTACAACTGATTTACTCAACATACAGTACCTGAAAATAGCTATTGCTCAGTTGTGCCATGAGCTACAGGTCTGTAATTTCACTATGTTATAGCTGACCCAAAAGTAGCTGAATAACATATTTACACAAATTTCTGTAAATGCAATAGTTTTCAAGTTATAAGTGATTTACTCAACAGTGATAACCTCAAAGTAGCTATTACTCAGCTATGCCATGAGCTACAGATCTGAAATTTTACTATGTTATAGCTGACCCCAAAATAGGTGAGTAACATATTGAAACAAAATACTCTAAATGCAATAGTTTTCAAGTTATAAGTGATTTACTCAACAGTGATAACCTAAAAGTAGCTATTACTCAGCTATGCCATGAGCTACATGTCTGAAATTTTACTATGTTATAGCTGACCCAAAAGTAGGTGAACAACATATTTAAGCAAAATATTGTAAATGCAATAGTTTTCAAGTTACAACTGATTTACTCAATAGTGAGAACCTGAAAATAGCTATTGCTCAGCTATGCCATGAGCTATAGGTCTGTAATTTCACTATGTTATAGCTGACCCAAGAGTAGGTGAACAACATATTTTAACAAAATACTCCAAATGCAATATTTTTCAAGTTACAACTGATTTACTCAACATACAGTACCTGAAAATAGCTATTGCTCAGTTGTGCCATGAGCTACAGGTCTGTAATTTCACTATGTTATAGCTGACCCAAAAGTAGCTGAATAACGTATTTACACAAATTTCTGTAAATGCAATAGTTTTCAAGTTATAAGTGATTTACTCAACAGTTATAACCTCAAAGTAGCTATTACTCAGCTATGCCATGACCTACAGGTCTGAAATTTTACTATGTTATAGCTGACCCCAAAATAGGTGAATAACATATTGAAACAAAATACTCTAAATGCAATAGTTTTCAAGTTATAAGTGATTTAACTCAACAGTGATAACCTAAAAGTAGCTATTACTCAGCTATGCCATGAGCTACATGTCTGAAATTTTACTATGTTATAGCTGACCCAAAAGTAGGTGAACAACATATTTAAGCAAAATACTGTAAATGCAATAGTTTTCAAGTTACAACTGATTTACTCAATAGTGAGAACCTCAAAATACCTATTGCTCAGCTATGCCATGAGCTATAGGTCTGTAATTTCACTATGTTATAGCTGACCCAAAAGTAGGTGAACAACATATTTTAACAAAATACTCCAAATGCAATATTTTTCAAGTTACAACTGATTACTCAACAGTCAGTACCTGAAAATAGCTATTGCTCAGTTGTGCCATGAGCTACAGGTCTGTAATTTCTAGCACTATGTTATAGCTGACCCAAAAGTAGCTGAATAACGTATTTACACAAATTTCTGTAAATGCAATAGTTTTCAAGTTATAAGTGATTTACTCAACAGTTATAACCTCAAAGTAGCTATTACTCAGCTATACCATGACCTACAGGTCTGAAATTTTACTATGTTATAGCTGACCCCAAAATAGGTGAATAACATATTGAAACAAAATACTCTAAATGCAATAGTTTTCAAGTTATAAGTGATTTAACTCAACAGTGATAACCTAAAAGTAGCTATTACTCAGCTATGCCATGAGCTACATGTCTGAAATTTTACTATGTTATAGCTGACCCAAAAGTAGGTGAACAACATATTTAAGCAAAATACTGTAAATGCAATAGTTTTCAAGTTACAACTGATTTACTCAATAGTGAGAACCTCAAAATACCTATTGCTCAGCTATGCCATGAGCTATAGGTCTGTAATTTCACTATGTTATAGCTGACCCAAAAGTAGGTGAACAACATATTTTAACAAAATACTCCAAATGCAATATTTTTCAAGTTACAACTGATTACTCAACAGTCAGTACCTGAAAATAGCTATTGCTCAGTTGTGCCATGAGCTACAGGTCTGTAATTTCTAGCACTATGTTATAGCTGACCCAAAAGTAGCTGAATAACGTATTTACACAAATTTCTGTAAATACAATAGTTTTCAAGTTATAAATGATTTACTCAACAGTGATAACCTCAAAGTGGCTATTACTCAGCTATGCCATGACCTACAGGTCTGAAATTTTACTATGTTATAGCTGACCCAAAAGTAGGTGAACAACATATTTAAGCAAAATACTGTAAATGCAATAGTTTTCAAGTTACAACTGATTTACTCAATAGTGAGAACCTGAAAATAGCTATTGCTCAGCTATGCCATGAGCTATAGGTCTGAAATTTCACTATGTTATAACTGACCCAAAAGTAGTTGAACAACATATTTTAACAAAATACTCCAAATGCAATATTTTCAAGTTACAACTGATTTACTCAACATACAGTACCTGAAAATAGCTATTGCTCAGTTGTGCCATGAGCTACAGGTCTGAAATTTTACTATGTTATAGCTGACCCCAAAATAGGTGAATAACATATTGAAACAAAATACTCTAAATGCAATAGTTTTCAAGTTATAAGTGATTTACTCAACAGTGATAACCTAAAAGTAGCTATTACTCAGCTATGCCATGAGCTACATGTCTGAAATTTTACTATGTTATAGCTGACCCAAAAGTAGGTGAACAACATATTTAAGCAAAGTACTATAAATGCAATAGTTTTCAAGTTACAACTGATTTACTCAATAGTGAGAACCTGAAAATAGCTATTGCTCAGCTATGCCATGAGCTATAGGTCTGTAATTTCACTATGTTATAGCTGACCCAAAAGTAGTTGAACAACATATTTTAACAAAATACTCCAAATGCAATATTTTCAAGTTACAACTGATTTACTCAACATACAGTACCTGAAAATAGCTATTGCTCAGTTGTGCCATGAGCTACAGGTCTGAAATTTTACTATGTTATAGCTGACCCCAAAATAGGTGAATAACATATTGAAACAAAATACTCTAAATGCAATAGTTTTCAAGTTATAAGTGATTTACTCAACAGTGATAACCTAAAAGTAGCTATTACTCAGCTATGCCATGAGCTACATGTCTGAAATTTTACTATGTTATAGCTGACCCAAAAGTAGGTGAACCACATATTTAAGCAAAGTACTATAAATGCAATAGTTTTCAAGTTACAACTGATTTACTCAATAGTGAGAACCTGAAAATAGCTATTGCTCAGCTATGCCATGAGCTATAGGTCTGTAATTTCACTATGTTATAGCTGACCCAAAAGTAGGTGAACAACATATTTTAACAAAATACTCCAAATGCAATATTTTTCAAGTTACAACTGATTTACTCAACATACAGTACCTGAAAATAGCTATTGCTCAGTTGTGCCATGAGCTACAGGTCTGTAATTTCACTATGTTATAGCTGACCCAAAAGTAGCTGAATAACATATTTACACAAATTTCTGTAAACGCAATAGTTTTCAAGTTATAAGTGATTTACTCAACAGTGATAACCTCAAAGTAGCTATTACTCAGCTATGCCATGAGCTACAGATCTGAAATTTTACTATGTTATAGCTGACCCCAAAATAGGTGAATAACATATGAAACAAAATACTCTAAATGCAATAGTTTTCAAGTTATAAGTGATTTACTCAACAGTGATAACCTCAAAGTAACTATTACTCAGCTATGCCATTAGCTACAGATCTGAAATTTTACTATGTTATAGCTGACCCCAAAATAGGTGAGTAACATATTGAAACAAAATACTCTAAATGCAATAGTTTTCAAGTTATAAGTGATTTACTCAACAGTGATAACCTAAAAGTAGCTATTACTCAGCTATGCCATGACCTACAGGTCTGAAATTTTACTATGTTATAGCTGACCCAAAAGTAGGTGAACAACATATTTAAGCAAAATATTGTAAATGCAATAGTTTTCAAGTTACAACTGATTTACTCAATAGTGAGAACCTGAAAATAGCTATTGCTCAGCTATGCCATGAGCTATAGGTCTGTAATTTCACTATGTTATAGCTGACCCAAAAGTAGGTGAACAACATATTTTAACAAAAGACTCCAAATGCAATATTTTTCAAGTTACAACTGATTTACTCAACATACAGTACCTGAAAATAGCTATTGCTCAGTTGTGCCATGAGCTACAGGTCTGTAATTTCACTATGTTATAGCTGACCCAAAAGTAGCTGAATAACGTATTTACACAAATTTCTGTAAATGCAATAGTTTTCAAGTTATAAGTGATTTACTCAACAGTTATAACCTAAAAGTAGCTATTACTCAGCTATGCCATGACCTACAGGTCTGAAATTTTACTATGTTATAGCCGACCCCAAAATAGGTGAATAACATATGAAACAAAATACTCTAAATGCAATAGTTTTCAAGTTATAAGTGATTTACTCAACAGTGATAACCTAAAAGTAGCTATTACTCAGCTATGCCATGAGCTACATGTCTGAAATTTTACTATGTTATAGCTGACCCAAAAGTAGCTGAATAACATATTAATACGAAATTCTCTAAATGCAATAGTTTTCAAGTTACAAGTGATTTTACTCAAGATGGTAGTTACTGAAAAGCCCCAAAGTAGCTATTACTCACTTAGCTATTGAATCAGACACCCAAGTTACTCACCATGTTGTAGCTATGAAAAAAGTAGCTGAATAACATATTTTAACAAAATGCTCTAAATGCAACACTTTTCAAGTTATAAGTGATTTAGTGCAGGATTTCATGAATTTTAATGCATTAAAAATTATTAAAAAAATTTATTAAAAAAAAAGTAAGACAGATCCAGGTCTCATACTCACACAAGAGAATCTACCTCTGGCCTAGTACATATATGCAAGATATGAGAGAAATCCCTGCAATAGTCACTGAGAAAATTGTGATAAAGTGTTGAAATTTTCACACTTTTGGTGGGGGTACCTCCCTTGTAAACGTCTCTAGCAAACAGACGAACAGACAGATTTGCATGCCTTGAACAATTTTTCATCCTCGATAGATAAGGTATCTTTTAAAAAAAAACAGCATGTCTCTAGGCCTTGTAGTTTTGGAGAAGAAGTTGTTCACGCGTACATGGACGCGTACGCCCACGCCGCAGAGTGACGACATAAAAAGTAGAATTTAAAGGAGTGGCGTTTTAAAAGTAGATGAATAAACTTTTAAGTGAAAGATATCAGTATGACACATAGTATGTAATAAGTGGGTGGGAATAAGTATCTCATACTGAAAGTTATTGCAAATTCTTGATATTCATTTCAAGTTTAGCTCCTTAAGCATGTAAAGTTACTAACTTACTTTTATTGTGCCTGTTAGCAAGGTGATGAAGTATTCTTCGTTTTGACGACAAAGTAACCTAACAGATTTTACATTGGTAAACCTGTTTACTTTGCACTTGAACAATTGAGTAACAAGTCTCTTTTGGGCCCTCAATGGCAACTTGTGGTCCTACAAATATGTAAGAAATAAACAGTAAACGTAATATCAAGGACTAATGCTTAATTATACATGCAATTGTTGAAACTTTTTAATGCAGTTGTGTTATTACAAGAATTTGTTTCAGATTAGACAAGCTTACTTCTAGTTTTTTATTTATTTTAGCAGGTGTATCATAATGAAAACCAACAAATAAGACTACTGGAATTTTGTTCTTGAAAGTGCAGTAAGCAAAATGAAATATAACCTAAACATTATGAAAAATCAAACGGAGCACAGTTACACAGGACTCTACACTGAGGTTCAATGGTTGTAAGTATCATGACCAATTCTCCTTTCTGCCAGCACAGGACATTAACCCCCCTCCCCCAACTCATTTCCTTATTTGGATTACGAAGGACTTATAAAGTCTTCCCCCTCCCAAACATTAATGCCAAATGTCTTTTGTTGTATCACAAAACTACTTCTTTTAAAACTAATTGCAGGCCCATGTGTCATTATATCAATGTACATTTAATAATGAAATTAATCAAAAGGAAACCACAAATATTGTCACTTGCATTTGGAAAGTACTTAGGATCAATTATCTGCTGTGGACAGTAATCCATCCCTATTTAAAGGAGAACTTTCAGTT
This sequence comes from Sabellastarte sp. h YS-2021, assembly GCA_964017235.1. NCBI lineage: Eukaryota > Metazoa > Annelida > Polychaeta > Sabellida > Sabellidae > Sabellastarte > Sabellastarte sp. h YS-2021. The sequence goes on along the minus strand of OZ024929.1, from coordinate 62,844,795 downwards.
CAATGAAGGTCTATGAAGTGATATTAGACAAATAATAATATTCCCAATAATTCTTTGTTGTTACTTGCCTTAGACAACCACTGATCATTATCAGTTGCAAGAAAACAATTATTGTAAGAAAGGGAATTGGTCATATAGATTGCCTGGGGTGCCGCTGTATCATACTACCTATTGTGTGACTACTCCCATGTGCACATGTGCTGTTTTTTTTGCCTGTGCAATATAACCATTGTTTGACCAGTGCACACACATTCAGCCTAGACAATGAAGAGGAGACTTGTTTCAGTAAAACAAGTCTGCTTATAAACATTATTTAGGAAAATTTTCTTTACCGCTCAATTATAACACACCTATATTGCACATAAAAGTATAAAAATTATTAGTTTGATGAAAAATTTACTTACCATGGTGAATGTTCTTCAAATGCCTTTGTACACTCTGTTTGCTGGAAAAACATTTATTGCATTCTGGACATATAAAACTATTCTTCTTCCTTTTAGCTTCTCTACTTGAACTTGAGATTTGATCTATATTTGCACTGTTACCACTGTGATTATCCGGGGAACGGAATAGTGCCCTCCTAGAATAGTGCCCTCCTAGATGACTGCCCTCCTAAAAGACTGCCCTCCTTTTGAGAGGGTGGACAACTGCCCTCCTTTTTAAAAACAATATGAATTAATCATAATTTTTAAAAATATTATAAACATTTATTAAGCACTCTAAAGATGTAGCACTGAAGACATATAGACAAAGCAGTGTTTACAAACATTTAGTAAGCATTTTAAAAATGTAACATTGGCATAGCAGTAAAAGTGTCCTTAGAAAAGTCTAATACAGTGTCCAACACCTCTTAGGACTCTTCAATAGTTTTCTCTCCACTTGATCTTGCCACACACAAGTTTTTTAGACAATCCTGGAGATCCTTGGTAGTTCTGCGGACTCTTTTCCTTGGTGGTTGTCCATGGGCCTCCTGTATGAGCATCATCCTGGTCTGAGCTTCATCTTCCTTGATGCAATCAATAAGTCGCCACACAGTTGGATGGTTATGACCAACTACGCTTTGAAACCCGTGATTCCAAGCCTCACAGAAGTTATTCGTTCTGTCTTGGTCCCTCATTGTAAGGTCATGTACATTCCATAGCTCAGGTGGAAAAGTTGGTGGCCTTCTACGGATACGGATCATCTCACCTTGTCCGGGACGCTGTACACGTTGGAAAGAACCTGTGACATAAGTGTGGTCAAAGTATTCAACAAGAGGTTCTGCACCCTCTGGTATTTGTCCTTTCAAGAATGTCATATCCTCAGCTACATCATTGATTGGCAAGAAGGCCAAACCATCCAACATCCCACAGAACAGCTTAAAATCTTCATGAGATTTATACTGTTCTGTCAGCCCAAGTTGTTGTATTTTCCTCCAAGTACTTTGAGTGAGATGATAGAAGCATCCTCGGGAACTAACATGGCCTGCTTTACACATAAACTTTCGTCTCTGAGCACACTCCCACTGAATAAAGTTTTTCTTCACAGACTTCTTGGTGTAGAGATAGCCCTCAAAAGCAACTTTCAATCCTCCTCTGATATTGCTTATTTCCTCCATGATGAATATTTCATGTAAATATAATCTTTAATGCTACTTATATAAATCAATGATTACTTACCAGTTACCACAGCTGTCCACCTTTATATACACTAATAGGCCCAGCAAAGTTAAGTACCAATTGCAATTGCACCTGTAATCATGAAAGCCTGAGTAGCTATTTCAATTCACAAAGACCACACTTCAAACACTAGCAGATTTAACTGCACCTTTAATCATTAAAGCCTGAGCAGGTCTTGGTATTCTCAAAGAAAACACTTCTAACACTAGGAGATTTAACTGCACCTTTAATCAAAAAGGCCTGAGCAGCTATTTGGCACTTTAAACACTCTAGCAGATTGAACTGCACCTTTAATCAAGAAAGCCTGAGCAGCTATTCAAATTTTCAAAGACCACACTTCAAACACTAGGGGATTAAACTATACCTTTAACCAAGAAAGCCTGAGCAGCTAAAATGTTTTGATAATTATGATTAATTCATATTGTTTTTAAAAAGGACTGCAGTTGTCCACCCTCTCAAAAGGAGGGCAGTCTTCTAGGCGGGCAGTCATCTAGGAGGGCACTGTTCTAGGAGGGCACTATTCTAGGAGGGCACTATTCCCGGATTCGATTATCCATTCTCACTTCAAAAAGTTGTAAAGCACATGACTGTTTTACACAATAACCCATCAACTTCTAATCACATAAAACAAAGGAAAGCCAAGCTATGTGATACAAGGAGAGTCATTGGATCTTACTATCTGAGTCATCTTTGTGTCTCATACTTTGATTGGTCTAGCCACAGGAAGTAAACTGGAGCAAATTTGGAGGGAAATAGATATAGAAACAAAGAGATCCAAAGGCATAAAAGTTTTTTAAGTTTTCAGTAAAATTTCCACTTAACAGTTGTAACTTGGATAAAGTGATGGCTTATGCATTATTATATTGGCATGAACAATGGAAGTGGTCTGTACTGGCAGTAAAACAATAGAGGAGCCTATAGACGGTTCATTATAAAACCCGGACTTCCGGAAGGGCGGTCGGACCAGGGCGGTAGAATTGGGCGGTGGCTATATCTCCTAAGCTTTATTATGTATGATCCAAGTTCTTATTATTTTTGACAAGGTTGATGGTGTCTATTTAGTATTTATATAACCTTCACTTTGTTTGGTATATGGTAGCAAACTATAAATAGAAGACATTTTGCAAAACACAGGGAGCCACCCATAGACAGGGCGGTGAACTATAAAAATGTGGCCAGGTCACCGCCCCAGCCCATGAAGGAGACAAGGTCACCGCCCCAGCCAATCAAGGAGAAATGGTCACCGCCCCAGTCCATCAAGAAGAGGTCACCGCCCCAGCCCATCAAGGAGACGAGGTCACTGCCCCAGCCCATCAAGGAGACAAGGTCACCGCCCCAGCCCATCAAGGAGACGAGGTCACCGCTCCAGCCCATCAAGAAGAAGAGGTCACATCCCCAGCCTATCAAGGAGACAAGGTCACCGCCCCAGCCAATCAAGGAGAAGAGGTCACCGCCCCAGCCCATCAAGGAGAAGAGGTCACTACCCCAGCCACTCAAGGAGAAGAGGTCACCGCCGCAGCCAATCAAGGAGAAGAGGTCACCGCCCCAGCCCATCAAGAAGAAGAAGTCACATCCCCAGCCTATCAAGGAGACAAGGTCACCGCCCCAGCCAATCAAGGAGAAGAGGTCACCGCCCCACCCCATCAAGGAGAAGAGGTCACCGCCCCAGGGCGTTCTCAGTTGTACCCGGACCAGTATCTGTTCTGCGATTGGCTGGGCGGTAAGTAGGGCGGTGGTAAGGGCGGTCCGGAAATTGGTCTGGTTCCCCTATAGACTCCCCTTTGATAGTTATGAAACAGGCATGAAAGTTAAAGCCAGATACCAAGGGAAGGCATATCCATGTGTGATACTGGGAATATCAGGTGAGTAAAACAGTATGTATATCTAAAATGTTTATGTCATTAAATATAGAATTTTGATTATTAGGGATTCATGGTTAAATTTTAAATGAGAAACCTATCAGTTAAGTGAAATATTACTGCTCCATATTTTAATTATGACAGATGATCCTTACTTTATCTATAGCAGTTTGAACAACACTGTTTAAATTGACCATTAAACAGGCATTCTGACGCATGCATTTATCTCCCGCCGTAATTAGATGTACTAAAGATAGTGGAATATAAATTTTCTTGTGAGATGGAGGCACATGTAGAAGTGACAACAAGCAAGAGGCACTTTAATGTTTGATTGCAATACTTTTAAAGACAAAAGGCATTTACTCATTTTAGTAACCATTACTCTGCCATCCAAAGAGCTACAGTTCTGCAACTTTATTATGTAGTAGATCAATCCAAAGTAGGTGAAGGACATATTTAGAAGAAATTGTCTATGTCCAATACTTTTAAAGATAAACAACATTTACTCATTTTAGTACCTGTTACTCAGCTATGCAAAGAGCTACAGTTGTGCAACTTAACTATGTGGTAGATCACCCAATAGTAGGTGAACAACTTATTTAGAAAGGCCGTGACTGTGTAACCGCCAACGGTTACAGAAACTTAAGCTTTGCGTGACCGATGTCGGTAGAATATGTACCGCGTAATCACCCAACAATCAACCGACAATCATCTGAGAGACTGAAAACTGCTGAAAGGCAATCAAAATATTTTCCAATTAGTTTATTTGACAAATATCCTACTATAAAGTCACACATACATGTTAATTTTACAAGTTCAGAAAGCCAATGTCTGAGGAAGATAACTGAACTTGTATTTCTGCATCCGGCAATATAAAATCTACATGGGTACATTTTGACAACAGAATTGAAAAATAGCATCAGAGATGCCCGTACCCCACAGCCTAGGGAAATATTTTCAACACCATGAGATACAGAAGTACTGTACCAGTACAAACTTCAGGATACTTTCAGAGCACTGTCAGTTATATAAAGGTCCAAACAATGTTTAAATGGAGAAATAATGTTTAAAAGAAAGATAATGCATATAAAGATGAAGTACTAAAACAAGATAATTCAATAACAAGATAACAGCATTAATCAGCAAACTAAAATTCAACACTCTTTATCTACACCTGCATGGCCCAATTATGGTTTAGATGGTTTGAATATTATCATGCATACAGAAGTGGTAATACATTTAATGAATGCTTATGTGTGGTGTTGGAGCAAAATCTGTGGCTCACTTGATGAAATTCTATCTCTTACAATGGGAAGTTATGAAAGTAAAATTCTTAATAAATTCTAATATGACTTTAACAGTGCTAAATCTGCATCAAAAAACAGACTCAAAGGTGCAACAAGATTTTATAGGTCAAGGTCACTACAGCAAGGTCAAAGGTCAAATCAAGGTCAGATCATGACGTTGCACAACTACACCCCCTAACCAATGTCCCTACCAAGTATCAACTTCCTACACCTTGCGGTTTCCGAGATATAGCCCGGACAAGATTTTCGAACTCAAGGTCACTACGGCAAGGTCAAAGGTCAAATCCTTGTCAGACCATGACATTGCACACCTACACCCCCTAACCAATATCCCTACCAAGTATCAACTTCCTACACCTTACGGTTTCTGAGATATAGCCCGGACAAGGTTTTATAGGTCAAGGTCACTACGGCAAGGTCAAAGGTCAAATCAAGGTCAGACCATGACGCTGCACACCTACACCCCCTAACCAATATCCCTACCAAGTATCAACTTCCTACACCTTACGGTTTCTGAGATATAGCCCGGACAAGATTTTATAGGTCAAGGTCACTACGGCAAGGTCAAAGGTCAAATCAAGGTCACACCATGACGTTGCACACCTACACCCCCTAACCAATATCCCTACCAAGTATCAACTTCCTACACCTTTTGGTTTCCGAGATATAGCCCGGACAAGATTTTCAAACTCAAGGTCACTACGGCAAGGTCAAAGGTCAAATCAAGGTCAGACCATGACGTTGCACACCTACACCCCCTAACCAATGTCCCTACCAAGTATCAACTTCCTACACCTTACGGTTTCTGAGATACAGCCCGGACAAACTCTTTTCCCGCCACCCACCCACCCGCCCGCCCGCCCGGACGCCCGCCCATCCGGACACCATGGGTGAAAACAATACCCCAACAGCCCTTAAGGGCTGTGGGGTAAAAACTGACAGATATACATGGAAGGGTACATAATACATAATTAATTATTAATTAATTATTAAACATGCATTAATTAACATTCAGTTATTGTAAGTAAGGGATACATTTGTTATGACAAATCATGTAAGTAAATTTACTCTGAGTTTCATTTAATATGTAAAATATTTAAAATTGATTAAAGTAGTGATATGTCCATGACAGTAGATATGTACGATAGTCGTCGTAAATACAAGACGGTAGCCGAAAGCAATATACTGTGAAACCGCCATTGTCGGTAGCCAAGTCACCTCGATTTAGAAAAAATAGCCTATCTGCAATACTTTTGGAGATAAAAGACATTTATTCATTTTAGCAGGTATATGACTCAGCTATGCAAATAGCTATAGATGTGCAACTTCACTCTGTGGTAGACCACCCAAAAGGTGAATTAATTATTCAGAAGAATTTGCCTTTTCATAACACTTTTAGAGATAAAAGACATTTAATCATTTTAGTAGCTGTCACTCAGCTATGGAAAGAGCTACACTTCTGCAACTTCACTATGTGGTAGATCACCCAAAAGTAGGTGAATGACTTATTTAGAAGAAATTGCATATATTCAATACTTTTACAGATACAAGACATTTACTCTTTTTAGTAGCTATGACTGAGCTATGCAAAGAGCTATAGATCTGAAACTTCATAATGAGGTAGATCACCCAAAAGTAGGTGAATGACTTATTTAGAAGAAATTGCGTGTATGCAATACTTTTAGAGATAAAAGACATTTACTCATTTTAGTAGCTATGACTGAGCTATACAAAGAGCTAATTATCTGAAACTTCACTGTGTGGTACATCAGGTAAAAGTAGGTGAATGACTTATTTAGAAGAAATCGACTATCTGTAATACTTTTAGAGATAAAAGACTTTTGCTCATTTTAGTAGCTATTACTCAGCTATCCAAAGAGCTACAGTTCTGCAACTTTACTATGTGGTAGATCATGCAAAAGTAGGTGAATGACTTATTTAGAAGAAATTGTCTATCTGTAATACTTTTAAAGATAAAGGGTATTGACTCATTTTAGTAGCTATCACTCAGTTATGCAAAGAGCTACAGTTGTGCAACTTCACTATGTGCTAGATCACCCAAAAGTAGGTGAATGACTTATTTAGAAGAAATTGCGTGTATGCAATACTTTTACAGATAATAGACATTTACTCATTTTAGTAGCTATGATTGAGCTATGCAAAGAGCTATAGATCTGAAACTTCACTGTGTGGTAGATCAGCCAAAAGTAGGTGAATGACTTATTTAGAAGAAATTGCCTATCTGTAATACTTTTAGAGATAAAAGACATTTGCTCATTTTAGTAGCTATTTATTACTCAGCTATCCAAAGAGCTATAGATCTGCAACTTCACTATGTGGTAGATCACCCAAAAGTAGGTGAATGACTTATTTAGAAGAAATTGTCTATCTGTAATACTTTTAAAGATAAAGGGTATTGACTCATTTTAGTAGCTATCACTCAGTTATGCAAAGAGCTACAGTTGTGCAACTTCACTATGTGCTAGATCACCCAAAAGTAGGTGAATGACTTATTTAGAAGAAATTGTGTGTATGCAATACTTTTACAGATAATAGACATTTACTCATTTTAGTAGCTATGACTGAGCTATGCAAAGAGCTATAGATCTGAAACTTCACTGTGTGGTAGATCAGCCAAAAGTAGGTGAATGACTTATTTAGAAGAAATTGCCTATCTGTAATACTTTTAGAGATAAAAGACATTTGCTCATTTTAGTAGCTATTTATTGCTCAGCTATCCAAAGAGCTACAGTTCTGCAACTTCATTACGTGGTAGATCACCCAAAAGTAGATGAACGACTTATTTAGAAGAAATTGCCTACCTGTCGTACTTTCAGAGATAAAAGACATTTACTCATTTTAGCAGGTATATGACTCAGCTATGCAAATAGCTGTAGATGTGCAACTTCACTATGTGGTGGACCACCCAAAAGTAGGTGAATGTCTTATTTAGAAGAAATTGCCGATCTGTAATACTTTTACAGATAAAAGGCATTTACTCATTTTAGTAGCTATGACTGAGCTATACAAAGAGCTAATTATCTGAAACTTCACTATGTGGTAGATCAGGCAAAAGTACGTAAATGACTTATTTAGAAGAAATTGCCTACCTATAATACTTTCAGAGATAAAAGACATTTACTCACTTTAGTAGCTATTACTCTGCTATATACTCACTTAGCTATTGACCTAGATCTGCAAAAGCAACAAAAATATAAAGGACACAGGAAAGTAAGCTTATCAAAAACTAGATGAATAACAAATGAAAAGATTTGCCTAACTTCAATACTTGTGAAGGTATTTGACATTTATTTCCATCATAATTTTGCTACAAATAAGAAAATAGCTATTGCTCACTTATGACATGCAATGGAACCCCAAACGATATGCCATGTTATAGTTAAGGAAAAAGTAGCTGAACACATTATTTTAGGAAAATACTGTAACTGCAGTAGTTTTTGAGTTACAATGGATCTACTCAACAGTCAGAATTTCAAAGTAGCTATTACTCAGCTATCTAATGTGCAACAGGTCTTCAACTTTACTATGTGATAGCTTACCAAAAAGTAGATGAATATCATATTGAAAAGATTTCCGTAACTTTACTACTTTTGAAGATATTTGACATTTAGTTATGTCATTATTTTGCTACAAATAAGAAAATAGCTATTACTCAGTTATGGCATGCAATAGAACCGCAAACTATATGCCATCTTACAGTCAAGGACAAAGTAGCTGAACAACATATTTTAGGAAAATACTCTAACTGCAATAGTTTTGGAGTTACAATGGATTTACTCAACAGTCAGAATTTCAAAGTAGCTATTAGTCAGCTATGCAATGTGCAACAGGTCTGAAACTTTACTATGTGATAGCTTACCAAAAACTAGACGAATATCATATTGAAAAGATTTCCGTAACTTTACTACTTTTGAAGATATTTGACATTTAGTTATGTCATTATTTTGCTACAAATAAGAAAATAGCTATTACTCACTTATGGCATGCAATAGGACCCCAAAGTATGTACCATCTTATAGCTAAGGACAAAGTAGCTGAACAACATATTTGAAGAAAAACCTGTAAGTGCAATAGTTTTTGAGTTATTAGTCCTTTACTCAAAGTAGCTAAGATTGCTATTACTCACTTATCTTCAGGCCTAAGTCCATAAAACCAAAAAAATTTTCAAGGGTGTGAAAATTCATTGGGACAATTAATTTACAAAAAATCTGTAGCTGTAGTAGTTTTGGAAAAATCTGCGTGACACACTAACGCACGCACACATGCACACACAGGCATCATTTCATAATCTCCCTCCCGGGCTAAAGCCTGGCGGGAGATAATTAAACCAATTACATTTTACTGAAAAAAAAATGAAATTGACTTTTTGCACAGAACTCTCCATTTCAATAAATAAACTATTTATTAAATAGTCATTTAATATTCAGCCAAGTCAATTTATCATAACAAATTGTAAAAATTTTATTGTAATTTAACTTTTTGTAAGTTAAATACTTATCTTATCCTCACTAGTGCTATGTGTTGGCGAGAGCAAACATCCACGACCAACTCGAATATTTTAAAAAGAAATATTCTTGTTAGTACCCTGCGCATGTGTGGACTCGGCCGTAGTTCCTTTATATTTCATATTTAATTTGGGAGTATGTAAAGTTATACTATACCCAAATAAAAAATTTATATGTGGGGATGGACGGGCGGGAATCCGAATCTAGTGAGGATAAGGTAAGTATTTAACTTACAAAAAGTTAAATTACAATAAAATTTTTACATTTTATTGCGTAAAATACCCTTCCCTTATCCTCACTAGTGCTTGATTACAACCATACTGGTGGTGGGATTAAATTTTTGACACACCAAGAGTAGGCAGAAACCAATAAGCCAAAGTACCAATATCCAAAATAATTGTATAGGATAAAGTACTAGCCTAAATGATACATAAACATCTTAGTTAACTAAACAAAGTATAACCTATATAAGTTATAACTTGTCAGAAAACAATTCCCATCCAAAGTCACAGTACGAATACAAAAACTTTCCTGTGAGAAAAGTAAAAGACTAAGTGATGTCAAAGTCATCTTAGTTAACTAAACAAAAGATAACCTATGTAAGTTATAATTTGTCAGAAACTAATCCTAAACCTAAAACCCAAGTACTAATACCAAACATTCTTGTGAGGAAAAGTACAAGACTAAGTGAATCAAATATCTTAGTTAACTAGACAAAAGTAACTAAGTAACGATCTGCCAGAAACTAAGTTCCAATCCTTCTGAGGAGTTGTGGGCTATAATGAAGTAGTAGGAGATAAAGTAGCCATTATGACTGTAGCTACTTAACAATTACACAACATGTTGGGCCGAAATTACAACCCAACAATAGTAGCCCCTTTGTGAATGTATGTTTTGTATGTTTCTTCTTAATGTATCTAATATCTAATCTAATTGGAAAATTTAATAGTTAAATTAAATTTTTATTAGATAATATCTTACCTAGTGGACCAGTGCATTTGTCCGGCGCGCAGCCGGTCCCGCCAAACGTTAGACAAAAACGTCCTGAGCTGGGCTCTGACCGGGACCGGTAGTGTACTCCTCATTCGCCAGGTGTCGTGACTGCACCCAGCTCCCCTACTGCGCGTGCGCGCGCATGCGTACTTCCTCTTTTTGTGGCCTACCTAAGAATGTCACCCTTTTAGTTATTGCGGGGCAGGTAGGGTGGGACTCTCTTGGTCCACTAGGTAAGATATTATCTAATAAAAATTTAATTTAACTATTAAATTTTCCATTTTATTGCGATAATATATCTTACCTAGTGGACCAGTGCAGAATAACTACCCAGTGGTTGGAGGGTAGCTATGGAAAAAGGGGAGACAGAGACTCTAAGATCTAAATATATACTCTGTAAATCCAGAGGGAATCACCCGGGAAGGGTTTCTAACTACCCTGGATAGGCACAGTCTCTGCCCCCCCCCCCTTTTTGTAGCTGAAGAGTCCACGAGGAAGTGACGAAGGGGAAAAGAAGACTAAGATGGTCCCCCATCCTCTTGCAACGCAAGACAGACTGCAGGGACGTTTTTTTTTTTTTTGAAAAACTATGTACATGTATGTATACATATATACAAGATAATATACATGGAAGCCTCAATTTAGTCTCTAATTTGTTGGGCAGCTACCACAGGACCCAAATGGTACATGTCCGAGTCCGCCCAGGCCAAGTCCTTCAGGTAAAACTGGGTGAAGGTATTATGAGACTTCCAGTGACAGGCTGCCAAAATCTGGTCTAAGGGAACACCACCCTGAAAAGCTTTGGACGCCGCGAACGCGCGAATGTCATGAGCCCGAACCTGATGTAATTGTTCAGCCTGTTGGTCTGACAGCTGGTAACATAGGACAATGGTTTGTTTGATCCAGGAGGAAACTGTAGCCGGGACAATATCCTTCTGGAAACTCTTCCTAAAGGAAACAAAAACCAAATCCTTGCCTGAATGGAGATCTTTGGTTTTGTCCAAGTAATAACGGAGTGCCCGGACCGGGCACAAACTCCTATCCTCTGTGAGGGATCTTGTCCAAGGAAGGAGCCAAGGCTGGAATGATAACAGGGGCAACACAAGCGGGACCCTCCTTAGCCAGGTGATTCTTAGAAATGAAACTAGGGGAGGGAGATAAGGAAACATTCGACCAATCCTCTTGGTGCCTAATGTTCCTGTGAACCCAAGCATGAATTTCACTCCTCCGTTTCCCAGAGCCCAAGGCTAGAAGGAAGACAGTCTTAAAAGTGAGATGCTTCAGAGAAGCCTTCCTAAGAGGTTCGAAAGGTGGCTTTGTAAGTTGGTGAAGAACCAAAGACAAATTCCACGTAGGAACCCCACGCCTGCCCTTTGGTTTATCCCTATGAAAACTGTCCAACAACCTGGTCAAGTTCTCATCCTTGCTGATGTTAATTCTGGAATTTCCCACTTTGTCGGCTATGGCAGTCCTATAGCCTTCTATGGTACTAGGTTGAAGATGTTTCTCCTGAAAAAGGGAAAGGAGAAAATCCGCAATTTGCTTTATAGAGGGAGTTCTGACGTCCACCTTATTCTTCTAACACCATCGGACAAAAACGGACCACTTTGATTCATAAACGGCTCTGGTAGAGCGTCTTTGAGGAACCTCAATTCTTGTTGCCACTTCTGCCGAGAACCCGGCTTGCTGGATGGCAGAGGCTCTAGGAGCCAAGCATGGAGGTTCAGATTGGGAAGGTCCCTGTGAGGACACTGATTGAACGGTTGAGTTATCAAATTCGACACCTGAGGGAGCAGGAGGGGAATTTGAACTGACATGTTGACCAGGTCCCAAAACCAAGGCATGTTGAGCCAACCTGGTGCTATCAGGATGAGACGACGGAATCCGTGGTCCAAAAGTTTCGTTACCACCTGATGTAGAAGGGCCGTCGGGGGGAACGCATAAGCGTCCAGGTCCTCCCAAGGGAGACTTATGGCATCCACTTCCCACGCTGACCGGTCTGGAACCGGGGATACAAACCGGGGAAGTTTGTGATTGAACCGGGTGGCAAACAGGTCCACTGACGGACGGTGCCAACGCCGGCATATCTGAGCAAAAACCTCCGGGAGGAGGGGCCATTCTGTTTGGATCACCTGATTGAGTCTGGACAGTTTGTCGGCTATGACGTTCAGGTGACCCGAAATATGCCTGGCCCTCAGGACAATCTGCCTTTGATTGCACCAAAGCATCAGCCTCCAAAGGAGGGCACAGAGTGAGCCTGATTTCATACCCCCTTCCTTGTTGATGTAAGAGACCACAGTGGTGTTGTCCGTACAAACAAGAACTATCTGGTTGCAACACAACCGCTCGAACCGTTTTAAGGCCAGAAGGACTGCTTTGAGTTCCAACAAATTTATGTGCAAGGCGTTTTCTGACTTTAACCAGACTCCTTTTGCCATGTAGTCGCCTAAGTGAGCGCCCCAACCTTCGTTTGAGGCGTCTGTAAACAGCTGAAGGGCGTGTTGTAGAGGGTGTAAAGGTTGACCTAAGAGCACCTTGGTCGGGTCCAACCACCACCTTAGATGTACATGGAGGGATGAAGGAATTGGGATGACCTTTTCCAGAGATTCCGGGGCATGCCAATGCTTTTTCAGATGCCATTGAATTGGCCTCATGTGTAGCCGTCCCGAGACTACTTGTTTTTCTGTTGCTGTTAGAAGGCCGATTAAAGACAAGAACTGCCTGACTGTGCAACATTCCAGTCCCAGGAGAAGGTTGAGCTTCTGACATAGACTCCTCCACCTTTCCTGAGTTGGTTTGACTAACCCCTGAGATAGGTCGAAATGATAACCTACGAAGTCGAAGGTTTGTTGGGGTACCAGTTCTGACTTGTCCATGTTGACCACCCAACCCAGAGAGCGGCAAAGGTCCAAAAGGGTCTGGGTATGACGTAGGCAAATTTCCCGGCATGGGGCTCTCAGTAACCAATCGTATTGGTGGATTCAAATACCCCGAGATTGAGCCATAAGTTTTACCTCTTTGACCACCTTTGTGAACTCCAACGGAGCCGTCGACAGGCCAAAGGGAAGAGCTGTGAACTGAAAAGTCTGAACTTTGATATGGAACCTGAGATATTTTCGCGACCTGTGGCTTATGGGAATGTGAAAATAAGCGTCGCTGAAATCTAGCGAAGTGACCCACTCCCCCTGTTGTAGGGAGAGTCTGATGGTCTCCGGAGTTTCCATCTTGAACGTTGCCGGAGCAAGGTACAGGTTCAGTTGACTTAGATCTAGAATGGGCCTCCATTTTTTGTTGGGTTTTGGAACCAGGAATAACCGGTTGTAGAAGCCCAGAGATGATTGAACTGACACCTTTTCTATAGCCTGTTTTTGACCTAGAGATTGTAAGGCCTCGCTCAGATTTTTGTTTCGTAATGGAGCTGATGAACCACTGACTATTACAGGAAATCTTGCTAGGGGTGGTCTTTCCTTGAAGGGGAGTTGGTACCCTTCCCTGAGGATGGAGACTACCCTCGGATTTGAACCCAGGGAGAGCCAAACCTGCCAAAACAGTTGCAGACGGCCCCCCACAGGTGGATTTTTGACAACACATGTGACATTTGTAACATTTGGGGCAAAGAGACACTGATTTACAGACAAAGCACTGTTCACAGATTTTATTTCTACTTTGGAATGAGAGGGTCTTACGTTTTTCTTTTGCAACGGCCCTTTTACAGAAACTGCAGGAAGAACAACATGCAAATTTACAGTCTTTTGAAAAGTCACTTTGTTTGCTGATGACACTAGATTGAGATCCCCGAACTTTGACTTTAACTGAACTGGGGGACTCAATACACACTGATTGTCATTTATATGGCTTAGTACCACGGGCAGGCTTGGAGTAGTATGCGGAGCTAGAGCCACCTCTACCCCGACTCTTACCCCTGCCTCTGCCCGAAAACTGTCGCCAAGGCTGCTGAGCCTGAGTAGATGAAAAGCCAGATTGACGACTATCTTTCTTGTCGTATGGCTGGTATCTGAACTGATGTTTTCTTGAGTGCTGAAATGTGCCCGAACCGGGACCGGAAGCACTCCTAGTTGACTCCTGCTTTTGTATATCTTGCTCCGCCACTGCCAGTACATCATCCGGGAACAACCCGTAAGTGAAGAGGGGAGCATTGCGCAGCTTATTCCAAGTGTCAGGTTTCAGGCCTGGTTTTACGTACTCTAGGTAAGAATCTCTCCTCAACAAAATGAAATTAGCTAGTTGGACAAACAGGCTGTCTGCAAGGTGCTGAAAAGCAGTACCTAAGGCCACAGAGACGCTAGTGTGGAAAGCTGACAAGTCTTTCAAGTCCTTGATGGCGTCCGTGACCTCCTTTGGAGCTTTACCTTTAACAATGGTACAGTTCAGAAAGGAAATATGTTGGTTCATTTTGTCCTGAATCTCACTCACGCACCTGTTAAACCCTGCGGCGTGGTTAGTGATCAAGGAGCCTTCCCTAGCACACTGCTCCCACCGTCTAAGGATTTCCTGAGAGATAGGCCTAGAAGCCGGTCCTGAGGATGGATAAGAGGAAATCTTGGCAATACGTGAGAATTGCAAATTCAGTCTTGCTTCGGAACCCGACCAGCCAAAGATAGTCCTTCAGGTCTTTGGTTGCCATCTTGTTTGATTCGGGACTGCGTATACCACTTAGCCTGGCTTTTAGGTGTTCTGATAAACTGGTCTTGTTTCAGACCCGCTGCTTCCTGTGCACGGGAAGGGTAACCTTCTGCAGCATGCGTATTAAGCTTTTCCATTTTATAGCAAAGCCAGTCGTCCGCTGGCAGTTCTACTGACACTTTTCCTGTGCGACGAGGGTGTTTACCCTTCCAAGGGTTGTCAGAGCGGTTGTCCGTATCACCTACAGCAGCTTCAAAATCTGGTATGTGTGACCAGCCAAGGAAAGCCCGGACCGACCGGACCGTTTTCCTGTAGTTCATTTCTTCGTTTCTCTCAGCAACCTCAGAATCTGAAAGTTCACCCTCCTCACCAGAGTCTTTATCTGACCGGTCCGGAATGGGTTCCCCGTCTGACAGAGCCGGATCCGGCTGAACAAAACTGTCCGGAGCAAATGAAGCAGAACCACTGGAATGTTGCGGACCGGTGATGACCGGCTGAGAAGCTGATCCTAGAGAAGTGACACTGGTAAAAGAAGAAACAGTTTCCTCCGGTTTCTCAAGAGCTTGTAAACCCGGACCGGGCACAACTGTCTTGGAAAGAGGAACAGGATCCATAGCAATCTGATCCGAAGCACCAGCACTAGAGGCCGGTTTAAAAGACTTCTTTTGCTTTGACTTTCCTTTATGCTTCTTAACAGCAGGGGAAACCTCTAAATCCTGACCCGGAGGCCTCACCGGACCGGTGGCTCCGGGGTCAGGAGAGGGATTGATAAAAGGCGTGTTCGAGATGGGAGCTTGAATTGTCGAGACAGGCATCTTGGGGGTTGAGAAAATGTTGGTTCTGGAGAGGAGAGCCTCAAATCGGGCGAATTTTTCTTCCAACTGGTTGTTTAACAGTTCAAGGTCCTGACGGGAGAGAAAATCTCCTGCACTAGTTTGACCAAAAGCAGCCGGTGAAGGACCGGTAATAATCCGTTCCTGCGCATGCGCAGCGTCTGGGGGCATCTCAAAATCAAGCTGATCCTCCACGGGACCCACAACAGTTACTTTACTAGGGGAAACCAATGTCCCTGCTTTCTTATCTTTCCGGATCTGGTATTGTGGAGTTGCTAACATACCCTTCTGAGAGTCCGAAAAACTATCACACAAATCATAATGTTGACCTTTTACACAAGGGTCATCTCCCATCTTTTTGTCCCTGCAGCGGGCACATTTTTTGTGCAGGTCGAATGCCGCCATAACATGGCCACAACTACCACGCCTCTGTCCTGGTGATGCCATGACAAATATATTTCGCAAATATCCAAAAATCTCCTTCCAACACACTTGCAAAGAACAAATATAATTCAAAGTTTATTCCACTGAAATTATCCGCTAATACACTATGGCGCCAAACAAAAAGAGGAAGTACGCATGCGCGCGCACGCGCAGTAGGGAAGCTGGGTGCAGTCACGACACCTGGTGAATGAGGAGTACACTACCGGTCCCGGTCAGAGCCCAGCTCAGGACGTTTTTGTCTAACGTTTGGCGGCACCGGCTGCGCGCCGGACAAATGCACTGGTCCACTAGGTAAGATATATTATCGCAATAAAAATAATATTTTCTGCTTAATGTATCTAATACATTAAGAAGAATCTAAGAAGATATTCTAATGATTCTTAAACATATAAGATGATCCATGAGATGGTTTATCTGAAATCATCCAAGTTAAGAAAGCTTCAATAGATTCCAATTTCTTAACCTCTGTACATAAATACTTAACTTCTCCTTCACCTCGAAATAAGGCTGAGAACTAAAAAACTGAGAAATAATCTGTTTTCAACATCAAAACAAGAAATATCCCAGTCTGAAGCTTATGATTCCACTATCATAATTTGTACTTTATAGAGCTTAATCTCTGCTAGGCAGACTCTAAAGCTCAACACCAGAATTCAATTGCAAAATCATTGAAAAACATAAAAAAGAAAATGTATTTCAGTAGGTAAAATACTGAATTACATGAGAAACAAGTAAAAAACATGGAAACCTCTTGCCAAGATTATACATAATTAGGCTTAGAATTATGTGGAATCTGATGGAAAAATCCGACTGAACGGACTTTTCAAGGATAGGTATAAGGAGCAAGCAACCCCTGGGCACCAAAACCCAATTCAATAAGTCTCCCTAAAGTAATAGATAAGACTTATATTCACAAATATACTAGAACTCTGTCTGCCATTGAAAATGACAGTTCCAAAGCTAAGTCTGAAATATGGCCAGATACCATACATAAAGAATAAGAAATTAATGGATCTGGTGAAAACTCTCAGACTGTAAGCTTGCTTGATGAGATTTTCCAAGGAGTAAGGAGCAGAGAAGGTTTTGTGGAACGATTGTAACACAACCCAACACTAACCACTCCCAGCCATTCACTCCTGCTATCACTATCATTCCATAAAGTCTTTCAGTGAAGCAACTTGAGGATGATAGCTAAAAAGCAATCATAAATGTCAATAATCCCCAGGAAATATTCAACACTATATAAACTGCATTGAGATGGAACATACAGAGGTAACTTGCTGTTTATCATGACATAAACGTAAGTTCCATCATAAAATCCTATGATTTTGGACCGTTGTCAACACACTATTTGGTGCTTGAGTAATGTCATGATAGATAAACAGTCTTACATTGGCAACATTTCAGGAAAATTGGTATGGAATTGCCCCAGGACATAAACCTCCGCACCAAGGAGAACACATACAACAGTGACTTATCTCAGAAACCAGTCACTTTGTTGCTTCATTCCATAACATATATACCATGTAATTATGTAGCTGTCCAAACACCATACTAGGATACCTGCAAAAAGCATTAGGTAGCCTTACGGATACACTTGCATAACAAAAGATGGTGATTTTATACACACATTTACCAACTACACTTTTCTCCAATTCAAAAGCCTTTTCATGGTCTCCTAACAAGGAATTTGTATGTCTAAAGATTTGGATACTTCCAATGAGTTCCAAATACCTTTAAAAGAAGCATATTCAATCGTTCATAGAACTGAATAATAATAGCAATACACGGAACCCTATGCCCATCATGAGAATCCTGGAATTGAATTGTAACCTTGCCTGAATAACAGAAGAAAACATTTGAAATTGCATTCTTGTGTATGCAAGGAAGACAATATAAAGATATTCTTTTGGACAGTCCACCAAGTTAAATGCCTTTTCAAAATCTCCAAACAAGGAAATCGAATGTATAGAGATTAAATAAACTTCCAATGGGTTCTGTCCTGTGTAATCTGTCCATTAGGACTATTTAAGATTACAGGATAGGATCATAAGAGTGACTAGCAAAAAATTTTGTAGACTCTCAATTTCTTAATAGGGTACCCCCTTTATTACATTAGGGACACAACACCCTTGTATAGATTGGAACTGTAAACCAGCACTGCTGCATTGGGGTTAATTCTTTTGAAAGTTAACCACCAAACATGATCACCTATTCCAAGTACACCCAGATAATATACTGTGATGGACTTGGAATAGCCAGAAGCTGCATATACTTGAAGAAAATGAAGAGTTGTAGCAAACTGAAGGGAAGGGACTTATATGACCTGCCACAGTAGATTTTATATCTTAACAGGATATGTAAGTGACCATCTGATAAGTCTATTACAACTACCAGTCCCCTTCACAAATGGTATTACTGCACACTTCTACCACTCTGAAAGATTGCATGGTGATAAGCTAGTAAAATAAACTTAAAACTTTAACCAGCCCTCATTACCCTGGCTTTGTAACCAGAAAACACTTCGAAAACCCCAGGCTTATACACATTCTTACTGGGGTTATTGCCCTTTATGTAGCATTCGAGGAAAGCAAACCCCTATAATTCACTGTGATTGTTTTCCAGAAAATACTTCAACATGTGGATATACTGGACAATTTGATTATCACAGAACTGTCAACCCCATTGTTGAATGTGTGTTACTCTAGGATGACAAACCTTCTGTAACCATACCTTAAAATGGAGGCTACATCTATTCAATCTGTCCATGAGGAGATGGAGAAATGGTCACCCATCCACACACTAACCATGGCCAATGCTGCTTAACTTCATGATCAAACCTGCGCATTACTCTGTACTACCACCAAAGCAAATGAAGCTGCTATGAAGACTGGAAGGCAGGAAACGATCATCAGTGCAAGTACCCACCGTGGCCAGTGGTGTGACAATGTACTGCAAACTGCCATTCAGGATGTGTTGGTGAAAGCAGAGATCGTCTACTTCCATTATTGCATAGAAAGACTACTCGACTTCGACTATGGTAAACCCAATAAACTGAGAAGCAAATATGTCCTCTATTACTGGCCATTTTCCTCACAAACTGGCTAGAGTTGAGGTCGTTTTCGTCCATCGGGATCTGCCGAGTCGACTGCAATACTGAAGTAGGACACGTAAAGACAGAATAAACGCATCCGTGTAACTGAGAGGAAGCAAATAATTTTATCAATCCCACAGAATTTGTCACATAACCTGTTATATATCCATGAAATAAACAGCCTTTCTCACTGGGAAATTTGCTATAAACTGAGCTTAACACCATCTTCACCATACAAAAGGTCACTTCCTGTCTGAATTGTTTGCTGCGAACCCATTGTGGGTAATGGTTGAAAAGCTTTTTGATTGGCTTATAGACGATTTCATCTTTTGCACAACCATGAGATGACACAAAACTGGAGCCGTACTCCTGGAACCCTGTAAGTGTTGATCATTCTGGGAACAGCATTACCACCAGCTACAACAGGGTAGATTCCCTGCTGCCTTCACTGAAGATCTTCGACAATGTACGACAACTGAAGATTCGTGATACCATCTCCCAGAAAATGATTTTGAGGACAGTAACATGGGGATCAAACAAGCACACCGTCTACTATAAAAACTCAAAAGAGAAAGCAGAACTAGTACTTAAAGCCGTGGTAGAAATTCCTTCCAAAGACATTCACCATGCACGGTAATGGATCTCAGACAATGCACCGCTATCTGAAGACTGATGAATGGACATCTCAAAGCAAGCTCTTCTGTGTACCACTGTGTACGGCAACATGAAGACATGATGACAGACACACATCGTAGTTATTTTACCGCCCATGGCTATCTAAAGAACCCATCATCCAGTAATGGAAATGTTTCCTCTGTGGTTACATTGCCGTCACGGTGCCGGCCACGGAACCATTCACCTTCTGGCCACTGACAAGCTACTGGACCGTGTTAGTGGCCATTTCTGCTGCAACTTGGATGTACTGCCATTCTTGGACAGAAGTCAACAGTCACCCAGTGATGGATATGTTTACTCTGTGGTGGATGCCCTGCCGTTCCCGTAGCCATCCACGGTTACGGAAACACGCTGGTCACTGATGAAATCCATTTCTTCTGTAGCTGCCTCAGCCCGTCTGGGGTCGTAAATCTCAACCTCCTGGTCACTATTAATGGCCGTTCCTGCTGTACTTGCCTCAGTGAGGTAGCAGAACTAAACCAAAATAGTTTTTGAAGCACTGTCTCCACATTTAAAATAAAATAAAATATAGAGATCTGAAGATGAAATCTCCCAGCACTCATCAAAGACGTGAATCTACTGTAGGTTCAGCATGGAAAGGGTCATTCTTCGCCATCTCAAGCACAGAAACTACTATATTTACCTCAGAAGAGAAAGCAGAACTGTTACTTGAATGACTGGCAAAATTCCTATGCAGTGTACCCTGCATATATTCCAACAACTGGTATGTTAAAATAAAATGCTGGGTAGAGATGAAGAAAAGAAGGAATTAAAGCAATCCTTCAGATGAATCCATCTATTGAACATGAACTTCCGTCATTTAAAACGAACGCCATTTTGAAATAAACAAAACGGCAAATGGTTTCCTGTCGATGTTTACTCTCCGACGACCAAATTAAATATGAAATATAAAGGAACTACGGCCGCGGCGCATGCGCAGTCCACACATGCGCAGGGTACTAACAAGAATATTTCTTTTTAAAATATTCGAGTTGGTCGTGGATGTTTGCTCTTGCCAACACATAGCACCAGTGAGGATAAGGTAAGGGTATTTTACGCAATAAAAACAATGCTACAACGAAATTCCCGAGGACAATTGTATTAAATTCATTATTTCAGATGATAAAAGCAAGCTGACGCAGACTGCTACAAAGGTTGAAATGGTTTTGAAAACCAAGCATGATATCACAGTTGATGTCATTATGAATGCTTTGGAGGTAGTTGAGACAGAGTCCAGTGTTCAAGGTAAATTTAGTTTGAAAGATTCTGTTTTAGTTAATGTCAATAATATCACATTTATAGTCTTAACAGATATATAAATTATATCAGTCCAAGATAAATCATTGTAAATATCATTTTTACACTTGTATTAGATTTTCAATATTTTAAACATCCTAAAAAGCAAAAATAAATATCACTATTTTGGTAAAATGTTACTAATGCTAGAAGAGAAAAAAATAATTTGAAGCATGATTCTTTTGGTACAGAGATTGCTTGTTGAGTGCTTTTTGATTCAGCATTGCTTTTAATACATAGTTCATATCACAATGAGTGGCTTGTTGGTAGGGTAAGCCAGTAAGTTATGTTGCCAAGCTACAAAGTTTCACACATTATTTTGCCCAGTAATTGAAGCTCAGGTCCCAGGTGAAAGGCAAGCATCTCACTACTGTACCACCAAAGCCCCTTACCAATAATTGTGCACCCAGTCAATTGAATATATCACAGATATAAATAGACAAATCTTGCAACAATTTATAAACCTAGGGATTTTAAGAAATCCCACCCTTCATCAAAGTTTATTTCAAATAATCAAAAGTACAATGTTAGGCAACTTTATCTTCAACTTCTCATTTTATCTAATATCAACGTGATTTCATGTTCACACTAAAATTTGCTTTGGATTGGTATTAATAATTAATATAAAACATTCTACTGTTCTATTTCATTGCACAGAAGTGACCGAAAACAGAAAGGAAATTGGAACCATCACAGTGACAGAAACTAGTGTCAGTCTGATCAACACACCTACGACAGATCCAGGTGGGTTTTGAGTAAATTGCTATTAAAACTATAGAATTTGTACTCGGGAATGTATTTGCAGCTGAAGTCTGGTAAGATTAATCTCAAGGACCCAGTTAAGGAAATTCTGTTATCAGAGTTATTCTTGAAGAAAGGCGTTTTATTGTTGACTGCTACATGTTAAAATAAATGAAGATTGACACTGAATAATTTTTTTCTATTTTTAATTGCTTTTTATAAAAAAAATTACTTGTTTCCATACTCACAGACTCAGTGATATCTTGTTCTTCATTTAAAAATTTGTAATTGAGCCATGTGAGTTGTATTTCAGTTGTTATCACAGGCATCATGTCTGTCACGTTTTGGTTTTTCTGCAGCATGGAAGTCTTTCAGGCCTTTAGTTATTATATAAAGTTGAAGCTGACAAAAGTTGATGTACAGTGCATTGATTGTGTAACCATTTCTTATTTTTTCACTATACTATTAAATTTCAAGTGATAAATTTATTAAAAAGGTTCTTACTTTTAACATATACATGCAAGTCCTTGTCCGGATGTTGGAGTCAAAGAAAAAGGCCAAGACATTGATGTGGGTTCAAGAAAAGCTGGTAACTTTGATATTTATGATAACTGATACTCTCCTGATCTCTAACAACCCATAGTAGTTCTGTAGCTTAGTATTTATCTCTTAGGTCATGGAACTGAAAACTAAATTTTACCCTCAACCTGCAACTTTTTAAGTAATTCACTTTCAATCTTTGAAATAACAAATACACTTAAATTTAAAAATTTTAATTACTTAAATGTAGCTTTTATAAGCTACAAGCTTACCATGTGGGACTCAATGCTGTTCTCGGATGGCCACAAGGCATACGGCTAACGTCTAAGAAAAAAAGACATTAATGCTTGGTCGTAGCCTCTAGTTGTCGTCACGTGATAACTTCTGACCAATCGCCCTACTTTCTCGTTGAAATTTTCTAAAACCTACCCCTCAGCTGTAAACAGCGGGGAGGCAGGGTGGGACTCTTCTGAGTCCCACATGGTAAGCTTGTAGCTTATAAAAGCTACATTTAAAGACCACAGTGCATGAAATTTTTTTCTTGCATTATTGTACAGATTATGTGTGTAACAACACACCTGCCAAGTCCCATCTTCAAACTCCCACTAGAAAGCACATTAAAAGCCAGTTAAATCTGACAGTTGGAAAAACAAAACAGATCCCTCTCTGAAACTGTGCCACGTCACACAAGGAGATTTCCCACTCTGATTTCTGTGTGTCCAATACAAAATAGTGTAAAATGAAGTGAAATTAGTGTTTTATAAAATGGCTTGGAAAGGTTCAGCTTCAGTCAAAAAAAAAATTTTTTTTTCCTACACTTAGTGCAAAGATTCTTCTATCAAATGAACTTGGAATATTGTGTGGTCACACACAAATAATGCTGTTTTTTTTTAAATAATTAACACTACAATTTGACTGCAACTTGTGTTCAAAATAGTGAACAAGTGTGCAGCTTTTAGTGTAACAATGCAGCTTCTGATAGTGTGTCAGTTTTTAAATAAACTGATAAGCAAGTTTTTCACCCAGTTCTTGTCCACATTTTCTCAAAATGTGATAAAATTTTAAGGCACCCTTGATTATCCAAACTCCTTATTATCAGAACAGAAAGAGTTAGCCCCAAAGTTCAATAGTTACAATGTATTAGTTATTATGAACAAATCAATATTCATTACTAGTTCTAGTTGACCATTAAGAACTGACAGTGACAATTCAGGGGCGGATCCAGCCTTTAAGTAAGGTGGCGGTTCACATCAGACACACCATAACTAAGGGGGTCAGAGGGCTTGCCCCCCCACCCGGGGGTAAAAATATAGTGCATTTTCTGTAAATTTAACACCACTCTCAAGAAATAATTTTGTACTTTGGGTTGAACCCCTTTACATTATTTTTCAAGGAGGAGGGTTCGAACCCCCTGAACCCTCCTGGATCTGCTAGTGCAATTTGTAAAACCAGCCTCAAAACACACTGTAAAAGACTTGGTGTATTAGGCTCTTTTATATTGGGCTACACTGCTGCCAATATTATTAAAAGTAAGCAGGCTGAAATGACCAAATGTTTAAGCACTCTGGTTCAGGATGTAGAGTTTAATACACTGGAGATCTGAACCACATTCTGACGTTTTATTGACAACAGTGTGTCTTTCATGATATCTACTTTTAATAGCTGTGTAGGGGTCAGATTGCAATTTTCATGTAAATTTGCACCTGAAAGTTAGCACTTTTAAAGTATGAATTTTTTTTTCATAAACAATATTTTATTGAAGCAATCAGGCAAAATCAACAAAGCCTTCTCACAGGACGAACTAGTTACAAAAGCATATGAATAGATGATAATGATGAAGTTGTGGACATGTGACTAATATAAAACTATGAAAACCACCCTGATTCCTTAAAAAATTCTTGTACTGCTTCAAAAACTACCTTTTTTGATCAAAAGTCAAGTTATAATCTCCATTAAATGAAAATCAGTGGTTATTGTCGGTAAAACTCATAAACATTGACTGCCTATTTTGAGTATGGAGTCTGTATTCTAAAAGAAAATAAAAACTGTTTTGTACTGAAAAGCCACAGTCACAAGTTGAATTTTCTATAACATGTAAATTATGTGCAAGATGTTCTTTAAGAGGACTACAGTTTATTCCCATTTTTGAGTGTATCAAGTTCCAATGTCTATCACCTGTACTAGATAATGTAATTACGTGTTTAAAAGAATCATCTAATGTATTCCATAATTTTATTCCAACAGGAAAGAATGAATTTTGATGAAATTCTTGTTTGTCATAGAGAAGAGTAGTGTACCAGTACTTTGTTGATTATACAACATTTTAATGTACTTTGGTCGAATTGTATGCAAGAAATAACCAAGTTAAAGACTATACTCAAAAATTTCATTGAACGTTTTACAACCCAAGCCAAAAGAAAAAAAAATAACACTTTATTAACAAAGACTGGTACACATTAATAAATGTATGACTGTAACCCAAGCAGCTCTTACAATTACATTACTTATGGTTAATATTTAAAATGTTATCTGACTATCTGTACAGAATCCTCACACTCTATCAATGACAGTTTTAGATGGAGTCTGATTGAGAGTTTTCATATTGAAGAATAAATGCTAATTATCATATAAAATTATAAAAACTTTTCAAACAAGATTATCCTTGTTCAGTTAAAGTTAAACTTAAAAAAAAAAAAAGAAAAAAAGTCACTTCCAAATGCAATTAAATCAGCTATAAAGTCAGTTACATCCATTTCTTCCCAATACATTTACAACAAAAACCATGGCAAATTTACTGCTTTGTACCTTTTGTGTCATCACAACACCTCCACACATGTTTTCAGGGATGTTATTTTATATGCCACTTTGAGAGGCTGTATCTCAGTGGGGGATGCTCTGATTGATGTCTGGTTTTCTTTACTGGGATTGTCTTACTCTCTGGCACACACTTACAAATTTTTAAAGAAACTTTTTTTTTCATGCACTGTGGACTTTAAGTAATTAAAATTTTCAATTTTATTACGCTACAATAGCTTACCATGTGGGACTCAATGCTGAATCCAACCGCCCGGTGGCGGGATTACAGCTGAGACTGGAAGGGATGTCATTTTTTCTTAGATTTTGAATAATAATTATATTAGAATAGTGTTAGAAATACCAGTCTGAGTCCCATTTACAGTGCCCCAATCCCGAAGACTGGGCCTGTAAAGAGCCAAAAACCTATATAGCATGGAGGACAGTGCTAAAACTGTCAAGATGTTTTGATTGTAGGACGGAAGTGCAGCAGTGCTCACTTAGAGGTCTAAGGGTCCCTAGGGGCCCATCACAAGTGACATACCAGCCCAATGGTTGGAATTCTCATAAAATTTTTGCCACCTGAATATGAGATTAATGACAACTTAATAAGTCCTTAATACAAACTAGAAAAATGTTTTTGCTGACAAAAACGAAGCGGCCCTGATGAAAAAGTGTGAAGTAAGCCGTAAAAGATGTGAAGATATGCATCACAAGGAATAGAAAATGTAAAGTTTATTGCATTGTGTATGTTACCGTATTTAACAAATGAAAGAACAACCACAGCTTGGCAGAAGAGAAATTGTAGGTGTGAAATTTACTTCTCAAAACAATGTATCTCCGATGCGCGGAAAAATTACCTCCTGGAAAAAATGCCTCCTAGAAAATATGCCTCCTAGGAAATATACCTCCTAGAATGAATGCCTCCTGAATATTTTGTGACCAGGAAAAATACCTCCTAAGAAAAGAAAGTTCTTTCAAGTATTATAACACTACAGGTTCACATTACAACTTCAGAGGCATCTTCATTTTTTCCACTTGAGTTATAGTCGCCAATGCCTGTCAAAAATTCACAGTCTTTTACCCATTTTGCTTAGCTGTACAAAGGTATGTAAGTTTCTCTTGTAAGGTTTTGCTGGTGCTTCTCACTCTTTTGGCTGGCTGCTCATCCCTGGTTTCCATTATGACAGGTGTCGTGTTTTTCTTGTAATTACATTTCTGCCCCTCCTAGTGCATCTAACTGCGATCAACTCCTTACAGAGGGGATAACCTATGTTGTAATTTGATAAGAATGCATATTGTAAGCCATAAAGGCCACAACTATTTCATCAAGAAACCTCACAGCCATAAATCCTGCTTTTAAACTGCTCCAGAGTACAGCTGAAGGGATACCCTTTCAAGAAGATATTTGAAATCTGTACTTCACGATATTGTACGTTCTGGTTTTGACTGTACATATCTGAAATTAACATGTTTTTGATATTATACGTTATAGGTTTCATATGTAACATGTTTACAAGTTGAAATAACTTTTTTTTCTCAGGAGCCATTTTTTCCTAGTCACAAAATATCCAGGAGGCATTCTTTCTAGGAGGCATTTTTTCCAGGAGGCATTTTTTTCTGTGAGGCATTTTGTCCAGGAGGCATTTTTTTCGCGGATTCTGTATGTCCTACATTCTTTGGTAATGTTCTCAGAGAAGAGGTCTCAAGTGAAAGGGTACACTGACCAGAGACATTTCTGTTGAAAGTGTCATTAGTATCAGACTTAAGTATAAAACACTAATTGAATGCAGTGGACTAAGATGCTTAAGAACTATTGTTTAAAATTACTGGTTGTGCTTCAACTAAAAACTTAACAAAACCACTAATAAAATCCAGTGAACCAAAGTGTGTTAGACTTTTTGTTCAAAAGTTACTGATTTTGCTTCAGTTATTGCTTACAAGAAAAATCAAGTTACAAACAAGTCAAGCTATAGTGCTAGAAAAATGTTACTGGATTTATTGGGAAAGAAAAGTATGAGTTTATATATTGCAATATTTATGAATGATTTAGCAATTGAAATTAAAAATCTAGGCTTAGGAATAAGAGTAGGAGGTCATGATCCATTCCACACTTCAATAATGCACAAACTTGCTTTTTGTGTGCACTAAAGGGGAGTTGGGGGGGTTCTTTCTGCATAGAAAGACTTTCAATAAATGTGCCTTTTGATAGATATCACACAAAAGAGTTGGGGAGGAAGAAGAAAAGGACAAGTCATTCATTTCCACTCAGCTGGAGATACATAAAATGCTGTACAAGAAAAACTGTTTATGAGAAAGTGTTTTTTTTTTTCAAGCATCTTATATTGTGAAAGAAGTCAGGTGTATACAGTCAGTATTGCAAGCCGTGCTGATAGGACAAGAACAATGAAGAAAGATAAACGAGAGTTGGGCAAACTACGTTTATTAGTTTCTATCACATTAGCAAGTATATGTGTACGAGATCTCAAACGAGACCTAGAGTGTAGAGTGAGATGTACAAAACGCATATACATAAAAGCCCATAACACCTGTATGGTTCACATTAAAATTACACATGAAACTAAAATGTTGTTAAAACACATTATACAATGAGGGAGGGAGGGACGGGGACTTTTATTTTCCAATGTTCATTCATCAAACTCTAGATATATAATGACACTGAATGAGGTCCCTGCACTAGCTAAAACAATAAAAGCTTCTGATTGGTTGAAACAGAAACAGCAGAAATGATTGGCCCACAAGCAGACGGACGAGTTTATTACACGGACTAGTACAAACCGACTGACACGCAATCACCAAGGGGTGATTGCACTAACTTTCATATTTTTAAATGTAAAATGCATTTTTATGAATAAAAATGTATATACTTACCATATGAAAACACTTGGGTAGGCGTGGCTTGGCGTTCGGTGACCGCCACGTACACCGTACATAGAATTTAAATATATGAGGGGAGACCCTCTTTAAACCTATATACTTGCTACCTTTGACCCCTGGTGACCTAATTCACTCTGCCATGCGCAGTAATACAGAAATAGTTCATTCTTTTTGTGAATAAACATAAATGCTGGAAAAAGGTCTTTAAAAGCGGGGCAGGCGGGAGGGTGATTTGCTGTTTTCATATGGTAAGTATATACATTTTTATTCATAAAAATGCATTTTACATTTAAAAATATGAAATTTTATTTCATAAAAATGTAAATATACTATACCATATGAAAACACTTGGGTTGAATGCCCACATGGAAGGATGGTGGGAAAAAGACAGACTGAGGAAAACCACCCTAAGGTTAAATTGCTACAAAAGGATACTTCCTAGTGCAATGCAATTGAACCCAAAACCTCTGTGCTGAAGCAATAACTCGAGTGAGCTAAGTGAGTAGCATTAACCACTGCACTAACTTCAGCACTGCTGTCTACACCCTATTAGGTCAGCTCAAAGGAGAAGGCATAAGTATGCCCTGTGCTCAGAATAGGAACATGCCCAGAGGCACTAAGAAGCACGGTTCTGAAAATAGAGATGAAGAATAGATTCCCTAAAAGGGAAATGCCACCCCCCTTTTTCTGAAACTAAAAGTTTCAGATGGACTTAAATTGAGGAATTTAAGTAGAAGAGAGAGAAATGGCTGAGTGGAAAAGGATGTCCACTCCACTTAAGAAATCATAAGAGATTCTTAAGAACAACATCTCTGAAGGAAATACATTCCTAAAATAGAAGGATGTAAAAGTGGAATGGCTCTTCCACGTGCAGGATCTCATGTTGACTAGGAGTGGGATTCCACCCCTAAAGGACCAGGAAGACCCCTGTGCCCTGACATGATGAGCCCTGACACCATGAAGAGATGCATTCTCTGTGGAACAGAGATTGAGGGAATAAAGGATAAAGTGCTATCCAAAAAGATATTGTCTGAGCAGCAATATCACCCTCTTGGACTTCAGAAGAAAGACCAAGAAGAAATCCTTTTAAGTCAGAATAGCTAGATAGAAAGTATCTTAGGAATCTGACTGTAAAAAAGGAGAGGTCTTCTAAGTCATCCTGACCAAAGACAAAAAGTCAAAGCAGGAAGAGCCTTCTGAAGATAACTGGCTTAAGCCAGGAAAGTAAGATCTGACTTAAGGATGACTTAGGCCATCCCTAAAGAGTGAGAGAAAACCTTTAAATAAAGGAAACAAAATCACTCCTTCTCCTTCCCAAAGAAAGGGAGTAAGAAAGACTGTCTAAAATGTGAAAAACTTGGCTCAGCAAATGAAAAGGGTTCAAGAGGAGCCTTGGTAAGAGCCTGCAGAACCAAGGATTAAGTACCAAACAGGTAGGCGACGACTACCCTAATTCTGGACTTAAAGAAGCTCTAAATGAGACTTCCTAGCTCCTATAAGAACCCAACTCCAAGTAGTACCTGGAGAGAGCTGACCTGTATCCCTATTGTCTGAAAAATAATTCCTTAAAAGGAACAAACAGCAATAAATGGGACAGTTGAAGCATAGCAGAGTGGCCATGTTTCTCACAAGTTTTTTGAAGCAGTTCCACATTGCTTCATAGAAAGTTATGGAGGATAAAAATCCTCCAAGACCCCTCCTGTGAAAATTCTTGTTAAAGGAGACTTCAGCCAGAAAGCTTGAAGAAAGGAAAATAACAAAACTCTAGATGAGATTGTTATAAAAGAATAAGAGGAAGAGCCAATGGCTTTCTTAAAGGAGATCTTGAGGCCAAACCTGGCAATTACCAGGAAAGGCTACAAGAAGCATGATACAGCTCTGAAAGTTGATTAACTTCATGGCCATAGAGGACAAGGAGCTGAAGGAGGGAAGGAGTAAAATAAGTACTCCGGACCAAAACACTCCAGGGCATCTGTTGCCAGAGCCTAAGGATCTAGCACAGGAGGCACATGTAAGAGCAGCTTGTGATTGAATCACATGGCAAAAGAGATCTAAATAAGATGAGAAGTCTGAGACTACCATCTGAAGATCCAAGAATTGAAGGGCCACCTTATATGAAAGGTGAGAAAAGACCTCCAGAGATGGTCTGCCAAAGATTCATGCCCCTGGAACATGAGGTGGAAGAACAGACTTGTTCTTGTAAAAATAATGGCAAAAGATGCCAAAATACACATGTCCCAAGAGTGGAAGCTGTCTTGATAAAAAGAAAGCCCAGACAACAGTGTTACCTGGACTATCTGAAGAATCCCTTACAAATGAGGAACAAATGTCTTGAGAACAAGACATCTGAGTTGTTTGAGGCTGAAAGGATGATCCTTTGATGAAAGGATAAAAGAGGAACAAATGTCTGAGCAAAAAGGACAGCTATGAGCTCTAGAACTGATGCACAGACTGGACTGCTACATCAAAAATAGACCTTAGGTGGTCCACAGAGCACAAAGAACTCCCAAACCCCGCAGTGAAACATCCATGAAAGTAGATGTAAAAACTAGGGAATTAAAGGGAGGTATGCAAAGACATAGTTCCCAGGATAGTACCATCTTGAATGAACCTTCATAGAAGGATCAAGGAATGGAAAATCCAGAGCACCTTTGAGAAGGAAAATCAAGTGTCCTGAGATGACACAGAAGAAGTGTCATGTGTAGGGACCTTGAAGAAGCAGCTTCCAAGTGGAAGCCAAAAGAAATAAGGAGCCCAGTTAGAGAGGTAATTAAGAAACAGGTTAAGAACCTGACCCAGGAAGGAGACCTGTTAAAGAAACAGATGTAAATACTTCCTGCTAAGAACCACTCCAAGATGAAAGTCAACTCTAATAGAGTTGAAAAAAGAGCCTCTGACAACTATTGGCTCTAATGAGCCAATTTGTAGTCACATGTGCACTGAGATGCCCAACCTCAAAGCCAACTTTCCTTACTTCCTTGACTAAGGAAGTAAATCCTGAAAGGCTAGTGGCTAGACCATAAGGCATTGCCACAAAGTGGTACACCTTGCCCAAAAGCAAAACTATGAGCAAGAGTGAACCAAAGGAGCCAAAGGAGAGAAAGGAGGCAAATTGAGGAAGAGAAGTGGTCCACTGGCCAATTGAGAAAATGATCAACTGATAAGTTGCATCCTGATAGTCTGGAAAACCAGGAAAAGATATAAATCTAATTGTGGTTTCCAGTATATCTTTGTCAAGGATAATGCCCTGAAAAATCAGGAAAACAGGAGCTCAAGATACTTGAACTGCTCATGTGAACAGACAGTGTGAGACTGAATGACAAAGAACAGCATTCTTCTGTGGAGAAGAGCTGAAAGAATCAGGAAAGTGGAATCTGAGAGACCACTGGAATCAGTTGACCTCCCACTGGCAAGTGGAGGGATCTGGAAGTAAGAGTGAAAATTTGAGTAAAACAACACTCTTATCTCCTGAAGGACACCATAATAGAGGTTGAGCCTCTACCTCTGGAAGGCATTCCACCATCAGAATGTTGGAACCTGGAAAGGAACCACATCCTAAAAGCACTAAGTTAGAGAGAAAACTCCCTGGATGGGAGGAAAAAAGGTCTTAATTGGTGTGCCTCAAGAGGCTAATGCAGATAGCTTAAAAGAGGCACCTTGAGTAAGGGCCACATGAAAACCTTCTGCTTATACCGTTATATGTGAGAAGAAATGGTCTCCCAAGAGAGACATCACAAGAAACAGCATAAGACCAAAAAAGGACCAATTAACCCTACCAAGTGACTAAGCACAAGTGAGGGAAATGGATAAAGAAATCTCTCAAAATAAAGTGCAAAGATGGCTGAAAAAAGGCCATAGATCAACCAGCTAAAATGTAGCTAGAAGACCCATTGAAACAGATGTCCAAAGAATGGTGGATGAAAAAGACCACTGAGAAAGTATTGCCTTGTCAATCAACTTGAATAAGTGATCAACAAAACAGGACTGAAGGAAAAAATCCCACAGAAATAAGGACCCTAAGGTCCATCTCAGATCTCCCCTAATAGCAGAGGAACTCTACCTAGGGAAGAGAAGGTCTTAAGAACCCCTTCAGGCTAGATCCCAGGTCCGGAAACCTGAAGAAGTCAACCCAAAAAACCCTCTGAAGAGGATTTTGTACTTGGCAAAACTAAGTTTTAGAAGGAAAATTGGGTAATTACCCAACCTACAAAACTTAGAATAAGAAAATCCCAAAATGAATGAGTGACAGAAAGTAAGAATCTGGCCTCATGAAGGAACTTCTAAGCCTGGAAAAGTGGTTGACTTAGAGAAAAATAAGACTGATCAAAAGAAAAGAGCAGTCAAATTTATTCCCTAATTCTGTTAGACAGGAAGCTTGAAAATCTTCTGAGGAGAAGATTAAAGGATGAAGTCCTAAGCACCCATATAGTCCAACAGACTGGCACAAAAAAATTGGAATAGGGTTCCTGAAGTCTGCCTAAAGGTTAACTGTAGACAGAGGAACCCCCAACATACCCAAAAGGGAGATGTGCCCATTGATCGTCAGATCTAAAAAATGGTGAAAACACAATAGAAAGCTGTTGAGTAACAGAAGATTTCCACCAAACCCCAAACAAAAATTTTCTAGATTTAGAAAATGAATGGAGTAGAGTTTAGGAAGTAGCAAAATCAGTTGGATTCAACTGATAAACTCTTCTAATTAAGGGACCCTGAACATGAATGGTCTTGAGAAGGTAATCCCAGTCCAAAAAGCAGTCTGATTAGACTGAAGCCTAGGCACAAAAGAGGCCAAAGGACTAAAAATGGACTGAGAAACCAAATGACCAATTGACATAAAATTGGAATGTAGGAAACCAGCAACAGTGAAATGGATCTCGAAAAGGTGGAAGACAAAGTCCTCCCCAGAAGCCGTAAACCCCCAACCTTCAAAATTGAAGGTGGAGAAAGGCTAAAATGGAGACCCTAGGCTCAGAATTGAACCCCAAAACACTGAAACCAGGATCCGAATTCCAGAAATGTCAAATGAAAGGGCCTGAACAAGTAAAGAACCGTGAATGGTAGGCAGTAGATACCGTAATGTTACGCTATGAAAAATGCGTTAACAATTGAAAATATTACACATTATGCTTTGACATAATAATATTCAAAGAAATATGTAGAAGGAATGTATAAACAAACCTGGAAATGCTGTAATCACTATGAAAATGAATATTTTCTGACAACCGATCGGTTGACCTCCATTTTGGATGTGACGTCATCGTCACATGACCTGGTGAATGATTCGTAAAAAGCTCAAAAATATGGTCAAAATACGTGGTGAAACGAAGAATTTCGTAAAAAGAATGAAGGAAAACCGTAAAAGGTGAATTATAATGCCTGTATAGGTGCATAAATGAATTAATTCACCGCGGAAATGATTATTTCCAAAGGAAGTCCAACATTCTGACACCACGTGACCCGATGAGCGAAATACCAAATAGGTAACTACGTGAAAAACAATGCACAGTCAATACGGTCAAAATACGTGGAGAAACGAAGAATTTCGTTGAAAGAATGAAGGAATACCGTAAATTAAAATAAAAATGCCTGTAGAAGTGCATAAAAAGAATTAATTTACAAAGGAAATGAATATCTCCAAAGGTAATCCGACATTCTAACACCACGTGACCAGATGAGCGATAATACGAATTATGAAGAAATACGTAAATAATGCAGGTCTTTTAAAAGGTAGCAAAACGCCTGTTGATAGTTCAACCGCCACAAAAAGAATGAACTATTTCTGTATTACTGCGCATGGCAGAGTGAATTAGGTCACCAGGGGTCAAAGGTAGCAAGTATATAGGTTTAAAGAGGGTCTCCCCTCATATATTTAAATTCTATGTACGGTGTACGTGGCGGTCACCGAACGCCAAGCCACGCCTACCCAAGTGTTTTCATATGGTATAGTATATTTACATTTTTATGAAATAAAAAGTCAGTATTGCAAGCCGTGCTGATAGGACAAGAACAATGAAGAAAGATAAACGAGAGTTGGGCAAACTACGTTTATTAGTTTCTATCACATTAGCAAGTATATGTGTACGAGATCTCAAACGAGACCTAGAGTGTAGAGTGAGATGTACAAAACGCATATACATAAAAGCCCAAGCCCAACCAGCATTTATGGTAGTGCATTTGCTAACGTTTGGAAAGCGAGGGGGACCTGTAATGATTGTGATGTGTTATGCGATATGTATGACCAGACCGCGTCACTATTCCACACTCCATGCATTTTGATAGCCGTGAGCGAGATGTTAGAGTCATAAGCCAAGGTGGCACCCGAACGTCTGAATGTATGAAAGCCAAATCCCGTAATGGGAAGGCCGAGACTACGAACGAGAGTAGCTAAACGCCTCCTGAGGTGAGATTGTGATAACAATGCATAGTCATCCAATATGAACAACGGATCAGAGGGTTTCAACGCACGTTTGCTTAAGAGATGTTGCAAGGTCTGTGTAGGGCACAACATGGGATCCCGAACCCGTGGGAGCTTGACTGTGTGTGTTCTTTCAGGTGCTTGCAAGTTCTTAGCCCATTTTAACGCAATGTGAGTGCCTGGGTACAAGAAAGTAACATCTCGTCTGAGCAAATGCTTTGCTGGATCAAAGGCTTTAGCGAATGGAGGGGCAATGTTTGAAATGCGGAGAAGGCCATAAAAGGCCAGTAAGAAGGCAGCTCGATATGTCAAAGAGGACTCATAGATCTCGCAGAGACGTGATATCTCACGAATTTGTTGTAGAGTAAAGAGGCCTCTAGGGGTAGGTTGGTTATGGACTGTATAGTTGATTCCTTTTAGCATTCTCTTAACCAAAGGGGATTCAAAAGCCAGGGGGGACCAACCATATTTCCCAAACATGGATTTTAGGGCTGACATATAATTCATGACCACTCTGTATGTAAGAGCATTAGATGCCAGAAATTCCAAGAACAGTAACAAGGTAGATATGGAGTCCATGTGTGTAATTTTTCTTGACAAGGTGAAGGCTAAAAACAATTTGAATTGTCTGTCATACTGATTAGCAGTGTGTTTCCTAATTCCCTGATCTCTTCTGGCCAGTGCCTGCCTCAGCAAGGGGTATGACTGCACAGGCACTCCTACAAAGACATGTATAACATACTGTCTGTTACTGTTTCCCAAGTGACTGGACCTACCTTTTCACACTTGTTGCGGGATAACGCATCCGCAATCACATTGTCTGTGCCCTTAATATGTTGTACACGTAAATCCACATTATATTTACAGACCAGTAACCACAACTCATACAGACATAAATTGAGAAAACTATCACGTGTCTTACCAGAATTGCAGACCGACACCGCACTCTCATTATCACACCTTATACAAATTATTTTATTACTCCAATCGCGTGCCCACAGTCTCAATGCTACGACAATGTTGTACATCTCCAGCTGGGTAATAGAGGTCTCGAACGAGATGTTAGGCAGGATCTCAGCTGTGTATGCCCGAGAGCCCCAAATTCCCCCAATTCTCGTGAGAGTTGCGTCTACAAAAACTGTTTGTGAAGCCCTGGCACGCCTAAAGACCACTACTCCGTTAAAGGACCGTAAAAACTTGAGAAACCACAGCAGGTCATAATGGAATTCTCGTGTTAAGATAATACGGTTCCTACTATGGTGATCCCGCAGTAGCTGTAATATGCGATTTAGAAAGATACGAGATCCTCGCACGCACCTAGAGACGTACAACAGCTTCCCCAATAATGACTGTAGCTCACGCTTAGACATTTGATCTCTCAATAACATCTCGTGACATAGTAACGAGATTTCCTCCAACTTCTCGTTTGGTATGCTAAATGTTCTGGTGTTAACATTAACCACAATACCTAATATAGATAATTCTGTAGAAGGGGGGAACAGTTTTGAAATGTTAATAGGGAGGCCAATATTTCCAACAACGCTAATCAAGGTCTCATATGCTGCTTGAGCTGTATCTTTATGACAAACTGCGTAAATGTCATCTATATAGTTCAGTACTTTGAAACCCTGCTTGGCCAAGATAAAGCGAATGAGATTAGAAACTCTTTCGAAAATGGCTGTTCCATGGACAGCCCCAAAAGCCAGGTTCTTATCAATATAATATTTGTTCTGCCACATGACGCCTAGATGTATGGCGTCTGCTGGGTCAACTCTCACGTTCCTAAAAGCGCGAGAAATGTCAAGCTTGAATAGTCTGGCATCCGGACCATATTTCTCAAGATCTGATATTAAGTGGTCCAGTGACGGCAGTTTTAAAGTAAAGGGTTTACCATCAAAGCATTCTCTATTTGTGGCCTTATTGAGGGAGTGATCACCATAAGAGAGGTCCAAGATGATACGACGACCTGTGCCCTTAGGGCGTGTCATCAAGGGAGACCAAGTAAAGGCTGGATGCGGTATTTGTTCAAAAGGACCAAGTAACGCATCGTGATTTAACTCTTCTTGTATGAACTGGGTGACCTCGTCCCCATATGCCTTAGCTGAAGAGTGGTTGTCAGTTGCGTTAGATCTAATGGAGCAGTCAGGGTTTATACTCAGTGGAAAGCCAAACTTGATGTAGTCTAAGACAATTTTATCATGGTAATCTTGTATTTGCTGTTCTATGTAGTCCCAATTAAAACCTGAAGGCAGAGGGATCCTAGCAGATTTGTAATTGGGAAGACCTGAGGCCAGAACGAGATCAACGACCCTGAGATATTCAATAGGATCATTCATGTTCACAGGTAGGTCACAAGGTAAGTCCGACAAGTCGGTGTTTTCAGTAACAAAACCCAAGTTCTCGTCAAACAAAGTTTTAATGTTATTCTCATTACACTCGGGAGACCAGCTCTCCTGGTGGCCCGTCATAGGCACAACATGTGATTTATCAGACATAATGGGCACACCACAAAGTATGTGACTGAGATTACATGATATTAATGGTGCACCAATAAAGTGTGAAACTTTTCTATCATAAAGGTTATTGTATGGCCCAAGGCCATGAATTTTTAAAACACAAGAGTAGACGTTACAAATAAGAGCAGAACGCTTTTCATAAGTAATAATATTATTGGGGTGGACCCCAGCAAAACACCCATCACCAAATTTACAGTCATAGTCATTAGAATGCAGAGTACGGCCGGTGCGTCCCTATTCACTAGTAAACACTCGATTCTTGTTGAGGCAATCAGATTCTCTGTGTGCGTTATTACGCTTCAAGTTCTTAAAACAATGCATGCATACATGCTTAAACAGAGTCGTCCCTGTAGTGTCATAATGGTCTTGGTTGTGAGGGCACGAATTCTCATTGTACCATTTGCAAACGATCTTTTTCGTCCCCCCAGCAATCTGAGGTGAATTTGGTGGTCTAGGGGACATAGTAACACTCCCACTAAAAACGGCCGACTGAGAGTATGTCAATCTATTGTCTGCCAAGACACGACGGTCTGTCCATGTGATAGCCTCTTCCTCTATTTTGTGCATAGATACTGCGAACGCACCTCTTGTGATTGGCCATGAAAGATTTTCTGCTAATTTCACAACTTCCCCTAACTCCGTTAGCATGTGCTTCATTGTCTCTACATGCTGTACATCAAGAACATTGTTAATGTATCCCACCACAAATTGACCCAGTGAGAGGTCATCGTACGGAGTGCGTTTTCTTTGTGTCCCAGTGAAACAAGACTCGTTAGGCCATCTTAGATGGGGGGCATTATGTGGTGTTTCTGCAATGTTGTAACGTCCACTCTTGCATCTGTGACTCGTACCCTGTTGAAGTTCAGATCTCATTCTACTCTCGAGGACTGCCACTCTCTCCTCCACTAACTTCTGTATCATGGGGTTGGCTCTCAACGCATCAATAGACTGCGAGTTGTTAACACTTTCTGCAGGTTTCTCAAAGAAAGCTGGCTCTGGCTGCACGGGAACTGCTGTAGGTTCAACCATAGCTTGGACCTGAACGGGATTCCCGTACTGGTCGGTATGTAATAAAATGTTCTGATTAAAATCACGTTGAGGCTGTTTGTCTTGTACTTGAAACTCTGTTTTGTTTTGTAAGTCACCCGTTGTCTCCCAGTGTTGAGAAACTGTTACAGCAGGAATGGGACGCGTGATGGTGGATGTAACTCTCGCCGGAGTGGCTAAACTAGCAAACGAATAAGGTGTCGTTGGAATGAGTTCTCGCGAGAGTGGAGCAACTCCCAAGTCAGCGTCACTCTTAAGTTTCTTCACTCTGGCAGGTGTGGCTGTGTGTTTTAATGCTACAGCCGTGTCCGGGAACACTTTAGAATAAGCTATACCTGTATCAGATTGTATGACGGAGTGTGTAGTGAAGACATTCTGCCTCTCGTCTGAAGATTCACGTTTCTTTGACTTCTCACGTGAACGGGATTTGCGGCTACTGGAAGATTCTTGTATCATGTCATGAGATTTCTCTGTCAAGCCCGTGATACGTTCCTCTATCGCGGCTAACTTTTCCGTGACAGATGACATAGACGCGAGCATGAGCTCCATCATCTTGTCCTGTGATGACCCAGACGTGGACGGCTTGTTCTTTGGTGTCTTCTTAACAGATTGTTCCTTAGTATTGTCTTTCTTTTCTTCTTTATCCATTTTAAACCGTTCACATTTATTACCAGTAGGTTTTTCGTGTTCAGTCCCGCACTTTTTGCATGCAAGCATATCCACACGAGATTTCGTCACTAGCGTGACCACACAAACGACAGAAAGAAAAAGGTTCAGTGACAACATGTACACAAAGCCATAACTAAAAGCTAAAACAATGGAAGAAATTAAGACTTTTATTTTCCAATGTTCATTCATCAAACTCTAGATATATAATGACACTGAATGAGGTCCCTGCACTAGCTAAAACAATAAAAGCTTCTGATTGGTTGAAACAGAAACAGCAGAAATGATTGGCCCACAAGCAGACGGACGAGTTTATTACACGGACTAGTACAAACCGACTGACACGCAATCACCAAGGGGTGATTGCACTAACATTTGACCAATTTATATAGTCTATGTGAACAAGTAGCTAGATCATCAACTCCTTCTACAAAACAAAAGTTGAATCAATTGAAGCTTTTTTTCCAAAAAGGAAAAGTTATATCCCCACATTTCCAAATGAATGGAATCAGAAGAATGTGGTTTTTTTAATCTGCCTAAAATTGGGAATTTATATTATGTGAACACTGATCAGTTGCAATATGTTAATAACCACATCAGTGCATCATAAATAGCTCATTTTTTTCTTTGAAGATGTCATAACTTCATAAACACTAAGAGATTAGGTTTGCCAGACAGCATACATATTTTTAAGCATACATATGCCAGGTGTGGTTTTAAAAAGTGTTAAAATAAATGAGGAGGGAGCAAGAAGTATTTATTTATCATGTTAAGATGGCCAAAGCCTCTTAAGTACAGGAATTTTAAGTGAAATGTCATACAAAATCTTACTTTAGTATAATCAATGTCAAGTTAAACTGATGTTACTGAACAGTAAATCAGTTAGGGGCTGAAAATCCTCATTTTCACGTCAAGATGGCCATGACTGTACTTGTATTGGAACTCCAAGGTGGAAAGAAAATAAGAATGTCCCTAATGTCATCTTTAAAAGTGTACAAATTTAACCGAGCTCTGTTGAACAATACGATAGCTGGAGATTAAAAACTCCATAATTTCACTGCAAGGTGACCATAACTTCATCCATATTGTCACTTTAAGGTGACCATAAAATGAGAATGTCCCTTTTGTCATCCTTTATAAGTGTACAAAGTTTAGCTGATGGCTTTATTCAAATGTTATGACTTTAGGAGGGCCAAAATTATATTAACAGTTTAAGGTCACATTAAAGTCAGGATAACCCTTTGGTTTGCCATCCTTTATAAGTGTGCAAAGTTTAACTGAGGTCAGTCGACCAATAAGATACTTGGAGGCTGAAAACCCCCTTATTTCACTTTAAGGTGGCTACAACTCCATTCATACTGAGAGTTTAAGGTGACCATAAGTATTATTTTTATCTAGTTTAATACCAGTGATAATTTCGATATAAAAAAATGGAAAAAGAAAGGACCCAGAGCATTTTATTCCAATTTGATGACTTTAAGCAGGCCAAATGTCCATTAACATTTTGAGTTTAAGGTCACCATAAAGTCAGGATATTCCTTTGGCAAATCTTAATATATGTGCCAAGTTTGGTTGAAAAAAGTGAAAACTAAGTGAACTGGAGGGCTAAAACCCCGTTTTTTGACATTAAGGTGACCTTAAAATTGCAGATACAGGGCGAAAACTTCGGCATGTGAAAGATTATCAAAAAGTAGCTGAATAACTTATTCCAACAAAACGCCGAAATCCTGACCGTTTTTGAGATACAGACCAAGTACCCATTTTTAAAAAATTTACGAAAATAAAACGCCTCCCATTCAGGCATCTATGGTCCGATTGATGAGAAAATCCTTTCCGACCTTGGAAATTTGGTCTAGAATGTACCTGATAAATTTTATAGCACAGGTGTGTGTGGTTTTTTCCGAAACGCGATGACAAGGTGTTTTGGAGGTATGCTTAAGGTTACCTTAAGTAAAGCTTAAGGTCTGCGCAAAGTAGCTCAAAAAATTTTCCCGCCCCTATAGTTTTAAAGAAAGATAAGAAGGGAAGAAAAATTTGAAAGGCTAAGAAGTTATTCAAGGGAGACCATAATCCGGCGGCGGCGGTGATCAGTCGAACTTCGGTGAAAACAAATAAGCGTCCCTGACGGGCCGCTTAATTACTTTGATAACTAAAAACAAAAATGACCTTACCCTTAACATCTTGAAGGTAAAAGAATACCTAGATCCTGGGAGAGACTCTTGAAAACTTGGTTGTAGCGGATGTGACCCCCCCCCTTTTTTCTTTCCGAGGACAACTGGTCTGAGGGGAAGGATCTAGGACTTGTTGTGCCGCCACTACGGGTCCCAGATACATATTGTTGTCGTTGTCTGACCAAGTAAGGTCTTTTAGGTAAAAATTTGTAAAAGTGTTGTGAGCTTTCCAGTGACAGGCTTGCATGATTTGGTCCACCGATACCCCACCGTAAAAGGCCTTAGAGGCCGTGAAGGCCCGGATGTCATGCGCTTTAACTTGGACCAAATCCAAGACTTGTTGGTCTGCTTGTTTATAACAAAGTAGGATGGTTTGTTTCAACCAGGAAGAAAGAGTAGCGGGTCTGATGTCTGAGGTATGTCCTTTCTTGAAGGAGATGAAAAGGAGGGAACGAGACCCTCTCAGGTCTTTGGTTCGGTCCAAATAGTACCTCAGGGCCCGCACCGGACACAGGGTCCTGTCTTCTTTAAATTGTCTATCTACAATGGTAGTCAAAGCAGGAATAGTCACCGGAGACACACTTTGAGAACCTTCTCTTGCTAGTTGGTTTTTGGCTATGAAATCAGAACAAGGGAACAAGGCGACCTTTTCCCATTGGCCTAGATTAGATACTTTGTTTGCGACCCAGGCATGAATTTCGCTGCGGCGTTTGCCGGAGGCCAAAGCTAGCAAGAAAGCAGTTTTGAGGGTAAGATGATTGAGGTCTGTGTCTTTCATAGGTTCAAAGGGTGCTTTTGTGAGCTCATTGAGAACAACAGAAAGGTTCCACTTAGGTAGATTTCTGGAACTTTTTGGACGATCCCTGTGAAAACTGGAGAGTAACCTATGAAGGTCTGCATTGTGTGCAATATGGTGGGCCGTTGGGCCTAAAGTGTCAACGATTGCAGTCCTGTAGCCATCAATGGTCGAGGGGCGCCTGTTTAGGTCTTGGTACAGGTACATGAAAAAATCTGAGATTTGTTTCACAGATGGAGTGGAGAAATCCACCGAATTTTCTCTGCACCATTTTTCAAATAGGGCCCACTTTGACTTGTAGATGGTCCTTGTTGATGACCGCTGAGGAGCAGCAATTCTCTCTGCCACCTCCACAGAGAAGCTTTGTTCTTGGAGTTGTCCGCTCCTAGACACCAGGCGTGGAGGTTCAGCTGTTGTGGGTTGTTGTGGAACACATACTTGTGGGAC
Source organism: Sabellastarte sp. h YS-2021 (assembly GCA_964017235.1). Lineage (NCBI taxonomy): Eukaryota > Metazoa > Annelida > Polychaeta > Sabellida > Sabellidae > Sabellastarte > Sabellastarte sp. h YS-2021. Next base: position 62,802,436 of record OZ024929.1, on the reverse strand, counting down.
TGTTTGAGTAGGGTCGTTGACACTGGGAGTTGTAGTGGGATCTCTGTTGAGAGCTGCACTAGGTCCCAAAACCAGGGCATCCCTGGCCAGCCTGGGGCTATTACGATGATCAGGCAATGGCATTGCTTGATCTTTTGGATCACCTTGTGAAGGAGAGCCGTAGGAGGTTAAGCATAGGCCGTGAGGTTCATCCAGTTTATGTTTAGAGCATCTATGTCCCAAGCCTTTGGGTCTGGGACAGGAGATACGTACAGTGGAAGTTTGTGGTTCAGGTGAGTGGCAAATAAGTCTACATGAGGTGTGAACCACTTCTGGCAGATCTGTTTGAACACCTGCGGATGCAGAGACCATTCTGTTGACTGCACTTGGTTGGACCTGGACAGTAGGTCGGCCGTCACATTCAGGCACCCTGGAATGTGCCTGGCTTTCAATGTTATGTGGTAGTGATGGTACCAGGTCATGATCTTCCACAGGAGAGCACACATCTCTGCTGAGTGAGTTCCTCCTTGTTTGTTGATGTAGGCTACCACTGTTGAGTTGTCCGTCGCAACTAGCACTGTTTGGTTCTGGCACTGGTCCTTGAAGTCTCGAAGGGCCAGGGAGACCGCCTTCAGTTCTAGGACATTTATGTGTAGCCTTTTTTCCCGGTCTAACCACAGACCCTTTGTAGAATTTTGATCTAAGTGAGCGCCCCAACCTTGGGATGAAGGTCTGCACCTTTCATCACGTTTGAGGGATTTTGCCACCAATCTAGGTGGGCTGCAATGGATTCTGTCCAAGGAAGGAGGTTGTCCAGCGACTGAGGATATCTCCAGTGCTCCTTGAGATGAAACTGAAAGGGCCTCATGTGAAGGCGTCCCTCCGGGACCATTTTCTCCGTTGAGGCAAGCAACCCAATTAGCGACATCAAACATCTTGCAGTCAAAACACATTTTGACTTGAGTCGTAGGATCAAATCCTGAAGTTTGAGCCATCTCTCTTGAGTGGGTTTTACAAGGGCTGAATCTAGATGGTATTCGTAGCCCACAAACGAAAACACCTGAGTAGGTTTCAGTTCTGATATTTCCTGATTTATTATCCACCCCAAGGACTGGGTTAGGTCTACCACCGCCTGAGTCTTCACTTGGGCTTCCTCCTGAGACTGGGACCTGATCAGCCAGTCGTCCAGGTATTGGTGAATTCTGAGTCCTCTGGAGAGGGCCATTAGTTTCACTTCCTTTACAATCATTGTAAAGACCTGGGGGGCTGTGGCTAGTCCGAATGGGAGGGAGGTGAACTGGAACACCTGAGACTTGTATTTCCTTGAGTTTGGGTGGATGGGGATGTGTAGGTAAGCGTCCGACAGATCTATTGACGATACCCACTCCCCTGGAATCAGGGAGGTCCTGATGGACTATGGAGTTTCCATTTTGAACTTTTCTACGTGTAGAAAAGTGTTGAGCCTGCTTAGGTCTATGACTGGCCTCCACCTTTGGTGAGGCTTGGGTACTAGGAACAGGCGACTGTAAAACCCGAGAGATTTTACATTTTCCACCCTTTCGATTGTGTTCTTTGACAGGAGAGACTGGATACAAGTGGCCAGGGCTTGGTCTTTTTGCTGGGCCTTGTACTCTGACAGGGTCAGAGGGAATCTGACCAAATTTGGCTTTGAAAGGAATGGCAGTACGTAGCCATTGGTGATAATGTTTAACACGTTTGGAGAACATTTGATTGTTTGCCAGTCTCTCCTGAAAGAACGGAGGCGACCTCCTACTGGTGGACTGAGTGAGGCTTTGGAGGAGTCTAATCTAATCTAATGTGGACTTTTATAGCGCTTAATCTCCATCACTGATGGACTCTAAGGCGCATCTAAACATAAAGCAAGGCAGTTAGCGTTAATCAAGGGACATAGCCAGGTCGTACCAAGGAGACACAGATGTGACGGGAGAGGTTATGGTGGGTAGGCTTTTGCAAACAGGTAAGTTTTAAGCTTCTTTCTGAAGGAGGCAACTGATGTTGCACTGCGAACATCCTGAGGGAGGTCATTCCAGATCTTAGGAGCATCAAAGGCAAAACTATGGCCAAAATGTTTGGCTGACTTAAAGACTGATGAATGGAAAGGAGGAACTGTAAGGTATTGACGATCTGGGTGACTATGCCTAGTACTATAGGGACAACTACTAAAAGACAAGAACGGTTCGAAGTAAGAAGGAGAACCACTATGCAAAAATTTATACACAAGTGTTGCGGTTTTGAAAATACGATACTTAACAGGCAACCAGTGGAGTTTCTGTAGAATGGGTGTAACATGAGCATACTTTCTATGATTTGTAACAATACGAGCAAGGGTGTTCTGAATACTTTGCAATTTGTGCTGATTGAAACCGGACAAACCTCTGAACAGAGAGTTACAATAGTCCAGACGACTACTAACCAAGGCATTTGCAGCAAGGACTTCCACTTCAGAAGTGAGATACTTTCTAATTCTACGGAGGTCACGCATCTGAAGGAAGCACGCTTTGCAAGTCCGCTTGATATGCTCAGAGAATGAAAAATCTGCATCAAACCACACACCTAGATTTCTGACAGAATCAACTGGATGAAGAAGGCTACCAAGAATGCTAACAGGAAAGTGAGAGGAAATCTTCTGACGTTGAGCCTTGGAACCAAAGACAATAAACTCAGTTTTTTCAGGGTTGAGCTTCAATTTACTGAGAGACATCCACTCTTGAACATCACGAAGGCAGGCATTTAGCTTGGCGAGAGCCGAAGAAGCATTCTTGTGGGAGAGATGGATGTATAACTGAGTGTCATCCGCATAAAAATGGAATTTAATATGCGGGCGGAGGCGAATAATTTTACTAAGTGGTGTTGTATAGAGTGAAAACAGTAACGGACCCAGAACAGAACCCTGTGGGATTCCACAGATGAGATTGCTTAATTCAGATAGTGTGGAGCCTATCTTAATGGCCTGGCAACGATTTCTTAAGTAGGAAGCAAACCACCTTAGAGCTGTTCCACCAAGACCAAACCAGGATTTAAGGTAACCAAGGAGAATATTATGGTCTATAGTGTCAAATGCGGCTGATAAGTCGAGAAGTACTAGAGCTGTGGGTTCACCGCGTGCCAGAGAGAGATGAACCTCGTTTTTTATAGATAATAAAGCAGTTTCCGTGGAATGTCCTGGCTTATATGCTGACTGATGAGGATTGTCCAGTTTGTTGTTATTAATGTGTGACGTTAGCTGCCTGGCAACGACTCGCTCAACCAACTTTGACAGGAAACAAAGACCAGACACTGGGCGATAATTCTTAAGGTCGTCTCTAGGAAGGGAAGCCTTTTTTATGAGGGGGGTGACAACCGCCTTTTTGAAAGAATTTGGGAAGGATCCTTCAATGAGAGAATAATTTACCAACTTGGTAATGGAAGAGAGGAGGATATCAAGACAATCCTTAAGGAGGAATGTTGGTATAGGGTCTAGTGAGCAAGACTTAGTGGGGGATTCACTAATACACTTACAGACCTCGTCTTCAGTGACAGGCATAAAGGCATTGAAAGCAGGAGGCACCGAATCCGGTGCATCATTGAAAGAGCCAGAAGTAGCAATGGTGTCCCTGATTTTGCTTATTTTATTGGAGAAAAAAGAAGCAAACATGTCCGCGAGGCTTTTGTCTGAGCTATGAGCAGGCAGGACAGTCTTGGAGGTGCGATGCAACACCTTCCTCAATGACTGCCATAGCTTCTTGGGGTCACGACTATTAGCAGTTATGAGATTTGTATAGTATGAACCCTTGTCTTTATTGGCCAGTCGATTACACCAGGCAATTTGCCTGCAGAGTCTTCCCCTTCCTTCACAAGTTGAGACTCGAACAAGGACGGGTCCCAAAAGGACGAGTTCCTAAGTTCTTGGCGTCTCGTTTCCCGCAAATGTGGCTGTAAGAGGGTCATCTCGGTTTCGCGCCTAAGCAAGCCGGTATTAGTGATAGAATATAACTCCCTCTGGAGAATATGGGCTAGGGATTTGCTGAGGCATGTGAGGGCCCTGTGTTGAATAAGAACTGTCTTATTCCAAAAATTCATGTACTCAGCGACTTCCTCATATCCGCGCTTTGCTGCTTTCTCAGGATTGGCACCTTTTTGAATCTGAGACTTGATCTTCTTGACAGTTGACTTGATGCTATGTTGACACTTCTCAAGGGAAGCATTGCAAGAAGAAGAAGTTTTAGCAAAGGCAGCGGTGAAATTGAGGGTTGAGATATTTTGCTAGCCTGATGCTCCAACTCCTTGAGAATTGGAAGGGGGACCTTGCCCATAGGGGCCCCAGAGGGTTTAGGAGTAATACAGATTTTGGCGAAATCTGTATTCAACTCCTGAATTTTGTCCTGAAAACAGGGCTGTCCCACCCTGTACCACTTAGAAGTGGAAGGAGGTGGTTTGACGTATTTACCCTCGGGTAAATTAGCAGCCTTAAAGTCATGTTGAAATTTATCAAAGGCGTCCTTGATAACTGAGCTGAGGGGCAGAATAGAGGAAGGACCTCTAGGTCTGAGCTCTTGATGGCCTTTTTCATCATCCAGACCCATCACTGACGTTGAAGACCTAGGCATAGACTCCCTGGGGTCAGGGAGGGAAAGAATGCGCCTAAAAGTGTCGACCTCTTCAGCGTACTGTGAGGGCATGTCAGACAGAGCTACTTCCCTATAATAAGGGGGGTCTGGATCATGTTGTGGAAGGTCTTCATCAGAAACAGCCCCTGAGGGCTGAGCCCTAGAGGGCTTAGAAGACCTGTGTCTGGCTACAGGGGACTGATCCTCCCCTGAAGAAGATGACACATATCTGGACCTTGATTTGTGTTTACTCTTATCAGAGTGCTTTTTAGGTTTGGTAGAAGGGATCCGAGGTTCATCGGATTCTTCATTTGGTTGATCCGAGGCAGACCTGGGATCAATTTCCTACCTACTACGAGAGTGGCTTTGCTTTTTGTGGGAGTACGAGACCTCTTTCGGAGGTAGTTCAGATGGAGCAACGTATTGATCCGAGGACTCATGCTGGTCAAGTACTAGACGAGGAGGGAGTGCTGGACCATAGTCCACATCCATAGCCTCGGTTTGAATGTTAGTACTAGGTCTCGGAGGGGGTAGGTCCAGATTAACAGCAGTTTTACTGGATGTACCAGGTTTGGAAGCAAGAAACGAGGTCTGATCCACCTCTGTTTGCTTTTTAGCAGTCAACTCCTCTCGGAGCGACTGAAAAGCTTCCAACATGGATGCCTGAAAGGAACCCATTTGTTGCTGTAAATGAATATTTAAGGAATTTCCCAGGGATTTTTCAATATTTGTTTGAATTTTTTGTTGTAAAGCAGTACCTGGGGTGGGTGGGACAGACTTGGCTGGTGTTTTAAGAGATAAAGAACTGAAAGCAAGGGGCTGAAGATGGGGGGGGAGGGGGGGGGGGGGGGTGAGGTAAAAAGATTGTCAGCAGCACTCTCGAGGTCTGCATTAGAGCCAGTGAAGGAATCCTCGTCGCCTTCGCCCAAAAGATCAAGTTCATTATCTTTAGTACTAGTTTCCGCCTTTTGTTTTTTCATCTGGTCATCTGTAAAAGATGCACAGATATCACAGGGAGTTTCGAAGGTGACACAGGGGTCATCACCCTTGCCAGCCTCCCTACAGGTAGGGCAATAGTTGTGTAGGTCGAAACTAAAACAAAAATGGCGGCATTTCTGAGCTCTCGGTTTGTCTTTATTCGTTTGATGGGTGGACATTTTAAACGCAATAAAAGACGTACAGTAAAGGGCCTGAACCGAGGAAAACTCAAAACACGCGAAAATAAGAAATATACTTATCCTGTCAAAACAAAATTTTACAGAATGATCTATGTTATATAATAAAAGAAATATCCAAAAAGGAACCTCAAACAATACGTAAAGGCTGAGAAATAAATGAAAATGTCTGTATATTTACAAACTGCTACCAGTTCAACGTGGCCAACGTGAAAGTAGGGCGATTGGTCAGAAGTTATCATGTGACGACAACTAGAGGCTACGACCAAGCATTAATGTCTTTTTTTCTTAGACGTTGGCCGTACGCCTTGTGGCCATCCGACAACAGCATTGAGTCCCACATGGTAAGCTATTGTAGCGTAATAAAATGACCTTTTTAATATTTAAATCCATTATATGTAAAAGTAAAACATTCCATCAAAAATCTGTCTTGTCTTTTTTTCCAAAATATGATGCAAAAGTTTATACATAACAATAAGGATGCAATAACTTTAAAAGTTATTAATACATTGTTATATTTTTATTTTTCAGAGTCAGCTGATATACCAGTACTTCAGAAACCAAGGTATCACATTTTTTATTTTATAGTTGACAGCTTTACACTGGCCTTGCTAATAAAATTATCTTTATTGACTTCTGGTGTAGTCCATGGCACTCTGTGTGTATTTCTAATTTCCTTGCAGAAATCATTATAAATTGATCAAAATCCCTATGATAATAAGGGTTTATTTGCATTATGCTGCATAAATAGTCAAAAACTTATCACCCAAGGCATCATATGTCTTTATTTTCTCATTAGCATTTCTAAGATCACTGAGATACTGGGACATCAGTGTGATTATCAATTCAATTAAAACATTTCATGTAGAATACCGGAGGAAAATGAGGCACATGATTTATTACAGGAATAAATGACATATTCAGCTATTTTTGTACCCAAGGGAGGAGGTGGATACTTTGGTTTAGTGTTCGCTACACCGCCGCCTCTGCCACCACGTGTAGAGACATTTTCAACGTTTACGCTCTCAGTGGAAAACAACAGCAGCTAGGTTCACCAAATTTGCAGGATATCTTCATTGGCAGTTGAGCTTCTCTGGGACTGAAATTAGCCTCATTCTGGAAAACAAGATGGCCGCCTTGGGCATTTCTTTGAAAATTATCTACCTGTTTCTACTGGCTGGTTCTCGTAGGTAGAAGGTTGAATCTCTTCATAGGTGATATGTATAACAGATATACATGGCCTCTAACAACCTTTCAGACATTTGACCTTGAAGCTCTTAATTCAAGGTCATGCACAGAGTTCCAAAATACCCCACGTAATGTGAAACCAACTTATAGGAAATCATGGGCTGGGAATCTTCTAATGTGTTCAGATTTGACCTTGGGCCCCTCCTTCAAGATCTAACAAGGATAGCCAAACTTAAAAGTGCTTATGACTTGCTTCTTATTGGTCCTAGAGGCTTGCAATGTGAAAGCAACTTATAGGAAATCATGGGCTGGGAATCTTCTGATGTGGTCAGATTTGGCCTTGGGCTGCACCTTCAAGGTCAAACAAGGACAGCCAAACACAAGAGGAGAGTGCCCGTGAACGGGCACTGTGTCAGCTGACTGAATGTTTTTGATTTGTGATGGTGATAATGAGAGGAAAGCATAATTATCAGGGAAAGGGCTGTACAGAAATACAGTTGTTCGAAAGATATTCCGAAGCTGACAGAAGAAAAGGACAAAAAAGCTGTGCCCTGCAAATGGTATTATGAAATAAAGTAACAAGGTAATTGTTTAAGTGTAAAAAGTAGGTTAAAAATATTTAAAGAAATACTATAAATGCAATATCCTCATTCGACCATGAAGAAGGGATCCAAAGGTCAAATCTGACCATACCAAAAGATTCCCAGCCAAAGAATTTAGGATGGTTTACCATCCCAAACCTCTCGGACCAATAATAAGTGAGTCATAGGCACTTTTTAAGTTTGGCTATCCTTGTTTGACCTTGACGGACGGGTCTAAGGTCAAATCCGACCACACAAAAAATTCCCAGCCCATGATTTCCTGTAGCTTGTTTACCATCCCAAACCTGTAGGACCAATAATAAGCGAGTTATAAGCAATTGTAAGTTTGGCTATCCTCAATTGACCTTGAAGGAGGGGTCCCAGGTCAAATCTGACCACACCAAAAGAATCCCAGCCCATGATTTCCTATATGTTGGTTTACCATCCCAAACCTCCAAGACCAATAATACGCGAGTTATAAGCACTTTAAGTTTGACTATCTTCGTTTGACCTGGAAGGAGGGGTCTAAGGTGAAATCCGACCACACCAAAAGATTCCCAGCCCATGATTTTCTATAGGTTGGTTTTCCATTCCAAACCTCTAGCACCAATAATAAGCGAGTTATAAGCACTTTTAAGTTTGGCTATCCTCATTTGACCTTGAAGGAGGGGTCCAAGGTGAAATCCGACCACAGCAAAAAATTCCCAGCTCATGATTTTCTATAGGTTGGTTTTCATTCCAAACCTCTAGGACCAATAATAAGCGAGTTATAAGCACTTTTATGTTTGGCTATCCTCATTTGACCTTGAAGGAGGGTTCCAAGGTCAAATCGGACCATATTAACAGATTCCCAGCCCATGATTTCCTACAGGTTGGATACAATGATTTACTCAACAGTGAGAACCTGAAAGAAGCTATTGCTCAGCTATGCCATGACACAGAGGTCTGCAATTTCACTATGTTATAGCTGACCAAAACGTCTGTGAATAACATATTTAACAAAATACTCTAAATGTAATAGTTTTAAAGTTACAACTGATTTACTCAAGAGTGAGAACCTCAAAGTAACTATTACTCAGCTATGCAATGAGCTACATGTCTGAATTTTTGCTCTGTTATAGCTGACCTAAAAGTAGGTGAACAACATATTTAAGCAAAATACTGTAAATGCAATAGTTTTCAAGTTACAACTGATTTACTCAATAGTGAGAACCTGAAAATAGCTATTGCTCCGCTATGCCATGAGCTATAGGTCTGTAATATTATAGCTAACCCAAAAGCTAACCCAAAAGTAGGTGAACAATATATTTTAACAAAATACTCCAAATGCAATATTTTTCAAGTTACAGCCGATTTACTCAACAGTCAGTGCCTGAGAATAGCTATTGCTCAGTTGTGCCATGACCTACAGGTCTGTAATTTCACTATGTTATAGCTGACCCAAAAGTAGCTGAATAACATATTTGCACAAATTTCTGTAAAGGCAATAGTTTTCCAATTACAACTGATTTACTCAACAGTGAGAACTTCAAAGTAGCTATTACTCAGCTATGCAATGAGCCACAGGTCTGGAACTTCACTATGTTATAGCTGACCCCAAAATAGGTGAATAACATATTGCAACAAAATACTCTAAATGCAATAGTTTCCAAGTTATAAGTGATTTACTCAACAGTGATAACCTCAAAGTAGCTATTACTCAGCTATGCCATGAGCTACAGGTCTGAAATTTTATTATGTTATAGCTGACACAAAAGTAGCTGAATAACATATTTATACTAAATTCTCTAAATGCAATAGTTTTCAAATTATAAGTGATTTACTCAACATTGAGAACTTCAAAGTAGCTATTACTCAGCTATGCAATGAGTCACAGGTCTGGAACTTCACTATGTTATAGCTGACCCCAAAATAGGTGAATAACATATTGAAACAAAATACTCTAAATGCAATAATTTCCAAGTTATAAGCGATTTACTCAACAGTGATAACCTCAAAGTAGCTATTATTCAGCTATGCCATGAGCTACAGGTCTGAAATTTTACTATGTTATAGCTGACCCAAAAGTAGGTGAACAACATATTTAAGCAAAATACTGTACATGCAATAGTTTTCAAGTAACAACTGATTTACTCAATAGTGATGACCTAAAAGTAGCTGTTACTCAGCTATGCCATGAGCTACAGGTCTGAAATTTTACTATGTTATAGCTGACCCAAAAGTAGCTGAATAACATATTTAGATTAAATTCTCTAAATGCAATAGTTTTGCAATTACAACTGATTTACTCAATAGTGAGAACCTCAAAGTAGTTATTACTCAGCTATGCAATGAGCTACAGGTCTGAAATTTTACTATGTTATAGCTGACCCAAAAGTAGGTGAACAACATATTTAAGCAAAATACTGTAAATGCAATAGTTTTGAAGTTACAACTGATTTACTCAATAGTGATGACCTAAAAGTAGCTATTACTCAGCTATGCCATGAGCTACAGGTCTGAAATTTTACTATGTTATAGCTGGCCCAAAAGTAGCTGAATAACATATTTATACGAAATTCTCTAAATGCAATAGGTTTTAAGTTACAAGTGATTTACTCAATAGTGAGAACTTCAAAGTAGCTATTACTCAGCTATGCAATGAGCCACAGATCTGAAACTTCACTATGTTATAGCTGATCCCAAAATAGGTGAATAACATATTGAAACAAAATACTGTAAATGCAATAGTTTCCAAGTTATAAGCGATTTACTCAACAGTGATAACCTAAAAGTAGCTATTACTCAGCTATGCCATGAGCTACAGGTCTGAAATTTTACTATGTTATAGCTGACCCAAAAGTAGCTGAATAACATATTTATACGAAATTCTCTAAATGCAATAGTTTTGAAGTTATAAGCGATTTACTCAACAGTGATAACCTAAAAGTAGCTATTACTCAGCTATGCCATGAGCTACAGGTCTAAAATTTTACTATGTTATAGCTGACCCAAAAGTAGCTGAATAACATATTTATACGAAATTCTGTAAATGCAATAGTTTTTAAGTTACAAGTGATTTTACTCATGATGGAAGTTACTGAAAAGCCCAAAAGTAGCTATTACTCACTTAGCTATTGAGACAGGCACCCAACTTACTCACCATATTGTAGCTATGAAAAAAGTAGCTGAATAACATATTTTAACAAAATGCTCTAAATGCAACACTTTTGAAGTTATAAATGATTTTGTGCATGATTTCATGAATTTTAATGCATTAAAAATTATTAAAAAAATTTATTAAAAAAAAAGTAAGACAGATCCAGGTCTCATACTCACACAAGAGAATCTACCTCTGGCCTAGTACATATATGCAAGATATGAGAGAAATCCCTGCAATAGTCACTGAGAAAATTGTGATTAAGTGTTGAAATTTTCACACTTTTGGTGGGGGTACCCCCCTTGTAATGTCTCTAGCAAACAGACGAACAGACAGATTTGCATGCCTTGAACAATTTTTCATCCTCGATAGATAAGGTATCTTTTAAAAAAAACAGCACGTCTCTAGGCCTTGTAGTTTTGGAGAAGAAGTTGTTCACGCGGACGCGTTCGCGTACGCGGACGCCGCAGAGTGACGACATAATGTCAGCTGACTGACAAGTCAGCTGACATAATAAAAGTGCTTATAACTCACTTATTGTTGGTCCTAGAGGTTTGCGATGTGAACCTAACTTATAGGAAATCATGGGCTGGGAATCTTCTGATGTGGTCAGATTTGGCCTTGGGCTGCACCTTCAAGGTCAAACAAGGACAGTCAAACATAAAAGTGCTTATAACTCACTTATTGTTGGTCCTAGAGGTTTGCGATGTGAACCTAACTTATAGAAAATCATGGGCTGGGAATCTCTTCTTAATGTGGACAGATTTGACCTTGGTCCCCTTCTTCAAGGTCAAATGATGGTTCACTGGCTTTGATAAGTTGTGTTTCCGGTGGATACAAATTTGCATCGGTTCTCCAATGCGTAGCTCTAGTTTATTTTGGTTTTGAACTATTGATCAGCTGTCTTAAACCCACAAAGCCTGAGGGCGTCTCCACAGTGACTGCGCAGTCTACCATTTTAAAAAATGTAATAATAAACTTGTGAATTAAATCTGACTTTAATAGAAAAATCGAAATTAAAAATATGTTGCCCCAAAATACCAGAGATTCATCAATTTCTCACTTTTTAATATTACTAAAATATTAGACATGCAATACAACTTAATGCTATTAAAGTAATTTCAGATTATATCCAATAACTTGGCCAAGATAAAATTTCTATAGATTAGGAAGAAACAGACCAAGCTTCAGTCATGAGGATTGTCAAAAACAACTCCTGTGTTATGATATTCTAGATATAAATGTTGATTATTAAAATACATTACCTGTTTAAAAAGTTATACAGGTAGCATAAATTGTAAAGTGTAATGCAATATTGTACATGAACTTGAAAAAGTTTAAGTTACAGTAAGCATGTGTGTTGAATAATCATAACAAAAAAGTTGGAACTTCTATTTCAGACAGCAGCAGGAGACCAACAATGAAGACAGCTTGCCCGTTACAAGGTGTGTTTGCATTACAAGCCTCATAGACCTTCTTGTAGCACCAAAATAAGTAGAAACGGATAATGGTGACTTATTCAAACTCTGGTAATGAGAGTACCTGAATACCTCCAGTCATAGACACTCAGATTTTAACGAGGTTATGATTTTATCAATGATGTAATGGGCTATGAAAACAGAAAAATAGTATACATTATGTACTAGGAGCATCCATCTCTTAAAAATGAGTGAAAATATGTACACCAGACAGGAATGGGGTTATTTTAAGGGGGCAACATTTTAAAGTATTTTATACAAGAGCTATAAATGGTGTGAAAGATAAAATGGTAGCACATATTCTCTGTTCAAATCTTGTTCAAAATTGTGAGGTTTATGTACTGCTATGCTTGTGCTATTGCCACTCAGAGTCAATGAAATATCTCCATCATTTGTAAGCTACTGTACATGTATGAACTTCAATATATAATGTTAGAATGCAAGTACCTCAACCCCAGTTTTTATCTCATTACAGGTCACTGATTACTTTTCTGTAATTGAAAAAAGTTCTGTAAACTTCTTGGCTTACCTAGATATAACAGTTTACTTTTACTAAATTCACAGATGATCACTTTTAGATAAGTTAGCAATTCCAATAAAAGACAAATGACAATTTGTAATTGCATGTATGTGTCATTTTTTTATGCAGGAAAGAGTTCAACCTGTGGAAGGATGAAGTGAAAAGGCTGAGGAGGAAAATAAGAGACCTGCAGCAGAAGGAGGCAGCTACAACACCACAACCATGTGCCAGTGTACCCATAGTTGAGAGCCAAAGTCAAGCACAAGAACTGCATGAAGACCAGTGCAAATGATAGACAGATATGCTGGGCATACAGTAAATGAACTAAGTGAAGCTATTGCCCACACTGATAACTTGTATGCCTGTGTGCTTCAGATATTAACAATGCTTTTTTCAAGAGAATACATTGTCAGTCATTCGGTTACTGGTCAAAGGGTAAATTCGTCCACTGCAGCCAAACCAAAATTTGACGACAGGCTATACAGCATTTTCCTTCAAGTGATTGGCTCAAAGTTTCTGGCCCTGAAAAAAGTTGAGATCACGGCAAAAGTTCAGAGTATACAAAAAAAATATACTCTGATGATGAAAAAATGTCAATGAAAAGACAAATGCCTTATAAATAGTGTTATACAGTATGTATGTGAAAATGAAAATAAATATTTGGTGTCATTTAAAAGTATTATGTTTGGCTTCCACAAGTTTGATACATTTATATGCACAAAATCTATAGATTGTGAACGGAAAGTAACTTATTTGGTTTAGCTTTCAACCACAGTTCATGTATGCTAGTATCTTTTGATGCAAGTTTATGCACCAAAACATGGGAGAGCAGCTTTCTTCTGCTTTCATTAAACTGTCATTTTGGTTATACTCATAATATTCAACTGCCGGCTTAGAGAAATATATTCCCACTCCGATATAAGCTAATATTGAAATATTCTTACCTTCAATATGAATATCCACATAGCCAAAAATGTAACCACTAGCAACTTAATTTACCATCAGGCTTGTGCTGATTTAGCTAACCATGGTTTGTCACCATGGTAAACCTAGGTCAGCCTGAGTAATTATTCATGAACCCGGGTAAAGCTTTCTTAAACCTGGTTTAAGACAGAATGCTAAAGCTTGGTTAACCATGGTTTATAACAATGGTAAAGCTTGGACAACCATGGTTTATCACCACAGTAAAAGTTGTTTAACCATGGTTTATCACCATGGTAAGGCTTGGTTAACCATGGTTAATAACCTGGTCATTTTAACAGTGGTTGGCAATGGTGCGAATTGTCAAAAATGTTAAATTTTAACCATGCTTGACCATGGTAGTCCATGGTCAACCAGGGAAAAAAACCATGGTTATATGACCATGGTCAACCATGGTTCGTCAATGGTTAACCATGGTTATAGTATGACAGTTTGGCAGGGGGTGTATTGATCCGAGGCGGACCTCGGTTCAAAGTCATGCCTTTTATGAGGGTGAGAGTGCTTTTTAGGTCTATCCGAGGCCTTCTTAGAAGACTCCTCGGATAGGCCTGAATGCTGATCCGATGCTTTATGATGATCAGCACTGAGACGTGGTGGAAGAGCAGGACCATAGTCCACTTCCATTTCCTCAACAGAGTGTGAGGTAGGCCGAGGTCTCAGAGGGGGTAGGTCCAGGTTAACCGCTTGATTGGAGGGTCCAGGCTTAGAAGCTGAAACCGAGGTCTGATCCACCTCCACTTGTTTTTAGACGTCTTCTGAAAAGACGTGAATTAGTCTCGGAGAGACTGAAAAAGTTCTAACATAGATGCCTGGAAGGACCCATTTGCTGCTGTAAATGGATGTGAAGTGTGTTACCCAGGGATTTTTCTAATTTTGATTCAATCTTCTGTTGTAACGCAGTACCTGGGGTGGGCGGGACAGATTTTGCTGGCGTTTTTAAAGATAGTGACTCGAAGGGTAGGGGCTGAGGACGTGAAGGAGAGGAAAAAAGTTGGCTGCAGCACTCTCAAGGTCTGCCTGAGATCCAGTAAAGGATTCAACATCCTCATCCCCTAGGAGATCGAGTTCATCATCTTTAGAACTAGTAGTGTCTTTCTTTTGCTTTATGACACAGCATTTTCTGTGTGTAATTTTAATTAATTGCTCTTCGGTGAAAGAAGCACAGATTTCACAGGGGGATTCAAATGTGACACAGGGGTCATCACCCTTGCCAGATTCCCTACAGGTAGGATAGTAATTGTGAGAATCAAATGCAAAGCAAAAGTGGCGATACATAACAGATCTCAGCTTATCTTTATTCGTTTGGTGGGAAGACATCTTGAAACGCAATAAAACATTACATGACAAAGACCTGTACCGAGGAAAACTCAAAAACACCAAAATAAGAAAAATACTTATCCTGTCAAAATGTAACTTTCACAGAATAATCTATGGTATATACGGTATTAAATAAAATGTATGAAAATTAACATCCAACAATACGTATGTGCAGAGAAATAGATGAAAATATCTGTGTAAGTGACAGAAGATACCAAAACACGCGGCCAATGAGAAAGTAGGAAGAGATCTCGTAGAGTTCCACGAGAGGACAACCTGAGGCTACGGCCAACTATAAATGTCTTTTTTTCTTAGACGTTGGTCGGATGCCTGTGGCCCACATGGTAAGCTATTGTAGCGCAATAAAATGGAGTTTGTAAATATCTAGATAAATAAAATGCTTTAGAAAGAAGTCAATTTTTTTTTTGTTAAGAACTTAAGATTATGAACCCGGGGATTTAAGACAAAAAACTAATATAAGGAGCAGACAACCCAGCATAATAGGAACTCTAATGAGCACCAATGAACAATCCAATAAGTGTCCCTAAATTCATAAATAAGACTTATCTTCACAAATATGCTTGAACTCTGTCTGCCATCGAAAAGAGAGTTCCACAGTTAAGTCTGAAATATGTCCAGATACCAATATAAATAAATTAATGGATCTGGCAAAAACTTCAGACTGTAAGCCTGCTTGATGAGATTTCCCAAGGAGTAAGGAGCAGAGAAGGTTTTGTGGATGATTGTAACAACCCAACACTAACCATTCCCAGCCATTTATTACTGCTATCACTATCATTCCATAATGTCTTTTAGTGGAGCAACTTGAGGATGATAGCTAAAAAGCAAACACAAATGTTAATATTCCCCAGGAAATATTTAACACTATGTCCACTGCATTGAGATGTGAAACTGGGGACATACAGAGGTAACTTGCTGTTTACCATGATATAATGTAAGTTCCATCATAAAATTCTATGATTTTGGACCATTGTGAACACACTGTTTGGTGCTTGAGTAATGTCATGATGTATAAACAGCCTTACACTGGCAACACCTCAGCAAAATTGGTATGGAATTGCCACAGGACATAAACCGCCACACCAATGAGAACAAATACAACAGTGACTTATCTGAAACCAGCCACTCTGTTGCTTTTTAGTTACATTTGAAAACAGACTTCACTCCATAACATGTATAGAATGCAATTAAATATGTAGCTGTCCAAACACCATACTAGGATACCTGCAAAAAGCCTTAGGTAGCCTTATGGATACACCTGCATAACAATAGATTGTGTTTTTATACACACATTTACTAACTACACATATACTAACACCTTTATCCAAGTCAAAAGCCTTTTCATGGTCTCCTAACAAGGAATTTGAATGTCTAAAGATTTGGATACTTCCAATGTGAGTCCCAAATACATTTAAAAGAAGTATATTCAATTGTTCATAAGAACCGATTAATTCTAGCAATACACTGAACCCTATGCAAACCATGAGAATCCTGGAATTGAATGTCAACCTTGCCTGAATGAAATAAGAAAACATAATGAAATTGTGAAGCAAATGAAGATGCTGTGGCGACTGGAATGAATGAAAACGGTCATCTGTCCAAGTACCAACCGTGGACAGTGGTATGACAAAACATTCTTCCATCTTGGACTGACAACTAAACTGCAATGCTGAAATGGTACACATGATGACAGAAAAACGTGTCCATGTAACTACAAACGCGTATATAGTGACAAGCTGAGAAGAAGCAAATATTTCCTCTATTACTAGCCATTACCTAACAATCTGGCTAGAGTTGAGGTGATTCTTTGTCCCGTGTCTTTTCGTCCATCGTGAATGGACAGCCCCACCCCAAGACAAAAGAAAGCGTACTTGTAACTGAAAGGAAGCAAATATTCACTCTATCATATTATTTACCACACAATCTTTGAAAATGCAGGAACTATGAAGCCTTTTACTGGAGAACCCGTGTTTTATTTATGCTAACACAAAATTCAACAGATAATTTGTAGCTTCCTGTCTGAACTACTCCCTGTGCATCTTCGATTGACTGTTTATGAGAAACACCATCTCACCTTCTGCACCACTGTGAGATGACAAGACACTGGAGGTGCACTACTGTGTCCCTGTATACGTTGATTATTCCGAAACCAACAACACTACCAAGATGGTTTCCTGCTGCATTCTCTTGTAGATATGGATCTGCAACAATGCATGGCTATGTGAAGATTCGTGAATGACCATCTCTATGGGAAAATGCTGTAACCCCGACATGTAGCAAGTGATACTTGAATCCATGGCAGTAAGTTCTTCCAAAGAATTCCTTCTACCATCCACGGTGCAGTACCCGTAGCAGTCTACGGGAAACCGTTGGTCGCTGATGAAATCCATTCCTTTTACAACTGCCTCAGCCTTTCTGGGGTCCTTCTTCTCAACTTCCTGATCACTATTAATAGCTGTTTCTGCTGTACTTGGCTCAGTGAGGTAGCAGAACTTAACCAAAAACAGTTTTTGAAGCACTCTCCCCGCATATAATTTAAACTTGGTTAAAATAAAATGCAGAGATCTGAAGATGAAGAAATCTCCCAGCACTCTTCAAAGGCGTGAATCCACCATGGTATCATCGTAGAAAGTGTTATTCCTTGTCATTCCAAGCATAGAATCTACTACATTTACCTCAGAAGAGAAAGCAGAACTGTAACTTGAATATCTGATGAAAATTCTTCCGCCGTGTTCCATGCATATATTCCAACTATATTAAAATAAAAAGCTGGGAAAAGATGAAGAAATGAAGAAAACAAAACAATTCTTCATATAAATCCATCTAAATGTAGATATTCCGTCATCTAATACTTCAGCGATTTTGAAATAAACAAAATGGTTTCTAGACGATGTTTACTCTCTGACGACCAAATAAAATATGAAGTACATAGAGGAATTGGGGATGTGGCGCATGCGCAGATCACATATGCGCAGTGCACTAACAAGAATACTTCTTTTAAAAATATTCGAGTTGGTCGTGGATGTTTGCTCTCGCCAACGCATAGCAATAGTGAGGATAAGGTAAGGGTATTTTATACAATAAAAATCTGGTATTCATAAAGCACTCATACATGTTATGGGAGTATAAGCCTATCAGACGGAGATTTATCAGAGCTCTGTCTTAGCTGTATGCTCATGTAAAAGCCAGTACATGTATAAGTATATCCTTTAGTGCGCGGGCTGGATTTTGGCCTCAGAGTGCAAAAGCGTAAATTTGCGTCTATTATTTAGGCTCTTCCAAATGCAAGGTAGCATTTACTGTTCAGCTGCAAAAGCGTAATTTGGTGCCAAAAATGTTGTTGCTCCAAATGCAACGTGTTTAAATGTGTAGTTTCCATCTATTTTCTTCAGAAAATACTTCATTTTTACACATTTGCTTTTTAACAGTAGAATGGGTATCTACACATTTTTACACTTTGGCATAATAGCGTAAAGTACTTTATGAAAGTTTCTTGCTGCAGGAAATTTGTTTCATTTGACACTGATGATATTAATATAATTGCAAAACATTAGGGTTCAAAAATATTTATATGACTAATGTGGAAGAAAGGCTAGTGTTCAGTTTACATGATCTTTACATGATCTTAGTGGGCATGAATAAAAATTTAATTAATCTTCAGAGAAAAAAAAAATTATTTATTTATTACCAATTTTCCAACATATTTTGGGGTTGGAACCACACACCTCAGAGGTGGGAAGTGAGTGTTTTACCAGTGCAACACCATGACCCCAAACATAAAATAAATATTTTGAAAATTTTTAACGAAGCCAGGTAAAAGTGTTTAAAATTTAATTTCTAACAATGCTAATTGCTAACAATGTGTAAATATGCAGCATATTTTTCATCATAAATTTTCAAGAATACTTTTGCAGATGTGTAAAAATGTTCTTCTCATCAACTCATTTTTACACTCTTGCAGTTACAATTTTTGCTTGTAATCAAGTTGCAAATGTGTAAAATCGGTCAAAATTATGGTCATATTCTGACGCAAAGTTTTTAAAATTCAGCAAAGCAAATAACATTTCACCAGAACCAAGTTTTTGGGAAAACTATATAGTTTCAATAAATACTATTCATTTTTACTAAATTTTGTTTGTCTACATGTAAAATGGATCACTGGACATAAATCATACCTGGGTGATATATGGGGATTTTAGGATCAAAACGCACAAAGACAATAAATTGTATCTTATTTTCATTCATGCACAAGGAAAATCTAGTTTTTGCTTTACAAAAAACATACATGATTTAATTAAAAATATACACTAAATAAGCAGAAACTTAATCTTTAACATGACAAAATAATGAAAATATCGACGGACTTAAGAGGAATTTCCCCAACCGCCTGCTTGCATTTCAAGGAAAGCTTTTTCAGCCCCAAATTACGCTTTTGCGCTTTACTAATAAAAACAGCCCTGCATTTCAAATACCCTAAAAAAGCTACGCTGAATTACGCTTATGCGCCCTAAAGGATATAATATAAACTGAAACATCATTATCTGAACTGAAAATTTTCCCTAACTGCAAAGAAACTTGAGCCTTCAGCAAGGCTAAGTTGTAGTCAGAATACATGTACTTGTATGAGTAAATTATAACTACCATGAACTCTGTGTGACTTCTCATTTCCATGTAGTTACATGCTCTTTTATACTTCAAAAGAGAATGTGCTGCTTGTTGGTGTATGTCAAAATAAACAGGGGGATTCAGTTTTTCCAAATTTTATGATTTGTAGTCTGAAATTATAGTTGTACTTTCTTTGATTAATTTCCTTCACATGTTCACAACTGGCTTCAACATAAACAGTTTGAAACCCTTTCCTACAAATTTTCATGAAACTTTTTTTCCATTAATGCCTTTAAACTTCAACACTAATTGTCACAATTTTGAAGTGTTTCTGATAACAGATTTTGTTTCAGTATATTACATTACAATTGGGTTCTGAAGATATATTATCAACTTTCCGCTAGTTGGTGATGAAAAAAAAACAAGGAATAAAACCCCCTAGAAAAGTGTCCCCCAGAAACAATACCGCCTGGAACTAATACCTCGTCAAAGGAAAACCTCCTGTATATTTTGTATTCTGGAAAGAAATGCCAAAAATCTAACGAGGAGCAATAATAAGCGAGTTATAAGCACTTTTACACTTGTCTATCCTCATTTGACCTTGAAGGAGGGGCCCAAGGTCAAATCTGACCACACCAAAAGATTTCCAGCCTATGATTTCCCATACGTTGCTTTTACATCCAAAACCTCTAGGACCAATAATAAGTGAGTTAGAGGCATTTTTAAGTTTGGGTATCCTTGTTTGACCTTGAAGGAGGACCCAAGGTCAAATCTGACCACATCAGAAGACTCCCAGCCCATGATTAAGTTGGTTTCACATCCCAAACCTCTAGGACCAATAATTAGTAAGTTATAAGCACTTTTAAGTTGGCTATCCTCGTTTTACCTTGAAGGAGGGGGAAAAAAGGTCAAATCTGACCACAACAAAAGATTCCCAGCCCATGATTTCCTATAAGTTGGTTTCACATCCCAAACCTCTAGGACCAATAATAAGTGAGTTATAAGCTCTGTTAAGTTTGGCTATCCTTGTTTGACCTTGAATGAGGGGCCCAAGGTCAAATCTGACCACATCACAAGATTCCCAGAACTTGATTTCCTATAATTTGGTTTCAAATCTCTAGCATCAATAATTAGTGAGTTATAAGCACTTAAAAGTTTGGCTATCTTCGTTTGACCTTGAAGGAGGGGACCAACATCAAATGTGGCCCTATAAGTAGTTTTCACATCCCAAACCTCTAGCACCAATAATCAGAGAGTTATAAGCACTTTTAATTTTGGCTATACAGGACCAATAATAAGCAAGTTATAAGCACTTTTAAATTTCACTATCTTCGTTTGACCTTGAAGCAGGGGCCCAAGGTGAAATCTGACCACACCAAAAGACTCCCAGCCCATGATTTCCTATAGGTTGGTTTCACATCCCAAACCTCTAGCACCAATAATAAGAGAGTTAAAGGCTTAATTTCAGCAAATTTTTTATAAACCGATAATCAATCGCCCGTCAATCAGTCAATTATGGCCCAATTCATCCCAATATCGACTGGCGTCTAGATTTTTATGTCAGGAATATGCTTACCAAATTTGGTTGACCCATACCCAGTACTTTCTGAGAAAAATCTGGTGAAACGGAATTTAAAAAAATTGTATTTTTGATCATGTGACCTTGATAAAGGTCAAAGGTCAAATTTATGCCTGTCAAAAAATTTTCCCACACCTATAGAAGATAACTGCCAAATATAATTTGGATAGGCCTAATATCAAGGGAGATAGTCAAGGGAGATGATAATGTGGCGGCGATGGTGGCGGCTGATTGAAAACTGGGGGTCACGCATGCACGCATGCGCACACACACCCACACACACAGACAGGCAATTCTTTTCTCTGATGCAGCTTGTGTGGATGAATCGGGGAGAGGGGACCATTTCTGCACAGATCAGCAATATATAGTTTATATACAGCTATTACATGATTATGTAATGAGCTATAAGTCTGAAATTTTACTACGTTATAGCTGAAAGAAAAATTGGTGAAAAAAATATTTAACAAAATGCTCTAAATGCCATACTTTTCAAGTTATAAGTCATTTACTACATGATTTCATGAATTTTAATGCATTACAAATTATTTTAAACATTCATCAAAAAATACTGAGACAGATCCAGGCCTGATACTCACACAAGGGACTCTACTTTTGGCCTAGTACATATATGCAAGATAAGAGAGAAATCCCTGCAATAGTCAATGAAAAAATTCTGATACAGTGTGAAATTTTCACACTTTGGGTGGGGGTACCTGTCTTCTAATCGCTCTAGGGAACAGACAAACAGATAGATATGCATGCCTTGAATAATTTTTCATCCTCGATAGTTAAGGTATCTTTTCAAAGAAACAGCATGTCTCTGGTTCACATGGACGAGTAGACGTACGCTGCCGAGTGATGACATGAAAAGTGATCTCTAGAAGTGCGAGCCTTACTAGAGCTCGTGCTTAAAAGTGCTACACATTTTTCAGTTAACTTCCAACCCTGGGATATTTTACTGGCTTATACTCTCCCAGTGAGTGGACAATGCCCACTGGACATAATGACATAATGCAGCTGTACAAACCTTTTAATTCTCCGCTATTTCTAGGCAAAGGAGGCAGGCCATCGCTTGGTTCAAAATGAGAAATTTCAGCACTTTCAATTTTCCTCTGCTTCACAACTGTAATAGACACACATTTCTAAAAGTTGCGCAAACATACCACTATACAAGAACGCAGCACAATGGATAAAAGTGGGAAAAAGCAGATGAAAGGCAGTGTACAAAAACTGTGAAAGCTAGCACAAAAATAGTGAAAGTTTACAAAGAGTTTGAAAATTGCAAATTTAATAAGTAAATTAAATTTTTATAAGTTAATACCCTATCCAATGGACAATTTTTAATCCGGTCGGCGCAGACCGGACCGCCAAACGTCAGAAAAAGACGTCCTGTGTCTCCACCGGTCGGCTGGTCCCAGTACTGTGCACTCGCCAGGTGGCGCATCGTACTTCCTTCCTGTCTAGACAGCATGATGTCATAGCATCTTTTTCGTTGTCTAAACCTATTAGACCCCTAGTAAGCTGATAGCGGGGTTGGTGGGAGGGTCTTGTGTGTCCATTGGATAGGGTATTAACTTATAAAAATTTAATTTACTTATTAAATTTGCAATTTTATTACGTTAATACATCCTATCCAATGGACAATTGCTGAATAACTACCGCTTGGTCGGCGGGTAAGTTACTAGGCACCTAAGTGAATTCATAAATAAACTAACAAAATTTATCTCCAGGCCTGGGTCGACCTTGAGGTTAGGAAACCCTTAAGGCCATGATCGGTTATCAGCAGCCGGTTACCCAGGCTATACCGACGTTGCCCCCCTCCCTTTTTTACAGACCTGCTCTGAGGTAGGGGAAGAGAGGGATGAGTTAAGTCCCATAAGAAGCAGAAACTAGAGGATCACTCGCAAAAAAAAAGATAATGTTTTTGCATAGCAAAAACAAAGCGTCCCGAAAAGGATATAAAGGTGAGTGCTAAAGTATTAAGAAAATGTTCCATTTCTAGCCTTATACTGTTGTGGCAACCAAAGTCAGCACAGTCTGCTCTATCTAGCACGGTTTTCAAGATATAAGCATTTTTGTGTTTTGCAATTTTTGCAAAAAATTCAAAATGGCCGCCATATTTGGCGAGACAAAAATATTTTGAAAATTTGCATGGGTACTCTGCAGATATCCAGCAGGTCAAAAATTTTGTTGAATTCGCTCCATCTAGCACAGTTTTCGAGATATAAGCATTTTTATGTTTTGCAAAAGCTTCGAAAATTCAAAATCGCCACCATTTTTGGTGAGACAAAAATTTTTGAAAACAAGACCACTGCCGCGGTGTGTATCTCCCGCCGAGCATTAAAGGAGAAGAAATAGCTTTTCCGAGATATTCACAATTTTTCATTTTCGTGTGTGAAAGCTCTTCCAAACGTAGGTGAATGAGTTATTTGATAAAAATTGGCTATCTGCAATACTTTTAAGAGATAATTCGCATTTACTCCCAAAAGTAGATGAATGAGTTATTTGATAAAAATTGGGTATCCGCAATACTTTTAGAGATAATTAGCATTTACTTATTTTGAGTAGGTGAATAATTAGCTATGGGTCTGAAACTTCACCAAGTGAAAGCTCTCCCAAAAGTAGAGGTGAATGAGTTATTTGAGAAAAATTGGCTATCTGCAATACTTTTAGAGATAATTCGCATTTAATCATTTTGAGTAGGTGAGTAATTAGCTATGGGTCTGAAACTTCACCATGTGAAAGCTCTTCCAAAAGTAGGTGAATGAGTTATTTGAGAAAAATTGGCTATCTGCAATACTTTTAGAGATAATTAGCATTTACTCATTTTGAGTAGGTGAGTAATTATCTACGGGTCTGAAACTTCACCATGTGAAAGGTCTCCCACAAGTAGATGAATGAGTTATTTGATAAAAATTGGGTATCCGCAATACTTTTAGAGATAATTAGCATTTACTCATTTTGAGTAGGTGAGTAATTAGCTATGGGTCTGAAACTTCACCATGTGAAAGCTCTCCCAAAAGTAGATGAATGAGTTATTTGAGAGAAATTGGCTATCTGCAATACTTCTAGAGATAATTAGCATTTACTCATTTTGAGTAGGTGAATAATTACCTACGGGTCTGGAACTTCACCATGTGAAAGCTCTCCCAAAAGTAGATGAATAAGTTATTTGAGAAAAATTGGCTATCTGCAATACTTTTAGAGATAATTCGCATTTACTCATTTTGAGTAGGTGAGTAATTAGCTATGGGTCTGAAACTTCACCATGTGAAAGCTCTCCCAAAAGTAGATGAATGAGTTATTTGAGAAAAATTGGCTATCTGCAATACTTTTATGAGATAATTCGCATTTACTCATTTTGAGTAGGTGAGTAAATATGTACGGGTCTGAAACGTCACCATTTGAAAGTTCTCCCAAAAGTAGATGAATGAGTTATTTGAGAGAAATGGGCTATCTGCAATACTTCTAGAGATAATTCGCATTTACTCATTTTGAGTAGGTGAGTAATTACCTACGGGTCTGGAACTTCACCATGTGAAAGCTCTCCCAAAAGTAGATGAATAAGTTATTTGATAAAAATTGGGTACCTGCAATACTTTTAGAGGTAATTAGCATTTACTCATTTTGAGTAGGTGAATAATTAGCTACGGGGCTGAAACTTCACCATGTGAAAGCTCTCCCAAAAGTAGATGAATGAGTTATTTGAGAAAAATTGGCTATCTGCAATACTTTTAGAGATAATTCGCATTTACTCATATTGAGTAGGTGAGTAATTACCAACGGGTCTGAAACTTCACCATGTGAAAGCTCTCCCAAAAGTAGATGAATCAGTTATTTGATAAAAATTGGGTATCTGCAATACTTTTACAGATAATTAGCATTTACTCATTTTGAGTAGGTGAATAATTAGCTACGGGTCTGAAACTTCACCATGTGAAAGCTCTCCCAAAAGTAGATGAATGAGTTATTTGAGAAAAATTGGCTATCTGCAATACTTTTAGAGATAATTCGCATTTACTCATATTGAGTAGGTGAGTAATTACCAACGGGTCTGAAACTTCACCATGTGAAAGCTCTCCCAAAAGTAGATGAATCAGTTATTTGATAAAAATTGGGTATCTGCAATACTTTTACAGATAATTAGCATTTACTCATTTTGAGTAGGTGAATAATTAGCTACAGGTCTGAAACTTCACCAAGTGAAAGCTCTCCCAAAAGTAGATGAATGAGTTATTTGAGAAAAATTGGGTATCTGCAATACTTTTAGAGATAATTCGCATTTACTCATTTTGAGTAGGTGAGTAATTAGCTATGGGTCTGAAACTTCACCATGTGAAAGCTCTTCCAAAAGTAGGTGAATGAATTATTTGAGAAAAATTGGCTATCTGCAATACTTTTAAGAGATAATTCGCCATCTAGCACAGTTTTCGAGATATTAGCATTTTTGTGTTTTGAAATTTTTGCGTAAAATTCGAAAATTCAAAATGGCCGCCATTTTTGGTCAGTCAAATTTTTTTTGAAAATTGGCATGGCTACTCTGCAGAGATACCCTGCGGGTCAAAAATTTCGTTGAAAACGCTCTATCTAGCACGGTTTTCGAGATAGAAGCATTTTTATGTTTTGCAATTTTTGCGAAAAATTCGAAAATTCAAAATGGCCGCCATTTTTGGCGAGACAAAAATTTTTTCAAAATTGGGATAGCTACTCTGCAGAGATACCCTGTGGGTCAAAAATTTTGTCGAAATCGCTCTATCTAGCACAGTTTTCGAGTTATAAGCATTTTTGTGTTTTCCTTATTTGGAAAATTCATAATGATTAATTAATCATTAATTACTCGGCCATTTCTTAACCAATCAATGCCAAAATGTAATGATTTCCAGATTTTAATAGAATGAATGTATTTGCCAAGTTTCAGGTGAATTGATAAAATCCCTTTCAAGTTATCATCCGGACAAGCTTCCCCATCGAAAAAAGACATTTTTGGTCATGTGACCTCTCTGATTGGTTGAAATGTCACTGCAGCATATTCAAAAAAATTCCCCAAGGCTACTGCATAAACCTGCCAAATTTGAAAAGAATCCGCCTAACGGTTACAGAGTTATAAGGAAAACAAAATGCAGAGCCGGCGGAGCCTGAAGGTCTCCATACACAAACAAGCGTCCCTTGCGGGACGCTTAATAAACTAAGATATAAGTAGAAAACGGCAGAAAAACTTCACAATATATTCCAAATTGGCGGCGGCCAACAAGAAAGGAGAAGACAAATGGGGTAGGTCACGTGATGACAACCTGAGGCTACGGCCAACAATAAATGTCTTTTTTTCTTAGACGTTGGCCGGGCCTGGCAGCCATCCGAGAACAGCATTCAGTCCCACATGGTAAGCTACTGTAGCGTAATAAAACCTGGTTATCAATCTGACCACTCTATTATAGGTATCGATCTCATTCAGAGTAAATTTAATATTAGAAAAGGTGTATGGAAATTTAATAACAATCTGCCTAAAAACACGAACTATGTAGAAGTAATAAATAAAACTATTGATGATGAAATATCGAAATATGCTTTAC
Source organism: Sabellastarte sp. h YS-2021 (assembly GCA_964017235.1). Lineage (NCBI taxonomy): Eukaryota > Metazoa > Annelida > Polychaeta > Sabellida > Sabellidae > Sabellastarte > Sabellastarte sp. h YS-2021. Next base: position 62,775,696 of record OZ024929.1, on the reverse strand, counting down.
CAGTTTATCATATTAATTTCTTGATTGGAAATTATAAAAATCTTGTATTTACTATTGATGATGTCCTATTTCTCGAATTACTCTTTTTAAGAATTAGAGGAGAAACAATTAAATTTTCCTCTTCTCAGGAAAAAACAAGATAATTTACAAGAAAAAAATTTATTACAAGATATTGAGCATCTAGAGGTAACAAATAGTAAAAATTTGCAACTTCTGTCTGACAAAAAGACTGAAGTAGAAGATATCAGAAATGTAAGATTACAAGGCCAAATAGTACGATCTAGATTGAAGTGGTTAGTTGAAGGTGAAAAACCTTCAAGCTACTTCTGCAATCTTGAGAATAAAAATTTCCTAGAAAAAATGATTAAAAAGCTCATGACACAAGATGGTAAAATCTTGAATGATCAAAAAGAAATTTTAGCATATATAAAAATCTACTAAATGAAAATCTGTTTGCAAATAAAGATAGCTTTTTGGAGGATGTTAATTTAGCTGAACTTTTGAAAAAAACAAATATTAGAACAGCTTCAGATCATGAATTGGGGAATTTAATAACAACACCTGAACTTGGACAGGTTTTGAAGGCCATGAAACATAATAAAACACCTAGAATGGATGGGATAACAACTGAAGTTTTGAAATTTTTTGGGGCCAAACTCAAATATTTTGTTACTAATGCCATAAATTGCTGTTTTTTGAAGGGCAAGCTATCAACTACCTTGCGACAGAGTATTATTACATGCATTCCAAAAGGGGATAAAGACCGAACTCAAATGAAGAACTGGAGACCAATCTCTCTTCTGTGTACTACCTATAAATTAGCATCAGGTGTTATTGCCATGAGAATAAAATCTATTTTAGATAACATGATTTCAAAAACTCAAAGGGGATTTATAGCAGGGAGACAGATGAGCGACTGCACTAGATTAATATATATCATCCATACAACAGAAAATCAAAATTTACAGGGACTTCTTATGTTAATAGATTTTGAAAAAGCTTTTGACTCTATTTCATGGAATTTTTTATACAAAACTCTGAAATTCTTTGGTCTCAGTGAAAAATTTATTAACTGGATTAAACTGTTCAATAACGACACAAAGGCTTATGTTTTGCAATGTGGTTTTCTTTCTGAGCCAATAAATATCGGACGTGGATGTAAACAAGGTACCTCTTCCTCTTTGGAGCAGAAATTTTAGCACTATTGCTTATTCTTAACCCAAATGTTGTAGGATTAAAATTATTTACCCACGAATTTAAGCTCACACAGTTTGCAGATGACACAACCCTTATATTGGATGGTTCACAGGACTCCTTACAGGCTGCATTGAATACTTTAGAGATCTATGGTAATTTCTCAGGGCTGAAAATGAACAGGGGAAAGACAAAGGTCATATGGATAGGAAGAAAGAATCATTCAAAAGATAAACTAGACCTAGCGCATCGGAGAACCGATGCAAATTGTATCCACCGTAAAGACAATGCACCAAAACCTCTAGGACCAATAATAAGCGAGTTATAAGCACTTTTAAGTTTGGCTGTCCTCATTTGACCTTCAAGGAGGGGCCCAAGGTCAAATCCGACCACACCAGAAGATTCCCAGTGCATGATTTCCTATATGTTGGTTTACCATCCCAAACATCTAGGACCAATAATAAGCGAGTTATAAGCACTTTTAAGTTTGGCTGTCCTCATTTGACCTTGAAGGAGGATCCCAAGGTCAAATCCGACCACACCAGAAGATTCCCAGCCCATGATTTCCTATATGTTGGTTTACCATCCCAAACCTCTAGGACCAATAATAAGCGAGTTATAAGCACTTTTATGTTTGACTATCCTCGTTTGACCTTGAAGGAGGGGCCCAAGGTCAAATCCGACCACACCAGAAGATTCCCAGCCCATGATTTCCTATAGGTTGGTTTACCATCCCAAACCTCTAGGACCAATAATAAGCGAGTTATAGGCACTTTTACCTTTGGCTATCCTCGTTTGACCTTGAAGGAGGGGCCCAAGGTCAAATCCGACCACACCAGAAGATTCCCAGCCCATGATTTCCTATATGCTGGTTTACCATCCCAAACCTCTAGGACCAATAATAAGCGAGTTGTAAGCACTTTTAAGTTTGGCTGTCCTCGTTTAACCTTGAATGAGGGGCACAAGGTCAAATCCGACCTCACCAGAAGATTCTCAGCCCATGATTTTCTATATGTTGGTTTACCATCCCAAACCTCTAGGACCAATAATAAGAGAGTTATAGGCACTTTTACCTTTGGCTATCCTCGTTTGACCTTGAAGGAGGGGCCCAAGGTCAAATCCGACCACACGTCCAGAAGATTCCCAGCCAATGATTTCCTATATGCTCGTTTACCATCCCAAACCTCTAGGACCAATAATAAGGGAGATTTAGGCACTTTTTTTATGTGTGTTACTTCGGCACTCCGTGGATGACCTTGAATTAGGAGCTTCAAGGTCAAATGTGTGCAAGGTTGTAGAGGACATGTATGTGTCATACATATCACCTATGAAGAGATTCAACCTTCTACCTATGAGGAACAGCCAGTAGAAAAATGTAGATTATTTTCAACGAAATGCCCGTGGCGGCCATCTTGTTTTTCAGAATGAGGCTATTTTCCTTCCCAGAGAAGCTTACCCCCCAATGAAGATATCCTGCAAATTTGGTGAACCTAGCTGCTGTTGTTTTCCTCCTAGAGCGTTAACGCCGAAAATCTCTCTACGCGCGGCGGCGGCGGCGGCGTAGCGGACGCTAAACCAAAGTATCCACCGGATGCTTCCGGTGGATACAATTAAAAGTTTCTGTGAATCTTGATTGGGGAAAATTAGAATTTGTTTTATTGGGAATAATTTTTAATGTTGACCTGGCTAAAATGCCTGAAACAAACCTAAATAGTGCTCTAAATAAAGCCGAAACTCAGCTAAAAAATTGGAAAGTAAGAAGATTGACCCCTATTGGGAAGATAACTGTTTTGAAAAGTTTGATACTATCTAAATTTATCCATATTTTTTTGGTTTTACCAGTACCAGAAAACTTTATTCGTAAGCTGAACATCTTATTTTTTCAATTTCTCTGGAACAATAAACCAGATAAGATTAAAAGAGCTACTATTTGTGGTGACTATTCCAAAGGTGGTTTGAAAATGGTCAATGTTTATCAATTTATAAAATCCTTGGATAAGAAGAATATTTTTCCAAACTGATTGTCAATAGTTAATATTATTTTTAAAAATGTACAAACAAATATTGTCTTGGAAATCAATGGTGGGAAACTCTTATATTGAAATCACCAAGTACTTTTTGGACTGATGTAATAAAGAATTGGCAATTACTTTGTACAAAACAACAATGTCGCAGCAATCTTGACATAATGAACACTTGTTTTTGGTATAATTCAAAGATTACAAAAGAACCTCTCTTTTTTCAAAATTGGTATAAAAATGGAATAACCCTGATTGGTGATATTACTGATAGAGATGGTAAAGTAAAACCCATAAAAGACCTGATAAAGTGCTACAGTTTTAACATTAATATACTAGATTACTTCAGAGTTAAACATCTTGTTCAAAATATTATTGATAAATTTAAATTAGGAGACACCTTTACCTATGCAAAGCCGAATTACCCATTTCATCTGCAGATTCTTTCAAAAGCCAAAAAAGGTTGCAAAGACTTTTACAATGTACTCATGCAAAATGTGGAAAATCCCACAGCCTGGACAAAATGGATGAATTTAGTGGATACTTGTGAACCAAATTTCTGGACCAATGTCTACAAAGTATGCTTTAAATCAATTCAAGATAACAAATTCATCTGGTTCCAATATAGAATTATTAATAATATTTTAGACACCAATAGTTATCTAAATAAGATCAAATTGCAAATTTAATAAGTAAATTAAATTTTTATAAGTTAATACCCTATCCAATGGACAATTGCTTTACCGGTCGGCGCGACCGGTCCCGCCAAACGCCAGAAAAAGACGTCCTGTATATAATACCAGCAGGACCGGTCAGTAGTGTGCATTCGCTAGGTGGCGCATCATACTTGCTTCCTGTCTAGAGAGAGTGACGTCAGTTCATCTTTTTCGTTGTCTAAACAGGTTTAGACCCCTAGTAAGCTGATAGCGGGGTCGGTTGGGAGGGCCTTGCCTGTCCATTGGATAGGGTATTAACTTATAAAAATTTAATTTACTTATTAAATTTGCAATTTTATTGCGTTAATACATCCTATCCAATGGACAATTGCTGAATAAGTACCGCTTGATCGGCGGGTAAGTTACTAGGGACTTAGAATGAACTCATAAATGGTAACAAAATTTTACCCTACGGTCTAGGCTGACTTAGTCAGGAGACCTATAGGTCCATGGTGGTTACCAGAGCCTGGTTGCTGGGGCTATACCAGCATTGCCCCCCCCCCCCCTTTTTACAGACCTGCTCTGAGGTAGGGGAAGAGAGGGATGAGTTCAGTCCCAGAAGGCAAATAAACCTCCCGAAGGAAGCATGTCAATTAGATTCATGAGCTATTTACACTATGTACATGTATACAAATCTCAATATAAGGGCTATTTGTGGATCTGCTGAGCAGCCACTACTAGGCCCAAGTAAAGATGCTCTAAATCAGCGCTAGCCACATCCTTCAGAACTGTGTGAAGGTGATATATGACTTACAGTGGAAGGCTGAGAGGACTGTTCTAAGGAGACTCCCGACTGGAATGCCTTAGAAGCAGCAAAGGCCGTAACATCATGGGCTTTGACCTGATGTAAGGCGAGGGCTTGCTGGTCAGAGAGCTCATAGCATAGGATCACAGTAGCTTGATCCATGAGGAGATGGTGACAGGAGAGATGTCCTTGTCGAAACCTTTCTTGGAAGGAGACAAAGACCAGCTCCTTGTTATGCCCAAGATCTGAGGTCCTACCCAGATGGTAACACAGGGCTCTGACTGGACACAAGGACCTGTGACTTATCCAGAGTGGGGATCAGGGCTGCATTAACCACGGGGCCACACTGTCTGGACTCTCTTTGGCCAGCTGATTCTTGGAAGGAAGGCTGGCTGAAGGGTAGAAAGACACCATGGACCAGTCTGGTGTCTGAGGTTGTTATGCAGCCAAGCATGGATCTCACTCTTCGCTTGCCTGAACCCAAGGCCAACAGGAAGACAGTCTTGATAGTCAAGTGCTTCAGGGAGGCCTCCTTAAGGGGTTCAAAATGAGCCTTGTCAGCTGGTGTAGAACCAGGAAAAGGTTCCAAGAGGGGATGCCCCTCTTCCCTTGGATCTGTCTCTGTGGAAACTATCCAGGAGATGAGTGAGATTTTCATCTTGCTGACATTAATGGGCAAATTTCCCAATTGTTAACAATGGCTGGTCTATAGCCATCAATGGTGCCCGGCTGTAACTTCCTGTCTTGAAAAAGGTACAGAGGGAAGTCAGCTATGGCTTTTAAAAGGTGGTGCCCTGAAGTCCACCTGATTACTGAGGTACCACTTGTAAAACATATGGTCCACTTTGCCTCATAAACTGATCTGGTTGATCCTCTTGAGGAGCCTCAATTCGAGCTGCCACTGCCCCAGGGAAGCCCTGCTTCCTTGGTAGCTGGGGCTCTAGGGGCCAGGCATATAGATTCAGATTTACCAGGTTCCTGTGAAGGGTCTGGTTGAGTAGCTGAGTCAAAGGTCAGGCAGAAAGTGCGGACACAGTGGGATCTGACTGGACATGGTTACCAGGTCCCAGAACCAAGGCATGTTGGACCACCCTGGTGCAATCAGTATGAGTTTGTTGCACGGGTGGTCCTGCAACTTTCCCACCACTTTGCCCAAGATAGCTACTGGTGGGAAGGCATATGGGTCCAGATCCTCCCAAGGTAGACTGAGGGCATCTACTGCCCAGGCTTGTGGATCTGGAACTGGTGAGACAGAGATGTAGTTATTGAACCTGGTGGCAAACAGGTCCACTTGAGGATGCTGCCACCGGGAGCATATTGCTTGAATACCTCTGGATGGAGGGACCATTTTGTTTGAATGGTCTGTCCTAGCCTGGATAGCTTGTCTGCTATTACATTCGGCCGGCTGTGGATGTGTCGGGTTCTGAGTCACCTGTGTTTGGTACACCAGGTCAGAATTCTCCACAAGAGGGCCTAAAGAGGGTCGGATTTCATCCCCCCCTTTATACAGAAAACCACCATGGGGTTGTCTGTAGCTACAACAGCAATATTGTTCAAGCAGAGGTTTTGGAACTCTTTAGGGCCAAAAGACCACCTTTAATTCCAGATATTAAAGTGTAACTTGCTTCGGAAGGGGCCAGGTTCCCCTTGCAGTGTGGTCCCTTAAGTGAGCACCCCGCCCTTCTTAATGCATCTATAAGGATTTCCAGAGCATATTCAGTAGGTGTAATGGTTGACCTTGAAGCACATGGTCTTCCTGCAGCCACCATTTTAACTGAGGGTGGAGTAAACTGGGATCACCTTTTGGTGATTCAGGTACTCTCCAGCTGTTTATCCAGTGCAACTGTATCGGCCTGATAAGGAAGGCCACCTATGTGGGCGGGCTTTGCTATGGCTGTCAGTAATGCTATCAGGGGCATGAGCCGCTGGACCGGGCATGTTTGTCCGGAGAGAAGTTTCTGGATTGCAGATAACGTCTGCAAATGCTCTAGGGTGGGTCTCACCTTGCCCTCTTTCAGGCTGAACTGGTAGCCTCTCAAGTCGAAGGCTTGCTCGAGGTCCAGTTCTAATTTTTCCATGATACCATTCAAACTTTCTCCTGACACAAAGCTACTAGAGATTGTGTACGTTGGAGACCGGTTTGGTGGGAACTGGCATTTCCTTGTTGGTTGAAAGGGGCGAGGGAGTATGCAACCTTGAGGTTAGCCACTCCTCTGGCTGAGGAGAGGTTCATGTGGTTCCTGAAATTCCATCTGAATCATTTAGGATACTGAACCAAAATCCTGCCTGGAGAACTGGTCAAACTGGTTGTTTCCGGAAGGGGAGGGTGTAGCCTCCCTGGGAGGTTCATATAAAACTTGGGGCTGGCCCCTAGGGCGGCCCAAGTTTGAACAGGCAGGTTGGTGCAAAAATACCAGTGTCAACACTGGCGACAGGTCCACTGATCCACACAGTAGGAAACCATCCAAAAGGGGATCTGTGACCTAAGGTCATTTCCACAGAACCCCACTGTAGAAATACCAATAGCCATTTATGAACACTGTGACCCCTGGTCTGATTAACAGATAAATTTCACATTGCCTGAGTTGTGAAAAACCGGAAAAGGGTTGTAATCTTGAGGGAAAGCTGGAGTTTGCAAACTCAGGCCCCTGGTATCAGCTGACACTGGTCACAAGCTGGGTAAAAGGCAAGCTGGGTTGGCCAGTTTCGGAGGCTGGATCAATGGTATCTCACTGGAACTAGCAACAAAAACTGATGAACCTCTAGAATAACTGGTACAGCAGACTTCTTGTTGGCAGTAGTCTAACCAGTCTGGTTGAGTTCCGCATCTCACTGGCAAGAGTAACTGGCTGGTGTGGGTCTGATAAGGCCGACAGGTAGTTGTACAAGAATTTTTTTTTTTTTTTTTTATATTTCTAGTCACTTGAACCAGTTAGGCGGTCCTGACAGTAGGCTGGCTGACTGGTCCGGCAGGTTGAGACAGCCATCCCACCAGGACGAGTGACTGGTCTAAGAATTTCTCTGTAACCAGATTCCTCAGGCAGCAACTGGTTGGTCTAAGATGGCCATTTGGACCCTTAAAACACTTTTGCTGGTCTGTTAGCCAGTCCTGTGGACCTGCCCAGTACCAGGGCCTAACCGGTTATAGGTTAAGCAATTTCTCTGTCTATAAGCCAGACCAGTAGACTCTGTAACCGGCTTGGTATGAAGCTACTGGTCCATTTTTGTGTAAGCCAGAACCCGGTCGGTCGGTTCTATAACCGGTTAGTTGAGGCAATTTACTGAAGAACTTCCTGTCTATCTGACTGTCACTGGCAAATCTCTGTAACTGGTGACCCTGTTGTCCTCACTGGACTTGTTGAATTAAGTTGCCTTCTGCCCATGGGAACAACTGATTTCTCTGTAACCGGTAAGCTTGCTGTCAGCACTGGGATAGTGGGAGCAGCAGATCTCTCTGTAACCGGTAAATTCTCTCTGTAATTGGTAAACTCTGTAACCAGCGAGCCTGCTGTCAGCACTGGGATGGTGGGAGCAGCAGATCTCTCTGTAACCGGTAAATTCTCTGTATTTTCTGCCTGTAAACCGGTCTGGTGGGCTCTGTAACCAGCCCATGGAAAGCACACTGGTCAAAGAAGGCTGTGTAGCCGGCACCTAGTGTGTAGGCTCTGTAACCGGTATTGTAGGCAGCATCAACTCAGTGGCCTGGACAGCTAGCTGGAGCAACTTTTATAACCGGTTCCCGGTAGGCCCATCCTCTGTAACCGGTTGGTAGATCTTCTACTCTCAACCTGCCCCAGTACCCGTACCAAGGTAGGGTCAAAGGGGGGGGAGAGGGCTAGCTGGAGACCCCACCGGTAGTCTGAGCAGAGCTGGTACCGGTAAAATTCAGCACAAGGGGTCTAGACCTGGTCATCTTCTTCTTGCTAGCTGAACCGGTCACACTTGGGGATCTGTGGAGCCACAAATTCTTCTGCTAGCCTTGCCGGTCGTGTATGGAGATCTGTGAAGTCACATGACCGGCACTTCAAAAACACGCAGATTGCAGTGACCAAATGTCATCTAATTTCTTCACACCAACAGGCGAATTGCTGGATTTCTTCTTGCCAGTTAAAAATGGGTGTTGATTAATAAATGGTCGTCTTATTCTGATGAAAACTTCTGTTGAAAAACACGATTCCTCCATTGTTAAATGCATATCACGTGACCTCCATAGATGAATGCGTATCACGTGACCAGGTCTGTGTCACGTGACCAGCATAAGCTGGAAGTGATGACGTCAGACGATGCTAATTGTTTATGCCTTTGACTTGTAAGTCCTCTCTTAAACATTGTAAACTGTTTGTTTTTTTTTGTGGGTTTTTTTTTGTAGAGAAAAAAAAATATAAAAAAAAAAATAATTCGATCTAATTTTGAAAAGAAAATGGCCATCATATCACAATTTTCACATCACATGGGGTTATCTTAGTTAAAAAGGGCCTAAAATCTCCCTTTTCATTACTGCATGTTGTTCTAAATGTGAAAACAAACTAGAAAAATGTTTTTGCTAACAAAAACTAAGCATCCCAAAATGGTTCACTGCAATATAATATACAGTAGAAAAAGGTTTTTGAAAATAAAAACATGCAGTGCTGAGAGAAGACGTGAAAGTTAAGCAGACAGTGTGGAAGTTCATGCATTAACATGAAAGAAAAATTTAAGCTTTATTTTGTTTTCTATGGTCATAAATTGCGAAAAGTTAATTGAATAAATGCTCTGGCTAAGAATGCATAAAGCATCAATACTTATAATAGGTCGAAAGTTACACCATAAAACTACTTAATTAAAGAGGAACAGTGCTTTATAAATGCCATATATCTATTTACATTTTAGAAAAAGGCATAGTAAAATGTGAGCCTTTAGAAAGGCAAGAAGTTTATGACACAATGCTTTGAACACATCTATCTGGTAAATCTGACCAGCTATCTAGACTCTTCACATAAGGTTTCCCAATACCTCTGAATACATTGTAAATCTCTAAAAGCAAGGGTAAAATAGATATAAGGCAAAAACACAAAATCGGCTATTTGATGAATCCAGTTTGATCCATAAAAGGGGTGGGGGCAGGGGGTAAATCTGACCAGCTATCTAGACTCTTCACATAAGGTTTCCCAATACCTCTCAATACATTCTAAAACTCTAAAAGAATAAAAGAGATAAAAGGCAAAAACACAAAATCGACTATTTTATGACCCCAGTTTGACCCATAAGGGGGGATGCGGGGGTAAATCTGACCGGCTATCTAGACTCATCACATAAAGTTTCCCAATACCTCTTAATACATTCTAAAACTGTAAAAGCAAGAATAAAGGAGATAAGAGGCAAAAACACAAAATTGGCTATTTTATGACCCCAGTTTGACCCATAAGGGGGGGTCCGGGGGTAAATCTGACCAGCTATCTAGACTCTTCACATATGGTTTCCCAATACCTCTTAATACATTCTAAAACTCTAAAAGCAAGAATAAAGGAGATAAAAGGCAAAAACACAAAATCGGCTATTTTATGACCCCAGTTTGACCCATAAGGGAGGGTCTGGGGGGTAAATATGACTGGCTATCTAGACTCTTCACATATGGTTTCCCAATATCTCTTAATACATTCTCAAGCTCTAGAAGCAAGAATAAAGGAGATATAAGGGGAAAAGATGAAACTGGCTATTCTATGACCCCAGTTTGAAACCATTTGAAACCTGCTTCGTCATTGGTCAGGGGTTTTTCCTCCTGAATTGTGGAGGTAAATATAGCATTACATGCTTGAAAGCCAAGCAGTAAAGACTAAACAAGAGGAGAGTGCCCGTGAACGGGCACTGTGTCAGCTGACTGAGTGTTTTTGATTTGTGATGGTAATAATGAGAGGAAAGCATAATTATCAGGGAAAGTGCTGTACAGAAGTACAGTAAATGGTAATTGAACAGCATGTTCAAAAGAAATTCTGAACCTGACAGAAGAAAAGGACAAAAAAGTTGTGCCCTGCAAATGGTATTATGAAGGAAAGTAACAAGGTAACTGTTTAAGTGTAAAGAGTAGGTTAAAACATATTTAAAGAAATACTGCATCCAGGTCCATCCCAAACCTGTAGAACCAATAATAAGCGAGTTATAGGCACTTTTAAGTTTCGCTATATTTGTTTGACCTTGGAGGGGTCAAAGGTCAAATCTGACCACACCAAAAGATTCCCAGCCCATGATTTCCTACAGGTTGGTTTACCATCCCAAACCTCTAGGACCAATAATAAGGGAGATATAAGCTCTTTTCATGACTGACAAAGAAACACCAGTGGCGGCCACCTTGTTTTTCAAAATGAGCCCAAAAATAATCCCAGTCAAGATTTTATAATGAGGAACATATCCTGCGAATATGAGATCTCTACTTATAATACCCTTTGCTCTAGAGGGCCAACAAAAGTCCTTGTTTAAAGTCGAATAAACGTCCCTGGCGGCCATCTTGTTTTTCAAAATGAGCCCAAAAATATTCCCAGTCAAGATTTTATAATGAGGAAAATATCCTGCGAATATGAGATCTCTACTTATAATACCCTTTGCTCTAGAGGGCCAACAAAAGTCCTTGTTTAAAGTCCAATAAACGTCCCTGGCGGCCATCTTGTTTTTCAAAATGAGGCCAAAAATATTCCCAGGCAACATTTTATGGTTATTAATAATATATTCTGCAAACTTGAGAAGGCTAGCTATAATATTTTTTTCATTAGAGCGGTAATGGTGAAATCTCTCTACACAGTGCGGCTATCCAGTGGATACAATGATTTACTCAATAGTGAGAACCTGAAAGTAGCTATTGATCAGCTATGCCATGACATAGAGGTCTGCAATTTCACTATGATATAACCGACCAAAAATTATGTGAATAACATATTTAAACAAAATACTCTAAATGTAATAGTTTTCAAGTTACAACTGATTTACTCAACAGTGATAACCTCAAAGTAGCTATTACTCAGGTATGCAATGAGCTACATGTCTGAATTTTTACTATATTATAGCTGACCCAAAAGTAGGTGAACAACATATTTAAGCAAAATACTGTAAATGCAATAGTTTTCAAGTTACAACTGATTTACTCAATAGTGAGAACCTCAAAATAGCTATTGCTCAGCTATGCCATGAGCTATAGGTCTGTAATTTCACTATGTTATAGCTGACCCAAAAGTAGGTGAACAACATATTTTAACAAAATACTCCAAATGCAATATTTTTCAAGTTACAACTGATTTACTCAACAGTCAGTACCTGAAAATAGCTATTGCTCAGTTGTGCCATGAGCTACAGGTCTGTAATTTCACTATGTTATAGCTGACCCAAAAGTAGCCGAATAACGTATTTACACAAATTTCTGTAAATGCAATAGTTTTCAAGTTATAAATGATTTACTCAACAGTGATAACCTCAAAGTAGCTATTACTCAGCTATGCCATGAGCTACAGGTCTGAAATTATACTATGTTATGGCTAATCCCATAATAGGTGAATAACATATTGAAACAAAATACTCTAAATGCAATAGTTTTCAAGTTATAAGTGATTTACTCAACAGTGATAACCTAAAAGTAGCTATTACTCAGCTATGCCATGAGCTACAGATCTGAAATTTTACTATGTTATAGCTGACCCCAAAATAGGTGAATAACATATTGAAACAAAATACTCTAAATGCAATAGTTTTCAAGTTATAAGTGATTTACTCAACAGTGATAACCTCAAAGTAGCTATTACTCAGCTATGCCATGAGCTACAGGTCTGAAATTTTACTATGTTATAGCTGACCCAAAAGTAGGTGAACAACATATTTAAGCAAAATACTGTAAATGCAATAGTTTTCAAGTTACAACTGATTTACTCAATAGTGAGAACCTCAAAATAGCTATTGATCAGCTATGCCATGAGCTATAGGTCTGTAATTTCACTATGTTATAGCTGACCCAAAAGTAGGTGAATAACATATTGAAACAAAATACTGTAAATGCAATAGTTTTCAAGTTATAAGTGATTTACTCAACAGTGATAACCTCAAAGTAGCTATTACTCAGCTATGCCATGAGCTACAGGTCTGAAATTTTACTATGTTATAGCTGACCCAAAAGTAGGTGAACAACATATTTAAGCAAAATACTGTAAATGCAATAGTTTTCAAGTTACAACTGATTTACTCAATAGTGAGAACCTCAAAATAGCTATTGATCAGCTATGCCATGAGCTATAGGTCTGTAATTTCACTATGTTATAGCTGACCCAAAAGTAGGTGAACAACATATTTTACCAAAATACTCCAAATGCAATATTTTTCAAGTTACAACTGATTTACTCAACATACAGTACCTGAAAATAGCTATTGCTCAGTTGTGCCATGAGCTACAGGTCTGTAATTTCACTATGTTATAGCTGACCCAAAAGTAGCTGAATAACATACTTACACAAATTTCTGTAAACGCAATAGTTTTCAAGTTATAAGTGATTTACTCAACAGTGATAACCTCAAAGTAGCTATTACTCAGCTATGCCATGAGCTACAGATCTGAAATTTTACTATGTTATAGCTGACCCCAAAATAGGTGAATAACATATTGAAACAAAATACTCTAAATGCAATAGTTTTCAAGTTATAAGTGATTTACTCAACAGTGATAACCTAAAAGTAGCTATTACTCAGCTAAGCCATGAGCTTCAGGTCTGAAATTTTACTATGTTATAGCTGATCCAAAAATAGCTGAATAACATATTTATACGAAATACTCTAAATGCATTAGTTTTCAAGTTACAAGTGATTTTACTCAAGATGGTAGTTACTGAAAAGCCCAAAAGTAGCTATTACTCACTTAGCTATTGAAACAGACACCCAAGTTACTCACCATGTTGTAGCTATGAAAAAAGTAGCTGAATAACATATTTTAACAAAATGCTCTAAATGCAACACTTTTCAAGTTATAAGTGATTTAGTGCATGATTTCATGAAATTTAATGCATTAAAAATTATTAAAAAAATTTAAAAAAACGTAAGACAGATCCAGGTCTCATACTCACACAAGAGAATCTACCTCTGGCCTAGTACATATATGCAAGATATGAGAGAAATCCCTGCAATAGTCACTGAGAAAATTGTGATAAAGTGTTGAAATTTTCACACTTTTGGTGGGGGTACCTCCCTTGTAACGTCTCCAGCAAACAGACGAACAGACAGATTTGCATGCCTTGAACAATTTTTCATCCTCGATAGATAAGGTATCTTTTAAAAAAAACAGCATGTCTCTAGGCCTTGTAGTTTTGGAGAAGAAGTTGTTCACGCGGACGCGGACGCCCACGCCGCAGAGTGACGACATAAAAATTTGCTTCCCACCCACCCCTAACAGCATGGCTGTTACATCTTACATTTTAACCCTATTTTACTTTTCAAATTTACACATAAGCCATTTTATTTTCTTGTCTTTAGTTACCAAGGGAGCTATGATAATGTAATGTACAGATAGTGGTCACTTTACTCAAAGTAGTGCAATTGTATTATGTTCAGAAAAAAGTATGTGTATCTAAGATAATCAATGGTATAATTAACATAATTTTAAATTAAAAGTTAACCTTAATCTTGGGGTCAGTTTACCCTTTGTGGGGATTATATTCACTCTTTACACAATCTAATAGGACCTTTAATTCTTGTGTAATCACTTGTATTGGAATTGATAATGATCATGATGTTGTTGTATATGATTGGAGTGTAAATATTAACAGCTTAGATTTAAATAATACTACCTGCATTTACTGATGTGAATTTACTACTGTTATTGCAGTTGACATGCTTTCTATTAGTGAATAAATGGATGCTCCGCCAATTGATGTTTACTGCCCATGAATGCAATATTTATGCCTAGCTAGTAAGTCATTGTCGCTTTATCAAAGTAAATATTCATGGATTTTTAAACAAAGTTTTCTTGTGTAATTAATGTATGTTATTTTTTGTGCTTAGCTAAGCAATTTATCCATTTTCATGTGAAATTATATTATTTTATAAATAAAATTGTTATTTTCTGAACAAGAAAATTTTCATGACAATGACCCTTGATACTTCAGTGGTCAACAAATATGTATTCATCACTCCTCCTTTTCAATCACCTATATCAGTCAGATAGTCATAACACAGGTCTTTTTATCACTTCATTGACCTTGTCAATAACCTTGTCAATCAAACACATGCTATGTAAGGGTATCTGTTGTATATTTGACTTCTTTAAGTTAAACACATGACTAATATCAGTCAGATGGATTCCTAATTCAAGCTTATCACCCAACCACAGAGCTCAGTCACTCATTATACAAGGGGATTTGTCACTTATATGACCTTGTCAATCACCAATATTATTCAGACACTCATAATACAAGGCTTTTTATTACTTACGTGACTTTATCATTCACTCAGAGGGCTCATTCACTCATTGTAACATGCCATCTGTCACTTAAACGAGCTTATCAATCACCCATGTAACTTGAATGTAGTTCCTATGCATGATTATCTGCCACACATTTGATCACATCATATAATCAAACACATCAGAGGACTCCACTGATATTCCTGATTAACCAGTCTTTGGCTTTTATAATCCCCTTACTGAAAGTGCCTGAGGAAGGTGAACTCTCATGTATAATGCTAATAAAATGGGACAAAATAAGATGAACTATAGACTGTGTTTCCTAAATGCTGATCACTGTTGACTGATTCCAACACCCGTAAAAGAGATACGAGATATCTGTATTTAAAAAAAACTATTTTTTCTGACTCATTAATTTTGTATTTCCAAAAATGGAGTGATGATTTGGAGTGCACTTGTTTGCCTGTCATTACTCCAAAAGTAATGAAAACACGTACCAACTGCTGTGTTATCTGACTTTCACTATACAGAAAGAGGACTAGTGTTAGCGATCATCATTAACCCTAGCCATGATAGAGTGCGAGGAAACATTTAGAGTAAAATCATCAGAAGGGATAAAATTGGTGGTCGGTCAAAACTGATGTGGAAATACCCAATTAGACAACAAGATGTTTAATATCCCACTGAGTTACTTGTATACAATGCCAGATTTTCCGCATCAGATTAAATGCATCTCATCTTATAATATTTGTAAGTCTAAACTTGACAGTTTGCTTATTTCAAGAACCACTTTGTGGCAAATTATTTGTTTGAGTTTATACAAGAAATGAATAAGAATACATTCACATATTTGTTTGGTTGAAAAAAATGTTTTTACTGAAAGATTCAAACTAATTCAAAAACTAACTTCTGTTAAAATCCATGAATTAATATCTTCCTCAATCAGTGTCAAATTTAAACTAAACATTGTCTTTTAGTGTTCCCCTGTCCTTTAAATATTGATCTAATATGGATTTAATGCCCCATTCACACTATAATCGGTATGTCCCACCGTTTGAAGTTTTTCTTGGCAGAAGAACTGCCCCCAGGTCACCAATTTTGTCCGAGTTGTTTACACTACAGGCAGACGGCCCCTGATTGGACACAGTTTTTAACCATCAGTAACAGTAGGATGACAGTACTACAAACGTTTGTCACCGAGAAGCAACCTTCATTAACCTTAACTCATTAGCAATTGTCCATTGGATAGGGTATTAACTTATAAAAATTTAATTTACTTATTAAATTTGCAATTTTATTGCGTTAATACATCCTATCCAATGGACAATTGCTGAATAACTACCGCTTGGTCGGCGGGTAAGTTACTAGGGACTTATGTGAACTCACAAGTAATAGCAAATTTTAACCTACGGTCTAGGCTGACTTCGTCAGGAGACCTATAGGTCCAGGCCTGGGTTGACTTTAAGGTCAGGAAACCCTGCAAGGCCATGGTCGGTTGCCAGCAGCCGGTTACCCGGGGCTATACCGCCGTCGCCCCCCCCCCCTTTTTTGCAGACCTGCTCTGAGGTAGGGGAAGAGAGGGATGAGTTCAGTCCCAGAATGCAAATAAACCTCCCAAAGGAAGCACGCCACACTTAATTCTTATGTACATGAAGAACTGTTATGCACATATACAAATCTCCTCAATCTAAGGGCCACTTGTGGATCTGCTGAGCAGCCACTACCGAGCCCAATTGGTAAAGGTCTGAATCAGCCCAAGTCCCGCCCTTCATATAGAACTGTGTGAAGGTATTGTGACTTCAGTGGCAGGCTGACAAGATTGGATCTAAGGAGACTCCTGACTGGAAGACCTTAGAAGCAGAAAAAAGGCCCTGACATCATGGGCTTTAACCTGATGTTAAATGTGGGCCTCCTGGTCAGAGAGCTCATAACATAGGATCACAGTCTGCTTGATCCAAGAGGAGATAGTGGCAGGTGAGATGTCTTGTTGAAACCTTTCTTAAAGGAGACAAAAACCACCTCCTTATTCTGCCTGATGTCTGAGGTCCTGTCCAAATAGTAGCACAATGCTCTGACCGGACAGAGGGACCTGTCAGACTTGAGGGATCTATCCAGAGTCGGGGCCAGGGCTGTTATAACCCCAGGGGCCACACTGGACACTCTATGGCCAGCTGATTCTAGGATAGAAAGCTGGGTGATGGATACCGGGACACCTTTGACCAATCGGATTGGTGTCCAATATATCAGTTTTGCCAGACATGAATCTCACTTTTGCACTTGCCCGACCCAAGGGCCAAGAGGAATACCGTCTTGAAGGTCAAATGCTTCAAAGGGGCCTCCTTGATTGGATCAAATGGAGTCTTAGCTGGTGCACGGCCAGTGAGAAGTTCCAGGAGGGTATGCCACTCCTGCCTTTGGGTCTGTCTCTGAGGAAACTATCCAGGAGACGAGCGAGATTTTCGTCCTTACTGATGTTGAAAAGTGAATTTCCCAGTTTATCAACAATGGGTGACCTATAACCATGAATGGTGCTGGGCTGTTTGCCAAGCATGTATCTCACTTCTACGCTTGCCCGAACCCAGGGCCAAGAGGAAAACTGCCTTGAAGGTCAAATGCTTCAAGGAGGCCTTTAATTGGTTCAAAATGAACCTTGTCAGCTGGTGCAAAAACCAGGGAGAGGTTCCAGGAGGGGGTTCCCCTCCGGCCTTTGGGTCTGTCTCAGTGGAAGCTATCCAGGAGATGAGTGAGATTTTCATCCTTACTAACATTGATGGGCAAATTTCCAGACTATCAGCAATGGCTGACCTGTAACCATCAATGGTACTGGGCTGCAACTTCCTGTCCTGAAACAGGTACCTAAGGAAGTCAGCAACTGACTTTACATGTGGTGCCCGAAGTCCACCTGATGAATGATACATCACTTGGTAAAAATGACCCATTTGCCTCATAGACTGATCTGATTGACCCCCCCTTTGAGGAGCCTCAATTCTTGCTGCCACTGCCTCAGACAAGTCCTGCTCCTCGATTGCTGAGGCTCTAGGAGCCCTGCATGGAGATTAAGATTTGTCAGATTTCTGTGAGGGATCTGATCGAATGGCTGTGAACAGGCTGGACAGATTGGGCAGGCTCAGCGGGATGTGGCTGGACATGGCCACTAGATCCCAAAACCAAGGCATGTTGGGCCACCCCGGAGCAATCAGAATGATTCTCTTACATGGGGAGTCTTGCAACTTCTCCACCACTTTGCCCAATATGGCTGATGGTGAGAAGGTGTATGCTTTTAGATCCTACCATGGCCGACTGAGCACATCCACTGCTGTGGCCAGGGGATCCAGTACCGGTGACACAAAACAGAGGTGACTTGTTGTTGAACCTCGTGGCAAATAAGTTTATTTTGGGCCGGTGCCACCTACTGCATAGAGTGGAAGACCTCTGGAAGGAGAAACCACTGTTTGGATGGTCTGGCCTAGCCTGGACAGCCTGTCTGCTACCACATTAGGCCGGCCTGGAATGTGTTGTGCTTTAGAGTCACTTGTTTCCTGGTACACCAGGTCAAGATTCTCCATAGTAGGGCACAAAGTGGGCCCGACCTCATTCCTCCTTCCTTTATGTATGACACTACTGTGGTGTTGTCAGTTGCTACAAGTACTATCTTGTTTAAGCAAAGGTCTTAGAACTCTTTAAAGTCAGAAAAACTGCTTAAAGTTCTAGATAGTTTATATATACAACTTGCTTCCCGGAGGGGACCAGGTTGCTCTTGCCAAGTGCTCATCTAAGTGAGCGCCCCACCCTTCTATTGATGCGTCTGTAAATATTTGCAGAGCATGTTTTATTGGGTGTAATGGTTGGCCTGTAAGTGCATTGTCTTCCTTCAGCCACCATTGTAAATGGGGGTGCAGGGACCTGGGGACTTGGATCACCTTTTCCAGTGATTCTGGTACCTTCCAGTTGTTTTTGAGATGCCACTGTATGGGTCTCATATGAAGTCTGCCTAGATTAACATGCTTTTCTGTAGATGTTAGTAACCTATCAAGGACCTGAATTCCCGGACCGGGCAAGCCGGTAGGGATAGCAGTTTTAACAGTCTCTTGAAGGTTCTGTCACCGGTCCAGAGTCGGTCGGAACCGATCAGACCTGAAGTCGAACTGGTAGCCTACAAAATCGAAGTCTTGTTTGGGCTCCAGCTCTGATTTCTCTAAATTCATCAGCCAACCCAGTTGCTGACACATTATTTACTAGTTCCTGTGTATGTTGGAGACAAGCCTGGTGGGATCTGGCTCTCACCAACCAGTCATCTAGGTACTGGTGGCTTCTTAAATCCTTGTGTATGGCTATCAATTTCACCTGCTTTGGTATCACGGTGAACTCCAAAGGTGCTGTGGACAAACTGAATGGCAGGGCCTTGAACTGGTATGCCCGACCTTGGATGTGAAATCTCAGGCATTTCCTGGATTGTTCTTGTATAGGTATATGGACATAGGTATCCCTCCTTCAACAGTTGTACTACCTAGGGTCCAGCCCCCAAGGCTTCCTACGTTCCCAAAAAGGGCTTAGTCTGGAACCTATAGGCAGACTGTGTGCCACATCTGGGACATTTGGTATTCTGACAAACATTTTCTGTCCCTCTGGACACTGGTCCGGTCTGGTGACAATGATCCAGGTTAACAGTCTCTCTGTTCTTATTGTGGTCTGGTGGGGCTGACACAACTTTTCACATTAATAGACTCTTCGCCCCGGGCCAGCAGCCTGCAAGGTGCAGCATTTACAGAGCAATTGTCATTTGTGAGATGTCTGACCCCTGGCCGGACATGATGACAAAATTTATTGTCTCTCCAGTCAAGTCCAGCACCGATAACAGGTTGTTGAGAGGTGTGATAAGGGAAGGTTGCCTGGCAGTAGCTTGGGACACTGTCATATCCCTGTCATATCACCAAGACCACTGACCGGTCTAAGAATTCTCTGTAACCAAATAACCCTGAGGTAACTCTGTCCGGTACCCGGGCTCCATACTCGGTACTTTACTGTAACTAGTAATTCTCTGTAACAAAAAACTAGCAGGCTGGGGTCATCCATGAATTTTGACAGCTACTGGTCTATATTTAGCCAGCTTTTTTTTTTTTTTTTTTATATGTAACCAGTTGGGTTGAAGCACTGTACAGTAAGGACTGTGTAGCCAACACCCTGTTAGTAGACTTTGTAACCAGTAGGTTGAAGCAAGTGTACAAGACTGTGTAGCCAGTACCAGTCGGTACACTCTGTAACCAGTTGTTAAAGCAAGTGTACAAGGCTGTGCAGTCAGTACCAGCCGGTACACTCTGTAACCAGTTGTTGAAGCAAGTGTACAAGGCTGTGTAGCCAGTACCAGTCGGTACACTCTGTAACCAGTTGTTGAAGTAAGTGTACAAAACTGTGTTACCAGTCAGTACACTCTGTAAACAGTTGCTAAAGCAATTTAACAACTATCATCTGTGTTGAATTCAGCTTGTTGTAGGTTTCCTCCATTAATTAAAGTATTTCTTTAATCGCACGTCTTATTTGTAGATTTGACAGTTACTGGGAAAGCCCTTGTGAACTATTTTTAGAAACACTTGGTGTTCGGTGTGTCACGTGACCAGCTTGCTGGTCGGAAGACACGCGATTGGCTCATTGGAGCTCGTCAGTTGTGACGTTCTTTTGTGATACTTAAACATGCAAATGCGCAGTATTCTGCTCATCCACAAACCCCACTACTGACAACGAAGCCGGGTCTGCAAGGCAGGGACTGGAATCACAGAAGACGTGAGTTCTGAAGAACGCACTTCTGACCTTCCTGGTCGGTGAAAACACGTGACCTGCTTCGTGATTGTTTGGAAGGACACGCGATTGGCTGACTGGGAATGACGTCAGTATTCGCGTTCTTTGTGTGATGCTTTACCGGCAACTTTACAGTCCACAAAAACCCCACTACCGACAACCAGGCCGGGTCTGCAAAGCAGGGACTGTAGTCACAGTAGACGTGAGTTCTGAAGAACGCACTTCCGACCTTCCTGGTCAGTGAAAACACGTGACCTGCTTCGTGACTGGTCGGAAGGACACGCGATTGGCTGACTTGATATGACGTCAGAGGTCGCGTTCTTTTGTGCTGGCCGGTCGGCTGATGCTTTAAAAGCAGGGAAGCCTGGGCCAGTGCGCTCTGTAGATGAAGTCCTGGCCGGTCTGAAGTCGATTCTTCTTCTCAGCCGGCTGTACACTCAAACCAGTTTCCTGGCCATCCACCTCCCTTACTACCGACACAAGTGCCGGGTCCACAAGGGAGGGACTGAGAGTGATTAAAGAGGGTTTGATGGTTGAATGGGAGGAAACTAGAAAAATGGCTGCCTTCATATTCTCGTCGAGTACTGCCCTATCATCAACACTAATTGAGTCAGCTAGGGAGCGTTTCCAGCAGATTTCTTAAGGTATATCCGTGCTTGATATGAAGATAACATTTCTACACTAAAATATTCCAAATAAGGTTGAAAATCCGTCATAATGCACACTTTTCCTTTAAAAACTCTGGAGATGTTGAAAACACGTTTGCACAGTACACGCGCCAAACGAAAAAGATGCTATGACGTCAGGTTGTCTAGACAGGAAGGAAGTACGAGGCGCCATCTGGGGAGTGCACAGTACTACGGACCGGCCAGCCAGTGGTAAAACAGGACGTCTTTTTCTGGTGTTTGGCGGGCCGGTCTGCGCCGACCGGATTAGCAATTGTCCATTGGATAGGATGTATTAACGCAACAAGAGGAGAGTGCCCGTGAACGGGCACTGTGTCAGCTGACTGAGTGTTTTTGATTTGTGAAGGTGATTAGAGGACAGAATAATTATCAGGAAAAGGGCTGTACAGAAATACAGTAAATGGTAACTGAACAGCAAGTTCGAAAGAAATTCCGAAGCTGACAGAAGAAAAGGATAAAAAAGTTGTGCCCTGTAAATGGTATTATGAAGGAAAATAACAAGGTAATTGTTTAAGTGTAAAAAATAGGTTAAAACATATTTAAAGAAATACTACAAATGCAATATCCTCGTTCGACCTTGAAGAAGGGGTCCAAGGTCAAATCTAACCACACAAATACATTCCCAGCCCATGATTTCCTATGGTTTACCATTCCAAATCTCTAGGACCAATTATAAATGAGTTATAAGCACTTTTAAGCTTGGCTGTCCTCATTTGACCTTGAAGGAGGGGTCCAAAGGTCAAATCTGACCATACCAAAAGATTCCGAGCCAATGATTTCCTATGGGATGGTTTACCATCCCAAATCTCTGTCACCAATAATAAGCGAGTTGTAGGCACTTTCAATTTTCTCTATCCTCATTTGACCTTGAAGGAGGGTTCCAAGGTCAAATCGGACCATATCAACAGATTCACAGCCCATGATTTCCTGTCTGTTTACCATCCCAAACCTCTGGGACCAATAATAAGCGAGTTATAAGCACTTTTAAGTTTGGCTATCCTTGTTTGACCTTGAAGGAGGGGTCATTGAAGGTCAAATCTGACCACACCAAAAGATTCCCACCCCATGATTTCCTACAGGTTGGTTTATCATCCCAAACCTCTAGGATCAATAATAAGGGAGATATAAGCACTTTTCATGACTGACAAAAAACACCTGTGGCGGCCATCTTGTTTCTCAAAATGAGGCCAAAAATATTCCCAGACAACATTTTATGGTTATTAATATATACTGCAAACTTAAGAAAGCTAGCTATAATATTTTTTTCATCAGAGCAGTAATGGTGAAATCTCTCTCTACACACTGCGGCTATCCAGTGGATACAATGATTTACTCGACAGTGAGAACCTGAAAGTAGCTATTGCTCAGCTATGCCATGACATAGAGGTCTGCAATTTCACTATGTTATAGCTGACCAAAAATTCTGTGAATAATATATTTAACAAATTACTCTAAATGTAATAGTTTTCAAGTTACAACTGATTTACTCAACACTGAGAACCTCAAAGGAACTATTACTCAGCTATGCACTGAGCTACATGTCTGAAATTTTACTATGTTATAGCTAACCCAAAAGTAGGTGAACAACATATTTAAGCAAACTACTGTAAATGCAATAGTTTTCAAGCTACAACTGATTTACTCAATAGTGATAACCTGAAAATAGCTATTGCTCCGCTATGCCATGAGCTATAGGTCTGTAATTTCACTATGTTATAGCTGACCCAAAAGTAGGTGAACAATATATTTTAACAAAATACTCCAAATACAATATTTTTCAAGTTATAGCTGATTTACTCAACAGTCAGTACCTGAGAATAGCTATTGCTCAGTTGTGCCATGAGCTATAGGTCTATAATTTCACTATGTTATAGCTGACCCAAAAGTAGCTGAATAACATATTTCCACAAATTTCTGTAAATGCAATAGTTTTCCAATTATAACTGATTTACTCAACAGTGAGAACTTCAAAGTAGCTATTACTCAGCTATGAAATGAGCCACAGGTCTGAAACTTCACTATGTTATAGCTGACCCCAAAATAGGTGAATAACATATTGAAACAAAATACTCTAAATGCAATAGTTTTCAAGTTATAAGTGATTTACTCAACAGTGATAACCTAAAAGTAGCTATTACTCAGCTATGCCATGAGCTACAGGTCTGAAATTTTACTATGTTATAGCTGGCCCAAAAGTAGCTGAATAACATATTTATACGAAATTCTCTAAATGCATTAGTTTTTAAGTTACAAGTGATTTTACTCATGATGGAATTTACTGAAAAGCCCAAAAGTAGCTATTACTCACTTAGCTATTGAGACAGACACCCAACTTACTCACCATGTTGTAGCTATGAAAAAAGTAGCTGAATAACATATTTTAACAAAATGCTCTAAATGCAACACTTTTCAAGTTATAAGTGATTTACTCAACAGTGATAACCTAAAAGTAGCTATTACTCAGCTATGCCATGAGCTACAGGTCTGAAATTTTACTATGTTATAGCTGACCCAAAAGTAGCTGAATAACATATTTATACGAAATTCTCTAAATGCAATAGTTTTCAAGTTATAAGCGATTTACTCAACAGTGATAACCTAAAAGTAGCTATTACTCAGCTATGCCATGAGCTACAGGTCTGAAATTTCACTATGTTATAGCTGGCCCAAAAGTAGCTGAATAACATATTTATACGAAATTCTCTAAATGCAATAGTTTTTAAGTTACAAGTGATTTTACTCATAATGGAAGTTACTGAAAAGCCCAAAAGTAGCTATTACTCACTTAGCTATTGAGACAGACACCCAACTTACTCACCATATTGTAGCTATGAAAAAAGTAGCTGAACAACATATTTTCACAAAATGCTGTAAATGCAACACTTTTGAAGTTATAAGTGATTTAGTGCATGATTTCATGAATTTTAATGCATTAAAAATTATTAAAAAAATTTATTAAAAAAAAAGTAAGACAGATCCAGGTCTCATACTCACACAAGAGAATCTACCTCTGGCCTAGTACATATATGCAAGATATGAGAGAAATCCCTGCAATAGTCACTGAGAAAATTGTGATAAAAGTTGAAATTTTCACACTTTTGGTGGGGGTACCCCCCTTGTAATGTCTCTAGCAAACAGACGAACAGACAGATTTGCATGCCTTGAACAATTTTTCATCCTCGATAGATAAGGTATCTTTTAAAAAAAACAGCATGTCTCTAGGCCTTGTAGTTTTGGAGAAGAAGTTGTACGCCCACGCGGCAGAGTGATGACATAATGTCAGCTGACTGACAAGTCAGCTGACATAATAAAAACCTTAACTCACCTTTTGTCGCCATATTACACCTTATTTACACTGTGGATCACACCTTCAGTCACTGTAGTCAGAAATTCACAAGTGATACCGACTGTAATGTGAATGGGGTATAAGTTTGGGGTGTACACTTTCCCCAGTACTTTTTTATCCACTGTTATTTTCCCTTTAAAAAAAAACTGACTTCACCTGATGTGTGGATGAGATCAGCTTTTTGAGAGTTCCCTAATGTATATTACCTTCATCTTTGTTATCATTACAAATCAGGTTGGGGCAATCTGCTGAAGTTTAAAGTGCTGTTTCTTTGTTAATTAGCAGAAGTTTTCCTTTTGACAGATTTTATGGGAGTTTTATGATTCTCTGTAAAAAGGAAAAATAAAAACTGCACATTAAAAATTGGGGGGGTACACCTTTAATAGTGTCCCTTTTTTATGTTAAGAAGTTTAAGACCAAAAATTATTAAAAGCATTGCTATGGCAACACTTGTTCTATAGTTGTGAAATCAATAGAAACGTTTATGTAGTTAGAACATATTAAATATAAACTGGTGTCCATATGATAGCTATAGCTAACAAGTTTAAGTAGTAAAAAGATTATGTCTGATAATTTATTGTGGATTGACCACTAGATAGCTTGTATTTATGAAGTTAAAACTAATCAATTGTCTTTGCATAAAGGGCTACTGAACTACAAAGTCAGTAGAAGCCATTTTGAAATTACAATATATTAAATATAACTGTTTTCCATATGGAAGATATCAACTCATTGCTAACAACTTGTAAATAGTTCAACTATTGATTTTTTCTTCTTTTCTTTGTGTGTATTGTTACTACAAAGATAATGTCTGATAATCTATTGTGGTTGACCAGTACATGGCTAAAATTTATGAAAATAAAACTTTTTTTTCTGCACAAAAGGCTACTGAATTAGTGCAAATGAACAGACAAGATTTCCTACATTATCGTCGTATTTATTATCTAATATCAGTTGTAAGGTGTTGTCCTTTCGTTGTGGCCTCAATATAGAAGTGCCTTGTAGTTATGAAGTCAGTAGAAGCTTGTATGAATTTAGAGTATATTAAATATAAATATGGAATAAATCTCCATAAGGAAGCTATTGCCAACAAGTTGTAAATAGTTAACCTTTGAATCTTCTTTCTCTGTCTGTGCATACTGTCAGTTTGTTAGACAGTTTATTGTGGCTTCACAAGTAGATAGACATTATTTATGAAAATGAGGCTTGTCAATTTTCTTTTGTCTGTACAACAGGGAAATGCCAGTACTTTGTGACTGTTGCTGTAGCATGAAAAGTTTTTTTTTCCCTTCAGTTTGACTGAATCACAATTCTTGTGGCTTAAGACTTAGTGCAAAGGTTTCCCTTTTTCTCACAAGTCTCTGGTGTGTCTCTTCTCCCTGTCAGCGAACCTGGTCAATAAAGTATAATGAGTATAATATATTATACATAAGTCTGATCACATGCAGAATTATCAGTTGTCTAGCTCATATGTTTATGAATTTATTGATATGTTATGGAGAATGACTTACAATTTTATTGTTTAAATGTAAGGGGAGCTGGTAACAAGACAAAAAGGCAAAGCAAATTTTCTTGGCTAAAATCAAAGGAAAAGGCCATCATATTTTTACAAGAATGTCATAGTGACCCTTCATCTGAAGAAATTTGGTGCAACGAATGGGGTAGTAAGATTCTTTTTTCGCATGGCCAAACAAATAGCAAGGGAGTGGGCAATATTGTTTTCACATAAAATAACATTTGATATTGTAAATGTCAAACAAGACACTGATGGCAGGTTTCTACTGATTGAATGTAACATATTCGGTGAAAATTATACCCTCGTAAATATCTATGCACCAACTGGAGATAAATCAAAAGAGCAATTGGCCTTTGGTAAATATCTGTTAGAGAGTCTTGAAAGCTATCTTGGAAATAACCTAATTCTTGCAGGAGACTTTAATACAGATCTTGACGATTTTTTAGGAAAATCTAACGTCTCTAAAGGTGTCCCAAACTACAAATTTTATTTACAGAAACTTGTAGATGACCTTGACTTAGTGGATATATGGTGATTAAAGCATCCACAGATAAAGAGGTTCACCAGGCGTGAAAAAACAAGATATGGGTTCGCACAATCTTGGATTTATTTCTTCTTAATTTCATGTCATTTGGAATTGCTACAATTTCTACAGATATCTTGCCAAGTATAAAATCAGATCATAGTCTACTTTCCTTAAACTTATCAGTTATAAACCAGCAAAAAAAAAGCAGGGGGCTGTGGAAAATGAATGTAAGCTTACTACAAGATACAAATTATTTGTGTTTAATAAAACAAACAAATTTAACAGCAAAAACAGATGCAAAAAATTTGATTAACAAGGACCTTGTATGGGATTTCATAAAATGTAAAATAAGAACAGATACAATAACGTACTCCATATCTAAACATAAAGAAGAAAATAAAATATTAGATGTGCTCTCAGCTAAACTTGAAGCCTTAGAAAATCTTGTTACCAGTACTCCAGATTTAAATAGTGTAGATGGATATAACCAAGTAAAAAAAGAATTAGAAGAGCTGTATGAAAATAAAGTAAAGTGTGCTATGGTTAGATCTAGATGCAATTTGCTTGAAAATAATGAGAAACCATCAAAGTTCTTTTTAAACATAGAAAAGGCCAAAAATAATATCAGAAGTATCAAGTCTTTGAAAATCAACAATAAACTTATTTTCAATCAGACCGAAATTTTGGAACATCAAAAAATTTTTTACTCGTCCTTATATTCAAATTTGGGAAATGGTATAAACAACGAAGACTTATCAGCATATTTAGATAAAATTAGCATTCCACAAATTTCTAACAGCACAAAAATAATTTGTGATGATGAATTAACACTTGAAGAAATTCATAAAGCTGTCAAAAGTCTGGCCCTGAATAAAACTCCTGGAATCGATGGTCTACCAGTTGAATTTTATAGAGTATTTTGGGACCCTTGTCTATCTTGAACACAGATTATAAAATCTTAACAAAAGTTTTAGCTAATAGATTGAAAGTAGCTTTACCTGAATTGATAAATGCTGATCAAATAGGATATATGAGTGGCAGAAGTTGTTTTGAGAATATTAGACTTATCTTAGATATGATTGAATTTTGTAAAATAAAAAAACATCCATGTATAATACTTTTAGTTGACTCTAAAAAGGCGTTTGATTCCATAAACTGGACTTTTCTTAAGTATGTGTTGCAAAAATATGGATTTGGCAAAAACTTCCAGAAATGGATTGCCACCTTGTATTCAGAAATTGAAAGTTGTGTCTCAAATAATGGTCACATGTCTTCCTTTTTCAAACTTTCAAAGGGAGTAAGACAGGGTTGTCCTATCAGTGCACTTTTGTTTCTTCTAGTAGTAGAGGTTGTAGCTATAATTTTGCGACATTCTGAAGATTTAACTGGTATTATTGTTGGCCAAACAGAAATTCGTCTCTGTATGTTTGCTGATGACATGACTATGTTTCTTTATAATCTGGAATCAGTAAAGGTAGTTATGGAAATATTTGAAGAATTCTATAGATACGCAGGTCTAAAATTAAATAAGAAAAAAACAGAAGCTCTTGCATTACAATCTACTGATTGCATATCAAATAATTTGTGTTGGATAGACTGCCCTTTTAAGACTTTGGGTTTTTGGTTCTCAATAAATTATGATGAAATGTTTCAACTGAATACTATACAAAGCACCATAAACTCATGGAGCTCTAGATGTCTCACAATTAAAGGCAAGATAACGGTATTAAAATCTCTGATAGTTCCACATCTGCAGCAGCTAGCTTCTGTTATTCCCTTAAATGATACATTTATTGTTCATATGGAGAAAATAATTTTTAATTTTTGTCTGGAGCACTAGAAAGCATTTGGTTTCAAAAGAAGTGTTGATACTACCAGTTCCTTTGGGTGGCTTAAAAATGATTTCCACAAAGGCTATCATTAATACAGCTCGAATAACCTTTGTTAAACGATTACTCAATAACATTAATGCTAAATGGAAATTCTTAGCTCATGAATTAATGGGTTTTAGCAAAGAAGATCTTTTAAACAGAACCAACCCATGCTATGTTTACAAAACATGCTCAACAAAGTTTTATTCATCTTCACTTTACACTTGGTTTAATTTTACAAACATAGAACCTGCAATAGCCTTGAAGTTTTGCAACAAAATATTTGGAAAAATGTGTCAATATGCATAGGCAATGATATAATTTATAAAAATAGGGAAAATGCAGGAAGAAAGATAGGGAAAATGCAGGAATAACCTCAATAAAAGATATATTTAATGTAACAAATTGTAGTTTTTTGAAAAGAGAAGAGCTTCAAAGAATTTATAATATAAATATAGCTATTATGAAATATAATCAAATAATTTCAGCTATCCCAAGGAAATGGAAGAGACTTCTACAGACACCATTGCTCACTAATGTTAGTTCAAGTGATCGAATTCCATATAAATGTTTCAGTAATAAACAAACAGTAAAAATTAGTCAAATTTATAAATATTTTGTAACCCAGAAGATAATAACTCCTGTCAGTCAAAATAAATGGGTTGAGTATTACCCCTTTCTTGAACATGTTGATTGGAAAAAAATATACATGCTATGTTTTAAGATTGTAAAAGACACGTATATATAGACTATGCAGTTCAAGATCCTACATCGAGTTTATAATTACAACTAGACAAAAGTTTTTGTACACAAAAACAAAGCGTCCCTACAGCTTTTAAGTTTTATAAGAAATGCTAAAGGACCAGTGTGAAGAGGTAAATGTTATTGGTGAAGAGAAATTCTCCTGAAAGGACCATGTTAGGGTCACAAGAGTGATCTTAAAACGAAAAAAGCAATCAGTGCCTGTGAACAGGTTCTGTATCAGCTGACTGTGTCTTTTAAGCTGCAAAGTAGAAGAAGCATGTTTAGGTTTGGCTATGCTCGTTTGACCTTGAATGAGAGGCCCAAGGTCAAATCCGTCCACACCAGAAGATTCCCAGCACATGATTTCCTACATGTTGGTTTCACATCCCAAACCTCTAGGACTAATAATAATCGAGTTATCGAACTTTTAAGTTTGGCTATGCTCGTTTGACCTTGAAGGAGAGGCCCAAGGTCAAATCGGACAACACCAAAAGATTCCCAGCCCATGATTTCCTATATGTTTGTATACCATCCAAAACCTCTAGGACCAATAATAAGCGAGTTATAAGCACTTTTCAGTTTGGCTATGCTCATTTGACCTTGAATGAGAGGCCCAAGGTCAAATGCGACCACACCAGAAGATTCCCAGCACATGATTCCCTATATGTTGGTATACCATCCCAATCCTCTAGGACAAATAATAAGCGAGTTATAAGCACTTTTAAGTTTGGCTATCCTCGTTTGACCTTGAAGAAGAGGCCCAAGGTCAAATCCGACCACACCAAAAGATTCCCAGCCCATGATTTCCTATATGTTGGTATACCATCACAAACCTCTAGAACCAATAATAAGCGAGTTATAAGCACTTTTAAGTTTGGCTATACTCGTTTGACCTTGAAGGAGGGGCCCAAGGTCAAATCCGACCACATCAGAAGATTCCCAGCACATGATTTACTGTATGTTGGTATACCATCCCAAACCTCTAGGACCAATAATAAGTGAGTTATAAGCACTTTTAAGTTTGGCTATGCTCGTTTCACCTTGAAGAAGAGGCCCAAGGTCAAATCCGACCACACCAAAAGATTCCCAGCCCATGACTTCCTATATGTTGGTATACCATCCCAAAGCTCTAGGACCAATAATGAGCAAGTTATAAGCACTTTTAAGTTTGGCTATGCTCATTTGACCTTGAAAGAGAGGCTCAAGGTCAAATCCGACCACACCAAAAGATTCCCAGCCCATGGTTTGCTATATGTTGGTATACCATCCCAAACCTCTAGGACCAATAATAAGCGAGTTATAAGCACTTTAAACTTTGCCTATCCTCGTTTGACCTTGAAGGAGGGGCCCAAGGTCAAATGCAACCACACCAGAAGATTCCCAGCCCTTGATTTCCTACATGTTGGTATACCATCCCAAACCTCTAGGACCAATAATAAGCGAGTTATAAACACTTTTAAGTTTGGCTATGCTTGTTTGACCTTGAAGAAGAGGCCCAAGGTCAAATCTGACCACACCAAAAGATTCCTAGCCCATGATTTCCTATAGGTTGGTTTACCATCCCAAACCTCTAGGACCAATAATAAGCGAGTTATAAGCACTTTTATGTTTCGTTATGCTTGTTTGACCTTGAAGGAGGGGCCCAAGGTCAAATCCGACCACACCAGAAGATTCCCAGCCCATGATTTCCTACATGTTGGTATACCATCCCAAACCTCTAGGACCAATAATAAGCGAGTTATAAGCACTTTTAAAGGTCATAGGAAGTATTTTCAAATCATTCATTAGTGATTACATATACATATGTAAGTTCAATTTCTGTGAAAAAAGATGCGTCTGGACAAGGTTACATGGTATATTCAATCACTTTCTGGCTGTTTTTTCAAGATTTTTACAACTGTCGCCATTATTTTTCACTTGACAACTCCCGTAGAAAATACTAGCCTTGACGTCACAGGTTCATGACAATGTAAACAAACTATTATTTCCGTAAGCCTTTTAATACATACATATATATTTAAAAGATTGCATAATGTGTTTTTATGAAGTTTATTTGTTTATAAGACATCAGTCTGCCACAGTAAATTTTTGAAATAGCCTTCAGAACATCTTTTATTTTTGTTCTCAAATAAAAAATATTTAGAGCGGTATTAAGCAAGTTGCATAAAAATCACCAAACAATGCAGTCAACCAGGTTCAACTCTGAGATGAATTTTGATAGTTATTTTTTTCAATTTTGAAAACACTATTGCCAGGAGATGAAATAAATACAACATAAATGTCTTTAGAACTGGGCCTCAAGCAAGGATAAATCATATATGTTCTCCAAATTAGTTTCCCATCAAAACTGTAAACAATACTGCTTTCATAGTATACATAATGCGTCTAGCCATCTAGTGTTGATTACAGTTCCCCTAAACACATATCCTTTTTTTTGGTCTCAACAAAGGCTTAAATTGAGAATAAAATGTCACCAACTAATTTCCAAAACTTTAAATTATCCAAACTTAAGGCCAAGAAATACTGAACTAATATCTTAAGGAAAACTCATATACTGAATTATTTCATAAACTGATAATGTAAAAGTTAGAACTTCAAACATGATTCTTTCAGAATAAATTCAATAAATTTGACTACAACAGCATGCTTTTATAAATTATTGATGCAAATGAAAACAAATTGTGTATTTTGATTTCACTTTACATCATGCATTTTCTTGATAGAAATGCCGGTGATTAAAGGCAAAAAAACAGTATCCAGTAAGTTCAAATGACCACTTTTGAATTTATAAAGAGATTCTTAGTTTTGTGTAAATTTATCTAACTTGAAAGGCTACTTTCTCATCACAGTTTAAAAACCTGGAAAAAAATGATGGAAGGAGGCAAAATCTCATACATATGTTTACGCTTTCTGCATTCCAAGACAAGCCTACTTACAGTATATCTGTGTTTGTTAGAACTGTCAGTGATTAAAAGTTAGGTAAAACTTGAGAAAGAAACAGCATCTAGAAAAAATAGAGGCTAGTCAGCTTTTTTGGCAAAGGAAAATGTTATCTTCCTTCAGTTTGGAAATATATACACTATATCTCCAACTACACGGAACTTCATTATGAACCTGTGACGTCATCAATCATCTACTACGAGAAAAACAATATGTCCACTTTTTACTCCATGTTCGGTTCTCGCCTCCAACCTCTGTGGCCGCCGGTTCGAATCTCGGGCCGGGCGCTTCATGTTGGAAAGTTGGTAGTTACTTGCCGATGCCCGGTGGTTTACAGTGCACTATGCACTGGTTTATTCCACCTGTAAACTACCCGTCGCAATATGACCCTGGCTGTTGAACGCGACGTAAAGCAACAAATAAATAAATTTACTCCACGTTCGTGATATTTATTTTTATAATGCTATTTATGGCTCTTGTACCATAGATTTCTTAAAATAAACCACATTTTCATTCTTATAGGTTGTTTGTCTACTGAATGAAGTTAACTTCATAATTTTTGTGAAAAATGTTTCCTATGACCTTTAAGTTTGGCTATGCTCGTTTGACCTTAAACGAGAGGCCCAAGGTCAAATACGACCACACCAGAAGATTCCCAGCCCATGATTTCCTATATGCTGGTATACCATCACAAACCTGTAGGACCAATAATAAGCGAATTATAACCACTTTTAAGCTTGGCTATGCTCATTTCACCTTCAATGAGAGGCCCAAGGTCAAATGCGACCACACCAGAAGGTTCCCAGCCCATGATTTTGTATATGCTGGTATACCATCCCAAACCTCTAGGACCAATAATAAGCGAGTTCTAATCACTTTTAAGTGTGGCTATGCTCGTTTGACCTTGAACGTGGGGCCCAAGCTCAAATCCGACCACACCAGAAGGTTCCCAGCCAATGATTTCCTACATGTTGGTTTACCATCCCAAAGCTCTACGACCAATAATAAGCGAGTTATGAGCATTTTTATGTTTGGCTATCCTCATTTGACCTTCAAGGAGGGGCCCAAGGTCATATCCGACCACACCAAAACATTCCCAGCCCATGATTTCCTATATGTTGGTATACCATCCCAAAGCTCTAGGACCAATAATGAGCGAGTTATAAGCACTTTTAAGTTTGGCTATGCTCGTTTGACCTTGAAGGGGGGGCCCAAGGTCAAATGCGACCACACCAGAAGATTCCCAGCACATGATTTCCTACATGTTGGTATACCATCCGAAACCTCTAGGACTAATAATACGCGAGTTATAAGCACTTTTCAGTTTGGCTATCCTCGTTTGACCTTGAAGGAGAGGCCCAAGGTCAAATCTGACCACACCAAAAGATTCCCAGCCCATGGTTTCCTACATATTGGTATACCATCCCAAACCTCTAGGACCAATAATAAGCGAGTTATAAGCACTTTAAACTTTGCCTATCCACGGTTGACCTTGAAGGAGGGGCCCAAGGTCAAATCTGACCACACCAGAAGATTCCCTGCACATGATTTCCTATATGTTGGTCTACCATCCCAAAGCTCTACGACCAATAATAAGCGAGTTATAAGCACTTTTAAGTTTGGCTATCCTTGTTTGACCTTGAACGAGAGGCACAAGGTCAAATGCAACCACACCAGATGATTCCCAGCACGATTTCCTATATGTCGGTATACCATCCCAAAGCTCTACGACCAATAATAAGCGAGTTATAAGCACTTTTAAGTTTGGCTATCCTCGTTTGACCTTGAACGAGAGGCCCAAGGTCAAATCCGACCACATTAGAAGATTCCCAGCACATGATTTCCTATATGTAGGTATACCATCCCAAAGCTCTACGACCAATAATAAGCGAGTTATAAGCACTTTTAAGTTTGGCTATCCTCGTTTGACCTTGAACGAGAGGCCCAAGGTCAAATCCGACCACACCAGAAGATTCCCAGCACATGATTTCCTATATGTAGGTATACCATCCCAAAGCTCTACGACCAATAATAAGCGAGTTATAAGTACTTTTAAGTTTGGCTATCCTCGTTTGACCTTGAAGGATGGGCCCAAGGTCAAATGCGACAACACCAGAAGATTCCCAGCACATGATTTCCTACATGTCGGTATACCATCCCAAAGCTCTAGGACCAATAATAAGTGAGTTATAAGCACTTTAAACTTTGCCTATCCTTGCTTGACCTTGAACGAGGGGCCCAAGGTCAAATCTGACCACACCAGAAGATTCCCAGCACATGATTTCCTATATGTTGGTATACCATCCCAAACCTCTACGACCAATAATAAGCGAGTTCAAGGCTTAATCTTAGCAAAATTTTTATGAACTTATAATCAATCACCCGTCAATCGGTCAATTATGGCCCGACTGATCCCAATATCGACTGGCGCCTAGATTCTTCCCTCAGGAATGTGCATACCAAATTTGGTTGACCCACACGCAGTACTTTCTGAGGAAATCTAGTGAAAAGGAAGTAAATTTTTTTTTGAATTTTTGATAATGTGACCTTCATAAAGGTCAAAGGTCAAATTTATGTCTGTCAAAAAATTTCCCCATGCCTATAGAAGAACACTGCCACATATCAATTGGATAGGCCTAATAACAAGGGAGATATTCAAGGGAGACGATAATGCGGCGGCGGCTGACTGAAAACCGGGGGTGAAACCAATAAGCGTCCCCTTTTCAAGGGACGCTTAATTATAATTTGTTTACTTGGGGAATAAGCCAAACTCAGAGCTGTGAAAGCTGTCCAGGTGTAGATAATTTAGAACATTATTTTTACTATTGCCAAGATGTCAAATCCTTTTGGGAAAATGTCGGTGAATGGCTAGCTGTAAATATGAATATCAGCATGACATTCACAGTCTTAGAGGTTCTTCTAGGTCTCATAAACCTGAATCCAAAGTTTTTTTATGTGGTCAATTTGGTTGTACTTATAGGTAAGCCATTCATAAGCAGATGTAAAAGAAATAAAAAGCTGATACTTATAGCATATTTAGATTTGATCAAAGAAACCCTTGTAGTAATGGAACAAAGTGCAAATGTCAAGGATGAAAAAGAGTCATTCATGGAAAAATTTGGTTTATTAAAATGTGTTATACGAGATAGTATTACAGTATAGACTGTTGTATAATATATTATTTTAGTAATGGAATGATATGCAAATGTCAAGGATTAAAAAGAGTCATTCATGGAAAAAGTTGGTGTATTAAAATGTGTTATATGAGACACAGTTATTACAGTATAGACTGTTGTTTAATATTTTTTTTTCTTGTAAACTTGTAATGTAATGTTGAACTTTAAACTGAAATAAACATGAAATACAAAAAAAAAAAAGAATTATATTAAGTTGTTAAAAAAATAAAAATATAAAAAAAACAAGATATCCTGCAAATTGGGTGAAGCTAGCTTGTCTAGTTTTTTGCTGAGATTGTTAACATTCAAAATCTGTCTAACACTAAACCAAAGTATCCACCGGATGCTTCCAGCAGATACAATAATACAAACAAAGTGCCAAAATGATGATCTAATGCACTGAAATACCAGAAGGGAAGTCCTAAAACAGAGCAACTCTATGAGGAATTTTCATGCTTCTATAACATATTAACCTGTATATGGTTCTCAGTGTAAGTAGGCCTTATATTAACATAGATTTTCAACTTAGAAAATACTGCAGCAGTAGAGTTGACTGTCTGAAAACAGAGGCCAAAACCAAAAAGCGTCCCCTTTTCAAGGGATGCTTAATTATAATACAAATGTAAGTATACCTGAAATATTTGAATATCCAGGTCTGGTACCATCACGGAATGTGACCTTCTTTGTTTCCTTTTCAACACCCAGTAATTTATCTTGTGCTGCAAACAGAATCAAGTGAGAAATCTAATGTCTGGTAACATATATTGCAAGGCAACAAAATTGCAAATTTTAATTAGTAAATTAAATTTTTATTAGTTAATACCTTACCTACCAGACGATAGCTATAGCCCGGCGCCAGCCGGTCCCGCCAAACGAAAGAAAAAGACGTCCCGGGTTTCACCCCCGGCAGGACCGGCACACTACAATCCACTCGCCAGGTGGCCTAGTTCCTGCCTCACTCGCCAGAGGGACGTGACGTCATAGCATCTTTTTCGTCCCTAAGATTGAATGATGAGGCTGGAAGCGGGGAAGGCCGGGTGGGAATTTCCCGTCTGGTAGGTAAGGTATTAACTAATAAAAATTTAATTTACTAATTAAAATTTGCAATTTCATTGCGTTAATACATCTTACCTACCAGACGATAGCTAGAATAACTACCCAGTGGAAGGAGGGCAGCCTTCTGAGGATTGGAGAGAACTCTTATATTATACCTAGGTGTGAGGTTCTAGTCCTTTGAGGAGACATGTTAGTCTCAAGGGTATCTAGACCTAACTGCCCCCCCCCCCCCTTTTGACTGCTCTGAGGGGAGGAAGAGAGCAAGAGTTCAAGTCCATGATTCCCACTGTTAACCTGGAAGAGTAGGGAAAGTCCTATACCCAGAGAATTACTCTGCAGTAAAAAACTTTGGGAAGCCAAGGCATAGGCTAAAAGTGAGCCTGCACCTAAAACTAACTAGTATATACACTATATATAATTATATACAAAGAAGCTTAGGGGACTAGTGGTGGATCTGCTGGGCCGCCACCACAGGACCCAAGTGAAAAAGCTCCTTATCTGCCCAGGCAACATCCTTAAGGTAAAACTGTGTAAAGGTGTTGTGGGACTTCCAGTGGCATGCTGCTAGAATCTGGTCCAGAGATATGCCACCTTGAAAAGCTTTGGAGGCCGCAAAGGCCCTAACATCATGGGCCTTGACCTGATGTAAGGTCAAGGACTCTTGGTCAGAGAGATCATAACACAACACTACTGTTTGTTTGATCCAGGATGAGATAGTGGCAGGAGAGATGTCCCTGTCAAAACCTTGTTTGAATGAGACAAAAACTAACTCCTTTCCCGTTCTTAGGTTTTGTGTTTTGTCCAGGTAGTAGCGAAGAGCCCGAACGGGGCAAAGGGATCTGTCTTCCTTTAAAGACTTATCCAGAGTGGGGGCTAAGGCCGGGATGACCACAGGGGCCACGCACTCTGGTCCCTCCTTTGCCAAGTGATTTTTCGCCAAGAAGCTTGGTGATGGGTAGAGGGAAACTTTGGACCAATCAGCTTGGTGTCTGATATTTTTTTTTAACCAAGCATGTATCTCACTTCTGCGTTTTTCTGAAGCCAGGGCTAGGAGAAAAACAGTTTTGAAAGTAAGGTGTTTTAGAGAAGCCTTTCTGAGGGGTTCAAATGGTGCTTTTGTAAGCTGGTGTAAAACTAGGGAGAGGTTCCAAGCAGGAACCCCCCTGCGTCCTTTGGGTCTATCCCTGTGAAAACTGTCTAACAGTCTAGTCAAATTGTCATCCTTGCCGACATTAATCGAGGTATTTCCCAGTTTGTCTGCAATGGCTGACCTGTAACCGTCAATAGTGCTGGGCTGGAGATTTTTCTCCTGGAAAAGGTGCAGGAGGAAATCTGCTATTTGTTTTATAGATGGGTTCCTGAAGTCCACCTGACTTGTTTGGCACCATCTGATAAAAACGGCCCACTTCGCTTCGTAGACTGTTCTGGTTGAATGTCTTTGAGGTGCCTCAATTCTTGACGCCACTGGGCTAGAGAACCCCTGCTCCTTGATTGTCTGGGCTCTAGGAGCCAGGCATGGAGATTTAGGTTTGTCAGATCCCTGTGACGTGCCTTGTTGAAAGGTTGGGTCACTAGATCTGGATGGTGTGGAAGACATAGAGGAACCCTCGCAGACAGTTCCACTAGGTCCCAAAACCAAGGCATGTTGGGCCATCCCGGGGCAATCAGGATTGCTCTGCGATACCAGTGATCTGACAGCTTGCTGACCACCTTCCCCATCAGAGACACTGGGGGGAAGAGGTACATGTCCAGGTCCTCCCAGGACAATGTCAGAGCATCCACTGACCAGGCCTTTGGGTCTGGAATTGGGGACACAAATTGAACTAGCTTGCAGTTGTACCTTGTTGCAAACATGTCCACTAGGGGAGAATGCCAGGTTTGACAAAGGAGGTCGAAGGTCTCTTGATGGAGGGACCACTCCGTCTGAATGACCTGCTTTTGGCGAGACAATTTGTCTGCAATTACATTCAGACGGCCTGGAATGTGTCTGGCCTTCAGTACTATTTGATTGAGGTTGCACCAACATAGGAGCCGCCAAAGAAGGGCACAGAGTGAGCCTGACCTGATACCTCCTTCATTGTTGATGTATGCTACACCCGTAGTGTTGTCTGTGGCAATCAGGACGACCTTTCCTTGCACTAAATGTTGGAATCTTTTTAGTGCTAACAACACGGCTTTTAGTTCTAAGAAGTTTATGTGCAACTTGCTTTCGGGCACTGACCAAGTACCGCTTGCTGTGAAGTCGCCTAAGTGAGCACCCCAGCCTTCTTTTGAGGCGTCTGTAAAGATTTGAACTGCGTGTCGCAGGGGGTGTAAGGGCTGACCCTTTAGGACATTTTCCTCTTGGGTCCACCACTGCAGGTACTGGTGGAGAGACCTCGGAATTGGGATCTCCTTTTCCAGAGATTCTGGGACTCTCCAGTGCTTCTTGAGGTGCCACTGAATAGGTCTCATGTGCAGTCTGCCTAGGGGCACCTGTTTTTCTGTCGCAGTGAGAAGACCTATAAGAGACATGAAAGTTCTCACTCGGCAATATCTGGTCTGTAAAAGCACTGTTATCTTTTGTTGAAGGGCTTCCCAACGGTTTTGAGTAGGTCTGACTACTCCGTTGAGTAGGTCGTACTGGTAGCCTACGAAGTCGAAGACTTGTTGGGGTTCCAGTTCTGACTTTTGCATGTTTACCATCCAGCCCAACTCCTGGCAAAGGGCTAGGAGGGACTGGGTTCCCTGGTGGCAAGATTCTTTGGTAGGGGCTCGAATCAACCAGTCGTCTAGGTACTGGTGGATTCTTATACCCTGTGACTGAGCCATTAACTTGACCTCTTTGACCACACCCGTGAACTCCATGGGAGCTGTTGACAGGCCAAAGGGAAGTGCCCGAAACTGGTACGACTGGTTCTGAAAGTGGAACCTGAGGAATTTTCGGGATGTGAAGTGAATTGGAATGTGAAAGTAGGCGTCGCTGAAATCT
This sequence comes from Sabellastarte sp. h YS-2021, assembly GCA_964017235.1. Taxonomy (NCBI): domain Eukaryota; kingdom Metazoa; phylum Annelida; class Polychaeta; order Sabellida; family Sabellidae; genus Sabellastarte; species Sabellastarte sp. h YS-2021. The sequence goes on along the minus strand of OZ024929.1, from coordinate 62,735,996 downwards.
AGCGATGTCACCCACTCCTCTTGTTGTAGAGAGGTCCGGATTGTCTCTGGAGTCTCCATTTTGAATGTTTTTACGCATAAAAACTGATTTAGAGTACTGAGATCCAAGATCGGCCGCCACTTGTGGTTCGGCTTTGGGACAATGAACAGTCTGTTGAAAAAGGCTAGTGAGGTTTGAACCCTGACCCTCTCTACTGCCTTTTTCTCGATCAGAGCTTGTACAGCTTCTTGCAAGTGGGAGTCTCTGATGGGGTTTGCATAGCCACTTACTATCAGGGGATCCCTTACCAAGGGAGGTCTGACTTTGAAGGGGAGAACATAACCCTCCTTTAAAATGGACACTACTTTGGGGTTTGCACCTTTGTGAGCCCATATTTCCCAAAAACTCTGAAGACGTCCCCCCACTGGTTGGACACTTGCAACATTGGGGACATTTGGAACATTTGGAGCAGAAACAAAGTGACCGACAAAAGAAGCACTTTTCACACACTTTATTTGACTTTTGATCTTTGATTTTGGCCTTACGTCTTTCTTTTGTGACTGCCACCTTGTTACAGTAGGTACACGACATACAACATGATAAGAAACATTTGTTGGAACAGATACAAAAGAGTTTCTTGTTACGACACTTTTCACAGAACTGACTGGCCGGGCCACCGGCACCGGACTTGACTTGCAGTAATTGTCATTTATACTGTGTCTTCTCATGAGCCATCTTGGTACCACGTCCGGGCTGACCACCCCGGCCTCTGCCCCGGCCTCTATTGCGGGAACCAAACGCTTTCCAAGCTGGTAGTTCCTTTCTGGCTTGAGAAGTTGTTTTAGCAGTGTCTTGAGGTTTCCAACCAGTACTGTAGGGTTGGTATCTCTGTTTTCTGCCTCTACCGGCGAACCCCCCGCGGCCCGGGCCGGGCTGGGAAGTACGTCGGGAAGCTTCTAATTGGTTTATTTCATCCTCAGCTTTTCTAATAGCAGCATCTGGAAATAACCCATATCCATTCAGGGGGCAATTTCTCAAGGAACTGAAAGTGTCTGGTTTAATCCCCGGTTTCACAGCTTCCAAGTATGAATCCCTACGGAGTAGGGTCAAATTCGCCATCTGCACAAATGTAAAGTCTGCCAAATGTTGTAGAGATTTACCCATGGCGAAACTGACATTCTGGTTAAATGAGGATAAATATAAAAGTTCATCCAATGCACCTTGAGCTTTGACAGAGGACTTGCCTTTCTTAAGTTCACTTTGTAAAATATGCAATTGTTCTTGGAAGGCATCCTGTATTTTGGTAATACAGCGATTAAACCCCGCTGACTGGTTGCAAATATATGAAGACTCTTTTGCTGCTTTCTCCCACTTACGCATAGTGTCTTGTGATAGTGGGCGGGATGGAGGCTGAGGCGATGTAGAAGATATGGTTGAAATCCTGGGGAATGAACTATTGATCTTCACCGCATCATTTGGCCAAGAATTCACCGATTTACCCGGCCTAGTTGGATCTGTAGGCTCCGCCGGGTGTATCCCATACCATCTGTTCTGGGATTTGGGGGGTCTGAGGAATTGGTCCACATGCAGGCCACCTGGATCACTAGATTTTGAAGGATATCCTTCCATCAGAACAAGGTTTAGAGTTTCTAGTTTTCGGCACAACCAATCTTCCGGTGGAAGATCCACAGAAATCTTTCCCATAGGCTGAGAACGGTGACCTGCCCAAGGATTATCAGTGCGGGATTGCGGAGAAAACTCCAGGTCAGGAATGTGTGTCCATCCCATGAACGCGCGGACGCCTCTCACAGTCTCGCGGTAATTTTGATCTTCACTGAGGACCCGGTCTGAGGTTTCCAAGTCTGGGGATTCCTCTGCGTCAGATAACTCACCCTCTTCAAATGTTTCCTGAGGATTGACATCGCGGAAGGTGACCGGCCCGGAGCCGGAAGAAGGTTGTTGAAATGCAGATTGAGAGGAAGCAGATATAGCAGCTGACGAAACAGTAGCCACCGGAGCAGGGTGTTTAAACATAGGTTCTGCTTCCGGGTAGAGGTTTTGAAGTGGAGATTGTCTGTCAGCAAAGGAAACATCCTGATCTCTAGGCTCATCCGGGCCAACAGCCGGGCCGGCTGGGCCGGAAGAAGCCGAAGTAGAGACAAAAAAGGGTGTCTGGGAAAGAGCACCTGCTGGAGCAGCATGAGAGACCGGTACTTTGACCGGAGAAAATGTTGGATTTTGTTGCACAGAAGGTGAGGAGCGATGTCCTAAAGTAATAAGTGCCTCAAGCCTGGCCATACGAGTGGCCCACTTTTCGTCCAGTTCTTGAAGATCTTTCTTAAACTGAGGCACAGGAAGGGACAAATCCGGAGCAGAAGAAACAGAAACAGCAGGTTCTTGTTCTGGCTGGGTATCAAGTACTACCACAGAAGACGGATCGACTAACACCTCCTTTGCTTTAGCCTTTTCCTGAGTTTATAGGTAGGAGTACTTAACTTGAGCACTTGCTCCGGGGTAAGGACACTGCAAAAGTCACACTGCATTTTGAACACAAGGGTCATCACCTTGTCCTTTCTCGCGACAACGCGCACACCTACTATGTTTGTCAAATGAAGCCATAATATGGCCACACGCACCCTTTTTCTGTCCTGGAGATGCCATGATAGAAAAGTCAACTAATGGCAACAATTCCGACACAAATTAAACAGATATAACACAAATATAAAACTAAAAGGTTCACAGATAAAAATCCACAACTTTAAATATCGCGCCAAACGAAAAAGATGCTATGACGTCACGTCCCTCTGGCGAGTGAGGCAGGAACTAGGCCACCTGGCGAGTGGATTGTAGTGTGCCGGTCCTGCCGGGGGTGAAACCCGGGACGTCTTTTTCTTTCGTTTGGCGGGACCGGCTGGCGCCGGGCTATAGCTATCGTCTGGTAGGTAAGATGTATTAACGCAATGAAATTGCAAATTTAATAAGTAAATTAAATTTTGCCAAGTTAATACCCGACTCAATGGACAATGGCTATATCTGTTGGCGTGACCGGTCCAGCCAAATGACATAAAAAGCAGTCATTACTGATATTCTTACTTAGCCAAGCATGGATCTCAGTCTTGAAGGTCAAATGCTTCAATGAGGCCTTTTTAAGGGGTTCAAAGGTAGCCTTTGTGAGCTGGTGCAGCACCAGGGAAAGGTTCCAGGAGAGGATGCCCCTCCAAGCATTGGGTCTGTCTCTGTGGAAACTATCGAGACGGCTAAGATTCTCATCTTTGCTGACATTAATGGTCAAATTTCCCAGTTTGTCTGCAATTGCTGAGCTACTGACATCAATGTTACTTAGCTGCAGTTTCCTGTCTTGGAACAGATACAGCAGGAAGTCAGCTAATGACTTTATAGGAAGTGCCCTGAAGTCCATCTGATTACTGTGGCACTACTTTGTAAAAATGGTCCACTCTGCCTCATAGACTGATCTGGTTGAGACTCTCTGAGGAATCTCAATTCATGCTGCCACTGCCCCAGAGAAACCCTGCTCCTTGATACCTGAGGCTCTAGGAGCCAGACGTTAAGATTCAGGTTGGACAGATTCCTGTGAAGGACCCGATTGAATCGGCTGAGTCAACAGACAGGGCCAGTTGGGCACGCACAATGGGATCTGGCTTGAAATGGCCAATAGGTCCCAAAACCAAGGCATGTTGGGCCACCCTGGAGCAATCAGAATTATTCTCTTGAACTGGTAGTCCTACAACTTCTCCACCACTTTGCACAAGATGGCTACTGGTGGGATAGCTTAAGGGTCCAGCTCCTCCTATGGGAGGCTGAGTGCATCCACTGTCCATGCCAGGGGGTCTGGAACCAGTGATACAAATTGAGGCAGTTTGTTGTTGAACCTGGTGGCAAACAGGTCCACTTGAGGCTGGTGCCACCGGAAGCATATTGCCTGGAAGACCTCTGGAAGGAGCGACCATTCTGTCTGAATGGCCTAGCCTGGATAGCTTGTCTACTATAACATTCAGGCAGCCTGGAATGTGGCACACAGAGGCCCAACTTCATTCCCCACTCCTTGTTCACTGTGGTGTGCTATGAGAACTATGTTGTGACTGGTGCCACCGGAAGCATATTGCCTGGAAGACCTCTGGAAGGAGTGACCATTCTGTCTGTCTGGCCTAGCCTGGAGAGCTTGTCTACTATTACATTCAGGCAGCCTGGAATGTGGCACACAGAGGCCCGACTTCATTCCCCACTCTTTGTTCACTGTGGTGTGCTATGAGAACTGTGTTGTTCAACCAGAGGTCTTGGAACTCTTGTAGGGCCAGAAAACCACCTTTATTTCCAGATAATTTATGTGTAACTTGCTTTCTGGAAGGAATCAGGTTCCCCTTGCAGTTTGTTCCCTAAGTGAGCTCCCCACCCTTCTTTTGATGCGTCTGTAAAGATTTGCAGAGCATGTTTTAGAGAGTGTAATGGTTGACCTTGAAACACATCGTCTTCCTGTAGCCACCACTTTAGGTGTGGATGGAGCAACCTGGGGATGAGGATCACCTTTTCTAGTGATTCTGATACCCTCCAATTGTTTTTCAAGTGCTGCTGTATTAGCCTCATATAGATCCGATATAGTGGACTTATTTCTCTGTGGCTGTCAGCAACCCTATCAGGGTCCGGAGAGGGGTTTCTTTTTTTGTGGCATTGCGGGTCTTCCACCGCTTTAGGGTGGGTCTGACCTTGCTCTCTTTGAGCTCGAACTGGTAACCTATGAACTTGAAGACTTGTTTGGGGTCAGCTCTGATTTTTCCATGTTGACCATCCAACCTAACTCATGACAAATAGCTACTAGGGTCTGTGTGTGCTGTAGACGGGTTTGGTGGGATCTGGCTCTGACCCTGAAAGTGTAAAAGCATGTACTTCCTGGACTGACATTGAATTGGTATATGGAAGTATGCATCTATGGAGATGACCCACTCCAGTGCCTGTCTCCGATTGTCTCAATTTTGAATGACTCTTTAAAAACTGCTTCAGAGTACTGAGGTCTAGGATAGGTCTTCCCTGTTTGTTGGGTTTTGGAACCAGGAAAAGCCGGTTGTAAAACCCTACAGATGTCTGACTTGCGACCGGTTCTACTGCATTTTTGTTCCTAAGCTGATGTAATTGGGGATTTATATAGCAAGTTATGATGGTGGGTGACCTTGTTGGATTTAAGCGGAACCGGAAGGGGAGAGTGTAGCCTTTTTTGAGGACTGTTACAACTTTGGGACTTACCCCCAGGGCTGCCCATATTTCCCAAAACTGGTGCAATCTGGCCCCTGCAGGTAGACCTGGAGCAACATTAGGGACATTTGTGACATTTTGGACAACACTCAAGTGATCTAAACAGGAAACATCATTCACATATTTTATTTCTGGATGATGAACAATGTCAGGATTTACGCCTTTCTTTTGTGGCAACCCTCATGCAAAAGGAACATGAGTTACAACACATGAATAAACAGGTAAGAAAGTTATTGTCTTTCTTTTGCCGGTCACAACCAAACAGCCTTTCTCACCAGCCATTTCTACATTCAAACTGTTCAACTTGCTGGTTACATGTACTGTCATGGAAGCATTGTGATTTCTTATGGGAGGGACCAGCGGAATGCTTGTCTTCATGATGGTGCATTTCCTCCTCTGCCTTGAAATCCGGAAACAAGGCACTATAGAGGGGTGCAGTTCTGAGAGCACTGAGGGTATCCTGATTTATGCTGGCTTTCAGGTAGTCCATAAAACTGTCCCAGTGAGCCAGTGTCAGATTGGCCACATTGATGAACACTCCCTCAGATGACTCCTGCATAGTCCGGGCCATTGCTTGTGCGATACTTCTATTAAACGTGATCAGATAGTCCAGTGCATCTAGTGTACCTTGCTGTCAGACTTCCCTTTGGGTCTGTCACCTTATATCACTTTCAAATGTGTGGCCATTGATTCCTGAACTTTAGTAAGGCACCCGCTAAGTCCAGCAGCCTGGTTACACATGTAACTCTGATCATGAGCAGCCCCCTCCCATCTCCTAAAAATGTCCCAGGAAACTGGCTGGGAAGAGGGCGCTGAAGGTAGTGTACGGCTTGAGATCCTGGGGAAACTACTGTTCAGTCTAGCAGGTTTGTTTGTCCAGGAATTGACCTTGGAACAAAAAAAGTCTTTCTCCTCACTGAACGTGTCATACCTTTTCAAAGGGGTTGTCATCCAAACATGATGAAGATAAATCAAATTCAGGGACCTGCTTCCAACCAATGAACCAGTTCATTCTCTGGATTGTTTCTCTGCATGTCTGCTCTTTGCTAACCTCCTAGACCACATCTAGTAGCTTGAAAATTTTAATTACTTAAATGTAGCTTTTATAAGCTACAAGCTTACCATGTGGGACTTAATGCTGTTCTCGGGTGGCCACACCACGGCCAACGTCAACATTTCTTGTTAGCCGTAGAATCTAGTTGTGGTCACGTGATAACTTCTGACCAATCGCCCTACTTTCTCATTGAAATTTTCTAAAACCTACCCCTCAGCTGTAAACAGCGGGGAGGCAGGGTGGGACTCGTCTAAGTCCCACATGGTAAGCTTGTAGCTTATAAAAGCTACATTTAAGTAATTAAAATTTTCAATTTTATTACGCTACAATAGCTTACCATGTGGGACTTAATGCTGAATTCAACTGCCCGGTGGCGGGATTACAGCTGAGACTGGAAGATATGTCATTTTTGAAGTAAGATTTGAAGTAATATATATCGAAATAGTGTTAGAAATTCCAGTCTGAGTCCCATTCACAGTGCCCCAATCCCGAAGACCGGGCCTGTGAAGAGCCAAAAACCTAAGTAGAATGAGAGACACTGCTAAAAACTGTCTAGATGTTTTGATTGTAGGACGGAAGTGCAGCAGTGCTCACTTAGAGGTCTAAGGGTCCCTAGGGGCCCTTCACGAGTGACAGACCAGCCCAATGGCTTGAATTCTCATAAATTTTTGCCACCTGAATATGAGATTAATGACAACTTAATAAGTCCTTAATACAAATTACTTGATAAACTAAAAAACAAAAATGACCTTACCCATAACATCTTGAAGGTAAAAGAATACCTAGATCCTGGGAGAGACTCCTGAAGACTTGGTTGTAGCGGATGTGCCCCCCCCCCCCTTTTTTCTTTCCGAGGACAACTGGTCTGAGGGGAAGGATCTAGGACTTGTTGTGCCGCCACTACGGGTCCCAGATACATATTGTTGTCGGTGTCTGACCAAGTAAGGTCTTTTAGGTAAAAATTTGTAAATGTGTTGTGAGCTTTCCAGTGACAGGCTTGCATGATTTGGTCCACCGATACCCCACCGTAAAAGGCCTTAGAGGCCGCGAAGGCCCGGATGTCATGCGCTTTAACTTGGACCAAGTCCAAGGCTTGTTGGTCTGTTTGTTTATAACAAAGTAGGATGGTTTGTTTCAACCAGGAAGAGAGAGTAGTGGGTCTGATGTCTGAGGTATGTCCTTTCTTGAAGGAGATGAAAAGGAGGGAACGAGACCCTCTCAGGTCTTTGGTTCGGTCCAGATAGTACCTCAGGGCCCGCACCGGACACAGGGTCCTGTCTTCTTTAAATTGTCTACCTACAATGGTAGTCAAAGCAGGAATAGTCACCGGAGACACACTTTGAGAACCTTCTCTTGCTAGTTGGTTTTTGGCTATGAAATCAGAAGAAGGGAACAAGGCGACCTTTTCCCATTGGCCTAGATTAGATACTTTGTTTGCCACCCAGGCATGGATTTCGCTGCGGCGTTTGCCGGAGGCCAAAGCTAGCAAGAAAGCAGTTTTGAGGGTAAGATGTTTGAGGTCTGTGTCTTTCCTAGGCTCAAAGGGTGCTTTTGTGAGCTCATTGAGAACAACAGAAAGGTTCCACTTAGGTAGATTTCTGGAACTTTTTGGACGATCCCTGTGAAAACTGGAGAGTAACCTATGAAGGTCTGCATTATGTGCAATATGGCGGGCCGTTGGGCCCAAAGTGTCAACGATTGCAGTCCTGTAACCATCAATGGTCGAGGGGCGCCTGTTTAGGTCTTGGTACAGGTACATGAAAAAATCTGAGATTTCTTTCACAGATGGAGTGGAGAAATCGAATTTTCTCTGCACCATTTTTCAAATAAGGCCCACTTTGACTTGTAGATGGTCCTTGTTGATGACCGCTGAGGAGCAGCAATTCTCTCTGCCACCTCCACAGAGAAGCCTTGTTCTTGGAGTTGTCCGCTCCTAGACACCAGGCGTGGAGGTTCAGCTGTTGTGGAACACATAGTTGTGGGACTGTTTGAGTAGGGTGGTTGACACTGGGAGTTGTAGTGGGATCTCTGTTGAGAGCTGCACTAGGTCCCAAAACCAGGGCATCCCTGGCCAGCCTGGGGCTATTACGATGATCAGGCAATGGTATTACTTGATCTTTTGGATCACCTTGTGAAGGAGAGCCGTAGGAGGGTAAGCATAGGCCGTGAGGCTCGTCCAGTTTATGTTTAGAGCATCTATGTCCCAAGCCTTTGGGTCTGGGACAGGAGATACGTACCGTGGAAGTTTGTGGTTCAGGTGAGTGGCAAATAAGTCTACATGAGGTGTGAACCACTTCTGGCAGATCTGTTTGAACACCTGCGGATGCAGAGACCATTCTGTTGACTGCATTTGATTGGACCTGGACAGTAGGTCGGCCATCACATTCAGGCACCCTCGAATGTGCCTGGCTTTCAATGTTTTGTGGTAATGATGGCACCAGGTCATGATCTTCCACAGGAGAGCACAAATTTCTGCTGAGTGAGTTCCTCCTTGTTTGTTGATGTAGGCTACCACTGTTGAGTTGTCCGTCGCAACTAGCACTGTTTGGTTCTGGCACTGGTCCCTGAAGTCTCGAAGGGCCAGGGAGACCGCCTTCAATTCTAGGACATTTATCTGTAGCCTTTCTTCCCGATCTGACCACAGACCCTTTGTAGAATTTTGATCTAAGTGAGCACCCCAACCTTCGTTTGAGGCGTCGGTAAAGAGTTGGATACTGTGGTCCTTGGGATGAAGGTCTGCACCTTTCATCACGTTTGAGGGATTTTGCCACCAATCTAGGTGGGCTGCAATGGATTCTGTCCAAGGAAGGAGGTTGTCCAGCGACTGAGGAAATCTCCAGTGCTCCTTGAGATGAAACTGAAAGGGCCTCATGTGAAGGCGTCCCTCCGGGACCATTTTCTCCATTGAGGCTAGCAACCCAATTAGCGACATCAAACATCTTGCAGTCAAAACACGTTTTGACTTGAGTCGTAGGATCAAATCCTGAAGTTTGAGCCATCTCTCTTGAGTGGGTTTTACAAGGGCTGAATCTAGATGGTATTCGTAGCCCACAAACGAAAACACCTGAGTAGGTTTCAGTTCTGATATTTCCTGATTTATTATCCACCCCAAGGACTGGGTTAGGTCTACCACCGCCTGAGTCTTCACTTGGGCTTCCTCCTGAGACTGGGACCTGATCAGCCAGTCGTCCAGGTATTGGTGAATTCTGAGTCCTCTGGAGAGGGCCATTAGTTTCACTTCCTTTACAATCATTGTAAAGACCTGGGGGGCTGTGGCTAGTCCGAATGGGAGGGAGGTGAACTGGAACACCTGAGACTTGTATTTCCTTGAGTTTGGGTGGATGGGGATGTGTAGGTAAGTGTCTGACAGATCTATCGACGATACCCACTCCCCTGGAATCAGGGAGGTCCTGATGGACTCTGGAGTTTCCATTTTGAACTTTTCTACGTGTAGAAAAGTGTTGAGCCTGCTTAGGTCTATGACTGGCCTCCATCTTTGGTGAGGCTTGGGTACTAGGAACAGGCGACTGTAAAACCCGAGAGATTTTACATTTTCCACCCTTTCGATTGTGTTCTTTGACAGGAGAGACTGGATACAAGTGCCCAGGGCTTGGTCTTTTTGCTGGGCCTTGTACTCTGACATAATAAGAGGGAATCTGACCAAATTTGGCTTTGAAAGGAATGGCAGTACATAGCCATTGGTGATAATGTTTAACACGTTTGGAGAACATTTGTTTGTTTGCCAGTCTCTCCTGATAGAACGGAGGCGACCTCCTACTGGTGGACTGAGTGAGGCTTTGGAGGAGTCATTGGGAAGAGGGGTTTCCACGCCCCTTCCCCTATTATGGGGTCGAAAACGACCCCTGGAGCCTCTGAAGTTTGGTTTCCCCCTTCGTGAGGAAAACGATTGGTTACTGCTTTGTGAGGAGTTGCCCCCATAGGGGCGTTTCCTGTAGGAGCCTCTTTTCTTGTGGGGACCACGAAAGGGCTTATTCTGGTAGGGTGCGAAACCCTGAGAGTCTTTAGAGGTGCCTCTTTGAGAAGGAAGTCTTCCCCTTCCTTCACAAGTTGAGACTCGAACAAGGACGGGTCCCAAAAGGATGAGTTCCTAAGTTCTTGGCGTCTCGTTTCCCCCAACTGTGGCTGTAAGAGAGTCATCTCGGCTTCGCGCCTAAGCAAGCCGGTATTAGCCATAGAATATAACTCCCTCTGGAGAATATGGGCTAGGGATTTGCTGAGGCATGTGAGGGCCCTGTGTTGAATAAGAACTGTCTTATTCCAAAAATCCATGTACTCAGCGACTTCCTCATATCCGCGCTTTGCTGCTTTCTCAGGATTGGCACCTTTTTGAATCTGAGACTTGATCTTCTTGACAGTTGACTTGATGCTATGTTGACACTTCTCCAGGGAAGCATTGCAAGAAGAAGAAGTTTTAGCAAAGGCAGCGGTGAAATTGAGGGTTGAGATATTTTGTCTAGCCTGATGCTCCAACTCCTTGAGAATTGGAAGGGGGACCTTGCCCATAGGGGCCCCAGAGGGTTTAGGAGTAATACAGATTTTGCCGAAATCTGTATTCAACTCCTGAATTTTGTCCTGAAAACAGGGCTGTCCCACCCTGTACCACTTAGAAGTGGAAGGAGGCGGCTTGACGTATTTACCCTCGGGTAAATTAGCAGCCTTAAAGTCATGTTGAAATTTATCAAAGGCGTCCTTGATAACTGAGCTGAGGGGCAGAATAGAGGAAGGACCTCTAGGTCTGAGCTCTTGATGGCCTTTTTCATCATCCAGACCCATCACTGACGTTGAAGACCTAGGCATAGACTCCCTGGGGCCAGGGAGGGAAAGTGTCGACCTCTTCAGCGTACTGTGAGGGCATGTCAGGCAGAGCTACTTCCCTATAATAAGGGGGGTCTGGATCATGTTGTGGAAGGTCTTGATCAGAAACAGCCCCTGCGGGCTGAGCCCTAGAGGGCTTAGAAGACCTGTGTCTGGCTACAGGGGACTGATCCTCCCCTGAAGAAGATGACACATATCTGGACCTTGATTTGTGTTTACTCTTATCAGAGTGCTTTTTAGGTTTGGTAGAAGGGATCCGAGGTTCATCGGATCCTTCATTTGGTTGGTCCGAGGCAGAGCCTGGATCAATTTCCTGCCTACTACGAGAGTGGCTTTGCTTTTTGTCTGAGTACGAGACCTCTTTCGGAGGTAGTTCAGATGGAGCAACGTATTGATCCGAGGATTCATGCTGGTCAAGTACAAGACGAGGAGGGAGTGCTGGACCGTAGTCCACATCCATAGCCTCGGTTTGAATGTTAGTACTAGGTCTCGGAGGGGGTAGGTCCAGATTTACAGCAGTTTTACTGGATGTACCAGGTTTGGAAGCAAGAAACGAGGTCTGATCCACCTCTGTTTGCTTTTTAGCAGTCAACTCCTCTCAAAGCGACTGGAAAGCTTCCAACATGGATGCCTAAAAGGAACCCATTTGTTGCTGTAAATGAATATTTAAAGAATTTTTAAAGGGATTTTTCAATATTTGTTTGAATTTTTTGTTGTAAAGCCGTACCTGGGGTGGGTGGAACAGACTTGGTTGGTGTTTTGAGAGATAAAGAACTGAAGGCAAGTGGCTGAGGACGGGGGGGGGTGAGGTAAAAAGATTGTCAGCAGCACTCTCGAGGTCTGCATTTGAGCCAGTGCAGGAATCCCCGTCGCCTTCGCCCAAAAGATCAAGTTCATTATCTTTCAAACTAGTTTCCGCCTTTTGTTTTTTAAGATAGCGTTTCCTGTGCTGAATTTTCTTCATCTGTTCATCTGTAAAAGATGCACAGATATCACAGGGAGTTTCGAAGGTGACACAGGGGTCATCACCCGTGCCAGCCTCCCTACAGGTAGGGCAATAGTTGTGTAGGTCGAAACTAAAACAAAAATGGCGGCATTTCTGAGCTCTCGGTTTGTCTTTATTCGTTTGGTGGAGAGACATTTTAAACGCAATAAAAGACGTACAATGTAAAGGGCCTGAACCGAGGAAAACTCAAAACACACGAAAGCAAGATATATACTTATCCTGTCAAAATAAAAATTTTACAGAATGATCTATGTTATATAATAAAAGAAATATCCAAAAAAAGAGCCTCCAACAATAAGTAAAAGCTGAGAAATAAATGAAAATGTCTGTATATTTACAAACTGCTACCCGTTCAACGTGGCCAACGAGAAAGTAGGGCGATTGGTTAGAAGTTATCACGTGACGACAACTAGATTCTACGGCTAACAAGAAATGTCTTTTTTTCTAAGACGTTGGCCGTGGTGTGGCCACCCGAGAACAGCATTAAGTCCCACATGGTAAGCTATTGTAGCATAATAAAATCTTCACGATCTGGACCGGCAGACCCCAGGTCAGACACCTCACCCTCCATGTGACTAGGGGAGGCATGGTCACTAACGTGGTCATCTTCAGAGTCCGGTTCTTCTGAGATAGCAGTGCAGTACCAGTGAGAGATGTGAACCGGTTCTTCATGGTAGCAACAGTCTGGCCAGTGGGATCTGAGGGCTGCACTTCTGATCGACCACTGGCACCGGGCTAAGTCTGGCCAGCTGGACCCAGGGACTGAACCTCTGGTCTATCAGCAGCAATCTGGTAGGTGACATCCTGGTCAATAGGCTGCATATCACTGTAGTCACACTGGCAGTCAAAGCACCAGGATCCTTAGCAGGCTGGTTGGCTTTCTTCATCTGACTGGTAGCACCGGTAGTCTTCTGCACTGGAGGGATGAAAGGCCTATCAGTGACCACCACATCTGTCCAGACCGGTTCAACCGGTACTGTGAAGCTCTTGGCCAGGAACATAACTTCCAGCCAGGCAAATCATTCCGACCACTCGTCGTCTAAGCTCTTCAGCTCATCTTTAAAGTCTGTGTTGGATTTGCCTGCTTTGGTAGTCTTCTTGGGATATTTTTGAGAGGACTTTTTCTTCTTGACAGGAGTATCTCAACCTGCCCCAAACAGTGACATCAGATGGATCTACAAGGGCGGGGAATACAGCTTGCCTTCTTCTGGTGCTCCTTTCGAGGTCTGTAGGTTGGGGTGGCTAACTGTTTCTTCTGTTGAACTGTGAGCTTGTTACAGATATCACAGTCCTTGTTCTGTACACAATCGTCTGTACCCAACCCCTTCTCACAACATCTTGCACATTTGATTTTTAGAGGAATTCTTCTTTAGCAGGAGTATCTTCACTTTTATCACTCTTATCACTGTTTCTGCTCTCAACCTGGCCCAAAACAGTGACATCACATAGATCTACAAGAGGGGGGGGGGGGGGGCAGAGAATCAATCAAAGCCATAATATGGCTGCATGTACCTCAGTACTGTCCAGGGGAGGCCACGATACTCGAGGAACACCAATATATAAACTAAAAATAAAATAAAGTTTAAAGTTCACAAATCTCTGTCTGCACACTCCATGCACCAAATGAAAAAGATGCTATGACGTCACACTGTCTAGACAGGAAGTACGATGCATCACCTAGCAAATGCACACTCATGACCAGTTTTGCCGGTGGATAACATGAAACAGTTTTTTCTGTTGTTTTGGCAACCGGTGTAAGAATTGTCCATTGGGCAGGATGTAATAACACAATAAAAGGAAGTTGCTGACTTGTCTAAAATTATCAGGGAGGAAGAATGCCATACAAACAAAATGAGTTTTGTTTGAGTTGTTAGTGGCCAGCTATCAATACACATTACTGGTGCTGCTTTGCTCTAGTTTTTTACACATCTTTCCTTGCAATATGAACTAATGTGCAGGGATTTACAAATATTTAACTGATCAACTAAACTGAATGAAAAAGGAGATTAGCTAGACATCAGGGTGGATACAACAGGAATTCATAAGAATTCCACTGTGTCACCAGCTTTGCATACACATATAATAATGCTAGACATATTTGACTGGCAATAGTTTTGCCGATCCAGGCCATCTTTGAAGAGCTTTGAAGAGGACCGAGCCATGGTTAGATCCCACCTTGTTGAAAAACATGACCAAGATCTAATGTATAGATCTTGATATGTGCACAGAGAGACAAATACACTTGGATAACTAGAGATTGCGTCTCGACGCAGTGTATCCCCGGACGGGACATGGTTGAAGCGTGACATACATAGTATTATGGTTGACACAAATATACCCCTGTGGGGAGGGGGCCTAAGTGTTTATGGGAGCAACTTGTACTGACACTAAGTAAACAAAATGTTTGCTTAATGAAAGATACAAATGTAACTTGATGTAGCGCATCGGAGAACCGATGCAAATTGTATCCACCAGAAAGAAAACTCGCCAATCAACCATCACTTAACCTTGAAGGAGGAGCCCAAGGTAAAATCTGACCACATCAAAAGATTCTTAGCCCATGATTTCCAATAGGTTGGTGTGACATTGCAAACCTCTAGGAACACGAATAAGCGAGTTATAAGCACTTTTAATTTTGGCTATCCTCAGTTGACCTTGAAAGAGGGGCCAAAGCTCAAATCTGATCACATCAAAAGATTCCTAGCGCATGATTTCCTATAGGATGCTTTCACATTACAAACTTCCAGGACCAAGAAAAAGCAATTTATAAGCACTTTAGATTTTGCTATCCTCGTTTGACCTTGAAGGAACGGCCCAAGGTAAAATCTGACCACGTCAAAAGATTCCCAGCCCATGATTTCCTATATGTTGGTTTCACATTGCAAACCTCTAGGACCAATAATAAGCGAGATATAAGCACTTTTAAGTTTGGGTATACTTGTTTGGCCTTGAAGGAGGGGTCCAAGGTCAAATCTGACCACATAAAAAGATTCCCGGCCCATGATTTCCTGTAAGTTGGTTTACCATCCCAAACCTGTACGACCAATATTAAGTGAGTTATAAACATTTTAAGTTTGGCTATCCTCGTTTGACCTTGAAGGAGGGGTCCAAGATAAAATCTGACCACACCAGAAGCTTCCCAGCCCATGATTTCCTATAGGAAAACCTCTAGGACCAATAATAAGTGAGTTCTAAGCACTTTTAAGTTTGGCTATCCTCGCTTGAACTTGAAGGAGGGGTCCCAGGTCAAATCTGACAATATCAAAAGATTCCCGGCCCATAATTTCCTATAAGTTGGTTTCACATTGCAAATAAGCGAGTTATGAGCACTTTCAGGTTTTCGGGCTGGCATTTGGGTGCCAGCGAGATCATTGCTGGGGGAAGGGCACCAGGTTCCAAATCACCATATAGCTTTAGTACCACACCTATGTGTTGTGTGGCAATCTCTGATTGGTCCATTCCTTTCTATGATAAAATTGAACCCTTAACTCTGCCATTTCATCTGCAGACACTCAAGGGGACACATGTCAGAAAATTCAGCTGCACTTTGCACTTTACAACCACGTGTTTTTAGTTTTTTAGTTTACAATTTAAGTTTTTAGTTTCTTTACCTACTGCTGTTTTTTATTGAGACGTATGATTTATGTTAGCTATGTCACAGAAGTATAACCTTAGATCTGGCAAGAGGGAGGCAGTGTTACCTGTCCAACTTCAGTTATGTGATGACCAGGACTTTGTGTCCCAGATGCTGGGCGGTAGCCACCCTACCCCAGCCCAACGGCAAGTAGATTCTGATTCTGAGTCCGGCAGTGATCTTGAATGTTCGGATCTGATTCATACATCCGATAATGATCATGATGATGCAATTGAGCATAGATCTTATGATAGATTTTCGGTTGAGAATGTTAAGCCGGACAGTACAGATGCTGACACTGCTTAGCAGTTAGTTAATCAGACAATCTTGAAAAAATTAGTGCTAGGCTTGATACGTTAGAGAAAAGTAATTGCAAAAAAACGGTTGACCAGTCAAAATAAGAAACAAAAAGTTTCAAAAGGGTTCAGGCATGGCTAGTACTCTGGGTACAGCCAGTCCCAGGTCATTAAATAACACATCTCAGATGGCCAGTGGCCATATACGGCAGGCTAAAGTCCCAGTCAGACACACCCAGACACAGTCGGTGCCCCAAGTCGGATATGATAGCAGAGTCCCTAGTTTGCAGGAAATAAAATGTGATTCAAACATTCAAATACAAGTAGACCAGCGCTTATGTGAACTGGCAGAAATTTCCCAAACAGGTACTTCCAATAAAGTTAAATCTCAACACGGTGGCCAGGTGGAAGTCCTGGTTCGAAACCGTGTCAAGTAGCCCCATGAATTTGTGTTGGCGGGTTCTCTAAAGGAACGTATTTCGTATGATCAGCTCACCATGACTCAATGGATGGATGGCTTTTGCCGCACCACGAGAGAAGAAAATGATCAAAATTTGAGGAAGTCACATGTTGAATTAATTGATCTTTTAGATGATGCACATGATTTCTTATGGACTGCGGCAAAGGCCTGCCATGCTGTGCTCCTTTGTCGTATGGAGCAAGGTGAGGTTTCAGGCTATGATCAAGTTGACCGCATTGACCGCATTAGAAGGGCAAATGCCCAAAAACATGGGGTAGGTAACACACAGCTTTTGGCTGGGTCGAACAATGCCAAAAAGAACACAGTTAGGTCCAGTAGCACAATGCCTTGTCAATTTTTTAATCAAGGGACGTGTTCTCATACTGCCACACATGAAACGAAAGGCGTGTTATACAAACATGTATGTTCATTTTGTTTCACTTCTGCTAACAACACTTTTCCACACACTGAATCAGAGTGTAGAAACAAAAAGAAAAATGTTTCAAAAAACGAGGAAGTCAGGGCATGAGTCATTTTGGTACCCATG
This sequence comes from Sabellastarte sp. h YS-2021, assembly GCA_964017235.1. NCBI lineage: Eukaryota > Metazoa > Annelida > Polychaeta > Sabellida > Sabellidae > Sabellastarte > Sabellastarte sp. h YS-2021. The sequence goes on along the minus strand of OZ024929.1, from coordinate 62,718,919 downwards.
CCCATGGATCTAGGCAAATTTTCACCTCTAATAAGAAAGAATGTGATTTGAGGCTCGAACTGGCGGCTTCTAAAGCCACCTGGTCTCACTGGTTTAGAAAAAACAAGGCTTTCTGTACAAAAAGTGATAACAGGACATATGCACAGGTAGTTGATCATAAAACCCCCTGTATTTCTGTAATTAGGGCTAGCCCCAAACTGGTTCCTGTTAAACCATCCGTTGACAAAGTACCACTCGATTCACATAAATGTGATACTCCAGCGAGGCGCATCCATGTGAAACGACCTTTACACAAAAAATGCCGTCACGTGACTGCACCCGTTCTTGTCAACAATAGATTCCAAGTATTGGCCACACACGCAGATACTTTTAATGAGGTACTTGATGATACGCATATTGATAAACCAACCCACACACAGTACAGGGTTTGTAAACAACGAGTTGTGGATACAAAACCGTCGGATGTAGACATTTGTAGCCCGGATCCGGATTGTTCGGTCCCTCCAATCGGGTCCCAAGTAAGTAAAAGCACCAGTGTTCCCACTCGAGTAAACAATGATGTAGGTTCATCCACTGTGTCCATGGAGAATACCATTGCCCTGACATGTTACAGTCATCGCAAAATGGTGACATAAGTCTTTCCTCTCAACCAAACGCAGTTAGGACTAGCCACTTGCTTGACTTTAAGGCCAATGTAGATGTAAGTGAATCAACGTATTCCAACACTGCTATACCTCTTCCTGTATGGGAAAATCGTTTTCAGTGTGTTGATTTTCAACGCTGTACCCAACAAAATGGTTTTGAATTTGGGGCTGTCCCACTTACCCCGATTAAGTTATATGAAGGTAAACACACAGGTAACCAACCAGTACTTGACATAATTCGGTTACACCACCTTGTACGTCAGCCAAATTGTCCCAATTTTTTGGGCTGTAGGATTCCTGTTCAGACTCAACTCAAACCCGGGGCCTGGAGGTACTATCTCCAAGATTACTGGGATCAGCAGCTCCCGGATTTAATTGAGTATGGTTTCCCTATTGATTTTGATAGATCTCATCCCCTAGTGTCCACTGAGGTCAATCATGCATCAGGTCATGAACATGGTAACGACATTGACAATTATCAGAAGGAGAAAGTTGCATTTAATGCTATGTATGTCCCCTTTCAGAACAAACCCATCAACATGCACATCTCTCCCATGATGACCCGTGAAAAACAGGGTTCGGGTAATAGAAGGACAATAGTAGACCTAAGTTGGCCCTATGGTTGTTCAATTAATGATGGTGTTTATAAAAATAGATATTTAGATTCATACTATTATCTTTCTTATCCATCTATTGATAATATTGTTGATAGATTGAAAAAACTTGGCCCAGGTGCCCTCTTATATAAAGTGGATAGAAGTAGGGCTTTTCGTCATCTTAAGATCGACCCTGGGGACTTGGATCTCCTGAGCTTAAAGCATGAGTCCTACTACCTTGATGGGTCTTTGTGTTTTGGATTTAGACATGGGTCTTTTTTCTTTCAGAAATGTTCCGATGCCATTAGGTATATTATGAAAAAGTTCAGTTATCCGAAGCTCCTAAATTATATAGACGATCTAATATATATTGGTCTGTCATCTGATATTCAGGCTTCTTACCAGTGTTTATTACATCTGCTTCAACAGCTAGGTCTGGAAATTAGTTGTAAGAAATTGGTTGCCCCTTCCACGTCTGCCATATGCCTAGGCATACTAGTCGATTCGGTTGATCGAACTATTTCAATACCTGATGAAAAATTGAACGAAATTGTCGACAATGGGGTACAAAAAGTACTTGTACTAAAAACCAGCTCCAATCTCTGCTGGGCTCCTTGTTATACATAACTAAATGTGTACGTCCAGCTCGTTTTTTCTTGAATCGGATGTTACAAGTACTTATGGATGGCCATGCAGCTAAGTATATACGCCTCACCAATGAATTCCACAGAGACCTCAATTGGTTTAACACCTTCCTGAGTTCATATAATGGAGTTACTTTTTATGATAATAATCAAGTTCATGCAACTATTGCCCTTGACGCATGTCTTTCTGGTCTAGGGGCAGTGTATCATAATATGGTGTATGCCTTGCCCATACCTTTAGGTTTTTGCAATTACACCATTGTACATCTTGAAATGTTAAATATTATGGTTGCATTGAAAGTTTGGGGTCAAAATTGGAGTAACAAATGCATTGAAATAAAATGTGATAATTTGGCTGTAGTCTCAGTCTTACAGGATGGTAAAGCAAGGGACCCCTTGTTGGCAACCTTTGCCAGAAACATATGGCTTCTTACATCAATATACAATATTCACCTCAAAGTTTCTCATATTTTTGGCAAAGACAATAAAATTGCAGACCTTTTGTCACGTTGGTGGGACACCCAGAGTAGGGAACATAAATTGACTAGTCTTCTGCCCAACTACAAATGGGTTCCTACTCACATTGATCTTACAAAGTATAATCAGGAAATCTAGCACTTGTCATTTGTTTTTTTTTAGATTTTAACTCTGCTACAGCCCAGCTGTCCACCAGGGCTTCTGCCAGGTTACTTGATGCATTCAGGCCAGCTACACAAAAGGCGTATGCATGAATGTTTCGTGACTTCCTTGGCTTCCTGGTGGCGGCTGGGCTCTCTGTTTATCAGGTGACAGTTGTTACTTTACTAGCTTTCATGGAATCCTTGGTTGAGCAAAAATTCCCTGTTTCTAACATAGTTAACTACATGGCAGGCATTAGATCTTATTTTATAATATATGGTTTGAATACCTCCCCCTTTAGGGATGAAAGACTGCATTTGTTTCAGAAATCCTTGAAGTATACACGAAAATTTGTACCAAAGACTACCACAATTATTAATACTGATCTCCTCCCGTGTATCTTATCTGCTTCCGAAACACTGCCATTCCCCTCTATTTACAGAGCTCTTTACCTCCTTTCCTTTTTCTCCTTCCTATGCCTTTCTAACATTTTGCCCCATACCATTAAAAATTTTGATGTTACTAGACAGCTTTGTAGGGGTGACTTAATTTTTTCCAAAGACTCCATTGTTGTCATTATCAAATGGTCTAAACTATTCAAAACAGAAGAGATACCGCTACCATTTCTGTCCCATCGCTAGGGGATTCCCCCCTATGCCCTTATCAGGCTCTGAAAGTTATGTTACTGGAAATTCCAGGCTCTCCCAATGAACCTTTATTCCAAATTCCAAGAAAGGGTGTTCTTGTTCCACTTACTGACTCTGCAGCTAGAAAGCACTTGAAAAAAAAGTTTCTACATTGCTACTACTACCATCACCCCTCACATTTCATCTATTTCGCAGATCCGTTACTACCTGGGCTTTCCAACATGGGGTTCCTATTCAGGATATTATGTCCCACGGTACCTGGAGTTCCGAGTTCTGGCGTTATGTATCTACCTTACCCCAGCATCTTTCACCAGTTGCTTCTACCTTCAAACAGCATCTACATATTTAGTTTTTTTTGGCTGTTTGGGGCTTTTTCTTTATAAAAAATCAGAGATTTTTCTCACAGCTTATCCCAGGCGCCATGTGGTAAACACTTGCCTGTTGGAATTCAAAATTCTATCCTAAATTACTCTTAAAATGTTAAAATTGTGTAGTTATGGGTGTAGATACATTTTACATTATCAGGCCCATGGTTTGTATTTGACCTTGAGTTTCACCTTTGGCTTCCGGGTCTTTGACCCCTACAAAATTTCTAAATTGTCTTCCCTCTGCTCCATGGGCTTTGTTACAAGGCTTCCTCTGGTTCCCAGCGGACACCTTGTGCATAAACATTATATTAGTACATTATGGTCAACCATGTATTTACCTTACTTGAGTTCATTTTACATACAAATATTTTAGATATATATATTATATATACTGAATAGTGATGATATAAAATATTAATAAATATATATAACCCCATTACTGATCTTTATTACATTAATAATTTGATTCCTTCCCTTGGGCAATGTAGCTATCCTTATTTGACCTTGAAGGAGGAGCTCAAGTTCAAATCCGATCACACCAAAAGATTCCTAGCCCATGACTTCCTATAGGTTGGTTTTCTATTCCAAACCTCTAGGACCAATAATAAGCACTTTTTATGACTGACAAAAAATGCCCGTGGTGGCCATTTGGTTTTTCAAAATGAGGCCGAAAATATTTCCAGTCAAGATTTTGTAATGCAGAACATATTCTGCGAATGTGAGATCTCTACCTATAATACCCTTTGCTCTAGAGGGCTAACAAAAGTCCTTGCTTTAAGTTGAATAAATGTCCCTGGCAGCCATCTTGTTTTTCAAAATGAGGCCCAAAATATTTCCAGGCAAGATTTTATGGTTATGAATATATCCTGCAAATTTGAGAAGGCTAGCTATAATATATTTTTTTGTTAGAGCGGTAACAGCCAATAATAAAGAAAGCATATGGCCTCACAGTCTAAGGTACCATTTAGAGTCATTTTAGCAGGCCTAAGGTGACCTTGAAAACAATAGCCAAGGTCAACAAACTGGATGCTGGTACTCCATCATGTACTCAACATGGATCCCACTCCATTTTCCAATTTAAATTCCCTGTGTTTTCCCTGTAAAGTTTATATTTTTCCCTGTGGATTTTATAAATAAAATAACACAATTGGTAATTGTATTTTGGCCTCCACGTCCCCTTACAGCAGTCGCGACCCACGGCGAGTGAATGCAAATGGCTGTTACTCTTCAAAATCATTCTGAAGTTTTCAAATTCCCTGTGTTTTCCCTGTGTTTTTCCAAAATTTTCAAATTCCCTGTGTTTTCCCTGTCTGGAATTACTTTTCACAATTTTCCGTTTTCCCTGTGCAGTGGGAACCCTGTCTCAACCTCCAAAGCCATTTTCAATAGTTTCCACGTAATATAGTCAGCATTAAGTGTGAAAATATCTCCAAAAAGGCCAAAAATGGCCTCGGTGAGGTACTTTGGCGGTCTGTGGATGACCTTCAATGAAGAGCTTCAAGGTCAAATTTAAGTTATTGCATCCGAAAGGAAATCTCTGCGGCGGCGTGACCGTACTGAATCCGACTTTCGTCCGGGGATACAATTATACAAAGCTTTCTTACCAGCTTTTATGAAGCTTCCACTTAACTTCACTTTTTACTTTTACTAAACATCAGCACTTAATTTCTATTATATATCATTTTCGTGACCTAGTTGACTATCATTCGACCATATTAGGTAACGCACTGTGCAAGATGGCCCTGCTCTGTCTTGTCTGCCTCCTCCCTTTATGTTTTCACAAGTGACAATGCTGAAGAACTGTCCCAACATGACCATGGCTGTTGAACGGAACGTTAAAAGCCCAGCTTTGACTTTCCTCCCTTTATGGAAGAAAGAAGGGTCTGCTGTTAGCTGCCATTTTATTGGAATGCAAACACATGAATTCATTTTCTAATTATGGGGAGTGTAAGGTCACAATATCCAAATAGTCTTTTTAGGACTTCTTATGTCCAAGCAATCTGTGATTGAATGAATCAGCCATATATAGATTTAGCAAAGATCTTGATGACAGACCAGTTAAATCACGCATGGGTGCATATTTTTATCAATATTGTCCAGTTTACAAGCTATCAAATATCAACATCACCTATTATGTGAAAGTATAGAAATGGCCAATGACTGACCAGTTTTGGGCATTGTTAAGTTATGGGAATAACTGGCCAATCATATGATTTCCAGATTTCACGTTAACAATGTATTTCTGCATTATTTCAAATAAAATCCACAGACACAAGATGTTTTACTGAAAGTGTAGATATGTATGCAATATATAGAACAATGAAGGTAAGCTTTATGCTTTAAAATTAAATGGTTTCAAGCAATTTCCTGGCAAGTTGTTTACATCCACCATTGTTAGGCAAGTGATTTCATGCGAGACGAGAGCTAGACATGACAAAATCCTTCTTAAAAGGGCAAGTGCTGGTGTTGTACCCTATCAAATCTACTGAAAACATTATACATAGAAAGAAAGCATGGTCTCAGAAAGGAAATAATCGAAACAACAAGCCAAGACAGTGATATTTAGAGGTGTGTGATACTAAATCTAGGGAAATTGGAAAATTTAATAGTAAATTAAATTTTATAAGTTAATACCTTACCTAGTGGACAAATGCAGTGGTGCCCTGCCGGTCTCGCCAAACGTTAGAAAAAAACGTCCTGAGCTGGGCTCTGGCTGGGACGGGTAGTGTCCTGTTCATTCGCCAGGTGGCTGTATAGCCTCCCTGCCGGTGTGCTGTGCATGTGCGCACATGCGCTCTTCCTCTTTTTGTTGCCTACTTTTAGACATCCCCTTTTTCGCTAAGAATAGCGGGGAAGGTAGGGTGGGAATCCCCTTGTCCACTAGGTAAGGAATTAACTATTAACAATTTAATTTACTATTAAATTTTCCATTTTATTGTGTTAATACATCTTAATAACTATCCATTGGAAGGAGGGTAACTTAATGCCCCTGTTCCATCAAAGGACTAAGTCCCGATCCTGTCCGCGACCCTTAATCATGGACAATCGGTGAAAAAAAAGGTAAAATGGGCGGGAATACTGAATCGGCATTAAAGCCTAGGATTAAGTTCAGATCGGCCTCAGGAAGCCTGAGGAGGCCCCAGGAGGCCCCACACAGTCCCAGACTGTTCTGCGACTAAGAACCGATTAAGCCATTTTTCTGGTCGGTTTGAACCACGATCTTGTCGTAGACATACCGACTGGGTTCCAAGACGCCTCAGGCCTCCTGGGAGTAAGCCCCGACTAACCCCCGATTAAGTCCCGGCTTCCTCAGGCGTCCTGAGACCTCCTCAGTGTTCCCCAGACCAAGATGGCCGATTCTTGTTTTGCAAGGGGTCGCAGGAGGCCTGAGACAACATAGCACTGTGTAAAGAGGTCGCAGGAGGCCTGAGACAACATAGGACTGTGTAAATTTGGGTCTGAGGAGGCTTGAGGAAGCCTGAGACTGGACATTTTGTTGACGGCGGGAAATAAGAATCGGTTCGGGTCGTGACAAATATCAAACATGTTTGATTTTTCTGACAGCCCCAACTGACAACTACCGATCCATACAGAATGCCTGGGACTAAGCAAATTTTTGAAACCGACTACAAAAAACCCTTAATCGGGAAGCTTAGTCATGTGGTGGAACACCCACATTAAAGGGGGATTTCCAAACACCAAATGGCTGCAAAAGCCCTAACATCATGTGCTCTATCTGGATGCAAATTCTGGGCTTCTTCATCTGAAAGCTGGTAGCATAACAGGACAGTCTGTTTGATCCAGGAAGAGATAGTGGCAGGGACAATATTCTTATGAAAACTCTTCCTGAAGGATACAAAAACCAGATCTTTATCTGACCAGACACAAAGTTTTGTCCTTCTGGAGAGAATTGTCCAGAGTAGGTGCTAATGCTGGTATAACTACTGGAGGCACACAAGAAGGACCCTCCCGAGCAAGCTGATTTTTGGACAGGAAAATGGGTAAAGGATAAAAAGAGATCTTGCTCCAATTTTCCTGATGCCTGATGTTCTTGTATGACCAGGTAAGAATCTCATTACGTCAATTGCTGGAACCTAAAGCCAACAGAAAGACTGTCTTAAAGGTCAAGTGTTTAAGAGAGGCCTTCTGCATAGGTTCAAAAGGAGCCTTGGTAAGTTGGTGAAGCACCAGAGAGATGTTCCAAGTGGGTACCCCCCGCCTGCCCTTAGGCTTATCTCTATGGAAGCTATCTAACATGCGGGTTAGGTTTTCATCCTTGCTGATATTCAATTTGTCATTGCCTACCATATCAGCAATGGCTGTTCTATAACCCTCAAGAGTGCTGGGTTGTAGGTTTCTATCTTGAAAAAGGTGCAACAGGAAATCCGCAGTCTGGGTTACAGAGGGCAACCTGAAGTCCACCTCGTTAGACTTGCATCGTTTGACAAAAATGGCCCACTTTGATTTGTACACTGCTCTTGTTGATAATCTCTGAGGAGCCTCAATTCTTGCTGCCACTTCATCAGTGAATCCTTGTTCTTGAATAGTGGAGGCTCTAGGAGCCATGCATGTAGGTTCAGATTCTTGATATCCCGGTGCGGCTGTCAGTTGAACGGTTGTGTCATCAGATCTGGCTGTAGAGTTAGAACAAAGGGAATCTGCACCAACAGGTTGACTAGGTCCCAGAACCAGGGCATGTTGGGCCAACCCGGTGTAATTAAGATCATTCTGTGACAACCTTGGAGACTACCTGGTTGAGAAGTGAGACTGGTGGAAAGGCATAGACATTGAGGTCCTTCCATGGGAGGCTCAGGGCGTCCACTACCCAGGCTTTCTGATCTGGTAGATAAGTGTGCGCCTCAACCTTTGTTTGCAACTGAAGGGCATGACTTAAGGGATGCAACGGTTGACCCCGGAGCACATTTCTTTCATCCAACCACCAATTTAGATGTGGGTGAGGAGATCTGGGTAAGGGAATCATCTTTTCCAGAATCTCCGGAACGTGCCAGTGTCTTTTCAGGTGCCACTGTATGGGTCTCATGTGGAGACGACCTGACCAAACTTGCTTCTCTGTGGCTGTCAATATTCCTATCAAGGACATGAATTGCCTGACTGCAAGTATTCTGAGTCTTGAGACAAAGGACCTTGTGACGTAAGCTTGCCCATCTTTCTTGAGTTGGTAACACCCGACCGGTCAACAGGTCGAACTGGTAACCAGTGAAATTGAAGACCTGTTGAGGGGTTAGCTCTGATTTCTTCAGGTTCACTACCCAACCCAGTTTGCGGCAAAGGACCAAGAGGGTCTGGGTGTGTTGTCGGCACTTTTCCTGGGAAGGGGCTCTGAGTAACCAGTCATCTAGGTACTGGTGGATTCTTATACCCCTGATCTGTGCCATGAGTTTCACTTCCTTGACCACCTTTGTAAACTTCAATGTAGCTGTGGCCAAAGCAAAAGGAAGGGCAGTGAACTGAAAGAGCCTCATGTGCTTGCGAGACCTGTGATGGATGGGGATGTGAAAATATGCATTGGTGAAGTCTAGCGATGTGACCCACTCCCCTTTTGGAGTGATATTCGGATTGTTTCCGGAGTTTCCATCTTGAAAGTACTGGTGTTGAGGTACCAGTTTAACTGAGTTAGATCTAGAATGGGTCTCCATTTGTTGTTTGGTTTGGGGACTAGAAACAGGCGGTTGTAAAAGGCTAGGGATGACCGGACAACCACTGTTTCTACTACCAACTTTTCTTTCAGACTTATCAATGCCTCTTTCAGAAAACGTTTATTTGTGGGATTCGCATAATCGCTTTGAATCATAGGTGACCTGGTAAAAAGAGACTTCAGTTTGAAAGGTAGGATGTAACCCTCCTTCAAAATGGATACCACCCAAGGATTTGCACCCATCTCTTGCCAAACTTGCCAAAACTCCTACAGGAAGATCGGTCAAAGCACTGGGGACATTTTGAACATCTGGGGCAAAAAGACATGGATCTACACTTTTGACAAGCTTTATTCTTTTCATCAACCGAGCGGGACTTAAACCTTTCTTTTGCGGATGCCCTATGGTATGCACAGAAGGAATAAGATTGACAACATGACAAAACACACATTTTTTCCTTGCCTTGAGAGGTCTCCATGTTTGTGTGTCCATGTTTGAGGTCTGTAATTGTCCATCTTTACTGGATCTAAAGACCAGAATGTTTTGTTATCATTGGATTTACTGTCTTTTGATCCACTATACCGGAAATTTCCAGTTGAATACAGTCTGGCTTTTGAATTAAGACCGGTTCTGACCGGTGAGACGACTTGACTAACTTTACAGTTTGTTTGAACTTCAACTGGTTTTCCTTGACTAAATTTACAGTCTGTTTTAAGCCCAACTGATTGATTTTCTTGACTCATGATGTTAGACTGGCAAAATAACTGGCCCAACTGATTGATTTTCTTGACTCATGATGTTAGACTGGCAAAATAACTGTCATTTCTGATTTTTAAAACCTTGGGGTCTGGAGAAACGAGGGTTAGTGGTATGACCCCTTCCTCTATTCCTGCCCCTGCCTCTGGGAAACTGTCACCACGGTTGAGCTTGCTCTGCCTGAGGAGCACCTCTAGCATCACGATGTTCATAAGGTTGATATCTGTTTTGACCTCTCCAACCAGTGCGCTCAAAGTACCCCGTGCGGGTCTTGGAGCAGCACTGGAGGCCTCAAATTTTGTATCCTGTTCAGCAACACATCATCCGGGAACAACCCATATCCCAAGAGTAGTGCGTTTCTGAGCTGATTCATGTATCAGGCTTGATACCTGGTTTGACATGCTCCAAGTATGAATCTCTTCTAAGGAGGATGAGGTTAGCGATGTTCACAAAATTGCAAATTTAATAAGTAAATTAAATTTTTTTTAAAGTTAATACCCTATCCAATGGACAATTGCTAATCCGGTCGGCGCAGACCGGCCCGCCAAACAACAGAAAAAGCCGTCGTGTGTAGCCACCGGCTGGCCGGTCCCAGTACTGTGCACTCCCCAGGTGGCGCCTCATACTTCCTTCCTGTCTAGACAAGCTGATGTCATAGCATCTTTTTCGTTGTCTTAACCTCTTAGACCCCTAGTAAGCTGATAGCGGAGTCGGTTGGGAGGGTCTTGTGTGTCCACTGGATAAGGTATTAACTTATAAAAATTTAATTTACTTATTAAATTTGCAAATTTATTGCATTAGCACATCCTATCTAATGGACAATTGCTGAATAACTACCGCTTGGTCTGCGGGTAAGTTACTAGGGACTTACTAGGAACTCAAGAGTATGAATAGAACAAAATCCCGGGCCAGGTTGACGCAGTCAGAGACCTGCAGGCCCTTGAGTCGGTCAGTCACCCGGTTACCGGGGGTATACCGATGTTACTCCCCCCCCCCCCCCCCCCCCCCCGGTTTTGACAAACCTGCTCTGAGGTAGGGGAAGAGAGGGACGAGTTCAGTCCCAAGAATAAACCTCCCGAAGGAAGCACAGGCATATGTACAACCCTCCTCAGTAAGTGGGCTATTGGTGGATCTGCTGAACAGCCACTACTGAGCCCAAATGGTAGAGCTCTGAGTCAGCCCATGCCACATCCTTCAAATAGAATTGGGTGAAGGTATTGTGAGACTTCCAGTGGCAGGCTGATAGGATTTGTTCCAAGGAGACTCCTGATTGGAATGCAAAGCAGCAAAGGCGCTCACATCATGGACTTTAACCTGATGTAAAGTATGGGCCTCCTGATCTGAGAGATCATAGCATAGGATCACAGTTTGTTTGATCCATGAGAAGATAGTGGCGGGTGAGATGTCTTTGTCAAAGCCATTCTTTAAGGAGACAAAACCCAACTCCTTAATCTGCCTGAGATCTGAGGACCTGTCCAAATAGTAGCGTAAAGCTCTGACTGGACAGAGGGACCTGTCAGACCTAAGTGACTTATCCAGAGTCACACTATCCGGACCCTCCTTGGCCAGCTGGTTCTTGGAAAGAAAGCTGGGTGAGGAGTACAGGGAAACCCTAGACCAGTCTTGATTGATGTCTTATATTTTTGTTTTGTCAATCATGGATCTCACTCCTTTACTAGTTCCTGTGTATGCTGGAGACAAGCTTGGTGGGAGCTGGCTCTCACCAACCAGTCGTCTGGTTACTGGTGGATCCTTATACCATTGTGTATGACCATCAGCTTCACCTCCTTTGCTATCACAGTAAACTCCATGGGAGCTGCGGACAGTCTGAATGGCAGTGCCTTGAACTGATATGACCTGCCCTGGATGCGAAATCTCATTGATTTCCTGGACTGTTCCTGTATTGGTATATAGAAGTAGGCATCCTTGAAATCTATTTAGGTAACCCACTCCCCTTGCTGGAGGGAGGTTCTGATGGTTTCCGGTATCTCCAAATTTTTTTTTGTTTTAGTATTGCAATTCTTCAACAAGCATGTAATACCTTCATCAAGAAACTGATCCCTGAGGGGATTTAACATAATGCTTATGGTGGTCGGTGACCTTGTCAAGTTGGGCCGGATCCAGAGGGGAGAGAGTGGCCCTCATGAGGTCCCCTATTTTCAGTCCGGCACTGAGAGACTGCCAAGTTTCCCAAAACTTGCCATGTCTAGTGCCAAGTTGGGACATTTGTAACATGTTGACAAAAGCCAATTGATCGACAGAGGAAACAGCCCTCACATATTTCAATCTTAACAATATGTGTTCCGGCTTTTTATGACCCTTAATTTCTGTTGCAGGGCACACCACCTTTCCTGAGTGGGCAAAACCCGACCTGTTAGAAGGTCGAACCGGTAGCCTATAAAATTGAAGACTTGCTGGGGAACCAGTTCTGACTTCTTCAGGTTTACTACCCAGCCCAAGTCTTGGCAAAGGGCCAAGAGGATCCGGGTATGTTGTAGGCAGGTTTCCGGGCACGGGGCTCTCAGTAACCAGTCGTCTAGGTACTGGTGGAGCCGGATACCCCGTGTCTGAGCCATAAGTTTCACCACCTTGACTACCTTGGTAAACTATAGAGGAGCTGTAGCCAGACCGAAAGGGAGGGCAGTGAACTGATAGTATTTCTTTCCCAGAAAAAATCTGAGGTACTTTCGAGATCTCTGACCGATGGGAATGTGGAAATAAGCATCGCTGAAATCCAGCGAATTTACCCATTCTCCTTTTTTCAGGGACACCCGTATGTTTTCTGGAGTTTCCATCTTGAAGGTGCCCGGCTGCAGAAACAGATTTAATTTGCTGAGATCCAAAATTGGTCTCCACTTGTTGTTGGGCTTTGGGACCAGAAAAAGTCTGTTGTAAAAGGCCAGGGACGACCGCACAACCACTTCTTCTACTACCAACTTGTTTTTGAGATCCGACAGTGCTTCTTTTAGGGACTTGCTTTTCGCCGGGTGAGCATAACCACTCTTGACCAAGGGGAACCAGCTCAGAGGGGGTCTGCTTTTGAAGGGTAGCATGTATCCCTCTCTCAAAATCGAAACCAGCCGTGGATTTGCACCCATCTTGAGCCATACTTGCCAAAACTTCTGTAACCTGCCCCCTACAGCCAGACTTGAGACAACACTGGGGACATTTTAAACATGTGGTGCAGACAGACATTGATTTGCACAAGAAACACCTTTGACATCTTTTATTTCTATCTTTTGAACAAAGGGACTTATACCTTTCTTTTGTGAATGCCCGTGGAAACCTGATGTCATCTGAGTTCTGTGTAAACCTATCACTGAACTGTCTACTACTTTTGGATTTTCAGTCATCCAACTTTGGAACTACTTGCTTTGAGAGAGTTGGATACGATAGGTAATTGTCATTTATATGGCTTGTAGCCTCTGGAATTAGAGAAACGGGGATTGGTGCCACGTCCTCTGTTATGACCAAACTGCCTCCAAGATTGATGTTCCTGATCTCCGGTACCGGTATTTCTACTCTCTTTTCTTTCATAGAGACGGTACCTGTGAGAGGATCTCCAACCGGTCTGTTGGGCAGCACCCGGACTGGGTCTGGGAACAGGACCGGAGGAGTGATGACTTGCAATATCCTGCTCTGCTGTGTGTATTACTGCATCAGGAAAAAGCCCATGTCCAAACAACAACGGAGCATTTCTCAATTGGTTATAAGTATCTGGTTTAATCCCATTCTTGACATGCTCGAGGTATGAATCCCTGCACAACAAGATTAAATTGGTCATATGGACAAAAAGGCTGTCCGCCAAGTGTTGAAGGGCAGTGCCCATTGCCACAGACACATTTTGATGAAAGGCAGTGAGATCTTTCAACTCTGAAATGGCCGCGGAAACTTCATTGGGTGCTTTTCCCTTGTTAATCCTGGAGCTAAGCAGATTGATATGGGCAGTCATGCGCTCCTGCAACTCACTGGTGCAATGGTTGAACCCTGCAGCATGGTTCACAATGTAAGAATTTTCCCTCGCGCACTTTTCCCACCTACGCAAATACTCCTGGGAAATAGGGCGAGAAGGTGGACCTGTGGAGGGATAGGCAGATGCTTTCACAATGCGTGGGAACTGAGAGTTCACCTTGGCTTCAGAACTGTGCCAACTAAACAATGTCTTTCCAGGTCGATGTGGGCCTTCTGGTCTGATCGTATGTATCTGGTACCACCTATTTTGCTATTTCGGGACTTTAACATATTGGTCCTTCTTTAATCCAGCTGAATCTTGTGCCCTAGAAGGATAACCCTCAGCCACAACAGTGTTTAATTTTTCGAGCTTTTGACAAAGCCAGTCGTCTGGTGGCATGGTCTCTTTGGTAGCTTTCCTTTCCAAGGATTGTTGCTTTTATCTGGCTCACTGAGATCATTCTCGAACGTGGGAATGTGGTTCCATCCCATAAACGACCGGATTGACCTAACTGTTTCCCGGTAGTTCATATCCTCAGTTTGTTCAGGTCTTTCCAGATTATCAGAGGATATTTCGCCTTCAACAGAACCAGCTTGATCATCAGAGTAACTAGCTTCAGAAAGTGGAGGATCAATGTCCAAGGTATCCGGTTACGGTGGGGTGCGATAAGCACCGGTCACAACTGAATCACCAAACAGAGAGGAAAAAGTTTGAGCTACTGGTAAATCCTGACCGGACGAACCGTGATGAGAAGTTCCTTGACCGGTTGTACCGGGTAGAAAATATTCCTTCTGCTCCGGATTGGAGGAAACTGTGGATACCGGTGTAGGCTTAGTCTTAGGCTGCTGCACAACCTCCGGACCGGAGGTGGCTTGAGCTTGAACCAGTGGCTTAGCATGAGCCGGTGCAGATTTCATATGATACTTAACAGTGGGTCTCACATCCGGAGAGGGAGACACCTGTCTCTTCTTTGAATGTTTATCCTCATCTCTACCCTCTCTACAGGATTTTCTGTGACTTTTTCTCCTCTGACATCTTCGTCACTAACACTACTGCCTTGTGGCAAATCTACCTCACCTTCTGCCGGGAACTCCACTGGACCGGTGAGCCGGGTAGAAGGGGGAATAAAGGGTGTATCTGATACCACAGTATGGGAAGGTACATGTTGGACAGTAGTTTTGGGCATAGAAAAGACATTCCCTCTGGAGAGTAACGCCTCAAACCTGGCGAACTGTTCAGCCCATTGATCGGAGATTTGCTGAAGTTGATCAGAGGTGACAAATGAAGCGGAAGAACTGGAAGCCTCTGACTGCGCATGTGCAGAAGGTTGAGATGCCGGAGGAGATGAATGGAAGGTGGGTTCTTTATCCTCGACAGAAGCAATGACTGTCACTTGATCCGGAGAAACTAAAACACCCGATTTCTTGTCTTTACGTATTTTATATGTGGGTGTAGCAAGCATTTCCTTTTGAGTTTCAGTGAACCCGTCACAAATAACACAAGGTCTTTTTTCAACACAGTCATCATCTCCATTGCCCTTGTCACGGCATCTAGCACAATGTTTGTGCAAGTCAAAGGAGGTTATAATATGACCGCACAAGCCTCGCCTCTGTTCTTTTTTATCGCCAGGAGATGCCATGATGTATGAACACAAACACTAACTAAAAAACTTGCAGAAAATCCACTTGTAACACAATATAAAAATTAAAATAGTTTCTCTTAAACTTCAAGCATTTCAAAACCTCACGCGCCAAACAAAAAGAGGAAGAGCGCATGCGCACGCATGCGCAGTACACTGGCAGGGAGACTACACAGCCACCTGGTGGATGAACAGGACACTACTGGTCCCGGCCAGAGCCCAGGACGTTTTTTTCTAACGTTTGGCGTGACCGGCAGAGCGCCGGACAAATGCATCTGTCCACTAGGTAAGTTGTATAACGTAATAAAATAATAAATTTTGAACCACATAAAACTTTGGCGTTTTATCATTTTTTCATGTTCATTGAAGGGCAAAGCATTGTTAAAGAGGTTTATAATATATCTGAGAGTGTTAAAGATCGCAAGAGCTCTGTCTGTATTTATTTCATTATATCCCCAGACAAAAGTCATGCGGCTGTCAAACGTTTTGACTTGTGTGCATGATAACTCAAAAATTCTTTCATGGATTTCATTCAAAATTGGCACACACATGTATTTGGGTCAGGAGAGAAACCCTATTTTAAGGTGACCTTACACTCCTTATAATAAAGACTATATGGTCACCTTAAGGTCAGAAATTTGACTTTTGGCCACTTAATGCTTTTAGGTCAAAAACTATGTGGCTCATCTGGCTTAAATTTTACCTGGAAACACATTAATATATTCTGTTTACATATACCAAAAATCAAGACTTTATGTCAAGGTTAAAAATCGTTTTTGAGGCCCATAAAGACCCTACTTAGACATTTTTTTGACATTTTTCACATACTTTGCCCTGTGACTTGAAAATGGTAAGCCCGACAAGTTTCATACTGTATTAGATATAACTTTAATATGTATTATTTATCTGTGCAACACTTAAAGTCTGTAGCTTTAGTTTTAAGGTCATCTTAAGATCTCTATAATGCAAACAGAAGCCCAATTTATGGACTTTTTGCCACTTTTTAGCCCTATAGCTGTAAAACCATGTGAGTGATAGAGCTGAAACCTCATATGGGAATTCATTAATATGTTCTGTTTACATGTGCCAAAAACCAAAAACCAAGGCTTTAAGTAGATATTTAACCTAAATATGAGGCCCATTAAAAATCTACCCAGAGGACTTTTTTAAAAATTTGACCTAAAAATGATAAATTGGTTTAAAAAAAAAAAAAGTGGGTGCTACAAAAATACCCAGTGATTGCCTATGGTGTGAGAGGTGGCCCGTGTGGGAAAATGTTGGCGTTGAGTCGAGCATTTTAGTTCCTCGCCCCCCAACACAAAATTGCTTCCTACGCCCATGAATTGAGTTAACTAGAGAGCGTTTCCAGCAGATTTCTTAATGTATATCCGTGCTTGATATGTAGATAACATTTCTAGACTAAAAAATTTGCAAATAAGGTTGAAATTCATCATAATCCACACTTTTTCCTTCAAAACTCTGGAGATGTAGAAAACACGTCTGCACAGTACACGCGCCAAACAAAAAAGATGCTATGACATCAGCTTGTCTAGACAGGAAGGAAGTGCGAGGCGCCATTTGGGGAGTGCACAGTACTGGGACTGGCTGGCCGGTGGCTACACAGGACGGCTTTTTCTGTTGTTTGGCGGGCCGGTTTGCGCCGACCGGATTAGCAATTGTCCATTGGATAAGATGTATTAACGCAATAAAAAGGCTATCTGCTAGGTGCTGAAGTCAGGTGCCCATGGCAATTGACACATTTTGATGGAAGGCTAGGTAGTCCTTCATATACCTGACGGCATCTATGACCTCTTTGGGAGCCTTCTCCTTACTGAAACTGGACTGAAGGAAAGTTAAACTTTGCCCCATACATTCCTGTAATTTGCTCGCAGACCTATTAAATCCAGCTGCCTGGTTTACAATGTAGCTGCCCTCCTTAGCGCTCTTCTCCCATCGTAGAGATATTCTTCGGCAATAGGTCGTGAAACTGGACCAGTTGGTGGGTAAGCAGCAGCCTTGGTGATGTGGGGAATTGGGAGTTGACTTTAGCTTCCGTATTCCTCCAACTAAAAACAGACTTGCCAGGCCTATGTGGAGCGTCCGGTTTAATTGTATGCATCTGATACCACCTGGACTGAGATTTTGGCATC
This sequence comes from Sabellastarte sp. h YS-2021, assembly GCA_964017235.1. Classification (NCBI taxonomy): domain Eukaryota; kingdom Metazoa; phylum Annelida; class Polychaeta; order Sabellida; family Sabellidae; genus Sabellastarte; species Sabellastarte sp. h YS-2021. The sequence goes on along the minus strand of OZ024929.1, from coordinate 62,701,251 downwards.
TTGATGAACTGGTCCTTCTTTAGACCACCAGAGTCTTGAGATCTCAATAGATAGCCCTCTGCCACTGTTGTATTTAACCTCTCGCACTTCTGGCACAACCAGTGGTCTGGTGGCATTGGGACTGAAATACGGGCAGGACGTTTAGGCACTTTACCCTTCCAGGGATTGTTACTTTTGTCTCGTTCACTGAAATCTGCTTCAAAAACAGGTATGTGGTTCCAACCCATGAACGACCTTACTGACCGGACAGTCTCCCGGTAGATCATGTCCTCTGTAACCTCATGCTTGTCTCCACTATCAGACAGCTCGCCCTCATCCAGTACAATAACTGTACTGTTCACTATCATCCGGATCATTCGGTAGATCAACAAAGGCACTTGCCGGTGCGTCCATAGGCAAATGAACTGGAAGAGGTAGTTGGTTGGGTTTTTAGCTAAGCCGGTAGTTGGAGTATCCTGAGAGAGCTGACCGGTGGCATAAGATGCACTCTGTGAGAGACCAGGTTGCAGGGGCACTGATCTAATTCTGGACCGGGAATATCTTGGGTGCCTGCAAGTGCAGTACCGGTAGAAAGAGGGAATTCCCCAGCTGGTGTGAGAGTATCAGACTTATCAGAATGTCTATGAGACTTCTTGTAAGATTTGTGTTTTGATTTTGACTTGTGGGACATTTTCTTTTCATGTTTACTATCAGACCCTTTTTCATCCACCAACTCTGCCGGAAGCCTCACCGGACCGGTGGGTCAGGCAGTGGGATCTATGAAGGGTTTTTCAGAAATAACCTGATGTGCAGGAACAGGAGTGACAGACATTTTAGGGGCACTGAAAATGTTTCCTCTTGAAAGTAGTGCCTCAAAACGTGCAAACTGTTCAGCCATTTTTCTGTCATTGCTGAAAATTGATCCGAGGTAACATAAGATACCTCTTGGCTTGAAGAAGTAGAAGCAGCAGGTGCTTGCGCGGAAACCTGCGCAGAGGGATGCAAAACCGGTGCTGCCTGCTCAGAAACCTGTGCAGTGGATTGATCAGCTGGTGAAGTGTCAAGATGACAATTTTTCAACACTACAAAGAACTATAACTTCCTTAGGGGAGGCTAATAGACCTGCTTTCCTGTCTTTACGTATTCTGTAAGATGGTGTTGATAGTGTCTCCCTTTGCGAATCTGAGAAATTGTCACAAATAGAATGGTCAATAATGTGGCAGATAAGGGTTAAAATATTTTATTTTGACAGGTAAAGGTTCTGTAATAAGCTACATACACAATTCGTAGACTCTCACCTTAAACTCATAAGTTTCTAAAATATCAGCAATTTACTGTAACCTTACAAAAGAGACCTTTTTCTTTTTGTCTAAATATATGTACACGATCAATATCGATGAAAAAATCTCAGCAAATATCTTTCAAACACCAAAACAATTGTCCCAACCTTAAAGTCAATGTTAGTTTAAGGTAAAGAGTTTAAGGTAATCTTTTCCTGAAGGTGCTGTTCAAGGTTTGTTACATCCACAACTGAAACATACATAGAATTGCACAGTATTTGAAATACTGTTCAAAAATTACCAAACTTAAAGTTAATATAATTCTGTTATTACTGGGAGCTTAAGGTCACCTTATTGTGTGGCATTTACCTGTGGCCAGTTATATATACATGCAAAATTTGAATGAAATTTATTTCCAGTATACTCTATGGAAAAATAATGTAAACTCAACATAACTTTTTAATACATGAGAGTTTAAGAAAAAACCAGTCACAACCACATGCCAAATTTGAATTGAATCCATCAACCCATTTTTGAGATACTGTCCGGAAATGAAAAACCTTCAACTCAATATAAGTATCTTACTACTGTGAGTTTAAGGTCATATTAAATAGGGCACACCATGAGGAACAGTTACATCAACATGCCAAATAGGAATTTCATTCATCCAAGCCATTTTTGAGATACTGTCTGGAAAGTAAGTGTGCAGATGACACTGATCATGTATGTCTTCCATCATAGCTGCTAGTGACACAAACTAATGCAACCTTAAACTCATAAGTTTATAAAATATCAGCAATTTACTATAACCGTACAAAAGAGACCATTTTTGGTGGAGATATATGTACATGATGAATATCAATGTAAAAAGTCCTAATTAGTATATAAAATATCTTCCAAACACCAAAAATATTGTACAAACCTTAAACTCAAAGTTTGTTTACACTGCTGTATATTGTAGTGAGTTTAAGGTAATCTTTTCCTGAAGGTTCTGTTCAAGGTTTGTTACATCCACAACTGAAACATGCCTAGAATTGCACAATATTTGAAACACTGTTCAAAAATTACCAAACTTAAGTGAATATAATTCTGTTATTACTGGAAGTTTAAGGTCACCTTATTGTATGGCACTTACCTATGGCCAGTTACATATACATGCAAAAGTTGAATGAAATTTCTGAGGTTATTTTCTAGTGGTCCTACGATTAGACGGAAAATCGATTCATCGTCTATTTAAAACTTTCGATGTAGAAAATCGATTCTCATTTTAAGAATCGATTGTGAATCGAAAGTAAGACTTATAAACCACCTAATTTTCCCTTTTTCTACAGATGTTTAACATTTTATTTTCGTAACATTTGTTTACATTATCTGCCATGTTTCTTTCACTGGTATCTACTTCCTGTTGGTTACAACTAAAACTCAAAATTTCTGTAGGTATTTAGAAGATCTTTTAATACAATAAACTAAGTTCAACCTAAATTAAATTTAACTTTCACTGCTTCACACACAACATGTATACTCCCTATAAATGGGGAATAACAACCTTGGCCATAAATCAAGTGGAGAGAGATCACACTACTGTAATACTTCAGCAGTCTGCCATGAATATTTTTGACAAATTTTGTTGAACAAGAAAACTAAAATGTTTACTACATTGCCATACTTAGAATTTTACAGTATCTAAGAAATTATAATTATATGAAATGAATAGGTCATGAAGATCTGCTTAAAAAAGGAAATTCATGGAATATTGTTTTCAGGATGAGAGAAATTTAACAGAATAATAGACAAATGCTTTACAGTAACATAAACAGGCAGAGAGAGAGTGAGGGGGATCTGACTTTGTTGAAGCTGGTGGGAGATACTTAGCCTTGCCACAGGCATTTATATGTATAAAGACGGCACAACTGTTTGAGTGCATTATAAGTATTTTTCATAATGTTCTCATACACTTACTTAGCCTAGCTTGCTGAGGAGACTTCCAGACTAGAAAGGCCTTTGATACAGTGTGCATTATGGCAAAAATATTTCACGTTTGCATTATGGTTCAGACAGCCTGGAAGGCCAGGCTAGGAGATACGTTCAGTTTGAACTACACCTGTGTTGCTAACTGGGGAAGGTTTTAACTCAGGACACCCATGCACTGAAACACATACAAGTGCTAAATACACTTGATAAAATAACTGCACCATCCATTTATCAATGATACACAACTATTTATGTCATATATATGCTGTTTTGAGAAATTTTCATCATATTATTCCTGAGACAAGAGTCAGATTTTCCAGACCCCATCCAATACACATAAACTTGAGTGACAATGCTGAAATACGTGTTCACTTGTGCCAAACTGTTTCATATAACCTAGTATATATTACAAAACATCAATATTGACCAGAAACAATAAAAGTCACTCTTCCATTTGATTAATGAAAATAGCATGTCTTTGAAAAGTGTCCTGAGTTAAAAATGGAAGGAAAATTCCATGAACACATGTCTATGTATTGTTTAGTTCCCAAAGAAGCATTTTATTCAGGATAATTTTCAGAAGCTGCTTGGCAGTCACTGTTCTTGACATATGATAATGATAAGCAGATATTCTATTCTTCTTTGTTGCATATATACAAAGTGTCCTGAGTTCACAACACGGGTGTACCACATGGTGATGTTGAACAAAAGGGGTTGAAATAGACTTGCACCAAGTCTTTGTATTTCTCATCCCACTAAATCTGACATAGATGAAAACATTATACATCCACTTAAGGAGGGAAAAATCATTCTCTATGCTGAAACAGTACTTTTGTCAGCCCCACATTCTAGTATAAAGTCATACAGTCCTCATATAATAATACCTTAGAAAAAAGGACTTGAAGAAAGTCTAGGGTTGAAATATTGTTTATTTTAAGCATGATTGGTTGCTAATCTGCTGATGTTACATTCAAACACTGTAAATGATTTAGCTGATGAAAAGGGAGAATGAAAATAAATATTATTTTGTAACTGTTAAGGCCACCTTAATAGATTATTATATTATTGCTGATACACATACTTGTTGACTCTTCAATCTACTGGTTTCCTAACATACCCCCTTCCCTACCCCAAAATGTAAACAAATAACCTAGATTTTTTTCACCACTGACCTATCGGAAGACTGTTATTATATTTGGTAAAAAAGAATATTCTGTCTTTCTTACAAAGCAAGCAGAAAAACGATTATAATCGATAATCGATTGCTCAGAGTTACCGATTAATCGTTTCTGATTTTTTAGACCGATTCCTAACACTATTATTTTCAATATACTCCATGGATAAAGAAAAAAACGTAAACTGGACATAAGTTTTTTATATGTGGGACTTTAAGATCACCTTAAAATAGGGCACACCTTCAAAACTAGTTACAACAACATGCCAAATTTGAATTGATTCCATCAAGCCAGTTTTGAGATATTTTCCAGAAACGAAAAAACTTAAAACTCAATATAAGTATCTTACTAGTGGGAGTTTAAGGTCACCAAACTATACGGCACACCCTGATAAGCAGTTACATCCACATGCGTAATTTGAACTACATCTGAAAAGCCATTTTTGAGATACTGTCCGGAATAAAAGTGTGACGACAGACGATGCCACAAAATTGAATGACAGAGCGATCCCTATATGCCACGCTGCATAAATGCTGGTGACACAAAAAGATATTTACTCATTTTAGTAGCTGTTACTCAGCTATGCAAACAGCTATAGTTCTGCAACTTCACTATATGGTAGATCACACAAAAGTAGGTGAAGGACTTATTTAAAAGAAATTGCCTATCTGCATTACTTTTAGAGATAAAAGACATTTACTCATTTTAGCAGGTATGACAGCTATAGATGTGCAACTTCACTATGTGGTAGATCATCCAAAAGGTGAATGCGTTATTCAGAGGAAATTGCCTATCTATAACACGTAGGTGAATGACTTATTTGGAAGAAATTGCATATCTGTAATACTTTTAGAGATAACACACATTTGCTCATTTTAATGGCTATTACTTAGCTATCCAAAGAGCTACAGTTCTACAACTTCATCATGTGGTAGATCACCCAAAAGTAGATGAATCACTTATTTTGAAGAAATAAAGTATCAGCAATACTTTTCAAGATAAAAGACATTTACTCATTTTAGTAGCTATGACTCAGCTATGCAAAGAGCTATAGATCTGCATGTCACTGCACTTCACCATGTCGTAGATCACCCAAAAGTAGGTGACTGACTTACTTGGTTGGAGGGTAGCTATGGAAAAAAAGGGGAGACAGAAACTCTAAGATCTACATATATACTCCGCAAATCCAGTCTCTCCCCCCCCCCCCCCTTAGTTTTGCAGCTGACGAGTCCACGAGGAAGTGAAGAAGGGGAATTGAAGATTAAGATGGTCCCCCATCTTCTTGCATGTATGAATACATATATACATCACTATATACATGGAAGCCTCTATTTAGTCCCTAATTTGTTGGGCAGCTACCACAGGACCCAAATGGTACACATCCGAGTCTGCCCAGGCCAAGTCCTTCAGGTAAAATTGGGTGAAGGTATTATGAGACTTCCAGTGACAGGCTGCCAAAATCTGGTCTAAGGGAACACCCCCCTGAAAGGCTTTGGACGCCGCGAACGCGCGAACGTCATGAGCCCGAACCTGATGCAACTGTTGAGCCTGTTGGTCTGACATCTGGTAACAAAGGACGATGGTTTGTTTGATCCAGGAGGAAATGGTAGCAGGGACAATATCCTTCTGGAAACTCTTCCTAAAGGAAACAAAAACCAATTCTTTGCCAGAACGGAGATCTTTGGTTTTGTCCAAGTAATAACGTAGTGCCCGGACCGGGCACAGACTCCTATCCTCCTTGAGGGATCTGTCCAATGAAGGAGCCAAGGCTGGAATGATAACAGGGGCCACGCAGGCGGGACCTTCTTTAGCCAGGTGGTTCTTAGAGATGAAACTAGGAGAGGGCGATAAGGAAACATTCGACCAATCCTCTTGGTGCCTAATGTTCCTGTGAACCCAAGCATGAATTTCACTCCTCCGCTTCCCAGAGCCCAAGGCTAGAAGGAAGACAGTCTTAAAAGTGAGGTACTTCAGCGAAGCCTTCCTGAGAGGTTCAAAAGGAGGTTGTGTAAGTTGGTGAAGGACCAAAGACAAATTCCACGTAGGAACCCCACGCCTGCCTTTTGGTTTGTCCCTATGAAAACTGTCCAACAACCTGGACAAGTTTTCATCCTTGCTGATGGTAATTCTGGAATTCCCCACTTTGTCGACTATGGCAGTCCTATAGCCTTCTATGGTACTAGGTTGAAGATGTTTCTCCTGAAAAAGGGAAAGGAGAAAATCCGCAATTTGCTCTATAGAGGGAGTTCTGAAGTCCACCTGATTTTCCTCACACCATCTGACAAAAACGGACCACTTTGATTCATAAATGGCTCTGGTAGAGCGTCTTTGAGGAGCCTCAATTCTTGTTGCCACTTCTGCCGAGAACCCGGCTTGCCGGATGGCAGAGGCTCTAGGAGCCAAGCATGAAGGTTCAGATTGGGAAGGTCCCGGTGAGGACACTGATTGAACGGTTGAGTTATCAAATTCGACACCTGAGGGAGCAGGAGGGGAATTTGTGCTGACATGTTGACCAGGTCCCAAAACCAAGGCATGTTGGGCCAACCTGGTACTATCAGAATGAGACGACGGAATCCGTGGTCCAAAAGTTTCGTTACCACCTGATGAAGAAGGGCCGTCGGTGGAAAAGCATAAGCGTCCAGGTCCTCCCAAGGGAGACTTAAGGCATCCACTTCCCACGCTGATTGGTCTGGAATCGGGGATACAAACCGGGGAAGTTTGTGATTGAACCGGGTGGCAAACAGGTCCACAGACGGGCGGTGCCAATGCCGGCATATTTGAGCAAACACCTCCGGGAGGAGGGACCATTCCGTTTGGATCACCTGATTGAGTCGGGACAGTTTGTCGGCTATGACGTTCAGGTGACCCGGAATATGCCTGGCCCTCAGGACAATCTGCCTTTGATTGCACCAAAGCATCAGTCTCCAAAGGAGGGCACAGAGTGAGCCTGATTTCATACCCCCTTCCTTGTTGATGTATGAGACCACAGTGGTGTTGTCTGTACAAACAAGAACTATCTGGTTGCAACATAACCTCTCTAACCGTTTTAAGGCCAGAAGGACTGCTTTGAGTTCCAACAAATTTATGTGCAAGGCGTTTTCTGACTTTAACCAGACTCCTTTTGCCATGTAATCGCCTAAGTGAGCGCCCCAACCTTCGTTTGAGGCGTCTGTAAACAGTTGAAGGGCGTGTTGAAGAGGGTGTAAGGGTTGACCGGAGAGCACCTTGGCCGGGTCCAACCACCACCCTAGATGTACATGGAGAGATGAAGGAATTGGACTTTTCAGACTTTTTCCAGAGATTCCGGGGCATGCCAATGCTTTTTCAGGTGCCATTGAATGGGTCTCATATGCAGCCGCCCCGATACTACTTGTTTTTCTGTTGCCGTCAGAAGACCGATCAAAGACATGAACTGCCTGACTGAGCAACATTCCAGTCCCAGGAGAAGGTTGAGCTTCTGAGATAGACTCCTCCACCTGTCCTGAGTTGGTTTGACTAACCCCTGAGATAGGTCGAAATGATAACCTACGAAGTCGAAGGTTTGTTGGGGAACCAGCTCTGACTTGTCCATGTTGACTACCCAACCTAGAGAGCGGCAAAGGTCCAAAAGGATCTGCGTATGACGTAGGCAAATTTCCCGGCATGGGGCTCTCAGTAACCAATCGTCTAGGTATTGGTGGATTCGAATACCCCTCGATTGAGCCATGAGTTTTACCTCTTTGACCACCTTTGTGAACTCCAACGGAGCCGTCGACAGGCCAAAGGGAAGTGCTGTGAACTGAAAGGTCTGACCTTTTAAATGGAACCGGAGATATTTTCGCGACCTGTGGTTTATGGGGATGTGAAAATAAGCGTCGCTGAAATCCAGCGAAGTGACCCACTCCCCCTGTTGCAGGGAAAGTCTGATGGTCTCCGGAGTTTCCATCTTGAACGTTGTCGGAGCAAGGTACAGGTTCAGTTGACTTAGGTCTAGAATGGGCCTCCATTTTTTGTTGGGTTTTGGAACCAGGAACAACCGGTTGTAGAAGCCCAGAGATGACTGAACTAACACTTTTTCTATAGCCTGTTTTTGACCTAGAGACTGTAAGGCTTCGTTCAGCTTTTTGTTTCTTAAAGGAGCTGATGAACCACTGACTATTACAGGAAATCTTACTAGAGGTGGTCTCTCCTTGAAGGGTAGTTGATACCCTTCCCTGAGGATGGAGACTACCCTTGGATTTGAACCCAGGGAGAGCCAAACCTGCCAAAACAGTTGCAGACGGCCTCCCACAGGTGGATCTTTGACAACACAATGACTTATTTAGAAGAAATTGCCTACCTGTAATACTTTTAGAGATAAAAGACATTTGCTCATTTTAGTAGCTATTACTCAGTTATCCAAACAGCTACAGTTCTGCAACTTCACTATGTGGTAGATCAGCCAACAGTAGGTGAATGGCTTATTTAGAAGAAATTGCCTACCTATAATACTTTTCAAGATAAAAGACATTTACTCATTTTAGTAGCTCTTGCTCAGCTATCTACTCACTTAGATATTGTGACCTACATCTGCAAAAGCAACAAAAATATCAAGGACACAGGAAAGTAAGCTTATCAAAAACTAGATGAATAACAAATGAAAAGATTTGCCTAACTTTAGTACTCGTGAAGGTATTTGACATTTATTTCCATCATAATTTTGCTACAAATAAGAAAATAGCTATTGCTCACTTATGACATGCAATGGAACCCCAAATGATATGCCATCTTATAGTTAAGGAAAAAGTAGCTGAATAACATATTTTAGGAAAATACTGTAACTGCAATAGTTTTGGAGTTACAATGGATTTACTCAACTGTAGAATTTCAAAGTAGCTATTACTCAGCTATCCAATGTGCAACAGGTCTGAAACTTTGCTATGTGATAGCTTATCAAAAACTAGATGAATAACATATTTGAAAAGAATTCCCTAACTTTAATACTTTTGAAGATATTTGACATTTACTGATGTCATTATTTTGCTACAAATAAAAAAATAGCTATTACTCACTTATGGCATGCAATAGAACCCCAAACTATATGCCATCTTATAGTTAAGGACAAAGTAGCTGAACAACATATTTTAGGAAAATACTCTAACTGCAATAGTTTTGGAGTTACAATGGATTTACTCAACTGTAGAATTTCAAAGTAGCTATTACTCAGCTATCCAATGTGCAACAGATCTGAAACTTTACTATGTGATAGCTTATCAAAAAGTAGATGAATAACCTATTTGAAAAGAATTCCCTAACTTTAATACTTTTGAAGATATTTGACATTTACTGATGTCATTATTTTGCTACAAATATGAAAATAGCTATTACTCACTTATGGCATGCAATAGAACCCCAAATGATATGCCATCTTATAGTTAAGGACAAAGTAGCTGAACAACATATTTTAGGAAAATACTCTAACTGCAATAGTTTTGGAGTTACAATGGATTTACTCAACTGTAGAATTTCAAAGTAGCTATTACTCAGCTATCCAATGTGCAACAGATCTGAAAATCTGTAGCTGTAGTAGTTTTGGAGAAATCTGCATGACTAACTAACGCACGCACACACGCACGCACGCACACACAGGCATCATTTCATAATCTCCCTCCCGGGCTAAAGCCCGATAATAATAATGATGAGAATCCCATTCTGAAGTAAAATGGCGACAACCTGGTGCCATTTTCTGTCCTTTAAACTTAATTTGCCCGTCAGCCATTTTCAAACTAACAAATTCAATAGTATAAACAAACAATGCCTTGCTCCCTGACAACCGAAATTAAAGTGAGGCTAAACAGAGTTCTTCCGGTGCAGGCGCATGCACACTCATACGTGAACAAAAAAGAATATTTATTTTAAAAAATATTCTCGTTTGGTCGTTCAAGGTATCTCCCGCCCACACATAAGCATTAGTGAGGATAAGGTAAGGGTATTTTACGCAATGAAAATGACATGTTAACAGCAGTGTTCACAACTCGTACAAAATAGTTGCTGGCCAACTGGGCCAGTACCTTTAAAAAGTTAGTGGCCCAGTTGAAAAGTTACTGGCCTAGTAAAATAGGCTGAATCAAGCTACCAGCATATTAGTCACTATGGTGTTTCACTTGAGTTTTACCTTGTAGTTTAATTCATTTATTGGGTATTAACTTTATTTTCAACACTGCATAGGTCATATCACAAGCGGTAGTTTTATGGCTAGAGGAAACCAGTAAACACAGTTGGACAAGGTTCCTTACTGCAAACTGCCATCGGTAAGCAACTACTAACTTTCCCACATAGGCTCCGGGATTTGAACCACAGACCCTCAGAAGTGGGAGGCGAGTGCATTACCACAGCACCACTGATGCCCCTACCCTGTAGTTTAAATGTTAGTATACATATATAGCTTGTTACAATTGCAAACATTTCTGATAACTTTACTTTGGTGTTTGCATCATAGCACTTTTAAAGTAACTTATTAATAATGATAAAATTTTAAAAAAGTTTTATCTACTTGGTTGCCAGTTCTCCTCCTATTGGGCCATAAAGGCCTCTGCAAAACTTGGAAAACACTTTCTTTTTAATCATTAATTTAACAGACAGGTTCTCAAATTGTACTAGGGGCAGAGAAAAATGAGTCAAAAAGCTGAAAACACACCAAAATGTATTATAACGACCCTAAAAAAAGCAGGAATCATGAGCCTTGAATGGAAGTTTGTTTTGGTTTAGATGGCTAATATTATTTACAGCGAAGACATTTTGAGTTACAAACGCTGGTTAACACACTTTACCCAGTGTCCCTACTAAGTATCAACTTCCTACCCCTAAGGGGGTGGGGTGGGTTCCATGATATAGCCCAGACAAAATTTTAAAGGTCAAGGTCACTACGGCAAGGTGAAAGGTCAAATAGAGATAACTCCATCTCCTGCACAACTACACTCCCCAACTAATGTCCCTACAAAGCCTGGACAAAAATTTTAAGGTCAAGATCACTATGGCAAGGCCAAAGGTCAAATCAAGGTCACACCATGATGAGGCACACCTGCACCCCCCAACCCCCAATATCCCTACCAATTATCAACTTCCTACACCTTACGGTTTCTGAGATATAGCCCGGACAAAATTTTAAAGTTCAAGGTCACTACAGCAAGGTCAAAGGTCCAATCGAGGTCACACCTTGATGATACACACCTACACCCCTAACCGGTGTCCCTACCAAGTATCAACATCCTACACCTTACACTTTCTGAGATATAATCTGGACAAGATTTTCAAACTCAGGGTCACTACAGCAAGGTCAGAGGTCAAATCAAGGTCATACCATGACATTGCACACCTACACCGCTCAACCAATATCCCTAACAAGTACAAACTTCCAACACCTTACCTTTTCTGAGATACAGCTTGGACAAACTTTTTCCCAATGCCCGCCCACCCATCCGGACGCCATGGGTTAAAACAATACCCACACAGCCCTTTAAAGCTGTGGGGTAATAAAAAGTGATTTTTGATATACTCTGTGGAAATAAAGTGTGATGATGACCACTAGTGTTAGGAATCGGTCTAAAAAATCAGAATCGATTAATCGGTAACTCTGAGCAATCGATTATCAATTATAATCGTTTTTCTGCTTGCTTTGTAAGAAAGACAGAATATTCTTTTTTACCAAATATAATAGCAGTAGTCTTCCGATAGGTCAGTGGTGAAAAAAATCTAGGTTATTTGTTTACATTTTGGGGTAGGGAAGGGGGTATGTTAGGAAACCAGTAGGTTGAAGAGTCAACAAGTATGTGTATCAGCAATAATATAATAATCTATTAAGATGGCCTTAACAGTTACAAAATAATATTTATTTTCATTCTCCCTTTTCATCAGCTAAATCATTTACAGTGTTTGAATGTAACATCAGCAGATTAGCAACCAATCATGCTTAAAATAAACATTATTTCAACCCTAGACTTTCTTCAAGTCCTTTTTTCTAAGGTATTATATGAGGACTGTATGACTTTATACTAGAATGTGGGGCTGACAAAAGTACTGTTTCAGCATAGAGAAGGATTTTTCCCTCCTTAAGTGGATGTATAATGTTTTCATCTATGTCAGATTTAGTGGGATGAGAAATACAAAGACTTGGTGCAAGTCTATTTCAACCCCTTTTGTTCAACATCACCATGTGGTACACCTGTGTTGTGAACTCAGGACACTTTGTATATATGCAACAAAGAAGAATAGAATATCTGCTTATCATTATCATATGTCACGAACAGTGACTGGCAAGCAGCTTCTGAAAATTATCCTGAATAAAATGCTTCTTTGGGAACTAAACAATACATAGACATGTGTTCATGGAAATTTCCTTCCATTTTTAACTCAGGACACTTTTCAAAGACATGCTACTTTCATTAATCAAATGGAAGAGTGACTTTTATTGTTTCTGGTCAATACTGATGTTTTGTAATATATACTAGGTTATATGAAACAGTTTGGCACAAGTGAACATGTATTTCAGCATTGTCACTCAAGTTTATGTGTATTGGATGGGGTCTGGAAAATCTGACTCTTATCCTGAAAACAATATTCCATGAATTTCGTTTTTTAAGCAGATCTTCATGACCTATTCATTTCATATAGTTATAATTTCTTAGATACTGTAAAATTCTAAGTATGGCAATGTAGTAAACATTTTAGTTTTCTTGTTCAACAAAATTTGTCAAAAATATTCATGGCAGACTGCTGAAGTATTACAGTAGTGTGATCTCTCTCCACTTGATTTATGGCCAAGGTTATTATTCCCCATTTATAGGGAGTATACATGTTGTGTGTGAAGCAGTGAAAGTTAAATTTAATTTAGGTTGAACTTAGTTTATTGTATTAAAAGATCTTCTAAATACCTACAGAAATTTTGAGTTTTAGTTGTAATCAACAGGAAGTAGATACCAGTGAAAGAAACATGGCAGATAATGTAAACAAATGTTACGAAAATAAAATGTTAAACATCTGTAGAAAAGGGAAAATTAGGTGGTTTATAAGTCTTACTTTCGATTCACAATCGATTCTTAAAATGAGAATCGATTTTCTACATCGAAAGTTTTAAATAGACGATTAATCGATTTTCCGTCTAATCGTAGGACCACTAATGACCACCATAGATGATGCTGCATAAAGCGATTCCTGTATGCCCTGGCACAGATGCTGGTGACACAATAAACAGAGAACATGTTTTTTTTTCTCTGGAGATACAAGACAACCTCTATTATGAGAGACAAAGAATTTGTTGACTCAAAGGTTAGATAACAGAGGTTTATTGGTCCAACCAAGCTTAAAGGACATTTATAGTGTAGTATATGTTTGATAGATTACTTATGTTAGTGCATACCTTGATTGCATAAGCTCGCTGTTTGGTTATCTTCCAGTGGGTAATTCACAGGTGTTGAACTATCACTTCTATCATTCTCAATTACATCAGTATTAACACATTCACTGATATGGGCACAGTCAGTAGTTATAGATGATGTGTTTGTTTCCTTTCCCATCAGTTTGTATACCTGTGCTATAAAGTACAACTCAATTTCTCAGTGAACTAGAAAAATGTTTTTGCTAACAAAAACTAAGCGTCCCAAAAAGGTTCACTGCAATATAATATACAGTAGAAAAAGGTTTTTGAAAAGAAAAACATGCAGTGCTGAGAGAAGAAGTGAAAGTTAAGCAGACAGTGTGGAAGTTCATGCATTAACATGAAAGAAAAATTTAAGCTTTATTTTGTTTTCTATGGTCATAAATTGCGAAAAGTTAATTGAATAAATGCTCTGGCTAAGAATGCATAAAGCATTAACACTTATAATAGGTCGAAAGTTACATCATAAAACTACTTAATTAAAGAGTAACAGTGCTTTATAAATGCCATATATCTATTTACATTTTAGAAAAAGGCATAGTAAAATGTGAGCCTTGAAAGGCAAGAAGTTTATGACACAATGCTTTGAACACATCTATCTGGTAAATCTGACCAGCTATCTAGACTCATCACATAAGGTTTCCCAATACCTCTCAATACATTGTAAATCTCTAAAAGCAACAATAAAATAGATATAAGGCAAAAACACAAAATCGGCTATTTTATGACCCCAGTTTGACCCATAAGGGGGGATCCGGGGGTAAATCTGACCAGCTATCTAGACTCTTCACATAAGGTTTCCCAATACCTCTTAATACATTCTAAAACTCTAAAAGCAAGAATAAAGGAGATAAGAGGCAAAAACACAAAATCGGCTATTTTATAACCCCAGTTTGACCCATAAGGGGGGATCCGGGGGTAAATCTGACCAGCTACCTAGACTCTTCACACAAGGTTTCCCAATACCTCTTAATACATTCTAAACTCTAAAAGCAAGAATAAAGGAGATATAAGGCAAAAACACAAAATCAGCTATTTTATGACCCCCAGTTTGACCCATAAGGGGGGGTCCGGGGGTAAATCTGACCAGCTATCTAGACTCTTCACATATGGTTTCCCAATACCTCTTAATACATTCTAAAGCTGTAAAAGCAAGAATAAAGGAGATAAAAGGCCAAAACACAAAATCGACTATTTTATAACCCCAGTTTGACCCATAAGGGGGGATGCAGGGGTAAATCTGACTGGCTATCTAGACTCATCACATAAGGTTTCCCAATACCTCTTAATACATTCTAAAACTGTAAAAGCAAGAATAAAGGAGATATAAGGCAAAAACACAAAATTGGCTATTTTATGACCCCAGTTTGACCCATAAGGGGGGGTCCGGGTTAAATCTGACCAGCTATCTAGACTCTTTACATATGGTTTCCGAATACCTCTTAATACATTCTCAAGCTCTAGAAGCAAGAATAAAGGAGATATAAGGGGAAAGATAAAATTGGCTATTTTATGACCCCAGTTTGACCCCTACAGGGGGGTCGGGGGGGAAATTTGACTTGCTTTCTAGACTCTCCACATATGGTTTCCTACTACCTCCCAATACATTTTATGGCTCTAAATGCAATACTTAAGAAGATAATAGGGGGGTTCACATGAATTTTAAGCTTTCTGATTGGTACCTGTGAGAAAATCACTCATAAATCGGTCAATTTTCATCAGGTTGCTCCCAAAATCTAATCAGCTCACGTTTTTGATAGTATAAACATGTGTAGGAAGTTACAAGCCTCTGCGGTCAGTAGATTTTCCTGAACTGCGATGACGGGCGGGTGTACCCGAAAAAACTATTTTTTGATCATGTGACCTTGATAAAGATCAAAGGTCAAATTAAAGCATGTGGAAAAATGTTCCCACGCCTAAGGTATATAACTGCCAAATATGGTTAAAAAGCTTGCAATAATAAGGGAGATATTCAAGGAAGACCATAATGCGGCGACGGCGAGAAAACTGAGGTGAAACCAAATAAGCGCCCTTTCAGGGACGCTTAATTAAATTTTTATGAATATATACTTAGAGAGTCACTGAAAAAAAGGTTTTAGTTCGGTAGTCTATTTGCTATATGTCTAGGATATCATTTACACAGCCGCCCAATAACTTTTTTTTATTATTGCATAATTTTTACAGATCCTTACAGAAAAGCATGTGAAAAAAATTGTATTAGGCCACTGAGAAGTAGTAGCCCTGCCAATTTAGTCACATGACCACATTGTTTACTTTATTATTTTTGATGCAAGTATAGACTGACTTTCGGGAAATTATTAAAATTAAGTGCGAAAATGACCCCAACCAGAACTCCAGTGGGTCCTAAATGTCGGTTACTGATGACCCGGTCACCGACAGATTACTGACTTTCCCCCCTCTCTTTTTTAACAGACCTGCTCTCAGATAGGGGAAAAGTGGGTATGATTTCAGTCCGACGACGATGATGATGACCACTGGGACCACACTATCTGGACCCTCTTTGGCCAGCTGGTTCTTGGAAAGAAAGCTGGGTGAGGGATAAAGAGACACCTTGGAGCAACCTGACTGATGTCTGATGTTCTTACTTAGCCAAACATGAATGTCACTCCTGTGTTTGCCTAAACAAAAAGCTAAGAGGAAGACAGTCTTGAAGGTCAAATGCTTCAACGAGGCCTCCTTAAGGGGTTCAAGGGAGCCTTTGTCAGCTGGTGTAGCACCAGGGAAAGGTTCCAGGAGGAAACGCCCTCCAACCCTTGGGTCTGTCTCTGTGGAAACTGTCCAAGAGATGGGCGAGATTCTCATCTTTGCTGTCCTTAATGGTCAAATTCCCCAGTTTGTCAGCAAAAGTCAACCTATAGCCATCCATGGTACTTGGCTGCAGCTTCCTGTCTTGGAATAGATGCAGCAGGAAGTCAGCTGTGGACTTTATAGAGGAAGCCCTGAAGTACACCTGATTACTGTGGCACCACTTTGTTAAAATAGCCCATTTCGCCTCATAGACTGATCTGGTTGAAACTCTCTGAGGAGCCTCAAGTTTTGCTGCCACTGCCACTGATTGCTGAGGCTCTAGGAGCTAAACATGTATTTAGGTTTGATAGATTCCTGTGAAGGGTCTGATTGAAAAGCTGAGTCAACAGTCCTGCAATATATCCACCACTCTGCTCAAGATGGCAGCTTGTGTTCCACTTGGGGCTGCTGCAATCAGGACCATATTACCTGGAAGATCTCTGGAAGGAGGGACCATTTTGTCTAGATGGTCTGGCCTAGCCTGGATAGCTTGTCTGCCATAACATTCAGCCTGCCTCGAATGAGTCGGACTTTGACAGTAACCCGTTTCCTGGAGCTCCAAGTCAGGATTCTTCATAGTAGGGCACACAGGGGGCACGATTTCATCTCCCCCATCCTTGTTTCTGTAGGCAACCACTGTGGTGTTGTCTGTAGCTATGAGGGCTATGTTGTTCAAGCAGAGGTAGTGGAACTCTCCAAGGGCCAGAAAGACCACCTTTAGCTCCAGATAGTTTATCTGTAACTTGTTTTCTGGAAGGGACCAGTGTATTCCTCTAAAAGAGCGCCCCATCCTTATTTTGATGCGTCTGTAAAGATTTGTAGAGAATGTTTTAGTGTATGTAATGGTTGACTTTGAAGCACGTCTTCCTGTAGCCACCACTTTAGATGGGGAGGAGCGACCTGAGAATGGGAATCTCTTTATCCAGTGATTCCAGTACTCTCCAATTGTTTTTTTCAAGTGCCAGTGTATGCGCCTCATATAGAGCCGACCTAGGTGGACTTGTTTCTCTGTGGCTGTGAGTAACCCTATCAGGGATATCAGCTACCGGACTGAGCAGATGGGTCTGGGGAGAAGTTTCTTATTTTTTGTATTTAAGGTCTATCAATGCTCTACGGTGGGTCTAACTGGCTCTGACCAACCAGTCATCTAGGTACTGGTGGATCTTTACCCTTTTGTAATGCAATCAGTTTGACCTCCTTCGCCACAACCATGAACTCCATGGGAGCTGTGGATAGACCAAATGGCTTTGAATGCTTTGAATTGGTAGGATCGACCCATCCTCACACGGGATTGCTTTTCATCAAAAACAAATCCTCACAGAAACCGCGAGGAATGCTGGGAGTAAACAAAGAACTACTTTTCAACCAGGAAGTAATATCCATATCATGAAAAATGCTCAAAAATAAATGTTTTCTGTCATAACACACAACCTTCTTAATTTTTATAACAAATATACATATGGATCTACAAAGTAGTGATTTTTCAAGGGGGAAATATTATTTAAAGTGTTGTTTCTAGTCTTCTTAGGTGGGCGAAAATGGATTTTCAAAAACCAGTAAAAATTTGCTATTTTTATATATGGTGATCCGTGGGCTTTTGTAGCTATTAAACCTGTGTGATTGGTTTCAAAATTTTTACAAAAAATTTTTCAATGTAAAATATATTTTATGAATGGAAATTCGTATAAATTTGTCCCCAAAATTCATTGAAAGTTGTTGGAAAGCTGCAAAAATTTAAGATAATGCACGAGAGTGAAAAAAACATTAAATTGAAAATTTTGATTCAGGGTTTTGTTTTTGCATTTTTACAAAATGGGCGCCATTTTTGAAGAGAGTAAAATTTTTTGAAAATTGCAAAGAGTAGTTTGCTGAGATACCCTGTGGGTCGAAAATTTTGACGAAATTGCTCTATCTCACACGGTTACGGAGATAGAAGCAAATTAGTGTTTTAGCATTTTTGGCAAAAAATCGAACATTCCAAATGGCTGCCATTTTTGAAGAGAGTAAAATTTTTTTGAGAATTGCAAAGAGTAGTTTGCCAAGATACCATTTGGGTCGAATATTTTGACGAAATCACTCTATCTCGCAGTTAATTTGTGTTTTTCCATTTTTGGCAAAAATTTGAAAATTCAAAATGGCCGCCATTGTTGGGGAGAGGAAAATTTTTTGAAAATTGCCAACAGTACATTTCTTAGATACCCTGTGGGTCGAAAATTTCAATGAAATTGCTCTATCTCGCACAGTTAAGGAGATACAAGCAAATTTGTATTTTTCCATTTTTGGCAAAAATTCGAAAATTCAAAATGGCCGCCATATTTTGGGAGAGGAAAATTTTTTTAGGAGATAGACATATTTATGTTTTTTGCTATGTAGCTATTACTCAGGAGGTTAAAGCTATTATCACCAACAACAATACCAAGCAAGCAATCGACGAAAAGCTATCATGGCCAAACTATTGACCCAATTATCCTTCACATAAGTTTTTGTGAAGATAGAAAACATTGTTTTATTAAAATGTCCAGAAAAAGTCAACTCAAATTAGCATAATAGCTATATAGATCCCTGATCCACTACCTTTGATCCACTAAAAGGGATTCTCAAGAACTCTGTATACTAAAAGGGGTGGATCCGGCAATGGTTAAGCAACCGTCTATAAGAATCTCACCCTTATAGACAGCTCTGGTTGAGTGTCTCTGAGGAGCCTCAATTCTTGCTGCCACTTCTTTAGAGAACCCTCGTTCCTGAATTAAAGAGGCTCTAGGAGCCAGGCATGTAGATTCAGATTGTTTAGATTCCTGTGAACAAGGCCGTTGAAGGGTTGTGTCACCAGATCTCGTTGAAGAGGGAGCCTGAATGGAATCTGAACTGAAAGGGTTGACCAGATCTCAGAACCAAGGCATGTTGGGCCACCCTGGGGCAATTAGGATCATTCTGCGACAACCCTGATCCACTACCTTTGAGATCACTTGGTTGAGTAGGGAGACTGGAGGAAAGGCGTAAGCATCCAGATTCTCCCATGACAGACTCATGGCATCTATTGCCCAGGCTGTCGGAGCTGGTACTGGTGATACAAACTTGGAAAGTTTGTGGCTGAACCGGGTTGCAAATAGGTCTAGATGGGGCTGGGCCCATGTTGAGCACAAAAGATTTAACACTTGCTGAAAGAGGGAGCACTCTGTCTGAATCAGCTGATTGTGTCTGGACAGCTTGTCTGCTATCACATTCAACCGACCGGGAATATGTCGAGCCCGCAGGCTTATTACCCGTGGGTGACACCAAGACAGAAGTCTCCAGAGGAGGGCACAAAGAGAGCCTGATCTCATACCTCCCTGTTTGTTTATGTAGGATACTACAGTTGTGTTGTCCGTTGCTACAAGAACAATCTGGTCCCTGCAAAGATGCTCGAAACTCTTGAGGGCCAGAAGGACTGCTTTTAACTCCAAGAAATTTATGTGGAGGTGACTTTCTGGGAGTGACCAAACGCCTCTTGCAGTGGAGTCCCCTAAGTGTTGTGCCCCAGCCTTCGTTTGAGGCATCTGTAAATAGCTGAACAGCGTGTTGAAGTGGGTACAAGGGTTGGCCCCGTAGTATATTGCCTTCGTCTAGCCACCAATCTAGGTGGGGGTGAAGTGACTGAGGAACAGGAATGACCTTTTCCAAAACCTCGGGGACATGCCAGTGTCGCTTCAAGTGTCACTGGATGGGCCTCATATGGAGTCGACCCGATCACACCTGTTTTTCCGTTGCTGTGAGCAGTCCTACCAGTGACATGAACTGTCTGACTGTACAACTCTCCAGGTTTTTGACGAACTTCAACTTCTCTTGGAGGGCCGTCCACCGGTCCTGAGTGGGTAGGACCCGATCGGTCACCAGGTTGAACCGGTAACCTACGAAATTGAAGACCTGTTGGGGGATTAGTTCTGATTTTTTTATGTTTACAACCCACCCTAATTGTTGGCAAAGGGCCAAGAGGGTCTGGGTATGTTGTAGGCAGGTTTCCGAGTCTGGACAGCTTGTCTGCTATCATCAGTAACCAGTCGTTTAGGTACTAGTGGATTTGGATACCCTTTGCTTGCGCCATCAGTTTCACTTCCTTGACCACCTTTGTAAACTCGAGGGGAGCTGTGGACAGACCAAAGGGAAGAGCTGTGAATTGGAAGGTCTGATTGTATAGGAAAACCTCAGATATTTTTGTGACCTTTGATTTATTGGAATGTGGAAATACGCGTCGCTGAAGTCCAGCGATGTCATCCATTCCCCTGTCTGTAAGGATAACCGGATTGTCTCCAGGGTTTCCATTTTGAATGTATTGGTACTGAGGTATAGGTTCAATTGGCTTAGATCCAAAATTGGTCTCCATTTTCTGTTTGGTTTGAGGACAAGGAAAAGCCGGTTGTAAAATGCCAGAGACAACTTGACAACCAGGGAAGGGTGTAACCTTCTTTCAAAACAGACACCACCCGAGGATTTGCACCCATTGCTTGCCAAATATGCCAAAACTTTTGTAACCTTCCCCCTACACTCTGTTTGATGACAGCATTGGGGACATTGGGAACAAGAGGGGCAGAAAGACATGGATTTACACAACATACACCTTTGACATGCTTTATTCTGTTCAATGACTGACCGGGACTTAATCCTTTCTTTTGTGGAAGCCCGTGTAAAGGTACAGTATGAGCATGATTGACAGCATGACAAGACACATCCAACTTTAAAAGTCTTTGGAACTACTGGATTTACTGTCTTTGAAAAACCTGGGCTTGAAACTGATTTTGAATTGTTTACACTTTGAGTCTTTGAAAACACCATGTTCTGAACACTTTGTAGGTCCAACTGAACTGGATCTACTTGAATAGGGGTTGGACTGACACAATAATTGTCATTTATAGGGCTTATACTGGTGAGACTTGGAGAAACGAGGGTTGGCACCTCGTCCACGCCCTCTAGAGCGATTCCTGCCGAACTGTCTCCAGGGTTGTTGCTGTTGAGAGGTGTGATCAGAGGAGGTAGAGGCTTTCCTATCCCTACATTCATAAGGGCGGTATCTGTGAGAGCCTCTCCAGCTAGTGCACTGAGGAGCACCCGGTCCGGGTCCCTGAGCGACACTGCTGGTTTCAGGTTTCTGTATGTCCTGTTCTGATGTAACAATAGCAGCATCTGGGAATAACCAGTATCCAAACAATGGAGCATTATGCAAAAGATTCATAGTGTCCTGTTTAACTAGAAAATTTAATAGGCAAATTAAATTTTTATAAGTTAATACCTTATCTAACAGACTCCCGCTATATGCCAGCGCTAGCCCGTCCGCCAAACGCCAGAAAAAGACGTCCTGGGTATATCCCCGGTCGGACCAGCACCACCACCACCACCACCACCACCCCCCCCCCCCCCCCCCCCCACTCACCAGAGGGCTAATGCTTCCTGTACTCGCCTGGTGGCCACGACGTCACAGCCTCTTTTTCGGTTGCCATAACCGTTAATGGTCCCCAGGCAGGTAGAAGAGCGGGAACGGTTGGGTGGGACTCCACCGTCTGTTAGTAAGGTATTAACTTATAAAAATTTAATTTACCTATTAAATTTTCTATTTTATTGCGTTACTACTTCTTACCTAACAGACTCCCGCTAGAATAACTACCCAGTGGTGGAGGGTAGCTGACTGAGGGACCAGGCAATTAACTCTAAAGGGAAAATGAACCCAATAACCGGTGTGAGAAAAAAACCCTGGGTGACCGGGTGGACCGATTGGCCCCCCCCCCTTTTCTCTTCTCACCTTGGATGACAGAGAGGGAGAGAAGAGTTGAGCCTTGAGGAGACAGGAAACGCCAAGCCCATCAACCAAATCCCCTGGGATCTGGATGAGGGACCAAGATCTGACAACCTAACTACCTAAATGTACAACTATCTACACTATGTACATGTCTTAAGAATTAAGACAACAGGCAGTAAGATTTAGGAATGGACCTGCTGGGCCGCCACTATCGGACCCAGATGGTATACTTCCAAGTCAGCCCAAGCCACATCCTTCAGGTAGAACTGAGTGAAGGTATTGTGTGACTTCCTCCTTGAAAAGCCTTGGAAGCCGCGAAGGCCCTTACGTCATGAGCATTGACCAGATGTAGGGTTAGCGACTCCTGATTTGACAACTGATAACACAGGAGTACAGTTTGTTTGATCCAAGAAGAAATGGTGGAAGGAGAAATGTCCTTGTTGAAATTCTTCTTAAAGGAGACAAACACCAGTTCTTTCTTGTCCCTAAGGTCTTTGGTTTTGTCCAGGTAATAGCATAGAGCTCTAACCGGACAAAGAGATCGATCCTCCTTGACCTTGAGCGAGCTGTCCAATGTCAGTGCCAGGGCCGGAATGACCACTGGAGCGACGCTTCCCGGGCCCTCTCGTGCCAGTTGGTTTTTCGATAGAAAGCATGGAGAAGGGGAAAGAGAAACTTTGGACAAATCCGATTGATGGCGGATGTTCCTGTTTACCCAGGCATGGATTTCACTCATGAGTTTTCCTGACCCCAGCGCCAAAAGGAAAACCGTCTTAAAGGTTAAGTGCTTTAAGGACGCCTTTCGAGGAGGCTCAAAAGGGGCCTTTGTCAGCTGGTGAAGGACCAAAGAAAGGTTCTAGGCAGGGACGCCTCGACGCCCTTTGGGTCTGTCCCTGTGGAAGCTATCCAGCAATCTGTTGAGGTTCTCATTCTTGCTGATATTCACAGTAAAGTTTCCTACCTTGTCAGCAATGGCCGATCTGTACCCATCTATAGTACTGGGTTGTAACTTCCTGTCCTGAAATAGGTGTAGGAGAAAATCGGCAATCTGTTCTACAGATGGTGAATGAAAGTCCACCTGATGCGCCTTTTCCTTCATAGACAAATCGGGTAGACCGTCTTTGAGGAGCTTCAATTCTCATTGCCACTTGGTCAGAGAACCCTTGTTCCCGGATATTTTTGGCTCTAGGAGCCAGGCATGAAGGTTCAGATTTTGCAGATCCCTGTGAAGGTTGCCGTTGAACGGTTGGGACAGGAGATCCAGTCGGTTGGGAAGACAAACTGGGATTTGAGATGACATCTCCACCAGATCCCAGAACCAGGGCATGTTCGGCCAGCCCGGGCCTACTATTATCATCCTTTTGCACCCATGGCTGAGAGCCTTTGTCAGAACGTTTGTCAGGAGGGGAACTGGGGGAAAGGCATACAGGTCCAGATCCTCCCATGACAGGGTCAATGCATCCACGGCCCATGCTTTGGGATCGGGGACTGGGGACACAAACTAAGGCAGTTTGCAATTGTACCTCGTCGCAAACAGGTCCACCTTGGGAAGATGCCATTTGTGGCAGATCTGAGCAAAGACATCCGGGTGAAGAGACCACTCCGTCTGAATGACTTGACGGTGTCGGGACAGTTTGTCGGCTATCACATTGAGCCAGCCCGGAATGTGACGTGCTCTCAGGCAATTTTCCCTGAGATTGCACCAAGACAGGAGTCTCCAAAGGAGAGCACATAGACAGCCTGAACGCATGCCTCCTTCTTTGTTTATGTAAGCTACCACAGTCGTGTTGTCGGTGTCAACTAAAACTACCCGACCCCGGCAGAGTGGTTCGAAGGCCTTTAGGGCCAATAAAACCGCTTTCAATTCTAGGAAATTGATATGCAGTCTGCTTTCCGGCACAGACCAACCGCCCCTTGCGGTATAGTCTCCTAAATGTGCGCCCCAACCTTCGTTTGATGCGTCTGTAAAGATCTGAACCGCGTGACAAAGGGGGTGCAAGTTTTGGCCTGGCAGCACGTTTTCCTCTTTTAACCACCAAAGCAGGTGGGGATGAAGGGATCTGGGAATCGGAATGACTTTCTCCAAAGATTCCGGGATGTGCCAATGGCTCTTCAGGTGCCATTGGATGGGTCTCATGTGGAGACGTCCAGAAGGAACCTGTTTTTCCGTCGCAGTGAGAAGGCCTATCAAGGACATGAGTTGCCTTACCGAACAATTGGTCCTCTCCAGTAGGGAACTGATTTTGGAGTTTAGAGCTTCCCATCTTTCCGGGGTGGGTCTCACTACTCCTTGGATCAAGTCGTACTGGTAGCCCACAAACTTGAAGGTCTGTTTGGGCTCCAGCTCTGATTTCTTGAGATTCACGACCCAACCCAATTCCTGACACAAGGCTAGAAGGGTTTGGGTATCTTGAAAACAAGTCTCTTTGTCTCTTGCCCGGATCAGCCAGTCGTCCAGGTACTGGTGCATTCGGATGTTCCTTGCCTGAGCCATGAGTTTCACCTCTTTGACCACAATTGTGAACTCCATAGGAGCTGTAGAGAGGCCAAACGGGAGAGCTCAAAACTGGAAGGTTTGGTCCTGATAATGGAACCGGAGGAACTTCCTCGAGTTTGGACTGATGGGGATGTGAAAGTAGGCGTCGCTGAAGTCAAGCAACGTCACCCACTCTCCTTGTTGTAATGATAGACAAATGAACTCTGGGGTTTCCATTTTGAAGGTTTTGACCTTGAGGAACCGGTTGAGGGCACTGAGATCTAGGATTGGCCGCCATTTTTGATTTGGTTTGTGGACAATGAAAAGCCTGTTGTAAAACCCCAGAGAGGACTGAACCCGCACTTTTTCTATAGCTTGTTTCTGAAGGAGGGAATGCAATGCCTCTTGCAGGTAGCTGTTCCCGAGGGGATTGGCATATCCGCTCCTTATCAGAGGTACCCTGGTGAGAGGAGGTTTTAGCCCTAATGGAAGATTGTACCCTTCTTTCAGGATCGATACTACCCTTGGACTTGAACCCTTTTGGGCCCACACTTGCCAAAATTTTTGCAGTTGGGCCCCCACAGGCAGACCTTCTACAACACTGAGGACATTTGTCACAGGAGGGGCAGAAGGAGACAGATTTACAGAAAATTGCAAATTTAATAAGTAAATTAAATTTTTATAAGTTAATACCCTATGCAATGGACAATAGCTTATCCGGTCGGCGCAGACCGGCCCGCCAAACGACAGAAAAAGTCATTCTGTATGCATGCATACTGGCCGGCCGGCCCTGGTGTGCACTCGCTAGGTGTCGCCTCTGTGTTGCTTCCTGGCCAGTGCCCGTGACGTCATAGCATCTTTTTTCGGGTCACTTAAAGCCTGATCCGGATCCCCAAGGAATGTAAGCGGGGTCGGTTGGGAGGGTCTTGTGTGTCCATTGGATAGGGTATTAACTTATAAAAATTTAATTTACTTATTAAATTTGCAATTTTATTGCGTTAATACATCCTATCCAATGGACATTAGCTGAATAACTACCGCTTGGTAGGCGGGTAAGTCATTGGGGTCTCGATGGACTCAGATTAAGAACTAACAACTCGACTGCCCAGGTCTACCCTGAGAACAGGGGACTACTAAGGCTAGGGTCGGTCTACAGAAGCCGGTACAACGGCCCAAACCGACCCACCTCTCCCCCCCCCCCTTGTTTTTCTTCAGGCCCTTCTGAAGGAGGGAAGAAGAGGGATGAGTCCAGACCCAAGAAATAAACCTCCCGAAGGAAGCAAAGCACATTTTTTTTTTTTTTTTTTTTTTTGTGTTCAAAAACTCTTAATTATCTGTACACTATATACATATGTACACATCTCCCCGTGTTCGGGCTATTTGTGGACCTGCTGAGCAGCCACTACCGGCCCTAGGTGGAAGAGCTCTGTGTCGGCCCAAGCCACATCCTTCAGGTAGAATTGTGTGAAGGTGTTATGTGACTTCCAGTGGCAGGCTGACAAAATTTGTTCCAAGGATACTCCCAACTGGAAAGCCTTGGAAGCAGCAAAGGCCCTAACATCATGGGCTTTAACCTGATGTAGTTGGTGGGACTCCTGATCAGAGAGCTCATAACACAGGATCACTGTTTGCTTGATCCATGAGGAGATGGTGGCAGGAGAGATATCTCTGTCAAAACCTTTCTTGAAGGAGACAAAAACTAACTCTTTGTTCTGCCTGAGGTCTGAGGTCCTGTCCAAATAGTAGCGTAAAGCTCTGACCGGACAGAGGGACCTGTCAGACTTGAGGGATCTATCCAGAGTAGGGGCCAGGGCTGGTATAACCACTGGGGCCACACTCTCCGGACCCTCTTTCGCCAGCTGGTTCTTGGAGAGAAAGCTGGGTGATGGATATAGAGACACCTTGGACCAATCCGACTGGTGTCTGATGTTTCTATTTTGCCAGGCATGAATCTCACTCCTTCGTTTTCCCGAACCCAAGGCCAAGAGGAAAACTGTTTGAAAGTCAGATGCTTCAAAGATGCCTCTTTAATGGGTTCGAAGGGGGGTTTTGTTAGCTGGTGTAACACCAGTGAAAGGTTCCACGAAGGAATTCCCCGCCTTCCCTTGGGCCTGTCTCTATGGAAACTATCCAGGAGACGAGTGAGATTTTGGTCTTTACCCATGTCTAAGGGTGAGTTTCCTAGCTTGTCCGCAATAGCAGACCGGTATCCATCAATTGTACTGGGCTGTAACTTCCTGTCCTGAAACAGGTATAATAGGAAGTCGGCCACTGACTTTACAGGGGGTGCCCTGAAGTCCACCTGATGAGCATCGCACCATTTTGTAAAAATGGTCCACTTTGCTTCATAGACTGATCGGGTGGATCCCCTCTGAGGAGCCTCAATCCTTTCTGCCACTGCTTTAGAAAACCCTTGTTTTTTGATAGCTGCGGCTCTAGGAGCCAAGCATGGAGGTTCAGATTCGTCAGATTTCTGTGAGGGATCTGATTGAATGGTTGTGTTAGCAGGTTGGGCAGGAAGGGTAGGCTCAATGGGATTTGACTGGACATGGCTACCAGGTCCCAGAACCAGGGCATGTTCGGCCACCCCGGGGCAATTAGAATCATTCTTTTGCATGGGGTGTTCTGCAACTTCTCCACCACTTTGCCCAGAATGGCTGTTGGTGGGAAGGCATACGCATCCAGATCCTCCCAAGGCAGACTGAGGGCATCTATGGCCATGGCCAGGGGATCTGGAACCGGTGACACAAACAGGGATAACTTCCTGTTGAATCTCGTGGCAAATAAGTCCACCTAAGGCTGGTGCCACTTTTTGCATATCATATGAAAGACCTCCGGTAGGAGGGACCACTCTGTTTGAATGGTCTGGCCCAGTCTGGATAGCTTGTCTGCTACCACATTTAGACGGCCTGGGATGTGTCGGGCTTTGAGGGTGACTTGATTGCTGGAACACCAGGTCAAGATCCTCCAGAGAAGCGCGCAAAGCGGGCCCGACTTCATCCCTCCCTCCTTGTTTATGTAGGCTACCACAGTGGTATTGTCTGTTGCGACAAGAACTATCTTGTCTATGCAAAGGGCTCTGAACTCTTTTAAAGCCAATAGGACTACTTTGAGTTCGAGATAATTGATATGCAATTTGCTTTCTGGTAGGGACCAGGTTCCTCTTGCAATATGCTCGTTTAAGTGAGCGCCCCATCCTTCTTTTGATGCGTCTGTAAAAATTTGCAGAGCATGTTTTATGGGGTGTAATGGCTGACCTGTGAGGACATTGTCTTCCTGTAGCCACCATCGTAAATGTGGGTGCAAGCACCTGGGCACGGGAATGCTCTTTTCTAGCGATTCCGGGACCCTCCAGTTTCTTTTGAGGTGCCATTGTATTGGTCGCATATGTAACCGACCGAGGTGAACCTGCTTTTCTGTGGCAGTGAGTAGGCCTATCAGAGACATGAACTGCTGGACCGGGCAGGCCGGTATGGACAGCAGCTCCAATATCTTGCTCTGAAGACTCTGCCACCGGTCCGGTGTGGGTCTGACCCGACCGGCCATGAGGTCGAACTGGTAACCTACGAAGTTGAAAACCTGTTTGGGCTCCAGTTCCGACTTTTCCAGATTCACCACCCAACCTAAATCTTGGCACAGTTTTACTAGAATCTGAGTATGTTGGAGACATAACCGATATGAAGGGGCTCTCACCAACCAGTCGTCTAGGTACTGGTGGATTCTTATACCCTTTTGTGTGGCCATCAGCTTCACCTCCTTGACTACTACAGTGAACTCCATGGGCGCTGTGGACAGACCGAAAGGTAATGCCTTGAATTGGTATGTCTGACCCTGGACATGAAATCTCAGGTATTTCTTGGATTGTTCCTGTACCGGGATATGGAAGTAGGCATCCTTGAAGTCGATGGAGGTGACCCATTCTCCCTGTTGGAGGGAGGTTCTGATGGTTTCCGGAGTTTCCATTTTGAACTTTTCTGTTTTCAGAAAGAGGTTTAGCTTGCTCAGATCTAATATAGGTCTCCACTTGTTGTTGGGCTTTGGTACTAGAAACAGCCTGTTGAAAAACCCCAGTGAGGCCGGATTTTGAACTAGTTCTATAGCGTTTTTGTCGAGCAGTTGCTGCAATGCCTCCAACAGGTAGCTGTTCCTGTGGGGATCTGCATAACTGCTTACGACAGTGGGAGACCTTGCTAGTTTTGGTCGGTGCCGAAAGGGGAGGGTATAACCCTCTTTGAGGATTTGAACCACTTTGACACCCAGATCCAGCCAAATTTGCCAGTAGTGTTGGAGCCTGGCCCCTACAAGATGATTTTGGGCAGCAGGTTTGACATTTGTTACAGGATTTACATAACACAATTGAGTGACACAAGAAACACCTTTCACATATTTTAATTTGCAAACTCTTGGTAAATGACAGACTGGCAACCCGGGACTTACTCCTTTCTTTTGTGAACGCCCGGGTGCAGTAGGAACACGAGTTACAACATTTAAGTTTACAAAATGTTCTGGTGTTAAAGTCTGGCTCCCGGCCAGCAGTCCTCCCTGTAACTTGTTGAAACAATGATTGTCATTTAAAGGACTGCTGGCCCTTGGCTGGTCGCGAGGAGTAGTGTGAAGACTTCCCTCGATTCCTTCTCTGATGCCCTTTGCCAATGTTTTTCCATGAGGGCTTGTCACTCTTAAACGACGATGATTTCTTGTCACCTTTCCTCTCCGGCCTCTCATAAGGATGGTACCGACCCTTTCCCTTGCTAGAGGACGACTGACCCTTGCTTTCATACTGTACAATTTCCTCTTCAGCTTTCTTGATGAGAGAGTCCGGGAAGAGGGTGTTGATATGAATGGGAGCAGTTCTCAAACCGGCCAAAGTATCTGGTTTAACTCCGGTTCTAAGGTGGGTGAGGTAGGCGTCCCTTCGAGCCAACGTCAGGTTTCCCATGGACACAAACACAAATTCAGTAAGGTGCTCCATTGTCTTTGCAGCAGCTTGGCAAATGCTGGAGTTAAAGTACATGAGGTGTTGCATCTCATCCATAGCCGCGGAAACCTTGGTTGAACTCTTGCCCTTATTCTCTGAGCGTACCGTCTTGAACTGCTCCTGTATGTCTTGTTGAACTTTAAAAAGACAACGATTGAAACTGGCAGCCTGGTTACAGATGATTGTAGCCTCTCGTGCTGATTTCTCCCATCGCCTAAGAGTCTCTTGAGAGATACGCCTGGATGTGGGATGAGAAGTGGTGAGACCAGACTGCCTAGCAATTCTGCTGTAGGTGCTGTTCAACTTGCACGCGTCCGTATACCAGGACGAGACTGCGGAAGGGTCAGCTTTGTGGTCGGATGACAGCCCGTACCACTTGGACTGTGACTTTGCAGGTCTCAAGAACTGGTCCATCAGCAAGCCACCGGCTTCAGAACTTCGGGAGGGGTAACCCTCAACCAGAGTAACGTTCAGTTTGCTTATCTTCTTGCACAGCCAATCCTCCGTCGGCATATTCACTGACACTTTCCCTGGAGTAGAGGACTTCGGCCCAGAAAAGGGGTTATCATCGGATCCTGTTGCAGTACTGTCCAGTTCAGGAATATTTGACCAGCCCATATAGGAACGTATGCCACTCATGGTTTCTCTATAAGTTTGTTCCTCACTGATAGCTTGGTCGGGCTCATGGGTCGTGCAATCTTGATTCTCTGATAACTCTCCCTCTTCTGCGTATAAATCCACAGGTGGTCGGTCGGTGAAGTCAGAATCTGAAGCTGAGCTGCCACTAGAGGAGCTGTTTCGACGACGTCGATGTAGAGTTGGAGAGCCGGAGTCGGTGGCCAAAGATCTAGGCCGGTCAGACCGGGCCTTAGAATCTGAAGAAGGTCTGATGGATGAAGGGTCGGTACCAGTGTGAGTAACCGGACGCTGCCGGTCGGTTGAAGGCTGGCTGGCTGATTGATGCCTGGAGGCAGAGGAATCCTTGCCAGTGCGCCTAGGTGAAATCTGTCGTACAGGTTGTTGGTCGGTTACAAGCTGGCTGGATGACAGATGCTGTGAAGCAGAGATGTCTTTTCCAGTGCGCTCAGATGAAGACTTATCCGAACCGGGCTGGCTGGCTGACTGATGTACTAGGACAGAGGAGTCTGTGCCAGTGCGCCCTGAAGACAATGGTTGAAAAAATGGTTCGGAATCTTTGGAGATAGCAGCAGGAGGAGAGTGAGCAGGGGGAACTATGACTGATGCAGAGAAGGCGGGTTGATCAGCCGGCTGAAGAGACTTGGCCAAGAGAAGTGCCTCCAATCGATTAAAACGGTCGGTCCATTTCTTGTCAAGTTCAAGGTACTTTGAATCTTCGACCGATTTGGTAGATTTCTTGGCTTTAACTGTAGAAGAAGAAGCAGTGGAGGGCTTGTCTTTCTTGGGCTTCTTTTCAGGAATAGCTGGTGCAGAAGAGCTGGAAGTCCCTACAGGTCCAATCACAGAGACGGATGAAGGTTCAACTAAAGAACTGTCCTTACTGGGTGTAGCGTCCATTTTCCTTGCCTCTCTTTTTTCTTTCTTGAGACGGTAAGAGGGCGTAGAAAGTTGTAGTAATTGTTCTGGGGTCAAAATGGCACAAAAGCTACACTCACTATCAGGTGATTTGACACAGGGATCCTCTCCCTTCTTCTTGTCTCTACAGCGGGCGCAATAGGCATGTCCATCAAAGGACGCCATCTGATGACCGCAGCCCCCTCTCTTTTGCCCAGGTGACGACATTATAGTCTATACACTCTCCACAAGTTATAAAACTAAAATAAGTTGAGAAAAAATGAAAAACCTAGCTATAATCCACAATTATTAAGAGCAGAAAATTTTCGTGTGCAAACACCACGCGCCAAACGAAAAAAGATGCTATGACGTCACGGGCACTGGCCAGGAAGCAACACAGAGGCGACACCTAGCGAGTGCACACCAGGGCCGGCCGGCCAGTATGCATGCATACAGAATGACTTTTTCTGTCGTTTGGCGGGCCGGTCTGCGCCGACCGGATAAGCTATTGTCCATTGGATAGGATGTATTAACGCAATAAAATGCATCTTTCACAGGCTTTATTAGGCCATTTTCTGAATTTACACTGGGACTTACACCTTTCTTTTGTGGTGGCCCGTTCAAAAACACAGAAAGTGCAGGAGTTGCAACATTTATGTAATTTACATTTTGACTCCTCACAAGAACATTTAGAACACACAGAGCATTTAGCGTCTTTCAAACAAACTGAACAATGCTTTAAAGGCCCTGGGTTTGAACAGAATTTGCACAGTAATTGTCATTTTTTGTCATTCCCTTTGAAAGCCTTGGGGTTACGACCTCCTGTGGAGGCACCTCTACCCCTACCCCTGTTACGATTCCTTCCAAAGGAGCGCCAGGCTGGGACTTCTGTGTCTTGAGTGGTAGGAGCCGACCTATTCCCTTCCTGGTTGCGGTTCCAACTGCCCTGACAAGGTTGATACCTGTTCTGTTTCCTTGAACCGTACCCGCCATGGCCCGATCCGGGCTGGGTGGCACAGCGTTCTGTCTCAGATTTTGCAATTTCCTCCTCCGCCCTACGGACCATATCATCCAGGAAAAGACCAGAGGAATTCAGAGGGCTGTTACGCAAAGCACACCAAGTGTCCGGCTTAATGCCCTGTTTTAGGTGATCCAAGTAGGCGTCCCTTCTAAGGAGCGTAACGTTCCCCATCTGTACAAACAGGATATCCGCCAGATGCTGCATAGCTTTACCCATGCAAAAACTCACATTCTGATTAAAGGTGGTTAGATCCCGAATTTCCGTGAGAGCCTTTTCAGCCTTCTGGGATGATTTACCTTTTGACAGTTCAGCCTCAAGGGCCCTAAAATTGTCCTGAATGTCAGTCTGAAGTTTGGAGATGCAACGGTTAAAACCGGCAGCTTGGTTGCAGATGTAAGTGCCTTCACGTAAAGCCTTGTCCCACTTACGGAGAATATCCTGGGCTATCGGGCGAGAAGGAGGAGTAACCGTTAACCGATTGGGAGCCGGATGCAAACCATACCATCTGTTCTGAGTCTTGGGAACCTTTAAAAATTGGTCAGTTCTAAGCCAACAGTCCTAAGCCTAAGCCCTCTCCCCAGAATGTGACACATGACCATCAATAATGTATAAGTTCATCTGTTCAAACTACCGACAAAACCAATCTTCTGGGGGAAAGGCTACAGAGATTTTCCCAACCGGTTGGCTCCTGGTATCAGTCCATGGATTATCATGTCTTGATTGGGCAGTAAACTACCGGTCCGGGATAAAAGACCATTCCATGTATGCCCTTACAACTCTAACCGTCTCCCGGTAACTCTGATCCTCTGAAATAATCCTATCTTTTTCCTGCTAGTCAGCCTCAGAACCGGAAGCCTGATCTTCCTGCAAGTCATCATAACATACCAGTTCCCGGTCCGGTAGGCCAAATGCTGGTTCTGTGTCCTGGGACCGGTCCGGATACAGATTTTCCAGTGGTGAAGCAAAAGCCTGAGGATTTGGCTGAGAAACAGAGGATACCGGCTGATAACCGGAAGTTTCTGGTTGATGTGTGTCCGCCTCTAAATCCAACACTTGATCCTGTCCCGGGCCCGAACTGGCCGGGGTGGGGGTGGGGGTGGGGGGGTGGGGGGGGTGGGGGGGGTGGGTGGGGGGGGAGAGGAAACAGTGTGAGGCAGTAAAGGTGAGGAAGATAAGACCCCTGGAGGTGGTGGATGAGTAACCTTCACTTGGACCGGGGAAAACACTGGTGCAATATTTCCTACTGCAGAAATAGGTTGAGCAGAATTAGGGTTACAACCCACGGTTGGCAAGGCCTCAATACGAGCAAATCGAGTAGACCACTCATCTTTTAAGTCTGATATTTCCTTCTTAAATGAATCTTCCACAGAAACATTACTTGGTGAAGAAGCAACAGAGGCTACTGACTGGTTTAAGTCCACGAGACCTATCACACTAACCTGTGAAGGGTCAATCAAAACATCACTTTTGGAAGATTTTTTTTCCTTCCGAAGTTTATAAGTGGGTGTGGCCAGTTGTTTCCGTTGCTTGGGCGTTAACATCAAGCAAGCTGTGCAGTCGTCCTTCCCTTGTACACAGGGGTCTGATCCAGAACCCTTCTCTCGACAACGTGCACAACGAACGTTAGTATCAAAGCTGGCCATGATGTGGCCGCAGCTTCCTTTTCTCTGGCCAGACGATGCCATGATATCCAAAAACAAACGTCACAGTAAAATATGCACAACCTCACACAAATAACAGTATATAAAATGAATTTAATCCTTGAATGAAGAAACACTTCCAAGTAGTTTCGCGCCAAACGAAAAAGAGGCCGTGATGTCATGGCCACCTGGCGAGTACAGGAAGCACTAGCCCTCTGGTGAGTGGGGTGGGGGGTGGGGGGGGGGGGTGTGTGTGCCGCTCAGACCGGGGATATACCCAGGACGTCTTTTTCTGGCGTTTGGCGGACCGGCTTCCGCCGGCATATAGCGGGAGTCTGTTAGGTAAGAAGTATTAACGCAATAAAATCCATTTTTCACAAAGTCCAAGTATGAATCCCGCCTGAGAAGGATTAAATTTGACAGATGGACAAAAAGGCTGTCTGCCAGGTGCTGAAGAGACGTGCCCATGGCTACAGACACTCGTTGGTGAAAAGCCATGAAGTCACCCAGGTCATTCAAAGTACTTGTGACCTCCTTTGGAGCCTTGCCCTTGTTGATACGGGAACAGAGGAGAGCAATATTTTGAGACATCTTGTCTTGCAACTCAGTTGAGCATCTGTTGAAACCAGCTGGTGGTTGATGACGTAACTGTCCTCCCTTGCTGCTCTTTCCCACCGACGTAGAGACAGGCCTAGAAATAGGCCTAGAAGGTGGTCCAGTTGAAGGGTACACTGAGGCCCTTGTGATCCTTGGAAATTGCGAATTTACCTTGGCCTCAGTGTTGTGCCACCTAAAAACAGAACGTCCAGGTCTGTGAGATCCTTCTGGCTTCATAAGGTGCATTTTGTACCACCCTGACTGAGATTTAGGGACTTGAATGAACTGATCATGTTTAAGACCAGCAGAATCTTGAGCCTGTGACGGGTATCCTTCTGCTACAGTGAGGTTTAAACGTTCTAGCTTTTGGCATAGCCAATCATCTGGGGGCATGGCTACAGATATTCTAGTCGGTTTTCTAGGTTGCTTGCCCTTCCAAGGATTATTTGATTTGTCCGGTTCTGAGTAATCCGATTCAAAAGTCGGAATATGGTGCCAGCCCATAAAGGATCTGACTGAATGTACTGTTTCTCTGTAAGTCATGTCCTCTGTTTGCTCCGGTGTCTCAGTGGAGTCTGACAATGGACCATCTTCTGAACTGGAAAGGGATTCTGACCGGTCAATATCTTAATCAGAAAATAGCATCAGAGATGCCCGTACCCCACAGCCTGGGGAAATATTTTTCAACACCATGAGATATAGAAGTAGTGTAATAGTACAAAGTTCAAGATACTTTCAGAGCAGTGTCAGTTATATTAAGGTCCAAATAATGCTTAAGTAGAGAAAATAATATCTAAGGAAAAGAAAAGTATGTAAAGATGAAGTATTAAAACAAGACAATACAATAATAAAATGACAGCATTTATTGGTAAACCAAAAATGGCCGAATTATGGTTTGGATGTTTTGAATATTACCAATGCATACAGAAGTGGCAATACATTCAATGAATGCTTATGTGTGGTGTTGGAGAAAAGCCTGTGGCTCACTTGATGAAATTCCATCTGTTACAATGGGAACTTGCAAAAGGAAATTCTTAATGAATTCTAATATGACTTTATCAGTGGAACAAGATTTTAAAGGTCAATACAGCAAGGTCAAAGGTCAATCAGTGTCACACCATGGTGTGGCACATCTAAAACCCTCAACCAATGTCCCTACCAAGTATAAACTTCCTACACCTTACAGTCTCTGAGATATAGCCTGGACAAGATTTTATAGGTCAAGGTCACTACAGCAAGGTCAAAGGTCAAATCAAGGTCACACTATGATGTAGCACACCTACACCCCCTAACCAATGTCCGTACCAAGTATCAACTTTCTACACCTCTTACGGTTTCCAAAATATAGCCCGGACCAGGTTTTATAGGTCACGTTCACTACGGCAAGGTCAAAGGTCAAATCAAGGCCACACTATAACGTAGCACACCTACCCCCCCTAACCAATGTCCCTACCAAGTATCAACTTCCTACACGCTACGGTTTCCAAGATATAGCCCGGGCCAGGTTTTATAGGTCAAGTTCACTACGGCAAGGTCAAAGGTCAAATCAAGGTCACACCATGACGTTGCACACCTACTACCCCCAACCAATGTCCTCACCCAGTATCAGCTTCCTACACCTTACAATTTCCAAAATATAGCCCAGACAAGATTTTATAGGTCAAGTTCACTACGGCAAGGGTCAAATCAAGGTCACACTATGACATTGCACATCTACACCCCCTAACCAATGTCCCTACCAAGTATCAACTTCCTACACCTTACAGTTGCTGAGATATAGCCCGGACAAGGTTTTATAGGTCAAGGTCACTACAGCAAGGTCAAAGGTCAAATCAAGGTCAGACCATGATGTTGCATACCTACACCCCCTAACCAATGTCCCTACCAAGTATTAACTTCCTACACCTTACAGTTTTCGAGATATAGCCCAAACAAGATTTTAAAGGTCAAGGTCACTACGACAAGGTCAAAGGTTAACTCAAGGTCACACCATGACGTTGCACACCTACACCCCTAACCAATGTCCCTACCAAGTATCAACTTCCTACACCTTACGCTTTCTGAGATACAGCCCGGACAAACTTTTTCCCTTTAAGTTGGCAGAAGACAAATTGTAGCTGTAAAATTTACCTGCTAGAAAAAAAATGGTTTTGCAGAAATTCCACCTAGAAAGCATGTATCTTGCATATTTGTATTCTATAGATCTAAATATATGCCCCTTAAATGTGTCTTAAGAAATAACAAGTCAATCTAAAATGGTACTGGATTTATTGGGAAAGAAAAGTATTAGTTTACATTGGAATATTTATGAATGACTTAGCAACTAAAATTTAAAATGTAGGCTTAGGAATAACAGTAGAAGATCATGATCCATGCAGTTCAATAATGCACAAAAGCAAGAGCAAATTAAGATTCAATAATGCTAATTAAACCATGATTTGTACAATATTTTGTATATATTGTTTATTGAACCCTGTAATTAATGAACCCCTGTGGAATGTGACCTGCAACCACTTTGTTATCTCCCCACATCAAAGAAGCCCTGTGTAGAAAGACATCCAAACTCAACTGACAAGGTCCCCTCCCCCCTCACTCACACAATAGTACAGGTAGAGTAATAGATTCAGCATACAGAAACACACGGCTCACACTTGAATATTAGACAAGACCATTAACCCTTTATATCAATTGCTGGTTCAGCTAGCCTTGTCATCTGATGCAGACAGATAAAATTCATCTAAAACATCTGAAAGTATTTGGGAAGTTTTTAAGGGAAATCAGTCTTCCTTTCACATTTTGTGTACATAATTTTCAAATGGTAAAAGTAAATATTTATATGTTTAGTAGGAGATTATGATAGTTTGGGATGTTTGATGATTTCTGTGTGACTATAAGATTACCTTAAAAGGCAGACAAAGGTCCCACTCTGATTAGACTTACTTGAAACAGGGATTAAGTTTCTTCATAATGAAGACCATATGTAGGCTGTTCAATCCAAGCACTCTTATCATGAAAAGCTTTTGTGTTTTTTACCCCTTTCATTGAAAATTGTGTTGAAGGACATTGTTTTTTCTTATGTGACTACAATCCTTCAAACAAAACTTACAAATGATACTCTTATGTCTTTTAGGGGCACTACACACAGGGTAGTAATGGTATTGTTTATCGATATTGAAATATTTATCAATTCACGCCAAGTATACTGATATCGATAATGCAGGGTACAATATCAATATCGGAATATAGGATTTAACAGATGAAATTAAGCTGTTTTCCATTCAAATAAAGTACAAAATTTAAATAATATATTAGTTTTATATCATTTTTGACAACCTTCACTTACCGCCAAAGCGGAAACGCCATATTTGTTTACGTTTCGGGAAACTACTAAAACTTGTGAGAAAGTTTGGAAGGTCTCACTCCAAAAACATCTATGACCCGATATTTCAATATCGATCGATACACAAAGCAAAAATATAGTTTGATATCGATATAGATATTATTATTCGATACCAACACTAACACAGGGGATTTAGAACAATTTAGTCACTAAATTTCAGACCTCTTTATAGCCTCTGTTTCATATTGCTTTTTAAATAAAGTCATTTGGCTTTAAATTATTTACTGAGTGGGGATATTATACTTTTATTTTCTAGTTAACAATTTCTTTATTGGTTAAGAGGATTATTGGTGTGCAGATGAACAGACTGGAACAGTGTGGGGAAAAAGTACTGTCAGTTTGATTTTTATAATCTTGTGAGGTGTTTGTTATTTTACAAGTAACTGATACTATAATGTTTAAAACAAATCTCCTATTTCTCTACTGTTGCTGTGTATCTGTTTTAAACAGTGATATTTTTTGTGCTTTTGTATAAACAACACATTAAAGCTTGCAAAGTTTTGGTAAAGGCTTGTTTTTGGCTTAAGGATAAAGTATGCATTCTTCTGGTAAGTGACATTTATGTTTTGGTATTTTGTTATAATGTGGCCAATGTAGAGAATACTATGTTGCTGATGCTTATAATTGTATGAATGGTAAATTAACTAGAAATAGGACGCCCTGTTGATAGTAGGTGCGAATAGAAACAGGATAGCATAGAAGAACACACATTATCATGTGTAATGTCCACCCCATAAACCTTTTGCCAAAATTGTACAGTAGTCTTACAAGACCCTGTTTCATTTGTAAAATATATCAATGATGCTTAAATATTTATTAGTGTAGATGTAAATTATTTCAGCTTCATGCCTTTTTGCATTGGTTGGGTCGCAAATTTTGACGAAATCACTCTATCTTGCACAGTTAAGAAGATAGAAGCAAATTCCTGTTTTTCGATTTTTGGCAAAAATTTGAAAATTCAAAATGGCCGCCATTTTTGGGAAAAGGAAAATTTTTTGAAAATTGCCAAGAGTACATTTCTTAGATACCCTATGGGTCGAAAATTTCAACGAAATAACTCTATTTTGCACGGTTAAGGCCAATTTGTGTTTTTCCATTTTGGGCAAAAATTCGAAAATTCAAAATGGTCGCCATATGTGGGGAGGGGAAAATTTTTTGAAAATTGCAAAGAGTACATTTCTTAGATACCCTGCGGGTCAAAAATTTCGACGAAATCGCTCTATCTCGCACGGTTAAGGAGATAGAAGCAAATTTGTGTTTTGCCATTTTTGGCAAAAATTCGAAAAATCAAAATGGCCGCCATTTTGGGGGAGGGGAAAATTTTTTGAAAATTGCAAAGAGTACATTCCTTAGATACCCTGTGGGTTGAAAATTTTGAGGAAATCGCTCTATCCCGCACGGTTAAGGAGATAGAAGCAAATTTGTGTTTGGCCAAATTGCAAAGAGTACATTCCTTAGATACCCTGTGGGTTGAAAATTTCGACGAAATCACTCTATCTCGCACGGTTAAGGAGATAGAAGCAAATTTGTGTTTTGCCATTTTTGACAAAAATTCGAAAATTCAAAATGGCCGCCTGTTTAGGGGAGGGGAAAATTTTTTAAAAATTGCCAAGAGTACAATGCTCAGATACCCTGTGGGTCGAAAATTTCGACGAAATCGCTCTATCTCGCACGGTTTAGGAGATATGAGCACATTTGCCTTTTTCAGTATTCAAAATAGCCAATTACTCATTTATTTAATTAATTACTCACTCATCTATGAAGCAATTTCCCCCAAAAGCAATCCCATACAAGCTATTAACCCAATGAACCTCTATACCAAATTTCAGAAAGCTAGGCTTAATAGCATTCCTTAAAATGTCTGGAAACCAAAGAGCTACTCAAAAGTAGCAAAGTAGCTATTACTCAGTTAGCGATAGAGCTATCATCACCAAAAGCAATCCCATACAAGCTATTAACCCAATAAACCTGCATGCCAAATTTGGTAAAGATAGGATAAGAACTGTTGCCTAAAATGTCTGGAAACCAAGTGGGACGCCGGACGGCGGAAAAAGCAAAAATAATATGTCCACCCCCCAGTGGGGTGGACATAATTCTAAAGAAACCTTCCTGTGAGTAAGCCTAATCAATGTGTCAAGTTTAACTGATGTTAGTTGAACAGTAAGTTGGTTGGGGGCTGAAAACCCATTTTTTACTGTAAAATGGCCATAGGTGGACTTCAAGGTGGACAGAAAATAAGACTGTCCCTTTTGGCATCCTTTATAAGTGTGCTAATTTAACTGACGTCAGTTGATCAATAAGATAGTTGGAGGCTGAAAACCCCCTTCTGTTACTGTCAGGTGGCCATAACTTCATTAATATTGGGGCATTAAGTTGACCATAAAATAACAGTGTCCCTTTTGCCATCCTTTATAGGTGTGCAAAGTTTAACTGAGGTCAGTTGAACAATAAGATAGTTGGAGGCTGAAAACCCCCTTATTTCACTTTAAGGTGGCTACAACTCCATTCATATTGAGAGTTTAAGGTGACCCCTACGTATTATTTTTATCTATTTTAATACCAGTGATAATTTAGATATAACAAAATGGAAAAAGAAAGGAGCCAGAGGATTTTATTCCAATTTGATGACTTTAAGCAGGCCATAGGTCCATTAACATTTTGAGTTTAAGGTCACCATAAAGTCAGGATATTCCTTTGGCAAATCTTAATATATGTGCCAAGTTTGTTTGAAAAAAGTGAAAAAGTAAGTGAACTGGAGGCCTAAAACCCCCTTTTTTGACATTAAGGTCCTTAAGAATGCCGATACATTGCTAAAAGATAATCAAAAAGTAGCTGAATAAGTTATTCCAAAAAAACGCCGAAATCCTGACCATTTTTGAGATACAGACCAAGTACCTATTTTAAAAAAATTTACGAAAATAAAACGCCTCCCATTCATGCATCTATGGTCCGATTGATCAGAAAATCCTTTCCGACCTTCAAAATTTGGTCTAGAATGTACCTGATAAATTTTATAGCACAGGTGTGTGTGTTTTTTGCCGAAACGCGATGGTAGGGTGTTTTTGAAAAATGCTTAAAGTTACCTTAAGTAAAGCTTAAGGTCTCAGCAAAGTATCCTAAAAAATTTTCTGGCCCCTATAGTTTTAAAGAAAGATAAGAAGGAAAGATAAATTTGAAAGCCCAAGAAGTTATTCAAGGGAGACCATAATCCTGCGGCGGCGGTGATCAGTCGAACTTAGTGAAAACAAGTAAGCATCCCTGACGGGCCGCTAAATTGATTTTTAGGAAATGTCACCACATGAATATGGATATCCCGAGTGTCAAAATTTTTTAGAAAAATCACTCTATCTTGTTTCCAAGATACAAGCATTTTTGCATTTCATGAAGAAATCCAAGATGGCCGAAGAATGTTGGAAAAACGATTTTTGGGAAAAATTGCCAGTACACTCTTTCAAAAAGCCTGGGGGAATAAATTTCACATTTTAATTCCTTAATTCCTTCCCTACCCTTAGGTCTTTGGTTCTGTCCAATTAATAATGTAAAGCTCTGTCCAGGCAAAGCATCCTATCCTCCTTGAAGGAGCTATCTAATGTAGGAGCAAGAGCTGAAATGATCACTGGAGCAACAAATTCAGGCCTGTCTTTAGCTAGCTGATTATTAGACAAGAAGTTTGGTGATGGATGTAAGGATCTATTGGACCAATCCTCCTGATGCCTAATGTTCCTGCACAGCGAAGCATGAATGCTACTCCTCCTTTCCCTGAATCTAGGGCTAAGAGGAAGACAGTTATGGATGTCAGATGTTGAAAGGAAGCTTTATGGAGAGGTTAAAATGAAGGCTTAGTCAATGAAAAGTACCAGGGACAGATTCCAAGGAGGGACACCCATCCGTTCCTTGGGTTTGTCACGGTGAAAATGGTCCAAAAGCCTGTTCAAGCTTTCATTTTTGCTATTATTCAGTGTGTCATTCCCAATCTTATTCTCAATAGCAGTTCTGGAGCAATCTATAATGTCTTGTTGGGAGATTTTTCTCTTGAAACAAGTAAAGTTGAAAATCTGAGATCTCCTTTATAGAGGGTGACCTGAAATCCACCTGACTTGAATCGCACCACCTGACAAAATTGGACTACTTCGATTCCTAGACAATTCTGGTTGAGTGTCTCTGAGGAGCTTCAATTCTTGCTGTCACTTCATCAGAGAAACCCTGCTGTCAAATGGTCATGGCTAAATGAGTCAAGCATGCAGATTCAGGTTCTGGAGGTCCCTGTGTGGACACTCTTTTAGCAGCTGAGTCAAAAGGTTCTCCAGTATGGGGAGAGTGAGAGTGGAATTTAAACAGACAGGATGACAAGATCCCCAAATCAAGGTATGTTGGGCCACCCTGAAGCAATCAGCAATTCAAAATGGCTACCAAAATGGCGGGAAAACGATTTTTAGACAAAACTGCCACATGACTCTGGGAATACTTTGGGGGTCAAAAATTTTGTCGAAATCGCAATCTCGCACCATTTCCGAGATAAATGCATTTTTGCGTTTTACGCAGAAATTGAAAATCACCATCAAAATGGCAGGAAAACAATTTTGGGCAAAAAGTGGCAGATGACTCTGCTGACTCCCAAAAATTTCATCAAAATCACTCATCTTGCACTGTTTCTGAGATATTAAAGATTTTCATTTTCATTGTGAAGAAAAATCATGGCATTTACTTAATTGTTAATAAGTCGGCCATTTTGTATTGGATCACTTTCAAAAGTTACTGATTTCCAGACATCTATATAACAAACATGCTTGCCAAACTTCATGTGAATACATAAGGTGAAGTGCTTTTTAAGTTATCATCCAGACAAGCATGCACCTTTGAAAACATATTTTTGGTCATGTGACCTCTCTGATTGGTTGAAATGATCATAACACGATATTCAGAAAATTTTTCCAGGGCTAATGCATACATGTGCTAAATTTGAAGAGAATCCACACAGTGGTTGCTGAGCTATAAGCAATAGAAAATGCGGGAATCGCTGGACCCTTTCTTTCTCCCCTTTCCCCTGAATACAAAAGTGGGATGCTTAATTAAATTATTTCCTTGCAAGAATAGCAATTTATTTTCAATATGGTGGCCAACGAGAAGAAGTAAGATGCATACTATGTCACTGTTTAGGTTACTTCTGTTGGTGTTTACACCCAGGAGGCACTCGGTCAGTATTATGCGCTTTTTTTCTTGATTTGGCCGAGTGCCTGCCGCCACCTGAGACAGCACTTAGTCCCACATGGTAAGCTATTGTAGCATAATAAAAGCAATGCTCTTCCAAGTTATAAGTGATTCAGCGCATGATTTCATGAATTTTAATGCATAAAAAATTATTTCACAAATTCATTAAAAATAATTAAGATTGATCCAGGCCTGATACTCACACAAGGGAATCTACTTGTGGCCAAGTATATATATGCAAGATAATAGAGAAATCCCTGCAATAATCAATGAGAAAGCTGTGATAAAGTGTTCAAATTTCCACACTTTGGGTGGGGATACCTTTCTCGTAAAGGCTCTGGGGAACAGACGAACCAACAGATGTGCATGCCTTTAACAATTTTACATCTTTGACAGATACGTTATCTTTTAAAGGAAAAGCTTGGGCCTTGTACTTTTTCAGAAGTTGTTCATGCAGATGCAGTCAAGTTATAACTGACAAGTCAGCTGACATAAACACATTTAAGAAAAAACATAAATCTGTTTCAACCCCTTGATGTCAGTGGATTGAAAATGATACCAATTTATGATGTGGTGAAAACAAGTCTAATTCTTATTTTAACCTACTAAACATTTGGTATGATTTTATCTCTACAAAACCCAAAAATTTTCACAACTAAAGAGTCAACCAATTTTGTATAATAACCTATTTAGAATAAATGGCAGATACATATTGCATGGTTTTTCTGAATGGATTGCAAAGGGAAACTTAGAGTCAGCGATATTGTCACTACGGATGGCTCTTTTTTGTATTAACAAGGCCAAAAGGGATTTCAGTCTACTAGCGTGAGCCGCAAAGCCATCAGACACAGCAGTATTGCACTGAAGCGCTCATGGGCCAGTACTAACGTAGCCCATTGCCGCTTAACCTCAGTGGAGAGACAGATACTCCTC
The DNA here is from genome assembly GCA_964017235.1 of Sabellastarte sp. h YS-2021. Classification (NCBI taxonomy): domain Eukaryota; kingdom Metazoa; phylum Annelida; class Polychaeta; order Sabellida; family Sabellidae; genus Sabellastarte; species Sabellastarte sp. h YS-2021. Next base: position 62,657,094 of record OZ024929.1, on the reverse strand, counting down.
ACACTACACCACAAGCCATGAAATCCGGAGACAAAAAAAAATACAAAAAAAATAGCATCAGAGATGCCCGTACCCCACAGCCTGGGGAAATATTTTCAACACCATGACATATAGAAGAAGTGAAACAGTACAAAGACTGGGATACTTTCACCGCAGTGTCACTTATATAAAGGTCCAAATAATGTTTAAGTAGAAAAAATAACATCTAAGAGAAAGAAAAGGTATGTAAAGGTAAGGTATTAAAACAAGACAATTCAATAGCAAGATGACAGCATTAATCAGTAAACTAAAAAATATGAAGCTGTAAAATTTATTAATTGGAAAATAGCTGTTAATGGAAATAGCGCAATTATGTAAAAGTGCATATAATAATCAATTGCAGCAATCCATATATCTTTGTAATAAGAGAAAGATGTCTCAAATTTGGCAGGTGAACACACTTTGGCAGAGCAAAAATGTCACACCAAGTGTCAACCTTCTGCACCTTATGGGATCCAAGAAATAGCCCAGACAAGATTTTAAAACTCATGGTGTAATATCCTCATGTATATCAGTTCTCTTAATACCTGGGCTTCTGGGGATTCCCCTTTAGCTCAGCTGGTTAAAGAGCTAGACTTGTGTTTATATCTGTGTGTAATCAGAAGGCTGTGAATTCGAGACACAGCAGAACCAATTAACAATTTCTCCCTTCCCAAATTTTCACATCATTCAAAATTCACATTAAGGGCATTGTTTGATATTTACAGATTTTAACATGTTAATCTGAGGTTTTATTGTTTATATTTGTCCTTTATCTAGGACTATCGACCTCATTTCCCTCAAAATTTTCTTTGTATCATATAAATATCTTCAAATTGGGAAAGAACAAGACCACTGCCGTGGTATGATCTCCCACCGCACTACATCAAAAAGTAGGTGAACAACATATTTGACAAAACTCCTTTAAATTGAATAGTTTTGCTGTTATAAATTATTTAAATCAAAAAAGTCAAAGTAGCTATTACTGAGTTAGCTATGGACCTACAGCTTTCAAAATTTGCAATGAGTTATTTGAGAAAAATTGGCTAAGTACAATACTTTTAAGAGATAATTCGCATTTACTCATTTTGAGTAGGTGAGTAATTATCTACGGGTCTGAAACTTCACCATGTGAAAGCTCTCCCAAAAGTAGATGAATGAGTTATTTGAGAAAAATTGGCTATCTGCAATACTTTTAGAGATAATTCGCATTTACTCATTTTGAGTAGGTGAGTAATTAGCTATGGGTCTGAAACTTCACCAAGTGAAACCTCTCCCAAAAGTAGGTGAATGAGTTATTTGAGAAAAATTGGCTATCTGCAATACTTTTAGCAATAATTCGCATTTACTCATTTTGAGTAGGTGAGTAATTAGCTATGGGTGTGAAACTTCACCAACTGAAAGTTCTCCCAAAAGTAGGTGAATGAGTTATTTGAGAAAAATTGGCTATCTGCAATACTTTTAGCGATAATTCGCATTTACTCATTTTGAGTAGGTGAGTAATTAGCTATGGGTGTGAAACTTCACCAAGTGAAAGTTCTCCCAAAAGTAGGTGAATGAGTTATTTGAGAAAAATTGGCCATCTGCAATACTTTTAGAGATAATTCGCATTTACTCATTTTCAGTAGGTGAGTAATTATCTATGGGTCTGAAACTTCACCATGTGAAAGCTCTCCCAAAAGTAGATGAAGGAGTTATTTGAGAAACATTGGCTATCTGCAATACTTTTACAGATAACTCGCATTTACTCATTTTGAGTAGGTGAGTAATTAGCTATGGGTCTGAAACTTCATCAAGTGAAAGCTCTCCCAAAAGTAGGTGAATGAGTTATTTGAGAAAAATTGGCTATCTGCAATAGTTTTAGCGATACTTCGCATTTACTCATTTTGAGTAGGTGAGTAATTAGCTATGGGTCTGAAACTTCACCAAGTGAAAGCTCTCCCAAAAGTAGGTGAATGAGTTATTTGAGAAAAATTGGCTATCTGCAATACTTTTAGAGATAATTCGCATTTACTCATTTTGAGTAGGTGAGTAATTAGCTATGGGTCTGAAACTTCACCAAGTGAAAGCTCTCCCAAAAGTAGGTGAATGAGTTATTTGAGAAAAATTGGCTATCTACAATACTTTTAGCGATAATTCGCATTTACTCATTTTCAGTAGGTGAGTAATTAGCTATGGGTCTGAAACTTCACCAAGTGAAAGCTCTCCCAAAAGTAGGTGAATGAGTTATTTGAGAAAAATTGGCTATCTGCAATACTTTTACAGATAATTCGCATTTACTCATTTTCAGTAGGTGAGTAATTAGCTACGAGTCTGAAACTTCACCATGTGAAAGCTCTCCCAAAAGTAGATGAATGACTTAAAAAGTAGATGAACAACTTATTTGACAGAAATTGTGTAGCTGCAATACTTTTGAAGATATAAGGCATTTACTCATTATGGTTATCATTAAAAATTGACACAGTAGCTATTACGGTTTGCGAGATATTTGTCATTTTTCACATTTTCTCCAAAAGTAGCAATAAAGTAGCCATTACTCACTTGTACATTGAGCAACAGTTGTGAAACTTAAATATGTTACAGTTCACAAAAAAGTAGATGAACAACTTATTTGAGAGAAATTGTGTAGCTGCAATACTTTTGAAGATATAAGGCATTTAGTCATTATGGTTATCATTAAAAATTGACAAAGTAGCTATTACTCACTTAGCTATGGAGATACACTTCCAAACTAGTGACCATGTTGTAGCTGTGGAGATAGTACCTGAACAACATATTGGAACAAAATTGTGTAGCTGCAATACTTTTGAAGATATAAGCCATTTACTCATTATGGTTATCATCAAAGTAGCTATTACTCAGTTAGCTATGGAGTTACAGCTGTGAAAATTCACAATACAGTATATCCAAAAGATAGGTGAACAACATATTTGACAACAAGAGGAGAGTGCCCGTGAATGGGCACTGTGTCAGCTGACTGAATGTTTTTGATTTGTGATGGTGATAATGAGAGGAAAGCATAATTATCAGGGAAAGGGCTGTACAGAAATACAGTAAATGGTAACTGAACAGCATGTTCGAAAGATATTCCGAAGCTGACAGAAGAAAAGGACAAAAAAGTTGTGCCCTGCAAATGGTATTATGAAATAAAGTAACAAGGTAATTGTTTAAGTGTAAAAAGTAGGTTAAAAATATTTAAAGAAATACTATAAATGCAATATCCTCGTTCGACCATGAAGAAGGGATCCAAAGGTCAAATCTGACCATACCAAAAGATTCCCAGCCAAAGAATTTAGGATGGTTTACCATCCCAAACCTCTCGGACCAATAATAAGTGAGTCATAGGCACTTTTAAGTTTGGCTATCCTTGTTTGACCTTGACGGAGGGGTCTAAGGTCAAATCCAACCACACAAAAAAATTCCCAGCCCATAATTTCCTGTAGCTTGTTTACCATCCCAAGCCTGTAGGACCAATAATAAGCGAGTTATAAGCAATTGTAAGTTTGGCTATCCTCAATTGACCTTGAAGGAGGGGTCCCAGGTCAAATCTGACCACACCAAAAGAATCCCAGCCCATGATTTCCTATATGTTGGTTTACCATCCCAAACCTCCAAGACCAATAATACGCGAGTTATAAGCACTTTAAGTTTGGCTATCTTCGTTTGACCTGGAAGGAGGGGTCTAAGGTGAAATCCGACCACACAAAAAGATTCCCAGCCCATGATTTTCTATAGGTTGGTTTTCATTCCAAACCTGTAGGACCAATAATAAGCGAGTTATAAGCACTTTTATGTTTGGCTATCCTCATTTGACCTTGAAGGAGGGTTCCAAGGTCAAATCGGACCATATTAACAGATTCCCAGCCCATGATTTCCTACAGGTTGGATACAATGATTTACTCAACAGTGAGAACCTGAAAGAAGCTATTGCTCAGCTATGCCATGACATAGAGGTCTGCAATTTCACTATGTTATAGCTGACCAAAACGTCTGTGAATAACATATTTAACAAAATACTCTAAATGTAATAGTTTTCAAGTTACAACTGATTTACTCAAGAGTGAGAACCTCAAAGTAACTATTACTCAGCTATGCAAAGGTCAAAGGTCAAAGTTGGGGTTTTACGTCCCGTTCAACAGCCAGGGTCATATTGGGACAGGTCCTCAGAATTGCCACTTGTGGGACTCGAACCCACAGAGGTGACAGCCTATGATTAGATGCCAAACTTGCTAACCACTAGGCCACTGAGGACAATGAGCTACATGTCTGAATTTTTGCTCTGTTATAGCTGACCTAAAAGTAGGTGAACAACATATTTAAGCAAAATACTGTAAATGCAATAGTTTTCAAGTTACAACTGATTTACTCAATAGTGAGAACCTGAAAATAGCTATTGCTCCGCTATGCCATGAGCTATAGGTCTGTAATTTCACTATGTTAAAGCTAACCCAAAAGTAGGTGAACAATATATTTTAACAAAATACTCCAAATGCAATATTTTTCAAGTTATAGCCGATTTACTCAACAGTCAGTGCCTGAGAATAGCTATTGCTCAGTTGTGCCATGAGCTACAGGTCTGTAATTTCACTATGTTATAGCTGACCCAAAAGTAGCTGAATAACATATTTGCACAAATTTCTGTAAAGGCAATAGTTTTCCAATTACAACTGATTTACTCAACAGTGAGAACTTCAAAGTAGCTATTACTCAGCTATGCAATGAGCCACAGGTCTGGAACTTCACTATGTTATAGCTGACCCCAAAATAGGTGAATAACATATTGCAACAAAATACTCTAAATGCAATAGTTTCCAAGTTATAAGTGATTTACTCAACAGTGATAACCTAAAAGTAGCTATTACTCAGCTATGCCATGAGCTACAGGTCTGAAATTTTACTATGTTATAGCTGACCCAAAAGTAGCTGAATAACATATTTATACTAAATTCTCTAAATGCAATAGTTTTCAAATTATAAGTGATTTACTCAACATTGAGAACTTCAAAGTAGCTATTACTCAGCTATGCAATGAGTCACAGGTCTGGAACTTCACTATGTTATGGCTGACCCCAAAATAGGTGAATAACATATTGAAACAAAATACTCTAAATGCAATAATTTCCAAGTTATAAGCGATTTACTCAACAGTGATAACCTCAAAGTAGCTATTACTCAGCTATGCCATGAGCTACAGGTCTGAATTTTACTATGTTATAGCTGACCCAAAAGTAGGTGAACAACATATTTAAACAAAATACTGTACATGCAATAGTTTTCAAGTTACAACTGATTTACTCAATAGTGATGACCTAAAAGTAGCTATTACTCAGCTATGCCATGAGCTACAGGTCTGAAACTTTACTATGTTATAGCTGACCCAAAAGTAGCTGAATAACATATTTATACTAAATTCTCTAAATGCAATAGTTTTGCAATTACAACTGATTTACTCAATAGTGAGAACCTCAAAGTAGTTATTACTCAGCTATGCAATGAGCTACAGGTCTGAAATTTCACTATGTTATAGCTGACCCAAAAGTAGGTGAACAACATATTTAAGCAAAATACTGTAAATGCAATAGTTTTGAAGTTACAACTGATTTACCCAATAGTGATGACCTAAAAGTAGCTATTACTCAGCTATGTCATGAGCTACAGGTCTGAAATTTTACTATGTTATAGCTGACCCAAAAGTAGCTGAATAACATATTTATACGAAATTCTCTAAATGCAATAGTTTTCCAATTACAACTGATTTACTCAACAGTGAGAACTTTAAAGTAGCTATTACTCAGCTATGCCATGACCTACAGATCTGAAATTTCACTATGTTATAGCTGGCCCAAAAGTAGCTGAATAACATATTTATACGAAATACTCTAAATGCAATAGGTTTTAAGTTACAAGTGATTTACTCAATAGTGAGAACTTCAAAGTAGCTATTACTCAGCTATGCAATGAGCCACAGATCTGAAACTTCACTATGTTATAGCTGATCCCAAAATAGGTGAATAACATATTGAAACAAAATACTGTAAATGCAATAGTTTCCAAGTTATAAGCGATTTACTCAACAGTGATAACCTAAAAGTAGCTATTAATCAGCTATGCCATGAGCTACAGGTCTGAAACTTCACTATGTTATAGCTGACCCAAAAGTAGCAGAATAACATATTTATACGAAATTCTCTAAATGCAATAGTTTTGAAGTTATAAGCGATTTACTCAACAGTGATAACCTAAAAGTAGCTATTACTCAGCTATGCCATGAGCTACAGGTCTAAAATTTTACTATGTTATAGCTGACCCAAAAGTAGCTGAATAACATATTTATACGAAATACTCTAAATGCAATAGTTTTTAAGTTACAAGTGATTTTACTCATGATGGAAGTTACTGAAAAGCCCAAAAGTAGCTATTACTCACTTAGCTATTGAGACAGGCACCCAACTTACTCACCATATTGTAGCTATGAAAAAAGTAGCTGAATAACATATTTTAACAAAATGCTCTAAATGCAACACTTTTCAAGTTATAAATGATTTTGTGCATGATTTCATGAATTTTAATGCATTAAAAATTATTAAAAAAATTTATTAAAAAAAAAGTAAGACAGATCCAGGTCTCATACTCACACAAGAGAATCTACCTCTGGCCTAGTACATATATGCAAGATATGAGAGAAATCCCTGCAATAGTCACTGAGAAAATTGTGATTAAGTGTTGAAATTTTCACACTTTTGGTGGGGGTACCCCCCTTGTAATGTCTCTAGCAAACAGACGAACAGACAGATTTGCATGCCTTGAACAATTTTTCATCCTCGATAGATAAGGTATCTTTTAAAAAAAACAGCACATCTCTAGGCCTTGTAGTTTTGGAGGAGAAGTTGTTCACGCGTACGCCCACGCCGCAGAGTGACGACATAATGTCAGCTGACAAGTCAGCTGACATAAAAATCCTCTATATTCAATAGTTTTTGAGTTATAAGTGACTTGCTCAATGGTCAAATGTTAAACTTAGTATAGCTATTACTCAGTTAGCTATGGTGCTACACCTTGGACACCTCACCATGATATAGTACATGAAGGAGTTGTTGAACAACATATTTCAGGCCAATATTGTAAGTAACAGTTACAAAGACAAAATCAATTTACTCATTTTGCTCATTGTTAATAACAGAAAATAGCTATTACTCACTTAGCTATGAAGATAGAACCCTAAAAATGGTACCATCTTGTAGGCATGGAGAAAGTAGCTGAACAACGTATTTTACAGAAACACTCTAAATGCAGTCGTTTTGGAGTTATGAGCACTTTACTCAAAGTAACCACCATTGCTATTACTCACTTAGCTATGGTCCTAGGTGTGAAATAACAGCATCAAGTGAAAGGACATAAGCAATAAGGTCATAAAAAACATTGAAAAGGCCAAGGAGAAACAACCAGTGTGATGGACAGCCCTTTATAAAAGCGTGACACACACTCAATAGCATTTACTCATTTTCAGTAGGTGAGTAATTAGCTACGAGTCTGAAACTTCACCATGTGAAAGCTCTCCCAAAAGTAGATGAATGACTTAAAAAGTAGATGAACAACTTATTTGACAGAAATTGTGTAGCTGCAATACTTCTGAAGATATAAGGCATTTACTCATTATGGTTATCATTAAAAATTGACAAAGTATCTATTACGGTTTGCGAGATATTTGTCATTTTTCACATTTTCGCCAAAAGTAGCAATAAAGTAGCCATTACTCACTTGTACATTGAGCAACAGTTGTGAAACTTAAATATGTTACAGTTCACAAAAAAGTAGATGAACAACTTATTTGAGAGAAATTGTGTAGCTGCAATACTTTTGAAGATATAAGGCATTTAGTCATTATGGTTATCATTAAAAATTGACAAAGTAGCTATTACTCACTTAGCTATGGAGATACACTTCCAAACTAGTGACCATGTTGTAGCTGTGGAGATAGTACCTGAACAACATATTGGAACAAAATTGTGTAGCTGCAATACTTTTGAAGATATAAGCCATTTACTCATTATGGTTATCATCAAAGTAGCTATTACTCAGTTAGCTATGGAGTTACAGCTGTGAAAATTCACAATACAGTATATCCAAAAGATAGGTGAACAACATATTCGACAAAAATCCTCTATATTCAATAGCTTTTGAGTTATAAGTGACTTGCTCAATGGTCAAATGTTAAACTTAGTATAGCTATTACTCAGTTAGCTATGGTGCTACACCTTGGACACCTCACCATGATATAGTACATGAAGGAGTTGTTGAACAACATATTTCAGGCCAATATTGTAAGTAACAGTTACAAAGACAAAATCAATTTACTCATTTTGCTCATTGTTAATAACAGAAAATAGCTATTACTCACTTAGCTATGAAGATAGAACCCTAAAAATAGCATCAGAGATGCCCGTACCCCACAGCCTAGGGAAATATTTTCAACACCAAGAGATACAGAAGTACTGTACCAGTACAAACTTCAGGATACTTTCAGAGCACTGTCAGTTATATAAAGGTCCAAACAATGTTTAAATGGAGAAATAATGTTTAAAAGAAAGATAATGCATATAAAGATGAAGTACTAAAACAAGATAATTCAATAACAAGATAACAGCATTAATCAGCAAACTAAAATTCAACACTCTTTATCTACACCTGCATGGCCCAATTATGGTTTAGATGGTTTGAATATTATCATGCATACAGAAGTGGTAATACATTTAATGAATGCTTATGTGTGGTGTTGGAGCAAAATCTGTGGCTCACTTGATGAAATTCTATCTCTTACAATGGGAAGTTATGAAAGTAAAATTCTTAATAAATTCTAATATGACTTTAACAGTGCTAAATCTGCATCAAAAAAACAGACTCAAAGGTGCAACAAGATTTTATAGGTCAAGGTCACTACAGCAAGGTCAAAGGTCAAATCAAGGTCAGATCATGACGTTGCACAACTACACCTCCTAACCAATGTCCCTACCAAGTATCAACTTCCTACACCTTGCGGTTTCCGAGATATAGCCCGGACAAGATTTTCGAACTCAAGGTCACTACGGCAAGGTCAAAGGTCAAATCCTTGTCAGACCATGACATTGCACACCTACACCCCCTAACCAATATCCCTACCAAGTATCAACTTCCTACACCTTACGGTTTCCGAGATATAGCCCGGACAAGATTTTATAGGTCAAGGTCACTACGGCAAGGTCAAAGGACAAATCAAGGTCAGACCATGACGTTGCACACCTATACCCCCTAACCAATATCCCTACCAAGTATCAACTTCCTACACCTTACAGTTTCTGAGATATAGCCCGGACAAGATTTTATAGGTCAAGGTCACTACGGCAAGGTCAAAGGTCAAATCAAGGTCAGACCATGACGCTGCACACCTACACCCCCTAACCAATATTCCTACCAAGTATCAACTTCCTACACCTTACGGTTTCCGAGATATAGCCCGGACAAGATTTTATAGGTCAAGGTCACTACAGCAAGGTCAAAGGTCAAATCAAGGTCAGACCATGATGTTGCACACCTACACCCCCTAACCAATGTCCCTACCAAATATTAACTTCCTACACCTTACGGTTTCTGAGATATAGCCCGGACAAGATTTTATAGGTCAAGGTCACTACGGCAAGGTCAAATCAAGGTCACACCATGACGTTGCACACCTACACCCCCTAACCAATATCCCTACCAAGTATCAACTTCCTACACCTTATGGTTTCCGAGATATAGCCCGGACAAAATTTTCAAACTCAAGGTCACTACGGCAAGGTCAAAGGTCAAATCAAGGTCAGACCATGACGTTGCACACCTACACCCCCTAACCAATGTCCCTACCAAGTATCAACTTCCTACACCTTACGGTTTCTGAGATACAGCCCGGACAAACTCTTTTCCCGCCGCCCGCCCACCCGCCCGCCTGCCCATCCGGACACCATGGGTGAAAACAATACCCCAACAGCCCTTAAGGGCTGTGGGGTAAAAATGGTACCATCTTGTAGGCATGGAGAAAGTAGCTGAACAACGTATTTTACAGAAACACTCTAAATGCAGTCGTTTTGGAGTTATGAGCACTTTACTCAAAGTAGCCACCATTGCTATTACTCACTTAGCTATGGTCCTAGGTGTGAAATAACAGCATCAAATGAAAGGACATAAGCAATAAGGTCATAAAAAACATTGAAAAGGCCAAGGAGAAACAACCAGTGTGATGTACAGCCCTTTATAAAAGCGTGACACACACTCAATAACACACGCACACACGCACGGAATGCATTTTATAATCTCCCGGCCGGCCGGCGGGAGATAACAATAAAACACAAACAGATGTAAAGCCCACAAGTCATCACTCCCCTATTTATTTAAGTTACTTAAAGTTAAATTTTTGAAATTAATTTAGAACGAAACAGTTTAACAAATCAAATATCCCTATGCAAAGCAATATCTTAATTTGGTATCCCCGCACCCCTTTTGGTATGTAATATCACTTTTTTTTTAACAATTCACGAGGTCGTGAATTCCGCGCCCCCTTGGTATGTAATATCACACTTTCCTCAGAAACGTGGCTGTCCTAAAAATAGATTCCACAATGGAGCTATGTTACTCCTGTTCATCTCTAAGCAGGCAGAGCCTGCATTTTTGTCAAAAATCACTATTGGACAATCTCAGCAGCCAATCAAAGGAAAGGTGTTCCACAGAAGCTCAGAGCTCTGGCGCTGGGCACACTCACACTTTACTCTTGGCCTTCCGTCCACTGAGACGTCAAAATTCTAAATTCAGTGGAACTTGGTGGCAGATATTGGACTTGTTGCTTTTGTTATTCGGCAGAGGGAATAAAGATAAATAACCTAACATTCTGCCTCTCATTCTACCAAGTTACACCCTCTAGCCCTTAGGGGTAAAGCAATGGTCACTATGACAAGGTCAAAGGTCAAATCAATGTCACACCATGATGTTACACACCTACAACCCCTAACCAATAAACCAATAAACAGTTTCCAAGATATAGCCCAGACAAGATTTTATAGGTCAAGGTCACTACGGCAAGGTCAAAGGTCAAATAAAGGTCAGACCATGACGTTGCACACCTACACCCCCTAACCAATGTCCCTACCAAGTAACAACTTCCTACACCTTATGGTTTCCAAGATATAGCTCGGACAAGATTTTATAGGTCAAGGTCACTACGGCAAGGTTAAATCAAGGTCACACCATGATGTTGCCCACCTACAACCCCTAACCAATGTCCCTTCCAGTATCAACTTTCTACACTTTACGGTTTCCGAGATATAACCCGGACAAGATTTTATAGGTCATGGTCACTACGGCAAGGTCAAATAAAGGTCACACCATGACGTTACACACCTACACCCCCTAACCAATATCCCTACTAAGTATCAATTTCCTACACCTTACGGTTTCTGAGATATAGTCTGGACAAGATTTTCAAACTCAAGGTCACTACAAACTTTTTCCCGCCGCCTAGCCGGCCGCCCACCCATCAGGACACCATGGGTGAAAATAATACCCTGACAGCCCTTAAGGGCTGTGGGGTAAAAAATAAAAAATTAGCAATCAGTGCCCGTCATACATGGGGTCAAATGCAAAGGCATTTAAATGCATTCTAAATACTTTTTGAAAGTATCTGCATTTGAGATTTTCAAATGAAAAGTATTTGCATTTGAAAAAAAGATTCAAATACTTTTCAAATACATTTTAAAAAATAGCATCAGAGATACTCGTACCCGACAGCCTAGGGAAATATTTTTAACACCATGAGATATAGAAGTAGTGTACCAGTATAAAGTTCAGGATACTTTCAGAGCACTGTCAGTTATATAAAGGTCCAAACAATGTTTAACTAGAGGATCGCTCGCAAAAAAAAAAGATAATGTTTTTGCATAGCAAAAACAAAGCGTCCCGAAAAGGATATAAAGGTGAGTGCTAAAGTATTAAGAAAATGCTTCGTTTCTAGCCTTATACTGTTATGGCAACCAAAGTCAGCGCAGTCTGCTCTATCTAGCACGGTTTTCAAGATATAAGCATTTTTGTGTTGTGTTTTGCAAAAAATAAAAAAATTAAAAATGTCCACTATATTTGGCGAGACAAAAATATTTTGAAAATTGGCATGGCTACTCTGCAGAGATACCCAACAGGTCCAAAATTTTGTTGAGTTCGCTCCATATAGCACGGTTTTCGAGATATAAGCATTTTTGTGTTTTGCAAAAACTTTGAAAATTCAAAATGGCCACCATTTTTGGGGAGACAAAAATTTTTGTCAAGACCACTGCCGCGGTGTGTATCTCCCGCCGAGCATTAAAGCAGAAGAAATAGCTTTTCCGAGATATTCACAATTTTTCATTTTCGTGTGTGAAAGCTCTTCCAAAAGTAGGTGAATGAGTTATTTGAGAAAAATTGGCTATCTGCAATACTATTAAGAGATAATTCACATTTACTCATTTTGAGTAGGTGAATAATTATCTATGGGTCTGAAACTTCACCAAGTGAAAGCTCTCCCAAAAGTAGGTGAATGAGTTATTTGAGAAAAATTGGCTATCTACAATACTTTTAGAGATAATTAGCATTTCCTCATTTTGAGTAGGTGAGTAATTAGCTATGGGTCTGAAACTTCACCATGTGAAAGCTCTCCCACAAGTATATGAATGAGTATTTGATAAAAATTGGGTATCCGCAATACTTTTACAGATAATTAGCCTTTACTCATTTTGAGTAGGTGAATAAATAGCTATGGGTCTGAAACTTCACAGAGTGAAAGCTCTCCCAAAAGTAGGTGAATGAGTTATTTGAGAAATATTGGCTATCTGCAATACTTTTAGAGATAATTCACATTTACTCATTTTGAGTAGGTGAATAATTAGCTATGGGTCTGAAACTTCACCAAGTGAAAGCTCTGCCAAAAGTAGGTGAATGAGTTATTTGATAAAAATTGGCTATCTGCAATACTTTTAAGAGATAATTCGCATTTAGTCATTTTGAGTAGGTGAGTAATCATCTACGGGTCTGAAACTTCACCATGTGAAAGCTCTCCCAAAAGTAGGTGAATGAGTTATTTGATAAAAATTGGGTATCCGCAATAGTTTTTGAGATAATTAGCATTTACTCATTTTGAGTAGGTGAGTAATTAGCTACGGGTCTGAAACTTCACCAAGTGAAAGCTCTTCCAAAAGTAGGTGAATGAGTTATTTGAGAAAAATTGGCCATCTGCAATACTTTTAGAGGTAATTCGCATTTACTCTTTTTGAGTAGGTGAGCAATTAGCTATGGGTCTGAAACTTCACCAAGTGAAAGCTCTTTGGGATAGCTGCTCTGCAGAGATACCCTGAAGATAAAAAATTTTGTCGAAATCGCTCTATGTAGCATGGTTTTCGAAATACTAGCATTTTTGTGTTTTGCAATTTTTGCGCAAAAATTCGAAAATTCAAAATGGCCGCCATTTTTGGCAAGATAAAATTTTTTTGAAAATTGGCATGGCTACTCTGCAGAGTTAACCTGTGGGTCAAAAATTTCGTCGAAATCGCTCTATCTAGCACGGTTTTCGAGATATAAGCATTTTTGTGTTTTGCAATTTTGCGAAAAATTCGAAAATTCAAAATGGCCGCCATTTTTGGCGAGATAAAATTTTTTTCAAAATTGGGATAACTACTCTGCAGAGATACCCTGTGGGTCAAAAATTTCGTTGAAATCGCTCTATCTAGCACGGTTTTCGAGATATAAGCATTTTTGTGTTTTGCAATTTTTGCGAAAATTTCGAAAATTCAAAATGGCCGCCATTTTTGGCGAGAGAAAATTTTTTTGAAAATTGGGAAAAGTACTCCGCAGAGATATCCTGCGGGTCAAAAATTTTGTCGAAATTGCTCTATCTAGCACGGTTTTTGAGATATAAGCATTTTTGTGTTTTGCAATTTTTGCGAAAAATTCGAAAATTCAAAATGGCCGCCATTTTGGGCGAGACAAAATTTTTTTGAAAATTGGGAAAACTACTCCGCAGAGATACCCTGCGGGTCAAAAATTTCGTCGAAATCGCTCTATCTAGCACGGTTTTCGAGATATAAGCATTTTTGTGTTTTCCTTATTTGGAAAATTCGTAATGATTAATTAATCATTAATTACTCGGCCATTTCTTGACCAATCAATGCCAAAATCTAATGATTTCCAGATTTTAATAGAATGAATGTATTTGCCAAGTTTCAGGTGAATTGATAAAATTCCTTTCAAGTTATCATCCGGACAAGCTTCCCCATCGAAAAAAGACATTTTTGGTCATGTGACCTCTCTGATTGGTTGAAATGTCACTGCAGCATATTCAAAAAAATTCCCCAAGGCTACTGCCTAAACCTGCCAAATTTGAAAAGAATCCGCCTAACAGTTACAGAGTTATAAGGAAAACAAAATGCGGAGCCGGCGGAGCCAGAAGCTCTCCCATACACAAACAAGCGTCCCTTGCGGGACGCTTAAATAGAGAAAATAATGTCTAAGAGAAAGATAATGCATGTAAAGATGAAGTATTAAAACAAGACAATTCAATAACAAGATGACAACATTAATCAGTAAACTAAACATTACAACATTCTTTATCTTCATCTGGCATGGCTGAATTATGGTTTGGATGTTTTGAATATTACCATGCATACAGAAGTGGTAATACATTCAATGAATGCTTATGTGTGGTGTTGGAGCAAAATCTGTGGCTCACTTGATGAAAAAGATTTTAAAGGTCAAGGTCACTACAGCAAGGTCAAAGGTCAAATCAAGGTCACACCATGATGTTGCACACCTACACCCCTTAACAAATGTCCCTACCAAGTATCACCTTCTTACACCTTACGGTTTCCGAGATATAGCCCAGATAAGATTTTCAAACTCAAGGTCACTACGGCAAAGTCAAATCAGGTCAGACCATGACGTTGTAAATCTACACCCCCAACCTATGTCCCTACCAAGTATCACCTTCTTACACCTTACGGTTTCCGAGATATAGCCCGGTGAAGATTTTATAGGTCAAAGTCACTACGGCAAGGTCAAAAGTCAAATAAAGGTCAGCCTAGGACGTTGCACACCTACACCCCCTAACAAATGTCTCTGCCAAGTATCAACTTCCTACACCTTACGGTTTCCGAGATATAGCCCGGTCAAGATTTTATAGGTCAAGGTCACTACTTCACGGTCAAAGGTCAAATCAAGGTCACACCATGATGTTGCACACCTACACCCCCTAACCAATGTCCCTACCAAGTATTAACTTCCTACACCTTACGGTTTCTGAGATATAGCCAGGACAAGATTTTCAAACTCAAGGTCACTACGGCAAGGTCAAAGGTCAAATCAAGGTCAGACCATGACGTTGCACACCTACACATCCTAACCAATGTGCCTACCAAGTATCAACTTCCTACACCTTATGGTTTCTGAGATACAGCCAGGACAAACTTTTTCCCACCGCCCGCTGCAAGTGAATAAATTGGCTGTATTTTCTTTCTTTTTTTGCAAAGTATATAATTTAAGTTATTCCTTTGTTACTATAAATGTTATGTATTAATGAACTCAATTAATTTAGGCTTTTAATGAGTACTTTTAAAAAAGTAATAGGTTAAAAATATTTGAGCTTGTTGACTTACTAGATATTACTAATATTAATATGCTTCTTTGGAGATATTTAGCTAATGAAGAAACATTCTGTCATAGACTGATTGATCTCTTAAAATCATATTGCAATTAACATCAACAAGTCAAAAACAATCCATTGTCTTGCTAATATAAAAGTAGCTTTCAAGTGGCAGTCCCATCATTGTGGATTTGTGTAAAAATATATAAGCTCAAAAGCAAACATTCAGTAATAGATTATTGGGACGATTCAAGAGGTCGGTAAAGATTCAGCCTAATGGTAAGCAACCCTTTTCCGTTATGAATGTCCATGAAAAAAGGAAAGTATTATGCGAGATTTATTTAGCATTTAGTGAACTCAGAGGCTCAACAAAAGCAGCCACTAATCCCCTCACTTGAAGGTTACAATTGTAACAATTTCCAACCACTAATCCCCTCACCTGAAGGATACAATTTTAAGCATTTCCAATTAATGTTATTTTAAGGTAAAAGTTCAGTCCTTCATAAAGAAGTTACTTAATTAGAAAATAAATATCTCTGAAGTTCATGAAATAATTTTAAAATAGTCTTTTTGAATGTTGTAAATTAATTCTTTTTTTTCTACAGATATTTTTTTAATATATGATACCTACTGTACTTACTACTTATTAATTTGCATTACAATTTTCACATTTAATATATTAATGTTTGCTAATATACATGAATAAAATTTTAAGTATTTGAAAGTATTAGAAAAAGTATTTGAAATACTTTCGAAAATTATGTGTATTTGCATTTGAAGAAAATAAAAGTATTTGCATTTGCATTTAAAAAATTGAAAAGTATTTGCATTTAAATACTTTTAAAAGTATTTGACCCCAAGTCTGGTGCCTGTAAACGGGCTCTGTGTCAGCTGAGACACAAAAGTTAAGCCCTACAAATGATATTCAGAAGTAAAGTATCAAGCTAACTGTTAATGTGTAAAATGTAGGAGAATAGCATATTAAAGAAAATACTGTAAATGCAATGGTTTTCCAGTTACAACTGATTTACTCAACAGTGAAAACCTGAAAGTAGCTATTGCATAACTATGCCATGGGCTACAGCTCTGCAATTTTACTTTGCTATAGCTACCCATAAGTAGGTGAATAACATTACAAGAAAATACTGTAAATACAATAGTTTTCAAGTTACAACTGATTTACTCAACAGTGAGAACCTGAAAGTAGCTATTGCTCAGCTATGCAATGAGCTACAGGTCTGCAATTTTACTATGCTATAGCTGACCCAAAAGTTGATGAATCTGCAAATTTAATAAGTAAATTAAATTTCTATAAGTTAATATCCTATCCAATGGACAATTGCTAATCCGGTCGGCATAGACTGGTCCACCAAACATCAGAAAAAGACATCCTGTGCTTCCACCGGTCAGGCCGGTACAGTACTGTGCATTTGCCAGGTGGAGCATTGTACTGTCTAGACAGCATGACATCATAGCATCTTTCTCGTTGTCTAAACCTATTAGGCCCTTGTAAGCTGATAGCGGGACCGGTTTGGGAGGGTCTTGTGTGTCCATTGGATAGGGTATTAACTTAATAAAAATTTAATTTATTTATTAAATTTGCAATTTTATTGCGTTAATACATCCTATCCAATGGACAATTCCTGAATAACTACCGCTTGGATGGCAGGTAAGTTACTAGGGACCTAAGTGAATTCATAAACAAAACTAACAAATTGAATTCTCTCCAGGCCTGGGTCGACCTTGAGGTCAGGAAACCCTTTAAGGCATGATCTGTTAACAGCAGCCAGTAAGCCAGAGCTATACAGACATCCCCGCCCCCTCCTTTTTAACAGACCTGCTCTGAGGTAGGGGAAGAGAGGGATGAGTTCAGTCCCATAAGAAGGGAAAATAAACCTCCCGAAGGAAGCACGTCAGAGTTTTTCTGGGTTTTTTTTCAACTCCTTGTTCTGCCTAAGATCTGAGGTCCTGTCCAAAGAGTAGCGGAGTGCTCTGACCGGACACAGGGACCTATCAGACTTGAGTGACTTATCCAGAGTAGGGGCCAGGGCTGGTATAACCACCTGGGCCACACTCTCTGGGCCCTCTTTGGCCAGCTGGTTCTTGGAAAGAAAGCTGGGCGAGGGGTACAAGGACACTTTAGACCAGTCTGCTTGATGTCTAATATTTCTGTTTTGCCAAGCATGGATCTCACTCCTGCGTTTACCACAACCCAAGACTAACAGGAAAAACAGTCCTGAAGGTCAAGTGTTTCAGGGAGGCCTCTTTTAGGGGTTCAAAAGGAGCATTTGTCAACTGGTGCAATACCAGGGAAAGGTTCCAGGAGGGGATGCCCCCTCAACCTTTAGGTCTGTCTCTATGGAAGGTATCCAGGAGACGAGTGAGATTTTCATCTTTGTTGACACTGATAGGGGTATTGCCTAGTTTGTCAGCAATGGCTGATCTGTAGTCATCAATAGTACTTGGCTGTAACTACCTAACTTGAAACAAGTATAAAGGAAGTCGGCTACTGACTTCAAAGGGGATGCCCTGATGTCCACCTGATTAGTAAGTCACCACTTTGTAAAAAATGGTCCACTTTGCCTCATAGACTGATCTGGTCGATCCTCTTTGAGGAGTCTCAATTCTTGCTGCCACTGCCTCTGAGAAGCCTTGCTCCTTGATTGCTGAGGCTCCAGGAGATTTAGATTTGTCAGATTTCTGTGAGGGATCTGATTGAAGGGATGTGTTAACAGGTTGGGCAGGCTGGGCAGCACCAGTGGGATTTGGCTGGACATGGCCACTAGATCCCAAAATCAAGGCATGTTGGGCCACCCTGGAGCAATCAGAATGATTATCTTGCATGGGGAGTCCTGCAACTTCTCCACCACTTTGCCCAAGATGGCTGCCAGTGGGAAGGCATATGCGTCCAGATTAGTGTTCTCAATAAACCCTTTTTAGTGGGACCGGGTAGGTAGTGATTTCAACGGGCGGGTACCCGGGTACTCGTGCCGATGGGCGATAATAGATGAAACAACAAAAATCTACACATTTACAGACTTAAAACCCACCCAAATAATGGGACACAACCATTTATTTTATTTCTTGTTGGCCACCTTTTTTGCATTCAAAACAGTATCACACGGAAGAAATGTTAAATAAAAAAGACTTCTGTACATTCAAAACACGGTTGTTTATATAAAATTGGAGTCACATGACCTATCACCCAGCTATCACAAAAGCATTACACTATTGCTCGAAAGTAGTTTCGGAATTGAAACTTCATTTTTTATTTCAGGTTTGTAAGTTAATTTTATAAATGCAAAAATTATCAAGAACTATAAGAAAATATTGTACTTGCATTTATTTGAGGAGTACATGTCACTATATAGCCACTATACAGCGTTTTATATACTCGGAATTGGGTAACTGTGTTAATATACTGACGATTTTTAAAGTTGACCGGCATTTGACAAGGCATAAACAACCAAAATAAAAGATAAATAAAATACTATAAATGGTGTACAAGGGTGAGAAAACAATATTCTTGTGCATTTTAATTGAATAGCTTCATTTTTAGGTGAATTTATGAAGTCGAGATATGTCTGTACTCGGTCAGCCAACGTGGGCGATATTGACAGAAATAAAGCTTAGATTCGGGTACTCGGGTATGTGATTTCAGATTCGGGTAAATATTCAGGGTTCGGGTACCCGGATATCCGGATACCCGTTGAGATCACTAGTCCAGATCCTCCCATGGCAGGCTGAGTGCATCCACTGCTGAGGCCATGGGGTTCAGTACCGGTGACACAAATAGAGGCAACTTGTTGTTGAACCTCATGGCAAATGGATCTATTTGAGGTCCGTGCCACCTGCTGCATATCCTTTGAAAAAGCTCTGGAAGGAGAGACCACTCTGTCTGAATGGCCTGGCCTAGCCTGGATAGCTTGTCTGCTACCATGTTCATCCGGCCTGGAATGTGTCAGGCTTTGAGAGTCACCTGTTTCCTGGTACACCAGGACAAGATTCTCCAAAGTAGGGCACAAAGTGGGCCCGACCTCTTGCCTCCTTCCTTGTTTATGTATATCACCACTGTGGTGTTGTCGGTTGCTACAAGAACTATCTTGTCTAAACAGAGGTCTGGGAACTCTTTTAAGGCTAGAACGACTATTTTAGTTCCAAATAGTTTACATGCAGCTTGCTTTCTGGAAGGGACCAGGTTCCTTTTGCAGAGTGCTCGTTTAAGTGAGCACTCCACCCTTCTTTTGATGCGTCTGTAAAGATTTACAGAGCATGTTTTATTGGGTGCAATGGTTGACCTCAAATTACATTGTCTTCTTCCAGCCACCATTGTAGATGGGGGTGCAGTGACCTGGGAATCGGGATTACTTTTTCCAGTGATTCGGGTACCCTCCAGTCGTTATTGAGATGCCACTCATGAGATGGGTCTCATATGCAGTCGAACGAGGTGAACTTGCTTTTTCTGTGGCTGTTAGCAGACCTCTCAAGGACATGAATTGCCGGACCGGACAAGCCGGAAGGGATAACAGTGTCAGTATTTTCTCTTGAAGGTTCTGCCACCGGACCGACGCCAGACCCTACCGGACTTGAGGTCGAACTAGTAACCTACAAAATCGAAGACGTGTTTGGGCTCCAGTTCTGATTTCTTTGATAAAAAGTTCACTGTCTTTTCTGGTGTTGGTTGCTTGCTCCCGGCAAGTCTGCTTGAGAACAAGTAATTTACACAGTAATTGTCATTCAGAAGCAGAATGGCCCTTGGCCTGACGTGATGAAACGTTTCCGGCCTGGATCCTGCCTTTTTTCTTATGTGCCTGACCAATACTCTTCCAGGCTGGTTTACCAGACTTAGAATAAAAAGACATTGTATGGATGATAACGTGTATCCTCGCGACCTGCAGACCTTGCATGAGAGTGTTCCTAGTCATCAAACTTGGAAATGTCTTCTTCTGCTTTCGTCAGTATGCTGTCTGGAAATAAGGTGGGTAAGTCCATTGGAGCTTGATGTAAAGAAGCCAGAGTGTCTTGCTTAATTTCAAATTTCATGTGGGCCAGATACAAATCTCGTCGAGCAAGAGTAAAGTTGTACATACTGACAAAAGCAAAGTCTGAAAAATGTTCCATTGTCTTGCCCATGCATTGTGTAATAGATGAGTTGAAACTCATGAGGTACTGTAGCTCTTCTGTGGCTCCACTGACCTTGTCTGCTGACTTGCCTTTGCTATGTCCTGACTGCAGGATATTTAATTGAGATGACATGCCCTGTTGTACTTTATTCGAACACCAACTTAAACCAGCAGCCTGATTACAAAAATAATATAAGTCGCTTCTCTGGCACTTTTCTCCCATCTCCCTAAGTATGTCCTGTTAGATGGTACGTGATGCTGTTGCCGGTGAAGTGAGACCAGACGACCTGGCAACCCTGCTGTAATTCTAATTCTAATTCTAATTCTAATTGGACTTTTATAGCGCTTAATCTCCCCAAACAAGAGGACTCTAAGGCGCAACAAAACAAAAAGCAGCCAACAAAATTCTGTGTCCAGGGACATAACAGGGGTCGAACACCACGGAGAACGCCAGGAGGATGATTCAGGCTAGGGTGGATATGCTTTGGTGTACAGGTAGGTTTTAAGCTGTTTTCTGAAGGAGGCCAGGGATGGAGAGGCACGAATCACATCAGGGAGAGTATTCCACACAGTAGGAGCATCAAACGCAAAACTATTACCAAACTGTTTGACAGATTTATGAACAGAGGGGCAGAACTTTGGAATAACTAGGAAATTACCACCACTTTGACTGCGCCTGGTACTGTAAGAACTGCTGTAGGAGGAAAGATGTGGTGAAAAATACCTGGGAAAACCTGTGTGAAGATACTTATAAACAAGTGTGACTGTCTTGAACACAATGCGCTGTTCAACAGGAAGCCAATGCAGTTTCTTTAGCACAGGAGTTATGCTGGTGTATCGACTGGTGTTTGATACAATTCTAGCTGCACTATTTTGGATGCACTGTAATTTGCGTAGATTGAACTTGGACAGGCTCCTGAAAAGTGAGTTGCAGTAATCCAACCGACTACTAACAAGAGCGTTGGCTACCAGCACAGAAACATCATGAGTAAGAAACCACCTGACATGTCTGAAGTCACGGAGTTTAACAAAACAACTTTTGCAGACATTCTGAACATGCTTGGACAAAGAGAAATCTGAATCAAGCCACACACCCAGATTTTTTACTGAATCTGCAGGGCAGAGTGAGTTGCCCAGGATATCAATTGGAAAACATGCTTTCAACTTATCCCTTTGTCTCTTCGAACCAAAGATGATAAACTCAGTCTTATCAGGATTCAGTTTGAGCTTACTAGTTGTCATCCACTCTTTAACATCATTTAGGCACTTATTTAGCTTTTCAAAGGCAGCAGATGCATTCTTCTGGGATAAATGTATATAAAGTTGGCTGTCATCAGCATAGAAATGAAACTTTATTCCATTATGTTTACTGATAATGGAACTGAGGGGGGTAGTGTACAATGAGAACAACAAAGGACCCAGGACAGAACCTTGGGGAACACCAAATAGGAGTTTACAAACATCTGACAAAGTAGAACCAATTTTTACTGATTGGTAACGGTCCATTAGGTAGGATGTGAACCATTTCAGAACGGAGCCACTGACCCCAAACCAGTTTTGGAGGCAACCCAGAAGAGTAGAGTGATCAATGGTGTCGAAGGCAGCAGACAAGTCCAGCAATACCAAGGCAGTGGATTCACCTCTTGACAATGATAAGTGAACCTCATTTTTTATGTAGAGAAGAGCAGTCTCAGTTGAATGGCCCGCCTTATATGCCGACTGGTACGGGTTGTCTAAGTTATTGGCATTAATATGTTCTAATAGCTGCTTAGCAACCACACGTTCTACCAATTTAGATATAAAACTGAGACCTGATACAGGGCGATAATTCTTAAGGTCATTTGAGGGAAGATTTGGCTTTTTAATAAGTGGAGTGACCACAGCAGATTTGAAGGCATCAGGAACGCATCCTTCCATGAGTGAGCAGTTGACCAGCTTTGTAAGGGATGGTAGCAATATATCAATGCATTCCTTAATCAGGAATGTCGGCAGAGGGTCCAACAGGCATGATTTTGTTGGTGATGCTTTAATTATTTAATTAAGTGCTATCAGTGTTCATGACTCATACAAAATAGTTGCTGGCCAACCGGGCCAGTAAATTCAAAAAGTTAATGGCCTAGTGAAAAAGTTACTGGCCCGAAATATCAAAATCAAAAAGTTTTATTCAACACAATTTACAAGATATATTCAGAAAATTAAGGCTAAACCCCACTGACCCACATAATGAAAATGAAAAAAAAATATGTAAAAAAAAATGGTTGAAACAAGCTATCAGTCTATCAATCAGTATGGCGTTTCACTTGAGTTTTACCTTGTAGTTTAATTTATTTATTTGGGTTTCAACTTAGGTCATATATGTCATATATGGCAGGGGAAACCAGTACATACAGTTGGTCAAGGTTCTGTAAACCGCCGACCATCAGTAAGTAACTACCAACTTTCCAACATAGGGTCCGGGCTTTGAAACACAGACCTCAGTGGTGGGAGGCAAGTGTGTTACCACAGCGTCACTGAGGCTTGTACTTGTAGTTTAAATGTCAGTATACATTTATAGCTTGTCACAATTGCATGCATTTCTGATAACTTTACTTTGTTGTTTGTATCATAGCACTTTTAAAGTATCTTATTAATGATGATAAAACTTAACTGAAACTAGAGGATCGCTCGCAAAAAAAAAAGATAATGTTTTTGCATAGCAAAAACAAAGCGTCCCGAAAAGGATATAAAGGTGAGTGCTAAAGTATTAAGAAAATGCTTCGTTTCTAGCCTTATACTGTTGTGGCAACCAAAGTCAGCGCAGTCTGCTCTATCTAGCACTATTTTCAAGATATAAGCGTTTTTGTGTTTTGCAAAAAATTAAAAAATTCAAAATGTCCGCTATATTTGGCGAGACAAAAATATTTTGAAAATTGGCATGGCTACTCTGCAGAGATACCCAACAGGTCCAAAATTTTGTTGAGTTCGCTCCATATAGCACGGTTTTCGAGATATGAGCATTTTTGTGTTTTGCAAAAACTTTGAAAATTCAAAATGGCCACCATTTTTGGGGAGACAAAAATTTTTGTCAAGACCACTACCGTGGTGTGTATCTCCTGCCGAGCATTAAAGCAGAAGAAATAGCTTTTCCGAGATATTCACAATTTTTCATTTTCGTGTGTGAAAGGTCTTCCAAAAGTAGGTGAATGAGTTATTTGAGAAAAATTGGCTATCTGCAATACTATTAAGAGATAATTCACATTTACTCATTTTGAGTAGGTGAATAATTATCTATGGGTCTGAAACTTCACCAAGTGAAAGCTCTCCCAAAAGTAAGTGAATGAGTTATTTGAGAAAAATTGGCTATCTGCAATACTTTTACAGATAATTCGCATTTACTCATTTTGAGTAGGTGAGTAATTAGTTATGGGTCTGAAACTTCACCATGTGAAAGCTCTCCCACAAGTAGATGAATGAGTATTTCAAAAAAAATTGGGTATCCGCAATACTTTTACAGATAATTAGCATTTACTCATTTTGAGTAGGTGAATAAATAGCTATGGGTCTGAAACTTCACCAAGTGAAAGCTCTGCCAAAAGTAGGTGAATGAGTTATTTGAGAAAAATTGGCTATCTGCAATACTTTTAGAGATAATTCAACATATTTGACAAAACTCCTTTAAATTGAATAGTTTTGCTGTTAAAGTGAAAGCTCTCCCAAAAGTAGGTGAATGAGTTATTTGAGAAAAATTGGCTATCTGCAATACTTTTAGAGATAATTCACATTTACTCATTTTGAGTAGGTGAATAATTAGCTATGGGTCTGAAACTTCACCAAGTGAAAGCTCTGCCAAAAGTAGGTGAATGAGTTATTTGAGAAAAATTGGCTATCTGCAATACTTTTAGAGATAATTCGCATTTACTCATTTTGAGTAGGTGAGTAATTAGCTATGGGTCTGAAACTTCACCAAGTGAAAGCTCTCCCAAAAGTAGGTGAATGAGTTATTTGAGAAAAATTGGCTATCTGCAATACTTTTAGAGATAATTCGCATTTACTCATTTTGAGTAGACGAATAATTAGCTATGGGTCTGAAACTTCACCAAGTGAAAGCTCTCCCAAAAGTAGGTGAAAGATTAATTTGAGAAAAATTGGCTATCTGCAATACTTTTAGAGATAATTCGCATTTACTCATTTTGAGTAGGTGAGTAATTAGCTATGGGTCTGAAACTTCACCAAGTGAAAGCTCTCCCAAAAGTAGGTGAATGAGTTATTTGAGAAAAACTGGCTATCTGCAATACTTTTAGAGATAATTCACATTTACTCATTTTGAGTAAGTGAATAATTAGCTATGGGTCTGAAACTTCACCAAGTGAAAGCTCTCCCAAAAGTAGGTGAATGAGTTATTTGAGAAAAATTGGCTATCTGCAATACTTTTAGAGATAATTCGCATTTACTCATTTTGAGTAGGTGAGTAACTAGCTATGGGTCTGAAAGTTCACAGAGTGAAAGCTCTCCCAAAAGTAGGTGAATGAGTTATTTGAGAAAAATTGGCTATCTGCAATACTTTTAGAGATAATTCGCATTTACTCATTTTGAGTAGGTGAGTAATTAGCTATGGGTCTGAAACTTCACCAAGTGAAAGCTCTCCCAAAAGTATGTGAATGAGTTATTTGAGAAAAATTGGCTATCTGCAATACTTTTAGAGATAATTCACATTTACTCATTTTCAGTAGGTGAGTAATTAGCTATGGGTCTGAAACTTCACCAAGTGAAAGCTCTCCCAAAAGTAGGTGAATGAGTTCTTTGAGAAAAATTGGCTATCTGCAATACTTTTACAGATAATTAGCATTTACTCATTTTGAGTAGGTGAGTAATTAGCTATGGGTCTGAAACTTCAAGTGAAAGCTCTCCCAAAAGTAGGTGAATGATTAATTTGAGAAAAATTGGCTATCTGCAATACTTTTAGAGATAATTCGCATTTACTCATTTTGAGTAGGTGAGTAATTAGCTATGGGTCTGAAACTTCACAGAGTGAAAGCTCTCCCAAAAGTAGGTGAATGAGTTCTTTGAGAAAAATTGGCTATCTGCAATACTTTTAGAGATAATTCGCATTTACTCATTTTGAGTAGGTGAGTAATTAGCTATGGGTCTGAAACTTCACCAAGTGAAAGCTCTCCCAAAAGTAGGTGAATGAGTTATTTGAGAAAAATTGGCTATCTGCAATACTTTTAGAGATAATTCGCATTTACTCATTTTGAGTAGGTGAGTAATTAGCTATGGGTCTGAAACTTCACCATGTGAAAGCTCTCCCACAAGTACATGAATGAGTTATTTGATAAAAATTGGGTATCCGCAATACTTTTACAGATAATTAGCATTTACTCATTCTGAGTAGGTAAATAATTAGCTATGGGTCTGAAACTTCACCATGTGAAAGCTCTCCCAAAAGTACATGAATGAGTTATTTGATAAAAATTGGGTATCCGCAATAGTTTTTGAGATAATTAGCATTTACTCATTTTGAGTAGGTGAGTAATTAGCTACGGGTCTGAAACTTCACCAAGTGAAAGCTCTTCCAAAAGTAGGTGAATGAGTTATTTGAGAAAAATTGGCCATCTGCAATACTTTTAGAGGTAATTCGCATTTACTCTTTTTGAGTAGGTGAGCAATTAGCTATGGGTCTGAAACTTCACCAAGTGAAAGCTCTTTGGGATAGCTGCTCTGCAGAGATACCCTGAAGATAAAAAATTTTGTCGAAATCGCTCTATGTAGCACGGTTTTCGAAATATTAGCATTTTTGTGTTTTGCAATTTTTGCGCAAAAATTCGAAAATTCAAAATGGCCGCCATTTTTGGCAAGAAAATTTTTTTTTGAAAATTGGCATGGCTACTCTGCAGAGATACCCTGTGGGTCAAAAATTTCGTCGAAATCGCTCTATCTAGCACGGTTTTCAAGATATAAGCATTTTTATGTTTTGAAATTTTTGCGAAAAATTCGAAAATTCAAAATGGCCGCCATTTTTGGCGAGAGAAAATTTTTTTGAAAATTGGCATGGCTACTCTGCAGATATACCCTGTGGGTCAAAAATTTCGTCGAAATCGCTCTATCTAGCACGGTTTTCGAGATATAAGCATTTTTATGTTTTGCAATTTTTGCGAAAAATTCGAAAATTCAAAATGGCCGCCATTTTTGGCGAGAAAATTTTTTTTCAAAATTGGGATAACTACTCTGGAGAGATACCCTGCGGGTCAAAAATTTCGTCGAAATCGCTCTATCTAGCACGGTTTTCGAGATATAAGCATTTTTGTGTTTTGCAATTTTGCGAAAAATTCGAAAATTTAAAATGGCCGCCATTTTTTGCGAGAAACTTTTTGTTTGAAAATTGGCATGGCTACCCTGCAGAGATACCCTGTGGGTCAAAAATTTTGTCGAAATCGCTCTATCTAGCAGGGTTTTTGAGATATAAGCATTTTTATGTTTTGCAATTTTTGCGAAAAATTCGAAAATTCAAAATGGCCGCCATTTTTGGCGAGACAAAATTTTTTTGAAAATTGGCATGGCTACTCTTCAGATATACCCTATGGGTCAAAAATTTCGTCGAAATCGCTCTATCTAGCACGGTTTTCGAGATATAAGCATTTTTATGTTTTGCAATTTTTGCGAAAAATTCGAAAATTCAAAATGGCCGCCATTTTTGGCGAGACAAAAATTTTTTGAAAATTGGCATGGCTACTCTTGAGATATACCCTATGGGTCAAAAATTTCGTCGAAATCGCTCTATCTAGCACGGTTTTCGAGATATAAGCATTTTTGTGTTTTGCAATTTTGCGAAAAATTCGAAAATTTAAAATGGCCGCCATTTTTTGCGAGAAACTTTTTGTTTGAAAATTGGCATGGCTACCCTGCAGAGATACCCTGTGGGTCAAAAATTTTGTCGAAATCGCTCTATCTAGCAGGGTTTTTGAGATATAAGCATTTTTATGTTTTGCAATTTTTGCGAAAAATTCGAAAATTCAAAATGGCCGCCATTTTTGGCGAGACAAAATTTTTTTGAAAATTGGCATGGCTACTCTTCAGATATACCCTATGGGTCAAAAATTTCGTCGAAATCGCTCTATCTAGCACGGTTTTCGAGATATAAGCATTTTTATGTTTTGCAATTTTTGCGAAAAATTCGAAAATTCAAAATGGCCGCCATTTTTGGCGAGACAAAAATTTTTTGAAAATTGGCATGGCTACTCTTCAGATATACCCTATGGGTCAAAAATTTCGTCGAAATCGCTCTATCTAGCACGGTTTTCGAGATATAAGCATTTTTGTGTTTTGCAATTTTGCGAAAAATTCGAAAATTCAAAATGGCCGCCATTTTTTGCGAGAAATTTTTTGTTTGAAAATTGGCATGGCTACCCTGCAGAGATACCCTGTGGGTCAAAAATTTTGTCGAAATCGCTCTATCTAGCAGGGTTTTTGAGATATAAGCATTTTTATGTTTTGCAATTTTTGCGAAAAATTCGAAAATTCAAAATGGCCGCCATTTTTTTTTTTTTTTTTTTTTTTTTTTTTTTTTTTTTTCCCCACAAATAAAACTTTATTGACCCTTTTTTTCACAATGGTATATACTTAGCTAAGCCCCGGGAGGGCGAGGGTTCAAACCCTCCATCGGGGTTTTTACAGAGATTTTTCATACACAGTATGAACAACTGTCACATTTAAGTATCTGTGCATACATTTATACAGATAGAAATTCATCAAATGTTACTGAAACACATTCTGAAATACTACCCACTTTTTACAAAATTTATCATGTTTTGCTTCAAGCCTGGACAGGTATTCTTGTTCATTATATTTTTGTTTTAGATAGTTTTGAAATTCAAAAATATGAGGTTTTCTTTTATTTCTTGAACACCAATAAATGTAATATTTCCCAACAATATATATAACATTAAGACAAAAACAAGGGGAGTAAAAACCAGTTGTTTCCTGTTTTCCAAATAGTATATCAACTAGATCTAAACTTAAAATTACATCTCCTTTTCTCATTAACCATATTTGAACATTTTCCCAAAATATTTTACTTATTTCACATTCTAAAAAGAGGTGTACCATGGTTTCCGGATCATTGCTACAGAGTGAACACAAAGAACTATCAGTATAATGAATTTTGTGCAAATATTGCTTTGTTCCAAGCAGTCTGTGGATCACACGATATTGAAACCAGATAAGAGTGTTATCACATATAGTATGAAAGCAAATTTTGTGTGCAGTAGTCCAATATATTTTATCTAAATCTATTTTTAGTATGCCTGTCCATTTTGTAATATAGTTGTGGGCCTGCTTTGTACCTTTTCTAACTAAGATGTTGTAAAGATCCTTGCTTCCCTGACTAGATTTGGTCAGCACTTTTATCTGAGGTAACATAAAGGGCTTTTCAAATGATTGATCAGTTGGTTTTATTTTCTGTAGATAATTTTTTACAGTTGAATAAATTCTATGATAAGTTAAAAAATTAATTGGGCTGTTGAATAAGGTATGAATTTCTTCCAAAGTTAAAATATTTCCATCTTTCGTCAATAAATCTATTGGGGAAATAATACCTTTCTGATATAGTGAAGGTTCAAATAACAGAGCATGAGAATTTTCCTGATTGTACCATAGAGGTCCACAAATGTTCTCATAAGGTTCACAACATTCAAAAAGTTTAGTCATAAAATCGCCCCAAGCAAACAGAACGTCTTTCCAAAAAATATTAGTGGTGTTGCCCGCACATTTATATGACCATTGTGGTCCCATGAAAAGCAGTTTATTTCTAGGACCTGTATTTGAAATTGCTAACTTTATCCAAGGAGCATCGACATTTACATATATCCTGCGTAGCCAAGTCAGTTTTAGAGACTTAATAAAATGTTTCAGATTTATCATTTTGAGTCCTCCTTCTAAATAGCCTTTGCATAATAAGTCTCTGCTGACCTTATCAGGCTTTCCATCCCAAATAAAATTATAAAAAGTTTTATTCATTTTTAATATAAAATCAACATTTGGACTTGGAATGGACATAAATAAATGTGTAAGCTTAGGAAGTAATAAAGTTTTAATCACAGTTACCTTTCCCAGTGGTGTTAAATGACGATTTTTCCACCTATTTACTATAGTTTCTATTTCAAAGGCAACTAGTTCAAAATTTAGATCCACCATTTTGCTTAAATTTACAGAAAACATTATCCCTAGAAAACTAAACTCTGTAGCTCCCCATATAAAGTCTTCTTTTATATCTAGTTTATCTTTAGAGTATCGTTTCTTTCCAATCCAGACTAACTTGGTTTTATCAGTATTGATTTTCAATCCTGACAGTGTACCAAAAATTTCTAAAGTATTTAAGGCTGCCAGAAGGGACCCCACTGAACCATCCAGAATGAGTGTGGTGTCATCAGCAAACTGGGTTAGTTTATATTCCATATGATCAATGGTAATCCCCACTATATCCTTATTAAATTTAACAAGTAGTAGGAGTACTTGAGCACACATAAGAAATAAGTAAGATGCAATGGGATCTCCCTGTCTGCAACCCCGTTCAATATTAATAGGATCAGACAAGAAACCACATTGGATAATTGAAGCTGTAATATTATTGTTAAACATTTTTATCCACTTAATAAAACCTGACCCAAATCCTAAAAACTCCAAAACAGAGTATAAAAACTTCCAAGACACAGAATCGAATGCCTTTTCAAAGTCTATTAACATTAAAAGTCCAGGAATTTTATGTTTCTCTGTGAAATGCATCAGATCGTAGATAAGTCTTGTATTTTCTCCAATGAAACGTCCTTTTACGAAGCCTGCTTGGTTTTTAGAGATAATTTTGTCCAAGATTTTTTTTATTCTATTGGCTATTGCTGTTGATCCGATTTTGTATATTACTGATAAAAGTGATATGGGGCGCCAATTTTTTAGAAATTCTCTTGGCTTATTTCCCTTTGGCAAGCAGGTTATTATACACTGTCGCAGAGTTGTTGACATTTCACCAGTGATGTATGCATGATTGAGACTCCTAAGAATAAAGATTTTCATTTTTGCCCAAAATACTTTAAAGAATTCTGCAGGAAAACCATCAATTCCTGGACTTTTACCGTTTTTCATTGAATTAAGGGCTATACCTAGTTCATGTATTTCTAGAGGACCTTCTAGTAGAAGCGATTCCTCATGCGACAGGGTCGAAGTGTCATTTTTTTCTCCAACAATTGCATTCAAATCTATGTCATTTGACATTTTAGTTTGGTTCCTGAATAATTTTTCATAGAAGCATTTTAATTCATTTAAGATTTCCTTTTGATCATCAATACACTTATTTGGAGTTTTAATTCGTTTGACGGTTTTCTCAGTATAGTTAAAACTTTCTAAGGCACAGAATAATTTAGAAGGTTTTTCACCATTATGTAGCCACTGGGCTCTTGACCTGACAATGTTCCCTTTAAGTTTTTGTTCTCTCATGTCCTGCAGTTCTCTTTTTTTATCATCCAAGAGATCCCCAGAGGATAAAGTATTCAAATTTTCCAAAGTTTTTATGTCTGAAATTAGATTTTTTTCCTTTGTGTCAAGCTGTCTCTTTACTTTTGTTGCAAATTTGATAGTTTCTCCCCTAATTTTTAGTAAAAGAACTTCAAGAAATTGAGCATCATTAATCCGAAAACAAACATCGGAATCCTCGAGTATATTTAAGTATTCATGACTATATACAAGGACCGAATAAAACTTTTTTTCAGAATCGATCAAGGAGTTAATCATGTTGACATATTCTGTATTTTTTAACAGTGAACAATTAAATTTCCATATACCTTTACCTTTAACGAATTTACAAGTGACCAAAGTCATTTGGACTATTGAGTGATCAGTTCTATAGCCCGGTTGAATAGTACAGGTGACTACAAAGTCCATTAGTGTATTTGATACAAGAAAGTAATCTAGACGGGCTTTTTGAAAGGGTTTTTTCCTATGCCATGTATATCTTCTAATGGTGGGGTTGAAGATACGGAACGCGTCTGCTAAGTTGAGGTTTGACATCATTTTATGTATTTCTATTCTTGCTTTAGGATTATTCACTTTTTTATAATTATAAGTATCTATATCAGTATTCAGTGGGACATTGAAGTCACCACAGAGTATTGTATAAGGTTGTTCACTGGAATTAATAATCTCAGCTATTGTCTGAAAGAAACTTGGAGAATCATTATTGGGAGCATAGATATTAATTAGTTTAATATAAATGCTGCTCAACTTCAGGTCAGCAGAAATAAGGTTTCCCAAGTCATCATTATAGTGAGACAGAATTTCGTATTCAATATTTTTCTTAAAAAGTATTGCCACCCCTCTAGAATTTGTACTAACTCCATGTACCAAGCATTCACCATTCCATATTTGTTTGATTAATTTGACATCTTTACTTAGCCAATGTGTGTCTTGCAGACAGAAGATATTTGCATCAGAACTATTTAGGTACTCAAGCACATCATATCTCTTTTTAAAGTCCCTTAAACCTTGACAATTTACTGACAACACCTTGATTTCATCATTCATCGTAACCAACCCGATGGGGCCCTGATGACAGCTGGTACATATTTACTAAATGATTATCTTTCAATTTCTTACAATATGTTACAGACATTGGAATTCTGCATCCTTTTATATCTTTTGGACATAATTTACCAGAATTAGTCCATATGTGTATGATAAAAAATTTTTTCAAAGAACACAGTAAAGGAAAGAACTTCAGTGGGAATGAATAAAAACTTAAATAAAAATAAAAGTAAAAACTTAAACAAAAATAAAGAGAATAAGTTATGGATCTACAACTGTCCATAACTTAAAATATATGTCGTGACAGTGTTACAAGTAGGGGGAAGTCTCTTAGTAGTGTAACAATTAAACATTCAATAGTGATATGAATATATAACTGTTTAAACCTAGAAGTGCTTCTTTGTTGAGACATGCATCATAATGCATTTTTGTATCTTTTTTTTTTTGGAAAATAGAGCTGAAATTGAGTTTAGAAAGGAATTACACCACATGACTGTTATCAAATGCATTGAATGAAGGTTAGAACTATAATCATGCGGAACTTACTGAAACATGTCACTTCTTAGGTGACAACTCTCATCCATTTTAGAGGATGTTTATGCTACTGTTAATGAAATAAATTTTCAGGTGTCATTTCGAATGCACCACATAACTGTTATCAAGTGCATTGATTAAAGGCTAAACCTTGAGTAGTAAAAACTAGCTAAAAACGCATCATTTCTCAGGAGACAGCTATCACCCTTTTTAAGGACTATCAATGAAGTTAATTTTTCAAATG
Source organism: Sabellastarte sp. h YS-2021 (assembly GCA_964017235.1). Classification (NCBI taxonomy): domain Eukaryota; kingdom Metazoa; phylum Annelida; class Polychaeta; order Sabellida; family Sabellidae; genus Sabellastarte; species Sabellastarte sp. h YS-2021. The sequence goes on along the minus strand of OZ024929.1, from coordinate 62,623,967 downwards.
TCATTGCTGCATGTATATCCACAAACACAACATGTGATATACAGGCAAATAGGTTTGTCTTTTCAAATCTTGTAAAAATTGATCAATAATCTTGGCCGGTGTTATAAATAATTACACCTTCATTTAATACCAAAATTTAACTATAACAATTAAAAAAGTGAAGGTATCACAATTAACAAAATAAGGTATGCGCGTCATATACATGCTTGTTTTAACATTAAATTATCACTGGGCTGCAATTCGCTCCACAGAGTATTATAAAAATAACTATGCTTATATTAACTCGATCAGTATGAAAAGCAGGTATTTCGCATCAATTACTTTAAACTGAAGTGACACTTGTATAACAGTAAAGAAATGGAGACCAGGTACTTCAAATGTATTGTAGTGAACTAATAATTAGCACCAACCTAAACTTAAACAAACCTTTTCCTTAATCAATACAATTGAATATTATTATATTGTTAGTATTCATAAAGACTGTGATGCATGAAAGTGCAGTTTCCTTTAAATTTTGTAATGATACAGAGTATACCAGATAATTTTTAACAAATATATTTATGCAGACTGAGACTACCACAGAAAATCTATATACAATGTCACGAGTGATTACCCAAATTAATCACAATACAGTTTCATTTCAACCACCACCGTCAAGCACTACATAGAGGTCATGAAATTAATTGCATTATAACTTTTCCTAGAAGAAAATAACTACACACTACCAATACAGAAGGAAGTCGCGGTTGTAGGTAAAGATTTTTTAATGTTCAAAGTTACCATATTGCTCTGACATGGAATTGAGCATTACAATATTGCCACAATGATGACAAATGTGACTGAAAAGAAAGTGGTTTGAATCATTTTCGAGTTATCCAAAATTTGTATAATGTTGACCAACTTTTTGTTAATGTAGAATACGTTTTGTTATTGTAAAAATAGAAAAAAAATAAATTAATAAATAAAATAAAAATAAAGTAAATTAAGGCACTATCTTAATAAAAAACAAGAGAATTTACCTTTTAACAATGAGCACAACAAACACAGTGATAATCATTATGGGTTAGATTAATCCTTTTGCTATTTGAGTTTATGGCAATTACTTTTACAGTACCTTTTTAAGAACATTTTGTTTATAGTTTAAATTCACAGACTTCTCTTGTTAGTTCCTCTATGCATTGAAACCTTGAGGGTCCAATGTGTGTGCCTCCATACCATCGGGTCACAACAACTAGTTTGTTGGTGATGCTCTGTTCCTTCATAATCCTCAATATGCGGCGCCCTGCAGACCATTCTCCGTCGTCCTCATGATGTTCAATAAGCCCATCGCTTGAAGCTATTCTGTACGCATATATGTTATGAGTAGCACAAGCAACACGTGGATCCATGAACAATGCTTGTAAGCAAAAAGCAACATCATTTCTGTCATGAATGTCAGTTATGTGTCCTTGGAAATTACTTCCTTGTACAAGTTTAGGTTGAGTATGGCCGCCATTTTTGGCGAGACAAAATTTTTTTGAAAATTGGCATGGCTACTCTGCAGATACACCCTATGGGTCAAAAATTTCGTCGAAATCGCTCTATCTAGCACGGTTTTCGAGATATAAGCATTTTTATGTTTTGCAATTTTTGCGAAAAATTCGAAAATTCAAAATGGCCGCCATTTTTGGCGAGACAAAATTTTTTTGAAAATTGGCATGGCTACTCTTCAGATATACCCTATGGGTCAAAAATTTCGTCGATATCGCTCTATCTAGCACGGTTTTCGAGATATAAGGATTTTTATGTTTTGCAATTTTTGCGAAAATTTCGAAAATTCAAAATGGCCGCCATTTTTGGCGAGACAAAAATTTTTTGAAAATTGGGAAAACTACTCTGCAGAGATACCCTGCGGGTCAAAAATTTTGTCGAAATCGCTCTATCTAGCACAGTTTTCGAGATATAAGCATTTTTGTGTTTTCCTTATTTGGAAAATTCGTAATGATTAATTAATCATTAATTACTCGGCCATTTCTTGACCAATCAATGCCAAAATCTAATGATTTCCAGATTTTAATAGAATGAATGTATTTGCCAAGTTTCAGGTGAATTGATAAAATTCCTTTCAAGTTATCATCCGGACAAGCTTCCCCATCGAAAAAAGACATTTTTGGTCATGTGACCTCTCTGATTGGTTGAAATGTCACTGCAGCATATTCAAAAAAATTCCCCAAGGCTACTGCCTAAACCTGCCAAATTTGAAAAGAATCCGCCTAACGGTTACAGAGTTATAAGGAAAACAAAATGCGGAGCCGGCGGAGCCGGCGGAGCCAGATGCTCTCAGTTTTGCAGTGTCACAATGCCAGAAAGACACAGAACCGGCTGG